>OY294070.1:30727482-33127482 GCA_958510875.1 Endomychus coccineus | reverse complement strand
TTTAACCAATCATTTTACTTATAGTGATCCTGCTTTTAATTTTGTATCAATGATATTACTAGTAAATTTGAAAGAATGAGTAAACCAATAAGCAGTCAGATAGCTTATGATCATTTTTCTCCCTCTTGAGATTTCTCATTCAGAATACGTACGGTGGGAATTTCTAAACTTTTCTGTCATTTTCTACATATAACTAACTGATTTCCTTCTTTATTAATCATTTCAACTATAATTAAAACTATATTTAATCACAATTTTGATTATAAGATACTACGCTACGTCCCGATTTACGTGTGATACAATTTGATTAATTATGTAACTTATGAAAGGAAGACTTTTAAAACTTCCATTCAAGATCTACAGCGGGTCTGGAAAAAGCCCACTGCTTTAGTATCTCCAGATGGTTAACATTAACATTTATTACGACTCAGCATTCGTTTATCGTCCTATATTGGTTATTCATTTTCACATGTTTTCGATTTTACTTAGAACTAGAAACTTGTGTGGGATTAATGACCATGTTGACCATGCCAGGTATGGTATCATATCACCCTAATTGAAGCGGGTGTGCATTGTCTTATATTTATTTTAGAAATTCCTTTACTTTCCTCAAGCTTCATTTGCTGTCATTATCTTATGTTTGTTTCGAACTTTCTCCAATGGTTGCAAGAGTTTCAAAATCTGAAAAATTCTCCTTACTATTTTATTCCATGCTCTGAACAACCAAAGGACGATTGACAATTTCCTTCTCAAAATCAGTATATCTGCACAATCTATTATTTGTGTGAATTAGAGAATTTTGATCCTGATTGCTCATGAGGTAAGGGGCTGTTCTCGAAATGAAATCGAAGTAAAACTGGTACTTCCGAATAACTGGAGATACAAACTAGTGAATCAAAGTTTTTCTCCAACAAGGCAGTATTTCAACTGTGGTGATTTTATTTGCCAGTTGAATGATGCCTAAAACTCCCAATCAAATGATATGACTTCATTACAAGTTCTTCCAAATAGGGAGATTGGAAGGAGGGGTGCGATTGGTGATCACACACCCTGGATCTGAGTTCATTATGACATGTTTCATGACCTTTCCTCAAAATTGAAATTAAAAATACAAAAAATTACCCATTCTGTCTATTCCATCCCTTTTAAAGACTGCGAGAAGGTATACTTCTGCCAATCTTCCCAATACATCGATGAAAGATTGAATGTGCATGAGTATACAATCATTCATCCAGTGCCAGTGAAATGCCATTCCATAAGATAGATATCCCTGTTAATTGTAATAAACTTTCACATGATATAGAGTATAATTTTACGTATTTCAATAAAAATATTTTCATTAAGTATTTAAGCTTAAGGGTTTAGTACAGATTATTCCCAATATTAAAACATAAACAAAATCATGCTTAGAGAATCAACATTTCATGTAAAATTAAAATATCTCAAAGCAGAGTAACAAGACCCATAGGTGTTGTCAGATGGTTCAGTATGGATAACAATGTTAGCGTGAATAGTAAATAAATTTCTAAAATGAACACAAATCAGTTCACACACAGTTCAAGGGGGGTGATATGATAACCATAATTGCACAATAGTTTTGTTCTAAAGGAAATCATAAACCTGTCAAGATCAATAACTAATATAGAACCGGAAACTAATGTGTAGCTACAATACATTTTAATGTTAATCATCTGGAGATGTTTAAATAACGGGATTGTCCAGGCCCATTGTTGATGTCAATATGGAAGTTTTACACGTCTTTCTTTCGCGAGTTACAAAATTAATCAAAATGTATCACACGTGAATCAAGACATAACGTAGTATCTAATCATCAAAATTGTAATTAAATATAGTCTTAATTATAGTTTAAATGATTAATAAAGAAGAAAATCAGTTGGTAATATTTAGAAAAGGACAGATAAGTTTAGAAATCTCCAATGTTTACGACATTCTGAATGAGAGGCTTCATGAGAGAGGAAAATAGTTATAACTATCTTACTGATTATTGGCTCAACCATTCTTCCCAATTCACTGGTAATATCATTGGTACAGAATTAAAATTAGGATCACCATAAGCAAAATAATTGGTTGAACAATTCGGAAAACCTTCTGTAATTGTAGAAAAAGGACGCATTATAAATATCAACCTAAATGCGAAAAACCTTCAGTTATATTTTGAACTTGAATTAGTGTCTTGGAAAATCCCGTAACACTCTGACATTTCCAATTGAATTAATTTTGATAGATTATCGAGTGTGTTTTGGGTAAGAGGGTGTTTTCGCTAGAATCAGAGCTTCAGTAGTATTCAAGTTCAAGTTAATAATACATATAATAACTTCATAGCTTTTCGATTCCCTAGGTTCATCCTGGTTGGGAAATCATTTTAATAATCTTAGTTCAATTGCTTAAGTTCAGTTAATTTAGATTCTCTAGGTAATTTTATATAAATCTGGGTTTGATTCTTAGATTGTTCTTATTAATAATTTCATAATATTAGCAATAAGGTTAATTATAATATTCTTTCTATTATCTTTAATTATCATAGACATTCTTTTAATTGTTATCATCATCTTCTGATTGTTGATTATTAAACATTCTATTGTTGTCGAGTAATCAATGATTGAATGAAACTTCAACGTCGATCTTTCTTTAATGATGTTATTAACTGTGTTATTACTTCCTTATTCTAAATTACACATCTGATATTGTTGAAAGTTGAACAATTTGCAAGTGCATTTTGGAAAACTTGTATTGAATTTATAAGTTGTTGCAGTAGATAAAATTTCCACTTAATTAATTCATTAATTGAGTGTAGTGAGTGGAATATTGATACAAGTTGTTGACTCGATTAATTACATTATCATAGGGCTTTATATATGTCATTGAAATACATTCATATTTCTTTTCTTCATTGGTTTCAAATACTACGAAAACTCCAATGTGCATTGGAATTTGAAATTTTAAGAAGGTAACGGATGATCCAAAGTTGACGCCCAAGGCCTACTACGGCAAAAGCAAAAAAGATAATTACATTCTGAACCTAGAATGGCAAATATGATGGCGTGAGGTAAATTTCCAGCCTAAAGAGATAAAAATTATGAGTTCAAAAATAGCCGTAATGACATCGCCGCAATTTTTTGTCGCAGGAACGCACCTATATTTTGGAACAGTTAGGAAGTAGTTGTGAGTAACTTTTATTGAAAAATTTTAATCTACCTATTTTTGCTCAAAAGTTACAAAGCTCCGAAAAATGCCTCAATCAAGAAATCTCACCAATCAAGTCTTCCATGAAAAACAATTGACAATTATTTCATATACAAACAAGGCGAATTTGAATATGTGAAACTAAGATGCAATTTCTTCCCGAACAGCTGAAACTATTGCCAGAAATATTACTGATGATAATATAGCTGCGATATTTCGATTATGATTGCAATAACTATAGAAGGCGGGAACTAAATTTACTTATGTGCAACGATCAACGTTATGGTTCTCTAAATTGAATATTGATGAATAAGAATGATGTAAATTCCTCAAGTGAAATTTTATAGAGTTTGATAAAGGGAGAACCTTGTTACAGCACTAAGACCGCTTGATTGGGTCTATTGTGCCAATACTCGATACAATACTCAGTTCAACAAGCCTGAGGCAACGCCAATGGCTAGAATTCTGCATGGACTGATGATAGATTTGTAATTGTTAAGGAAATGATGATATTACTGCAATAGTTGTCGCTTTTCAGTATAATCCTAGGGATTTGAAACAATGTTAGTTACCAATTGTTTGTTTGTATTTATATTGTTCATACTCCCAAGAGGAGTTTGTACTGCGTATTACATATATTAATAAAAGAAAATTCACCACAATGTCTTCAAGTATTACTCGTACTAGGTACTTTTCGAAGAATGAACCAATCAACCAATATCAGTAAACAAACAAAGAGGATAACAATAAAATATGCCATCCTTCTCCATTACAATGCATACAAATTATGAGGTATCGAAATTTGAGTGTTACGTCTATTCTCACATATTTGTGATAAATTTCAGTACTCGGGATGTAGCTCTTACGCGAACGGAAGAGATTTGTTTGAAAGCCGTTGTTATTTACTTGAGAAATTTTGATAAATCGCCTCGACGGTTCATGAGTGCAAGTTACTGTCAGGAAAATGTTGAGACGTGAATTTTATCTTATTCAGAATGTTCCACAATAGACGAGTCATTGTATTATATGGAACACTGGGTGGAAGATGTAATGAGACTTGATTACGAGTGTGGAGAATGTTGTTCCATTTTCCATTTATACGAATAGTTTGAAGGACTTTTTATCGTTCGAGTAATTCCTGATTGAAACTTACACTTCCTGGAAATTTTTGTCTTTACCCCGCAAGAGATATTGGAACAGATTTTAATCTAGAATGTTTCATATTGAATGCAGGATCATTATTAACACACATATTGTACCTAAAATAACAATTTATTTTTCTCCAGCTTCACCAGTGAAGACAAGTCAGTTTCAGATAGGTTTTGTCACTGTGCAATCTGGAGAACCAAAACAAAATGGGACGAGAAACAGGGACGGGAAACAAGGACGGGAAATGTGGACGGAAAGTAAAAAGACAGAATAGTAACGTTTTCAAATTTCTTAATAGTCAGTAATGTTAACATTTCATATCATATGGTTGAGAAAGAATAAATTTGTAGCATTCTAGCATTACATTAAATGTTACTAAAGATAATTCATATCTATGGTAAGTAATTGGAATATTCCACTCAGATTATATTAATTTCTTTTAGCATAGGATCTGTGAATAACTTCCTGGATTCCTTGTAACAGTACCTACTGAGTGAATATCTTATAAATCTGAAATACTGTTTGACTGAGGTTATCGAATACTAGCAGTTCCAATGTGAAACCAGCTGCTCTATGCTCTTACTTCCAAACAAGTAACACAACCACCGCAAGTTATAACCTTACTTTCTAAACTTCCTATTTCTGAATCTATAATGTTTCTGTCAACTCCAAATTAAACTTTTTCAGGCAAGTGAATAGGTTTGAAAGGCTATGTCACCGCTAATCCACTACTTGTAACAGTCGGCTGAGTATTATTATTACAGGTAGCAAAAATACCTCATGGACGTGTTATAATGTTTCAATCAACTCCAAATTCAATTTTTCAGACTCTCTCTCTCTCTCTCTCTCTCTCTCTTTGGTAACCTAGGGCAAGCCTAACGACTTGATACTCTTTTCTGTCCTCTAAGTGATCTCCGATAAGCGGAATCACAATTTAACACTTAAACTAGCCTGTATGGCAGGAAAGAACATATATTGACAAAATAAAATTGATAGGAGGAGCTTGATCTGAACGTTAAATAAACACATTAAATTATATCGCCGACTCAGAGGTTGACGTGAATATAACAATTGTTCTCTGGCAATCAAAATGCACTTACCCTATTGGTTTAATATCACAATCTCCTCTACAATCCCTTGCAGAAGTAAGGCACAGAGAATTTACACACTTGAGTTTCACTTCGAATTATATTATGGGTGTTATGGAATTGTCACAAAAATGTATTAAGGGGAGCCAACACTTGCCGCGAAACGTGAAAGACGCATTCTAGTCCAGCGCTACTTTACTTCTAGGAATGAATAACTCCTGTTGCACAAGTACTACGTATAATATTGCTTCACAACTGGATTCTGATGAGCCAATTCAATGCTACAAACTAACCCTACGTGAGCGAGCTACAACTCCGTGTCTTTCTTTTACAATACTACAAGCAAAATTTAACGTAGGTTGTACTCTTCTGGAGCCAAATGAATCTAAAGCATTTGTTCGTTAACTCATACACTTATATGATGACAACTTGATAAATTAATTTAATCTCTATCGAATTACTTGAATTTGATTTGTTACAATACTGATGAACAGGATATTAATTCATTTCAACAAAATATGATATCAGGAACAAAAATTAACATGCGTTAAAAATTATACTAGCCGTGTGTGGTAAATTTCTTATAACTTTATAGATGTATCATCTCACCTACAATGGAAAGGGAATTGAAAGTATTTCAATTACTTTGAGTATGGGATCTTGGTAAAATATATATGACTTGAATTAATGCAAATAATGAATTATTCCTTAAGGGGTAAGAACTGGCTGGACAAAAAGATTAGCTCACCGAACGTGTAGGTGGTGAATAACTCTGTTTTTCCAGAAGTAATCAGATTTTATGAAACCCTTAAAGCGGGGTCCACCCCACGCACAAAGCTCAGAAAATAGGTTTCATTCAGAACACAGGGGACAGACCCCACCCATATGTTATTAAAGCGACCTGCAGGAATAGAATTAGGCACAAAAAAAGTTCGTGAAGGCTCTTTCCAACTCCATTTGACGTCTCGTATGCTCTATCGAGATATAATAATTTATAAAACTTTTTTACTAAGAAAGAGTACGGTTCAAACACTATTAAAAAAAAAACTCTGAAATATACAGTATAAATAAGAAACAATCACTCTTATCCACTTGAACTACTGTTAAAATACTCAGTGCAGCTATCAAGTAGCCATCATCAGAGGAAACTGAATTATAAAACAGAATGTGCCTGTTTGAATACTATTCGTAATTATTAGGGTATATAAGTGATTACCCTCAGCTGGAAACAAATCTGAATTTATTGAATTGTTTTTTCTCTTATACATTTCCACCCCTTCTGAATAACCTAAATATTTGTCATTACTGTTTTCAAAAAAATCAGCTGGTGATACATTTGAATTTATTGAATTGTTGTTTTTCTCATCACTGTTTTAAACAGTCTTGAGAAATGGTAGGACCTGTATTTGGAATATGTTCGGCTAACGCTGATTTTCCATCATTATTTCTCGTCAAATGAGCAGCCGAGTTAGAATATTCCTTCTAAATTGGCCCCCATACTATTTTGAACACTGCTTCCAATCGATTTTGTAAATCTCAGGCTTATGAAAGGTGTTGCCTAAACTGTTTTTTATATTGTTCTTACATCTATGAATGTGTTGAATTGCAAATTTTGAAAATAATAATGTTTACTGAATGATGATAAGAAAACTTTTCAATTTTCTATGTGAAGGTAGAGACTCCGATTTGGTTAATTGACTGTGTTCCAATTTCCTTTTTATGTTCAGAAATTAAGTTATTGATCAAAGATTTGTCATAGCCGTTGTTCAACGCTGTTTAATGGCGTTTTCCATCTTCCTTCTGATAATTTTTCTGCCTCAAAGGGACGTTTGATAACCTAAGAACAAGACTATTACATGGAGCTATTTCATAATTACAATTAACTTAATAGTTATTCATAGATAATTTAAAGTTTTCTTGAACCCGTAAAATTATAACAAAGAAGTTGAGAAACCTTAACAAAATGGCGTTGGACAATTGTTACGTCCAATCTTTGATCAATAATTCAATTTTTAAACAAAAATGGGAATTGTAATCTAGCCAACTAATCGAATTAGAGCCACAACGTTCAAGTACTTCAATAAAATTAGAAAATTTCACTCAATGTTCAGAAATTAATGAATTCCATAACTTTTTTCTAAATTTGCAATACAACCAGATTATAAATGTGTAAACAAGCTGAAAACCAATAAGGCAACACCTTTGATAAAGTTTCCGACTCCAACTCAATATTTAGAATTCAAAAAATTCACGTCAGAGTATAGGAAAGGACATCTATATTCCGGAAAATTCAATAACCTATTACTTTTGCAAGATTCATGTTCAATAATGAACTATAATAACTGCGGATTCAGTTACATCATTTAATTATGAAATGACTCCAGTTAATAATATTCTTCATAGATTATTCAACGTACCTTTGAGACACCAAAAATAGAACAACGGAGTTGAGAAACTTCAGCAAATAGCGTTAGACAATGGTTAGGACAATCTTTGATCAATAACTTAATTTCTAAACAAAAGAAAAATTGATACGCAATCAATTAACCAACTTAGTGTCACTACCTTCAATAAAATTAAGTGTCGCACTTTCTCCATATGTCACTAGTTGCAATTTCTCTAGACTATCCGTCATCTACTTCGAAATCTACTAACCATTTGTTTCTGGTTCATTGAAGATGTTCACACGATTGTTGAAATACGTATTAAGTTGACTATTATTGATTCCATTTCAATTTTATATAGTGGTCCTGCCTGACGTCGACATGTTCTCATTACGTTTATCTTCAAACTGCATCTCAATTACGCGATTAGAAGAACTATAATATTCATGAACTATGAATAGACTTCCAGTTCATCTCAGTAGTACTGGTTATGTGAGCTACCGGAATTTGCCGTGAGTATTCCAGTAGATTACATTCATTATAATTAAAACGCGAAAAGGTTCATTTTAATGAGGCAGGAAGCTTGGAGATTCAAGTCCCTTACAACATGCATACCTAGAACAAGTTCAATTCATTTAGAATGGAAGTTGCAGTAACGCCAGTGGTTTTACTACCGCGTTTATGCATCTATTTAACGGTCGTATAATTCATGTAAGTCCATTAATGGCATTCACGAGTAATGTTATCGATCGATTAATATCGGTAATGGAACTATATTCAGTTGTTATGGAGGGTAAGAAATATTCAATGTTTTCGGGCCTGGCAAAATTGGGAGAATCACGCACACCTACGCGTAAATACTCATAAAATTTTCCATCGATTTTTACAAACATTGATAATATAATTTTTATAATGAACGTAATACGTTGTGCATCTTATGTACTACAAAAATAAGATCTTGAACTAACGAATTCAAAAATAATAATGTTTCACAAATCTGTCATTCCGCGGTATACCCCAGTAATGCTGGCAGTTTATTCAAACGATAGATTCAATAGAATAATAGATTTGATGGAGAATAGAAAAATTTACATTCTACTAATAATCGATATTACAAGTATACGTTACAATAGTATGTAGTACACATAGTGTAAGTATTTACATTACATACAGATATTTTTCTAAAATTATATATATACTGTATGTGTACAGAACAATCATTGCATTATTTTGTGACAGAGTAGTAAATACCGGGATATCAAAAATTATCTTGGTCAAGGGTGGTTGTGGAATCTAAAACGTGTGTCTTACTTTACGTTTGAAATAATTATGTCACTGTCACACTGACATCATCAATAACCTACAAATTTCATACCTGTTTATTTCAGTTGTAAAACAATAATGAACTACAAATTATGAAATAACGGTTTTAGTAACAAGAAATGTTCGAAATGTGAACTTTGAACATTTTTAAAGGTCGTGAGAGTCTCAAACCGGGTCCAAAATTGTTTTAAAATAGTTAATTTTCGATAAATCGAATGAGGTTCACGTGAGAAGCCCGTAGCACGCGAATTAGAAAAGTACAAACTGGTTGTACCTAATACGGCTTTACGACTACTTTTCACGTGCCGTTTTTGCTCCATGTGGTTAGATTTAGTGTCGGACCGTGCCCGACGGCCCTCTATTTTTCGATAAATGTCCATTAAATAGGAAAATTTAATTAAAACAGTTTGAGCTATTCTCAGATCTCAGCTATGCGCGTCTATCGTGCGACGTACCGAAGGGAATTTTCTAGCTACCAAAATATACCCAAAGGTGGTAAAAGCTAGCGGCATATAGCCGAAAATACTTTATTACAACTGGCGCCGGCCGCACGGGGCACGAAACGGCCCCGAATTGACAAGATGAACAGGATGTTAATTGATTTCAACAAAATATGATATCAGGAACAAAAATTAACATGCGTTAAAAATTATACTAGCAGTGTCTGGTAAATTTCTTATAACTTTATAGATGTATCATCTCACCTACAATGGAAAGGGAATTGAAAGTATTTCAATTACTTCGAGTATGGGATCTTGGTAAAATATATATGACTTGAATTAATGCAAATGATGAATTATTCCTTAAGGGGTAAGAACTGGCTGGACAAAAGAATTGATTATCTTAGGAGCTATTGAAGTAATAAACCTCTGGTTAGCATCTCTCTGATTTATTAGTATATTATTAACTTTTGACCGAGTTTCATGCTTATGTTTTGAATCAATTTAGGAATGGGGATGTTTGTAGATGAATATGCAGCATGTGTGATAATACAGTGAGCGTTTATTCAGAAATTCTTCATTGTATAGTACGCTTCTAGAATATAATTTTTTTTCCAAAGTATCATTTTAATAATGTAATTTTGAAAGACGGTCAGGGGTTGTAAGGCATAATTATACAGACCACCTCACACAGCAATATCGTATCTTAGGATAGATTCAATTAAGGATTGGTAGAGAACGATTAATAATTTTTTATTTATAAACTTTGGTAGCTCATAAGACTTATATATGAGTCGTCGTAGTTTTGCTGTTAAGGTATTAATATGGTCTGTCCATTTCAGGTGCTTATCAATAATCATACTCAGGTATTTGGTTTTATCAGTACTGTTTATTTCAAAACTTGAGTCTTCAAATTTTAATTTAGAGAAATCAGGTTTGTTTGATTCTGTTAGAGTAAAGGGAATAAATGCCATTTTGCTTACATTTAAAGACAGTTTGTTGAACTCTAGCATGGTTTAAACTATGTATATGGAATGTTGAACCTTTTCCTCAACAGTGTGCCCCGTGTTGTCTTCAAAAACTAGAACTGTATCATCAGCTTATGATATCATAGTGCCGCCTGTATGTGTGTCTAGTAAGTAGTTGAAGTAAGTAATGAAAAGCAGGGGTCCAAGAATCGTACCTTGAGGTACTCCTATCTGTATATCATCTGTGCTGCTGTACGTTTTTCCTATTTTTACAATTTGTTTTATCTCTAGTAAGCAGTTTTTGATGAATTTCCAATACAATACCTCTTTCTCCATACTGTTCGGGAGAGTTTAACAGTCTTGGGTAAGGAACCGTGTCAAATACTTTTGCTAAGTTCTGCAATACATTAGTTTCCTCTGTCTAATTTTTTATAACATGACCTATTAATTTAAACATTGCTTCATCTGTGCTTACTCTGTGGAGAACTTGGAGAGTTTAGGAGTACATATAATATAGTTACAGAGTAGGAATTACAATTAACTAATACACAACACAGCTCTACTAATATCATTAGTGTCACAACAACATCTGTCAACATATCGTCTCGTAGAATCTACACATTTAGAAAATTGGCGAAAATGATAACGTATTTGTACTGCAGAGTGGTAGATAAAAAGTATGTCTGGAACGGGTGCGAGCAAATGAAATGTGTGAATTCAGCCTTGACAAAATCACAGGACAGTCAACCAGGTCAACCTTATACAATAATAAAATACTATGAATTTCCCTACGTTTATATAACTCTGGGCAAGAGAATCTATCTAATAGATCCTGGTGAGGAAATCCAACAGATGGATAATTACCACCAGCTCTGACGGTTCAATATCTTAAGAAACGCCGATTCACTCACTCCATTTTGTTTCTATAAATTTTATAATGGGAGTTCCACATAATTGAAGCATATTCGAGCTTAGAACGAACAAATGAATTGTATAATATCATTAATGAATCACTATTGTTAAATAGGCAGCAATTCCGGTTGATAAAGCTCAGCATTCTGTAGTCGCTAGAAACAATTGATTCAATGTGAGACGCAAATGACAATTTCACGTGAAACAAAACTCTCAAGTCTCTGAAACTATAGGAACGAGCAAGGGCTATGTCAGGAAGTTTGTAATTGTAAATAATAGGCGTAATTTTCTTGGTGAAAGTCATTACAGTGCATTTACTAATACTAAGCTTAAGATGATTGATTACATACCAAATACTGAGTGCATCCAAGTCATGCTGCAGTAAGATACAACCTAAATAATGCTTTATTTATTGTCTGCGTAAAGAAGAAAATAACAATGAAGAAAGAATGTCATTGATTAATATATTGAATAGGAGTGGTCTAAGTACTGACCCTAGAGGTACACCTGAGGTGGCATGAAATGAATTCGATTTGAAACCTCTATACTCTACATATTGATATCTATCACTTAGGTAAGAATTCCAAAATTCAATCAAATGATTTGTAAATTCAAAGCTAGACATTTTATTTAATAAAATATTGTGATCCATCTTATCAAATGCCTTACCAAAATCGAGGTAGATACAATCAACCTGGTCACCCACATCAATAACATCTGCCAAGTATTGACTGTAGCAACCTATGTTAGTAACAATTGATCTGCCAGGCATGAACCCATGCTGCTCTCAGCGTATCAACAGTTTTACATGAATGAAAGTAGCATCATATAAGATATATTCAAATATTTTGCAGACGTTATTGATGATTATTGATGAGACGCCAGGGACGGCTGGTGACACATGGGTATGGAGGTGAACATTGATTGTGCATTTTTCCAAAGTCAAACACCCTAAAATCATGAATAGGAAATTCGCAGAGCAAACAGATTTGCTCAAAGAAATATGTTTTGTTGGCCAAACAAAACCGTTTTCAATGCGATTGACCTAAATCTTGACGAAAATTATTAAATATAATATCTAAATAGGTATTTAATGTTTAAGTACTAAAAAAATATATGTACATGCTTTCAGATCTTCAACTAGATGAAACGTAAACTTACCCTAGAATCTCTAGATATTTCTAAGCTTGAGGTTATTTGTTTAGAAAATTCATTCGTCTATTTATGAAATTCGCAATTACACAATTATTAAAATCTGGAATCGTTGCAATCAGTGTTTTCTCCATACTTATCATGCGAAGTGAATTTAGTCTTTCCTATGCTATAGTATTTCTAAAAACTTTTCAACTCTTTCAAGTGTTGAAAAACAGGGTTCACTTTCAACACTTGTCATCGATATAGTACAAATTAATTATGATAATAAAACAGTTTCATTAAAACAGGTTTCGATTTATAAATAATTGCAAAAAAAGGACACTAGTTTGGAAATGTTTTGTGTTTTCCTTAATATATTCTACCGGATATGCCTCCATTGCAATCGTTTTATCCTCGCCGAGGTTAAAATTAAACAACGTAAGAGCGCTAAACAAATGTGTGCATTGGAGCATTGCACGCGAATCTCATAATGTGAATACATATAATAATAATATATGAATTAGTCTCTTGAGAAATCACGTAACACTTGATTTCAATTACTCTAATTCGATAGTTCTTCAGAGTATTGTTGGTAAGAAGGGTGAATTTCGCTAAATCAGAGCTGTTTTAGATTTTCGATCAGTTTTTGTTCTCAGTATTTATTCAAGTTGAGTTCAATAATACTTTCGAATCATTTCATTCAGTTTCGATCCCCTAGGTTGGGTATCAACTTAGTACCTTTAGTTTTATTCCTCTTTTAGTTAATTTAGATTATCCAGGTATTTTATTCGAGTATAGATTTTGATATTAGTTTCTTATTCTTATTAGTAATAAAGTTAGTTATAATATTCTTTTATGATCTTTAATTATCATACATTCTTTTATTATTATCATTATCATTTAATTGTTATTTTTTATTATTAAATTTTATTGTTGTGGTTGAATACGAGTTTATCTGAATAATATCAGCGTTTACCCCTCCCACTTACCTTCCAGTGCATTAAAATCTTGAGTGTCTTGTGAAAGAAAAGGGTAAGTGTCATTGATCTTTTTCACGTTTGATCTGGCTAATCAATGATTGGAATCAAACTCCAACGTGTCATGATTCTCTAAATTAAATGGTCACACTGTTAATAAATAAATAGATTGAGGATTGGGAGTAATATAAATTCCTTAAGTAAAGTTTGATAGAGATTCATCAATAGAATACCATGTTACAGAAGCCTTCTTGGGAAACTTCTGTCATATAGTTTGCCGCCTCAACTTTGTCTCTTAATATCGAGGTTTCTCTCATATAGATCACTCCATGTGGTTGTTGACGAAGTATCCTTCGATAGAATGGCTATCAACGCTGGTTTTCCACAGGGATCTGTCTTGGCATCTACTTTGTTTCTGCTCCGTATAAACGATCTGCTGGGAGTGACCACCTTTCCCGTCCACAGCTTTGATGGTACACTTCATACCGCTTTCTCATATAGAGCCCATATACCAGCCAATGAAGTCGAGGAGCGAGACAGAGACGAGTTGACGCAATTAATGGAGGTCTGGCAAATATTTTGAAATGGTGATCTAAAAATCTAGTAGAGTTTAATTCAACCAAATCTGAAGCTTGCGTCTTCTCTAGGAAGGCGGATCTCACAATCCCTAATATGATGATGTCAGGAACAACTATTCCCTTGAAGTCTCCCATATCCATGCTCGTGATCACCATCAACAGCATCCTCCCATGTGACGATCATATGAAGTTCATTGCGAAAATCGCTCTTTAAAAACTTTGTTTTCTATTTGGTGTCAAGTGCTAATTTATATCCCAGCAGCTCCTCAAAATCTACAAAGCACATATTCAACCTCTCCAAGAGAACTGTTCACATGTTTGAAGTTCACCTATATGATGAAATCCTTTCATGAAGCTAGCATATTATTTTCTAACAATAAGCTGAGATATTGGTGTAGCAAATGAGGAACGAAAATGAATATTCATAATATAAAGATTCTTGACCCAGTATGAATTATATATAAAAATTCTCGGGAAATAGGTCACATTAACACTCTGTTTTAAAAATTTTTGTCTTTACGTACGTTTCGGTCTCACGACCATCATCAGAAGACTTATTATGTCTACAAATTTTTGATTACTTAAAACTAATTGTATTACACAAAGCGTCCAAATCGCACCAATTTCAATCAAAATGCCCACGTCGCCGAAACGAAAGGAACACGATTAAACGAAATTGTAATCCTCAATGCTATAGTAAAATTATCAAGAATCCACTGCAGAGAAGAATTCTTAACAAAAGCGTACACATGTCAACACAGTAAGTGATCGACTGAGACGAGGCAAATATAATTTAAGTTTTAGTATACAACTTTCAAACCAGATGTTAAAATTTATGAGCTAAACAAAAAGGTTCTTTCGTGACAGGAGGTATACTAGACATTTTACCTAATATGTACTATTACATTATAACGAGGCATGTAGGAATTTGCAAGAGAAATTGAAATTATTTGATCAAATTTGTATAGATATGACTTAGATTTTGAGTGTCTGTCCTATGATTTACAGACTTAGAGTCACGTTTTATGTGAATCATCTCCAAAATTGATCTTTTATAATAATTGGTTTCCCTAGTTAGAATATTAACATTATTATAATCGAATTGATGGTTATAATCAAAGCAGTGTTTAGCAAGAGCGGTGGAATTTTCTAAGTTTTTGTTTTTTGTGCTATACCTATGGCCGTACATTCTTTTTAGTAAATATTGTTTAAAGATTCCAGTATAAGTCCCATCGCAATCTAAACAATTTAATGTGTATACTGTGTGGGTTTGTTTATCTTTAGGTATTAAAGGCTTTAGATTTGAGAAATATTTTCCAATACAGTTAGTAGGTTTATGCGCGACATTTATATCGTACTTTTTCAAACAATTCTTAATTTTCTCTGAGGTCTCCGGAATGCATGGTAAAGTTATATAATTGTCTGTAATACCTTTTACGTTATTTTTATATGAAGAACCATTATAGATTCTGTTTATTCTTTCTTTAATGATCGGATTGAAGAAAGTTTTTGGGTAGCCATTCAATTCCAGTGTATTACGAACAATTTTCAAATTCTTGGGACGGTCCTCTGCGTGGGACAATTTTATCGCGCGGTCTGTAAGGCTGTTTATGACACTTTTTTTAAAACAAGCTGGTGCAACGGAATTGAAGTGAAGATACCGTTGAAACCAAACTTCTTTAGTAAACCAAGAAGTTTTTATTTTTCCAACTACATCATGCCTAATGTTCATATCTAGGAAATTTATGTTTTTGTTTACTTCTATTTCACAAGCGAATTGAAGTTTACAGTGGAAACTGTTAAATTTATTAATCACGTATTGAATTTTATCGTTGGGAACACACATAAGGCAATCATCTACATACCGTTTGAAAAATACAGGCTGAAAATCTAATGAACTTATAACAGAGGTTAGCAATTGTAGCTGAAATAGGAGATCCCATTGCTGTGCCGAAAATTTGTCCAAAATATTGCTCACCATACTGAAAAACTAAGTCTGTAAGTCATAGGACAGACACTCAAAATCTAAGTCATATCTATACAAATTTGATCAAATAATTTCAATTTCTCTTGCAAATTCCTACATGCCTCGTTATAATGTAATAGTACATATTAGGTAAAATGTCTAGTATACCTCCTGCCACGAAAGAACCTTTTTGTTTAGCTCATAAATTTTAACATCTGGTTTGAAAGTTGTATACTAAAACTTAAATTATATTTGCCTCGTCTCAGTCGATCACTTACTGTGTTGACATGTGTACGCTTTTGTTAAGAATTCTTCTCTGCAGTGGATTCTTGATAATTTTACTATAGCATTGAGGATTACAATTTCGTTTAATCGTGTTCCTTTCGTTTCGGCGACGTGGGCATTTTGATTGAAATTGGTGCGATTTGGACGCTTTGTGTAATACAATTAGTTTTAAGTAATCAAAAATTTGTAGACACAATAAGTCTTCTGATGATGGTCGTGAGACCAAAACGTACGTAAAAAAATTAAAACAGAGTGTTAATGTGACCTATTTCCCGAGAATTTTTATATATAATGAATATTCATTCATTTCTTGTTGACATTAGCCAGATAGCTATGATAAGTTCTTTCTAGTCCAGATCGATCAGTGATATTACAAGGTAATAGTACTATTGGTTTGTAATATTACTGATTGATCTAGACTAGAGAGACTGTATCTTCGAAATTGAGTTAAAATAATGTAGAACAGTCTGTACTGTCAACTACGATAATTTCATACGTTTGATTCATCACATAATAATTTCAAAAATCGAAATTTGTATATTAATATCACATCATACATATAATGTTGATGTCGTTTTCCATTTTATCGAATCGATGAAGATTTCACACAAAGTGTGCTAAGTGTAACCTGCATGTTTCCGGTATCGGGAACAGGAGATTCAGAAAGTTGGCAAAGCTCTCTGATAAATGTGTAAAACCTCTTATACTTTCGCCATTCAGATAGATAATTATCGTTTTCGGGAAAAGCGGCAAGTTAGTTGTACGTAAGCCTGTAGTTCGATGCTGCCACGCCTCCCACCACAACGCATGGTCCACGATTTTCGCACAGCCTTCGTGATCTGCGAATTCAGTTTGGCTGCACAAAGCTAGCGAAAAACAGGGTTAACCCTGAATGTCTCTAGCTCTCTTTTACTTTTATCCTTCATTCTTTACGACTGCTCTATCAACAACCGCGATCTGGACTTTATAGACTGTGCCCTCTTTATGCTTACAGACTTTTGTGGTTCTGTTCTACTTAATTCGATAGTGTTTGAATGTTTCAGTGCCACCTTAGATTTTCTAATTTTCTTGGATTACTCTAGTGTTAAAAGATTTTAAGTGCTTCAATTAAATTCAAAAAATTATCACAACCTAAATATTATAGAGAATAGGTAACTGGTGATGATAGTCAATTATCGTGGATTGTAGGAATATGTTGAGAGTAAGCTTCAAAGCGGAATGTCTATACAAAATGTTGATGCTTGAAAAGAACTGTTTACCTAAAACTGTCTGAATAAGATTGGAGATACTAATTAGATAGTAGGGACCTTCATTGGTTTTGGAAATTAAAACCTTAAATTGAATTTTATACAATATTCACAGCCAAATGAAACATTAGGTTGAATATTACATACAAAGTTTATTTGATTTCCGATTACAATATGAAACTTCTCAGTTTATATATCATACATAAAATAAAAGGGTTTGAAACTTTCTAACTATTTGTAGGAAATTGGAAGGAAATAATTATTATTGGAATACAAATGTTTCAGGTGGTAAATAAAACAATAGAAGTATTGCTCTTATATTGGAATAAATACAACATAATTTTTATCCAATGTTATTACAATCTATTAAATAACTAAATTACTATAAAATATTTATTATTTTATAGTACAGTCGTTCTCTTAATTTAGAAATACCGTACATTATATAACGTTACAATACATAAACAGTAATTTATAAATGTAAATAAAACGATTTTTATACACAAGCTTCCGCTTGAATAAACATTGTTGCACTATAAGCACTATGTATACCTAATACTAATATGCTTAAAATATAAGATAACACAATTATAAATTAGGTTGTAAAAAATTGCAGAAATAAATTTGAAACCTGAGTGATAAATTTGACATATAGTCCAGTCAATAAGCTGGGGCCGGCTTTCTAAAAATCTACTAGACGGTCGTATCGGATGTTTTTTGCATGATGTTCTATGGACCATGAAGATCATTCGTGACTAATGACCAACACTTCAATCTTCCCCATTCACGCATATACTCTAAATGAACTCTATTCTCAACCCCCCTTTTAAGATACTAATTTATCAAGAAAAGTAAATTAAGCCCCCAAAATGAGTTCCAGAAGATTTTTTGGGTAGCTGAACATGAATCCGAAGTCATGTTCCCGTAAAATTCATTCTATACACGGAAAATCGGGAATATTCCGGCATTTTTCACGTGATAGTCGTTTAATACATAATGGAGGTTGACAGTCGCGTATTTCGATCCAAAGTAAAAAAAAACGGGAAAATTTGCGGAAAACTGTGGGAAACCTGGAAAGAAAATATTCCCACGACATTGAAATTATCATGTCATCCTACCCTGTAGGAACTTTTGGACGCTGATTCCGAATTTGATGATTAAAAAGTTCAAAATAGCATTTTCAGAAGGAAGGCGTAAAATTTTATTATGAATTCTCCTTTTTTTGAATGTAATTTTTTGAGTATCGTGTTAATTTTCATTCACGTCTTTGATGCTTATGTTAAATTATAAAAAATTGAAAGTAATGGCAAAAAAATAATTGTTTAAGAATTCCGGACAAATCAAAGAAAAATACAACGAAACACACTCTAACGTCATTAAAATTATCGTGTGATTAGTCACAATAGGGTATCTTTTGGTTGCTGAATGAGAATTTGACATCAAAAACGTTTGAAAATAACATTAGGATTATGTGAGAATAGAAGGAAAACTTAAAAAACAAACATTTTTGTTTTAATTTATACAAGTTTGTAACTGTTTAATTTTATATTTAAAGCTACAATATTGCAATATCACGTGTCATTAAAAAAAATAAGTACTGACAATTACTTTTTGTTTACAATCAATAAATTCTGTAAGTAATTCTAAATATACATATTTATAAATTATTCATTCAGTTTTGGTATTACTTTTGTAATTCAATATGAACATCTAAAACATAAATGTAAATCAACACCAAACTCAAAATATTACATTCAAAATATAGAACGCATAATAAAATTTTCCGCGTTTTCCCGCAAAATGATATATTAAAAGTTTTTAATTATCAAATTTGTAATCAGCTATCAAAAAACCCCTATAGCGTCCTATCACACGATAATTTCAATGACAGAAAGATTTCATTCTCAGGTTTTGTACAGTTTACTGTAAATTTTCCTGGTTTTTTCTACTCCAGATTGAAATACGCGACTATCAACCTCTATTATGTAAAAAACGATAATCAAGTGAAAAAGAACCGAGTTTTTCCGATTTTCTGTCAATAGAATGAATTTTTCTCGGATTGAAGTGTCGGTTAGTCACGAACACGGTCGTATATACAGGTCTGGGAACTCGAGGCGGTTCCCTATGTGAGAAGTGAGTCCGCTAAGCGTCATCTGTTGCGTAGTACCAAAAGGGTGGCGCATGAGTCGAGGGATGTTCTCCGGCACGTATACGACCGCGTTTGAACAATATGACGCCTAATCCTGACATTCTGACAACATATTTCGATCCATGCACCAGCTGGTGGCTGAGCGAGAGACTACGAGTTTGGCGACATGTAACAATCTCATGTCAAACATAGAGTTCCCAGACCTGTATATACGACCGTGGTCACGAATTACTTTCATGGACCATAGAACATACAAGCATTTTCGATACGACCATCTGGTAAATTTTGATAAAGTTGCCCAGTTTATTGACTGAACTAATACTCTCAATAATTAGAAGAGTACGAACATTTATAGTATTCTTGTAATAATAGTTATGAGCTGAACCTGAAGAACATCTGCAAAATTTATCTCCAATCAAGGACATATCGTTTGAGTTAAATATCCATCGACGTTTTATCCCGATAGTAGCTGTACTAGGATAATTCATAGATCAAACGTTAGGACATATTAGTAGAAGCTAAATGAATTAATTCATTTATCATAATATAGAACATCTGTTGCTACTTCATGATATATGAAAAAGGTATTCCGATTGTTGTATTTAATCTATGATCAAAACGCTATCTCATTTGATTATTGATTTTTGTTTTCATAACGAAACATGGAGAGATTTCAATACGAACACTAGTTATTATTTACAAAAAACTACAATGATATCCAGGAACCGAAATATGTCATCCCCCACAATGTTGCCATGGAATGTGAGCCAACATTAACCGATCCCAGATCACTAAGTTCCAATACCTTTCTCTTGTTAGCACAATTTTCGCCTTTGGAGCCTTTAGCGAGCTTGAATTTACTGTGATATATATCCACTAGCTGATGTCTGCCAACTTCGCACATAGAAACAGTTGAATAATATATTGCAAATTATTCTTAAATATAATTTGAATAGACGACATTCACCTGTTTTACAACTCTATGTTCTCCTTCTGTGTATCTCTTAGTATAATAAAAAATACTAAAGTGCTCGCACTTGTATTACAATTTTCTCCGACAACCAACTGGCTCTAGACGTGATTGACTCATATCAATGTAACTCTAAAACGGCTCGGAACTGTCAAAAATCTCATGCATGCCTAGGCAGTAAGAACAAAGTGACTCTGATCTGGATATTCGATCATTCGGGCATTGAGGGAAATAACGCGGCATACTCTCTGGCCAGGGAGGATGCAGTTCCAAAATTTATCGGATCACAACCAGTGCACAAATAATATCAAAGCTTCCCTTGCCAACTCTGGGTATTCTTCTCTTCTCTTCATCCAAAAGAGTTCAATATTTTGGGAATTATGTTCTTAAAATATTAAACATGCCGTCAGCAGCAAAATCTATAAGATCTCCTTACATCTTCGTGGTCAGATCAGCCAGTTGTACTCACATATCCAAAAAAGGATTTAGTATGCATCAATGCCCATTGTTAGCTTCAGAATTCAGTTCTGGAAAATAACTTAATAGTTTTACTTCCAAATTATCCAAGCTCGATATCATGCAAAGAATGTGAGAGCTTACTACCAACGATTGATAATTTGCAATTCCTTCACTAATTTTCTGAACGCAAGGGAAATAATCGGACATCCCCTTCTGTAAACACAAACCAAATTTTGAGACGACTCCTTTAGTTTTTACCCTTGGCCATTAGAATGTTTTCTTCTCGAATTTTAATAGCATTTTATTCAAGTTTAGAATTGCATAATGGCTGATTCCATTCAATTCTTGTTCGAACATTAATAACTTAGAACTGGAATTAGAACTCGTTCCAATAACTTTCCTTTGGATAGTCCCTGGACCTTTGTGTGATAAAGGAGATTCCGTAAGAGCTAAATAGTCGAAGTTGCAAGGCTTCACCTCCAATAGAGTTCACAATTTTGATCACCTATTAAGCACATCGTTTGAATCAGAAGGTCCTGGGGGTCGCCAGAATTTTTTCACTCGTAAAGGGGTCGCGTATTCAAGAAGGTGTTTAAAACACAGTCTTACTCATTCAAATATTGGAAACATTCTTATATATCAAAAGTACAATTGCTCAAATCTGTAAATTTAACAACACCAAATATTTTCAATTCTATTCGTTCTTCCTGAAAATTATCATCATTCTTCATCTGTATTTCTGAATAAATTTGAGGTGCCACCAGCTCTTGCTGATGATATATACTCATTGACATTTTCAACTTATTGGCAATGCTTTCCTCGATATACACTTCAGCCATACTAGTTGACTGCCATTCGCCATGCCTTTCGAGTGTTTGAATGTCAGCGGGGTAGTTGACAGATGTCCTCCAAAAGCAATGGCTAGTGCAACTGAATGCATCTGGGAGTTATAAGTTTTCTGCAATATTTTGGTGAATTTTTGCAAAACTGTTGATGCCAACTGATTGTATTGTACACTTACCGCCAACATTTTTTATAGTAAATAAAAAATCTTTTGTCTTTGAGTCTCAATCGTGAATAATTATGATAAATTTCGTATCCATTGCAGTCTGATCCTACGGTAAATACCGTAATTGGTTGAAATCCACGTTTGGGGAAACGTGTTCATCGAAAACATGTTTCCCATTGATTTCATCATGTTTTAATGAAACAATCAGATTAAAATTTCTCCAATCACAGAAGAAAAAATAATTTTTTCAATGTAAATGGATATATTTGCCTATTTGAACGTAGTTTTTAGTTCTGAAAAGCTTTTCTTCATAACAATTTTCGATTTATAAAGGTACTTTACTCTTGAGTGGAATTAACATTTATTGACAAACCGCGTATAAGACTGAACAAATTTAATATTTGATGATCGTATTTTAGATTTCAGAACATGCAGAACTGCTTATGAGGAATAACTTTTTCTTCTAAAATTAATAATAAAAAAGTTCTCCATATGGTTACAACTTAGTGACACATATTGTATATTAAATAATACATAACTTTTTTCTGGATGCATTCTCCATGAATACGTGTCGGTGGTTCAGGCGAAACAGCTAAGTTATAATTGGTAGAAACTGTGAAATCTAGACTACGGACATGTATGAGTGGTCTATTCAAAAGTAGATCTTTCGAATTAGATAACCTTCCGAGGAGAAATTAAAATCCGTTCAGTATGAGTAGATATAACATTTTACATAAAAGTCCTTAACAACAAAGAAAAAGAAATAATAAAATAATAAGTTGGTTACGAGCGAAATGTTCCACATCCCTATAATTGACAAAAAAACTTCCAACATTCGTATAACTACATGCTGCTGCATCAATTGAATTTTAAGTTTGCCAGCCCCTTCTCATTTTATAAATATATAAATTTGATGTTAAAAGTTTGGCTGAATTGTATCGAGACAGAATTCATCCTTATTATACTTTTTACAGTAACGTTGTAAGAATCTATGTGTATTTGGCCTGCAATTTTCTACAATCGTTACGATTGTAGCCAGAAAATTGTTGAACTATTTGGTTCGTTATCGTGTTATGAGAAATATTCAAAAGGTCTGTGCTCTCGCAATTAAATTTGAAGAGGTATTTCAAAAATGATAAGCCTCATTAACCTCTAATTGGGAACAAAAATGTTATATCTTCCATTAAGGCATGCTGTTACTTCTGAATTGTTTCAGATAACCTCTCTTAGATTAACAATCAACTTAACAAAGACTATCTACATCGCATTCTCTATCAGCGACCATTCTCGGCCAGATTTCAATTACCTACAACTTAACACTACTGAATATATTTATGAAACTAATACAATTAAATATCTAGGTATCTATATTGATAAGTATCTTAAATGGGACGATCATGTCATTTATCTGAGTAAAACGATTAAACAGCTAATATATAAATTTTACTTACTAAGAGATATACTACAAAATGATTTACTTGTAACAGTTTACAAATCTTTGGTGGAGTTATTAATCCTTTATGGTATAATTGCATGGGGCGGGTTGTATAATAACTCATTAGAAATTCTATAGATCAGCCACAACTACATTTTAAAACTTACTAAACACAAATCTAAACTATTTCCCACGGAATATTTATTCTCGGAAGAAATTTCAAATGTATATTCATACTGTATGTAAGTTTTTTCACTAAAAAGAGAAATATATAAAAGTCACACTTATCATACACATTCAACTAGTACAGTCATCCTGGCAAAAATTTGGGTCCAAAAATTCCAATGGACTTTTTCAACGTATAAGGGCGTATTTTGGTGTGCTAAACATGATGGTATGGTCCAGATTGAGCTAACGGATACGGAATATGCCGCAAATCGCCGATTTATGGTCATTGTTTGGCCCTTTTCGGGTTTATCGAAGATATAACAAAATCTATCCATTTCTATGAAAATAGTCAGCGGAACAAAGTTGTAGTGCTTATTAACACCCATCATCTGGTTCAAACTAGATGGCGCTAGCGTTCTCAGAACTGAAAATATGGCCATTTTAATGTGGCGAAAATGGCAATTTTTGCGTTTTTCGAAGATAGGGCCGAATCTATACATTTTTATGAAAATAGTCAAGGGAGCAAAGTTATAGTAGTCAAAAGTACCCGTAATCTGGTTCAAACTAGATAGCGCTAGAGTTCATGAAACTCAAAATATGCCCGTTTTATCGTCAAAAAAATTATAACTATTTGTCATTATTTCACAATAGGACAAAACCTGCGTATTTTTATGCATATAGTCGGATGAACAAAGTTATTGTAGTCAAAAATACCAATAATCTGGTCCAAACTAGATGGCGCTAGCGGTCATGAAACTCTGAATATGGCCGTTTTAGGGTCAAAAAAATAATAACTTTTTGGGTTTTTCGACAATAGGACATAGTCTATGCATTTTGATAAAAATAGTAAAGATAACAAAGTTATAGTAGGTGGAAATACTCATAATGTGGTTCAAACTAGATAGCGCTAGTGGTCATAGAACTCAAAATATTGCCGTTTTAGTGTGATAGAAATGATAAATTCGTCAATAATTTTTCGAGTTTTACGACGATATAAAAAATATACATCGTCGTTAAATGTGTCATTTGATTCATCATTCTGAAAAATTTAATTGGGAGCCCATTGAACCAAGCTTTTGTTATTAAAATTACGATATGATAATTAAAAGTACATAAAAAAGTACGCGCAGGTATAAAATAAACGTACGTATTGTTATATCTTATTTGGGACTACTGTTGCTTCAAGCGACGCGATGAGTTGTTGCGCATCATAAAGAGTATCTCCATTGTAACAAGTTACATTGATTGATGATTGATCAAGCTGCGTTGATATTCCAACAAAAAGAAACCGGAAGAGGAAATGAACTTCTCTTCATCAAATTATCAAAAAAATTAGTTTTAAGTTAGCACGTATTGTTTGTAGATCGTAATTTTTTCAAGATTTAAGATTTTTTAAGATCTTTTTTAAAATTTAGTCTAAGTTATTTCATGTTAAATACTAAGTTGTTTCATGTTAAGTAAAGAAGAAAATTTAAAACTCAGATTGAAATTACTTTTTTGAATCGTCAATTGTTAATATGCCATTTTTTTTTCTTTTAATCCTTCCTTTTATCCTCAATAAAATACTGTATTTAATTTGGGCCTGCATTCATGAATAGGTAAGGAAGCATATGAAATCTCAGAAAAACAGATGAAACTGCAACTTGTAAAATATTTAAAGTAAAACCGCTATATTTTGAGTTCTATGACAACTAGTTTGAACCAGATTATGGGTATTTCCGCCTACTATAACTTTGTTGTCCCTACTATTTTTATAAAAATGCATAGATTCGGTCCTATTGTCGAAAAACCCAAAAAGTTATTATTTTTTTGACGCTAAAACGGCCATATTTTGAGTTTCATGACCGCTAGCGCAATCTAGTTTGGACCAGATTACTGGTATTGTTGACTACTCTAACTTTGTTTCTCTGACTATATGCATAAAAAAACGCAGGTTTTGTCCTATTGTGAAAAAAAGACAAATACGCTAAATCGGCCATATTTTGAGTGTTATGACCGCAAGAGCCATCTAGTCTGGACCAGATTATGGGTATTTTTGACTAATATAACTTTGCTCACCTGACTATTTTTATAAAAATGCATAGATTCGGCCCTATCTTCGAAAAACGTAAAAATTTTCATTTTCGCCACATTAAAGTGGCCATATTTTGAGTTCTAAGAACGCTAATGCCATCTAGTTCAAACCAGATGATGAGTATCAATAAGCACTACAACTTTGCTCTTGTGACTATTTTCATAAAAGTGCATAGATTTTGTTATATCTCCGAAAAACCCGAAAATGGCCAAAAAGTGGCCATAAATCGGCGATTTGCGGCATGTTCCGTATCCGGTAGCTCAATTTGGACCATACCATCGCGTTAGGCGGACCAAAACACCCCCTTATACGTTGAAAATGTCCATGGAATTTTTTTTTTTTTTGCTGTAGAAAATTTCCCAGGAAGACTGGACTTAGGAACATTGCAAATAAGCAAATCAGCATGTCTATATGCACCAAATCTAAAACACAAAGAAAATTCCTATATCTTGCGGTAAAATGCTATAACTTGCTTCCAATTGATATCAAAACAATTTCTAATATGAAACTCTTTTCTAAGACTTCTAAACGATTCATTTCTCGGAACCAAAAGAAATTCTGATTCTTTCTTATAACTCGAGAACAAAAGACGACAGCAAATTTTTGTTTCCAGCAGTAAATCTTTCTAAAAAAAAAGAGAACGAGAATCTTCCTTCCATTTTTTTTGTATCTTCTATAGTTACCGAGTTACCCTATATAAACATAAGAATTTGCCCACCCTCTCCACTCGGGAATCTCCGAAAAAATTCATGGGATCCTATCCGACTTGTATCCGCAGATGACAGTGTGATTCACCATATATTAATGCTAGTGAGTATTGATGGT
Organism: Endomychus coccineus; assembly: GCA_958510875.1. NCBI lineage: Eukaryota > Metazoa > Arthropoda > Insecta > Coleoptera > Endomychidae > Endomychus > Endomychus coccineus. The sequence goes on along the minus strand of OY294070.1, from coordinate 33,100,738 downwards.
TCAAAAGTAACGATAGTCAATCTTCTTACCTATAGGTGCCGTTTTGCCTTCTGTTCCCCTGAACTGAATTGAGAAATTAAGCGGAGAGTTTGCCTTTAAGCAATCAGACGATTTGATCTTTCGCTTGAGATGGTTGTAGGTATGGAATTGTATAAAATGACGGAGTTGATTATTTATTTATTTATTTATTTATTTGATAATCGGGGGGCACGGTAAGCGGAGAGTTTGCCTTTAAGCAATCAGACGATTTGATCTTTCGCTTGAGATGGTTGTAGGTATGGAATTGTATAAAATGACGGAGTTGATTATTTATTTATTTATTTATTTGATAATCGGGGGGCACGGTAAGCGGAGAGTTTGCCTTTAAGCAATCAGACGATTTGATCATTCGCTTGAGATGGTTGTAGGTATGGAATTGTATAAAATGACGGAGTTGATTATTTATTTATTTATTTATTTGATAATCGGGAGGCACGGCAGTGCCCCCGCCAAGTCGATAGCGAAGCAAACACTGCCGTACCATCCTTTACTGGAACCATTTCGCCGCATTTTCAGGCCCCTATTTGAGAACCTCTGGATGAGACCAGAACGCAGAAATTCGTCATCCAGTAAGCTATAAAATCACATACTTAAAATGAAAAATTTCAAGTCTGTAGGTCATTCAGTTCCGAAGTTAAGCGAAAGCAAAATTTCGCATTTATGACACTCATTCACTCACTCACTCATGATCATCAGAATAGAACTAGTACTTATCATAAACTCAGAGAGCTGAAATTTGGTACAGAGTTAGGGTTTAATGACCACATGAAGGATAAACTATAAAAACTAAGATAATCGAAGATCTGGAGTACCTGGTGACCCTTATTTGAAAACACAAGAGCCCAACCAAACTATTAAATATCGACATACCGCCTTTACAAAAAATATTCAAATTTGTTTGCCTCTTCATTTGATGTCAAAGATCGAAGGTCTGATGTATCTGATGAAGAACCCTCAGCTTGTCTCAGCTGTATTAGAGATATGGTAATGCCCCCTTTTGCTATTGGTACATAAAAGAATGCCGTGAATTTGATTCACGAATTATTGTCTATTAGGTCAAAATTTGAGATCATACTCCGGGCATACGTGTACAGAGAACAATTCCCAATCTGTGTGGCGTATGCCCTAACAATTCACAAGAGCCAAGGTCTAAGTTTAAAAAATGCCCTCATGGACATTGGCACCTCCATATTCTCTTGTGGCCAAGCCTACGTGCCGCTTTCACGAGTAAGCAATCTTCATGGGGTGCACCTCATAAATGTTGACTTCAAGAGTATAAAAGCTCAAGCTTCAGCGATCACCGAATACAACCGGCTTAGGCGCAAATACCGCGCCGATCTTTCAGAAATTAAACCGTCTAAACCGTCTAGAAGAATAAATAATGAACGCGAATGGGCAATACGAAAAACTGTTGCTACTGTACAAGAATCAGAACCGGGAAAAATGAAAAGAAAGGTTTGTAATAATAAAAAAACTACTCCTAAAAAGAAAAAAAATGTGTCAAATAAGAAAATCTAATGCCCACGTTTCTACAAAAAGAAGTGAAATCCCACCAGAAACATTCTGTAAAAAACTAGCCAAGTCTCGATGTAGCTGCTTGTTTATCTCTAAAAAGTAATGAAATCTAGACAAAGTCGTGCCATGTCTAAGGTTCCTTACTGCGATTTCTTTATTATTATAGTTAATGTTGTGTGACTTGGCCGTTGAAGGGTACACAAGGGTACAAAACCAGGTGCTCCATGAAACCATTGCACCAATCTGTTGCCAGAACCGCTACCCATTGACGATGGAAAATTGCCACTTGGAAAACGTTGATTCAATAACCAGTCAATTGTAGGCTTGATAAAGCTGCGTATTTCAATAATACTTATGTAAAGGCGAGCCTGAAACAAACAGTATGAAAAATTATTTCCAGTACAGACGGACTTCTAATCATTGATAGAAGTCTGTCTGTACGTCTATTTTATGTTAGATCGGTGGTCGATTTGACGCTCCAAAAAGAAGAGAGCAGAAGTCAGCATTGTCAATGCTGAATGCATGTGTTGCACAATCAACAACAGCCTAAAATGAGACACTAGCGCCAATTACCAATATCAGTATGGGCTATTATCTCGCTTAACAAACATAGGTAGTTACAACAGATAACATCACGTGTAAACAAAATTGACTTGTACCCACTTACGTATAAAGAATGTTCAACGGCCAAGTTACACAACATTAACTATAATGATAAAGAAATCGCAGTAAGGAACCTTAGACTTGGCACGACTTTGTCTAGATTTCATTACTTTTTAGAGATGAACAAGCAGCTCCATAGAGACTTGGCTAGTTTTTTACAGAATGTTTTTGGTGGGATAATATATACAGGACAAAGTCCCAAATAATATAAACTTATGATTATGATAACTTAAAAGAAGTATGGTAACAAATAGTGGAACAGAATAGAAAATGCAAAGAATAAAAATTAAAAACCACGCCTTAAGATAGTTTTCAGTTTGGAACAAGATATATTAAGAATGCCAACGTTCAGAGGAAGGTTATTGATAACATGGTAATTATAGGTGCATGGATAGCATATTCTGTACGACGATGAGGAATTGCCATACATCCATTAGAGAGAGTTGGACGACTGGCAACATGAAATGAGGAGAGAGCAAGTAGATCACATAAGTCAACTAAATTAGTTAATACTTTGTGGGCAAAAGTAATCACTTTAATATTGCTACGAGTTTGTAAAGGTTTAAGAACAACTGAATTTAAACGAGTATTGTAATCTAGTTCTTTTCATTTATTTTCAGTTTAAAAAGTAGATAATTTGGAAATTCCCTCGCTCAATACGATTGACATAAATATCAAAGTAAGGATTCCGGATTATACTACATTACTCAGGATAGGAAGTACCAAAGAGTTAAACAATGATATTGAGCAATTTGTATCATGATAATCTCCAGTTTGTTTCTTTATGTAGCCACACATCATGAAAGCTCTTTTCGGAATATTTTCAATATGTATGTGGTATCGTCATTGTTTATCAAAAATTACACCTAAATCAGGAATACTATCAGCTCTATCAAGTTTTATGCCTCCTAAAGTATACATAAAATTTATACCAGTCACCTTCCTCGGAAATGTCATAGCCTTGCATTTGGATATGTTTAGTATCATAGAATTTTTTGTACACCAAAGTTCAACAACATTTAGATCGTATTGTAAATGGAAACAGTCAATGTAGATATGAATTAGGGGGTGTCCCCTGAGAAAATTTGTCAATCCAATCGAAAATATTATATTGAATATTATTATTTCCAGATACACCTCTTATATCATCTCCTCCGTTTGACGTTTTAAGCTTATTAGAGTGCGAAGAGGTGTGTGATATGCTTTGAAAGCAGAATTAATAGTTTGATGAGGATATCTATATTGAATTAAGCGAGCGTATAATGAACCTCCAAAGGAAAGGCATTGAAATTCAAGAACAAAACAGGGAACAATAAATCAAATCAAAAGTTTCACCTAAGAATTCTAGTGAACACCCTTCATTGTAAGCCAAGGGGCTGACCTCGGCTCTATAATCCAGGAAATTATTTGTTCATTTGTTCTCACATTTATTTCTTTGGAATGTACATTTTTGGAACTAATTCTTTATCAAATTTTCTATGCTTTGAACGTATGTAGGTATATTCAATGAAAATCTTATTTCACGGAAACTTATAAACGTACAATGAAATTATCGAAATTTAAGAACAAATTATTTTGAACATGAAAGGTTTTGGAAAATATCATACTTTTCCTTGTTTGCTTCAATACCCTATGAACTTGGTTGTGACCTATTGAGTGGATGAACAGAATTCATATTTTCATACCAATGTCGTGATCAGCGATCTTTTGTCAATCATAACAAAGCATACAGCTATTATACTCTTTATCATACCAAAACATGCAGCTATCATTTAACCATACCATTCAACTATGCAATATATCAATAGCTAATACCTACAAGGAAAAAACAAAGTGTGTAGCGGATTGGTGTCCCTTCATCTGGATATCTACAACAAAAACAAAATAACAATACAGATATCATGCTACCAAAACCAATACTAGAACCGGCAAGGTAAAAAAAAGTGTCAAGGGAATTGAATACCTTATTTGTGAATTTTACAATCATCATAAAATTCACAGCTATTATACATACTACTATAATAAATTTCATAGCAGTAGGCACTATAGTATTCGCCCTACAAATATACATACAAGTAAATATCAGAGAGTTTAGTTGCTTTGTCTACCTACATCATGATATGTATAGCTATAACAAAGCAAACATACTACTATCATACTACCATAACAAATTTCATGAAAGTAGGCAGTACAGATCAATCACGAAAATTTATGAAAGTGGGCAGTACATCAATCACAATACTTATACCTACAAGATAAAAAGATAGTGTCTAGCAGATGTTTATATCTATATCGTGATCAGCAATATTTTTTCAGTCATAACAAAAACATACAGCTACTACACCTACTATCATGAACAAAATGAAAAATGTCATAAAAGTAGGTAATACATCATTCACAATAATACTAATCCTACATGGTAAAAATTGTGTGTTCAGCTCGGATACCTATTTCGTGATTTCACATTCAAAACAAAACATACAGCTATTCTACTCACTACCATAACATAAATTCATAAGAGTGGGCAACACAATAATTGCAATACTGATACCTACACGGTGAAAATAAAGTGTTCAGCGTATTCGAATACCTATTTAGTGATTTTACATTCACAAAACATACAGCTATTCTACTTAATAGGTACTATAGTAAATTTCATAAAAGTGGGCAATACTATAATCACAATACTAATACCCACAAAGTGGAAGGATAGTGTCTGGCAGATTTTTGTGTCTATATCGCGATCAGCGAAATCATTTCAGTCATAACCAAACATACCTACACCTACTATCATGAACAAAATGAAACATTTTATAAAAGTAAACAATACATTAATGACAATAATAATGCCTACACGGTGAGAATGAAGTGTTCAGCGTATTCGAATACATATTTCGTGATTCTACATTCAAAATAAAACATATAGCTATTCTACTTATTAACATAACGAAAATTCATAAAAGTGGGCGATACAATAATCACAATATTAATACCTACAAGATAAAAAGATAGTGTCTAGCAAATCTTTGTATTTATATCGTGATCAGCGATATCTTTCCAGTCATAACAGAACATTAACCTAATATTATGCAAATTTCATAAGGGTAGACAATACATTGATAACAATACTGATACTTTCACGGTAAAAATGAAGTGGTCAGCATATTTGAATACCTATTCCGTGATTCTACATTCAATGCAGAATATACAGCTATTCTACTTACTACCATAACAAGTTCCATGAAAGTAGGCAATACATTAATACAAATACTAATACCTTCACGGTAGAAACGAAGTTTTCAGCGAATTAGGAGACCTATTTCGTGATTTAACATTCATAATAAAACATATAGCTATTCTACTTATTAACATAACGAAAATTCATAAAAGTGGGCGATACAATAATCACAATATTAATACCTACTAGATAAAAAGATAGTGTCTAGCAAATCTTTGTATTTATATCGTGATCAGCGATATCTTTCCAGTCATAACAGAACATTAACCTACTATTATGCAAATTTCATAAGGGTAGACAATACATTGATAACAATACTGATACTTTCACGGTAAAAATGAAATGTTCAGCATATTTGAATACCTATTCCGTGATTCTACATTCAATGCAGAATATACAGCTATTCTACTTACTACCATAACAAGTTCCATGAAAGTAGGCAATACATTAATACAAATACTAATACCTTCACGGTAGAAACGAAGTTTTCAGCGAATTAGGAGACCTATTTCGTGATTTAACATTCATAATAAAACATACAGCTATTCTACTTACTACTATAATAAATTTCATAAAAGTGTCCGGCAGATCTTTGTATCCATATCGTGATCAGCGATAGCATTCCAGTCATAACAAAACATACCTGCACCTACTATCATGAACAAAATGACAAATTTTATAAAAGTGGGCAATTCATTAATTACTATATTAATACCTACACGGTATGAATAAGGTGTTCAGCGTATTCGAATACCTATTTCGTGATTCTACATCAAAAATAAAATATACAGTTATTCTACTTACTAACATAACAAAAATACAAAAAAGTGGGCAATACAATAATCACAATACTAATACCTACAAGGTAGTAGATCTTGTATCTATATCGTGATCAGCGATTTCTTTTCATAAATAACAAAATATTCCCCTACTATTATGCAAATTTCAAGGGACGACAATACATTGATAACAATACTGATACTTGCACGGTAAAAGTGAAGTGTTCAGCATATTCGAACACCTATTTCGTGATTCTACATTCAATACAAAACATACAGCTATTCTACTTACTACCATAACAAGTTTCATGAAAGTAGGCAATGCATTATTACAAATACTAATACCTTCACGGTAGAAACAAAGTTTTTAACGAATTTGAAGACCTATTTCGTGATTTTACATCCACAACAAAACATACAGCTATTATGCTTACTACCATAATAAATTTCATAAGAGTAGGTAATACATAATAAATGATGTCTAGCAGATTTGTGTATCTATATCGCGATGATTGATCTCTTTCCAGGCATAACAAATCATACAGCTATTTTACAATCATAATAAACCTCATGAGCTATGGAAAAGTTCACACTGCCGATAAAGTTTAACATTGTAACTAGAAAAAAACACCCTTATCCACTCAAGATTACCTTCAGATGGAGATGAATTTGAGTTTATTGAATTGCTTTTTCGCTTATACATTTTCATCCCTCCTAAATTATTCTTTTTTTATTATCTTCTCTGGTATTACTGTGAAAGTTGAGATTAGTCCAATAGGTCTCTTGTTTGTAGGGTCATAATAAGGGATACTTTTATGTATTTTATAAATTTTTAGGTCTTTTTGGAAAGTGTCCTCTGCTTAACATTTTATTCAATAAATCTGTTACTATTAGAGTTATTGCGCGTTCTCTGATTATAATAATTTGTTCGTCTGTATGAGGTTTTAATAGAAAAAATAAATTTGTTTCTTCATCTGAATGTATATCTTCAAAGACAAAATTTTGGTTCACCAGGTTGAACAGTGACGATACGTCCCATAGTCTGAGACAGCTGTTTCGCCTTCTTCATTGGGCTCGTCACTGATCAACCACCTCCGAAAGTGAGGCGAACGTAGAAGTTCCAAGACACTCTGGCGGGAAGCAGATGTCCCAATGAGAACGCAATTCACAATTCTACACATCGATTCAGTCGAGAATACTGCCACCAGGTGGCGGTCTCGCAACAATTCATAGTAAAATACAAACACATTTTGTGTTAGCAGTCAATAGACAAAGTTTTGGTTCACCAGGTTGAACAGTGACAATATGTCGTACAAAAAAAACTATGTAGTTTCAGTTCAAGCCTCAGTCCTGCCCTGAAGATGCCACCTGTAATGTTTGGCGGAACGTCGGCATCAAGTCGTGCTATTGTGATGCAAAATCTATTCCGTAGCCAAGAATTTTCAAGTTCAGCTTTCCGCAGAAGTCTGCTATTAGAAAAAAAAAGATTTTCTATGGTCTCAGACAGCTGTTTCGCTTTTCTCATGGGCTCGTCAGTGAGACGAAGCATACGTTAATTCACTGATCTCCAAAAGTGATTTGATAAAACACCCTCGAAGTATTTGGGGAACCTAGAAGTTCCAACACCAACTGGCGGAAAGCTGATGTTCCACTGAGAAGGAAATTCACAATGTTACCGGTTGACAAAGAAGTTCTCGCAATTCAAAGTTCAATTTGAATTAAATTAATATACATAAATAATACCAATAGAGTACACCCCATCCTAAGATACTAGTTCAAAAATTCCAATGTACGGCCATAAGTATAGCACAAGAAATAATAACTTAGACAACTTCACCGCCCTTGCTAAGCACCCTTTTGATTATAACCATCAATTTGATTACAAAAATGTTCATATTTTAACAAAAGAAACCAATTATTATAAAAGATCTATCCTGGAGATGATTCACATAAAAAGGGATTCAAATTCTGTAAATCATAGGAATGATATTCACCTTGAGTCAGATTTATACTAACTTGATCAATTAAAACTCTTGCAAATTCCTACATACGTCTCTATAATGTTAAAAGTATATTTTAGGGAGAACGCTTAAAGTAAAGTAAATTCCAATGCAGGTCTAAAACCTTTTCAAGTACGTCATGAATCTACATCTGGGTGGAGTTATTACAAACAAATAGCTTCGAACTCCAGTTGCTTTGAGACCATAGCAATATGCGTTTGTACATTACGAGAATATTGCTTAACAGTGGTTTCTTGTTACAAAAAAATCTGTACTTTGATATTAACGATACAATTTTCGATTATTCGTGGTTCTGTTCTTTCGACGGCGTGAGCTTTTTGTTTGAAAATTGTGCGATATGGACGCTTGTGCTAATTAGTTTTAGTTAACCCCTTTTTGACAAAATAAGCCTTCTGATGATGGTCGTGAGACCGAAACGTACGTAAAGACGAGCATTTATAACAGAGCGTTAATGTGACCTAATTCCCGAGAATTTTTTATATAAAAATTCCACTTCAATATAACCCAAAAGTATTGTTTTGAAGAGATTTTCATAATTTCGTTATCCATTTCTTTGTTTCTTATCATTTACAATCAACGTTTCAACGAGTGAAAAATTTTTATAATAGACCAAGCAGTATTTGATTCCAAGTAAGCAGCATGGTTATGTACTAAACCAATTTGCAATGTAGATTTTAGTATAATTATACGAAATGATATATATCTTAACTCATAATAATGAATGTAAGTAATTTTATAATATTAGAATCAATACCACCAAAATAAATTTCAATTATTTTGATGATTTTAACTAATTTATTTATTTTACAAATTTTAAGCATTAAGCAAAATCTACAATGATATTCATATTAGATTATGGTATATATCAAGCAATTGCTGCTATTATAATATTTCCTTGATAACGGAGTAAAAATTATAGACCCCGAAATATGTAGTAGCGATTTCTAATGAAAAATGATATTGTGAGAACGAAAACTGTATTTATTTTGAATTTATTCATGGAAATCAACTCATACATGGGTAACCCCAACAATTTGTGAATTATTATGTATTATGTTCAATTTATTCTTTGTATGATGAATTTATTTGGAGTCACTGGGAAATGGTTGTTACATTGATGTTGATTTTAACTGGATTAGTCGAAATTGGGTGCATGATCAATATAATCGTATTGAATGAATGAGCAAAGCATGAAAGAATATTGAATATAGGAAGCAAAAATATAATTATTCCTGTAAAACGTGAAACTAGAAATCGGTGAACCCGAGGAAATCGTCGGTTAATCCCCTTCAAAATTTCAGATACTTTCGCTTTTCAATTAAGCAACGACAACGTTACAACATCCTTCATGATGGATTCCAGCGAATCCAATTCACGATACGAAACCTGAATCGCTTCCAGATGCGCAACGTCTCTTATTAACTTTAAACTCAATAAGCCGTAAATCGTTCCTCAGGTAATACCGTGATCGATAGTACGAGTTACAAGTTGCGGAAATAGGGGGAAATATGATATTCGGAGACAATTTCTCTCAGGATCAATTCGATAACGACAATAACATCAAATGTACAACAAAATATCAATAAGGAGCAGTCAAGCCTCATGATACAATAAATGAACTGGGTTACAATCAAAATATAATTGGCTTATTATACAAATTATTTGTAATCTTAAATGTAATTACCAAAGAGTTGTAGTGCTTACCAAACATTCGGGAAAAAAATAACTGTGTTTTTTTATACTTTGACTACACGAGAGGGGTACCTATAATGTTCGAAGAACATCATGTGAGCCTGCGGTAGAATGTTGGAAGAGTAGATGTGCATTCAAAGTTTTCTTGAAGGTTTGGAGGCTATAGACATGAGGAAAGACCTCACTAGGTGAAGAGTTCGACATCTCCCTTGTTCGATAGAAAAATGAAGTCTGGTAAGGAGCAGTTCGGTAGATCTTGAGCTCGATTTGACAATAAAGGGGCGACTAGCTTGAGCTCGTCTAGTCCACCTATCTGGAATCCCCCGTGGTGGAGCAACAGACGAGATTTCTGATGAACACCGACCATGGAAATATCTATTGAAAAAGAGGAGATCTCCCACCTTTCTACGATGTTCTAGAGAGGCAAATGAACTCATGAGAGTGACACCATCAACCAATTGAATGGCTCTCCTCTGGATATAATCCAAGAGCTTTGGATAACCGGACTCCAAACGTGAACAGTACTCCAGGATAGGTCGAATCGGTGCTTTCTAGATTATGAGACCCTGCTGGGATGTAAAGAAGTTCTTGGCATGGAATAGAAAACCAAATTTTTGTGGAGCGGTTTTCGCAATGGACCTCACATGATAGACTCATGAGAAGGTGTTGATGGTAGTGATCTCGAGCATGGATATGGAAGACTTTATAGGATTGTTGATATCATCATATTAGGGATTGTGAGATCCATCTTTCTGGCGAAGACGCAAGTTTCAGTTTTGGTTGTATTGAAATACAAGATTATCAGATCCCCATTTCAAAATCTTTGCCAGATCTCCATTAGTTGCGTCAACCGGTCTATGTTCCGCTACTCTGGCTTCATCGGATGGTATAGGAGCTCTAGATGAGAAAGCGTTATGAAATGTACCATCATCTGCTAAGCTGTGAACGGGACAGGTGGTTACTTCCAGCAGATCGTTTATATGGAACAGAAACAAAGTTCGTGCCAAGACAGACTCCTGTGGAATACCAGCGTTGCTAGCCATTCTATTTGAAGATACTACATCAACCACCATATGGAGTGATCTATCTGAGAGAAAACTCGATAGTAAGCGACACAGTTGAGGCGGCAAACCATATGACGGAAGTTTACCAAGAAAGCTTTGGTGAAATGCCTTTGGAATATCCAATGATATGGAGATTTCCCATGTTTTTCAATAGATTTCTGTCATACATGTGTTACGTAGGCAAACAGGTCTCCTGTTAATCTCCGCTGACGAAAGCCATACTGCCGGTTCTGCACGATCTTGGAGCTCTCTAGGTATGGGATGTTGATTGCCTTCTCCATCAGTTTAGAGATCACAGAAGTCGGAAAATGGAAAATCGGGCCCGTTTTCTGGAATACCCAAGTCCTAGCAACAAACAAACAACATTTGGTGGTGTTGAAATAATGATGCCGTGATGGTTCTCACTACAAATTTCACTAAAAGAAAGAAAATTGTGGAAGGTTGTTGGAAAATTGCGTCGTTTCCGATCATTTTCCGCTGAGTACTATTTTGTGGTTATAGAATCAAAAGAAACTATAGTACTCAGGAAAACTCCGGAAAATTAAGATTTGATTGGGCTTAAATTTTTTTTTTCAGAAAATTGTAGTAAAAAGTCTATATAATAATGATGATATTACTTTGTTATATATGAAATAGTCTCTCCTTTCATATCATCAAAATCAAGTTTTTTCCAGAGAAATATTTTGAATCTTAAATTTACAACAAACCCGCGAGCTGTTCGTTTTGTTGTGAATTATGTTTAAGTTACTCAGCTGACAATTAGTTGATTTAATTCACATAATTCTATTTTCGGTTACTAAGTTCGAATACAAATCGATATTTAATAGAGTCCACGTGTTCTATAACTTAAAATAGGGAATAAGACGTGATCTCACAGCCGCATCTCAGATACTATTGCCAGCATGCCAGTTCCTTTCCCTCTACACTCAACCCACTCAACGTGTCCACGTCATAGAGATCTTGTGTATAGGATCTCTATGGTGCACGTACGCCGCATCATCATTGATGCTTCAGAAACATTTGGTCTTTCTTACCTGCTTTGAAAGAGGTACTGTACAGAGTGGTCCAAATTGGACACTTTTGATAGGAAACACCAATTTCTAGAGAAGATAGAGAAAAACTAGCCTACATGTTACGAGGTCGATTTTTGAGAGAAAATGAATGCCGAAAACCGCACTTTGATATATTGCCTCGTTCAAAAGATACAAGGCGTTTTTCAATTTTGTGCATTCCTGACCCACCCCCGTAACTTGTTTATTTATAAATATTTCTGATTTCTGTGAAAAAATTCTTGAGACACTTTTTTGAAAGGAATCTAATGGTGTTCCTTGTTTCTTATTGAAAAATATGGTTTTGAAGTTATGACATAAACTTGTATTTTTTCTTATGGACCATCCTGTATATTTTTACATATTCGTGTTTGAAATAAAATTCTCTTTTCAAATATATATAATAGTTGCTACTTCTCTTTCAAAACATTTATTTTGTGGCTGTTTTCGACTTATTTTAGATAAATAATCAAAATCTGGGTTGCCATGCCTGAATACGAAACAAAATACCTTAGCAACTACAGTATATGCGTACTGTCAAACAATTATTAATAATTGCAGTTTGATTTACAAGTTAAGTGTGCTTCTTTGAACTGAGTTTTGAACTTACGACAATATTTTTATCTTCCTGTTAATTCAGAATCTATGAAAATTACGAAAAATATGATATGCTAAAGTGTTATTGGGAATCACATGAAGATGCACAGGCTGCCAGCAATATTTACTTTGACCGATACCCTGAAAGGAGACAACCGTTTCGGGATATGTTCACTATATTGCAGTAAAACCTAGTTAATTACGGTTCTTTTCCAAAACCAAGGACAAGAGTTTACGAAGCCAGGAATAGAGATAGAGAGTTAGCAGAAATAACAGTTTTGGGAGAAATACAAAATCAACCCAATATTTCACTACGCAAAATGCAGTTGAATACAGGTATTCCAAAGACTACAGAAATGCGAATTCTAAGAAAAAATAAATTCAAACCGTATAGAGTAAGAAAAGTTCACAAGTTACTACCAAATGACCTACAATTCCGGCTCGAATTCTGCCGATGGTATTTAGGAAAATGTGCTGAAAACTTAAACTTTGGACAGAACATCATATGGACTGATGAAGCAAGCGTTAGCAGCGCTGGTATTTTTAATGGATACAATACCTGCAATTGGACTTTGGAAAATCCATATATTACAGTGGAGACACAAAATCAAGGCCGATACAGTTTTAATGTTTGGGTCGGTATTCTTAGAGGAAGGTTTATCGGTCCCCATATCTATGAGGGTAACCTAACAGCAGCCCGATATGTGGAAATATTGCGGGAATTTGTCGAACCTATAATGGATGATTTGCCATTACAACAAATTGGACACGTATACTTCCAACAAGACGGGGCACCGTGTCATAACGCACACATTATAACGACGTATTTGAACGAAATATTTGGGGACAATAATTGGCTTGGCAACCGGGGTCCTGTTCATTGGGCGGCAAGATCCCCCGATCTTACGCCTCCAGATTTTTACCTCTGGGGAAGAATAATGAACCTGACATATAAACTGCGGTAGAATTAATTAATGCTGTCAATAATGTTAGGAAGCGAAGTCAATTATGTTTCGATTTAAATGGTGCTCAATTTGAACACATGTTGTAAATATGTAGTTTAAAAATGTAATATTTTTGTTCTTGTTATTCTGTTTTTTGATTGAATTAATGAGTTATTATAAAATAGGCACTAATTATTGTTTTCAACAGCAGTTATGTAGAACTATTTTGTTTCGTATTCAGGCATGGCAACCCAGATTTTGATTATTCATCTAACTAAGTCGAAAACAGCCACAAAATAAATGTTTTGAAAGAGAAGTAGCAACTATTATATATATTTGAAAAGAGAATTTTATTTCAAACACGAATATGTAAAAATATACAAGGTTGTCTATAAGAAAAAATACAAGTTTATGTCATAACTTCAAAACCATATTTTTCAATAAAAAACAAGGAACACCATTAGATTCCTTCCAAAAAAGTGTCTCAAGAATGTTTTCACAGAAATCAGAAATATTCATAAATAAACAAGTTACGGGGGTGGGTCAGAAATGCACAAAATTGAAAAACACCTCGTATCTTTTGAACAAGTCAAGATATCAAAGTGCGGTTTTCGGCATTCATTTTCTCTCAAAAATCGACCTTGTAACATGTGAGCTATTTTTTCTCTATCTTCTCTAGAAATTGGTGTTTCCTATCAAAAGTGTCCAATTTGGACCACTCTGTACATATCATAATTGAAGATACTTGAAATTCTTTATCATAATAATTGGCTAAAACTTCTCGAAAAACAAAATAACAATTAAAGATTGTCTTTTAAATATATCAAATTTTCATATTGCGGAGTTTCCCAGAAAACTATAGTTGCTTTTGATTTTATTACCATCAAATAATACTCAGCGACCGCAAAAACATTTAATTCGACATGTTGGATGAGGACCGAGACAGGAATATGAACGACAACAACGGAGTTTTCCACCAAATTTCCAAAATTCTCCTTCTTTAAATGAAATTTGCACCGAAAACTATCACGATACCGTATTATTCCAATAACACTGACTAACATTTTTCGGAAAACAAAATAATTAAAGTTTGTCGTGTAGAAATGGTAAATTTTCATTTTTCGGAGTTTTGCGGGAAACTATCGTCGGTTTTGATTTTATTATCATAAAATATGGATATATGGAGAGAAGATGACTCAATCTTCCACCACTTTTCCCGAATTTTCTTCCTTTTAGGGAAAATTGTACCGAGACACATCATGGCATTTTATTATTTCAATAAATATTTCGTTTCGTTCAATAAATATTTCGTTTGTTGCTAAGATTTGATAAAATTTTCCGTGTTATCCAGCAAATGGGCCGAATTTTCCATTTTGCGACTCCAGATTTGGGTTGAGCGGACCAAAACACCACCTGATACCAAATCTCAGAAACATGTTCAATTTGTTATAGAAGACATTCCATTTGTTAATTGAAAATGTTTTTTTCTTTGTTCATTAATAGTAATAATCACGAGCACCCTCTTTCCGACCAACGATGTGTAAGCCATCCTGAACACGATGCAAAAAGAATTTTGCATTTTCGTGTGGCCCATAAGATTTTAGATGTTTTTCACACTTTTGACTGGACTAACAGTGTATGACATTTTTGAATTAAGAGAATGACTGTACTATAAAATAAGACATGATTCATAGTTATTTAGTTATTTAATAGATATAATAACATTGGATAAAAATTATGTTGTATTTATTCCAATATATGAAGAAAAAATGACTCCATTTTCCACCAATTTTCCAGATTTTTTCTCCTTTTAGTGTAATTTGTACCGAGAAACATCACAGCATCTTATTATTTCAATACCACTCAAGTCCGAGAAAAAAATTTGTTTGTTACACAGATTTGGTAAAATTATCCGGGTTTTCCAACAAACGGGCCGAATTTCCTCAGATTCAGGTCAGCTGTTCAAAAAACACTGTGATATCAAATTTCATAAGCTTAGGATCAAATAAGCGCGGGATATTCCATTTTTCATAAAAGACATTCCATTTGTTAATTGAAAATGGTTTTTCATTGCTTATCAATAGTAATAATCACGAGTCCCCCTTTTTTCATGACCAACGATGTGTAAGCCATTCTGAACACGATGCAAAAAGAATTTAACATTTTCGTACGGTCCAAACAATTTTAGTAATGACCTCTATTTTTCCATACTTTTGACTGGACTATTACTTTTGGGTTCAAGAATACTCTTGAACCAAAAAGTGACATGGAAACTGATATGGGAATGCCGTGTAATATTGAATTCCGTCTATCTACGAAATAAATCTCATTCTAAATGATTGGATCCACATAACTAATTGGCATTCATATATTGAGATCACTATTATAATCTTCCTTATATTTAAATAGTTCCTTTCGATCTCCTACATGGAGCTCAATCTCAACATATAGCAGACAATTCCACGAACAACTGTTACCTCTATCATTGATTTATTAGGATGTTATTGGATAGCGCAAATCCAAATCAACCAATATACTTAGCTGTGTTTATATGAAATAATAATTGTGAAAAATAAACAATTGCCTTAAATAATATGATGTCTTATCTTTCACTTAATATTCAACATATTCATAATTAGGATAAACTTAAATATTTTTTATAAGATAAACTGTAGTGCTTTACA
Source organism: Endomychus coccineus (assembly GCA_958510875.1). NCBI lineage: Eukaryota > Metazoa > Arthropoda > Insecta > Coleoptera > Endomychidae > Endomychus > Endomychus coccineus. The sequence continues at coordinate 33,084,453 of OY294070.1, read as the reverse complement.
ACGATGAATTACTGCGAAAGGAATTCTACAAGTGCTTTTGAATGAAACTGATTCTGTTGCTGTTTACATGGAGCTACTGGACGGCCTTAGACACAACAAGACGCTGTCGAGATTCCTTTCACAATCGCTGTAAGTACAGACCAGTTCGATGTGGATTTGATGTGAGGTGTATCACATGAAATCTTTTTGATTTTGATTGACGTCAAGAATTCAATTTCCTCTAAAAGATCGTATCTCGATATTGAAGATGCAATTGGAATTCACGAATATAAAATAAAAATGATGCGTATAAGGTACATATGTCACAAATTTCATCGTTATCTTCCTCGTATATTCAAATAGTCCTATGTTAATTCATTTGAGTTATCTTCATAATTCAGACAATTTAATTTTTATATCTTAATGTACTTACACGAAACTGTGGTCAATTAGCCAAAGGAATCTTAAACTTGCTTATACTTACCCAGAACATTTCTCAATCAGTTCTATTAGAATATATAAGAACCGGGACGCTGTCATTGAATGAGTGCTGTCAGAATAATTGCCAACCATAGTAATACTCATACCTATACTCCTGAATTCAAAACGATTGTACTTTAGATGAATGTGCGTTATAAGTTGATTTACAGCGGGGCTTAGAATCGAATTGTCTTCATCAATGATCTACTATCCTTAATAAAGATTCTTGACCCACGTATGAATTAATACACAATTCTCGGGAAATAGGTCACATTAACACATATATTTTTATTTTTACCCTCGTCTTTACGTACGTTTCGGTCTCACGACCATCATCAGAAGACTTATTAATACAATAACCTGATTACTTAGAAATACTGTAATAACACAAAGCGTCCTTATCGCACAAATTTCGTTTAAATGCCAACGTCGCGAAACGAACGGAGACATGAAATCGGAACTATAACACAGCAATGTTGCAGCGTAAAAATTTAAAATCCACTATTAAGTAGAATCATCAATAAATACGAACACATTTCATAAATGTCTGTGAGAGACTAACAGACAAAGAGTTCTATCCTCTTTGCTAACAGACGAGACCATCTCAAGTGTTCATTTAAGCGCCAGATGTCATAATTTATTAGGTGATAAAAGAAGGTCTCTGGCCTGTGAGAAATACTTTAGACAATTCTACCTAAAGTAAACTTTTACATTATAAGGACGTAAGTAGGAATTTGCAAGAATATTAATTAATTAAATTAGTATAAATATGACTTAGTGTTTGAACGTCACTCCTATGATTAACAGACTTGGAGTCACGTTTTATATGAATCATCTCCAGAATAGATCTTTTATAATAATTGGTTTCCTTAGTTAAAATATTAACATTCTTGTAATCAAATTGATGGTTATAATCAAAGCAATGTTTAGCAAGCGCGGTGGAATTTTCTAAGTTTTTGTTTCTTGTGCTATACTTATGGCCATACATTCTTTTTTGTACATTGTTTAGAGATACCAGTATAGGTCCCATCACAATCTAAACAATTTAATTTGTATACTGTGTGGGTTTGTTTATCTTTAGGAATTACAGGTTTTAGATTTGAGAAATATTTCCCAACACAGTTAGTAGGTTTATGCGCTACGTTTACAAAAAAGAATGTATGGCCATAAGTATAGCACAAGAAACAAAAACTTAGAAAATTCCACCGCGCTTGCTAAACATTGCTTTGATTATAACCATCAATTTGATTACAAGAATGTTAATATTTTAACTAAGGAAACCAATTATTATAAAAGATCTATTGTGGAGATGATTCATATAAAACGTGACTCCAAGTCTGTTAATCATAGGAGTGACGTTCAAACACTAAGTCATATTTATACTAATTTAATTAATTAATATTCTTGCAAATTCCTACTTACGTCCTTATAATGTAAAAGTTTACTTTAGGTAGAATTGTCTAAAGTATTTCTCACAGGCCAGAGACCTTCTTTTATCACCTAATAAATTATGACATCTGGCGCTTAAATGAACACTTGAGATGGTCTCGTCTGTTAGCAAAGAGGATAGAACTCTTTGTCTGTTAGTCTCTCGCAGACATTTATGAAATGTGTTCGTATTTATTGATGATTCTACTCAATAGTGGATTTTTAATTTTACGCTGCAACATTGCTGTGTTATAGTTCCGATTTCATGTCTCCGTTCGTTTCGCGACGTTGGCATTTAAACGAAATTTGTGCGATAAGGACGCTTTGTGTTATTACAGTATTTCTAAGTAATCAGGTTATTGTATTAATAAGTCTTCTGATGATGGTCGTGAGACCGAAACGTACGTAAAGACGAGGGTAAAAATAAAAATATATGTGTTAATGTGACCTATTTCCCGAGAATTGTGTATTAATCTACTATCCTTTCAGAGATTCATCTCTACAAACATATAAGAATCTCTCTGACGCTAACTTTAGATTATGTTCCGATAAAACACCTACAATTGTTTCACTTATGGTATCAAAACATGTGAGGGCAACGTATTTGAATGAAGAATCAGAATCCACGATTTATTCCTATAATATATGTGATAAAAATCCGTCAATAGCGGAAAATTATTGATGGCTCAAAATTTTTTCTTGGAAGGGTTTTCTAGCTCATAAATTACCAACAACATTTACATAGGTCATTTTCATCTCAGCAAACTTCAGCAAAAATCTACAAAAAAGTGTGAACAATTGCATTTTTGGCAAACAGCCCCACAGAAGAAAGGGTATATTGTGCAAAAATGTTCCTACATACCCCCGACCAAATGATTCTGCCACCAATGTCTAATTTGACTGGACTAAAAGGTTGCAGAACATTTACTTTTTGAGATTTAAATTCCGCACTTTCCAAATGTTATAAGCCTACTATTTAGTGGAAATATTTGAGAATAATAAATATAATTTTCTCTAAAATCTAGTGAAAATGGTAAAATCTACCAAACATGAAACGAAAACTCGAAAAATCAAGTTTTCTCAAATAACTCGAAACAAAAGAAGATGGCCAATCTTTGGTTTCACCGTTGACATTTTCCCGAGAATAGAGATCGAGGATGAGGGTTTAATTTTTGGTATTTCTAATATTATACTTATCGTGATTGCCTATTAAAACTGAAAATATTATTGTTCAAGGGCAAGGTAAGGTTCCTGAAGAATAAAACAGATGACGGCACAATTGGAAATTCCATGTGACATGTGTGATGTACCATCGTTAACTAGAACGCATTGAAATTTTCATACTGATATGTTATTCAGTTCTGTTTTGACAGCAATTATTGAAAGCAAGGAACCTTGAAGATTTTTGTAAACATGGATGAACGTGAATTCCGCGATCTTGAGTAAACATTATTTCTTGCGTGGAAAAAAACATACGTAAGCCAAAGCTTCGCTTTCTAAATATTATGGAGACTCATCACCCTCGATTGGAACGATGCACAAGTGGCTCACTGATTTTCGTTGTAGTAGTATGACCACAAAGGACGTTCTAGTCGTTCAATTGAGATTACAACGCCAGAAATCGTATAATATGATATTAGACGATAGGCAAGTTAAAATAGACGAAATTGCTGAAGCTATGGGCATCTTAACCAAATGGGTACGGAATATTTTGCATACATTTTTGAATATGAGAAAGCTATCTGCCTCACGTGTGACAACTTCAAAGGAGTGTTTGGCGATGTTCAAGCGCGATGAGGGGGACTTTTTGTACCGTTTCGTGGATGAAACATGGATACACCACAATACACCAGATATGAAAGAACAGTCTTAGCAGTGAGCAGTAAAGTCATGGTGACAGTTTCTTGGGATGCAGACGGTATCGTTCATATCGATTACCTTGAAAAGGGCAAAACGATCACCGGCTTATATTATGCAGAGCTGTAGGATCGATTCGATGCCGATTTGAAGCGAAAGCAACAATATTTGGGAAAGAAAGAAGTGCTTCTCTACCAGGACAACGCACCGGTGCACAGGTCGGCAGTCGCAATGGCAAAATTGCATGAATTGCGCTGCGAATTGGTTCGTCATCCACTATATACTCCAGATTTGTCGCCCTCCGATGTTTATCTATTTCCAAACTGATCTTTGAACAAATGACGTACATGATTTGATTTCTTAGTGAGACATCTATTCGTAGATGGCGTGAGATATATTGGTCCTTTACCATACTGTTGAACGGTCATGTGTACATTTAACAGTTTCTAGTTCTACTTATGAGCTCTATGACAAGAACAAAACAACTGCCTGGGACTATTCATCATCATCATCAATTGAGGGGAGGGGGCTAGCCCCCTGATACACTTAGGCCACTTAGTTGGCCCATTGTGCGCCCCGTGGTCAGAAGCCTATTCTATTCTAGCAGGTTTGTGGCCCACCAGGAACCTAGAATATTGCTAGTGCTGGCTTCCATAAATTCTTCTGGGAGCAGTTTCAATTCTCCGAAGTGTCGGTGCCTGAGGGATGTCAACAGAATGTGAGAGGCAGTTTCTTCCACTTCTTTGCATCTCCTACTATTGGGTCATCTGTGATGCCCATAGTGTGGAGATGTTTGTTAAGATGACAGTGACTGGTTTGGATTCCAGTCATCTCTCTGATGTCCCTTCTGTTTAGAGAAAGGATTTTCTTTGACAGCCTCACAGGCTCTTTGATGGAGAGCTTGTCCTGCTTCATGGGTGGTGATTCTCGCTATTAGTTTGTAATGTTACTGATCGATCTTGACTAGAAAGACCTTATCAGATTCAGATTTAGTTAATATACGTCTTTGATAATCGCATGAAGAACCATTATAGATTCTGTTTTTCTTTCTTTAATGATCGGATTGAAGAAAGTTTTTGGGTAGCCATTCAATTCGAGTGTATTACGAACAATTTTCAAATTCTTGGGACGGTCCTCTGCGTGGGACAATTTTATCGCGCGGTCTATAAGGCTGTTTATGACACTTTTTTTATAACAAGCTGGTGCAACGGAACAGAATCTATAATGGTTCTTCATATAAAAATAACATAAAAGGTATTACAGACAATTATATAACTTTACCATACATTCCGGAGACCTCAGAGAAAATTAAGAATTGTTTGAAAAAGTACTATATAAATGTCGCGCATAAACCTACTAACTGTGTTGGGAAAGTATTTCTCAAATCTAAAGCCTTTAATACCTAAAGATAAACAAACCCACACAGTATACAAATTAAATTGTTTAGATTGCGATGGAACTTATACTGGAATCTCTAAACAATATTTACAAAAAAGAATGTACGGCCATAGGTATAGCACAAAAAACAAAAACTTAGAAAATTCCACCTCTCTTGCTAAACACTGCTTTGATTATAACCATCAATTCGATTACAATAGTGTTAATATTCTAACTAAGGAAACCAATTATTATAAAAGATCTATTTTGGAGATGATTCACATAAAACGTGACTCTAAGTCTGTAAATCATAGGACAGACACTCAAAATCTAAGTCATATCTATACAAATTTGATCAAATAATTTCAATTTCTTTTGCAAATTCCTACATGCCTCGTTATAATGTAATAGTACATATTAGGTAAAAGTCTAGTATACCTCCTGTCACGAGAGAACCTTTTTGTTTAGCTCATAAATTTTAACATCTGGTTTGAAAGTAGTATGCTAAAACTTAAATTATGTTTGCCTCGTCTCAGTCGATCACTTACTGTGTTGACATGTGTACGCTTTTGTTAAGAATTCTTCTCTGCAGTGGATTCTTGATAATTTTACTATAGCATTGAGGATTACAATTTCGTTTAATCGTGTTCCTTTCGTTTCGGCGACGTGGGCATTTTGATTGAAATTGGTGCGATTTGGACGCTTTGTGAAATACAATTAGTTTTAAGTAACCAAAAATTTGTAGACAATAAGTCTTCTGATGATGGTGGTGAGACCGAAACGTACGTAAAGACAAAAAATTTTAAAACAGTGTTAATGTGACCTATTTCCCGAGAATTTTTATATATAATTAAACGTTGTTGGAACCCGATGTTCCGATCGCCGAAGAATACGCCAGGAGCAATGAAGCGAGGACTGAGAAAACGAGATAAGTTGTTTTTTCTGTTTAGGAAGTATACATCTACCGATTTAAGAGAAACATCACTCCAGGCAGGAGAAAACTGATCTTTTTAATTACCCTGTATGGGCTCTTGGACTCTTCATAGAATATTATCGATGACCTGAATGTATCAAAATAATGATGATAAGGAAATAAGTACCACTTATGAGCATGCGTATCTTTATAAAATTATTAATATTTTTTTTTTGTTCCAGGTAAGTCTTCATTTGTTACCACGATGACTTGTAAGTAGGCATAAACTTACTTTAGGATTTCTTGATGCATCATTTGATGGATAATGTGAGAAATTGTACATTTTTAGGAAAATGTGAAATTTATGACAATCGCTTTATTCATTTTTCCAGTTTAAATGGAACTCGGATCAATATTCTCTGCACAAACGCATAATTATACAATTTCAAAGAGGAAACGCGCATTTGAGATATTACCATTATTCGATTTTGTCGTACGCATCCTGATTTGATTAAATTTATGAAAGAGAGAAATTGTATAATTAATTAAATTACTGTAATACCTAGAATGAATTCATATTCGGTTCCAGATTATTTCAAAATTATGCCTTGGTTGTTGTTTAAATTGAAACAAATGGAACTAGTTTTATACAGGGCTTAGCACGTAACGTAATTTATGCATCAGAAGTTATCAGTATTCTGAAAATTTTGAATGAAACGGTGCACCATTTCCGGTTGTAGTGTTATGAACGTCCTTATTTCAAATGGGACACATTGTATTTCAGTTCTACGTATTGAGCATAATAGAACAAGATTATATAGTTTGAGATGGGAAATATAATGGATAGGAATTTCAAAATCCTTAAGAAGCGTAATATTTCTACTCGTTTTCCATACTTCCAAAAGTTCCCAGCTTAGAAATCTATCAAAGATCCTCTTTTTCCTCTTCATTCAGAAGGTGTTTAAGGCATTCCCTGTTTTTTCGATGAAGTCTACATTGATGAAACAGGTCGTATAGTAGCTACTCGTGTGAAAGAATATGAGCGCTGTACAAGGCATCGAGAAACCAGTAGATCTGCACTTGCGGAACATAAGTGTGACACTAATCATCAAATCCTTTTCGAAAATTCTAAAATCCTAGCGCTAGTACCAAACTTCTATGAGCGAAAAATTATTGGAGCGATAGAAATCCTAAAGCATTCAAATAATCTGAGCCGTGACACCACTTCGTACATGATCACACAACAGCTGGGTCAGGTGCCAGAACGAAGTGAATCACCGCAATAAAGGCAATGAACTATGTAGTGTGAAGGTTTTTTCCTTACAGAAACCTGGAGATTTAGTTTCAGTTCAAGCTCCAAGCACCTTGAAGATGCAACCTGTAATGGTTGGCGAAACATAGGCATGAAGTCATGCTATTGTGACGCAGAATTCATTTCACAAGATACTTAAGGCAAGTGAAAGAGTAAACGCTAATATCAATCAGATAAGCTTGTACTCAATAACAACAATAAAATATAATAATAAAAATAACAATTAAATGAATAATAATAAAACAATGATCATGACAATAGATAAAAGTATATTACATATAACTTTATCACTGATAAGAGTAAAAAAAAGATCAAAAGCTAAACTCTAATGAAACAGACCTAGATAATCAAAATTAACTAAAGGACAGGAATAAAACTGATATTATTGAATTGATTCCCCAACCAGGATGAACCTAGAGAATAGGAACCAAATGAACTGATTTGATTGTATCATTCAACTTGAACTTGAATAAAAACTGAGAACAACAAGCTTTGACTGAAAATCTAAAACAACCCAGATTTAGCGAAATCCACTCTTCGTGTCAAAACGCTCTGAAGAAACTATTGAATTAAAGTAATTGGAATTGACAAAGTGCCAAGTGATATGTCAACAAAATAATTCAAGTTAGAAAATATAACTGAAGGTTTATGGCATTGCTCCTGTTATTCATAATGCGCTCATTTTCTCAAAAAACTATCTACAGTTAGTGGAAGGATCCCCGAATTGTTTAACCAATGAGCGGTAAGATAGTTATTAATTCTGCTGACTAGGTACTACGTTACTTCCCGATTTACGTGTGATATGCTTTGAATAATCATGTAAGGTTGAAAACTTCCATCTCACGATTAACAACGGTTCTGGAACAATGCTCAGATAGTTAACATTAACATTTATAATAGCTTAGCATTCGTTTTCCGTCCATTATTGGTTGTTAATTTTTATGGTATATGATTTCCTTTAGAACAAGTAACTTGTGTGAAATTATTGAAACCATGCCGCTCTTTGGAGCGGGTGTGAATTGTCTTACATTTATTTTAGGGATTGTTTTACTTTCCTAATGCTACATTTGTTACTGATGCGAAACAGAGAATACATCTGACAACCCCTAGATATTCCTGTTACTTTGCTTTTATATATTTTGATTTTAGATGAAATTTTAATTTTAAAAACGATTTTGTTTTGAATATTGGAAACGACCTGTACTGAACCCTTATTACAATCTCTTATATGAACAAGAAAACCCCATTCCGCCATTTTGTTAACTCCTTCAATCAAGAATATTTCTTCCCCATTACTTAAAGCTTCAGGCCGCCTTGGATCACTGGTGTGTTTATTATCAATTCCTGCCGAAATGGTTGATTTTGGCACCCCATACTTTTGGGCCGCTATCCGTATAGTCAACTCTCGTCTTTTAACATCGCCAACCGCTGAATCAATTTTTTTCTCGTTAATGTACTTGTATCGCCTTACCCCAACATTCAGAAGCAAGAGTTTTGAATGCCAAATTTAACATGCAAGTCAAACGCGTCAGCAATATTGGCTTTGGTAATTGAATCGTACCTTACGAGTGCACCATTAAAATTGCTGACGCGCAAATGACTCATGTTGATGATGAGTTTTACGTGCGATAACGAGCCCTTCTCTGGGTTACTTGGTTCCCTGAAGGTTACCAATTTACTTATTTCAACAAATTCATCCTTATTAATTTGCCTTAATTAATTAATATCAATATAACTTGCAGTACGTGCACCGATAACTAGGAAGTGACCTGATATCACGGGTTTTTCATTAGCAAGGCAAATCAGGCAACAATACGGTTAATAGATATATGAAATACTCTTCTTTGGTTGAGACACTAACACGTTAATTAAGCACTGTGGGATCGAGGGTAGTTGATAAATTGCGCTAAGTAAAAAAACTCTCAATTATAACAAATATGAATTATTTAATAATAATGAACAATAAATAAAACAATTATAAAAATGAATTAAAAGTTGAAAGGTACAACTGAATTATCAATTAAGAAATTATGTTAAATTAGGAAAACAATTAAGTAATCCTCAATTTTAAATTAACTATAGTAAAACCTAGCTATGAAGTGAAAATTCAATTTAACCCAGCCCAGATATACCATGGTAAAGACTTAAACAAAACTATTATGATTTGATTATTCAAGGAATTCTAAATTTCATGTATTCAGCAATATGACTTGTTTCTAAATGAACTTAGCTTAAGTATAGAATATAATTTAAGTGATTCGTATAATAGTCAAAGCAAGATTCAAGTCAAGAAGTGAGAATGTAACTGACTTTAGTGTGGTAAGTTTGATTTTTCATAATCTCAGCCCATTCATAAGACTAAGCCTAGTCTAGTGAGCTGGATACAGAAGAGCTATTCTATTTTTATTGACATGGACCTTAATTTTATGACCTTATTTAGACTTCCTTCAATGTAGGTATGAATGAAAATCTTATCAAATGAATATTCTAATTACATGTTTAATAATAAACGACTGCGTCTTGCAAGTCTTATGTTATCGTTACGTGAATACATTGTAGCTCCAAATAAAAAGACAGGGTGAAAATCTTTGTCCAACTCATAGCAAGCGATCAACCTACCTTTACGAATTAGATCATGAACATATGTCTTAATCATCAATATACTGTAAGGCACTTGTTTTTTTAACCATTTTTGTTGAATACGTATTTTATGATTTCTTATTGAAACTGTGAGGAACCTCTTCGACTTTGTCGATATCTTACAAATTATAATGACCCTTCCTTGACAAGGATTCAGAGATTACACATCTTGTTTCCGTCCCACAGATATGAAGAACAAACTGTATCAATTCATGATGGGACAGTAGTACCTACTAAGAAATGAACTGATACATAGGACTTGTAATAAAAGGCAACAACGAATATCCAATTTATATTTACGTCCATGGGTGTTCTTAAAACGAGCTTCAATTCAAACAGCTTGGTTGATATGTGAATGAATTCTAATTGATAATTAATAAGAGAGCTTTGCTAAATACGGCTGGAAATCAAATGTGCAACACACAGGGACCTCATCTTCTGGATCTAGGCATTTTAAAGCATTGACAAAGTACCATTTTAACAGCTTACGTATGCAACTTCCCAAGCCGGAATTAAGGCAGGCCGCCGGACTATCTCTGCCAGATATGATTTTTCTATTGAACGGCGAAGTTTTGGAACTTTGCCTCGTGGGATCTTTTCTTACGAGTATGTCTATAACTTCCAAACCAATGACCAACTACGCTCCCAAGACTCACTCCAACGTTAGCTCACACATCTGCTACGAACATTATAGGTTTTCCTCTTAATTATTTTAATGATACTAACTTGTTTTGTCTATGCACATTCTCTCTGTGTAAGAGATGTTTTGTTATTGATATGAAGATTGTTGAGTAAATAGTGCTGGAATCACTTGTGCTCATGAATAGTTTAAATTATATTCATTTCACGTAGTGTTAGGTATTGTACAGGTTTCGTCCTTTATATTCATATAGATAACCATTTCCTCTACCTTTTTAATCGACTCTTACAAAATTCCTCTTCTCTTGGCTTATGAGCTCATTATCAATAGTTGATGATTCATCGTTACCTGCTTCTATAGAGTCGAAGGATATTTTTTACTTCTCTTTATCCCATGGACCCCGACAATTTTAGGATCGACGACACTAATCCTAGTCGTTTTCGATTATTTTAACATTCAACATTTGATCGTGAGAGTTGCCTAGTTGTTATTGAAGGAATGGAATAGCCACATATCAATGTTGACGTTATAAGCTTTTAGTATCAATACATCAAAATATCATTGAAATCCATAATCTGAATATCAGTTTTATGATTGATTCCCTATTCAATTAACGTATCACCTTCCAGTTTCATAAACGGCACCATAATAGTAACCTTTCTGTATCCATATATCATTATATTATAATTCGAATCCATAATCTAAATATCACGTTTCAAGATTGATTTGCCTTTCAATAACATTCCGAGGTTGTATAAACGGCTTCATGTTCGTAACGAGTTCGCTGCAATTGTGAGTTATTTGTTATGAAAGCTGCCAAATTAGGTATTGGAAATTCTGTACACATAGCTCGTCTACGTGTTATTCCGATTGAGAGTAGATTAGGCCCTGAACGTTGACACGAGCAACCGAAATTATTTGTTATCTTTTCTAGCAGATATATCTATGGTTTCAGAATTTACGTGGTGTTAAATCATCCAATGTCCCACTAGCCTGCTAGTTTTCAATAACTATATCGATATATATTAAATTAGAAATAATGCCCTAGGGCGTTATGGACATTTATATTATCCTAGGGATTACCATGGGTTAGCAATAAATGAATTTATTAGAATAGAAATACATGTCACCAAAAGCTAAAGATATAATTTTCTTAATACTTTTTTGATTTTATAAGGCGTAAATGTTTCGGTGGATTGGCAGCCTTCAACAGCAATTCTTCAGAAAGATTTTCTTTTTTGAACATTTTCCTTATGACACAACACAGAACAGGTAAATGATCTAGCGTTATATAGACAATAACAAAATATTATGTTGCATGGTTACTGCCGTCATTTTCATAGACTATTTATTCTCTTTAATATGAAATAATACTGTAGAATTTCTTGTAACTGCATAGCAGTAGAGTTCCACAACACTTTGACCACACTTTCCTTATAATCTTAAAAATTTTTCTTTTTCATATTAAATGCGTAGTCCTCCAGTATAGTAGCCAGCTGTACTACACTCATACACTCATGAATATTATACAACTTTTCGTCACAAAATTCAACAAACTGTTTCCATACACTTGATTTTGATTTTCGGGTGTTATCTGGTGCTATATTTTGAATTACTTGTTGATTTTCTTTACCAAATCGCGACATTTCGCTATACAGTTATTAAACTCAACGTACAGACGTTTTAAACTAGTAATTATTAAGCTTTGTGACAGAACCGGTTAAACAAAAATGACAAATCAACATATGTCAAAAACAACAATACCCTGGCCAACTTGACAAGCAGTGAAATTAATTTAAAATGTCAGATTGGATCAAAAATTTTTTTCCAAATTATGGTGTGAAATTTTCTTACCGAATACCACGCAAGCTTAAATTATTCCTGGAAATTTTCTTTCGGGCACGAATATTTTAAGAAAATTATCGTGCCCTCAAGAAAATTTCCGGAAATAATTTAAGCTCTTGTGATATTATAAGTGAAAACTTCTAATATTGGATAATTAAATTCAAATTAATACAACTTTGAACATTTAACAGATATTATTAATCAATCCAAATAGGGTACAAATTTTGGGATGGAGTAGATACTGGTATGGCCAGAAAATTGTTGGAAAGCGGGGAATAACCACAAACAGACGAAGTTTCTCTGTTGTCTTTATTTATTACCAAATGTACCAGCTCATGATGAACTCTTCGAATTTCTTTCTTTGAAACTTGATCTCATTCAGCAGAACTATGCAGCAGTCGAAATTATTATCATGGGGGATTTCAAATTTCACAACTCGATTGGTTCAAGTTCTAAAACAAGGAGGATGACGTAGGGCGACAGGCTGAGGTCTTCGCCATCGTCTATGGTCTCAAACACTTAATTAATGAACCAACACGGATCCCTGATAACAATTATCATTATGCCAATACGCTTGACTCATTCTTCACTAACAATCTAGATCCCTATGGAGTAAAGGTCCGTGCATAATTGGGGAACTCTGACCATTCCCTCATCACTACGACCTGTTTCTCTAAGAACCAATTCCGGTAGCTTGAATTTTTTTCTTGTATGCAATATAATGTTCCATACATGTTCTATCTAAATTTTCAATAGGTTTATCACCTCGATCTAGTCTTTTTTGAAGCTTTGTTCCAGGACCACAAAAATTATAACCAGGAATGTAATTCAAATGGAGAACCATTGATCATATTATTAATGCATCCATTTCCAACGTAACACTTCATTTTCAGTTGTCTACTGTCAAAAATGTTTAGATAACCTGTTTAAATATTTCAGTAACAGGGTTTATATATTAGTTTCATGTTAATTGTCATCATGAAAATTCCTAAACAGAAAAATCACACTACCTGTTAATGATTATGATATAGGGACAAAGAAAAATCATAAACATGGTATATTATTACCTTCAAGATAAGGGTTATTATTGTAGATCCTTCGAACTGTGGTAAGACAAATGTAATGATCAGTCTGATTGAACATGAGAATGGATTAAAATTTGGAAACGTATATTTATATTGAAAGTCTCTATCTTAGTGATGGAGAAAGGGAATATTTCTCACAAAAAAATGAACACTCTGATGATTATCTTAATGTTCCTATTAAAAATACTGATTCAGATGGAAATAATTCAAATACTCCTGGCACATCAAAGCGAATATTTTCTTCAACGCTAAAACTTGATTCTAGACTACCAACAGATAGTTTCGAACAAGCAATAATTAAAGAATTAGAAGAAGAAGACTACAATGATAAAGTAAATATTAAAAGAACTAGAAATGATGATAGTATAGCTGAAAAATCATTTATTGACTATTTGGAACAATACGAACCATTACCGCGAGAATATATAAGGGGTATGATAACAGGTGACTTGAGAAATTTTGACCAAAAGTATGGAATTCATCACAATCCTATGACAGAGAAATTTTCAATTGGGAATTCAAGCTTATAAATGAATGGTACAGACATAGCAGTAGAAGGTAGAACATATACTGGTACTAGAGGATTATATGAATTACTTTCAAATAAACAACCAAAATATTATACATTGAATGATAAAAAGGCTTATAATGAAATTCTAATGAAAACAGCTGCTAAACATAGGTATTATTAAACGAATAAGCAAACTGATGGAAGTTAATCGCAAAAATATGAGAAAATAATTGCATCAATGCCAGGACCTTGTTTATAGATGAGAGTAAACAATAATTATATAGATTATGTATTTTGGAATGACCCAAATGAACTTATAAAACGTTTACAATCATTAATCGCTTCACAAAACCCGGTCACACTGGTCATACAAACGGAATCAATTCTATTGTGTAAGAACTACGAGAATCAGAAATTATTGAATAAGACAATCATGTCTAAATTCATCACAGAAGCAAGAAGAGAAGTTGTCGAAGAGACACACTTAATTAATGAACCAACACGGATCCCTGATAACAACTATCATTATGTCAATACCCTTGACTAATTGTTCACTAACAATCCAGATCCCTATGGAATAAAGGTCCGTGCACAATTATGGACCTCTGACCATTCAATCTTCACTACGACCTGTCCCTCTAAGAATCAATTCAACACCTCCACGCACAGTTTTGCATTACAACTCAGCCGACTGGGATGGTCTCCGCATGTTTTTCTCCAAGTTTCCTTGGAGAAGCGTATGTTTTGAATCTGATAGCCCAACGCAATGTGTCATTCCAGATATTAACTGGCTAGGAATGGAAACTTACATATCCCATACCAACAAATCACCTGGCGAACGATGATCCAACAAAATTTTTTTTTAGAGCCATCGCTTCAAAATAGACAGTACACCGTTGTTGGTGCAGTGAGCTATGTCTGGAAACCAGATCAGGATATCTTGAGACCAGAAATATGTGCAATGAAACAAACGCTTCAAATATAATGCCAAAATATGATCAGAGTTAGTCGAATGCCCGGAAGGTTCCCGTTCATTTTGAACTTTGGCCAAAGCAATTGTTAGATTTTTCACTTCTAGTTCATTCCATCCCCTCACCAAAGATTATGACACTCTTGCTACTACACCACAAAAAAAGCCAACTTGTTTGCTGGAATGTTTGCAGCAAATTCTACTGTGGATCCACAAGTGCAGGACCCTCCTAATATTGCTGCCATTGACAGTCATATGCCTGGAATAGTCTTTCGTCAGCGCACTCTGCTTGATCTCAATAACATAAAGATTATTGGGCCAGACGGGATACCTCCTGTCGTTCTCAAGGAATGTGCGCTTGAATTAACACAAATTTTCTGCAGGTTGCTTATATTTTCATACAAACTTGGAGTTTTTACTTCAAGCTGGGAGACAGCTAGAGTCCAACCAATCCCGTGAAAAGAAAAAAAGACCCTTCCTAATAATCATGGATCCATTACACTATTATCCGTGATGTCGGAAGTGATGAAGAAAGCTATCAAAATCGACCTCATCCAATACCTACAGAAACCCGAAATCGTCAATGACCGGAAATATGGCTTCCATCAGCAGAGGTCAACAGGAGACCCGCTTGCTTATGTAACTGATGTGTGGCAGAAATCTATTTAGAAACTTGGGGAATCTCTAGCTATAAAAAATTAGGCTTTACATTTATTTCCTTGAGAAATAATTGTTGGAAAGAGGAAAGAAATCCGTTCTAACTAAACCATAGCATCTATGATTTCCTTTTTGTAAAAATTCAACTTCAGGCCATAACTCGGAATTGCACCCTTTTCCAAATTTTCTCGACATCTCTGGAAATACAGAAAACGGATGTCAAGAGTGTGGAAGTTATTTTCTCTCATCATGATATTCACTTGTGTCCAAAAGTCGGAAAATCGAATTTTTGTTTATATCTTGAGAAAAAAAACGTTAGCAAATTTTTGTTTTCGGCAGTGTATTCATATCGAATAAAGAGATTGAATTCCATTTATTTATCGAGTTACCTATACAAAAATTGACCTACGACTACAGAAAATTAAATGCAATTAGTTTACATAAATTAAGAAAATAAAAATGTCAAAACAAACGTATTAAAATTAAATCCACGTTTAAACTGATGCCTGCAGCAAGTGTACAAAATATTCGAATCTCAGTAATTGGAATGTTGTTGAAAGAGAAAACTGCATTGCGAACTTTTTGTGTAGTCGGCAAACTTAGTGCAGTATGTCATTCGTTTATCACATGGATATTTTTTGAATTATCGAAACCATTTTTGTCAAAAAACTTCCATGTCCCCATATCTTCGATACAAAGTGACTTACCGAAAATTATTAGGGAATAAAATATTCTCAAAATAACCCAGGGAATAATCCCTTGAATGCTTGCTCCGTGTTTACTAAACACGATGTATAATACGTACATATTACTTTTATTGATATAGTTTTTATTTATAATTTAACACATAATATATAGAATGACCATTTACCTTCAATCGTGTTTATATATTCAGCCAACCAAACATCCTAACCTAGATGGTAACAGAATGGCGGATGAGTTCACTTACTACTTTTCTATAGTGCTCGGAAAAGCCACTCACAGTAATATTAGGAGTATAGATTCATGTGGAAATATGTTAAGAGGATAAAGGGTTGATGCATATTCCCTTAATAATGCAATCAAATGGGTATAAAAATAAGCCAAACCAGTAAGTCCTTGGGAAATGGATCGATTTTGATGGGACAAAGTGCATTCTTAAATTGCCCAAATTATTTATAAACAATAAATAAGCAATTTAATGAGCTCATTTTTCAGATTACATAAAAATTTCTGAAAAATGAAAAATTCGACCGTTTTTGATCAGATGAAGACTATTTTTTGTTATAAACAATTTATTCATCAACAAAATAGATGAATTCGAGCAAAATTTCGACTTTAGGGTCGCTTTCAAATAATTTTGATATTCTGAGTTCAATTTTATCGTCAATATCGTCAAAAGTATAACTACAAATTTGCTAATTTGTTATAAACAAATTATATTTATTATTAAATAGACGAATTTGACCAAAATGTAGTGTTTATGGTCGTTGTCGGATAGTTTTACCATCTGAGTACGATTTTATTGCTATTATGGTCTTTAAATGAATACATACATTTTTGATTGTTATTAGCAATTATGTTTATTAATAAAAATACAAATTTGACAAAAATATCGAGTTTTTAGTTGTTTTTTGATAATTTTGGCTTCCTGAGTACGATTTCATTGCTATTATGGTCTTTAAATGCATGCAAAAATTTTTGATTCGTTATAAACAAATTATTTATTAACAAATAAAGAAAAAAGAAATTGACGTTTTATTCATTTTTATATAATATGCACACTTAGAACTTGATTTTTTTTTACAAAAAATGAGTCTTAATATGATAGAAAAAATGGCATGCCACTAATTTTAAGTAATTGTTCTCCAACTCTCTCATACCTCTTTAAAATAATTAACATGTCTTATTTTATATATATCTATGTATCGATACATTGTCATACTAAAACATCAACATTTTTATTATTATTTTCTAATTCGCTTTTGGAAATTTCTAGGAGAATGCATTCAAAGACCACAATAGCAATAATATCGTACTTGGGAGGCCAAAATTATCCAACAACGACTATAAACTCGACATTTTAGTGAAATTCGTATATTTAATGATAAATATAATTCGTTTATGACAAATTGCAAATTTGTGGGTACACATTCGACGATATTGACGATAAAATCCTACAATTTTTCGAAAACGACCCTAAAGTCGGAGTTTTGGTCGAATTCATCTATTTTGTTAATAAATAAATTGTTTATAACAAAAAATAGTCTTCATCCTATCAAAAACGGTCAAATTTTGGAATTTTCGGGAATTTTCATATAATCTCTAAAAATGAGCTGATCAAATTGTTTATTTTTCGTTTATAAACAATGTAAACAATTTGCGTAACTTTATTTGTAGTATACTTCTTTTTTGATGACATTCCAAAGTAAATGCACTTTGTCCCATCAAAATCGATCAATTTCCCAAGGATTTACGGGTTCAATACTCATTTGACTGCACTATAAAGTTCTAACAAGACTTAGTTGGTCGGAACCCATATTCATCTTTTTTTACTCAACTATCGATTCCAAGTTGGGTATATTACGTCTAGCACATCAGAGGAATGATTTCATTAGTAAATTATGAAGGATTCACGAGACAAATATCCTTATTAGGTACAGTACAAAGGTTGAAAGCCATTGTAACGAGTAGATCTCTATCCAAATTTAATAGACCTGCATTCGTCATGGCGATGATTTGATTATAAAGCTCCCTTCACTTCAATTTATCAAAGGCCGCACAGACAGAGGTTTATATTACACCTGTTGGCACTCAATGAATTATTAATATGACAATGAATGCTTACGTCACGTCACATCTGTTTCTGAACGAACAGGTATTATGAAATAGCCGTTCGTTGTTCCAAGCCATGGCGATTTGATTTCATTATTATGAAGGTTCTGAGTATTCCCCATGTTTGGATTAGATACAATAATTAATGAGTCTCATTGTATTGTGAATTCGATGTATTATGGAAGTATTGCATAACAAGTATCACTTCTCAAACGTCTTTGAACCTAACTTATGCCTGAATTTTTAATATTTATATTTTAAGTAAAAAAATGGTATTATTCGACCTATATTCTTCATTTTCACACAAAAACAGGTTTTATTGAAGAACCTAGTTTTTGGGTCATTTTTCGAGGACACTGAGCAAAATTGATATAAGTTTCTATGATAAACTACAAAAGATTCGATATGTGAAGAAAAGTCGCATTTTGCATATTTTCTTTGCAATTCTTGACACATATTCTACACCCCGTTTGTTTCTATTGAGGAACTATGTAGTGATCCTGATTATTAAATAAACTTCCAATGTTTTCTAGAACAGAAAGTGAGTTAGTTTGCATTGTCATCAAGTTCTGAGCTATGTTTCAAGTTTCAAGTCTCTACCTATTCGGGAAGTTAGTTTAAAATCAATTGCAAGATTCCGCACAAACAACAAACAGAAAGACAAGGAAGCGAGATTAGTGAAATAGGGTTCCTTACAGAACCCTATTGAACAAACAGACAAGAAAGCGAGCTATCATTTCATTGTCATCCAGTTCTGAGCTATGTTTGACGTTTCAAGTCTCTACCTATTCGGGAAGTTAGTTTAAAATCAATTGGAAGATTCCAGCCTAACAGACAGAGACACAAGAAAGCGAGTTTAGTGAAATAGGGTCCCCTACAGAACCTTAACGGACTGATAGAAAATAAAGCGAGTAGATTTGCATTGTCATCAAGTTCTGAACTATATTTCAAGTTTCAAGTATCTACCTATCCGGGAAGTTAGTTTAAAATCAATTGCAAGATCAAGCCCGATCAGACAGAGAGACAAGAAAGCGAGTTTAGTGGAGAAGAGTTTCTTACAGAACACTAACGAACAGACAGACAAGAAAGCGCATTGTCATCCAGTTCTGAACTATGTTGGAAGTATGAAATCTCCAGTTCAACTGGAAAGTATCTACCTATCCGGGAAGTTAGTTTAAAATCAATTGCAAGATCAAGCCCGATCAGACAGAGAGACAAGAAAGCGAGTTTAGTGGAGAAGAGTTTCTTACAGAACACTAACGAACAGACAGACAAGAAAGCGCATTGTCATCCAGTTCTGAACTATGTTGGAAGTATGAAATCTCCAGTTCAACTGGAAATTATTCAAAAATCAGTTGTAAACAGACAGAGAAAGAAGCGAGCTATTCAAAATCAATCGCAGACAGACAGACAAGGAAGCGAGCTAATAAAAAAAGGTAAAAATAAGAAACACCTTCTGAAGTATGCGCGGAAAAACAATATGATGACCTAACTGTCTGAAATGTTTTGAGAGACTACAAAAAGCGGTAGTATCAAAGGAGTGAACACATCAATCCAAAGATCACCAGCTTTCCTCACTCGTAGGTATCGAAGATATATTGCAAAAGAATAGAAACGGCATGGAAAGATGTTAAATTATGCTCTATGTCATAACCAGTTCTACGCAGGATAATGAAGCAATAATTTTGTGATACTTTGGAGCAAAGATACAGTGGAATGAAACATGTTCAGCAATAGAATATTCATATTATGATATAATGCAACGTTTGGTTCATAACAGCAACATCAAGTATCATGAAAATCATATTTACTGTTATCCAGTTAAGTACCTCGACGCCATGTTGAGTTAATCTCATAAATACGAGTAGGCGTACGCTGGTGTTGCGAAGTCGTGGACATAAAAATACGTATTTATTGTTACTAGATAATCTGTTTTTTACTGTTTTATGGGGAGTCGATATCCAGCACTCAGCAAACTTTCAATAATTATATTAAGCTAATCCTGTGAAAGGTTTTGCATCATTTCTCCAGGATCGTAGAGAGGGAATCGTTGGCCCGGGATAGTAACCTAAGCCCCAACGCCTACCAGTTTTGTGGAAAGAGCAAAACATAATTAATTTTGTAGTCATACGGGACAAAAGACATGTACGAACATCGTAAGTACATATGCCAACTATTATTGACGATTGGGTAATATTGCATTTGTTTCATAGATAAACTCATAACGCTGCAGACTTTTCAAGAAGGAAGACGTGTAACCAATTTATTCACGAAAAATGTTTAGTAACATTGACATCCGGCGGATAAACGCGATCCTCGTAGAGGTTTTATTGAATTATCAAATATATCTACAAAGAGAATTTTTGGGGAAATATAAGGAAAAATGGTTGAAACGGCATAACATCAAATTTGTATAAAAAGAAGCATCTTTGCTCGGTTGCTATTCATTTATACCTGCCTGTTATCTGGGAATAAACCACTGAACAGGTATGTAGTTGATCAATTAGTTGCCAAAAATACAGTTCTGAGATTTTGACAAAATTCCAAAGAAGTAGTACAACTAGGCAAGCCCAAATATGCAAGTGTAAAAATATGCATCAAAATATTGAAAATATGCAAATAGTAAAATACTTGAAATACATAAATTTATTGATTTACTCAAAAATAGAGATTTAAATTTTCTACGTACTGATCTAAACCTAAATATGCATTTATTACACAAAGCACGTCGTCGTTAGTTGTGAAAACAGTAAGCCACTAAATGTATCTCGAAGTTCTCAATTGAAAACTTTTGTCTCCTCTCAAAATATAAAAGTTTATTAATGGAAAAGTCCTATCGACATACCCCGATATAATATGGAGGGCGGTCTCCGAAATAACTTGATATTACAGGATCCAAATCAATAGATTCAGTAAATTATCCTTTCAAAATATTAGCTACTTGCCTTAGAAAACGGAATCCATTTTTTTTCCATCACATTTTTGAATTGTTAAAAAAATTTGCCTCCCATTTTGCCTGCGACATTTTGGAAAGCTGCATCAGATTGTTCTACCGGTTCTATATTCTAGCTGAATGGAAAATAAGATTCCTCCATTTGTGTTATTGTTTTAGAAACAAAGTTATAATTGGCTTATATAAAAAATTCTCGGGAATTAGGTCACATTAACACTCTATTATAAATGTTCGTCTTTACGTACGTTTCGGTCTCACGACCATCATCAGAAGACTTATTTTGTTAAAAAGGGGTTAACTAAAACTAATTAGCACAAGCGTCCATATCGCACAATCTTCAATCAAAAAGCTCACGCCGTCGAAACGAACAGAACCACGAATAATCGAAAATTGTATCGTTAATATTAAAGTATAGTTTTTTTTGTAACAAGAAACCACTGTTAAGTAATATTCATAATGTATAAACGCATATTGCTATGGTCTCAAAGCAACTGAAGTTCGAAGCTATTTGTTTGTAATAACTCGACCCAGATGTAGATTTATGACGTACTTGAAAAGGTTTTAGACCTGCAATGGAATTTAGTTTACTTTAAGCGTTCTTCCTAAAATATACTTTTAACATTATAAAGACGCATGTAGAAATTTGCAAGAGTTTTAATTAATCAAGTTAGTATAAATCTGACTCAATCCCTGAATATCATTTCTATGATTTACAGAATTTAAATCCCTTTTTATGTGAATCATCTCCAGGATAGATCTTTGGTTTCTTTAGTTAAAATATTAACATTTTTGTAATCAAATTGATGGTTATAATCAAAACAGTGCTTAGCAAGAAGGTGGAATTTTCTAAGTTATTATTTCTTGTGCTATACTTATGGCCGAACATTCTTTTTTGTAAATATTGTTTAGAGATTCCAGTATAAGTTCCATCACAATCTAAACAATTCAATTTATATACTGTGTGGGTTTGTTTATCTTTAGGTATTACAGGTTTTAGATTTGAGAAATATTTCCCAACACAGTTAGTAGGTTGTAGGTTTAAGCGCAACATTTATATCGTACTTTTTCAAACATTTCTTAATTTTTTCTGAGGTCTCCGGAATATATGGTAAAGTTATATAATTGTCTGTATTACCTGTTATGTTATTTTTATAAGAAGAACCATTATAGATTTTGTTTATTCTCTCTTTAATGATAGGATTGTAGAAAGTTTTTGGGTAGCCATTCATTTCCAATGCATTACGAACAATTTTTAAATTTTTGGGTCGGTCCTCTGCGTGGGATAATTTTACCGCGCGGTCTGTGAGGCTGTTTATGACACTTTTTTTATAACAAGCTGGTGCCACGGAATTGAAATGAAGATAACGTTGAGACCAGACTTCTTTAGTAAACCAAGAAGTTTTTATTTTTCCATCAGCATCATGCCTAATGGTCATATCTAGAAAATTAATGTTATTGTTTATTTCTATTTCACAAGTGAATTGAAGTTTACAATGGAAATTGTTAAATTTATTAATCACGTATTGAATTTTATCGTTGGGAACACACATAAGGCAATCATCTACATACCGTTCAAAGAATACAGGCTGAAAATCTAATGAATTTATAACAGATTCCTCTAGGCATTCCATAACGAGGTTAGGAATGGTAGTCGAAAATTATTCGTGGTTCTGTTCGTTTCGACGGCGTCAGCTTTTTGATTGAAGATTGTGCGATATGGACGCTTGTGCTAATTAGTTTTAGTTAACCCCTTTTTAACAAAATAAGTCTTCTGATGATGGTCGTGAGACCGAAACGTACGTAAAGACGAACATTTATAACAGAGTGTTAATGTGACCTAATTCCCGAGAATTTTTTATATAATTCATACTGGGTCAAGAATCTTATTATAATAATTGGCTTATATAAGGGAAAGTTGTTGTTTCATTCCTTTGTTTTTGAACAATTGCTCAACATCAATGATGGATTGAAACGATTCGTCAGACAATTCTGAAAATAGATCTTTTAGCTTACAGAAATTCTCGCAATAAAGTGCCACATCGTGTAATAACAGGTTGACGTGTAAGAGGAGTGTTTGGTAGTTTTTCTTTATAGAACTGAACTCTCATAGGCGCCTCAAGGAAGATATTTTCATTTTGGAAATCAAACTGTTTAGAGGAAACTGTTTCCTAATCTCTTCAGCAACCCTATTCAAAGCATGAGCAAGACAGGTTATATGTATCAAGTTCGGATAAAGGAATTTCAAATTTTGCCCGGCCTTTTTCATGTACGAAGCTGCATCCAAAAAATTATATCCAGGAACAGGCGTAGGAAGAAAAAATGTTGATAGTTTCCCTTGAACAAATCTGGTCACTGTTAGTGCATTTGTTTTTTCTAACTCTTTAGAAGCAATGAGGTAACATTTTGGCAGAATCTCGTTTCTAAGAACACCAATCAAATAATGAGCAATGTAACGTGTTCTTGAATCGGTGATTCCATCAATACGTATGCAAAAATGTTAATTACCTCCGAATACAAGGAACTCACGTAATTTATTCTCAGTGTTGTTTCACCTGGTACAATGAATTTGCAATAGTCATGGAGCAAAGAAGTGAAGCTTCGACAAAGGAATGTTTGACGTCTTCATTGCATGACATAGGTCTCCAGATTTCATCTTACCCAATTTAGGAATATGAGCAGAAGTTTCGCGTGTTGGTCTATTTGGAATTTTTTATTGCATGGTATCTGCAATGAAAAATACAAAAAAAAATTATAATATCAAATGGAGAGGCAATAATATCTATACTCAAGATCTAAATACCTAGCAAATAAGTTCAAAATATTAATATGTCTGTTATTTTTCGAGATGAAAAAATATATATAGAAATACAAATAAAAAATATACCTAGGGTTCCGAATAAAAAATTAAGTTAATACTGACAGGGCAAACACGTAACGACCTGTACATTTCTCTATATTTTCATTGTGTATGTCTCTCAAAAGGAATGTAGCTTGCTTTTAACTTTTTTTTGTATGTCAAAAATGAAGATATCGACCGATTCAGCAACATGCTCTGTATTGAGTATTCAAAAATTAAACTTATAATTTTACGCATATAGAAAAGTAGACTTTTTCCATATCTATACGTAGTTCCTTGTATGGTTCAACCCACAACATAACGATAAATAAAATACCACAACACTACAGAACATAAATCGATGTCATTTCTTCAAAAGCACAATCAGCAGTAATATTCAGAAATCGATATATTATTTCATTTACCTACTCATGTAAATATAGGTATAGTGAAACCCCTGTGAGTGGGTTGATTTCTCGGAATTTAAGACTGGAAGTACCCATGCTCTTGTTATGAATGACTTGCAATTCACAAGAACTGCAAATGAAGTACTAAATTACTTCTTATTGATAGGGGGTTCATGGAAATGATTTTTCTTATTTTTCTTGAACCCTTTTGCTCAAAGTTCTTTCAATCATGCACGATATGCTATTTATTAAGGATATATGCAAGTATTTAAAAAAAGCTTTTAATATGCAAAATATGCAAAATATGCCCTTTGCATATTTGGGTGTCTCTAGGTAGCACATCGGGAGATTGTGATAGTTGAACACTTTACAGCGTCAATTTGTGAGGGGCTTCCACACGATTGAGCATCAATTCATAAAAGTTCAAAATTCTCTCACTTCCGGATAACTTATCTTCTATTTTACCGCTCAATTGACGACAGCTCCAGAGGTAAGTGTTGAGATGTTAGTTGTGAGTTTCAGGTTATTTCTAACCATAAAATATACTTACCGATCTTGATTCGGAGTTCAAGCTGTAAAGCTTTCACGTTACGCAGTCTAAAGAAAGCTGTAATAATCCAAATAACAGTCTCCGCTCGAAGTTGTGGGTACGAGACATAAATTATAACTTTTTGTTATAACATAACCCTTACTTGCTGGTATACTACTCAATATTGTGCAGAAATCACGTTACGTTGAGCATCTCAACACGGTGCAGAATCCGAGTCCGTATTGGGCTTTTATAGAGGCTATTCCAAATGGAAGTACCAGAATATTTCCATTTCTTTTTCACAGGAAAATATGATCAATTAAGATCGTAGTAGGTCCTAATTTTTCTAGGTAGTCTTCGCGAAAGTTACAGATATAATCACCAAATTATGTCGAATTACCTTGATACTGAGGTTCATTTAAGTTAGTATTTTCCAATTTTCTCTTTGGGGCTTCCACAATTGCTCACCTAGGGTAAGGTTGGAAGAGAGCGGGATACATAGTTCTTTTGTATTGAGAGGACGTTGTGTGAACCGGAGGGATGTTGGAACGGGGAGACAATGCGAGAGCTCCGGCAGGTAGCAACCGTTAGTTACGTGGAGAATGGGCACTTCAGAAAGGCCTTGGGGGCGAGGTGAAGTTTTGATGGCAGAACCTTCTGAGCCGGCCATTATTTTCATATTTATTTTTACTCCTACTCGAAGATTGGAAAAATTGATATACTTCTACAGAAAAGTTGAATGTGAAACAAACTATAATTCTTGATAAATTGATATGATCAATTTCAATAAAGAATATAATTTTTGAACCAACACGTTCGAATTTAGAAATTAAATTGAATTCTGGTTGGATAAGATGAACAATCGAATATGAGAATTTTGTTATTCCAACAAAAATGTTATGTTACCGCCCTTTGAACTTGGATGAGCTGGATGAAGTGCTCTGCCAGGAATTTCAGCAAGCCACAAGTCACAGGAAAAAGTTGTATGAACAATACGAGCAATACCTTGGACACAAGTTCGAGGGACAAATAACTGAATCAGCAGGAATAACCAATGTAATTCCAGTACTGATAACGCTGTCTTTCCGAATTGTATATACAAATTTATTAAAAGATTTGAAATATTGAAGAGAACAATAAAATACAATAATCAAATCTGAAGGAATATTTGGATATTAAATTACTTACTGTGGGTATGACAATGTATGATACAAGGTATAAAAGAGGTAGACTTAAAAAATTATGATTAGTTAGTTTGAAATTTGCAGAAGAACAATGAGGTAATAATTTACAAGAACAGTACTCTGAAATAGTGATCGCAAAATTAATATTCTGATCAAGAAGTAACAGAGGTCTTACTCAGAGTTCTCATAAGGCAGTAACTTCAATTCACTTGTGAAATAGAAATAAACAATAACATTGATTTTCTAGATATGACCATCAGGCATGATGCAGATGGAAAAATAAAAACTTCTTGGTTTACTAAAGAAGTCTGGTCTCAACGTTATCTTCATTTCAATTCCGTTGCACCAGCTTGTTATTAAAAAAGTGTCATAAACAGCCTCACAGACCGCGCGGTAAAATTATCCCACGCAGAGGACCGTCCCAAAAATTTAAAAATTGTTCGTAATGCATTGGAAATGAATGGCTACCCAAAAACTTTCTTCAATCCTATCATTAAAGAGAGAATAAACAAAATCTATAATGGTTCTTCTTATAAAAATAACATAACAGGTAGTACAGACAATTATATAACTTTACCATACATTCCGGAGACCTCAGAAAAAATTAAGAAATGTTGGAAAAAGTTCGATATAAATGTTGCGCATAAGCCTACTAACTGTGCTGGGAAATATTTCTCAAATCTAAAACCTGTAATACCTAAAGATAAACAAACCCACACAGAATATAAATTGAATTGTTTAGATTGTGATGGAACTTATACTGGAATCTCTAAACAATATTTACAAAAAAGAATGTATGGCCATAAGTATAGCACAAGAAATAATAACTTAGAAAATTCCACCGCCCTTGTTAAGCACTGTTTTGATTATAACCATCAATTTGATTACAAAAATGTTAATATTTTAACTAAAGAAACCAATTATTATAAAAGATCTATCCTGGAGATGATTAACATAAAAAATGATTCAAATTCTGTAAATCATAGGAATGATATTCAGGGATTGAGTCAGATTTATACTAACTTGATTAATTAAAACTCTTGCAAATTCCTACATACGTCTTTATAATGTTAAAAGTATATCTTAGGAAGAACGCTTAAAGTGAAGTAAATTCCGATGCAGGTCTAAAACCTTTTCAAGTACGTCATAAATCTACATCTGGGTCGAGTTATTACAAACAAATAGCTTCGAACTCCAGTTGCTTTGAGACCATAGTAATATGCGTTTGTACATTATGAGAATATTACTTAACAGTGGTTTCTTGTTACAAAAAAATCTATACTTTAATATTAACGATACAATTTTCGATTATTCGTGGTTCTGTTCGTTTCGACGGCGTGAGCTTTTTGTTTGAAAATTGTGCGATATGGACGCTTGTGCTAATTAGTTTAAGTTAACCCCTTTTTGACAAAATAAGTCTTCTGATGATGGTCGTGAGACCGAAACGTACGTAAAGACGAACATTTATAACAGAGTGTTAATGTGACCTAGTTCCCGAGAATTTTTTATATAAGGCAGTAAGTGAAAAGTTCGGCCGTATTTAAGTTCACTCAGATCAACAATTATCCATTACCTCACAAAAACTAGTCTGAAAAGACATAACCATTACAAAGTGATATGTGGAAGGTCAAAGAAGGGTAATTTGCAGTACTACGTACCACGCCGTCAAGCGGATTGCTAGGTTGAACAAGCCTTAGTGACCAATCTGACAACTATCTTGACAAATATTATTCTAAATGAAGAAAGAATTAATTATCTAATAAAGAATCGATCAAGCAAAATGATCTAGTTTGGAATACATGTGCGGGAGCAAGTTGACCATAAATTCATTGAAAAATACTGTCAATCAGAGAATTCACATACCTTCAATTAGGTTTAGAAGCTGATAGACAACAAATTACATGTTCGCTGTCGATAATAATCTTTCATTAAAGCAAATTAATATTAGAAAAGAAGATCTATTGAGAATCAACTTACCGGGCGTATTGTCCAAACCAAGATAGCCTCATTTCGTTTCCGCTTCCCAGTCGACTCTTCTTTCGCGAGTCACGCGACCTCACACGAGTTTTCGCGCAAGATCAATGATCGATCATCTATTGAAAGATAGATGACAATCATAGTCTCTTCACAAGTTCAATAATTCAAAACTCCGAGCGGAAACCGTTATTTAGGTTATTACAGCGTAACGTGAAACCGTTACTGAGCACCCAAACTTCCAAGCTAGCTTACCCTGAAATATGGGAAAATAAAAAAAAAACTCGTACCAGGTGTGATTGAAGTTTCTCAAATTATATAAATCTACACCATGGAAATTAATATGTATTCGTGAGTGAAACAACAAGAGGTGAATGATCCTAGTATAGGAATGAATATGAATGAATCTGAATCTAACAACATAAAATTCTACGATATACACAAATACACTCAATTGATAAAAATTATCTCTATCAGAGAACCTGTATAATAGACAATGTAGTCATTGCAATAGTCGGTATATCTGTGTGTTAGTAATATTAACTCTATCGGATAGCCTGACTTCAAATTGATGAATTCACACTCGCCTGATCAAAGGTTTCGGTTCCATGCTTTGGATACAAAACCTCAAGGAGCATTGGCTGGATAAGTAAACGGCTACTAGTTCATGTTGACTGTTAAGCAATGGCGTAACATTTTCAAAGGTAACAAACCATTATTATGTTGTACATTCTTGGGGAAACTGAAAATTAGTAATCAAATATCATCTAAAGCAAGCCTTATCATTCATTGCTCATTCAAAACTAAAGTTGTTTCACACACGGTACAACAATATAATATAATGAAGCATAGAACAGTAGATATAAAAAGAGTGATTCTGGAAATTACAGGATTGTCTGAATTTCCTCTTGTTTATAAAAGTGACACTAAATCATTACTTTTTAGTACACTTAAAATTTGAAAGACGTCGCTCGTATGAAAAAGTCTTCTCTCCCACGGCATTAATAATGGAGTATCAAAGTTCCCATCTGGTTTGAAAGCACGCAAGTGCCATCTATCGAAACTTTCAGCTCGGCTATTCTTTACAGGCCCAACACATTTTTCCATACATTAAACTTTGCGAATATGTTCCTCAGGAAAGCACACATGCCCAAACTTAGCAGCTTCACAAAGTAACGGATATGACGGGATACACAGTCCGGATTGCTGAGAGGTAAATTAGCCCGCTAATGAGGATTAATTACTCGTATGGAAAAAGCTCTGAACTATAAAAAGGGGTTAGCAGAAGCTACTCCGAATATCACAAAAACCTAATTTATTTATTCACTCACTCGCCTAATTCGAAATGGAAACAAATAGATTTCCATTCGGTATTATGCTTGGAAGAGCGGTTAATTGGAGAAAATATTCACACAGGCTGTTCCATCTCAGACGAGCCACCCCGTATATTTCTTATCCCATGGTTAGTGGAAAAAGCTCCCGAAACACGTCGAATGATTTTGTTTGGGGGACATCTTTTGACGTATATTTGAGGCTTGAACGAGCAACCCTCTAATAGGGGGCGCTTCAACCCCTCAAAATTGTATAGAGGAGAGGGGTTGAGTGATACGTCATTTGAAAGTTCTTGGAAGCCTCTTCACAACGATGTATGAAAAACCTAAATTTGATGAACCGTTTTCGCCAAAAATTAATTTTGTTGCTCGAATGCGCCACCTTGAATATTTTGGTTATTTGTACAATGCACAAGCTCATTTTTATTAACCGTTTTTTACAAACTTAAACAATCTTCAAAAAATTACATTCGTAAAAAAACTGAATTGTGTTGTCATGCTTACAATGAAAAAAATTAAATCTGCGTGTTTAAATCAAATGTTCAAATTGTTCTCCATTGACTTCCATACAATAATACATTCTCTCAAACTAATAAATGAAAAAACAGCAAAACATTTCCTTATGTTGCCTTCATTTTTTGTTCTTAGAAGTTGTTTATCTGGTTTTAACGTTTCTTTTATCATTTCATGATTTTAATCAATCTGTTGAGTTACTACTTTGCTGATTTGTTTTGCGAAATTATGGTCGAGCGTATCAACAAAAACCCAAATTTCTTGTACAACGTTTGCTTTTCTGACGAATGCACTTTTTCACTCAATGAAGAGGTAAACCGGCATAACTGTAGAATTTGGGAAGATACAAATCCCCATGTATTCCGAGAAGCTCACACTCAACATCGGGAAAGGCTAAACGGTTGGGTAGGAATTTTGGGAGACCACCTAATTGGACCTCTGTTTATTCCTGGTAATTTAAATGATGAAATTTATCTTAAAATGTTGGAAAATGCGATTGATCCGTTAATAACTGAACAATTAGAAAACGATCCTTTACTACTTGAACAACAATTGCATTTCCAACAAGACGGAGCTCCTCCTCACTACGCCGCACCAGTTCGCCAATACCTCAATTTGCAATACCCCGGTCGTTGGATTGGAAGAATAAGTCCTATGAAGTGGCCTGCCCGATCTCCTGACCTGAACCCTCTGGACTTCTTCTTGTGGGGACATCTTAAATCCAAGATTTTTGTGACTCAGCCTGAAAATTTGGACGAACTACGCCAACGAATTGTAAATGAGTGTCGTCAAATAACTCCAATTATGCTGAACCATGTTAGACATGGTTTTCAGTCAAGGTTGTATTATTGTATGGAAGTCAATGGAGGACAATTTGAACATTTGATTTAAACACGCAGATTTAATTTTTTTCATTGTAAGCATGACAACACAATTCAATTTTTTTACGAATGTGATTTTTTGAAGATTGTTTAAGTTTGTAAAAAAGGCTTAATAAAAATGAGCTTGTACATTGTACAACTAACCAAAATATTCAAGGTGGCGCATTCGAGCAACAAAATTAATTTTTGGCGAAAACGGTTCATCAAATTTAGGTTTTTCATACATCGTTGTGAAGAGGCTTCCAAGACCTTTCAAATGACGTATCACTCAACCCCTCTCCTTCATTCAATTTTGAGGGGTTGAAGCGCCCCCTATTGGGAGGTTGCATGTTCAAGCCTCAAATATACGTCAAAAGATGTCCCCCAAACAAAATCATTCGACGTGTTTCGGGAGATTTTTCCACTCACTATGGGATAAGAAATATACGGGGTGGCTCGTCTGAGATGGAACACCCTGTATATATTGTTTGACCTAAATACACATGATCATCAACTGTTTAATTTACAAAATTGCATAAATCTAAGTCCATACTTGATAAAAATTCATTATAAATTCGAATAAAGTAATTATTAAAAGATTGATTTCCACTTATTATCAGACTGATATGTCATTCAGTTCTGTTTTGACACCCGTCGGAAGCAAGCAACTTTGAAGATTTTCATAAACATTGAAAAAAATGAATTTCGCGTCTTGATTGATTTCTTGCTTGGAATTAACATTACGCAATCCAAATCATCGCTTGTTAAGCGTTGTGGTAGTATGACCATGTAACGACGCTCCGAAATATTGATTAATATTTAATGGGAAATACGTAGATTAGTAGTAAGGTTTAGATTTTGTGTATATTAGTATTTCGAATTGATAATTCCGGATACTTATATTGTTGTATAGGAAGATAGATAGTACCGGGCATTGACATCCGTGTAGTTGACGTGTCAGATTTGCATACGGTTCCATCCATAAGTCGCGTATATATTTTGATTCCAGTCGGAAACGTGCATATTTCGTGTCAACAAAAGATATCGGAACAGATGTAACCATAGAAACGGCACAAAATCGAGGAATTGGTGAACCATCATGAGCGCGAAATGAGCAAAAAAGGGCTCGGCTGGAGCTAGTGTAGGTGACTTGACCAAAACCTCAATTGGTATGGAAGAACGCCTAGCAAGCGTTGAATTTAATTATTGTCAGTGCGACAGTGCTAAATGACAGCCAGAGCGATCATTCCAGAAGCAACCAGTTGTGCAGCAATTGTAAACATGATGAATCGGGGGGACGGGGAGGGAGTATTTGTTTTTCTCATGTTAATTATTTTATGTATATTTTAGTTCATAATCGCTGTTCATCTTTCTTTTTTTTATGCATTCATTAAGCTAATTAGCTAAACTTCGCCCGAAGAAATTACACTTCTTTAAAATTATCTGAAGAAAGACTTTATTATTATTATTATTATTATTATTATATTTCTTTCTACCTATCACCGTTTTACGGCTAATTTGATACTCATGATTTGATTACCACCACCAATAATACACAAAATGTAGTAAATATGTTTTGTTAACTCTTATTGGTGGAGTTACTATGAATAAAAGTAGATTGTAGTTATCTGGTTTAAACATCTTTGTAAATAAAAATTTGTTATTCGACCTTTCCCTGTAATAGGCTGTAGTATTTCATTTTTGTCGGTCAACGACGCTTTTTAATTTAAAGTTCTTTTTTCTAATTTTCATGCACTTCTCATGGTGGTAATTGAATCACAAAAATTAAATTTTTCGTGAAATGGAGCCAGATACACATAAATATCAAGAGACCTTATTTGTTTCGGATTTAATTCTGCATCGAAGTTTGTTCCTAAGTTGCTTTACGGAGTGAAAACACTTTTCGGGTCGATTTATTGTTACTGAATACCCACACCACTGGACGTAATACTGGTCTGAACTTATGTGCAAATATGCTAAACTATCTACGCATCCAAGGTATCAAATTTCACTGAGACATTCATTTCAATTATATTCGGAGATACAAACAAAATTAGAGAATGTTTTATAAAATTCAACAACCTCCCTATATCTCAAGAACTAAGCGTTTGTTGATCTACATAGTGTCCACGTTAAGGATTTACCACCCTTGTAACTTTTGTATTTTTTGACGGATTCTGATAAAAACTTTTTTGTTAGGTTGGTATTCAAAATATGCATTAAGCTAGAGGATAACTTTGGTTTTGGGCTGTAATCATGACCACTTTTATTAGCTTAAATTTCAGAAAGTGTTATTAAGTATTTTTTTAGAGAAAAACAGAATACGGATTCTTATTCAGGATAATGTTAACTCACCTGTACCGATTTCCAGTGTCCAAGAAATTAAAATGTAAGTATAATTTGGATTTTAGAAATTCATAATGTAAATTCCTACTAGTATCTCTAAAGCTTGAATGGGAATTATCATTGAAATAATCAAGAAACATTAATTTGATTTTTTTATTGCACTTTATTAAAGCATTATGAAAACAAATAAAACGTTGACCACTCGAACATTTCCACTTTTCCTTGCATTATATAATTTGATCACGATTCGGTGAAAAAGATTAGTGTGCTGTGAAAACAAAAAATATTGTCTTAGTTGAAAGCTATCAGTCAATAATAATTAAGGAAACCAAACGATTCTCAATTATTTTAATGATAATCCACATTCAAGTTTCAGGGTTGCTAGTAGAAATTCAAATATTTCTAAAATCCAAATCTGGAAATGTTTGAAGAAAAGCGGTGAGAAACATTTTAAGTCAAAATTTTCTCCTTGAAACTGAAGATACTGAAGCATCTGGATAAAAAAAAAACATTTTGAACATGGTTGAGGCTACAATTACGATGCACTTGATGCTTAACGCTGTTAATGTGAGACAGTGATTAAATGATAATTTTCCTAATCGTTGGATCGGACGCAGTAGCCCTCTCATTCGTTGACCGCCGAGATCCCCAGACATTACGCCGCTTGATTTCTTCCTTTGGGAGACAATAAAAAATAAAGTGTATGCTACAAGACCTCAGAACCGAGAAGAACTTTGTGATAGCATCAGAGAAGCTTGTCACAGTATAACTCGACAGCAGTTAAGAAATGTGATAAGGAATAATCGGCGACGAATTGACAAGTGTATGAGGGAATTTAGTGGATTAGTGGAAACTACAAGAATTCAACTTTTTTACAAATTTCTCATTTGTTAATTTAACGATAAAATTGTTTATTAACTTGTATTAGTGTAGATAAAACTAGGTTTTTTTTCTTGGACACGCTGTATTTTAGAACACTGAAAATTGGTACAGGTAAGTTCAACGTTATCCTAAATTAATAAGAATTCGTCATGTGTTTTTTTCTAAAAAAATCCCTAATAATATTTTCTGAAATTTAAGTCAATAAAAGTGGTCGTAGGTGGCCATGATTACAGATCAAAACCGAAGTTATCCACTAGTTCAATGAACATTTTAAACACCAACCTAACAAAAAAAAGTTTATCAAAATCCGCCAAAAAATACAAAAGTTACAGGAGTGGTAAATCCTTAACGTGGATACACTGTATGTGATTAGGAACTTTTTTCTCAAAATCGACTGTTAAAGTTCTACTTCTGAGACCTGGGACACCCTGTATATGAGGCATCTAGGTTAATGTACATGTGAAACAACGGCGACGGATATGATAGACTCTGAAGGAGATTCCATATTAACTGGAGTTCAAATTCTATGAACCAGTTTCATCCTACATGTAATCGCACTGCACTAAATATCACTGGCGGCTCCTCGAAGGAGGCTAAGGAGGCTCAGCCTCCTCACCAATTTATATTGTGTATCATTCTTCATTTTATTTCCTATTACTCTAATAATTGTGTATATTTTACAATTAATTCCCCTTTCTCAGTAGTTATTTTTAATCTGGCAACAGTGCCCTGAGGCTAGACTCTATATATTTTAAACCCCAAACTGTAAACACGTGTTGCTCAACACAGTTGCCATTTTTCCGACCAGTCCAATTGCTGAATACCGTAAAACAGCCGGAATGGCAACACTCTCTGTAGGCTAGCCTGCCGCCCGCGTTTAAATTCAGTAAGGTCGGTGTGGTACGGAATACGACACATGCGTGTTCCATCACTGCTTGTTTAGTTCTACGCGGGTATAATAGTTGAGTGACGCCACGGAAAGTAAGGTTAGATTAGAATTTGTCTGTTCGGTAAATTATTAATTGTAAAAAATGAACAACTAGTGGAAAGATTCCTAGGGTTTCACGATGTTAGTTCGGGAAGAACAGCGGTCAATCTATTCAATTTTTCAATGGAAAAATTTCAACGATTTGACTTTGCGAATATATCAATTGCTCAGACTTACGACGACGCATCTGTAATGGCGGGACATTTAAACGGTCTTCAAACAAACGAACGTAAGTTTTAAATAACATAGTAGGAAACAGAATTCTCTGTAATGCTCCAACTCGTTGAAATTTTACATCATGTGCAGTGTTTACCATCCATAAAAATAAAGACAAATTAATTGAAACATTTGATGACTTTTCAACAGATCAGGTTTCATTAAATGCTGCTGTTGGTTTAAAATCTTATTCAATGAATGAAGAATTTTTCGTTCTCTCTTGATATTCCGATTTACATGAATTGAAGTTTTTCGACTTGACGAATAGAAGATTTTTCGAATCTTTTTCAAAAGAGTTTCCCAATACACTTTTAGATAACTTAGTTCTGAAATATAAATTGTTTGATAAAATAACACTGCACAA
Source organism: Endomychus coccineus (assembly GCA_958510875.1). Classification (NCBI taxonomy): domain Eukaryota; kingdom Metazoa; phylum Arthropoda; class Insecta; order Coleoptera; family Endomychidae; genus Endomychus; species Endomychus coccineus. The sequence continues at coordinate 33,048,562 of OY294070.1, read as the reverse complement.
TGAAGTATGCGTTATATACTCGGATACAGATATTTTATGCCAGCACGACGTCACGCCGATATGATAAAATATATGATAGACAATGATTTGCAACAAGTTTTACCTCAGTTTTATAAACTACTTTGTTGGACAGTCACCATTCCTGTCAGTCGGCGTGGGTGGAGAGATCATTTTCTACTCTCAATCGAATTAAAACATACATGCGAAATACAATGGGCCAAAATCGTTTATACAATGTTAGTTTAACATCTATTGAAAAAGATTAAGTAAAACACTTAAAACAAAATGATACATTTTATGACAATATTATTGATCATTTTTCGCAAATTAAAGACCGTAGAATTCAGTTAATTTATAAAAAAAGTTAATAAAATTAATAAAAAAAACAAAATATGGGGAAATCCAAAAAAAGGAAAATATTAGAAATCCAAAAAAAAACGAAAAAGAACTCGGGGACTGCCGCGGTAAAGCTATTGCATAGCATTTTTTATCAACTTATGCAATTATAATTATTTATTTATTTTTTATTTACGCAGTATTTTTTTTTCTTTGATATTAATTCAAGTTACACTTTTTGAGCGTGGTGACCGATAAGAAAACACATTTTTTTCTTTTATTGAATAAATGAGAAGTTAATATCGCTTAAAATATTTTTATTATCTTACAATACATGTAGGTTATTCAGGAATTTTTATCATTGAAACTATGGGTTTATGGTAACTGAAATAAGAAACATAAGTTTGAGACTTGATATCCTCTAAATATCTGGAAAATACCGCGTCAATTGTTGGCCCATATTTTGTTGTGGATTCTTGTGGATCATTATTCATTTTCAAATTCAATTTTTCCGAAAGAAAAGTTGTCAACCGCTCTGATTTTTTATCAGCGAAGTTGATGTTGAAATCGCCAGCCAAGATAAGTGGAAATTTACTACCATTTGTACCAAGTACGATGAATAAAATGCTCTACCTCGTCCAATTTTGGATTCGGAGAAATGTAAATTGCTACCATGACTATGTGTAGGCCATTTCTAAGTTTGCATAAGCACGCACAACTATCTCCAACAAATGAGAGCCTAACATTAACATCGCTAACGTGTGCAATATTCATTTCAATATTCGGAGTCATAATATTAGTAACATTATTATTTTTTTGGTAAATAGCTACCCCACCTTTTGGAACAGTATCTACAACAGTATATATACCTACATGTATACTTACGGGGCGCACATGCGGTGAGTGTGGCATTATAAAGATATGATAGATACCCATACACCTATATACTTTCTCACAAACAGCTGCTTACGTATTCGTCCGATTTCCGAGCAGCTCGTCTCGATCCGTGCGAGCTTCGTACAGTCGTACCATATACATACACGTTAAGCGAACGCTCGGCCGAGCTACATGTTAGGTGTTTACGTCTTAGGTTATTTTTCGTTACGGAATTTCATGATTCGGTCGCCGCGCTCAAAGCCCGCGATAAAAGCTATATGCAATATATGCAATAGTTTAATAGAAACAGGTACTCTCAGGTCTCAGCTACGCACGTCTAACGTATAAACTCTAACTGACGCGTAGCGAGCTCCTAGAGGCATATGTCAAAATGATTTCGTTTGTAGCTGATTACATAGGACGTCTGGAGTTCATGCAATTATGTTTTTAGATAATTCGAACCTTCTAATTTCGATAGGCAACGTGAAAATCCCGGAGTCTAAAGCGCTAGAGTGTTATAACATTTGTATAAAATAGCGAAATTTCTCACTTTTAGAAACTTCAAATTAATTAATTAATTTGACACATGTTAGGTGTTTAGGTCTTACATTATTTTTCGTTACGGAATTTCTTGATTCGGTCGCCGCGCTTAAAGCCCGCGATAAAAGCTATATGCAATAGCTTACAAAAATTGTTGGCAAGAGAAACGATACCTCCACGTTGGTTCTTGCTGGGTAACAATTAATTTTGTCACTGAAGTAGCTGGTACGGTCGCTGCGAAAAGGTTAAATTAATTGGCTGAATAGAGTATATTGTTACAAAAATGTTTTATGTCCAGCCTCCTCTCTTAAAAAGTTCACGAGCCGCCACTGCTGAATATCTATGGAAAGTTGTTGTGACAAAACTAGAATGTAATTATGCTAGGAGCACATATATGAGTAGGCTGGAATAATTAATTTAATTTATGAAGGTCAACAGGGACATGAGACCCTATAGCTGCTATAGAAACTGTTACTTCATAATATAGCTTTTTCGTCATTACGCTCGTGCCATGTAATTACTTCGGTAAGTGGATAAAATTGCATGGGTTACATGAATAGCAACTGGGATGAAGCTTTTGATTCGTCAAAGCTAGTATAATCTATTTAAACCTTTTATGGATGTTTGACGATTCTGCGGTCGTAGTTATCTTTTATGTTCGATAATGAAAAGCTAACGTGTTATCACCAGAATGTATAATTACTAGAATACCTGATATGGTAGACTGAATTACTCGTAAATTCAATTTTAAGGTCATACTGGTGGCTCGATTTCGAGGAGTAGCATCTATGCTTGTATACAGGGCTCAGTCATGCATAACCAATCGTGAATGACGGAAAATACTCAAAAACCTCAGTCAAATTGAAAGGAAATGGCATTGTGAGTTCTCTAACAACAGAAATAAGCTGGATAGTTCGGCGTGGTTGGGTTTTTCGTTCATTTCCTCAAGGGAGTTTATATCTAAAAAATCAAAAGAACGGGATGGAACTATACGAAGAAACTATCTGAATTATTTGATGTGTAGATCATTAACTTGCATTCACACTCTGTTTGTTAGGACAATGTTTCCATTTCAGACATCTTTGTGGGGTAAATGTATGCCTGTAATATGATATAAACTAGTTCGTTCCCTCACTGTAAGTAGTATATAGTGTAAAGTAAAACCTCTATTTTAGGCCACATGTCAGAAGCGGTCGCCGTCAAAAACGGTCAGTTTTGGAATTCTCAATTCCAGTTATATGGGAATACTTATTATAATAATGGCCTGCAGTGCGAACAACGGTCCTGATCGCTTTGATCAAAAAGCGAATAAGCTACAAGGAATAAAACAAACTCTGTTTTCTATTCCGCGCCAAGAGTTACCTTACATCGCAGCAGCTCCTCATACTCTACAAAGCACAGATTCAACCTGTCCTGGAGTACTATTCACATATGTGGAGTTCGGATACCAGAAATACGCTGAAGCTCTTGATTTCTATCCAGAAAAGAGCTATTTGTCTGATTGACGATGTCACGTTTACGAAATTCAGAGGAGAGACACTTGAGTTGTTGATGAAGGCCAGTTTCCCAGATATTAGCCTTCGAGAGAATGAGGGCGACACCTACTCCATCTGGAGGTCTAGGGAGAGAAACTGGTCTCTGGCAGCAGAAGTGTCGAATGTTGAATAATAAGAAGAGCTATCAACACCATGAGTTCTTCAAAGCACCGGGCCTTGATACATTGTTTCGAGTATTTCTGCAAAAGGGTCCGGACTCAATCCTGATTCTTCTGACTGTGGTATTGAGGGGTTGTACTGCGGAAGGGATACACTTCCAAGGAGTAGAAGATAATTTATGTGACCTTCATTCCTAAAGCGGGTAAGAAGAGCTATGTAAACGGTATGACAGTGCCAGGCACTTATTATACTACCCATACATAAGTTTGGTAATTATAACTCTTACTTCCGGGTAAGCGTGTTAGAATTATTATCACCTCGTCAGCAGTATCACTCTACTTCCGGGTAAGACACAGTGTATACAGTGGATATTATGACTCTCAAACATACATCCCCCTTCAGAGCCTTCTTCCGGGTAAAACACAGCTTATACACCCTGGCGGAGGACTATCTACAACGCACCCTTATTTCCGGGTAAGACACAGTGTACATTTGTTACGTCGTGATTCACATTCACTATATTCCTCCTTCAGAGCGTACTTCCGGGTAAGACACAGCGTGTAGACCTTGGCGGAGGACTATCTACGACACACCCTTATTTCCGGGTAAGACACAGTGTATATTGGTGTGTCGTGATTCTCTTCCACTCTAATCATTCACACCCTTTGACACAATACAATTAATTAACAAATTCAATTCGTACGTTTATCGGTACAGAAAACAACCAATTTTCTCGAGACGTTATGGAAATCTGTACAGGATAAACTTACCAGATACAGTACATCAATTACAATTACTAATTAAACGATATTTGATATTATATTACAAGGCCGTACTGCGAGATAAACAATGGAATTCAATGTACTAACTCAAATAGCAAAATCACTATTTACCTAATACTCCAATCGGAACTGGCGGAACACTTACTCTTGGTGGTACGAAGATTACTTCTGGAATGATCGCTCTGGCTGTTTTTAAGCACTGTCTCGTCGACAATAATTAAATTCAACGCTTGCGAGGCGTTCTTGTATACCAATCGAGATGCTGGTCAAGTCACCTACTCCAGCTCCAGCCGAGCTCTTTTCTGCTAATCTCGCGCTCATGATGGTCCACCTGTTCCTCGACTTTGTGCCGTTCTTATGGTTACATCTGTTCCGATATCTTTTGTAGACACGTAATATGCAGGTTTCTGAATGAAATCAAAATATTCGCGACTTATGAATGGAAGGAACCGTATGCAAATCTGACACTTAAACTACACGGATGTCAATGCCCGGTTCTATCTAACTTCCTATACAACAATACAATTATTCGGAATTATCGATTCGAAATATCAATATACACGGAATCTAAAATTTACTACTAATTTACGTGTTTCCCATTAATTATTCAAGATTCTAGAGCTTCGTTACAACATTCACGAGGAAAAGTGTATCGACTTCCTCATTCAGCGCCCTGCTGGACGTGCCACTGCTATAAATGACAATGAGGAATCTCGCAATGATGGCAGGCTACAGGCTCAACTGCAATGGCTCCCTAGAGAGAATCAGAACCTTGTGGTCCGCGGAGCAGACTACTGTGCGGAGAGACTACTTGGCTATGGATTAGGCTGTGCCAAAAAAAATCAATATTTTTTATTACGTTCTTCTTCGAGTATATCATTTCCCGTTCAAACTCATTCAGGTTCCCCAAATTTGAAACAAATCGGTTAATATTTAGAGGTGCATCAAGCCCAAAACGTGTTTTTTAAGTTTTTCCTCAATTTTTGAGAGGTTTCTTAACACTGTTCTACAATAACGGGACGTTTGACACTTGGGAGACATTATTACATTCAAACACGCAGAATTTATTGCATTTCAGTCGCCACATTCACTTTCCGACAGATATATTGTCGAAAAGAACAATTTTTTTAAGGCCTTAAAACTGTAATTTCAACTTTCAACTTAAATAACTTCATATTTTCAAGTTCGTGATGCGTCATATGCTCTTTTAACGTAGTCTAGTATCACGTATCATCAATTGAATTGATAATTTCAGAGGAAATCTCCCATCAGTTATGATAATCTACACTCGAGGGAAAAAACGCATCACTTGAAAATGCATCAAAAATTCAGAGTGCCTTAACTCGGTTGCATTTAGTCGCAAATGGATGAACCTTCGAGTTCTGAAAAGGCTAGAACCTTCCCTTCAATGTGATGCTAGCTAATATGATACCAAATCCATTCCACCCCCTCCCACCCCGCTAAGAAAAATATGTTCCTGCTGTCAAAAAAGTCCCACTTTGACAGCTCGTAGGCCGAGCCGAAAAAATCATGGACTCAATCACACAACAGGTCAATAAATTTGAATTATTTTTCTTTTAGTTCCCCAAAAGTTCGAGTTTCTACGATGATTTTGCGGGAAGTTATGAATTTGAAAAAAAAAAGCACCATTTTGGGTTTTTTTTATCCACAACTTTGCCAATTTTGTACGTCCACAATGAATATTTATAATATTAATCGACGAGTCATAAAGTTAATAGAATGTGTTGAGTACAGAGTATATTCTAGTGTTCACAATCAAATATTTTTAACAATATTTTGATAATTTATAATCATACATTTAATAATTTGTAATCATACATCACACTAACGCTTTTTTCGTAATGCTTGGAATTTGCCGCCTGTGCTCCTCGACAACTTTCAACAGGTACTGCTTTTGCTCTTCGTTCTTCGTCAATTCGGAATTATATTTTGTAATTAACGCTATACCTCTTTCCGCGGTGTCATTCGTATCGCGCAATAATGAAAATTTTTCTTTCGCTTCTAAAAGAGCATATGACGCTTCACGAACCTAAAAATATGAAGTTATTTAAGTTGAAAGTTGAAATTACAGTTTTTAGGCCTTAAAAAAATTGTTCTTTTCGCCAATATATCTGGGAAAATGGATGTGGAGGATGAAAAGCATTAAATACTTTGTGTTCGCAGGTAATTATGTTTCTCAAGTGTCAAACATTCCGTTATTGTAGAACAGTGTTATGAAACCTCTCAAAAATTGAGGGAAAACTTCAAAAAATACGTTTTGGGCTTGATGCTCCTCTAAATATTAGCCGATTTGTTTCAAATTTGGGGGACCTGAATGAATTTGAACGGGGAATGATATACTCGAAGAAGAGCGAAATAAAAAAATATGGATTTTTTTGGCACAGCCTACTATGGATGAATGGGACCATCTGATCCTGTTCGGAGAGTCAAGCGGAACTGAACGCACTAAAAATTCAAACTATGTCCTCAAAACTTGTAAGGTATACCAAGCAGATCCTTAACAGGCTAGCCGGTGGAAACAGGCTCAACCTGATCCAGATCACTGCCAGGAAAACAAGGTGAAGTCGTCAACTCACTTTCTTTGTGAAAGTCCTGCACTCATTCGAATCCAGCTTACCTGACTAGGTGGGTCATCACGGCCGATGACATTGAGGATCTAAGCGTAAAACAGATCTTTGAATTCTATCGAGCAGCGGGATATCTAAAAACCCCCCAAAAAACTTAGCAGGAGAGAGAGTACAAGTGTCTTTGGCTAAGTGCACTGAACTTTCAATTAAGCCCGCTACTATCTCAACCAATACCAATACGAAAAACCTGTATCATTTCAATCTGGTTCTTCTATTCGATGAGTACTCAGGATTATCCCTTCTTTGAATCTATAAACGAAAAGAATATAAGCTACTCTATAATATTACTTTTTCATGTAATGGTCACGAAGTTTTAAACATCCCCGTAACCTGAGAGGGGACGTTGATCTAAATATATTGAAGCAATTATTTGCAATTTTAGGATGAAATATCTTTCAACGGTGGAAGGTTTACCCTTAGTAATAGGGATATATTATCCCTGGATTAGATAGGTGTAGCACACATGCGGCAAAGATGCCTGAAGCTCTTTGCAATCTTATCGTCTGACTCATTCTAGAGCTGGCAAATTTACAAAACGTTATCGGAGGTCGACCAGATAGAGTCTCGGCGTAACTGCGGAAAGTTGTTTCGGTGAATATTTCATCAAGTTACAGAAAGTTCGTGCCTCTACGATGGAACTGTGACTTTATTTTTCTCCGTGAATTCCTAGGTATAAATAATCTGAAGGATAGCTTAAATGCTGGTACTGACTGTTTGTTTCGACACACTGTGTCATCACTGATATGAAAAGAGATTGAATCTTCAGATGCGCTCTTGTTGACATTCAGATGAGGTGGGTTACAGAAAAAATGGCATGTCCATGCATCATTACATTGAATCATATTATTCTAAATATGGCTATAAATGACTGCATATCGAAAATAAGACATAATTTCGAAGAAGGAATGCGTATCAAATTTTAGTCGATGCACTAACTGTAAACAGTTGAAGAGTAATTCTACTGGTATGCGAGATAAATCTATGGATCATCCTGTTTAGCATAGTGAGTGTCCTGTCTATAAAAATCAATTGAAGCAATTTCTAGTATAACAATGATCTAATACAAATGATTCATGTAAGAGTAAATGCGTGCGTAAGGATTCATATCTCAGTAACATACCTTCGGTCAAAAAGCTCAACATGTTTTACCAAAATATCAGAGGCCTGCATTCTAAAAGTAGTGTACTATACAACATTTCATTCACTTTAAGCTATGACTTAATTGCTTTTTCTGAAACATGGCTTGATTCTTCAGTTTTGAATTCTGAGCTTCTCACAAATAACTGTACTATTTTTAGAAGGGATCGCAATTATAACAATTACAGTTATTGCGTGGAGGTGGTGTATTACTAGCTACAAATAATAAAATTACTGGTTTTGAGATTGATCTCATTAATATTCGTTCTCCTATACCTAGTTTGGATATCGTAGGTATCAAATTTTGTATTGGAAGCTGTGTTTATATATTGGTACTGCTATATAAATTCCTCCGAATATCCCCTTTATGTCATATGAAACAACTGTAGATGCTCTCATCGACTTTGAATTTGGAGAATAATATTCTATGTTTTTATTGTGTGATTTCAACATTACTGAATATGCAGATGCTAAACTGGATAACTATAATGCATTTAAGATTTTGAGATCGGCAATCAAAAGCGTTATTGCTCGTTCATTTAGGCCCTATATATCAAAAATAGAAAATAACATAAAACGTAATTCCAAATCTTGCTGGTCATTTTTTCATACCGAAAAGAAAAGCAGTTCTATTCCTGAACACGTTCAATTGGATAATCTTAGCTACTCTAGTCCTCATGATATTGTTAATGTTTTTACAAAGTACTTCCACAGTGTCTATATAACTCTAATTCAACTAATAATAAACCTTCGGATAACTAGAATAACTTCAATAATAATATTTTATCTCTTTCAATTGTTAGTTCCTCTGGAGTGATTCGAAGTACTAAAAGATCTGCGACCTTTCTTTCCTCGAAAGTATTCAATACACTACCTATAGAAATAAAAAAGGCACAAACTAAAAATATTTTCAAATATAGATGTAAAACTTTCATACTCAATTTACCTAGACTCACTATCCACAATATAATCGGCAATTATGTTTAACGTACTATTAATTTGTTTCTAAATCTAAATAAAAACATTCAGACTCGTACATACCTGAAATAAATATTTTATCGAAATAAAAATAACTCAAGATCTCACATAATGTATTATATTATTGTGCATAAACTACCTATGAACATTTTTAAACTGTTTAATACTTTATGTTATTATTATATAAGGTAGAATATTCATTTACTTCTGTGATTTATTACGTTTATATATATATCAAAGTTAATTATTTAACTATTTGTACACAGATAATTTATTCTATCTATGCATAGGCGCACTCTCACACTCACACGCATATTCACACACTCTCACACACACTCACTTAGTCACTCTCACTCACGCTCACTCACTCACTGACACTCACACTGACTCAAACACATCCACACTCACTCACTGCCACACTCACATACTCACACACTCACTCACACTCACACTCTCTCACTTTCTACTTTTTATTATTGTAATATTTTATTGTTCTAATTAATTGTTAGCTATAGTCCACGCACAAGTGTTACTTAACACTTATGTGGTAAATTTGTTTATTGTAAAACTTTGTTTCACACAAAGTATATCAGAATATATGTATATGTCTGTAGTATAGGTGTATACGTATATATATATATATATACATAATATATTATAAATTATTGTATTGTCTTTTGATCAATAAACATTATATTATTATATTACTTAAAGTGAGTCACACGCTGGGTACAGATCAAATTCTTGCTTTTTGCGTGGAAGATTGCAGCTCCACTGGCCATTTATCTAGGGTGAGTCAGTTTTTTGTAGACAAACTTCAACAGGAGATAGAACAGATGTTTTGAAGGAGAAAAGTTCCTATAAACATATGTTCGTTTTCGAGAAACAGGGTGTTGAAATTGAAAAATAAAATTTCGTTTTTTGCGAATATCTCCGGAACCGTTTATCGTACAGAAAACAGCTTTTGTGAGCATTTTCTACTCATAGTAAGCTATGTCATGAGCGTTGAAAATTTCTTTTTCAGTCATAATTGGTGAAGATTTTGAAGGGGTAGTGGATGTTTGTCTCCACAACTTCTACGCCACTGAAAAAAGTACGATTTTGAGAAAATCATTTGAACCCCGAAGTTTTCTACACAAAAAAGGTACTCCTAGTCATAAGCTCTAAAGTTGCCCGTTTTCGAGAAAAATCAATTTTTATGTTGAAAAACATGGTCAATCCTTTGGTTTTGTTACTTGTTCTAACGTTTGAATAAATTTTGTTTAATTAGTAAGAATTGACCATGTTTTTCAACATAAAAGTTGATTTTTCTCAAAAACGGTCAACTGTAGAGCTTATGACCAGGAGTACCTTTTTTGTGTAGAAAACATTGGCGGTTTGAATGGTTGTCTCAAATTATACTTTTTTCAGTGACGTAGAAGTTGGGGAGAAGAACCCCTTCAAAATCTTCACCAATTAAGACTAAAAAATTTTTTTTTATCGCACAGAACATAGCTTACTATGAGTAGAAAATGCCTATAACAGCTGTCTTTTGTACGATGAACGGTTCCGGAGATATTCGCAAAAAATTTTTCAATTTCAACCCTGTATCTCGAAAACGAAGCCTTCTACGACATATGTTTATAGGAACTTTTCTTCTTAAAAACATTTGTTCTATCTCCTGTTGCAGTTTGTCTACAAAAAACTGACTCGCCCTGTATATTCATTACTCTCATTAGCCCTAAAATCGCAAACTTTTCCGGATCTGTGGAAAGTTTCAACATTTGTGCCGGTTTTAAAAAAGACATGAGGTTAATATTTATCGCCCAATTGCCATCATCAATAACTTCTGCAAAATATTTGAATATATCTTATATGATGCTTCTTTCAATAATGTAAAACTGCATATATATCCTGAGCAGCATAGGTTCATGCCTGGTAAATCAACAGTTACTGATTAAGGTTGTCAATACTTGACTAATGTTATTGATGAGGGTGGCCAGGCTGGTTGTATCTACCTCGATTTTGCTAAGGCATTTGATGAAATGGATCACAGTATTTTATTGAATAAAATGTCTAGTTTCGGATTTAAAAATCATTTGATTGAATTTCAGACTTCTTACCTAAGTGATATCAATATGCAGAGTATGGAGGTTTTGAATCGTATTCATTTCATGCCACTCAGGTGTACCTCAAGTGCTAGTACTTGGACCACTCCTATTCAATTTGTTTATAAATGACATTTCTTCTTTATCTGTCTGTTATTTTCTTCTTTACGCAGACGATTCGAAGCTTTTTCACTCGGCAGTAAGGCATTCTTCATGTTGTATCTCACTGCACCTGCATGACTTGGATGCACTCAGTACTTGGTGTGTAATGAATCATCTGAAGCTTAGTATTAATAAGTGCACTGTAATTACTTTCACCATGGAAATTATGCCTATCATTTACAATTACAAACTTGTTGACACAGCTCTTGCTCGTTCCTATAGTTTCAGAGACTTGGGATTTTTGTTTGACGTGAAATTGTCATTTGCGTCTCACATTGAATCAATTATTTCTAGCGCCTACAGAATGCTGGGCTTCAGCATTCGGAATTGCAGCCTATTTAACAATAGTGATTCAATAACAATATTATATAATTCATTTGTTCGTTCTAAGCTCGAATATGCTACGATTGTGTAGAACCCCCATTGTAAAATTTATATAAACAAAATAGAGCGAATGAATCGGCGTTTCCTAAAATATTTAGCCTTCAAAGCTGATGGTAATTATCCATCTATTGGATTCTTCCACCAGGCTCTATTAGATAGATTCTCTTGTGTAGAGTTAAATAAACTTAGGGAAATTCATAGTATTTTATTCCTTTATAAGGTCATTCATAACCTGGTTGACTGCCCTGTGATTTTATCATGGCTCACTGCAGAACAAATACGTTACTATTTTCCCCAATATTCCAAATGTGTAGATTCTACGAGATGATTGGTTTGACTGTTCATATATTTTGTTCTAACCCTAATGATATTTGTGAAGCTGTGAATATTAGTTAATTTTAATTGCTACTTTGTAATTATATTATATGTACCCCTGACCTCTCCAAAAGATTTCTCTCGTTGAGCTAGTGTAATTAAATATATAAAATAAATAAAAGCGTTTCAATACAAATAGTTTTAATGTTTGATGACTGGTTAGTCTATACCGGTTGAGTTCCAGAGACCGGTGTGTTGACATTTAATTAAGTGCGATGAAGCTATGCAACCGATTCGCTTGTTCTATTTCACTTTATGATAAGCCGAGATTGCCAGGTGCCATGTTCAATAGGGGTTGTGATTGCTGGTTGTGTGGTAAGATGCAAATTATATCATCCTAGGGCTTATCGGTTTATTGGACTAACACTTACACATGTACCAACGCTTCATAACATAGAAATAAGTCAGAACGGCCTAATCTTAACTTCTCTAATCGGTAATTATGATTTTTCCCATGATACTCTATCCTGAACTATAAATACTTCAGCTAGATTATCTTTATATATTGATGTTGATACGTCATTCTATAACATTAATTCAAATCGACGTTGACATGAATGATATATCAACAATAAGTTAACCTTGCTTACGGTGCATTATTACACATATGATCCACTTTGTATTTCAAATCAACCTCATTATATAACTTGTTGACATAACATGTAAATGATTAAACAAATAGAGTAATGATCAGAATTTACATAATTTAGGGCTTATTGGAGATATACCCTCATAACCTTTCCATTACAACTTGTAGCGTTTGTGGTAAGCAGAAAACTAATATTCGAAAATGGTGTCGAAACTATTCAATATTTAATTGAGCATAAGCTTATAATCTTTTATTATTGAATAAAAACTATAATATCATTCTGAGCTTATGCTCAATTAAATATTGAATAGTTTCGGCATTGAGGATGTGAATAAAGTTATGGGAGGGGAATCACTAGTTTACACTAAATAAACAATGAATGTATTTATTATACACTATTGTTACATATTTTTCTGCACAAAGTGTCATCATCTGAGCTAAGTTATAAGCTGATGACGGTTTTTCCTGTGGGTATTATAATAATACATAGACCACGAGAAGTAGTATTGCAAGACATATATCTTCAATCAATGTATAGGAATTGTCAATGTTATGATATATACTAGGGCAACGATAAAATTCATGAAACATGGGACAAGAAATGATTTATTCGGTCAAAACTCATTTTATTTCTCAACACTATCTCCTTGTGATCCGATACACTTCGTCTAAAGTTTTTCCAATTTTTTGATCCCTTCCAAGTAATACAATTTGGGCAATCCTTCAAAATTGGCGTTTGTTTCAGTGATGACCTCAGCGGTGGGGCCAAATCTCTTTCCGCCGAGCCATTTCTTCAAGTTTGGAAATAGATAAAAATGTCAGGGGGTCAAATCTGGAGAATATGGTAGACGATGAATCAATTCGTACTGTAATTTCTGAATTTTGCCATTGCGACTGTGGATCTGTGCGCCGGTGCGTTGTCCTGGTGGAAGAGCACTTTTTTCATAGGCAAAAGTAATAAGGGAGGACATAGGGTATACATTGTTGTGTAAAGTGTATTCACCTAATCCATGGAATAATTTCTATAACCGTCAACCATTGCTTAAGAACGATGATCCCAAAATTACATATAGTGAGGCTATATGGCACTGTACGTTGAGTCAACCGAAACACGAACACAATCTACGTTAACGTGAACGTGAGTTGAACTTTGGAGTTAACGTATCTTCAGGGTAACGTTCACTCCAACGTTCAACTCATGTTCACGTTAACGTAGATTGTGTTCGGGTTTCGTTTGACTTAACGTACAGTGCCATATAGTCTCACTATATGTAATTTTGGGATCATCGTTCTTAAGCAATGGTTGACGGTGATAGAAATTATTCCATGGATTAGATGAATACACTTTACCCAACAATGTGTACCATATGTCCTCCCTTACTACTGCCAAATGCGGCCGCTTTCGCTCTGAATCAGCGTCGAATCGATTCGACAGCTCTGGATAATGTACGCCTGTTCGTTTGTCCATTTCAAAGTTATTGATATGGACGATAGAGTGTGCATCCCAGAAAACCCACTTTCGCTTTTTCGGCTTCGATTCGGCAGTACAAGTCCACTATTTTGGCTGTTCTTCCATCTCTAGTATATTGTGATGGATCCAAGTTCCGTCTACGGTTACGAAACGGCGCAAAAGGTCCTTCCTATCGGACCTGTACATCGCCAAGCACTCCTTCAGAGTTGTAACATAGTTGCGCTTATTGTCAACAGAGAGCAAATGCGGCACCCAACTGGCAGATAGTTTTCCCATATGTATGGTTGAGAGGCCCATAGCCTCAGCAATTTCATGCACTTTCAATCGCCGATCGTCCAATATAATACCATAGATTTTATCGACGATTTCTGGCGTTGTAACCTCAATTGAACGACCAGAACATACGGCGAAAATCAGTAAACCACTTGTGAATCGTTCCAGTCGATGGTGAAGAGTCCCCATAATGTTTATCAAGCTATCCTTTGGTTTATGTAATGTTTTTCTCATGTAAGAAATGAATTTTAACCAACAAGCGAAATTCACTTTTTCCATGTTTACAAAAATCTTCAAGGTTGCTTGCTTTCGATGGGTGTCTGTCAATACAGAACGAATGACATAAAGGTCTGATAATTTCAACGAGTTCTAGTTAAAGATGGTACATCAGAAATGTCACATGGAACTTCCGATTATGGCCCCATCTGGTTTATTTTTCAGCGACTTTTCACCTTTCCCTTTCAACAGAGTTACTTTTCCAACATCTATTATGTCAGTAATCATTAATGAAGCTAGAGCACATACAGATTTAGATAAAGGGCCTGGTGTATTGCCAAGTTATCAAGTTCGATCAAGAATCGACACAGATCTTAAAATAACCGTTTCATATAATAGGTACAAAACAGCAGTTGCTATTTGATATTAGACAAAATATGCTAGTGATGGAGTTGCTCTTACGAAAGAAAAAAAATTCTTACTAACTAACAATTCGACCTGTGCAAAACAAACTGTCTTTTATATATCGCGCAACACTAGTTTTTCTGGGCGGCATCAAACTCTGCACATCCTAATCCTTCAATTCTAATGCATTTTAAATTATATTTTTACAACTACAAACTCGGCATAAAGTTGCTGCAGGTACCTAATCTCTGTAACAGGTACCTAACTAACTATATTTAGTTTTGTAGGTATATCAGTTTTCATAAGTACATAGTCATTTCTAGTGTAAATTTAATGGTCTATGTACTCATAATAGTAAAAAAGTGTAAAAATGGCGAAAATGAATCATAGCTATTTTCCGGATTTGAGTAAAATGTTCAGTCAAAGAGGAAAACTTCTCTTAGTTTACGATAACTATAAGTTTAAAGAACACAACAGGAAATTAGCTTCCGGAGAAACTAAGTGGAGGTGCATCAATAAATGTAAAGCAAATTTTCATACTTTAGGTGAGTCAAAAAGTCGAGTTATAACAAACCTGAGTGTAAATCATAATCATGAACCAGAACTAACAAATGTGTTGCAAAGACAAGTTTTAATTCATTGTTTGAAGAGAAAAGCCGGAAGTGATATAACAGAAAAACCTTCTAAAATGATTAGAATAGAGGTAGGTAAGAATGATGTGCCTTTAAACAATTTGACAATAAGTGATCTACAATGTGCTAGAAGAAACATTTACACTGCACGTTGAAAATTGTTGCCAGCTTTGACAAAATCACTATCAGAGGTTCATGAAGCCTTGAATGAACTTCAACCAAAAACCAACAAAAATGAAGACTTCCTAATTGGTAATGATTTATCCGAAAGTTTAGTGATATTTAGCTGAAGAGTAATTAGAAGTTCTTAAGTAAATCAAAAATTATTCATATGGGCGGTACATTTTCTTACTGCAAAATACATTTCACACAAATGTTTACGATACATGGTTTTTTTAACGGCCATTACATACCATTAGTTTTTTGTTTTTCGAAAGACAAAAGTGAAAAAACATATAGGTTTTGCATATCAACAATTAAAGAGTATTGTGATTATATAAAAAACGAATTTGTACCAGAAGAAATAGTAGTAGATTTTGGGATATATATTCATAATGCAGTGTTAGAAATTTATCCAAATGCTAAAATTACTGGTGTCGATTTCACTTAACCCAAGCATGGTACAGAAAAATTCAA
Source organism: Endomychus coccineus (assembly GCA_958510875.1). Taxonomy (NCBI): domain Eukaryota; kingdom Metazoa; phylum Arthropoda; class Insecta; order Coleoptera; family Endomychidae; genus Endomychus; species Endomychus coccineus. Next base: position 33,032,380 of record OY294070.1, on the reverse strand, counting down.
AATCTAGGTTTATCAAAAGAAAACCAAGACAAAAATTCTGAGATTGGAAAGTGGCTCCATTATTGTTTTGGTCTTTTATTTTTGGAATCAAAGGACGTTGACGATTTTTATTTTTTTGAGCTCTACGAAGTTAAGCCAGTAGATGAAAGACTTGAAAAATTTTCTGATTACCTTCTCGGAAATCATTTGACAGATAATTCGAATATTCCACCACATTATGGGCTGATGCCTCTGCTGCATTAAATAAACAACCAATGCTTGCGAATCGTTTCATTCCCATTTTAATGCATCCATGTACCAAACGCATCTTCTTCATTCTATTTTGTAGACTCATTTCTCAAAGTACAAACTGAAATCTATATTAAATATAACAGTGTTAAAGAAATTCATAAATTCAAAAATATAGCCACCAAGAAACGTCATAATTTTCTTAGTTCTAAAATTATAGAAGATAAAAATGGTAAGTTGTCCAAACTGCAATATGTTAAAATAACATCGCATTATCACTCAATTAATTAAAATAGTAGGTACAGTGTAAATATAATTCTGAATATGTTCTTCCTATGTACCTATATGTATCATGTGTATTTTAAATCAATAAATTTTGTTTCCAAAGGTATTATTATTGATGTGCCTAGTTTAAACATTTTAAAAGTGAATCTCTTAATCTCTGTGCCGAGCTTGACTATTTGTATTTCGTCTACCAGAGGAATGTGCCGAGTTTGCATTACGCCGTTCTTCTTATGTTTAATTCATTACAATACGAAGCGTCTAGCTCTCTCATACTCTCACATTCAATCCATACACTGCTCGATCTGACTCAATCTGCATATTGCAATAATATATACAACCCGCAAAGCGAAAAGTTCAATTAACAAAACGAGTTAGAATGGAATATAACGGAGTAACTTATCTCAATTCTGGTTTGAAATCATTCCTTTCTTATATTACACAAAGTATAAATTTACACAAATGTAGATGCTGTCTTCACTTTACATCATAGATTAAGAAAAAAAATTAATTTTCTGTCTACAGAGGAATATCAGCAAGTCGCTTCGACGTATTTATTACCCACCATCTCAGGCCCATTAATCAGATGAACTAGCTGTGCTTGAATTGATCTAGTCACCCTAGGCCCTGACCTAATTGCTGATTCCCAACTGAACCATAAATACACCTCATTACGAAATGTAATCAGCAGAACGTGGAATTATCTCGTGTACGAACGTTGAAGTTATGCAGTATTGTGAAAATTAATATAGAGAACAGCTTATATTATCCACTGCAATGTTCGTTTTGAATCGTGAGCTTTTTGTCGCCGTTAGTGTAAGGACAGAAAAAAAGCAGGTTGCCTGCTCGCTGGTTATCGGCGCCGAAATTCGGCGCCGGTGTAGGCAGGTTAGCGCCCAGAAAGGAAGCGGAACCTGCTACTGTTTTCGCAATTTTATTTTAGTACCTAGTTGAAAGTGGTGCAAAAATGTCTTCTTCATCCGACGAAGAAATTTTATTAAATAATCCGTTTTTAAGATTGAGAAGACCGAAAATAGGTATTCATCCTATTAATCAGAAGAGAACACAATTTGGAGAATATCACAAGTTATTTAAAGAATTAAAAGGATATCCAGATCGCTTTTTTCGCTATATGCGAATGAATTTAGATACGTTTACCTACCTATTGAATAAGACTGAACATAGGCTAATAAAAACATGGTGCAACTGGCATAAGCAACCTATTTTACCTGAAGAGAGACTTGTAATAACTATAAGGTAAGAGTAATCAAAATCTGCTTAAAAACACAATACAATTTTCGGAATGTCTTTATTTCTTTCTTAAAATATTTTAAGTATTTATAAAAGGTCAGTGTAAGTAGTATTAACATCAATATGTGAATTGATGGAATTTTCAGTATTATAACTTTGTGCAGGACAGTCAGAGATTGAGGATGTGTATGAGAAAACGGAAGAAGGAGCAGGTGAAATCTGGGGCAGTGAAGCTACTTGAGGATACGCAAAAGAACTAACAATATCCTGCATGCGATTTCGGAATTGTAGTTTCAAATTGGGCGGAATTTTATGCACATGGGGAAGCAAGCTTTTGAAAAACAGCATGTCTTCATCATCGTTTTGTGATTTTTCTTTTTTCGCCTTCAATAATTCCAATTTTTGCTTCTCAATATTTACCATCGCAGCATTAAAAGACTCGGTTGATGATCGCTTTCGTTTTGGAGTTGCGGTCGAAGTTGAAGGCAGTACAACGTCAGTGTCGTTTGAATTTTTGGCATTTATTTCATTTGATTCTCATTTTCTTCTGTTATTATTTCAAATGCGCTATTTTCACCCATTGAGAAATCATTTTGAAAGGCTGCGTTTTGACTTGGTTGTACATCTGAACAATTGCCTTTTGAGGTCCTGGGTTTTACAGTATCTTTTAGGAATAACAGCTGATGAAAATATAGCCACTTTGACTCGCAAATAGAGTCCGCAGGATCGCCTGATCGAGGAGGTTTTATTTTACCAAGTTCAACGGCAAATTGGTCCCTGATATATTTCCATTTTCTTTTTAGCGAAGGAACTAAAAAATACATTGTAATTATAGGATATGCTTGAGGTTTGGGAGAGCGATTTATTAAAAAAAAACGTGTGTGTGTATTTATGTACCCACGTATAAAGTTATACTTCTTTGGAGTAACAAAACAAAATAAATCTTAAAATTTTATCCCGTATGTTTGTGACTACCTATAACTTCAGCGTTTGTCGTACCCATTTTCTTTTCAAACTCGCAAAAAAATCTTATGCCGAGTTGATATTTATTTACTTTTTGCTTATGTGTGTATTAAAAATGACTTTTCACGTGCAAAATGCATTCAAAAACTCATTAAAACTTACTGTTTTTCAAAATAATTGTGTGTTATCTATAATTAATGTAATAGCAGTTAGAAGCAAAGAAGGGAACAATGTTATTCATCAGGTAGGATTTTTTGTTTTTTATGTTTACAGGAGTTATAGAATTACGGTATAAAAAATATTTGAATGACAACTCACTCTCATCATTTTTTCCAAATGCGCCAAACGAAGTATAACTTCAATAATAACAATTAGTTTAAGTTAGAATCTATCAGACGTTATTTAGTTAGTTATTTTTTTTTGAGTTTATTGGTTTACTGATATAGGTATCTTTTATTTCAGATATTTGGCAACTGGATGCTCATTTAAAAGCCTTTCATTTTCATTTCGTCTAGGAGCTTCAACGGTGGGAGAAATTATAAGAGAGACGGTGGAAATTATTTGGCAAGAACTACAGCCAGAATATATGCCTCAACCAACAACAAACCAGTTTAAAGCTATATCTGAAGATTTTTATAAAATATGGAATTTTCCAAACGTCATTGGAACAATTGATGGAAAGCATGTGCGAATATTATGTCCTAAAAATTCTGGATCGATGTTTTTTAATTATAAGAAATATTTTTCGGTAGTTCTTCAAGGAGTAGTGGATGCAAACTATCAATTTATAGCTATAGATGTTGGAGGTTACGGGAAACAAAGTGATGGAGGTACTTTCCAAGCCTCTGACTTTTATAAACGGCTGATAAGAAATGAAATACATTTACCCGAACCTGCGTTTTTACCAGGCACGAATGTGAAAGCCCCTCATGTGTTTTTGGCGGACGAAGCATATCCACTCCTTGATTTTTTAATGAAGCCCTACAGGGGACAGAATATTCCATTGGACCAAGACTGTTTCAACAATCGGTTAAGTAGAGCAAGGAAATCGGTCGAATGTGCCTTTGGAATACTATATGCAAAATGGCGCCTGATTTCCAAAGCTATTGAAACTGATGTTAATACCGCAGATAAAATTATAAGATGTGTCTGTATTTTACATAACCTCGTTTTAAAAAGAGAAGGATTCGAACGTCATCTTACTGACGTTGACATGATTAGAAATAATCATCATGGCCTTGTTGGAAGACCACTAACATCAGCTGTGGTCATAAGAGATCTCTTCAAAACATTTATTATAAATAATCCTTTGGTGTTTATTTGATTATATTATATTAAATGAAATTATAAATTAATATTAATACAAATAAAAACTGAAAAATTTACCATCTTGAATGTTCACTTCCTCGGCAATCTTTTTCCAACACTTCTCAACAACATTTCTGTTACTATGATTTTTTTCACGTTTGTCCCATACAGGGATTTGTTTAAAAACTGCAGAAATTAATGCTTCTGCATCCATTGCCTGCTCGCTTATAATTAAATATTCATTCCGGTAAAATGCAAGCAGCTTGCTACACGCGCCGACAAGCTCCAGCCTGTTTTGTCTCTGTACGTCCCCGTTTAATAAGCATACTCATTTTAGGCGCCGATCGGCGCCGATAACCAGCGAGCAGGCAACCTGCTTTCTTTCTGTCCTTACCCTTATGCATGAGAGTGGATTATAAAGTTCGCAACAAAAGTACTGATAATGTATCACTTCCGAGTTGATTAGGTTTAAAATTTTGTTCGGATGTTTCGGATGAAGCTATCACAATAGCAGGATTATAAAAAAGCTGTGATCAACTGATCGCGTATTTTCCCTCACTCGTTGATGTTGGTTAAATTGGATTTGGTTAAATATTTGTAATCACTTGAATCATCTTGGAGCGGTTTTAATGTTCAAAGCGTCCTTAACACATCATTTATGTTTCGTTAACTTAATAATTGTTACTTTATATAATTGGAGGCTGCAATGTTGCATACCACTTTTACTTCATCTACTTTCAACTCTGATATATCAAGCTAGGTAGTGGAAATATGCAAATTGTCGTTGCTGATTTTATTGGAGTTCTACGATTTTCTACTTGCAAAAAATCTACGGGATATTCGAGACATTGTTATATAATAGGATGTAACGAAAAAAACTGGGTTCTTCACTTATTATATCAGATAAAAAATGATCTAAATCGTAGTCTAGAATATAATTTACATACATTGTAGTGTTCACCAAATGTTCGAAAAAAAGTAAGTGTATGTAATTATATGAAATAAGAAAAAATAACATTGAATATTCAGCTTCCTAGAGAGAAACTCTCAGAAGCAAATAATCAAATAGATAAATGAACACGCATTTTGATACAACAAATGAGACAGAAAAAGAAAACAAAAAAGAGAAAATGATATGAAGAAATACAAAGATAATACTTCCTTTGGAAAGCATTATTATATTAAGTTCGAAAAGTAACAAATAATAATTATAATTGTAGCCCAGTATCTACTATACTTATTTATGAATATTAAATCAAAGGAAATGAGTAAAACTTCATGGATCATCTGTCATTATAGATGCCAAGTACTCAGAAACACTGTGAAATACACGCTCTTGTAAAAGTTTATGAACTCCCGTCTTAAACTGTTTTGAGTTGGCATTATCTCTCAGTGACTGCGAAATTTTGTTGAACATCTTTATGCCCATATATCGTAAACTTTCTTCATACAGAAACACCTTATGCTGAGGTATCAACAGGTCTGCTCGACCTCTAGTAGGATAAATATGATTGAAATCATTGCGGGGAGAAGAACATTTATTCAGACATATATCAAAAGTAGTAATAGCAATTGTCGGAAGATGTTTCTACATGAGGTTCTTCTATTTGCTCCTACCATACTTCTTACTGCAAGCTTCTCATTAGGAAGACTCGGTCCGATTTAGATGCAGATCCCCAGAATATAATGCCATAAGAACATCTTGAATAGAACTGTGCATAATAATAGTATATGAGTAAAGCACGGAAGAAATGCAAATTGCATTTTTTTGCATTTTTTATATTTTTTCCCAAAAAATCCATTTTTTAAATATTTGACCATTTTTGCATCTATTGCCAATTATTTTAAAATCCTGTTGGACAGAAAGTGTTCATTGTGGAATTTAGTAAATCTGTTTGGGTTTGGAACTACCTGCTACCCCAAAATTGAAAGAACTTGAAAGAGTACGTAGCTACTTTATTGAAAGGGTCTTACTATAATGATAATGTTATTACTTTATTCTTAGAATGGGAAATACCAACTACCATAAACAATTAACTGTAGCCGGGGGATTTGCAGCGGGAACGGCGTCCCTCAGTAAATATTGGGTAAACCTTTAATTGAGCAGTATCTTCCAACGGAAGCGTTACGATTAGTGAACCTATTGTATATTGTATCCTGGTTAAAAGAAAGTACAAGTGTTTGAGTTGAAATGCCTATACCTCATTCAATACTATGTGGATAAAGTGTCACCGAGAACTCACTTGGGATGGCGCCCATCTTTTTTGTACAGTGTGTTCAAAAATTGTAAGTATGTGTTACATATTGCTATTGGCTTTGTTTTTGAAGTATGTTTTATCTAAAAGTATAAGTATCCATGTATTCAAGATATAGGTAACATTATTTTTTAACAAATTAATTGTTTCTATCCTTACTATGTGGAATCTTTCCATAATTAATAAATAAACTACGAGTTTAAAATTCTACAAATAAATACAATATATTAACTCAACCACAAATTACTTCTCATCATCATCAATATTTTCTTTCTCCTGATGAGATGCAAAATAATTTGTGAAACCGGTTGAGTTAATTGTATTTATTTTTGGAATTTTGAACTCCTAGTTTATTTATAATTTTTTTTTTCTTTTTACTCATTCGCAGCTTATTTTTTAACAAATCAAATTACTCGATGTAAATTTTCTATATTCTTTGTGCCTACCAAATAAAAAAATTGTCCTCTTAGAAACGTACAGGGTGTCCAATTATTTTGCAGTTAGATATTTGTTTTTTTTTGCTTATATTTGTTTTGTAAAAATAATGAGTAGTTTTCCGTTCCCATTATAGATCCACGCCGAGAAAAAATTCATTGTGGATCAACACGTCAAATCTGCAAAGCATATTTCCAATATGCAGAAATTACCATCGCAACAAACCTAAGAGGTTACCCCAACAGCAGAAGCCAAAAAAAAGACGACCAAAAAGAGTTCAATGAGGATTTGTGCAAGGAAATGATTGCCAGTAACATACCGTTGAGCAAGTTGAATAATCCCAACCTGAAGGAATTTTTAAGAAAATATTGTAAACTAAATATTCCTGACGAGTCGACCTTACGTAAAGCAAGTGTCGACTCAATTTATAAACAAATATTAACTTGTATCAGAAACGAAGTCATTTCAAACTATTTTTATACTGTAGTAGACGAAAGCAACGATTCTTGCAGTAGATATATCGCACATGCGTTAATAGGTGTTTTGGGGGAAACGAATCCCAGCAGATCCTATCTTTTTGCTTCAAAAAAACTTGAAAATCTAATAATTTAACAATTACACGATTTGTTCAAGATTCATTGAACAATTTTTTCTTGCCTCAAATTGTTCCGACAGAAAAATATATTTTATTTTCATCTAATGCAGCACCTCATATGACTAAAGCTGGACAAAATTCAAAAATATTTTATTCTAATCTGCAACATGTAACCTGTCTAGCTCATGGCATTAATAGAGTGGCAGAATGTATAAGAGAGCAATTTCCTTTGGTCAGTGACCTAATTAACAAATTAACAATGTAAAAAGGTATTTTTGAAAGCTTCGACACGCGTTCAATATTACAAAGAAAAATTTCCAAATCTTGCCTTACCTCCACAACCTGTAATAATTCGTTGGGGTACCTGGTTGGATGCAACTATATTTTATGCTGACAATTACGACGCCATTAAATATGTGATTGACGATCTTAGTGACTCTTCATCTACATCTCTTTTAAACTCAAAAAATCTTTTTAAAAATTCATCAATAAAGAATAGTTTAATATTTGTAAAAACCAATTATATGTTTGTATCTACAACTATTAAAAGCTTAGAAAAATCTTGTGTTCCATTAACGGAATCAGTAGCTCTAATTAGTCAGTTTGAGTCAAATTGTAAGAAAGTCGCTGGACAAATTGGCACCGTCGTTCTACATAAATTCAATTCTGTTGCTCGAAATAATATAGGCTCTTTCAAATTTTGAAAAATATTCCGACAGCTTTTGTGGTCGAAAACGATGTAAATATACCTAACATAGAATTAAACATCATTTGTGAATATAAATATGCTCCCATTACATCAGTTGATGTTGAACGAAGTTTTTCAATTTTTAAACACATGTTTTCTGACAAGACACAAAGTTTCCTCCTGGAAAACTTTGAAAAACACTTAATTATTGATAGTTTTTATAATAATTGTAAGACATGACTTATGTCTGTTTAAATACCTATATTGTTATTTTGTTTTATTGTTATCTGAGGTATATTAATAATTTCAAAAGTATGTATTAGTGATAATAAAATCTGATACTTAATATAAATTTCCGTTGTATAATTATTAAATCCCGCCCCCACTCCCTACCATAATAAAATAATGAAATAATAGTATTATTCAACATTATAATATACATCATTTCTTGAATTTTTTTTTAAATTCCTTGCATTTCTTCTAAAATTCTTGCATTTTTTTCTAAAATCCTTGCATTTTTTGTCAATTTTTGATGCATTTAAATGCGCATATTTTTGGCTTTTTCGGTTGCTTTTTTCCGAGCTTTAGATATGAGTATACATTTACTTGTAAGACTGTGCAATCTCCACAAAGAATAGCACATAGTTGATAATTTGATACATAACATGTCAATGTGAGCATCCCAGTTCGAAGCGTTATCTATACATACCCCCAGAAGACGTTGTTTGAACTTGCCTCAAAAAATGCCCGACAATTTTAAAGAGGCAACTCTCATTGTAGTTCATAGCACGAGGTGTAAAATGAATGAAAACTGTTTTTAAGGTATTCAGAATGAGTTGATTCGCTGCAAACCACTCTAGACATTCAGACTATTTTGGGTATTTTTCACCAGCACGCGCGTCAGATGCTTAACATTGAATTATCATCCGCCAACATTGGTTGCTTCAGTACCATTGGCAAAACATTAACAAATAACAAGAGAAAAACATTGTAACATGTAAAAGATTCATCCATACTTCTAATTTGAAAAAACAAGTAGCTCCTGACTTTCATTTGAAATTATGATTATTATTAGTTTTTCGAAAACTGAATTGTGAAGAATGTGTCAGTTTCTTACATATCATGTGAAAAATTCAATGGTGGAAGCCATTACTTTGTGATAATTCATCATATTGATATAATAAGATAAAACACTTTTACTTTGTTTTTTTCTTATCCGGAGGAATACTAGGAAGGCACAAAAGGATAATGAGGAATTTAACTTTACATCAAATAGGATGTTGTGGTACTAATCCAATTTTTTTGTTATTATTTTCAATACCTTTGAAAATTTGTAATGTCCCTAGTGTGATTAATTCAAAACCTCTATTCTGGTTATGTAGAATTTTAACTTGACCTAAATTTGGAAAATAGTACGCTGTTTCTAAAATATGGTTAGAGAAAGAATAATCTGTTTTATTATATTATATCTAATTTCTATATTACGAATAGATCTACAGATGTAAAAGTTGTCACACTCTGAATAGGGTAATTTATATACTCCAGATTCACTAAACTTATTTCTTCTATCTTCAGCATTGAACAAAAAATAGGATAATTCATTTTGAGGCTAAAATTAACTTTTACATTATGTTTCGATAAAATGTCTGCAGTTCTTTCAGTTACGGTACGAGAATATGTGAAGGAAACGTATTTTGATGAAGAATCAGAATTTTTTGTAAAAGAATAAGTACTTGAGTAAGTTATTTTCTGCTTTTTTCTGTCCATTAATTTGGATGCAATTTAGAACGAACAATTAGTCGTGTACTACAGCATTCTGTATCATGTCTTGATAATGTAAAATTTTCCATAATCCTCTTGTGCCATCCTATACCTCCGCGTTGAAATGTCGTTATCACAATATTAACTCTACCTTATTATCCAATTTCAATTATAGTATTCTGCCAATGTATTTCCTCAACATGGACCCCACTTGTTACCTGTGCCTTATATAGTACCATAAATAGCTAATTCATATTTTCATATATTAGTATTGTTTGAAGCTGACACGCGAGTGTCGAAACTATAGTCACTACTTGTTTTTATAATATTACATACATTTCTCTCATCCAGATTTGAATTTGGAGACAGTTCAGAGTATTTTGCGGTAAAACAATATTTTGATGAAAAAAAGAATATTTTGAAAGAAATTGTAGTTGAAAATAAGGAAGAAACAATAAGAAGTAGGAATCAAAATATGAATCGTAATGATGCCGGGAAAATGAAAGGCAGAATAGAACAATGAGAAAGAAGAACTGGAAATATCCAAAGCAATAAATGTGGAAGCTGATGTTGAGAATGAAAAGGAAACTATAAAGGAAAACTCAACATCAACTGCATCAAACATAGGACCATTTGTAATTCCAAGCGATGACAATAAATTGTACCCTGCTAAAATCGTACATAATGGTGAATATTCCTGCTGGGTCTTGGTTGAACGTTTAGACAATTGGAAGTAGCCATAAATAAATGATTTACTTTGTTACGTTTTCAGTTATATTAAAATCGAAATTGAAGGACCCGAACAAATAAACTCGAGAGGTATATTCGCAGTTCCAGAATTAGAAGACATATTATAGAAGATTAATTATATCTACATTTGTCTTATCTTCTGTTCTTAGACTTTGTATTTATTTTTATTTCTAATAAAACTTCTCTCTATTTACTTTCCGCATTAGCAGTTCTATGAATATCTGTGCCCATGAACTTATATCCGAATTCAATTCCTTATTTTCTACAAGCCAACAACTGGCACAATTAATGGCCACAACCGGAAAATGGTGGCCAGTTGGGGCCATAATTTGATTTCCTAAAGAAAATAACTGATATTTCTTACACATTATGATTTTCAATGCAGGTCTATATTTTGGGAAGAAAATAATTCTTCTTTTATGTGGTACCCACAAGTAAATTAGCTATTAAACGAACGCACTTAAAATTGTTCTGAAAAGTCTACTAATAGCTTTAGGTTTTGAAATGTTACTATTATTCTACACACTTTTCGCGCGACACGCTTTCAAGACAATTTATTCAAGTAAATAATATTTTAGACAAATGGTATCGAAGCTGTACATTAAGTCTGGACAGATTATACAATGTTTCGTTCAGCTAACACAACGGATTTGCAATCTGAAGAGATATGATCCTTGCTCCTATTATGTTTCTCTAATGGAAGATTCTTATTCTTATATCTGAATAACTTGTTCTTCATCATGTTAGTTCATTTCCGTTCGAACACAAGACCAACAAAATAATTTACTTCTCCAGGCATATTTTTCATACCACGAATTATGAGAAGCACGATTTGGTTTGCCTATTCAAAGTTTTATTTGTATTTGGTTGGGGTCTTCCTAATTGTTTCAGGTACCACTTATCTTCGTAACAGATATTACTGAAGCGACATACATTTACAACATTTTCTCATCAATCTTGGCTATTCGCCATCTTCACACCATCTCACATTGATCTTTCATCTACTAAGCAGTAGTAATAATTTAATACATATAGGAATAGCCTTATTATAGTTTGAAATAGGTGCTATGATTGAAACATCAAAATAATAAAAAAACACATATCTAGTGGGACGTCCTGTAACAGTAACATTTGAAACATGTAGAAATAAAAACTTGTGTTATAAAGGAAATCATATGAGGAAATTATTGTCATTCAGGAACTCTCTGGAATTATAATATATTTTTTCTGTTAAGCACTTTCTCAAAGATAATTTTATTTTGTTGAGACTTTCCTCCTTTATTAAACTTGGCATTCTATTATAAATTATCAGTATGTTGTATGATACATTTTTCAGGATGTTAGAATATGTGGGCTTATCTCTAAATTGTTCTTATTTCTTGTATCATGCGAATGATCTATATTGCAAGATTCGAAGAGCTCGGGGATTCTTTTTGATAAATATAATGGATTCATTTCAAGGTAGCATAATTGGCCCACTTTTGTCCTTAATCTATATTGATGATCTACCTGAAGTTATTGCTGATGGTAGAAAGTTACTTATCAATTATGCAGATGATAGTAACATTAAATTATCTGCAAATCATCTTCCCCTTCTCGAAACTGAAATTGCCTCTGCGCTCTCAAAGATTGAACATTGGTGTATGAATAAGAAACTCACATTGAACAAAAGTAAGACAAACTGCATCATCTTTACGTCAAGCCATAGTAGACGGCAAATACCAGAAATATTAAATTTGAATAATTACATTTTGGAAAAGAGGGATTATTCGAAATGTGTTGGAATAAATATAGAATAAAACCTCAACTGGTATAGAGAAATCGAAAAACTATGTAAAAGGCTGAGTTCTATCATTCATAGTTTTCGTGTCATGAAACCACAACTTGAGGAAAATACCTTAAAAGTTTTTCATTATGCCACTTTTCTATCTCTGTTGAGCTTAGGGGTAATTTTTTAGTGTAGTAGCTACAACCAAGTTGAGATGATATACAGGATGCAAAAAAGAGCAATACGAATAATCTTTGGATTAGGGTATGAACAAAGTTACAGAGGTGTTTCCGTGAAAAACAACTTGCTAACTGTTATTGGAATATATATTTATCAATCCCTCCTTTTTACTTTCATACATAGAAGATTCTTTGCAGATTTCAAAAAATCTTCCAATCACAACACACATAACATTTCATATATATGACCAGCACATACGCTTATTCTAGCAGAGAAAAATTGTCCTAGTATGCGCATTTTTCAACAACTTGTCAATTGGTATTCAATGTATGAAGAATTTCTGTGAATTCAAAAGTAAAATATTCAATATTATCGTGCAACTTGAACCACACACGGTTAATGAATACTTGAATAAGTAAGTATGTGTCTTTGTTATTTTATTTTTAACTTTTTCTGTATTGTTTGACTGATTTTCTTAATATCTTGTTATTATTTTGCAACAATTATTATTGATAAAATAAATGTACTCTACTTTACTTTTTACTTTTACATAGATATGGAGACCGGTAATGGTGAGTATACTTTTATCAATGAAAAATTGCTTGCAACTGTTAGTTTTTAACAACAGTGTGTTTCGTAAGCATTTCTCCTGAAGTCTGAATATGCGTTTGATTTCTGACGAATTTCCTTAAGCAATTATGTCGTATTTTAGACGAAATTCAATGTACGCGAAGTAGGCTATGAAAGCTGTTTCCTCATTCACCAAATAACTCAGAGTTCTCAGTGCATATGCATGTTTTGCAGATCATCTAAGTGATAATGACAATCTAATCTTGAATCGATATGAATTCCTAAGAACTTCACTACAGCAACTGCAAACGAACATAGCTTTTGTGTAGTTAAAGTGTCTTACAGACGTTCTAAGCTCCATATTAGAAAACTATGCCTATGAACCTGATCCAAAGTGAACATTTCATTTTTCAAAATGAATCCAGTTTATTACTGTCATTATTTCTTAATTGAAGTTATTCCATCCAGTAGATACATACATTTGTTCCTATATCATATTTTGGAGTTGATGGAGTCTAATTTCTACAGTTATTGTCTATTTATTTCTGAATCGAATTTATGCAATTTGTATTAATGTTTTTATATTTCAATAAACAAAATCAATATCATTAGCGTTTCAATTTCAGAGGCGTCAAACTGAAAATTGCCTATGTACCCACGCCATCTACACAATGCGGAATCTCAGTTTATTCATTAAGTCATGCTTTTGAGGAATGGCCAGCAAATTAATTTATATTCAACATTTCCGCTTAGCAGTAATCAGCCTTTTTCTTGAAGGTTTAAAGATTATAGGTATAGGCAAAGACCTCACTAGGTTGAGATATGCACATCTCCGCTGTTCGATAGGAAAATGAAGTCTGGTAGGAAGAAGCCCGGCAAGTCTCGAGCTAGATAATCATGGGGTGACTAGTTTGAGCTCGTCTAGTTCACCTCTCTGTAATCTCTCGTGTTGGAACAACAGACGACATTTCTGATGAATACTGACCATGGAAATACCTATAGAAAAGAGAGAGATATCCCACCTTCCTACGGGTGCCTATGTATTGTTATGATTCCATTTCCTACATAACATAAAATGATAAAATTTGAACTTACCGAAACATTAAAATTAGAAAAGATTAATAAAACATATAAAATATGGAATTGAAAACATTATTTAAAGTTCAATTATAGGCAGTATAAGATATTCAACAATGTATAACAAAATAAACCAGAATGTAATATAGAATAAGAAGTGTAAAAAAGAAACAGTGAAAGTGGATAAACGTACAGTGATACGAAGGAGGAAATTATTATTAAAATGAAACAAAGACTATCAGAAGATAGCACAAATTGTTAAAACGAGTTATAGATTTAAGATTGTAATAAGGAATTTGAGTTCTACAATGTTATATAATTGTCAATTATATTTTATATTATGTATTAGATTTAGGAATTGACATAAGAATAAGAATAATCATGTTAATATGAACCTAATCATAGGTTATCTTATATCAAAATATGTGGAAAAATGTAGGCAATATCAATTTAAATAGCAGAATGCAACATCACTTTAAATAATTTGAAAATCTTCAATAATTCAAAATTTCTAGAATACTCTATTCTGATTGGTCGAGACAAATTAGGTACTTCGAAGGGTCAACAATTAAAAAGTTATCTCAGATCCAACAATGGGCAAAGAACTCTAGATAATGAAAGGAAGCACCTGATTGGTTAGAAATGACATCAACTGGCGTCCTTTTGGAAGTCCTATAAAAGGAAATCTGAAATAGAAGCTAGTTCAGTTTGCATTTACATCTGAGATCCAAAGCATCTTCTTCAGCTCAAGCATATTTCCATAACCTTAGTTTTTGGTAACATCGGAGAACTCAAGTAGTCTCTGTAGCTTCGACAAGTTAAAGTAACCGAAGCAAGTAAATTATTCCTACGAATCAAGTAGTGTTCCTGAGTCTTCATAACAAAGTTTGAGGTTATAGTAACCACAGTTAATAAGTAGCATCGTAGAATATCCAGTCTTCGATAGCGTTCCAGTATATTATTGAAGAAGTTTTATATCTCAAAAGAATAAAACAAATTAACAATTTATTACCAACAGTTCCTGAATTTATAAAGAAGTAACAACATAGTTTACCTTGTGTATGTTTTCAAAGCAGAGCATTGTGTTTCAAAGTGAATAATCAAATAACCAATAAAAAAATATAAAATCAACTGAATGAACATTGCCAACATTTTCTCTCATATTATTGGATATAACTAAAAGTAAGTTTATTTATAATATCCTCATTGTATCGTTACTTGTATATCTGAATGTAAGATTGTCGTTTGTAAACAAGAATTAATATTAAGTAGTTTTGAGGTTAAACATAGAAATTTTAGATCATGAAATATAAATCGTAAAATCTGTAACCTGAGATAATAACATAGAGTCATTAATATTGAAATATAGAAACTTTCAACATTCGAACAGAATATTGTGTTTAATTCCATATAATATAAAAAGATCATTTTCATTAAAATCAATCAAAACAAATCAAACATATAAAATATAAATTCAAAAAAATCAAATCAAAATAAAAAGCTAGCCGGTAGAATAAAATTAAAGTAAAATTAAAATTGAACAAAATATCATTAATTTATAATTCATAAATAAAAAGGTAAAGGCTTTTTAATAACAGTATATATTGTATCGAACCGTATTCCGTATACTCGAGTAGTCCTACATTTTCATAACTTTTCTGAAATTCGAAAAATCTCTTAATGTGGTACATAACATCTATTAATGGATGGCGTGAGATATCTTGGTCTTTTTACAACGTTGAAGGTCGTTTATAACCACCTTCAATAGAGATCCTTCAGTAACGTTGCAAACTAGCTTGTTCCACTGATAAGCTATATGAGAAACTATAAAAGAGTTGACTCTGTGGATACACTATAACACAATAAAGAAGAAACAATCTCCGTTATCCACTTAAAGTACTGAGGATCTATCAACCAACAAGCAGCCATCATCAGAGTAAAATTAACTAGGTATATCAAGCAAAGCCTCAAGAATGACACTTGAAAGTTTCAAAATCTCATCAATATAGTTATTATGAGCTTCAATTTCATTGGAGATAAAACATATAGCAGAAACGTGCTCTGTATTTGTTCAACCACTTTATCAACGAATAATGCACTGTAATAAAATAACGTTAACTACAATTAACAATTTTGAATATGCTGGATAGCATATCTGTGAGCATATGAAGATATTGGTACATAAAATCTTGATAAGCCATGTCAATATGATTTCAACATTGCGTATTTAGCTTTCATCTGGAAATCCTCCTTCATTTGACACAGTTACCAGAATTCAACCCTTCGTTTAACGTTTACGAATGTATCATCTAATCAACGACGCCCCAGCTAATAGAATTTGCACCGTGGTTGAGAGTCAAGCAATGTCGAATTAGCCCATGGATGGACTGTTTGCGCCGTTTGCGGATAAGCCAATTTAATGCGCTGTTAGTTTGATGGGAAATCTCACAGACCGTGTCACGTCAACCTACTCACACGGTGACTTTTAATTCTCCGAGGGACTGCAAAACGTAGGACAGACAACAAATTCAAATAGAAAATTTCTAAAATCGCTAATAAAACTACGAATGAGTTGGATCATTTTTTACAAAATTGAGAAGCGTTTGAATTTACTTATGAATACATTTTCAAGAAATAGGTCACACCAATATACGTGGTTATTATTTTCGTCTTTACGAACGTTTCGGTCTCAGAAACATCGTCAGAAGACGTATGTCTGAAACATGATTTCTCGAAACTAATTGTATCAAGCACAAAGCGTCTTTATAGCACTGAATTCAATTAAAAATGCCAAAACAAACAGAAAAACGAAAAATCAAAATTGTAACACATTGATGTTTTAATGTATCAAGAATGATGAATATGCATCAAGAAACCACTATGTAGCAACCTACTTATAACATATGAAATCATATCAAACAATGTTTGAGTAAGACTGACACCAAAATATAACGCTCAAGTATCCACTTTCGAACCATATGTTGAAGATTTATGAGGTAATAGGAAAATGATGTCAGAAGAAATATTGCTATTTCAGCAATCTACCCAAAATATGCTTCTAACGTATTGAATAGTTTTGGCATTAAGAATGTGTAAATTAATTTTTAACCTATAAAGCTATGGAAATGAATCCTCTAATTTACACTAAATGAACATTGAATGTTTTCATTATTCACTATTGCTTATATATGTTTAAATACAGTGTCATCATTTGAGCAAAGCAACGAACTGAGTTCGTTGGAGCAAAGTTATAAACTAAAGTTACATCGACAGAGACCCGCTTTTTAATAATGACTATGATTATTAAGTGGAGGGGAATATCATTAGTTACAGAACATTTGAAGAACTACTAAGAGAATGATTAATGATTGGTGAATGATAAATGTCCAATTGATCATTTAAAACTACATTATTGTTGTCCTTAATATCTTTGACAATATTCAATGATGCCAACATATTCAATTCCAAGCCCTTTCGTTCGATATGTAAGATTTCGGGGTCGTGAGTGGAATTATGTTCGATTAGATGATTAGCATACGTCGAATCGGTCTTTTCCAATCTGTAGCTTGTCATATGTTCTTGAAATCTCTGGTGGAAGCTGCGACCAGTTTGGCCTATAAACTAAGCATTACAATCATCACAACATTCAACATAACTACAACATTTTATATGCGTTTGTTTTATTTTGTTCTGATGGGAATTTTGAAATATTGTTTGCTGGCTTCCCGATATATGTTAAACTAGCATATCGACGTTCAGTTTCAATTTTTTGTAGAGGATATGTTAGAGTTAACATGTGTTTGTTCAATTTCTGTTTTGGAATGTTGTCTACTATGGAAGTATTGTAACCATCTTTGACGGCAATTTGTTTCATTCTGTTGACTTCTATGTTGTAGTTTGTTGCGTTTTGAGGGATATTAATTAATCGATGGATCATTGAGTGGAAGTCAGCTAATTCATGGGATGAAGGATGTAAGGAATTTTTTTTTAATAACAGTGTCGGTGTATGTATGTTTGTGATAAATAGATAACGTGTGTGTAGAATTTGTCCGAGAAATATTTAAGTCTAAAAAGTTCAGAATGTAGGTTATTTAAATATGTTAAAAATGTATTTAATTGACGTGTTGTTCCTATCCAACATGCGAGGATATCGTCGACATAACGGGACGAATATAAGAATAAGTGTTGGAATTTTGACGTATGCACCTGTATTCTCAAGTAATTCATGAATAGTTCTGCTAGTAATGCAGATGAAGGAGACCCCATAGGGAGACCGCTGTGTTAGGAATAGTTTCTCTTATTGACCATGAAATAATTGGCGTTCGACGACTAGCGCGCAAAGCCTCTTAAAGCCGCTAGGGTCAGTATACGACTAGCGCGCGAGCTACCTGCGGTATACATATTTGTGCTTCTACAATAAATTCTTTTAAATCTCCGACGAATTCATAAATGTTTGGATGCGCACTGGAAAAGCATACGTTAAAATGTCGTAAGTTGTTTTTGACAAACAAAACAACAGCGGAATTTAGTAGTTGTTTTTCACTCTATGGATGATAAAGAGTTGCTGGAAATGTTGGGCACAATACTCAAATGTGTCGTCCATATAGATCGTTCTCATTTGGCATAAAAACTGTAGACTTCGAATAGTTCCAAGCACTATTTTTTGGTTGACAGGATCGTTGATAAGGATCATACTTTCATTGTCTGGAGTAGAAATCTGATCATTCTGGATCATCCAATCGATACGTTCATGAGTTTCTGCAATGTCACTTGGAATGGCTGAAAATTCGGATCTTCTTGTGTGAATGATTCGACGGCGACATTGCAACTTATATATACATACCTCCTACGTTGGCCTGCATTAATTGCACGGTCTTTTCCAGATCTATAGTTATCGATCACACGTAACCCTTTCCATTTTGCACTCAACATAGTTAACATGGTTGAAAATTAGAATAGATAAATTGAAATTAAATCTGAATAAAATATAAAAATGTTGACGGAAAATTAAGAAAATAATTCCAAATGGTAATTGATTGCATAACATATTATGATGATGATTTTATTTTAATCAAATCATTTGTTTATGATTATCTAAATAACCCCTCGAAAAAACACAAAGTAAAAATGTTGCAAAAGAATCTATCAGCCGTACCATATCTATGCTTATATTGAATACCAATGTATATCATGACTTTGGTTCAAGTTAGAAAAAAAATCAAAAAAGGCTAAGATCCTCTTCTTTTTTATTATTTGATGAATTAAAAAAAAATATTTGCAGAAAAAAGTGCATTTTAATTTTGTTTTGATCACATAAAAGAAGGTTATGGGTGCAGGTATACGGCAGGTCTTATATCGACCACACGCGCTAGTGGTATAAGAAGGGGATTATTTTTAATAAGCTGCGCGCTAGTCGTAGATGCCCAAATAATTCTGGTTGATAGTTATTATGATATGGATTAGGCTTAAAATTTCTTCTTCAATGAAGGTGATAACCTTATTTCTATCTAATATCCCATGATATCAAATGATAGTAATTTGAAAGTATTGTTAAGTTTGCCGTGTTTTATCCACTTATGAATACGAATTTTTAACACTAAATTTTGAATTGAAATTTGTGAATTTTTGATTAATATTAACTAAACTTTATCATTATGAAGACGTGTGTTGGAATCTGCAAGGGTTTTAATTAATTAAATTAGTAGTAATTAAGAAATACACTTCACCTAAAATTCCAAATCGACCTGAGCCAGAAACCCTCCCACCTGCTTTATCCACGGCCTATCTTCCATATATTCAAAATATAACAGATCGAATTTCCAAAATCCTCAAAAAAACATAATATTTCTACCCGTTTTTCCACACTTCCAAAATTATCTCAGTTTTACAAACCTATTAAAGATCCCCTTCCTCCTCTCCACTCAGAAGGTGTTTACAGTATTCCCTGTTCTTGCGGTAAGGTCTACATTGGTGAAACAGGTCGTACAGTAGCTACTCGTGTGAAAGAACATGAGCGATGTACAAGACTTCGTGACACTAGTAGATCTGCACTTGCGGAACACAAGTTTAACACAAATCATCAAATCCTTTTTGAAGATACTAAAATCCTAGTCCGAGCCCCAAACTTCTATCAGCGAAAAATTCTTGAAGCTATAGAAATCCAAAAACATCCGAACAATCTGAACCGTGACTCAGGATATTACCTTCTCAACATTTGGAAACCCATCCTCGAAAATTCCACTTCGCACATGATCGCACAACGGCAGGGTCAG
This sequence comes from Endomychus coccineus, assembly GCA_958510875.1. Lineage (NCBI taxonomy): Eukaryota > Metazoa > Arthropoda > Insecta > Coleoptera > Endomychidae > Endomychus > Endomychus coccineus. The sequence goes on along the minus strand of OY294070.1, from coordinate 33,011,997 downwards.
GTGCCGGAACGAAGTTAACCACCGGAACAAAGGCAGTGAACTATGTAGCGTGAAGGATTTTTCCTACAATAAATACGGCTACAGAAACCAGTAGAACCAGTTTCAGTTCAAGCCTCAAGCCTGCCCTGAAGATGCCACCTGTAATGGTTGGCGAAACGTCGGCATCAAGTCGAGCTATTGTGACGCGGAATCCATCCGGAAGACAAGATTTTTCAAGATTAGCTGTCCGCGGAAGTCTACTATCCAAGATAAGGAATGGATTGTCCATTGCACATTCGTATGTTTGTTTATAGTAGCTTATGTTGAAAGTGATTGTAAGTTAAACTAAAAGGAAACTTTCAACTCGGTAAAAGAACATTTTTCTCATATGAAGAAAAATATTGGTGAAAAATCAGCGTTAGCCGAACATGTTTTGAATACAGGTTACACCATTTCTCAAGAAAGTTTATATCTTTCAAAACATAGCGCGGACAATTAACCAGGTAATTTCGAAAGGATGGAGATGCTGAGGGTAGCTAACCCCTTGTTTGCATTATCAACCGTAAATAGTATGTAGACAGTTCTAATTTAGTTTACTCTGATGGTGATTACTTGGTAGCCGGAAAGTCCTTAGTACTTCAACAGTATTTTCAGTGGATATGAGTGGTTAGTTCTCATTCATAATGTTATAGTGTGAACTCTTCTACACTGGCGGCTCATGGGTTATGAAAGAGGGTGAGCACAAGAAAAAAGTGAAATTGCAACATTGCATCTAGCAATTCGTTTGAATAGTTTTTGAGACGCTTTCAACTTCAAACACTTGTGAACCCGAACCTTCCATATGTATAGCAAACACAGCGTCTAATTCATTTGCAAAGTTGATTAGGCCTTCATAAATACCTGAATTTTTCGATGGTAATATCAACTCAAAGGCTCCGCAAAGATTTATACACTCAATTAACCGAAGCAAAATTTGACGATTCTTTCCCACAACTTCGTTGTACTTAATTTTGTATTGCAAATAAGCACTGTATAACTGTTCACGTATGTCCACTTTGCCTAGAAGACTGATATTCATGTATGCATTGATGTGAGAAACTGAATTTCCGTGTTTCTTTGCCCTCTCTGCGATGTGTTCCAAACCCTGGTTTATTCCACGCACTAACCTCTTTCTTAAAATCAGTCACATGAAACAAAATAGTTCACTTGTCACTGGATATCCACACATCCACTCGTAATTTTCATAGATATCCTTGTTGAATACTCTATTTTAAGTTCGGGTTTTACTTGTGGAACTATAGTTTATTTGAATAGGAATAGGCCTACCTTTCTTTTGAATTGAAAGTTTTTCCTCAAACGTTAGGGGGTTTTTCAAAAGATTTTGCACACAATCAACTTCCATCATTGATAATAGACGTCACTTCAGACTTGACGTCTTTGAATTGAATTCACACACTGTACACTATGAAGGCTAACCGACGATATAAGCGCGTATAGCGAAGATAACCGTAGTCAGCCGAATCATACTTGAAATATGTACACTACAGAACGTTCTCCGGAACATAGTTTTGAGCGTTACCATTGCATCTGCGGATTTTTTTCTGTGTTCATCTTGGTGGTTGGGTCGACACGTTGGTGGTTGGGTGAGCACGTGCTCTTGTGTCCTTCAGTACCAGCCGTCACTGCTCTTTTATAGCTTATTAGATTCGACGGTGCTACGTTACAAAGTTCAATCGCATGTCTGTACGCGGCTTGAGAAGTTAGGGCAATATCTTCCTGAAACGTGATGTTGCTTCTCATAATGGTACGACACCAAATACATACTCGGTTGCAATGAGTTTTCATTAGTTGTAAATAGTAACTAGTTTGAAGGTTGCATTACGTGGGTAACTTGATTAAAGTGCACGAGACGTATTCTGCCCGCAGGTATGGGCCATTTATAATTCGCTGCCGCAGGGGATGAAATTATTCAACCAACCTCAGGTATTAAACGATCGTTTTAAATTATATCCGCGGGTTAAGTTAGATGAAACTGTGTAACTCTGTCAACTGATTAGTTTATTAATGAAATATAAACTATTATTGATCTGGTGCTATTCGATGGCTTAACCGTTGAGATGTAACGTTCACGGATTAAAATGAGTCATAAACAGAGCTGATGATAATTAGTAATATACTACGATTGAATGAAAGAACAATTTCTTATTTTTTATATTTTCGACATCATTTCCGGGCAAATTTCGAAAAAACCTCGTAGATGCCCTTCACGACAAGGACTGCCTGGTCCTCAGATACATCATATAATCAAAATGATAAATTACCATAAGTAACGGCTTCCATCATCGATTTTTCACATCATATGCATTTTCGACATCATATTCGTGATCAGCGACCCCATAAACCCCTGATTAACCAAATTTGTTGCATTCACATAAAAAATCGCGTAAATGTTCAGGAGACGACCCAGACAACCAGGCCACGCTAGCTTTAAGGTGTATTGTGGAATTTTTCCAATACCAAAATCATGTTCAGCGACCTCGGAAACTCCTGAGTTAACATTTTGGTTCAATTTTCAAGCAAATTTCGAGAAACCTCGTGAATGACGCTCACAATCAGGACTTCCTTGTCCCCAGGTACATTATATGGTTTTCTGGCATCATTTTCGTTCCAAAAAAACCACGAGTGGCAAATTTGGGTCGAATTCTACAATGTATTGGTTTTTATACCATTTTGCTAAGAACATGAAAACTGTAATATAGTTTCATCACATACAATATTATGAAGTAAATAATAAACATTTGAAATATGGATAAGAACTAAAGTACAATAGAATAATGAGATTACAATTGAGAGTAAAGGATCGCATTCGATTCCTTGATGCATTTACTCCATTTGTCCGCTTTTCAAATTTTATACAGATGAGAAACTGCATTTCAGCATCGAAAAAATGCATTTTTTCATGTGCAATTTTTGAAGCAAATAAAAAAAATGCATTATTCGGTAATGCATTGTGGAAATCGACCCAAATTTGTTATTCACTGATTTTTGGGGTTGCTGAACACGAATATGTAGTCAGAAAAATCATATAATGCACCTGGGGACCAGGAAGTCCTGGTGGTGAGGGTCATCCACGAGGTTTTCTCAAAACTTACATGGAAATTGAACCAACATGTTTACTGGGGGTTTTTCGAAGTCGCTGAACACGATTCTGATGTATTCGATTTGAAACCTTTGGTATGTTTATGTAGAATGCTTTGAATATCTAAATTGGGAAAAGTGTGGTGACCTGTTAAGGTTAGCAAAGATTGAATCTGTTTCACCTATATGAAAGTTATCACGGCCCGTGCAAATTAGATTATCAACTTCAGGTTCACTATATTTATTGGCTTTTTCTTTAGCATCATATATAAGATGACAATGTTTAGTTCGTAGCTTATAATTGATTTTGAGATTTTGGCTGGATGAAATATAAGCCACGTTTTCATTGATTCAGCATAATTATCAGTCAATGATACATAGAGCATTTTCAATACCGTTGTCAAAAGAACACAATTGAATTGGACACAATAAAACGAATAGCTATCAATAATGGTTTTTGGGTAGATCAAATAACAAAACTAATTAAACGCAAATAACTACAATTAACTTATTACAATATTTACCCGTACGTGAACATATTGATGTCGCATCAATAGCTATATGTATAACAAGGGAGCAAAGTGCATCATTCCCCTCCCGCTGATAGTTGCATCAAAATGCAAAGGAGAATAACTTATATGATTTCTTCTACGATCTTTTACTACGTTTCACATCAATACTATTCATATTTTATTGTGTGAATATTTCAAGATGTCTCAAAATAAATACTGTTATCAAAGTAGATGAGACGTTATTAGTAAGGTTGTTTTTTGTTTATAATAAGCAAACCCCCAAAAAGCAATTAAATTTTGTTTTCAATTAATTTAATACATGTAGCATTTTCAATAAAAGTAAAAAAACTACTGAAATAGGGGAACCAATAAATAAAAGAAGCCGATGTACTAGTAGCATTACTTTTTCTTTCTAGGAAGGGAAAGTACTATTTTGCTCCCTCAATAGAGGGTGCAAAATCGTACTCACTAGATGGGGAGTAGAAAAAATTCATTTCTCTGACGTATTTTGGTTCCATAAGCGGAAATATTACTAACATTTTATCCCGCCATAATGTTAAAATCAGTTAACCACAAAATAAACTCTACCATCTTATATAATGCTGAAGACAAAACCAATAAATATAGTAAACCTGGACTTTATAAGCTAATTTGTCATAACTTTTATATAGGTAGAACTTGTAGTAATTTTGAGCTCAGGTACGAACAACATTTTCGTTCTTTCAGACTTAACAAAACAGATTCAACCGTTGCTAACCATTTTTTTTACAAATAGATCATAATTTTCCTATTTTAGATAATCTAAGCATTTTATTTTATCAAACCAAAGGTTCCAAATTGAGTACATTATAATCGATAGAGATTCATAATGTCAGAAACTCTTATAACAATATCAACAATATAATAAATGATCAGTAAGATCAGTGATCTGTTCCTTTGTCTTTCAAAGCACTCTCAGAATATTGAATAATAATTACTGCAATGCACAAAATTGTTTCTTAAATTACGTTGTACTTTCCAGGGATCTTCATGTTTCGACATTTCCAATGGTCCGTTACTCTCAATTGTAATCTGATTAAACCTATTGTACTTTTGTTCCAATTTATACTTCAAAAGTTTATTGTTTATTTTGTAATTTTGGATCTGTTTGAGAATGACACTTTGGTTTTGAAATTGTGATAATGTTTTCATGTTATTATCAAAAGTGGTAAAAACAGAGTAATTGTTCTTTCATTCAATCATAATGATGAATTATCATAAAGTAACGTCTTCTACCATCAATTTGTTGAATAAAACACTACTTTTTCTCTCATTCAAATTGATATAATACTATGAAATTGGATTTTGGACAATTATAGTCAGTGTAGAAAGGTTGTTTCTTCATTAACAGAGTTTCCACCAGATTTATCCATGGAAAACCCATCAAAATAATGAATATCATGATAAACTGATATTCTGAACTGTTTTTATTTCTTAAGCGGAACCTACTTCGTGTTGGTGTTTCAATTGGGTACAATACGTCGAATGTTGATTCGACTTTTGTATATATTTTTGGAAAAGGGGTCACTTTGGAACGTTATACCGCCGGAAATGTAGCAAGGATTTGATAAAATGAGAGGAGGAAAACTCTCCTAATACTTAATAATAATAATTATAATAATGGACTTATCAGGGGAAATATAAAAACATCCATTTCTAGGTTTATATTTTTCTTTCTCGAGGAATACTTTTTTATAGAAAACCTGATTACTTGACGAGAGTCTACGCCAAAAATGGAATAAGACGGCAATTAATAAATAATGATGCTTTTCCTACAGGGTGAGCTAGTTGAATTTGAAGTTTTGGCCAGTCCTAGTTTTAACACGACACATCCACACATGATATTTTACTACTCGGAACTCGAACAGCCTGGAGCAATTGAACGTACAACAAAAGAAAGAAGTTACGAGTACAATATACCAAAAATCAGGGTGAGCTACATGAAGTTACCACATATTCTATTATGGGGAAACCAAATGATCTGGAGCAATCAAACTTTCGTACATCAAAGAGTGGAGCTACGAGTATTAGTCCAAGCAATAGACAAAAGTGCGTGCAGAAATTAAAACCTGGAGAAAAAATATGAGCTTATAGGAAATTGAATTTAAAGGCGAGTTTCTGTTTCATGCAACTCGAACCGAAATGGCCTAAACGGACCTAAAAAATTGGCAAACTTGCAAAAAGCGGTTTTTCTTTTCTAAAAAAGATGAATGAGTTGTAGTATCAAATAGATCCATCGATTTGCTCCTATGATAATTATCGATATCTTGCATACTTTTCCAGTTATATTGAAAAAACCGTTAAAAATAGGGGTATCGAGAAGTCGTTAACTATTTCGTTTCCATACTTGTTATTTGCTGTACGTATAGCCCATGGCAAGCTTGGAGAGCAATTTCTTTTAAATTTGGAATATTGATGATTTTTCGAAATATATTGATTTTTCGAGAAAAAGAGACTCTCATAAATGAGCTAGATCTTCTCCGCGGATCGTTCTAGAGTATCGATTCTAGGCTTATTTCCTTCTTGAAGAGTTGTGCTATAATGTTATCTAAGAAATATAGCGATTTTTGGAATTTTAAGGGTGAAAAAATGACTTCGAACAAATTGCACCTTTTTTGAACATGTTTTCTTCAGATAAGTGTTACAATTTTTATTTTAGGGAAATGTCTTCGACGGAAATCGATTCCTGACGTTTTTTCACGAGTTACCAAAAAAATTATTCATCTACGACCTTCTGGACCAGTGATAATTTTTTTATTTCAAAAAAATCTATAAGACGCAATGAACATTCTACAGAAGTGTACGTTATGAATGTTAATGTTGAATGAAAAAATACTTGGATATGCTCTATTGATTTATAGTATTAGAAATTGAGTAACAAAGTGAAGCGTACGCGGCTACCGGAGCGTGCGGCGGAGTGAGGGAAACTGATTTCGTACATTCAAAGTGGCTTGTGCTTGCAAAATTTTCAATATCTCTGCATTTGGATCACGAACAAAAATCCTCTTGTACTCAATCAGGGGAATATCGTTTTTGGCTTAGTGAATCATACTGACGTTAGGCTTGTTGCTCGACACTCGTGAAATCTAATATAAGATTGCTGTATACCGTTACTTTGATTGTAAGAATTTTATAAATGTTTTATGACAATTTTGTAAGTAAATGAAATTCCAAACTTATCTTAAAATGTTGCATTTATTCAATCCTGTATCATAAAAAATTATTTACTGAAATAATTAAATAATTTTTAAAGAGATCCGCAAGCATAACGTCAGTATGATCCAGTAAGTGAAACATTTGAGGTATTACAAGGAAAAGATTGTTTTGATGATGGATAATAATTTGAATGACGTAAAAGTAAAACAAATAAGGAATGTAAAAAAAAATATTTTTGAGTCCTTTTGCTTCTAAGGCGAAAATAAATACAATAATCGTGTTTATCTCGTCGAGCTACCCCAAATTAAGTACAAAAGCATCGTAAGTGATCCAGAAGCCAAGATATTGAAGATTTTGCAGGCACAAGCCACTTTGAACGCACGAAATCAGTTTCCCCCACTCCGCCGCACGCTCCGGCAGCCGCGTACGCTTCACTTTGTTACTCAATCTCTTATACTATATATCAATGAAACATAACCTAGTATTTTTTTATTGAAAACGTAGGCATTTAACATTAACATCTTCTGTTAAATGTTCATTGCGTCTTACAGATTTTTTTGAAATAAAAAAATTGTATCTGGTCCAGAAGGTCATACATGAAATATTATCTTGGTTATTCGTGAAAAAATGTCAGGAATCGATTTCCGTCGAAGACATTTCCCTAAAATGAAAATTGTAAAACTTATCTGAAAAAAACAGGTTCAAGAAAGGTGCAATTTTTTAAAGTCATTTTTTCATCCTCAAAAGTGGAAAAATCATTATATTTCTTCAATAACATCATAGCACAACTCTTCAGGAAGAGAAAAAGTTGAGAAACGTTACTCTAGGACGATCTGCTGAGAAGATCTAGCCAATGTATGAGAGCGTCTTTTCTTCGAAAAATCGATATTTCAAATTGAAAAAAATTTTTCTTTCCATGCTTGCCATGGGCTATACGTACAGCAAATAGCTAGTACGGAAACTTGATAGTTATCGACTTCTCGATACCTTGATTTTTAACGGCTTTTTCAATATAACTCGAAAAGTATGAAAGATATCTATAATTACTATAGAAGCAAATCATTTAACTTTTTTCGATCCGAGATATAGTTTTTCACTTTTTAAGAAAAACAGCTTTCAGCAACTTTGCCAATTTTTCAGGTTATGTTCGCCATTTCGGATCGAGTTGCATGAAACAAAAACTCACCTTTAAATTTAATTTCCTATTACAAATTTAACATTAGGCCGTCGTCTATTGCTTGAACTATACAACATACAAGAAAATCTCATTGATCTGATTGAAAATGCTAAATTGGTGGTGGTTACATGCACCCGCATTTGCTATTCAAATAATAGCCGGAGATGGAGATCTTTAAAGCCCAAAAATTGAAAAAAAACCTAACTTGAACCTAACCATATTTGAGAATTTCACTAACCCAAACCCGAACGGTGAAGAGACAACAGATCGACAGAAACCTTATTATGTATCAGACCAAATTTAAAAAATATCAGTTTATCTCGAAATTACCTCTGAAATTATTCAAAGAATTTGTCTCCAAAATGTGAATTTCTGTAGATTGGATGATTTCAGAATGAAATACATTCATCGTGAAATCTTGATAGCATGTGGTCTTAAATCACTCGCTATCTGGGTTGTATATTCGGGGAAGCTTGAAATTCTCAGCGAAACATAGGCGCGTCAGGCAACAACAATTCGCTTGTGAATCGATATCAATTTCCTCAATTACTGACGATGGCTGTATCTGGGTCAAAAGCTATTTGAATAATTAGTGACAACGTTGTTTTGTTGTTGGTTTCATTATTCATCGCAAATGAATGCTCTCAATTAATAAGAGCTCCTCATTGAAATAACGTAGATTGACCCAATTCTTGATTTTATTCCCCTCCATCTGAAAATTATCTCATCAAAGAATATATTCAAGCAAATCAATAAATTGAGTAAAAGGTTTCAACAGTATTCACAAAAATGTTTCAGACTTTTCTCGTGAGCACGAGATCACAGGATTCTGAAACATCAACCCCTTTATTCGTAAACTAGGATTATCTGCTTCAATGGCCGAATACTATTCATTTATGGTAAGTAATCTTCGATATTGAATTCCTTTCTGGGGCTCTGTCAGCCAAGTTTTAGTTCACAGCATATTTGTTATTCAGAAAAGAGCCCTGAGAATAATATTTAAATTGAAGATGCGGCACTCGTGCAGGCCACTCTTCTCTTCTATGAAATCCTGTAAGGACTTACTGCTTTTTCCTCTATATAAGCAATGTATTCTTTTTGTTGGAAAATGACACAAATTGTCTTGTTATTAATATTAGGAAATGTCCTAGAAGCAATTGTAACGAACGAGCTATTTTTTATGGCAAATATATCTTATATCTGAGCATCAATGGTTTTTTTCAAGGCAGATCTGGCATCATCAATTTGTTGCTGTTTGTACAAAATGAATTCGAGACAATGGATGATGGAAATCAAGTTGGCATCGTGTATACCGATTTCTCAAAAGCATTTGAGAAACAATACTTTGTTGATGTTCCATTATAGATTTTGTTTATTGTTTATTCAATGATGAGATTAAGAGATGATTTTGAGTAGCCATTCATCTCGAGTGTCCTCTGGGTGGGACAATTTAACAGCGCGATCTGTGAGGCTGCTTATAACACTTTCTGTATAACTTGTTAGTGCAACGGAATTGAAGTGAACATAAAGTTGAAACCAAATTTCATATATAAATAACATAAACGGTAATGAAGAAAATTTTATAACATTATGATACATTCCGGAGACGTTAGAGTGAATTAAGAAATGTCTAAAGAAGTATGATATAAATGTTAAGCATAAACCTAATAATTGTGTTCAGAAATATTTTTCAAATCTGAAGCCTTTACTACCTGAAGATAAACAAACCCATATCGGATACAAATTAAATTATTCAGATTGTAATGGGACTTATACAGGAATCCCTAAACAATATTTACAAAAGTAAATCATTATGTGAATCCTATCATCCTAACAGTAGGTTCAAACGCGGAAGCATCTCAAACACGGTATGTCTCTGACTGATAAACGCCTCCTAAGCACGCAAAGAATCAAATCTGATAGTGAAAAGTGTCTCTCGTATACGTACCGAGAATATCAACAATATAATGTACTAACCGGAAGTTGCAAACCAGTGCTCATCAACTTGGCCAGTGTCTAGTGGAACTTAAAGGAAAATTGTCGTCACAGTTTTGCATCTATTGTGGTCTTCATCGCATGACATTCTTTAGAAAATACTGTAGCGATCATTTCTTGTAAAACGTTTCCTATGTTTTCGTAACAACATTATTATGATTAGAATCGTCATACAATTATCAATATGTCAACATTTATATGTTATGAAGTGCAAAGCATTCTCTACATATCGGTTCCTCCATGAGTATTCCTGTTGATATTTAAAGACTTTATGGTACTGCATAAGAAAACGCTGCAATATAATTTCAATCAAACAGAACCTAAATAATGAACATTAGCGAATTGTTTTGAATTTAGAAATATTGTTTGGCTTTGGAAGGAGACAGTCTGGTGAAACAATTAGTCAGCATCAATTAGAAATTAAGCGTGTATTTAGTCAGATTTATACTAATATAATTAATTCAAATTCTTGCAAATTCCTATATGCGTCTTTCATAATGTTGAAAGTATATTCTAGGTAGAATGCTCAAATAGCAATATTTCTAATAAGATCTGACAACATTCTTCTATCACCTCATGAATCTTCAACATCTGTTTCGGAAGTGGATACTTGAGCGTTATATTTTTTGGTTTCAGTCGTATACAGACTTTGGTTGACATGACTTCGTATATTATAAGAAAATTGCTAAGCAGTGGATTGTTGATATATAATCATATGTTTAAAACAATAACGTATTACAATTATTTCGATGATTCGTATTTCTGTTCGTTTTGACGATTTGGGCATTTTAAATTAAAATTGGTGTTATAAGGACGCTTTGTGCTGATACAATTAGCTTTAAGAAATGTTATGTGTTAGTGTTTCCTATTACCCGAGAATTTATATATAGTTTAACTGTGCAGATATGCCTCTAACTTGTCAAGTTTCCCTTGAAAGTAATTTATTGTTAAGGGTATATGAACTGTATCTGTACTTTTGCAGTTTAATTCTATTAAAATCTAAGTTCACCACGAATTGAACTGTCAATTCAATTGAATAACTCTGTGTGCCAACACTTGAAATGGAATATCTCTGGTAAAAATTATTGTAATTTCAAAATATTGACTTTATCAGGACATATGATAAATGATTCAGAATAGACCTGCAAAGGCGAAGCAGTAACCTATATCAGAATTTTCACATTATGGTAACTATTTTCGATACTTTTAAGGAGATAGCTTGATGTTCCTGGGGTAATCTCGGGTAGGTTGTCGATGAGTTACATAGGCAGCAGGTTCACATAACGTAACCCATCCTAAGAGGAAAAATTTTGAGGTTTTAATTTTTTAGATGGATTTCTCGTAATGGAATTTCCTTTCGGTTTGATTCCTTAGTTTTCTCGTCTTCTCTCTTCTACCAACGATACATTATTACAGATATTATACCCATAATTTTGTCAGCACGTTATGTAGAGTGATGGTCCTGACACTAATATCTTCCATATGTATTTGCGAAATCTTTGAATTTCTTTTTGGTGTATTCCAATTGATAAATCATGCCGTGTTACTTGTCTACGTTCCAATTCAATAGGTGGTAGTTGATTTTGCCGTAATAGAGCCCAGTCAGGAATTTGTAAGTTTGGTAATTCTACTAATGATACACTTTCTTGGAATCTTTATAACTCTTCAAGATTTGACCATTCACTTGTAGATAACATCCCTCTGGTATTCTACGGATATAACTTCCTTCGGGTGCGGACGTATCTTTATTTTGAGTCCACTGACTATTCACGATAGTTTAATGAAGGAAGATGTCTATCGATTTGTCGGTGTCGATTTTGGATAATTTTTCTTGTACCAGTTCTGCTAGTTAATTGCAATTAATATAACGGTGAACTGAACTAATTGTACTTCACAGGGACTGTTCAAGCTTAGTTGTTTAATGTTCAAAGCTTGCATATAAACTCGGCTGGGGAAGCTTTATTTGTTAGACCGCAACATTTCTCATTGATAGAAAGGCATTGGATTTGAGGAACTATGATATTGAATTTTGAATTTGGTTATTGGTTATTGGGAATGAATATAAATAACAATGGTTTAAATTGTTTAGATTGCGATGGGACTTATACTGGAATCTCTAAACAATATTTACAAAAAAGAATGTACGGCCATAGGTATAGCACAAAAAACAAAAACATAGAATATTCCACCGCCGTTGCAAAACACTGCTTTGATTGTAACCATCAATTCGATCACAATAATGTTAATATTCTAACTAAGGAAACCAATTATTATAAAATATCTATTTTGGAGATGATTCATATAAAACGTGACTCCAAATCTGTAAATCATAGGACAGATACTCAAAATCTGAGTCATATTTATACAAACTTAATCCAATAATATCTCTTGCAAATTCCTACATGCCTCTCTATAATGTTAAAAGTATATATTTCAGGTAGAATGTCAAGTATACCTCCAGTCACTGAGGAACCTTTTTCTATTAGCTCGTGAATCTTCTGCTTTGAAAGCGAATACTTAAATTGTATTGGTCTCGTCTCTAGTCGATCATTTACTGTGTTGACATGAGCACGCATTTATTAAAAGTTCTGCTTAGCAGTGGATTTTTGATAATTATACTAGCATTGAGGTTTGAGGTTGAAAATTTATTTATAATTCATACCTGGGTCAAGAATCTTTATTATAATAATAATGATTATAAGATTAGTGTTCTACAAGGGGAACTACGATTATAATAATGATTTCTCTATTCTGATAATGAATGTTAGCTATTGCGATTGATTTGAATATTAAAATAGTATTGTGTTTGATATAGAAATTTAGAAGTTATGTTTGAATTGTCCAGTGTTGAATATGGCCGCTAACGGGATTTTTCCAACTTTATCGTGATTGGTAATGTGATGAACGAATCGTATTTCAGAAGGTGTCTGTTCAACAAATTGGATAACACCTTCCCTCAACATTATTGTTAGAGACTTCATAGATCCTGTATCTATCTTGAATTTCCGATTCACGTTGGGAATAACGGTATAAGGTAATTTTGGAATATTGTCATTATTTAGCTCTATCAGGGTTGACTGTCTATGTTCCGTTCCCCACGAAAACTAATATGATCATTTTCATTATTGAATTGTTCTTCCTCTGACTGATGTGTAGATGTAGCTGGATGATCAAGTAACTTATCAGAGCACATTCCAGTATCTTGCTCTTCGTAATATTCTGACTGTTGTCGATGTATTTGCGTCCTGATTATCTTCATGAAATAATTCTTCAGCAATTTACGGGTGATTTAAAAGGGTGAGTTATAAGAGTTGAATTGAGCGATGTACACAGGTATGAAATCACTATTTGTTCGACATTGCGTGACGAATCATCTTTACCAGGTGAATATTGGTTAACCTCGGTAGAAAAATTACGTTGGGGTGGTTGAGGAGAATTCTTATTGAAGTTGAACTGATTAGAAATTGGAAAAATATTGAATTGAGTATTTGTGGGCAACATATTTGGTCGATTATTCGTTATTTGCATAGGGGGCCCATTATTATTCAAGTAATATGGTACAAAGTTATTTATATTATATTTATAAGTCTGTGAACTGTATTCACAGCTACAGCGTTTGGATTGAAATTATAAAGATTGCTTTATGCAGCACTTGTTTTAAAATGTTTGTCTTCGTATGGGAAATTCAGTTCTTTCATAATTAAATTCATTGCTTGTCCTAAATGAACAGGTTTTTGTGAACGAACTCGAAGATCTAGTTGTCCTGGTAGTTCATACTAATATTATCATGAAGAGATGTTTTCACATGATGGAAGGTTTCGTCAGGAATTGTCAGACGTAACAACATAACTCGTATTCCGTACTGATGAGATGCTTCTCTTGGTTCGGGTTTCAAATACACGAGATCTCGAACGAGACACTCTTCATTCCTTTGATCCGAATAATATTGGATGAGTGAATTTTCTATATCTGGCCGTGAATTTGCGTCGTCACGGCTACCTATTAGAGTTCTGGCTCTTCCCTCTAATTTATTGATGATAGCGATAGCTCTTAATAGCCATTCGTTTTTGGGATTATTTACATTAGCTTGTTCAGCAAATGTGGTTTATAAGTTTTCGCAAGTAGCGATGAATCTTGCCAAAGTTGCTTGATAAAGTGGGGAGTGCGTTTAAACGGAAGCTTTGTAATTCAGCCATAATTGCAAAAGTATCAATGGTGATATTACTTATCATTTTATTCAGTTTGTTTGTTCTAAGGGGAGATCTTTCACGAATACTGCTATTTTCTTCCAAGGTATATGACACTTCCAATTTAGAATCAGATGAATTCATAGAAATGAGAAAAGGGATTTAACGAAAGATTGATATGGAAATTAATGAGAACTTACAGTATGAATTCAAGTGTTTGCATCATTAATTGTTGATGCTTCAGCGATGATGTTCTCTGGTATCTGTGACTTTGAAGTTGTTAACCACTGCCCTGTGTTCACTTAACGATGTATGGATGGCACTAATTTTTGCAATTCTTGTCGAAAACTCTATCGTTCCACTAATATCCTACCGACTGCGCCACTTGTGTTGCTTTATAAAGGTAACCTGCTCCTAAGTATTATTGAAATGTTGAAATATTGACTTCAATAAAACATATAATGAATGATCCGGAATTGATTTGCACAAGGCGAAGCCGTATATCAGAATGTCCATATTATGCTAGCTATTTTAAACACTTGTGAAGAGATAGCTAGATGTTCTTGAGATTATCTCGAGTCAGTTACCGATGAGTTACATATGCAACAGGTTCATATGATGGATAGCAAGCAGTACATTCGTTAAGAAAATTGTTCAAAAGAATTGGTTGTAAACGAACGATGTTTAATATCCTTATCTTTATCATAATCATCATCAGAGAAAGAGGCTCATAAACCCAGAATATAGCCAGCGCTGGCTTCCATAGGTTTTTCTGGTAGCAATTTTGATTTTCCGAAGTGTCGATGCCTGAGGGATGCTAATGATGAGCATTCCAACAGGATGTGAGAGGCTGTTTTTTCCGCCTCACTGCATTTCCTACATAAAGGGTCATCTGAGATGCCCATAGTATGAACATTTTTGACGAAAGATGACAGTGACCCTTTGGGATTCCAGTCATGTATCGTATGATCTGTCTGTTCGGACAAAGGAATTTCCTTGAGAGCCTAGGCACAGGCTCTTTGATGAAGAGCTTGACCTGCCTGATGCGTCGTGATTCTCGCCAAATTTTGTAACAAAGCTTAAATTCTGAAATATCATTTTATTCTAGATCAGGCAATAAATACGGATGTTACATGTAATCTCAGTTTGAACAGTTCATTATTTCAATAGATATGAATGAATTCCGAATGTGTATTCCGTGATTGCCACTTCTCTAAATCTCCGTAATTTCGAATAAGTGTAATTATTCAAATAGATGAATCAAATTCATGCCCGTTCAAAATTGCATATCATTCCGATAAAATATGATGCAAAAACAGGGGTCTGGCCAAGTTAACGCATCAAACTTAGTGCAACCTTATGTATAAAAAGGCGAACAACCAAAAAACTCCGATAACACTTGCTTACTCCGTCGAGATGAACTACCAAGATATCATGTGCGCGAATTTTAGATCTAAAAAGTAGCGTCACTTTTAAGCATTGTAGTGGGCATAAGTAAAAAACCCTTGGTACGAAATATGGAATTGGTGGAGCAAACCTGTCCAGAACCTCGGAAAACATATAAAAGCCGTGACCGATAACAGATAGCTCTCTTGTGTTTTTGAATTTCAATCAGTCTCAGTGCTCTTTTGTGATTTTGATTAGCAATCAATACAGTTGCCCGTTTGTGCTTTCTTTTGTGATTTTGATTAGCAATCGATACAGTTGCCCTGCCCGTTTGTGCTCTTTTGTGATTTCAATTATCAATCAGTGCAGTTGCTTTTTGGTGATTTTGATTTCCCAATAATACCCTTGAAGTGTGATCATATAAAAATCGAAGTGAATTAAAATCCGAGTTTAAGACAAAATTAAACTGTGAATTAACAATAGCATTCCGTTCAAGTGAATTGTTACATAAGGTAATTGATAGCAAATAAGTTTATATTTTTGGACATGACGATATATTGATTTCCGTAATTTTGTGATTGGTAACCGTTTGTATGATATCTGAGTTCCGTAGTATTCAGTAATTTGAATTGTAATATACGAGTTTATCCCGTCCTAGATCGGACCGCACACGATTTGAATTCGCACGTGAATTGAAGTATTCAAATAATTGTGTAGTGTGTACAGAGTGTGTATGTTTGAACGACAGGGGCGTCTTTGGTATATTTGTGCACGCTGTGTCAACCCGGAAGTATAAGTATATCCTAGACGACCAAACCACCAACGGCTTGTGCACACTGTGTCAACCCAGAAGTATAAGCTGGGGTGGTTGTGTGATTGAGAATCGTAATAATTCCCTTAATACTATGAGAAATCCTCGGCCGTGGATATAGGGGTGCAGATACGATAGTTAGAACTTGTGCACGCTGTGTCAACCCGGAAGTATAAGCTCTAATTGTCTAGATTCTGAAACTGTAAATTGTATTAAATCTAACACTGTCACACAATTACCGGGTACTCCGTGGATAGCTAATACCAGGGCAGGTGTTATGATAGAATAAACTCAATTAGAGTAATTAACCGGAAAAGAATCATAAAATCTGATATCGTACAATCGGAAAACTATTGCAAAACAATATTTTCCGAACCAACCGAATATATCGTAGTGTGATTTGAACATTTCATTCATTACTGTTGCTATCTAAAATTTACCGAATACCGCTCATTACGCTAGGAACTGTTTGATTCGTACTTTTCCGCAAATTGATCATTCTGAATCATTTGTCAACCGATTCCGTACCGCTGAATAGAATTTAAATACCGAACACATCGTAAAGTAGATATGTTGAAAGAGTTTTCATATACCGTTTGAGCTTCATTACATTTTCCGTCTGGGTGAATTTTCATGAAATAATACCGTTCAATTGCATTTATATTGATTATTCTGAAAGTGTACTTGTTATATTTATCATATATTTCAATATTTGGAATTCCCCGTTTTATTGAATTATTTCTGCTCCATCTTCAAACGAGCTAAGTTTTAACCAGGTATCAATTGTAACTAAAACCTACAATTTTGATACTGTTTTCTGCCCATTGGACTCTGGTTATACTTCACTGTAGCTACACTAGGTACAAGGCTATCTATAGATAGCAGAGTGACAAACCTTGTGGTGAAGACCCTAGCAGAAGTCTTCAAAAAGGAGTTAACCTTTAGAAAAATCTGGCGCCCGAGGATTTGAAGCTTACGCAGTAAGCAATATACCGAAAAGTCGCAAGGTACACGTCATAAGTTCAGACCATTCTTCATTCAGTTGGCCCATAAGGGCGAGACCACCACGCAATTCGCTAAAGCGACCATTGGCTCCTGCCAGACAGAAGCGCCGGACGACACTCGCCTGGCCATTATATTTCCCTCAACTTCATTGTTCATTCATTCATTCCAAGGACCCAGATGAGTTGAACTTTATTTTAATGGCTAGTTCAGCTAGTGTATATCTGCATTCTTTGACAAGCCTTCAGGTGACCGGGTGATATTAGAGCTCCCAGGGCCGATCGGCCTATTTACGCCTATTTACATAGTTTTTTTGCAGGTTTTCCATGGCACAAGTCAATATTACGTAGACCTTGTCCTTAAAAACCGTGTAGTAAGCGTCTAGGGTCACTAAGATAGTGATCTTTAACCTTTTTAGTTATACTCCCCAGAAGCCTGACCTACCTTGGACCTATCTGTGAACCATACGAGCCCTATATAAAAAAAACTGCCATTCTTCTGCATACGTATGGTGCAACTCCCTGCATCGACTAACATTAGTTATTCATATCAGCACAAAGTTACAATTCTGACTGCGTTCACATCCTGAATGATGGTTTCTTAATACATGTTTTCATTGTTACCGCATATTTGAAAAGGAAACAATGTGAGCAAATACAGCGAAATGTAATGAGAGTTTTTACAATACTTGATACAAGACTATTTCAATATACTGTGGAAATGTATACAGCAGAAAACATTAGTTTGCGATATGAAAAAATGGCAGAGCTCTCATTATTCTTCCGTTTTATTGTATACTCTGTTCCTGTTCTGAATAATCGGCGAATCTAGTCATCCATGATTCCCAGGCACTTCCTGATTTTATTCATAAATACCTGCGTCCCTGTTTGCCTTTTTTGTATGAATGCGTACAAGTTGACTCATGCACGATTTTCCTCTACAGCTTCCAATGTCGCATATAAATCGTTATTTTATGAGCCATAAAATTTATACGTCTGTATGTTGGAGTACGAAAGTTATAAATATTTTGAAAACTGAACTTATCTCCAGATAAGATCAATGTCATGCTTTTCGTTACCAACCCAAGCGAGCACTATAATATTGAGTCATTTTATAAGCTGATCTCTCGACATGTTAATTTTGTGGAATATTACAACGAGAATGGATTAATAATACACGATACACTGCCCCAGGGTTAACGGGAATGAAAAATTTACTTCCAATTGAAGGAATACAATCCAGAGATGTGAAACTCATTTCAAACCAACGAGTACCGTAGGTGGAAGTTTTTTTTTTTAGCCTCATGAAAATTGTTTGGTTTGATGACCTCATATTTAGAATGTTTTAAATTCGAATCAAATAACTCGTGTACTATGAAAAATAATATTCTGGTAGGCTATCTTGTTTCGTTCGTTTTATGGGATCAGAAGATTTAATCGATTATCCATAAAAATTCTTGAACATCATTAACCACAAATGTTCAAGGCAAATTTTTGTGATGAAAATGACCGAAACATTTTTTTTATAAACCGTTAGCTAGGCATGTGACAAGCTTAAAACCGAAAAGCATTTTGAGCATTTTGGGAATATAAAAACGTTGTGAGAAATAATTGTAGAGAACATATTCTTTACGTAGCTGTGCTACAATCGATAGTGCAAAAATCAGATGGCTCCCTCTGATTTTTGTCAAAAATAACTTTTTCTTCTTTTTCGACGGGGAAAAAATTGCTTGCGCTACTATGGAAATATGAATGTTGTAGAGCAGAGAAAACCTACCGGATGTGTTTGCATATTTTTTCCTCCGAGGTTACATTTTCAGTAAATAGGTCTGCTTGTTTGTATTGCTAGAGATGCATAGAGTAAGTTTAGTAGAAAAACGTCCGTTCGTTTGTGTCGATCATTTGATCTAATTGTGTTCATTTGTGTTGAGCAATTGCTCTAGATTGAGAAGATCATACTAAATCTACTCGACGAAAAACGACGAAGCAAGAAGAGCAGATCATTTTATAAGTGGTTTACATAACCTGAAACCAGAGTTCTTTACAGTTCGGACTTTTCGAGTACCTAGATGAAATTAAAGTTAACGAATTCAAAAATGTCACCATTTTCACAAGATCCTTTCTATATGAGGTTTGATGACACGCAAACTATAGGAACACCAGGATCGACTTCTTATTGTCAATATTCAATCTTGTGTTAGCTAACAAACAAATAATTTACCACAAGGATGAAGTAATTATGATATTCAACTCATTTCAACAAGTAGACTCACAATTGTTCTGAAGATTTTGGTATATATTAGAAATTAGAAATTCGTTTGAAAGAATATGGAATTCATCACTACTAAGTCTGAAATGCATTTTGAATTCTTGTCCGTTATACATGAATATGACCTAAAATATGGATATAGAGGCAGTTCAAAGAAACATTTGTTATTGTTTCAAGCGATACTCTCACTTCAAAATAATTTTCAATACAATTTCTATTAGTTAAAATGGCTTCTAAGATCTTCAAATCGTCTATTTCTTCATCTTCAGATTAAGACTAAACCCTTACAAAGGCGTTGCACATAGAACAACTGTACGTCAGCGGGGCGTAGCCCGTAAAATAACTAGAAGAGAATGTATCATCAGTTGCAAGTCAAAAAATAGCATTTTTGATATAATATCTTGTTAGGAAGTGAATATTTGAAAGTATTACATTTTGGTTTCAATCCTATTCAAACACTACATGAGATGCTTCCGAATATTAGAATAGAATAGAATAGAACAGAATTTTTTATTCACCCAAAAGATGTATGAAACTTATCAGGATCATCAAGAACAAAATTCTTAATTCAAATTTGAATCTAAATCTGGTACAGAGGAACAATCTTTTGTAACACTCGGCACCAGACACAAAAAAATACACCAACAATGAACTATTGAGTATCATAAGAGACAGAATACAAAATATAAATTACTACCTAAGTTATTGAACTTTCACGAAGGAGTCAATTAAAAATTGATTTTTAGCCTCTTTCCGAAAGTTACTGTATGGAAGCTTCTCTTTTATCTCAATTTGGGAGAATGATGAATATAAAATAATTACCTCTATAATTACAGTAATACCCTATTGCCTTCAACAAAATATATGAGTATAATATATACAACTATATACAACCATAAATATATAATAGCAACAAATAATATACAACAATATATATGACAATGCTTATTTTGAAAACATAGGTAATCAATCTATTGTGGATCGTGAAGGTGATCTGTGAACTCCTTAATGCTGTATGGACAATTCATAACAAGCATGTGTTTTAGTTTGGATTTAAACACTGCATAAGTTCTAACAGTACCCAGCTATTCAGGCAACATATTGAATATGAAACAGCCAGAGTATTCAGGGCTAAGCATATAATTTGAATGCTTAAATTTTCTAAGTTTGATAGAACCTTTATGCCTAGTATCATGGTTGTGTGTGTCTGCCATCATTTGATAACTACGCTCATTTGCATGTACAAAACAAAGTAATTTCAACAAATATATAGCTGGTGCTGTCAGAATTTTATTCACCTTGAATGTATCTTCAAGATTGTCTGTACTGCAGATTGAACATCAATCTAATAATGCGCTTCCGAATGACTAAGACTCTATTTACCTCTACAGCTCGACCCCACACAATGATACAATAGGCAATTGCCGAATACACTGAAGAATAATACACATTCATTAAGCTATTAATGTCTAAATCATCTTTTAATAGTATTATTACATAATATGATCTATTTACTTTCTTGCAAATAGCATCAACCTATTTTGTTTAATCCAATCTATTGTCCAAAACAACACCCAAGAATGTTATGTGGGTATTTGTGGAGATATCAACATTGCTTAAATCAAACTTAAAACCCATAAATACTCTGTATTTACCAGTAAATCCAACTATATGTGTTTTTTGATAATTTACAATTAGGTGGTTCATGTGACACCACTCATCAAACTGGCTCAGGACAATGGCAACATGTTGTTTGATATGATCAGCATCTTCATGTGTGACCATAATAGTCGTGTCGTCTGCAAACCTGATTACTTTTACGTTTGTTTTATAATTTGCTAGGTCATTAGTGTACAATATGAACAATAACGGTCCGAGGACCCTACTATGAGGCGTTCTTCATCATATACCCTAGAAAATGTGTCATTTACTTTTACCTTAAACTGTCTATTTGTAAGGTAAGTCAACAAACACTGATTCACTGATCCTCCACAACCCATGTGCCTCAGCTTCTCAGCGAGAATAGTCGGGTTTAGTGTGTCAAACGCCTTACTCAGATCATGAAATATGCCAATGGTATACATTATTCTGTCAACATTATTAGAAATAGATTGCTATGCAGTTACAATTAGCTGTATGAAATCCCGTTTTAGACAGTGATACGTCTTCTGATGATAATCGTGAGATTGAAACGTACGTGAAGTCGAGAATAATAAGCATATGTATTAGTGTGACCTATTTGCCGAGAATTTATATATAGAACGCAAGAACAATATAATTTCAAAGAGTTATTACATGAAAGCTGGTTACATGGAAATTCAAAGCACATTTTCATAAACAAAATGTGTGCCATCAGCATTTTGTAATTGTGATTCTACAAAATTCTTTGTCAAAGCGTGCAGTTCATATTTTATAATTTGCATTGCTTGGCTATTGTACAGTTCCATTGATTTGTTTAGGTCGTCATTCACTTTTCATTTGAGTTCTTTTTTATTTTACAAAATTGTGTAACAGTCGAACAATGAATGTTATACATTTCACTTGAGTAGCATTAACTCCTGCTTTGAGACACCAGTCCGTTATAGACAGCCACATTTCTTTAAATTCTTTACTGGTGTGGAAAACGGAAGTGGTGCTTTCTCAACATACTGTTATGTCACCATTGGTAGAATAAATATTGCAACAAACATGACAGTTTCTATTTTCAGTTCGTGATATGCCAATTGTTTTGGGGCATAAATACTAAAGAAAATAAATAGTTTGACCCACATAGTATTTTGAACATGTGTCACAATTGATTTGTGAATCTCGGATTTGTGGGAAACTTTATCAAGAGTGTTGCCTGAACGGTGTTCCACCTTGTTCTTACATCTATAAACTGGGTGTATTGAAAATTTAGGAAACAAACTATGGAATTTATCAATTATCGAATTTCTGAATTTTATTGAAGTATTTGGAAACTCTTATTTGCTTAGTTGTCTACGTTCCAATTGCTATTTTGGTTTAGAAATTGAATTATTGATCCAATATTTGTGGTAACCGTCGTCCAACGCAATTTGCATTTCTTTTTTGATTTACACTTCACTTATCTTTCTTCGGTAATTAATGAATCCATGTTTTGTTTTCTAAATTTGCAATACAATCAGTTTATAGATGTAAGAACAAGCTAAAACACCGTTGATGAAGTTTCCGATTTCAACAAATTCGGGATTCACTAAATCCACTGTGAGTCGTGTTCAAAATGCTATGTGATAATTCAGGCAATGAGCCGGTATTTCAGCTATAATAAAAAACACGTGTAGGTCAGAATAGAAAACATTTTGTGAGATTCGATTCGTGGGGTTATCTGGATCAGTCATAACACATAAAACCTCACCGATCACCCTCTCCTCCGGGGGGTCAGAAATGGGCCCGAAAAGGCTAATTTCGAATTTTCAAAAAGCACCAAGTAGGTTTTTTGGGTCACTGGTCACGATTTTACGTCATATTTACATTAAATCAATTCTGGGGCTGGAAAATCGATCAAATTGACAATTTTTGCACCCCTATAGATTATTTTGGCAATATGTATTATTTTTGGATCTAAAATTCACCTAGAGGGTTTTTTGGGTCGCTAATCACGATATTGACATCAGATTCACTTTTAATCAATTCCGGGGTGGAAAATTGGCAAGTTTTGGCCATTTCAGACTCCCAAGGAGTAGGGGAAGGTTGACCGTTGAGGTTTTATGTGTTATGAATGATCCTGATAACTCCACGAATCGAAACCCACAAAAATTTTTCGAGTTTGACGAACATGTCTTTTATTAATTTTCCGGTTCATTGCCTGAACTATAAGTCGAACTAAAGGAACATTTTAAATCACCTTAAGGAACATCGTGCCCAAATTAAGAAAAATCAGCGTTAGTCGAACATCATTTCTCAAGAAAGTTTATCACTTTTAAAACACAGTACAGACAAATAACCAGGTAATTCAGATGGAATAGGAATGTATAAACGAGAAAGCAATTCATTGAATTCTGATATATGTCTAGCTGAGGATGACCCATTGTTCACATTATCATCCCCAAATAGTATTTGAACAGGCAGATTTTGATTCATAATTTAGTTTCCTCTAATGATGGCTACTTGCTGGCTGAAAGGTCCTCAGTATTTAGATAGTACTTTTAATGGATAAGAGTGATTATTTTCCATCTATAGTGTTGTAATATATCCACAGTGGGAACTCTTGTATAGTTTATTAGGAATAATAAGAATGAGATGTCTCTTGTTATTAATGAATTTAGGTAATTTGAGATAGTTATAACGGGAGCGTCCTACCTTCAAAATGATTTCTGTATAGTTTCAAGATTCTTGAATCTAAACTTGAACTTAAATCACGAACTCAGGTCGTGCACAATAAACATTGGTTGAAATTCATTGAGGAAGTAGAGCGAGTGTTTTGTGAAAGCTGCCACAACGGGGAACTTGACCTCTGATCTTGTTCCACTCCAATTCTCGTTCTCATTCTCAGTCTCAGAATCTGTAACAGAACGTGTAGTCAATTTATCAACTATTCTATGCACATCAGTTGAAGAAATAATATAGGAGCTACACTCTAATTTCCCTTTCTCATTGGCGTCATTGGCATCTTCCATCATATTTTTCCGTGATTTTTTTATATCGAACGTTCGACATGCAAGCGAATGAATTCACCACATGAAACAACTATCAGAATTGATGATCTTCTATACTTCACTAGAGGTATGTTGAAAAGAATAAGTATCCAGGATGAATCTGATGACTAACGTAGAAAAATTCACGCATGTTCGAGTAATCCTATTCATAAGATTTGCGAATTTCAAAATAAAATCCTGAATCAGGCAATTTAAGAAATAAATTAATTTGTTTCGGGAATATTGGGATGAATACCAAAGTGGAATGAATGTGGATGATAATCTTGTGAAGAGAATAAAGCTGAACTTATGTACTTAGGTTCAACCAATTTCACTATAAAACTTGAATAAATCAGTAGAGGACATCACTTGTCTCCTTTTAGAATTCAATTCATATATCTATCATGAATACTATTTTTTTTATGAATTTTTCATAATTTTTTTGAATTCTTATCTCGGTTTTCAATCAATCCTGAGCGATGATGATGACTGTAATAATTCCTATTTATAGCGTCTTGAATTACAAACTAGAAACATCAGATATGGAAGTGGAAACAAGACAGTACATCTAAATACAAAACTGATTGTGATTACAAATAATTCTTATATAAGAATGTAAGTACTATATTTTTATAATTCTTGGAACCTCCAAATCTGTTTTGTCCAATTTAATCAAAACATATTTTTTTGTTAACAATTCAACTCGTTTCAATATTTAAAAATATAGATGTCCCAACAATTTCATCAAAAAAAAACATGATATACTCGTATTATAAAAACTCAATGGTGGAAGCCTTTACTTTGTGATAAAACACTTGTTTTTTATCACAAATATAATAGAAACTAATCGTGACTCAAGTTTCGACACTATCGTGTCATCTTCAATGATACTTATGTATGAAAATATGAATAATGTTGGCTATTTAGGGTACAATATAAGATATGAGTAACAAGTGGGGTTCCGGTTGGGGAAATACTCTATCACTGATTATTTTGGAAACCCAAGAACAATTTCTCGAACCACTTTTTTATGGTGTTTAAGAAAATAATTGTATTCTTCAGATACGACGTTCCGTTTCTTACATAACCACAACAGCTTCATTCTTTTTCAATTTTATTTTTGGGTTTTGCCCTCCCAATTATTGTTGCTTAATACTTGTCACCAAATTGTTCACTGTAGAGATTATTTGATTATTTTAAATTGAAGAATGAGCATTGACCGAAACAGAACAATGTGAACCTTCCCAATAATGAAGATTCTTTCATATTGCACATCAAAAAAATAGTTTGGTTATCCGATTACGTTTCACTTGATAGATATCATCAACGTAAAAAATTGAAATCTCGCATTGTTATTTTTTTGGCAAATTTTGAAAATGAGGTCTCAACAATATTACAATTAGTAATGACATGAGGAAACTATGCAACCCCTATATCGTCTCATTGTTGACTAACCTGATAAACTCATGTTCAAAACATTTTTTCCTAAGCAATGGAAAGCAGCTCGTGTATTTCCTAAAGCGAAAAAGAATAATCGGACAACCATGTCTGACACTAGAGGTCTGGATATCCTGCCAGCTTTATCCAAAGTATTGGAAGAAGTTATCCAAACAAATTCGTTCAGGACAACAACATACCACCCAAAGTACAATCGGGCTTTACCCGGGGCAGATCTACCACCACAGCACTAACAAACATTGTAGATGACATAATAAGAACTACTAATGCAGATCAGGTGACTGCCCTGATTTTATTAGATTTCAGTAGGGCGTTTGACACCATTAGTCACAAGTTACTAAGTGCCAAACTAGGATATGTGGGATTCAGTGAACAAGCCATACGGATGATGGGAAACTACCTTGATGGCAGATCGCAGCGGGTTGTGTTTGACGGCTGCGTGTCAGAAAGATTGAACGTTGATAAAGGTGTCCCACAGGATCCTATACTGGGGCTTCTCTTATATAATACATATACATTCGATCTCATTGATTCCTTGAGACATTGCAGCGCACACTCTTATGCAGATGACACGCAGCTGTTCAGGTCATTTCCGTTGGGGTCTTGTAACCCATATATCCATCTTATCAACGAGGATCTGAGCAAACTTGGTTCAACGTGCTGAAGAACACAATCGAACAGTTAATTTTTCCAAATCTTATGTGTTGTACTTTGGAAAAACGAACGACAGGTCAAAGATTGAAAACTTACGTATCCCGATTGTTATAAAAAATCAAACACTTGAGGTTAAAACCTCTGCTGAAAAAGTGACTATAGATAGCGATCTCAAATTTACAGAGCACATTAATATAATCGTAAGGTCAACCTACGGAACACTGAAACATCTCTATAACTATAACCGTATTCTTTGCAATATAAAAGCTCTTTTATGTAGCTCTTTAATACTCTCTAGGTTTGATTACGCTGATGTGGTGTATGGACCTGCGCTGGATAGAGATACTTGGACAGAGATCGAAAAAACATGAAGATCTTGTTTACCTTCCATCTTTGAAATAAGACGACGAGAACCGGTTTCACATAAGCTGCGAGAGCTTGGTTGGTTGACAATGTAGCAGCGAAGGCGTCAACATTTAGCAATTTATACAAAAAAAACTACTGACTACCAAATGTCCTGGGTACCCACACAATAAGTTAATCACTCGTGACCAGATTCACTTCCACAATATCAGGTATCCACAAACTCTCTCCATACTACTTCCACATATTCTGCATGCATGTACAATGAGATCCCCGTGAACATCAGACTGACTTCTTTTCCAAAATTTGAGAATCAAATATCACAATACCTATAGCAGCGGTAAAGATATGAATGTAATAATACAAACTACGCAAGCTTAAATCTCTGTAATTCATATATCATTAACCCACATATCTTCATTAAGTCATATTTTTTTTTTCAATTTACACTTTGTTGAATATATATTTGAAAATGTTATCAAAGTATTGTGAAAACTGTGTAAAACTAGTGAGGTTGAGTGGAAGAACACCACACAACTTCGCCTGATAAAACTGGTATTACATTACCTACATTACAAGGTCCATAACCCATACTGGTTCTATTATAATCGACATAATAATGATATAGCATCAGTAAGTTAACAAATCATTATTTGTTGCTCAAAAAAGTGTGAATTGTTAGTCTTGAATAAAATACATATTAAAAGTTCGATTTTTAATAGTTATTTTATTTAATTGATATATTAGAATGGAACACTTCTACTTCATTTTTATCACATATATTATAGAAACAAATCATTTTTGTCATCTTTAAACAATACTAACGGATTGCGGTTAGGGAAATACAATGCTAGAATAGTATAATTGAAATTGGATAATGAGGTAGAGTTAGTATTGCGATGAAGAAATTTTAATGCGGAGAGATACTAGGGAGGCACAAGAGGATCATGGAGAATTTTATGTTATCAAGACATCTAATAGAATGCTGTAGTACACATATAATTGATTGTTTAAAATTGTATAGCCATTATTTTTGATACCTTTGAAATATTTTTATTGATTCTAGTATATTTAGTTTGAAGTATATTTATATAAAATTTTAACTTCATCTGAATTTGGAAAAGTGTCCC
This sequence comes from Endomychus coccineus, assembly GCA_958510875.1. Classification (NCBI taxonomy): domain Eukaryota; kingdom Metazoa; phylum Arthropoda; class Insecta; order Coleoptera; family Endomychidae; genus Endomychus; species Endomychus coccineus. The sequence goes on along the minus strand of OY294070.1, from coordinate 32,984,087 downwards.
CTGTTCCTAGAATGTAGTTAGAGAAAGATCTGTTCCATTGACTCTGAAAGATCGAGAATGTTCCTTATATTTAATTCCTATATTACGACTAGATCCACCGATGTAAAAGTTATCATACTCTGAACAGGTTAATTTATAAACTCCAGGTTCATTGAACTTGTTCTTTTGCATTTAACAAAAAGCAGGACATCTTATCTTGAGGTTTGAAGATAATTTTTAGATTATTCTTCAATAAAATGTCTGCAATTCTCTCACCTACGGTACCAAAATATGCGAGGGAAAAGTATTTTGATGAAGAATCAAAATTTTAATAATATATTATAAACAATTTTGTCAAACTCAAAAATTATAAATGATACATTAATAAATTTTCCTCGAAACTGTAACACACTTTTCTCACAGCCACTTATAATACTTGATAATGATGTGTAAGTGTTCGACCTCGAAATATGTAGTACATATCTGTAAATTTGGATTGTGAGAATCAAAAACTACTAATCTTCAATTACTGATAATGAAGATATCAGGAAGATTTGTTCGATCATGAGAAAGATGTTGGAAATTGGTGTACAATTAAAGATAACGTCGGAAGTAATCTTGTTATTAAAATTCAAAACGATAGAAACTAATGGTATCATTGATGTTCTCGTATGTTCCATGTTATGATATTCAAAATTATCGTAGCTTATGTTCATTTTGAAGTATCCATAGGAGGTATCCGTCCTGAGGAGACGGAACATCTCATTCATAAAACTTGTCGCAATGATTACATGAAATATGACAAAGAAAATCAACGGAACTCTTTATCGCCGAGCCATAATTACTCTTTATTGGCAACGCTGTAACTATGATTGAAAACTTGTTATCACTTGTAAGGCAACACAGCTTCGGAATAGCTACGAGGAAATCGGAAGCTGTCAAATTGCGTATTACAGAACCAAGTCTCCATTCATAAAACGTGCGCGGCGTAGTCGCTTTCTGAACAAATGATGCAATGGAATGAAATATTTCTATATTTAAACATTCAAATATTCTATAATTCGATTGTATATTCCAGGTTTCCCTCTAATTATGCAATATTTTTCAGAGAAAACGACATTTCAACAGTATTGCTTCTAATATAACTAATAAATAATGCTATGGACGTTTTTATAATAATTATAAATCTCAATCTGGCATACAGAACAACTAATGCGGCAACAGCACATTTCATATGGCCTTACTTGTAATATACAGCGTTCTAAGTGGCCCGAAATTTGGTAATGTCAGATCGTGTTTAAATGTAAACAATTATGTGTCTTTAGGATAATAGGTCTATGAAAGTTTCAGCATACAACTTCCTCCTACCCAACCTAAGAACATCGCAACTTCTCTTTGACAATAACTTCACTACTGTAACGTGATTTGAAAATACTATACGGGAAAAACGGTCAAGTCTTTTGAATTTCCATTGCTACTATTAAGCAATAGGTAGATTACCTGAAAACTCAAGAACAACTACCCTTCAGAAGAAGCATTACACACTAAAATCACATAATTGTCTCAGCCGTGAGTATCACATTATGCAAAGTACTTTATCTAAATATGTGACAGACTCTGATCTCCTGACTCATCTGCTATGATATGAGTGATTCTGGCAGTGTAAATTAGAGAATTGAAACAAATAATAAAGACTGATAATCCTTATACCTCATTCATCGTTCCGTAATCTTACTGTCATTTTTTTACAGTTTTACAGTTTCCTAAGTCATTTATTCTCCAATATTGGCATAAATTAGATTACATTTTTCTGGCACCTCCGCCATAATTTCAGAGCTATTTGAAGGGTAATCAAATAGAATGAAGCTTTTCATCGGAGCGAGATGTACGTAATTTAAATATTTGTCGGTCGTAGCATGATTCGTGCCAATTGAATTCTCAACATTCGATAAGTACATCACATAATTAAATTATAACGCAGTTATAGTCGGGAACAGTTAGCGCTTACGAGGGGAACTACTTTATTTTCATGGAGATGGAAATTCCAGTAGATACTTTAGTTACTTGTTAATGACTGCTAATAGTCTCATATATTCATTTTCATTTTTCTAGAATACGAGGGCAAGGGGAAAAGTACCTGAAGAATAAAACAGATGGCACCACAATCGGAAATCCCATGTGACATTTGTGATGTACCATCTTTAACTAGAACGCATTGGAATTCTTAGACCGATATGTCATTCAGTTTTGTTTTGACACCGTTCGAATACAATCAACCTCTTGAAGATTTTGGTAAATATGAGAAAAAGTGAATTTCGCGTCTTAATTGAACATCATTTCACGCTTGGAAAAAATATTACGCAAATCAAAGCATCGCTTGTTCAACATCATGGGGATTCTTTCTCATCGATTGGAACGATTCGCAAGTGGTTTCCTGAACGTTTTGGACGTGCAATTAAGGTTATAACGCCAGAAATCGTCAATAAGACCCATCGTATGATATTGGATGATCGGCGAGTTGAAGTGCTCGAGATTGCTGAGGCTATGAGCATTTCAAGCGAGCGGGTTTGGACCATTTTGTTTGAATTTTTGTATATGAGAAAGAAATCTACCAGATGTGTGTCGCATTGGCTCTCTGTTGACAGCAAGTGCGACCGTGTGACAACTTCAAAGAAGTGTTTGGCGATGTTCAAGCGCTATAATGACTTTTTGCACCGTTTCGTAACCATGAACGAAACATGAATCGATCACAACACACCAGAGACCAAAAAACGTTGTGGTTTTATGACTACAAAGGACGCCGAACGTTCTGATCGTCCAATTGAGGTTACAACGCCCAAAATCGTATAATATGATATTGGACGATACGCGAGTTGAAGTAGACGAGATTGTCGAAGCTATGGGCATCTCAACCAAATGGGTACGGGACATTTCGTATACATTTTTGAATATGAGAAACCTATCTGCAAGATGGGTGCCGCATTTGCTCTCTGTTGACAACAAACGCGACCGTGTGACAATTCCAAAGGACAGTTTGGCGATATTTAAGCGCGATAAGAAGGACTGTTTGTGCTGTTTCGTGACAGTGGATGAATTATGGATCCATCACAACATACCAGAGACCAAAGAACAGTGAAAACAGTGGACTTGCCCTGGCAAATCGAAGTCGAAAACGGCCGAAATGGGCTTATAGGCAGACGAAGTCATGGCGATGATTTTTCGGGATGCACACGGTATCGTCCATATCGATTACTTTGAAAAGGCTAAAGCGATCAATGGCGTATATTATGTATAACTGTTGCATCGATTCGACGCCAATTTGGAGTGGAAGCGGCCGCATTTGACAAAGAAAAAAGTGCTCTTCCACTTGGTAAATACACCGGCGCAATGACAAAATTGCATGAATTGCATTACCAATTAGTTCGGCATCTACCATATTATCCAGATTTGGCCCTCTGCGATTTTATCTATTCTCAAACTTGAAGAAATGGCTCAGCAGAAAGAGATTTGGCTCCAACGATGAGGTCATCGCTAAGACAAACGCCTATTCTTAAGGATTGCCGGAATCATATTATCTGGAAGGGATCGAAAAATTAGAAAAATGAAGTGTATCGAGCTACAAGGAGACTATTTTGAGAAATAAAACATATTTCGACTATATAAATCATTTCTTGTTCCATCTTGAGCAATTCTTATCTTATCCTTGTATTTCATCACTTTTGTCATCATCATACCAAGTTCTAATAATCCTTCTAGCACTGTGTTCAACTCGATCAACAATCAGTTTCGTGAGTCTTGCGAGAAACTCTATCAAAGGGGCCGCCTGAACGGTTTTCTTACATCATAAACGGGTTGACTTGCAAATTTAGAAAAACAAATTGTGGAATTTATTCATTATTGAGGAATAATAAATGAAATTCACTTTGGAAGTGAAGGCTTTCATTAGGTTAATTGAATGCGTTCCATTTTCCGTTTTTGGTTAACTTTTGATCAAAGATTTGTCGTAACCATCTTCCATAGCTATTGGCAAACTTTGCAAACTTCGTTGTTATAATTTCACAAGCTCAAAGGAATGTTTGATAATCTGTGAATAAGAGTATTGTTGAATTCAAATGCTGATCATCGTTAATAATGTTAATGTCAAGGAAAGGAAGATGTTAGTTTGTTTCTGTTTTTATAACAGTGAATTCGAGTGAATCGAATTGTATACTGAGTGTATATTTGTAGTTACTGAGTATTATTTCATGGTTATGGAATCAAAAGCAATTTCAAAAGTGAAGGTTTGATTGAAATTTATTATTATCATTTTTTGAATAGTATTGAAAAATCTATACAATAATGATGAAATTACTTGGTTATATATGAAAAAGTCTCTTCTTTCATATTAACGGAATCAACTTTTTTTGAGAAAAAAATGTTGAATCTTGAATATACCACAAACTCGCGAGCTATTCGTTCTATTGTGAGTTAGGTTAGGTTACTCAGCTAACTTTTTTCTTTGAATGCACAGATACGTTAATTAAATTTGCCTAAGTTTATTTTCGATTACTAGTTTTAATACAAATCGGTATTTAATATAGTCCAGGTGTTTTATAGATGAAAATAGGAAAAGTAAGTGATCTTACAGCGCTTCTATTTCCAGCATGCCAGTTCCTTTCCCTGCACACTCAAAGACAGCTGCTGGGTTCCCGTACGGGGTAACGTGTCCACGTCATAGACATCTTGTGTATAGGATCTCTATGATACACGTACGCCGCATCATCATTGATGATGAAACATCTGCTATTTTCTTACCTGCTTTGAAAATTGATAAAAGACTTGAAATTCTTCATCATAATAATTGTCTAAGATTTTTCGGAAAACAAAATAACATTCAAAGATTGTAATGTAAATATGGTAAATTTTCATTTTTCGGAGTTTTCCAGGAAACTGTAGTCAGTTTTGATTTCATGATCATAAAATAATACTCACTGACAACAAAATTCTATAATTTGACACGTTAGACGAGGACCGAGATAGGAATATGGAGGAAAACGACGCAATTTTCCACAAATTTTCCGGAATGTTCATTCTCTTGAAGTTTGAACCGGGAACCATCAAGTATCTTATTATTCCAATAACACTGACTAATATTTTCGAAAAACAAAATAATTAAAGGTCGTCTAGAAATGGTAGATTTTCATTTTTCGGAGTTTCCCCGTAAACCATTGTCGGTTTTGATTTTAGGTCATAAAATAATACTCAGCAACCACGAAAATATAAAATTAGACACGTTGGAGAGAAACCGAGATAGGAATAGGAAGGAGAAACACAAATTTTCCAGAATTTTCCTCGTCTTAGTGAAATTTGTTCCGAGACACATCACAGCATAGTATTATTTCAATACCCAGAAAAAATTTTGTTTGTTGCTAAGATTTGGTATAATTTTCCAAGTTTTACCGAAAACAGGACAGATTTTTCATTTTCCAACTTCACATTCGGGTTTAGTGGATTAAAAGACCCTTTGATACCACATTTCAGAAACTTTGCATCGAGAGGGGTCGAGATATTCCATTTGTTATAGAAGACATTCCGTTTGTTAATTGAAAATGGTTTTCCATTGCTTATTAATAGTAATAATCACGAGACGATATGTAATCCATCCTGAATACGATGTAGGAAGAATTTCGCATTTTCGTGCGGTTTCAAAATTTTAGTAAGACCCATCTTTTTAAACTTTTGACTGGACTATATATTGTGTGAAGTGGAATTTTCAAGGAAACATTTCCAAATGTTGGAAATGTAATATACTGAATCACAATTTAGATTATTTGAATATTTTAGTTTAGGATTTCTTTCGCTTCAAGAATTTTTGGCTGACAGAAGTTTGAAGCTCGAGCTGCCATTTTTGTATTTTCGGAAAGTATGTTTTGTTGAAGAGAAATAAATTTGCTCCATACATAATGACGTGAGGATTACTAATTAGCTTGTTAACTAATTGAGATTAATGACTATCTGGGATATTTTATGCTTATTATCAGCCGAAAGGCTCATGTAATACTTTCATTATTAGTGAGAAACAACATAAAAGCACCCTTGTTACAGTTTGTAATTTACCCTAACCCTAATTTGATCTTGTGAGTATTCCGCATTGTTTCGTAATCTTACTTACAAATTCAGTTTGATTATAGGTCTTTGATAATTGTTGCGTCACAGCTGAAATATGTTTTACATAAGTTATAATTCAATTAAATAAATGTAGATAGTGTTAACCAGGAGTCTCCAAACTACGGCCCGCCAGTGTCAACCATTCGGCATGCGACAGCAATTGGCTCATTGTTGTTATTGTTGTTGTGATAAGTTGGATAAAAAGAAACAGAATGATAATAACTTGGTTTTATTTACTTGCTAGGTAAAGCGTAAAGACAAGTATGATACACAGAAAATTTGACTTGAGCATAATAACTAATAACTACTTGAAACAAATCCCACTAACATTATAAACATTATAACATATAAGCACATGAACATATAACATATAAACATTATAACATATAAAATACTAATGAGACGTATGTATTTGTGATTTTCCACTGGCAATATTTTCTAGTTGTGGACCAATTTTACTTGTACCAATTATTAAAAGAGATTTAAGATGCTCATCGGTTACGTTAGATCTGTAAACATTCTTCGTGTACTTCATTCTTGAGGAAGTTTTCTCACACGAGTAAGTAGAACCAAAAACCGAAAACAGCCCACTGCAGTATAGGAATCTTCCATCCTTATACGAGATTACCTAAAATACCTAAATTATAGAATACGACCTTATTTCTATTAGTAATGTATTTAATTTATATGTTCATACTTCATAGCCGATGCACAAACAATATGTTCACTGTTACGAGTATAATAAACATATTGTTTAGTATAAACTACCTTGACACAGAAGACCGTGGGAGCCGCAAGGCAGTTATTGATAGAAAGATGTATATATTAAGACTAGTTTAACTAGGACACAATAACAATAACATTACATTACATTATTATATATTCCATACGTTCATATATTGGCAAATCATAATCAGATATCATATTGAGAAATTCATAATGATCAATCATCGTTCACATTAGTACTATTAAGTTGTATCTGTACTGTTGTTATTTAGTAGAGCAAGACATTATGTCGTAATGACGTCAAGCTTTACATTCAGTAAAGTGTTACTCTTTTATAAGTGAGTGTGTTTCAATCCCTATGCCTCCACCAGGACCACTGGGTCAGCTCAGGGCAAACCCATCCCCATACCACGAGCAAACTTATGCAAATTATCAAATTGTACTAGTGGAAGATTTATAAAATTCCAACAAAGATCAGTTTTGATATTTGTTCCTAATTATATCCCAGCACTGTAAATCAATGATTTCCAATTGAAGTTCCGGGGCTATGGTCCAATAATAGGATAGAATTTTGAAAAATCTTAATTTCATTCGCCATGACATCAACGTTTGATAAACGAGTATCAAAATTAATCTTCAAAGCACTCAAAGCTTCGAATGAGAATTCGACGGTAAACTCAGTCTCAGTAGTGTGGCTGAATATTTCACATGTTTCAGAAGGTGTGGAACATTTTTCACGTAATTATGATTGAAACAGTATTATTTTCTGCCGGAACGATTTGATATTAGTGTATAAATCAGGGAGAAGCTGGTTTTATCCTTGCAATTTCGAATTCAGTTTGTTCATATGTTCTGTCAAATCGACACAGGTTGCTAACTTTCACAACCATTCGCTATTTTGTAATTCGCAAGAGGGCGTTGCTTCTCATTCAAAAAAATTTTGTTCACTGCTCGCAAAAAAGCGCCGGAGGATTTATCTGCAACTAAGCCAGTGTACGGCAGTATGATACGGTAAGTCATTTTCTCCAATCTCTTCAATGAACTGGCAGAATTGTCAGTGACTCAACCCCGTGAATCTGATTGAATTAACAACTGACATGACTGGTCTCAGAGCTTCAGACATATCCAAACATTTCTCCAATAAGGACTGTTGATGAACGATACAAATTAGGACTAATGGTCTTGAATCACCATCATTTTCTACAACCTTTGACACAAGAGCAGCCACTCCTCTATTTTCACCACACATCTTTCTGCCTCCATCAGTAGTAATAGATGTCATGTTTTCCCATCGAAGAATCTTTTTGATAACAAAATTTTCAAGTCTCTTAAAAATATCTTCCCCAGTAGTCGTGCCGTGAATATACTATTAATATAAAAAGTTCCTCATGAACTTCATTCACTACTCCTCGAATGAAAATCAACACATCCGTTGACTTATCCAAGGCTAGAGAAAACCACTTAAGATGTTCATTTTTGTCAGACAATTAAGATGATATATTTTTCCGATATCTTCTACCCTCCGAGCCACGGTGTTTGCTGACAAACTATTAGTTTTGAATAAATTTTCCATTTCGGGGCACCTTTCTTCGGCTACTGCAATTAAGCATTCATTTGATCATGCTTCCATCGGTGAATGATTTTGCAAGACCCACACGAAAGCTGGCACGAGTTGCAGCCTCTTGTTTAGTATTGAGTTTCGTAAACAAAAATTGCTGCGATTTCAATACGCGCGTCAAAGCTTCAGATTATTCTGTTCGCGAACTTCCTGCATATTTTGAGTAATTTTGAGAATGTTTCGTTTCATAATGACGTTTAATGCTATATTCTTTGAGAACGGATATGGTACCATTGCAAATAAAACATAATGCCTTTTTACGGGACTCAATTACGGAATATTGAGAGTTCCATTGATGTTTGAATGTTCTGCATTCACTGTCTACTTTTCGCTTCTTTTCCATACTAGTAAATCACACACAAAAAAAAACAAGTCAGATGAAATACTGTAACGAAGGTGTTTTTTAAACACGCACCAACACCTTTTAAGGTAACTGACTGACTCGCGGTCGAGCCGCTAGCCTTTTCACACTCCAAATACTGCCATTTAGAAGTGAGTGTGATACACCAGAGTTTTATCGAAACAACGAGATTACTCGCGAATGTTTAATGGTTACTATACTTTCGAAAGCAATACTAGCGCTATCTGTTGGCGATAAAGGGTACTACCACTACCTATTTCCGCGTGTGACCAACGGTTGTCATCAAGTGTCGCGGTCATAACAATAAAGTAGATTTAGTACACAATTACTATTGAACTAACGAATTTAGCAAGCGTATGCTCGCTCAGGGCATGTATTGGGAGACAAGCTTAGATATCATAGATATTGGCAGGAAATTTGAAACGGCTTTGGCCTTTGGATCTCACTGGAGTAAACACTATGGCCCTAAGGCTGAGGAGTCCGAAGACCCTTGGTGTAAACTGAATGAATTTTCATCATCTTCACATCTATTAATAGTGATAGTTGAGGATTCTAGGAATTAGGGGATAGTGCGTATTGATTGAAATTTATTCAGTTCGTATTCTATCAACTTTTGTTATACTGAATCTATTTGTACATCACAAACACAGGCTACAAGTTTTAAACAAAGCTTGTTCCGGAAATATTGTGTTACTTCGATATAGTATGCTCGGAATTGATGCTAGTTTGGATCTAATATGCCATATAATTCCCAGAAGTAACCACAGGTATATTCCACTCGTACAAATAATATAGACTGAGAATTCCGAGGATATATTGCAGAATATTCAGAACGCATTTGTTTTATTTTCGATGGGGGAAGAATTAATTATTCTCCGAGAATACGCAGCCGTTCCGACTGAATATCGATTGTTTTATGTAATTAGTTGTGACAATCTATTCGCTTCGGTTGTTGACAATTTGCGTTGAATAGCATTTGGTAAGTTCAACAGGCAGTTTGCTCCGAGCTTATATCAGCAGTCATATTGAAATAGAGACTACAAACAACAATCCCGCAAAACGGTATTGAACATCGTTCATCATTTGTTGGAAAGGAAACTAATAAAACACAGCAAACTTCAATGATTTCGATTTCGAGAGGTCGACTTCAAATTAATCCAACCCATACATCTTCAACATTGTGAATCAGTTCCAATCATGATCCCCTTGCTCTAATTGAACTATAAATGATGCTATTATGATAGCATCGATACAGGTGGCTGTATTGGACTAGCTTCTTTTGCTAGTCTATAGTACAAATTCGGTTCGGAAGCATACCTCACATCAGTGAAGTTGCACGATACTTTATATATGTGTTGAGTTTGAGTGATCCTTGTATTCAGATTTAAAAAATACGACACATATTCGACAAAAGATAGAATGGGCACGATTTTGTATTATTTTTATTTTATTCATTAGCCATAGACTTTTACAAGTATTGGTGTCGTCAACGATGAGGCTTGCTCTGAATTCTATAGTATGGTATAATCTGTATTTGTTGTAAATGTACCATTATTTCAAAATGAAAAAGTTTGGTTATCCACCACGGCTTGATAGATCTAAAAATAATGCTAGAACTAGGTATTTAAAACATAAGTCTCGTCAGAATCTTGGAAATTTTAAGCAACTAAGATCTTTATCCAAACTTTGAATAGAGGAATCTTATAATCTCTATTTGGAGAAAATCGGTAACTCCATCACTCATGATACAAAAAGTTTTTGCAACTTCATAAATGGAAGAGAAAGGCACGACTAGAATTCCTGGTTCTATGCGTTTTGATGAAACACTATTGAATGATTCCAAAGAAATTGTTGGAGCATTTGGTACATTCTTTGCCAGTGTATAGTCTGAATTCAATAACAATAACGATTTCAGCAATATTTCAGATTTGACCAACATTAACTCATCATTTTTAAATATTGTATCGATAAGTCAACCAGAAATTGTAACTGCTATTAAAAACCTCAAGAATAAATACACCTCTGGACATGATCAAATTCATCTTAATAAAACATTGCACTTCTGTGTTTATTGTCCCACTACAGATTTTGTTCAATCTCAGTTTGAAATCTAATAAATTTCCTAATGTTTGGAAGAAAAAAAGATTATTGCCGTTCACAAATCTGGTGATATTGGAAATATACTCAATTATCGTGCAATTGCGATATTGTCCAACTTATCCAAGATCTTTGAGATGTGTCTGTATCAACGCATTTATAGTACTTTCTCACATATGATATCACCATACTAACATGGATTTGTCCAAAAGAGATCTACGGTTACGAATCTTACTTGTTTGAACACGTATATTGCTGCTATTGTTGAGAACCAAGGACAGGTTGATGTATTATATCCAGATTTTTCGAAGTTCTTTGATAAACTTGATCACACTATTCTCCTAGGCAAGCTCAAATCCATTGGATTTAGTACCTCCTTAGAACTACTCATACCTCATCAATAGATCGCAGTTTGTGCAGTATTGCGTTCAAAGATCAAATTCATTTATCGCCAAATCCGGTGTGCCTCATAGTTCAAACCTTGGTCCTCTACTGTTCCTGTTATTTATCAGTGAATTGGCTGAAACCATAATTGAATTGAAACTAATTTTTGCTGATGGCTTGAAAATATTTTCAGAAATAAAGACCATGGATGACTGCTATGCACTACAAAATGATCTGGACAATATGTTTGAATGGTGCGCCAACAATAAATTAAGTCTAAATATTAGTAAATGTTGTGTTGTTAGCTTCAATCGTAAAGTCCATCCTATTTCGTTCGATTATCTTTTAGATTCAGTAATCATTCCTCGTAATACTACAGTCAAAGACTTAAGTGTTTTGAACGATCATTAGTTCACTTCTAATCTACATATAAGTGATATGTGTGCTGAAGCTAATAGAACTTTAGGGTTTGTACTTAGGCATTCCTAATATTTCAACAATTTAGAGGTACTACAAACACTATCCAATTCATTGGTTAGACCAAAACTGGAATATGCTTCATTCATCTGGAACCCTTGGTATAAATTCCAGATAACACTAATTGAGAGCGTTCAACATAAATATTTGAAATATCTCTGATTTAGAACTTTCAATATTTTTCCTAGAAGAGGTTTTGACCATCAATTATTATTACCTACTTTTGATTGCTTTACACTTGAACTGAGAAGAAGAATAAGGAGCAAAATATTTCTCCATGATTTGTTGAATAATAATATTGACTGCAGTTACTCATTAGGTAAATTAAAGTTTGTTGTATCTAGATTATCTACTCGCTGTCTATTAATTTTTTACAATGTTAGGTCTAGTAAAACTGTATCATTTAGATGTCCGATATTTGTCAAGACAACAAACTTTAATGTTATTTGTTCACAATGTGACTTATTTTTGGATTGTATTTAGTTTCTTATTAGTGTGGTCAGGTGAGGTTATTTATCACCACGTAATTTAAAAATTTAGCCAGTTTGTTTTCATTATTCCTATAAGATATTATTTTTGTTACATATTTTTTGTTATTCTTTATATTATGTTGCTCTGTATCATTTGTCCTATAATTGGGTTAACCTGTTGGGCATATATATACTGAATAAATAAATAAATAAATGGGTAAGAATTTATAATAAAAAGTGACAAATTGCAAAAAAAAATGATAGTAAGATTGACTAGAGGAACATTTTATATCCCGATAATTTTGCCTGAAGTATTCGTCTATTGAATATATTTCCGTGAAAATTCTTGGCCTCTAGATGGATTCCGCGTCACAATAGCACGACTTGATGCCGACGTTTCTCCAAACATTAAAGGTGGCATCTTCAGGGTATGCTTGAAGCTTGAAGTGAAACTGATTGTTCTGGTTCCTGTAGCCGTATTTATTGTGGGAAAAACCTTCACCCTGCACAGTTCACTGCCTTTAATCCGGTTGTTGATTCCGTTCTGGCACCTCTGACCTTGTTCGAAGTGGAATTTTCGATGATGAGTTTCCAAGTGTTGGAAAGGTAATATCTTGAGTCACGTCTTAGATTATTTGGATATTTTAGGATTTCTATCGCTTCAAGAAATCTTCGCTGATAGATGTAGAATGTAAACTTCCCCAAAGGAAAAGGGGATGCTATAAACACCTACACCTTCCAAATGGAAAGAAGGAATGGGATCTTTGATAGGTTTGTAAAACTGAGTTACTTTAGGAAGTGCGACCATGTTGCTTTTCAAATATTCTCACCATCCTGTTTACATAGAAGGTGTTTATAGCATCCCCCGTCGTTGGTGAAACAGGTCGTACATTAGCTAATCGTGTGAAAAAACATGAGCCCTGTACAAGGCTTCGTGACGCCAGTAGATCTGCACTTGCGGAACACAAGTGTAACACTAATCATCAAATCCTTCATCATTATTGAAAAAACTACAGAGAGCTTTGGTCATGACAAATTTGACTTCGATTATACCAAATATTGGTTGGATATAGGCCACCAATGTGATTAAGATTTCGAAATCTCACATCAGGTAAATAATGGTAGACTTGTAAATAACATGGAATACTCAGGAATTGATAAATATAAGCAGAGTCAGCTTTCTCTCAATAATCGAATACATTTTTCATACGTTCCGCTTCTTAATTTCTTCCCACAGTAAGGACGGAATGAACAGAGATGGTAAAGTGCCTGATAAGATTATAGCAGGACTGGCCTAGAAGAAAATAACTGTAATGAAATTGACTTCTAATCTCAATCTTTGAATTGAATACTGAAATTAAAAATCTCAAACTTGACCTCTCTACCTTCTCTTCCACAACACTCTTCCCTGAACGTAATTACCCTATTGAATAGAAAACTGAGACTAAGGAACGCAATGAATTTTGAAATGTTCTAATTGAAAATCTAAAATACAACTGATTTTCTAAAGGTTTTGTGTAACCGAAAACACGTAATTTTTAATTTAGAGGTATGCAGCAAACAAGATTTCTTCAAATCAATGACAAACTATCTCCAACAGCAATAAATAACTATATACAAGAGAAAATCACCCTTATGTACTGAGGATACTGTTAAAGTGATAAGCCTTTCAGCTACCAAGTAGCCATCATGAGGGTAAATAAAAATTAAAATCATGTGCCTGTTTGAATACTATCTGAAATGAATGAGGTATATGAGGGATTATCCTTAGCTCAAGATAAATCTGGATTCATCAAATTGCTCTCTCATTATACATTTCCATCCCTTCTAAATCATCTAGATATTCGTCACTACTGTTTTTCAACGGTGATAAGCTTTCTTGAGAATCAGTGTGACCTGTATTCAAAATGTGTCCGGCAAACGCTGATTTTCCACCATTATTTTTCTTCATGTGGGCAAATTGTTCTTTATAGCTAGTTAGAATGTTCCTTCTAGTTTGGCCTACATAGAATTTTGAACACGAAATCCCGGATTTATCGAAGTAGATCTTTATCAAAGTTTTGCCTGAATGTTGTTTCCAGCTTGTTCTCAAATCTATAAACATCATATCAACTTTGAATTGAACCTTGAATTAGTAATACAGTAATTAATCTTGCAGAATAAGAAAAACATCATTATAGAATGAAAGTAAATCTAATATCTCTTTAATATGTGTCAATAGTTGATGTCTGAACGTTTTACAAGATTCGTTAGATTTAATATAATGAGGAAGATTATTGAACTCTTATCATTTCTTCCAAAAACAAAGAATTTATTGTATTCGATATGTTTACCCTTAGTACATGTATGTTGTTCCTATTTCGGGTGGAGTGATGGTGAATCTCATGTTGGAAATAAAAAGCCATTGTAATGTATTCAACATCCTTCAGATAGGAGTATAGCAATTACAGCTTAAAATGATCCTCATGACTATTTTGTTATTTTTGTAGCTGTGTCATTTCATTTATTTGGATTGAATTGGTATAATGAAGTTACACAAAAGTCGACATGAGGTAGTGAGATCGACCGGTATACTGTGATTCTTGGATTAATAGATAATTGCTTAGCAATTCTTGAGAAAAAGTATAGTTTTTTCGAAATTTTCTCGTTGACATACGTGAAGTGTGCGTCCAAAGATACTTGACAGTTGTTACGATTTCAATTTTCTCGTTATTAATGATAATATCTATATCATTCACATGTAAGTGTCTATATTTGTATTTAGTTGACATAATCATTGACTTGGTTTTTGGGACATTGAGTCTAAGCTTGTTGATTTTTAAATATCTATTTACACTTATTATAACATTATTAATCTTTTGTATAGCAGTATCCAGGCTTGAATCACTACATGCTAATAATGTGTCGTCAGCAGATAAATTTATGAACTCACATTTCAATATTATTTGGATATAATATGAAGAGACATCCCTGTGGAACTTCAAGATTTTTGCAAATTTCACAGGATGTTGAATTTCTAACTCTAACTCTCTGCTTTCACCCCTGCAAGTAACTTTCGAACCATTTGAGTGCCTCGAATTCCATATTGATATAATTTAGTTAATAGTATATTTCGGTCGATGGTCTTGTAACATGGTACTCTATTGGTTAAACTCTATAAAAATTTACTTAAGGAATTCATATTATTCTCAATCATCAATCTATTTATTTATCAACAGTGTGGCCATTTAATTAAGAGAATCATGACACGTTGAAGTTCGATCCCAATCATTGATTAGCCAGAACCACGTTCGTATATACAGGTCTGCGAACTCGAGGCTGTTTCCTATGTGAGAAGTGAGTCCGCTAAGCGTCACCTGTTGCATAGGTTGCGCATCAGTCGAAGAATGAAGACACGTACACGACCGTGTTCTCTGGCAACTGTCATTGTTGCCTTGTAAGAACACAGAGAATACCGCCGTTTTCAGAAAAAAATTACCAAACCGTGCATTGTGCCGAAATGCAAAACGGGGTACAAGAGTGTAAGGCAAGAAACTTCTATTCTTAACGAGGTCTTTTATGAGTGCGAGCATGTATAACGAAGAAGGGGAAGTTATTTTTAAGGTGTGTAATACATTTTGACAAGAGTGACAGAGACTCATGTCAAACATACGAGTTTCCAGACCTGTATGTACGACCGTGGCCAGAACAAACGTGAAAAATATCATTGACACTTACCCTTTTTTTTCACAAAACACAAGATTTTTAACACACTGGTAGGTAAGTGGAAGGGGTGAACGCTAATATTAATCAGATAAACTCCTACTCAACAACAATAAAATTTAATAATAAAAATAACAATTAAATGATAATGATAATAATAAAAGAATGTATGATAATTAAAGATAATAAAAGAATATTATGATTAACTTTATTACCAATAAGAATAAAAAAAAAGATCAAAATCTATACTCAAATAAAATACCTAGATAATCTTAATTAGTTATAAGAGAAATAAAACTAAGATTATTAAATTGATACCCAACTAAACCTAGGGGATTGAAAATGGATGAAATGATTTGAAAGTATCATTGAACTTAACTTGAATGAATACTGAGAACAACAACTTTGATCAAAAATCTAAAACACCTCTGATTTAGCGAAATTCACCCTTCTCACCAAAAACACTCTGAAGAAACTATCAAGTTGAATTAATTGAAATTGAGTGTCACGTGATTTCTCAAGAGACTAATTCAAGCTAGAAAATATTACAGAAGGTTTTAGGCATTATCCCTAATATTTGTAATGCTTTTCCCCAAGAACCAATCTACAACTCGAAAACGGATCCCTGAATTGTTTGACCAATAAGCGATAAGATTCCTCTCTTGATTTATCACTTCAAAATATTTTCGGTTTGGATTTCTCAATCTATCTGTCCTTTACTGAATATCACTAACTGATATGGATGTACATAAAACATATCCAGATGATGAACATTAAGATTTATTATGTAGCTAACCATTAGTTTCTCGTCCTATATCGGTTATTGGTTTGATAGGTTTATTATATCCTTTATTACCAAACTTTTGTGGACTTATTGCAACCCTCTTGACCTCATCAGCTATGGTATCATATCACCCACGATGAAGCGAGTGTGAAAGTAATTTTATGTTTATTTTAGGAATTCCTTAACTTTCTCAAGCTACATTCGTTATTAGAAACATCTGGCAACCCCTACATGTTCTTTACTTTTAGATATTTTGATTTTACATGGAATTTTAATTTACTAAGAATGATTTTGTTTTCAAATATTGGAAATAACCCGTACATAACCCTTTATACAGTCTCAAAGGCTCTTTTAATATCCAAGAAAACCGCCACGACATATTTTCCATCGTCTATGTCACTTTTGAACTTAGAGAAAGTTCAAAGTGCTTCACAAGAATGCTTTTTACGAAAACCGGATTGGTTCCTAATCACAATATTATTACTATCGATGTGCTCAAATAATTGATTATAAACCACCATTTCCAAAAATTTTTCTATAGAAGGTAATGTATTGATGAGTTGCAAGTACTGTGTTAGTAATCTTGGCATAATAATGCGGAGTGCCAAATCTGCAATTTTTGATTTGTCAACTGAGGTATGATCTTAGCAGTAGGGTCTCATTCCAGCTGCATCCATTATTTAGCGAGGAAACAATATTGCTCAATTCGCTAAATGTTATAGTTTTGAACTCTGAAAATTCGGGATATATGTTAAAATAACTATTACACCATAATTGGTCATTATCAAGTTCTATGATTTGGCAATACTGTTGACATATTCATTAAAATTATTAGCAATTTATAAATCGTGAACAACTACCATTTAATCCTCGTTTGGAAATTTAATACACTTTGGAAACTCCCTGAACTTTGTATCAACTAGTTTTTTAAGTGTTTTCCACATTTGCTACCCATTGTTCTCAAACCTGTCTATTTTTCGTAGTAACATTCTGTTTTTTTTAATTTTTTATTAACTGAAACACTTTATTTCATTGCTTTTTGGATATTTCCCATTTGTTTTCTCTATCAATACCAACCTCTCTTCTTCATCTCATCATCGTATCTAGTTCCTGGGTCTTAATGTCGCATAGCTTTATCGGGAGTGCTCTGCGTCTTGGGGGAATCAGTGTTACGCATCTGTACAAAAGGTGCATTGATGTTCCGTTTTTCCATTTGCACCACCTGAACAAAGGCAAATCGCTAAGATTCATCATGAAGAGGTGGTGATTAAACGGTCCGTGTACTGTCAGTATCTGTGTCAGCAGTTTGGTATCGGTTTAACCATGTTCCTTTCCAGCGAGAGCGTTTTATTATATCACTTTTGGAGATGGTTACTTCACATCTGCCTCCTTCCACTGAGTTCATGAGAAGAACGGAACAGCTACCTGGGACTGAAAGACGTGTTGTCACACTTAAACCTGGTGTTTATATTTCACTATGTATTCCAGGTCTATTGTCTAGAGATGTCAGACTTTTTGCTCGATTGAATTCGCGAACGGCGAATTATTTTGATGAAACATGCCTTCTCTTGCGCCTAACCAAATTCGCAACAGATTTACACTGCCTTCACTTTCAGGCAACGTGCAATGAAGTATCTAAATAATGTATGAAAAAAACCAACAGGGGCTTCCACGCTTCGGCGATTCAAAAGCTTTGTATTTCCCAGAACACATGAGATACAATCGCCAAGCTTAAATTTGTTCATTTCCTTGAAATTACTTTAACTGATAAAGGAAAATTGGAAAGAAAACCGAAATAAGGAAATGAAAGGCTATCGCAGATGTTATGGTGGACGAGAATAATTCTATTGTCCTCTTTTTACTTGATCTCGTTTGAAGCTTAAAGATGATTCTACACTGTCATGTTACATACAATAACGGAATTCTAGATAAAAACAAGACGAAGTTAGACATTAGGGGAATCATATACGGGTATAACAAAAACTTATTGTCACTGTGAATTCCTCAGAACTGAAATATTCTTTCGCTTAATAACGACGCGCAGCTTATGTTTACAAATAAAAGTATATACCTCATCATAAATACATTGTTTGCAGCTCTAGAGAATAAAGTAGTGTTATAATTTTTCAGTTTCATTTCACAGATCTGGTGGGTAATGCAATTGTAATGAAGGAATAGAACATAATATGAGTAATTACGCCGAAATTTCATTGTTCATAAGTATTTGGAATTAGAGTAACATGATTTATCATCAACATATAGGTTCTTGATGTTAGATACTGATGTAGATATAGTACCACATATTTTATGACATCAGAAAATTTGTGACTGAAGATTATAGAGAGTAAAGGTTCCAAAATGGAGTCTTGAGGTACTCCCTTCATTATTGCTATTTGTTCGATAAGTTATTACATCTTCAGTTGCTGCTATCAATCACTCAAATCACAAGGAATTGAACTTAAGTCACTATCGTAGCAAATCTGATTTATTAATTATCAATCAGAATTCACTCAGATATCAAACAAGTTGCTGGAATTCAAGCTGGTTCTAAGAACACCCATGGACTTTAACATAAATTGGATTTTCTTTGTACCCTTTTATTACGGACAAGTCAAGTATGTGAGTAGATTTCGTAGTACGACCTTCTCATCATTAATTAATAAAGTTCGTTCTTTGAATCTCTAAGGCGGAAACAAAACGTATAGTGCCTGAATGCTTGTCAAGGATGGTTCATTACATTTTGTAAGATATCGACAAAGTCGACGAGGTTCCTCACAGTTTCAATAGGAAATCATAAATTACGAAAGTAACAGAAATGGTTCTGAAGAAAACAAGTGCTTCACAGTATATTGGTAGCCAAGATATGTGCTTATGATCTAATTTGTAATGGCAGGTTGATCACTTGCTTTGACCTAAGCAAAGGTTCTCAACCCTGTCTTTTCCTTTCAAGCGACAATCTATTCACATAACCATAAGACGCATAGGACGCAGTCGTTTCTTATTAAAAAGGTAATTAGAATATTACCTTGGGGTGATTTCCATCCATACTCAAATTGAAGGAATTCTAAATAGGGTCATAAAATTAAGATCCTTTTCAACAAAAATAGAATAGTTCTTTTGAATCCAGCTCACTAGACTGGGGCAAGTCTCTCTTTTTTTAGGTAACAGTTACTACCATCAAACATATTGCATAAATAGGAGTGGTTATCCGAAATAATAAAAAATCAAACTCACCACATTAAAGTCAGTTATATTCTAACTTCTTGAGTCAAATCTTGCTTTGTGTATTTCACGAATCACTCAAAGTTTTCTAGTTAAGCTTGCATTGTGGTGTTCATGGTAGAATTGTTGCTAATTTCATTTAGGATCAAGTCATATTGCTGAATACATACAATTTAGCATTCCTTGAATAATTGAATTATAATGGTTTTGTATAGCTCTTTACCCTGGTACATCCGGGCTCAGTTGAATTAGTTTTAACTTCATATCCAGGTTCTAATGAGGTTAATTTGAAATTAAGGATTGATTAATTGTTTGCTAAATTTAACATAATTTCTTAATTAATACTCAAGTTGTACTTAATCTTTTAACTTCTAACTCGTTTTTATAATTGTTGCATTTCTTCATTATTATTAAATATTTTATATTTGTTTTGATTGAGAGTTTTTCTACTTAGCATAATTTATAAGCTACCCTCGATCACACAGTGCTCAATTAATGTGTTAGTGTCTCAACCAAAGAAGAGTGTGTATTACATATATCAATTGACCGAATTATTGCCTGAGTTTCCTAGCTAATGAGAAACCCATGAAATCGAGTCACTCCCTGATTATCGGTACACGTACTGCAAGTCTTACTGATATCAATTAATAAAGACAAATGATATATAAGAATGAATTTGATAAAATAAGAAAGTTGATAACCTTCAGTGAAAAAAGTAAACCAGATAAGGGGGCTCGTTATTACACTATCACCGAATTCAATATATTCAAGTATAAGAACTATTCATCAAAATATCATGAACGATAGTATCGAAAGCCTATGTAAAGTCTAATAGTACCAAATATGTTACCAGATTATGATCCGCTGCAGAAATGATATCATCAGTAATTTCATATAAAGTAGTTGTACAACTCATATTTGATTGAGATTCAGGAAAAATGTTATTTGATTTTGAGTGTTCAACTATTTGCAGATGAAGTTACCTTTGAAGAAATTTCGAGAGTACTGGCAGTATACCTATGCTGTAATTCCTCAAGCTGTTGAGCTGAATTCACTTATGGTATAGGTATAATAACTGAAAGTTGCCAAGCAATTGGAAAATGACTATAGAATATAATAATCAGTTATATTTGTTATGAATTTGATAATATGAGGATAGCAAACCCTTTGTTTCAATATTTTTCAATATAGTGACAATGTTTTCTTCAGTAGTGGTTGTAAATTGAAGCTTATCTTTTATCCAGGCATTTTCTTTGTAAGAATGTGAAGACAATTGGATAGTATTGCCATTCAAAGATAATATATTTCCTAAATACGAGTAGCTACTTAGCTCTTTAGGATTTTGCGAATGAGTTGGTAGATACGTATCCTTCGTTTTCTTCATAACCAAAAGTCTCAGCTCCTTATACAATTCTTTTGTGTTTATTATATTTGATCTGCTATTTGAATGTTTTTTTTTCTCATGTAGAGCAAGTATTGCAAAGTTTCTTAGTGGCTTCAACCAATCAATCAATCAAAACCGGAGCGGACAAGTCCGGAGCATTTAGACAGCTGGAGTGGGTCCATTGTGCACCCATTGATACAAAAATTAGACCAGCAGGTCTGAGACAGTGCTAAAGGCTAAGGATTTGCATGAACAGATATCTTTTATGACTTCAAGCGGCATATGTTCACTGCCAATGTGTTGTAGCATAAGAGATGCCAGTGCTGGACATTCTGCTAGGATGTGAGAGGCAGTTTCGTAGGTCTCTCCACATCTGTTAGAAGCTGGGTCTTCGACAATACCCATTGTGTGTCCTGTTTTAGGCCTCTCCTACCCATAGAAAGTAAGGTTTCAGAGAGTAAAACTCCCTAATGTGGAGGCTTCGCCTGCCCCATGCGAGAGCCACTACGCCGGACTAAAAGCCACGATCCATCCAGTAGCTCCTTGAGTGAAGCCCGGTGGTCGATGAGATTCTGATCATTAAATCGGGGCCAGGGGTGCTCAAGGAACCATGTTCGGTCAATTCCTAGGTCACTTCGTTTCCCTTCACGCCAGAGTGAGCGGGAACCTATTCTAACCAGAGTTTGTTACTTCTGGCTAATTCAGCTAGCCTAGACGTCACTAAGTGGAGACGAAGTGCGCCCAGAGCTCTCGGCTGTCAGTGCAGATGTAAATCCGCCTACTTCGGTACTTTAATCTCTGGTTTCCCAAGGCAAAGGTCTGTATTGCACAGACCGCAACCTGGAAAAAGATTGCGTGGGAACTTAGTTTGACCTAAATCTCCCTTCTGGGTGTAGACGTGTAGACTCCGGCTCCGCCAGACTCGCCATCAGTCTTAGACCCGTTCGTGTTGTTCTTCGTGGCTTGTAGTAGCCCCAGTCTTCCATTAGTACAGTTCTTCTATATTTAATTTTTGCCTTGTCTCTAATAGTCCAGTCGTCCTGCAATTGAGATACACTTAAAATGATATTTTTTCCACATCTCTATTTTATGATTGATATTTATGTTTTTTGAGTCGCTGATCACGAATATGGAGGTTAAAAGATCGTAGACCCATGGCGTTCCGAGATATTGGCCACTTTCAAACAAAAAATGGCCGTTTTTCCGAGATTTCGTCGTTTTTGGCGATTAAAAGTAAAACAACACATTTTATCGAGTAGACAGTGAGAACAAATTTGTACAGAAATGAAAAATGCGTCGAATGGCGGAAAATAGAAGTCTCTAAGTCATTCGTGGCCTGATATGAGGCCCATTTTGGTTTTTTTTTGGTAACATAAAAATTAAATATCGTCATACAAATTTTCCTCTAAGAACTTTATTTTCTGCGCAATGGTAGTATTTCATGTGTATTTTCGAATCAATCTTGGTTTTTCGTCTGCCTCTTTTTTTGGCGTCAAAATCCGCCATCTTAGAAAAAACGGTTTTTTCATTATAACTCGATATTATCAGTTATCCATGCCAGCTGGTCAACTCTGGGAGATCT
The DNA here is from genome assembly GCA_958510875.1 of Endomychus coccineus. NCBI lineage: Eukaryota > Metazoa > Arthropoda > Insecta > Coleoptera > Endomychidae > Endomychus > Endomychus coccineus. Next base: position 32,961,154 of record OY294070.1, on the reverse strand, counting down.
AAAGTGACCTAGAGTTACATCAAGGCTTGTCAAAAGATGCAGAGATACACTGGCTGAACTAGCCAAGCCAAATAAAGTTCAACTCATCTGGGTCCCTGGCCACAGTGAAGTTGAATGTAATATAACGAGGCGGTGGTCGTCTGGCGCTCTTATCAAACCGGAGCCAATGGTCGCTTTATCAAATTGCGGGGGGGTCTCGCCCTTCTGGGCCAACTGAACGAAAACTGTCCTGACTTGTGGCGAGAATCACCACGCATGAGGCAGGTCGAGCTCCTTATCAAAGAGACTGTGCCTAGGCTATCAACGGAACTCCTTCCAATAAAAAAAACGGATATCAGAGAAAAGATCGGAATCCTAACGGGTCATTGTCGTCTCAACAAACACCCTCTTTATATGGCCATCGCTGATGATCCGATATGTAAGAAATGCATAGAGTTAGCAGCAACTGCCTCTCACATCCTGCCGGAATGCCCTGCTTTGACAATCTTCAGGCACCGTTACTTCGGCAAAACAAAACTGATCCCAGAAGAACTTATGGAAGCCAGCTTCAGCAAAATTCTGAGTTTCTGGCGGGCCACAGGCCTGCTAGAATAGACTAGCGCACAATGGGCCAAACTAAGTGGCCTAGGTGTATCTGAGGGTTGAGACCCCTCCCTCAACTGATGGTGATGGCGATATCCATCGCTGTCATGGTTTACTCCACTTGTGAAGAGAGCGCTGTTAAAGAACTTTTCAAATGACAGATTTATCATCAACATTGTTCATGATATGATAACCGATGAGGTTACAAAACTGGCGAGCACAGAACCCCGAATAGAAGAGTAACATCAACATCAAAGAGACGACTCACAACTGAGTCATATCGCAACACTCGAAAGAGTGACAATATATGAAAACTTGCAGACAGTCTAAAGCACTGATCACCCCACATCGTAAGGGAGACTGGTCACAGCAATTGAGGAAGATGTTTGGAACCGATGCCAAATTACTGACATAGGTACTAACGGGACATGAACCGCTTACCTACTATTCCACAAAAATAATCTAAACGGTTCACCGCTGTGAACTATGCATAAAGGAACCTTACCGCTCACCGTCCATTATCATTAATAGTGGATAATAATAATTTATTTTCCTGTGATGCGCCATGTCGAAGCTAGGGCCTGCCGTAAAATAAATGCATATACATTGTACTTGTTCGGCGATTTTTTGCATTTTACGAGAAATATATAGATTTTGGTTTGAATTATCAGAAGTGTAAAGTTGTAGAGCGAATAATCTCCTATTTTTATGTTCCAAAATTTTTTTGGAATTGCATATTTTCACCGCTAGATCGCCCCAAAGTGAGCGGCTATAGATAATCATTTTGATTGCTTTCCCCACCACGTTAGACATCACAGATGATAGAGTCTATAATTATTGGGAAGGGTCTTCTTTCCTGTTTTTAGAATTGGTTGGACTGTCTTCCAGCAGGAAGGAAACACCAAGTTTAGAATAGATAGACATATCAATACTTGAGTAACGTTCGCGGGTGATATTAGTAAGCCTAGTGGTGATATTACCTAATCTAGACACCAAACTTGAAAATCTTCCAAGTAAACACTTCTAGTCTGGGCTAATATTGAGAATTTTCTGCAGTAATGTGCAAGTATTGGAACGACTGGAAAAATTTTAGATGCTATCCTAAGCTTCGGTAAAGTCCTCTCTACATTCAAATCGGAACTTTTGATGTCTGAATCTTATGGCAGATAAGACCTATTGCAGTTCGTCAAGCCAAAATTCTTCTTCTGTACAGAAATGACATGAGTTCGTCAGCAATTACCATTCTTTTTGATGACCTAGTCATTTTTTCGATTGTTGTAGACCTGGAATATTGCCTCAATCTGTAGACTTCCTAATTTTCGTAATGGGATGTTTCAAGATGATTTCCAGAACACAACTTCCAGCTAGTTTATTTTGTTCTATGTTCTCGTTTCTCTTCAACATTAAGCACTTCGAGTATGGCTCAAGTGTGATTCGCCTCTTAACCATCTGATAAAGAGCTATTTTAGCTAGTCGTAGACTTTTTCAATGATATATCATTATCATAAAGTACGATAGTACAAGTTTCCGAACGAGAGATGATAGAGCTCTGAATAGGTGAAGTGATTTTCACATTTTCAGTGTGAAATACTAATTTTGGTGAAAATTATCCGAAGAGCAAAGTTATAGAAGAGAAATTTTCCTATATTTGAGTTGCAAAAGCTTTTCCTGAAATTGAGTATTTCATCCGCTAGAACACGTCGTAGAAGCTTCTCGAAAAATAATCAGCTCTTCAAGCGAAAATACTCAATTTCAAAAGAAAAGTCTAAGAACATAAAATGGGAAATTTTTCGCTCTACAACTTTGCTCTCTTGATACATTCCACATAAAAGGCAAAAAATCGCCGGAAAAGTACAATATACACGGTGTATCAGGATCTATGTAAAAAATTGGATATGTGATTCTACTTATATCATATTTCCAACAAAAAAGTTCATATAATACATATTCCGATTTTCAACGGTTAACAAGTAATTCGCCATTTCCTATTTTTTTTATGAAAATATCACATTTCCATGCGATTGACCTCTTTCTACAATCAGCATCGAATGTGGGAAAAATTAAAACATTGCAAATGGAAGAGCAATAAATAAGCTTTCGTATGATACTATATTTATAAATGAAATATTATTATTTTCAGGTCTTAACATTTGTCACCTGTTATTTGAAGAAGTCGTGAAAATTCAAACTTCAAATACTCAATATCTTTCCAATACGAATATGGAAGATAACTGTTGTCCAAATATCACTTTAGAATGGTATAAAAATGTTTTCATCGCACATGCAACAGCGAAGAAATAGTGTTAAATATAACTCAACGTCAGGGTTTGTGAAATACTAAGTTTACTGTTATTACTAATTTTGCTTGTAGAGAAGTTGTAAAGCAAATTACAAACACTCACCCATAGACTGGAAATTTTCCGAAGAATCTGAAAAACCTATACACAGCTTCCTATGATCAATCGTTCGACCGCGATTCCATGGTATACTAGATTTCCTCTAGTTTTCTTTATTTTCATCCGATAATTATGAAATGCAACAATTCGAATAGTGGTGAGTTCGTTTATTTTACGGCGGGCCCAAGTGGCGGAATGTCACTTCACAGGAAAATAAATTATGGGACGAGGAAGAAGTGGAAATGTTTGATCTTCAAAAGTCGATTCTTGTATTTTGACCATAGAATGCACTGTTTTCTAGTAAATTGCAAAAAACGGCCAAGAACGCCAAATATCACCCGTCCGTTCGTCTGTGGGTTGTGAAATTAGTGTTCTAGAAGTCGAAACCTTCCCAAAAAAGCAGGTCTGTATGCAGCTCAAAATTTTTACACGAAAAATGACGATTTCAATGTACCGGGATATCAAGAATTATCTTGGACAAGGGTGGTTGTGGAATCTAAGACGTGAGTCTTACTTTGAGTTCGAAATAATTATGTCACTGTCACACTGTCATCATCAATAACCTACAAATTTGATACCTATTTATTTCAGTTGTAAAATAATAATGAACTACAAATTATGAAATAATTATGTGAACTTTGAACCTTTTCAGAGGTTGTAATAACCACCATCTGGGTCAAAAACTGTTTTGAAATAGTTAATTTTCCGTAAATCGAATGACGTTCACGTGAGAAGCCCGTAGCACGCGAGTTAGAAAAGTGCAAACTGGTTGTACCTAATACGGCCTTACGACGAATTTTCGCGTGCCGTTTTCGCTCCATGTAGTTAGATTTAGTATCGGACCGTGCCCGGCGGCCCTTCTTTTTTCGATAAATGTCCATTCAATAGGAAAATTTAATTAAAACAGTTTGAGCTATTCTCAGATCTCAGCTACGCGCGTCTAAAGTGCGACGTACCAAAGAGAATTTTCTCGTGACTAAAATATACACGAAGCGGGTAAAAGCTAGCGGCCTATAGCCAAAAACACTTCAGTACAACTGGCGCCGGTCGCACGGGACATGAAACGGCCCCTAATTAACAAGACCGAGGTAAAATGTATAAACTCTAACTTACGCGCAGCGAGCTCCTCGAGACATATGTCAAAATGATTTCGTTCGTAGCTAATTACATAGGACGTCTGGCGTTCATGAAATTATGTTTTTAGATAATTCGAACCTTCTAATTTCGATAGGCCACGTGAAAATTCCAGAGTCCAAAGTGCTAAAGACTTCTGAGTGTTACAATATTCGTATAAAATTGCGAAATTTCGCACTTTCAGAAACTTCAAATTAATTATGACATAATTATTTCAAACGTAAAGTAAGACACACGTTTTAGATTCCACAACCACCCTTGACCGAGATAATTTTTGATATCCCGGTGCTACCCGTTACAAAATAATACAGTTAACAATACTTCAAAGCAAGTTGTTCTTGTTTCTGCCAAAAGCTGCATGAAAAACGTGATTGTGATTTCCTCAGATCTGAAAATAACATCAACGTCGTAACAATTGGGAATAGCACAATCCAGATGATTACAATGAAACTGGTATATTTGATTTGGTGCTCATAGTCCCGTAATTATGTTTACGATGCGTGGAAAAAGTGTCAGTCACGTTCTAATATGAGATTTCCATCCTACCATTGTCACGAACTGCAATAAAGCGCTTATTGTGAATCTCATAATTTGTCTTCTCGAAAACAATGCGTAAATATCACGGCAAAAAATATTGCGTAAACCTTCATTTTATAGGATTCTCGATGATATACACTTTTATAAGCTAGAGGTAAATATGATGGGAACACGATAAAAGCAACTCCATTCCGAATGCCTTTTTCACCTTGAGAAGAATGAAGCAATAAATCAAATACGAAACATGTAAATAAAATGTTTCGTATTCGAGAACTGTTCAACAGAATATAGTCCAGTGTTTGAAATTTTGTTTCTCTATTCAAAGAATCAATGCTCATATGTAATAAGATAATTCAAAAAATTGATGGTAAAAGCCTTCATGGTAATTTATCGTTATGATCAAATGAAAGAACGATTACTTTTTGTTTCTATATCTTTTTTGATAATAACGTGAAAACGTTGCTATAGTTTCAACACCGATGTGTCATTATCAAAAAAATACGATTCATGATGGAAACAGAATTATGAATTAACAATCAAAGTATGAATAGGAACTGAAGTACCTACAATAGATTCAATGTGATTACAATTGAGAGTAAGGGATCATGGGGAGTTTCGAAACAGGGAAAGTACAATGTGAATTGAGAACAATCGTGCATTAGGATAATTACTATTTAATGATTCGATGGTGAAAACTCTTTTACTTTGTTTTTTATCACATATATTATAGAAAAGAATCGTGACTATAGTTTCGACACTAGCGTGTCATCTTCTAACGATACTAATGTATGAAAATATTTATTTATTTATTTAGTATACATATGCCCAATAGATTAACTCAATTGTTGGACAAACAATACAGAGACACATAATATAAAGAATAACAAGAAATATGTAACAAAAATAATATCTAATGGGAATGATGAAAATAAACTGGCCAAATTCTTGGGCAAATAACCTTATGGTCCAGGAAAATAAGGAATTATTCATAGAAGTTTTTTTAAGTTTGGTTTTGTTTGTAAAAATGGATAGTGTTTGGTACCCGGAAACATATGGGACCACCCCGGCAGCCCGGATATTATTGTTTCATATATAATAAATATGTATATTTTTTTAGGTCAAAATTCGAAATATCTCCAAAAATATGCATTTTTTCGAAAAAAGTTTCGATTGAAAGTTGTGTAAAATGACATTTTCCACAAAAAATATAAAATTTTTTGATTTTCCGCATTTCAATAGATGTATCAAAAACGAAAAAATAATAATATCACGTTTGTATTTAAAAAACATTCGAAATTTCCCAAGATTTTTCCATTTTTCACTTTCTTCATTTCAATTTGTTCTGAAATGATTCAATTTTATCATCCTCTAAAACCTATAAAAAAATACGTATGACTCTAAAAAAAGTAAACTCAAGAAAAACGCACAATTTTCCTAGATTTTCCAGAGAATGAAAATCTCTTTATTTCAATTTGTTATTAAATGTAATATATTTGACGTGAAATTAGTAATTTGCATCCTCAACAATGGACAATTAAAACATTTATTTCATTCCAACATGAATATCTTCAAAAACATAAAACGGTTTTTCCAATTATCCCGGAAAATCCCGGACTTATGAAAAATGTTTGGCTATTTTCAGTGAGAAATATAATCGTACAAAACATTTATTCCGAACTTTAAAAAAAATACTATACTTTCGGGAATATTTCATTTTGTTATGTATGACGCGTGATATTCGATTATTCTAAATATATATATATATATATATATATATACATCTAATGTCACATTTGAGGACAGTATACCATATACTGGTATATCATATACTGGTCCCTGAACTCATCGTTAGGTGATGAAATTGTATATGATATACTGTCCTCAAACTCTAATTTTGTCATTAACGATTACTTTGTGGACGGTATACTATATACTAGTATATCATATACCAGTCCTCGAACTCTCTTCTTCGCTATTTTAGTTAGTTTATTAAGGCTGAACTTCATTAAACTGAGCTAACTATACTAATATTCACTGTACCACTACTTTGAATACATTATACTATGAATTGAAGTTACGCCCAATTGCCATAATACAATATATTACTGCGATTCAGAACATGGCTAATATTTAGCAAACACGCTGATTATAGCGTACGACGAATTCAACACTTTTTCAAATGAAAAATGTTAAAGGAGGAACATATGTCAGCAGCATGTAAACACTTAGCTGAATCGCAGTATATACGGAGGGTCCGGAAAATATAGTACGAGATTATATCTCTAGAATTACTCGAAATGTACAAACAAAATTTTGGCATCCTTAATACTGGAAAATGCACTTCTTAATGTAAAACGTAACCACCTATCGACTTGATTCTCACTTTGAAGATATTGAATAGCAGAAATTGTTACTATCCAACGTCCAGGTCAGTAGTGTACTAAAGTCAATTCTAAGCCAAGTATAGTACAGACAGTACGTTAGAGTGAATATCGAATGAGAAGATGCGCATGTGTATGACTTGGAAAGAGATGGTTGTCTGCACATAACAAATTAAATAAAAAACTTTCTTACCCGAGCGGAACTCGAAAAACAACTTTCCGATTTATTGATATGGTGGTCGGTGTCTGCAACTACTTTTCTATTGCCCCTGACATTCCCAGTTAAGCCATATGGTACTGAAACGATAAAAGTGAAGCGTTCCATGTGGATATAGGTATCTATATGGTATACAGGTTGAGTTTTCAATGTAGACCTAGACATCTATATGACATACAGGCTGTCACATATGGATGGAATGAATGTTATTACAACCACGTTTAAAATAGAAGGTACAACGTTTCGTTGCCCAATCAGAATAGGTCATGTATGAAAAAGATTTAGGTGTTAGCTAAGTCACCATCATCCAGGTGTTTTGACAAGTGACATTTTGAAACGTGTCTGAGAAGTGCCTGGAATTTTAACACATGTCTGAAAAGTATCTGACAAATTTTTGACATTTAGCCAGATATTCTGACAAGTCTCTGACATTTTGACACATGTCTGACAAGTGGCAAAATGCCAGACATTTGTCAAACACTTGTATCTGTATAAATGTCACACTTATCAAACATGTGTCAAAACATCTGTCTAAATGTCAAACACTTGTCAGACACGTGTGAAAATGTCAGACACTTGTCAAAACACCTGAAAGATAGTAACGTAGCTAACACAAATGTTTTTCATAAATGACCTATGATGATAAGGCAACGAAACGTTGTACCTAATATTACAAACATGATTGTGTTAACATTCATTCCATCAGTATGTGAGACTTTATATCACACAGATGTCTATGTCTACATTGATAACTTAACTTTCAAAATACACAACCTTGTATATCATATAGATACCTATATGGAATGTGTCACTTCTGTTGTTTGAATACCATATGGGTTAACTGGAAATGTCAAGGGAGTTGGACAAGTGGTTTAAGACACCAACCAGTAAATCAATAGATCTGAAAGTTGTCAGTTCGAATCCCGCACAGGTAAGAAAGTTCTTTCCAAGTGACACACTAACGCATCTTCTTATTCGATTCTCACTCCAACACAATGTTTGTCCTATACTTGTCTTAGAAAGAATTTGGTAGTACTGGACAACTGCAATTTTTATGTTCATTTAATTTCATGTAGCGCATCATGTGTATAAACGACCACTTTAATGTTGTAGTTATAATATACGTAGATAACGAAATTCTTCAGAAATTTTGAGTTTTTTAGACTTCAACAATGTTGAAAACGCCATATACAGATCACGAAAAAGCAAACGAAATCATTGCGGGCAGTACTGTTGCTATGGTTGTCTGATTCCTTTTTAACCGCTCTGGAAATGTAACGTTGTTAATTTCCTATTATCGCTATTCCTCTACTGCTTTAATTAATTTGAGGTTTCAAAAGTGAAGTTAGACCAAGGTTGTATAATCTAGTAAAAGTGATCATTCTAATTCTAGTTCAGTTTTGAATATACCTAATATTAACTTAGTGCATCTCTCATACAACATATGAACGGGAATGAGCAGAAAGAAGTAGCGGTAGTTATTTCCCCTGTCTGCACTTTTTGGTATGAGGAATTACTCCAGTGGCATGTCCTGCTCATTGTATTCTTGCTTAGACCCCAAAACCTACAAATCGGAGTTTGTATATTGACCAAATTGGTGTGAATTGCACTTGGTCAACAACACTGCTCATTTCAAATGGGCATTTGAATGATTCCACCAGGATTTTTCTGGTGAATAAAGAACATGCGCACCAATTCTGAATAGAATGTGACCATAAATCGCAAAACTCGTTCGCTAACTTTTTTGTTTTACAAGCGCCTATAAAGCAAAAGTCGTACCTCCCATCCAAGTGTACATGCGCTTTAATAAAAATCAAATGTGTACAAAGGAGCATCAATCATATTCAACTAACATAACATTACCAAATATATAAAAAAACGATATGAGCATTAACTGAGTGGGTGGGAAGTACAACACAACTTTTGCTTAATAGGCACTGTTTGTTTTTCCCATACTTATTATCATATAAGTTTATGGTTTTTCCCATAGTCATTTTATACATATACATAAATGGATTGCGCGTCAGGGATTTTCATCAACTCTAACATAAGGAACAATTGATTGGGGGAATACATCCTTCTAGCCATAAGAGTACAAGTTAATACAATGTATCATATTAGTTGTTATGAAAAAAATAGCAATTTTGTAATTATAGTAGAGTTCCTTAGTCCTTTGTTTTTCAGTTATGATTAGTTGTTTGGCTGCTTACTTTCATTTTTTTAAATGATATGGTATAACTTGTTGACATTAGGGATATAATAATGAAGTGGATTAACTAGCTTTATTGGATACTTTTAATACATTTAAAGTATAAAAATTGTGAGATCATGTTTCGCATCTGGATTTATAAATCGCTATTTCGACCTACTTAACAGTACCTCGCAAAATAAGTGATGCTGTTGGATTACTATATATGATAAAATATTAAATTTTTCCCCATTAAAACAGGTAGTGGTAAAAAATCATTATTTAGTCTGTACAGGATCAAAAAAACTTACTATAGCATCTTTATTTTTGACAACTTAAATAACTACAAAACATTATACAATTACATTTAATATTACACATTAACAGCACTATAATATAGGATATTTGAGGGACAAATCTGAAATTTGTGGAAAACTATTCAGGATCAATAAAAACACAGAAACAGATTAAATTGCTTCAAAATGGACAAATTTTTCTCCATTCCCTTCAGAAGCACTTATATAGGAATATGAAAGAGCATGTCATTGAAAATTGCACATCATGAATTTGAAATGAGTTGAATGCAACTGTTTGAATCACAGTTATTCAACTTTTTAATGGCTATTGTAGAGAAACTTTGTACAAATTAGAAATTTCAATTACCCTACTTACTATTAAATACACTATCCAAAAGCGTTAATGAAATTAATTTACAAACAAAAAATATTTTTGTTTTTCTACTGGAGGTACTTGAAGTTCAAAAAATCTATTTTACAGGCAACTTTCAAACTATTCAGCATTATTACTCTATCTTCAGATGGTATTCAAATACGCTGAAACGTGAGTAACGGAAGTTACAAATAAAAGTGGTATCATCACAGTAGTGTTAAATTTTCACAATATGTATCAAATTTCATATTACATAGTGAAGGATGAAACGATAGAATTTTTTATTAGTTAGTTGAATTGTTTCAAACTGTAAAATGGCATTTTTTTAACTTCAAGTACTCCAGTAGAAAACAGATGATCCAAAAAGGATTGTTTGTTCATAAATGAATTTCATTAGGGCAGTGTTTTAATAGTAAGTAGGGTAAGTAAAAAATAGTCACCCTTATCCACTAATAAGACAGAGGACCTTTCGGCTACCAAGCAGCCATCATCAGAGTATCCTCTTCACTCTGAAGAGGTACTTGGTAGTCAAAAGGTCCTCATTATTTTTAGTGAATAACTGTATACTTTTCCTCGAGTTTCATTTGTACCATCCTTAAATCTTTCTGATAGTATTACTTATGAAAGCTTTCAACATTTCGGGAGTTCGGTCTGAAAAAATACTATTTTCCATTAGTACCTTTCGACAGGTAGCCAAGCTGGGCAATTTTTTCTCTTTCAACACAGTCTGAAATATTTCATGCACCTTCTCTTTTTCTTCATCTGACCAATACTTTTTCACACCTGCAAAATATATAAATAAATACTGGCTCACAATTAAGACACACTTGATACAACTTGGGACAAGATTACCCATTCAGCCAAAAATAGTGTTCTAATGTACTAAAATGAGTCAGTCTGAATGTACTTTATGTAACACAGGACTTGATATATAAAAGGTGATCCACAAAAAATATACAGATGAAGAACAATGAAAAAGTGTGGCAAACATAGCCAGTTTCATGTTAATTACATTAAAAAATCTACTGTATTGTTATAAGAGATGCACAGTTGAAACAGTTATGTAATACCCCCCACAGCATATAGAATTCATCTTCAAAAATGTATGCATATAAAATAGAAAATAAATTTTTTAGTCACTTGATTTACAACTATATCCATCAAACAACAATCTATACTCCAATCCCTCATAACTCATTGCAATAAACTAGGATTTTGAGTATTTTAAAAATATTTAGTGAGTATCCAGTACATTGTTGATCTTTATTCAGCTAAATCCCACTATGATTTTTTAAACTGTCTTTTCTAACTACTAGTTGTATGTATATGACTAAACTAGAGTTAAAACTAGGGTGTCCTACAAAGGGGGTCTGGATAAGTTAGTGAGATAAAATCCACCAAGAACAATATGAATATGACGATTGTCTATTGTGAAAATGAACAAAGCTCTCGTAATCTACAAAAATCAGTCATAACATAAAACAGCCACTTTGTTTCTAAGTTGACAATGCTCATGATCTCGAATAAGATCTGCACCCACTCACCTCTTTTACATTTTTTCTGTGTAGCAGCAAATAAAGATTGCTTTCGTTGTTTAATTTTGTTTACAATATATGCCTTCAAAGTGTTTGGTGTTCGATTTTTCAACAATGCTTCTTCATTTATCAAAGAGGAACAATATGAGAGAGTCGGCAATTCAAAATTTTCTAAATAGAATTTTGCCTTCGCTTCAACTAGTATTTTTTCATCATTATTCCAAGACCGCCTTTTTCTGTTACATCTGCCGTATGAGCTGTTGAGCTCAGTGTCCTCCAAAGCATCAACATTTATCTCTGATACTGCCGATTCTGAAAAAAATAATTAAGAAATAGTTCATCAAGTGAAATACTGATTTTATTTCTCATTCTGAAATGTTCTAGAAATAGTGGAGGTATTAGGCTGTGTTTAAATTTGGGAAGCTAATGAGATCAAAGCTACCATCAAAATAGAAGCATATGAGAAATTAAGAACCAGAATTGAAATGTAATGGTGTCAGTAGCCATTAGGGGTGGCATTGCAAGAAACAGGAGAAAAAATTATATAGCTATAAGATTAAAATAAATACAAACCTTCATGTTTTTCAGCTTCAAATAGCCCAATATTGCAGCTTCGGTTCAATTGACTACGTGAAGAAGAATTTCCAACACCTTGAGCTTTTTCCAAGATTCCTGACATTCTCACAATATCTCTTGTGGCGTTTGGCATTCTATAATGTTCTAAATGTATTTTTTCATGATGTCCCATATAATCTGCCACATCTTTTAAATCAACTTCTTTTAAATTCATTGTTCCACATTTCGTGGCAAAATGTTTTCGAAGCTGTGTCCCTCGCAATCTTTCAGGGTATTTAGCTCCACAAATATTGGAATAATTCACTATTAATTTGTTAGCATCTAAATGTTGAACACTGTCTTTTCCTGGTATGCCAAATACATAAGGATTTGTTATGGGAGTTCCTGCCTTTTGCCTATATCTTAAAACTAGTTTTATACACTTCAGTTTATATTTGTCTACCAATACAGGGACATCCCGTCCCCTCTTTCCCCTTATCAGAAATCTCACATAATTTTCAATATGATCACCCTCTAGCTCACAAGCCATTTCATCATTCACATTTACTGCTTCATGTTGTTGAAAATCTTGAATTTTAGTTCTTTCAATTTCCCCAGCATGCCTTCGATTGAAAAGCTGCAAAGCAATCAGAAGAGCACCAGACAGTTCTTTCCAAGAAACCATTGAAAACTCTTTCTTTAGTTTTTCAAAATTAAGTTCTATCTTCTTATTCAAAAGATCTCTCAACAGACTGATATCATCAATAGTTGGAAGAGTGATGATTTTATTTCGTTTCATGTCCAGTTGGTTTTCGGTTACGGTTTTATATATGTCATATGTAAGGCCATCTTCTAATAGCTGAAGAAATTCACGTACATCCTGCAATTTCTTTTGATCTTTTTGCTTTATCATCTCACTTATCAGGTATAGAGATATTTTTTTTAAATATGTTCCAATATTTCCAGCAGTTGCAGGTGCTTTATACTGCCCTGTGTCTTCATTCAGACCTGCCATTTTGTTTATGCATATGACAACTTCATCATAATTCTGAGGATTAAACACCTCTTCAAATTTGTTTATTTTGGGGTCTCTCTGTTGGTAATGCCGATAGAAGTTAGCAACACATCGTAACCTACTTCGAATCATTTTGTGTAGATGTGGAGAGCGATATTTCTGCGTTAGCCTGTTTCCAAATAAAATTATGAGATCTTCATTGCGGACCAATCTACCAATCTGATCACCCCTGATGGGTGGTAATATTTTATTTCTCATTATTGAGTTTGCCTTTAAATTAACAAAAGTTTTTACACGACTTTCAACTATAACATTTCTTTGAAATTTGAACTTTGTCTTACAGCATTTTCTATAATGTGCTCTCAATGATAAAATGGAATACATAGCCGAACATTCACTGCATGGTAAATAATGTTCAGCATTTCGCTTTTTTTTTAATTGTGGCCTACGAACTACTATAATATCCCCTTTGTTGTAATTTTCATCACAGTTGTATAAAGTGTCTCCTTGTTTTCTTAATTTGCTGATAATACCCAGTCTCTCCTTACTTTTTACTGGTAAGTTTGAAAACAACATAACTTCTTCCTCATTTTTATGTTTATTCAGGAAGTGCCTAGCCAGCTTTGTTTGCTTTGTTTTGCAGAATGTGCAAAAATGTTTCTTAGTATTATGATTAGATGCTTCTACTCCCAAAGATATATGATTGGCTAATATTAATTGTAGATCTTTGTTGTTATTGTCCTCAGACTTTTCATTAGGTGATTTATTTTCCGTCCTATCATTCTCAATTGTTCGACTCTCAACTAAATACGGTTTTTCAATATTTAGTAAGATATTACTGTTGAATACTGGAACTATGCTTCCTGAATCACTATATTCCTCAAAATTGTAGTCTGGATCTTTTATGTTGTCATCACTATCATTCAAAAAACCTAAGAATAAAATACTTCATTATTGTCAAACTTAATTCTCAAATAAAAACTTGAACTTTCAAAACAAAAATAATTTTTCAAAATTGTTTGAATTGAAATGTAAATCAACATTTGACTACTTTGAATTTTGAAACTGATGGATGACTTTGGAACAATCTTGATGTTATTTGTTTCTTGATCTACATATTTGTGCAGGCAGACTTTTCGCTTCATGGTAATAATAGATTTTATTTAACATGTTTTTTAGTATTTCTAGGCAGACCAGCTTTTGCCACTATTAGAATATGAAGACCACACAAAAGGATTAAATCTGAATATTAAAAAATAATGGATTCATTCAAATTAAAACTTACTCATTGAAAAACAACTAGGTGTATTTTTCTGACCATTTCCATTTTCAGGATGATCCAATTGCTAAAAAAAGAAATCTTTCTCAATTGGGAATCGTAGAAAATTTTGTAAAAATCTGGAAGCAAAAACTTTCAAGATAATTCCACATCTGATTTTATGATCGATTCAGTACATAAATTTGAAAGGAATCTGGATCAAAAATTGTCTTTTTCCAATCCTCTATAGAAATATTGGTATAATTCAATAAATTTTTACGGGTCAGATTCATGATGTTGAGCAGACTTTTGTATTTTCTGTAGATATCAATGATCTAACAGGAATGTAAATTCACCAGAAATTAATAGTAACAAAGTTTCAGACTTTGATTGCATTGACAAGCCCATGAGTCACAATGAAGTATCTCTTAACTTTCATTAAGTGTAAATTTACACATACTTCTTCAACTTTTTCTTAACTACAAAAAATCTGCAAATACATATATTGTAAATTTAAACACTACCTACTATGTTGATATTCATTAGTCTGAAATGTTTGTAACTTCGTTTCTTTTTCTATTGTATGAAATAAAAGTGTAATGATGGTTCACTGTTATAGATAATCAATGAAATACTAGAATAATTTTCAAGAACGATAAACAAGCAACTTCCATCCATTTTACATTCTTTTCTAAATATCAGTCTCGGTAAAACCTTCCAAAATTTTCTCAAGTTACTCCTATATCCAAATATCCTACAGTTAAGTGTATTCTAAAAGTTTAAAAATACAATCACCATTTGGATACATACCTCATTATCCAATTTGTTATCTTTCAAGTAGTCTGAACTAACTTCCAAATATCCAGGATTACAGTTTGTGGAGGTAGAACAGTTTAACCCTGAAAATGTCTCCTCCAGACTGCTCTGACTTGTGTTATACATACTCGATCGGTCTAAAATTGAAACATCAAGAGATAAATATAACCATTCACATAAATCGACAGTGATCATAATCAAGTAAAATAGATTACTTACCAGAAGCATCGTTATCAGTGTTTATGCCTACAAGGGACATAATTTTCAATGTTCGTGAACTTTTTATTTTCGGCATATTTTGGGCGAGTTGGGAGTTAGGATAAAATAATACTAACGGTCAACAAGAATTAAGCAAGTAGTGAAATTGCGGGAACGCGAATCAAGGCCTCAAGCATAGAATAAGGAGTATAATTTCTATGTCTTCTATGGTATATTCGTTGACCTCAAGCACGGTCGTACATACAGGTCTGGAGACTCGTATGTTTGACATGAGTCTCTTACGCGTCGCCAAACTCGTAGTCCCTCGCTCAGCCACTAGCTGGCGTTTGGATCGGTAAAACGATTTCTTTCCGGAATCGCAAGCAGTGTTACTAAGTATTCTGATTCGAGAGAGGAATAGAACTGTTACTCTTGTCAAAATGTATTACTCACCTTAAAAATAACTTCCCCTTTTTCGTTATACATGACGCACACAAAAGACCTCGTTAAAACGATTTCTATCCGGAATCGTAAGCATCCCCTTTTGCGCATTTTCACATCTTTCGGCACTTTAAAAACAGAAGTTTCTTGCTTTACACTTTTATACTCCGTTTTACATTTCGGACAATGCACGGTTTCGTAATTTGTTTCTGAAAACGCAGGTATTCCTTGTGTTTACAACTTAAGAATGACAGTTGCCAGAGAATACTCTACGTGACGTCTTTTGGTACTACGCGACAGTCGATGCTTAGCGGACTCACTTCTCACATAGGAAACAGCCCCGAGTTTTCAGACCTGTATGTACGACCGTGACCTCAAGTTAGTAAAACCGGGTTTCCTAGAATTCCGTTCTGTCGCCAGCGACACATACCTGAAGTTGAAAATTTGAAATAAACCAACTGCAGTACTACAAAAGATTGGGTGTGAAAAATAGTCAATTCCGATTAGTCACAGAAAGTGGTGCTGACGCCAGAACGGAGTTCTAGGAAGCCCTCTGTAGCTTCAAAAATGTCGAGACCACATAGGCCAGGTTTCAATGCCCCCAACCGAATCTACATGCTTCAATAATTTAAGACTAATAATAAATATTAATATTAGTCTGAGCTAATAATGCATGTTTGCAAGAACAAATCCCTTCTTTGTTCAATCATTCATCAATTTCATGCACTTATACATGTGTTCAAAAAATATTTAAAACATCAAACCATCAGCAAAACGCAACTTTTCTCTTGAAGATTAATCATAAATTGGCGCCAAGCCAAATAAAAATTCGAGGAATTATACCTGATTATTTGTTATGAATATTACAATAAAATCGGAAGCAGGCACTCATGGAACATTCTACCAAAAGATTTTTATAGGTTGATTACTCTTCCGATGAAATTCAAAGACTCAAAGTATCATATTAAATGGTATTTTAGTTGGAAAATGAAGATATTTCTATTACTGTCGCTTATCTTTGAGGAATATATACGCGTCAAGTGATTATTTTTCTGATAAAATATGAAATATATTCCAAGTTGATTTCTCCAAATAAATATTACAGGAAGAAGGTGGGTGAATTGAATGTTGATGTTTTTTGTTATGCACCCATGATGAGAATATAATATAAGATAGTGTTATTGGAACAAATATTTTTCAGATATTTCATTGCAACAATAGAAGAAATTGGAAGGGTTCAATTCATTCGTTCAATCATTCATCCATTTATTGTTTCACAATATTTACATTTCATTAAAAAAATTTGTATTTTTGGCTACATGAATAATTAGCAAAAAATCTCAGCATTTTCATTCTGATGATCAATATGGAACTAATTTTAATAAATGTAAAGTGTTTTTCTGTTCTCATCGTTCAGGAAAGGGAGCAATAATCGAATCTGCTCAATGGAGAATATTCAAATTGATCATCAAATTCCATATATTCATTAAAAGAAAATATACTTATTGTGGTGTCATGGTTTTATATTAATTTTTCAATAAAAAGAAGAAGGGGAAAAAGGATGTAATATATAACTACTTAAACTTGAAAATAAAATAGGATGAAAGATTTTTCGTAACTATATCAAATTTGTATATACTCATTATATACGGTATCAAGAGAAGTAATTTCCAGTACCTACGTTTATTAATGTGGTTCGGTGGTTGAAGATGTTTCGCACCTTAATTCCGATATAAGCTATGTCATGAAATACGTATAATGCTGTCACTATAAATAATTATATTTCAGATTGTAGTTAAATGTTTTATTTATTCAATCATTCAAACACTTAGCATATGAATTATAAATAATTTTATTTGCCACAGCATTGGCGCGTGAGAAAAGACAACATAAATTGGTAACTGGATTCGTCTGGTGCATTTACACTTTCGGTTTAGTAGTTTTGTCCATGAGCACCACAAGGTAAGGGATTGTGCCCTTCCTCCCACACACAGTTTATATTATGCTCATAGCGGCGAGCGAATCAACTCTTGACATACCGAATTCAATACAGAACCTACATCGGTGGTTGTGGCCTAGTGGTTAAGATCCTGCTTATGCATATTGTTTCCCGATTTCGAAACTCCACGCAGCAAGGTTTTGAAATTTCTATATGTCTTGACTATTCCTTGCCTTTGAACACATGTATTATTTAACTGCATGTAATTGATTGATGTTCCTACTTTGAACACACATTTGATTTTCCTTGCCCTTGAAAACATGTATTATTGAAGTACATGTACACTGAGGTGGGAGGCACTTTAACAAGCTTTGTGGCGCTCGTGATTTGTCCATGAACGATGTACTTAAATCCACGTAAGTGAAAAATAATAATTGCGAGCAGCGCTGGATCATCCAGTAGACTGAGTAGGTTGTAGCCTAAGGCGCGTCAGTAGTTCTTTATATAGAGGGGACAAGTCATATACCTATAATATAACATAAAATCGTGCGAGAGAGACAGAAAACCCACGAGCTCGACTCGTACAATCCCACTTGTCTCCTCTATATACAGAACTCTTCGGTTGTAGCCGTGTTTCTAGTGTTATTTCTGACATCCATATTTTTTCAAATAGTATTTTATTGGAACAACCGTGTTTTTCTGGTATAAATATATAACACACGTATATATTTAACCTGCAGAAGTGTCTCACTTTAAGATTCAAGTGACGTCGTCGATGTGACGTTACGATTCATTGTATCTCTTTAGTCTATGCAAGAATACCTAGACTTCTTGATTCTGCGTACATTTTGATACAGTTCATGTGACAGCAACTCTCAGTATAAAAGGTTATATTATAGTGTGAATCACAGCTATTGAATATACAAATATCTGTGGTGTGAATAATTGCGGAAGTCAAACTCACAAGATGAAACATAGAGTTGTTATTACATAGAACATTTGGATACAATTTCAATGTAACAGACTATAATTTAACGTCTTTCATTAGAGGTTTATAATCATTTTCAATATATTTTATGTTACTACAATCATTCACATTTGACGCGCAGGACTGTCCAAAACCTATTTTGCTAACAAAATGTGATCACAGCTTTTCCATCCAATATGTTGCGAACTTTTTGAAGGACTCTGTATATGTTGATAAAATCGTAGTTATGAGTTTAATTTTGTTTTCTTTCATATTCATTTTCCAATTAATTTTTATTGAAAACTTATTTCATAATACGACGTATATTTATCTACACTTGATTTGACTTTATTGAATGAAAGTTTCTCTGTATACCTGCTACAAACTGTTCGACGGCGAGGTTGAAAGAGTTAAAAATTATCTCAGTAATAGTCTGGTCAGCGAGCTAGCTTTGTTGTCCAAAGAGAGTGAAATATTGGATATGATCAATTTCAGTGAGCTAATTGAAAAATTTGATTCCATGAAATAAAGATTATAATTTTCTGAAGTAGCTATACCTAATTACTGAATTAGTGTATAACACTGTACTAAAGTAAGATTTAGTACTCTAGTATTATATTATTTTTTACTTATCACTTTTTGAGAAAGCTGTTTGCATTTATTCCTGTGATTCTATGAAGTAAATTGTTTATATCCACTTCTGTGATTTTCGCAAATTTTCTCTTATCCGCCCGCTAATTTGCCAGACAATAGGGAACGTGCGCGAACTATTATTATACTCGGAAGCACTAAAGGCGCTAGTAGTGAAGTACCATAGATAATTCTACTACCTACGGTAGTAGAGTTATCTATCGCTCTATGTGAAGTACGGTGGATTGTATGGTACTTCAGGGCAAAAGTGTCACTTTCAAATATGCAATACACTACCGTTAACGAAAATTATCATAACTACATGTATAGACTAATTTATAACATACTTAGCCTTATTATAAATGAATTTATACTTGGTTGAAAAAATTAAAAATGACGTAAGCTTTTCGAGTCAGACTATGTATAGAATGTATTTCGAACTTCAAATTTTTTAATAATTGATTATTAACTGTGTTAAAGGAAAAACGATGTATATAATTAGGTATATTGCATATAATAAACGTGT
This sequence comes from Endomychus coccineus, assembly GCA_958510875.1. Lineage (NCBI taxonomy): Eukaryota > Metazoa > Arthropoda > Insecta > Coleoptera > Endomychidae > Endomychus > Endomychus coccineus. Next base: position 32,941,170 of record OY294070.1, on the reverse strand, counting down.
TTATTCAAGATATATTGAATAAATTAAGTTAATAAATCATTTTTTCAAATTGAGCTGTACGAATTTCAACTTATTGAAGGAGCATATATTGGAAAACAATAACATTTCGTAAATGAACATATGTTTGTATTTGGTTTTTACAAGGAAATTATTCTACAATGCAGCAATATTTCATAAAATGTTTTTCAATGATACTTAATAAATATACCAAATATTCAAAATAATGATTTATTTGATACTTTCTAATAAAAAATAAATGCGTGAGTACAAATCTAACAGAATTAATAATCAATTAATAAAAAATTTCAAGTTGTTTGTGACATCACTCCACTTCAACTGTCATTAGGAGAACAAAAGAAATTGAAGTGCGGCAAAATGAAATTTTACTTGGGACATAAACGACATGAAATTGAAAGATAAAAATGATGCAATTGGAAGAAAATTGCGGTCAGTCTTATTTGTATATTTACTTAAATATATAATTTCATGATACAAGTGAGACTGAATTAATTTATAAATATAAAAAAACTTTTATTAATTTTTTATTGCAGAACCTTGAGTGTTACCGATCATTTTTTAGGTCGGAAAGTGCGTTGTTGCCGACTTTGTTCGGAAAATTGACATGATGGCTAGGCAAAATAAGAACGCACCTTGAGCTCTCAACATTGCTTTTTTTAATTAGTCTTCTCAAATTTTCGATACGTGCAATACAAGGTACTTCACACTTTTGATGAAATACAGTTAAAAGTATTAATCGTGAACTTTCCATTAAATAGAACGAGATAAGTAAGTATGTCCCCAAACTCAAATCAGCAAGTGTCCCCAAACTTGAACAAAAGTCCCTGAACTTCATAGCAAATGTCCCCGAACACTCATGTCCTTAAAGTTACCATTGTATGAAGAACGAAGTTTGAGGACTGTCCTCAAAAACAACAAAATGTCCCGGAATGTATCATTACGGAAACAAAATGTCCTCAAACTTGACTTTAGATGAATATATATATATATATATATATATATATATATATATATATATATATATATATGTCTTCCGCATTTTACAAGAAAATCAAAAAATTTTATACCAAGTTTTTTGTGGAAAATGTCATTTTACACAACTTTTAATTGGAACATTTTCGAAAAAATGCATATTTTTCGAAATATTTCATTTTTGACCCAAAAAAATGTATATCCATAAATATATGAAGCGAGAATATCCGGGTTGGCGGGGTGGTCCCAGATGTTTACAGTTTTACCAAAAAATACAAAGAATTGACTATTTGTGAGATACAGAGTCTTGAATTCATGACCATTACAACTTCGAAGTAAGTGCTACCTGATAAACAGGCTCTTCCTTATTTCTGCTCTTCAATTAATCACACACATGGGAATTATTATGTTTGCTGATACACTCCGACAGGGCAGGTGTTGAATATTTCACTGAGTCTGCGTTAATTCCTGAAATGTAGACCAACTTCTCTTCATACATCTAGGAAATGCCTGAGGTTTCGAATCAATCGAGAATAGAGTAATTAAGTAGTTATGAATTAGCTCAGAATATGAAAACCCGCACGACCACACAAATCTGGGAAATGCCTGGTGCCTGGAGAATATCAAATCGAAGAATGAAAAATAGCATATTTGACATGACCCGGAATATAAGATCGCACTTGGATCGAATTAAATCGTTGCGAGTTTTTGAAATACCCTGAATATCTGTAGCCGAACCAAGAGCTGAGAATTTCTAATAAGACTTTATGGAAACTGCGACGTGAATGCTTGAGCGTCCGGCCGTTTGATTGAACCATCACATTCACCGGATGAAAACGAATAACATAAATTTGCGTCAGCATTCAAATCTACATCGATCCATGTCCATGATTTGTAAAAAAATTCACAGTAAGTATCTAATTCAAAAGCAACAGTTAGGGTGTAATTTATAATTCATCATTTATCTCTTGAGCTATTCAGTATATAGTTTCTTGCAAATTCGATGATTCAGCATTGCTATCTCGATAACTATAATAGATAGAGAGTTGGTTGAACAATGGCAAATATGCGCACTTCAATGCTAAAATATTTGTACAGAAGAAGTTTGGAAAATTTCGATAATTTTTTTCTAAATCAATTTTCGCTTATCTTTCTTACGGCACTGATTATTTTGAGAAACGAAGAGCACTTTTTCATGCTCTTCAAGAAAATAATTGTATTCTTCAGATACGACGTTTCTCTTTTAGATACCCACCTCAGCTTTATTTTTTTGTTAAGACGAACCTGGATTTTTAATTTAATGTTTGGGTAGGTTTTGCCTTCCCAATGTTGTATAACACTTGTCACCAAATTGTTCGCTATAGAGATTATCTGATTTTTTTAAATTGAAGGTTAAGCATTGACTGAAACAGAACAGTATGTGGCGATAACAAAGATTCTTCCATATTGCCCAAGAAGGACCACAATTTCTAATAGTTATTTCATTCGAGTTCAGAATGGATCTTTAAAACATCAATTTTTAATCGTATTTATATTATTAACTGCAGATTTCTCTCCTCTACAACATCCTTAATTGAATCAAGGCTGCGGCCCGGGTATACTGAATGAGATGTAAAACCTTGCCATCTTAATTCGTATTGATCAAAAATTGAGCACACAATGTAATACATTTTTATATTCAATTGAAGCTGAAAGTATGCAGAATTGTATGAAGTAATTTTCGATGAGATTGGTTGATTAACGCCTTCAAAATAAACTTTTGAAAACATGCTATTTTCGTCAGGTCAATTCGGCATTTTAACGGATATATTTTACGTGAAACATGGCATTAATCATGTTATTATTGTATTCATACAAGACATTAAACGTTTAACTATAAGTTGACACACAAATAACAACGATCAGATCAATACTTTTGTAGATCAATACGAAACCAACATCATGTACATTATTATAAAATATTGAGAAATTATGTACCGAAAGTTGCAATTTTTTGCTGATGCCGACTCATTCATTTTCATCGATTTGTAGCTAGCTAATATTATAGAATTGAAGTTATGTGAAAACTTACTTATTTATTTACAATTTCTGATAATTGGTGACGATTTTATTGTTATTGTTTATCGTGTAATAAAAAATCACAGATGAATGTAATACAGTAACTAATAGGTGGAATGAAGCATCTACTATAATAATTGATTATAATTAAAAGTAACTACTTGATTGTTGAGAAACTTGTATGTACCTTTAATTTGAAAAATTAATGTAATATATCTATGGTTTTGGCGTTTATGTAGTATAACGTCCTTTTAACTTTCCAAAGTTGAAGATTTGAACTCAGATTTAGACAAACTGTCAAACTGTTTCACTACACTGTGGCATTCACAAAGCTAGGAGCTGACAACTCCTAGTATTGGTGTAGTGAAACAATTTGTCAACATCGCTACTAAATTAAAGGTTGCGAGTTTTGTGTAAGCTTTAGTTCAATTTTCTCACTTCCGAAAGATAAAATTATTCACCTCCTGTAATATTTGATGAAGTTGGGTTCGACTTTATGCAAATTTATTCTCATTATAAGACTTAAGAAAAATTAAAATGAGATTACACTTGATAAAATGATATCAACATGTTTATTTGCACAAAAACATCGTGAAGAATATTTCTAACACCGAACAAACCTAAGATATACATGCTACTTATACTAATTATAAATTAAAAACAAATCAGGAATGTGCTTCAAGACGGTTTCAAGAGGGGGAATTCTATAAGTCAGATATCTGCAAATATTTTTATGGAGTTCTAGTTTCGTATCTGAATCTCTTATGAGATGCGAAGAGAATGAATTTGCATAGATCGTCATCTCCCGCGTGTAGATGGCAATGTTCCTGAGGCACTATTTGGTAGTTTACTGTGCCCTCTCGGTCGAGTCGACTTCGTTTGCCATGAAACCTCAGCCTTGAAATCTTTATGCATTACCCAACAATCTGGAAGTATTTCATTGAAAACTTGATAACCGTGGAACAAAATCAAAACTCTTGGTGTTAAACCTTTTTCCTTCTGGTCTGTAGAAAATTTGAACTTCCATGTAACAAAAAAGCAATAAATTCCTTTTCCTGCAAAACCAATCAACTTCATTCTTCCGGTGATGAACTTGAGCGAACAGGACCAGTTTTAACAATATAATATTTATCTCAAAATGCCATTGAGGAGCTACAAATGTATGAAAGATGTTAGAGAAAAAGTATATTCCGAATGTGATTCCTGTAAGAGCGCCATTTTCCAATTTGGACGGACATACTTTTCACCCCAACAAAAATGATGAGCTCAAAATGTTATTCCATCATCTCTGTCCAACGTTCTTCAGAAATTGGAGATTGCAATTTTTTCGAAAAATCAAAACCTAAACTCACTTGCGGCGATGATGGTATTCCTAGATTATTCGTAATAGACAGTGTACACAATCTAGTCATACCACAGGTAATGTTCAATCTTGCAAATATCACTAATCCTTCCAATGCATTGTTAACAGTGGTGCCCCACAAGGAAGAAACTTAACACCTCTCTTATTCTCACACTCTTTGCGATGATTTGAAATTGTTCCTTATCATAGTATCTCAGGAGGACTGTTTAATCCTGCAAAAAGATCTTGAAATTTTACAAGTTCGGTGTACAGAAAATAATCTTCCCCCCATCACAAAAAAATGCAACTACTAACAATGGTATTGCTGCTTGCCTACGTTACCCATGAATGGCAGAAATCTATTGAGAAATATGGGGAATCTCTAGCTGTAGCAGTGGATATCTCCAAAGCATTTGACCGAGTGTGGCATCGAAGCCTTCTGGCTTGCCGCTTCAACTTTGTAGCTTACTATCAAATATTCTCTCAAATAGATCACTGCATGTGGTGATTGACGGAGTATCGTCCGATACAATGGCTTTCAACGATGGTGATCCACAGGGATCTGTCTTGGTACCAGCTCATATAAACGACCTGCTGGAAGTAACCACCTGTCCCGTCCACAGCTTCGCATATGATGATACACTTCATAACTCTCTCTCTCATCTATAGCCCCTATACCATCCAATGAGACCAGAATGGAAAAACAGACAGATTGACGCAATTATTGAAGATCTGGTGAAGATTTTGAAATGGGGATCTGATAATCTAGTAGATTTCAATACAACCAAATCGCAAGCTTTCGTCTTCCCCAAGAAGGCGGGTCCCACAATCCCTAATATGATGATGTCAGGTACAATTATTCCTATGACCTCTTCCATATCCATGCTCGGGATCACCACCAACAGCATCCTCTCACGGGATAATCATGTGAAGTCAATTGCGGAAACCGCATCACAAAAACCTGGATTTCTATGCCGTGCCAAGAGCTATTTTACTTCACAGTAGCTCATCATAATCTACAATGCACAGATTCAACCTTTCCCAGATTATAGTTCACATATTTGGGGTTCGGCTCCCAAATATACGGTGGAGCTCTTGGATTCTATACAGAAGAGAGCTATTCGTCTTATTGATGATGTCACACTTACATTGACCTCTCTAGAACATCGTAGAAAGGTGGGAGATTTTTCCCTTTTCTGTAGACATTGGTCGTTGTTCATCAGAAATCTCGTCTGTTGTTCCACCACGAGAGATTCCAGATAGGTAGACTAGACGAGCTGAAACTAGTCACCCCTTCATTGTCAAGCTCGAGATCTGCCCAACTTCTTCCTACCAGACTTCATTCTTCTATCGAACGGCGGAGTGGAACTCATTGCCTAATGAGGTCTTCCCTTATGCCTATAATCTCGAAGCATTCAAGAAATATCTGAATGCATATCTCCTCTCTCAACATTCCACCGCTGGCTCACATGATTTTCTTTGAACATTATAGGTTTTCCTTTTATGTAGTCAAAGTATGAAAGAAGATGTTCTGCTCTCTCATGAATCTCATCAACAGAATATATATCAGAATCTTGAAACTTAGAGAAGCATCGCGGTGGCGCAGCCGATGCTTCGTCCCACGACGGACAACAGCTAGTTGAATATAAGCGTAGCAAAACTGTTGAAGTTATACATACGAGTAGACTAATAGATATTTAATATTAAAATTTAGTTAGATGTGAGGGTAATAAATGAATTACCAAGAATTCATATTTCTAGAATAGATGTTGACGGTATTTGCCTAATTCCTAATATGCACACTATTGTTGACCTGGATCTCAATGGTTATGATAGGATTCTCATTGGGCTTATTACTTTGGGCATCTACGACTAGCGCGCAGCTCATTAAAAATAATCCCCTTCTTATACCATTAGCGCGCGTGGTCGGTATACGACCAGCGTCGTATGTGATCAAAACAAAATTAAAATGCACTTTTTTTTTGCAAATGATTTTTTTTTAATTCATCAAATAATGAAAAAAACAGGATCTTAGCCTCTTTTGATTTTTTTTTCTAACTTGAATCAAACTCATAATATACATTGGTATTCAATATAAGCATAGATATGGTACGGCTGATACATTCTTTTGCAACATTCTTACTTTGTGTTTTTTTGGGGAGTTATTTAGATAATTATAAACGAATGATTTGACTAAAAAAAGCCCATCATCATGATATGTTATGCAATCAATTACTATTTAGACTTATTTTCTCAATTTTCCGTCAAAATTTTTATATTTTATTCAGATTTAATTTTAATTTATCTATTCTAATTTTCAACCATGTTAACTATGTTAAGAGCAAAATGGAAAAGGGTTACGTGTGATCGATAACTATAGATCTAGGAAAGACCGTGCAATTATTGCAGGCCAACGTAGGAGGTACGTATATATAAGTTGCATTGTCACCGTCGAATCATTCACACAAGAAGATCCGAATTTTCAGCCATTCCAAGTGACATTGCAGAAACTCATGAACGTATTGATTGGATGATCCAGAATGATCAGATTTCTACTCCAGACAATGAAAGTATGATCCTTATCAACGATCCTATCAACCAAAAAATAGTGCTTGGAACTATTCAAAGTCTACAGTTTTTATGCCAAATGAGAACGATCTATATGGACGGCACATTTGAGTATTGTGTCCAACATTTCCAGCAACTTTTCATCATCCATGGAGTGAAAAACAACAACTAAATACCGCTGTTGTTTTGTTTGTCAAAAACAACTTACGACATTTTATTTCAATCAATAATTGATAAATGTTGGGTATATCCGTGGATATTTTTTCCATACAAGGTTATAGTGGATTTTGAATAGGCAATTGAAGATAAGCTGATATTACGTTGGCCTGGGTTGATAAACTATGGCTGTTTATTCCACCTCACCCAGGCGTGGTACAGGAAAATTCATGAATTTTGTCTCGTTCTAGAATACAAGGATAACCAATCTGTAATTGGAATGTGGCTCAGATGGACATTTGGAATACCTTTTCTACGACCAGACGAGGTACAAGAAGCCTATCGTATCATGGAACCATATGTTGGTTATTTGTCACAATTGGAAAGATTTGACGGTTATTTGAAGACAAATCACACGTATAACGACGCAAAATATTCACCACAGATATGGGTAACAGACAATATTTGGAATTGCGAAACAACAAATGCATGCGAATCATTTCATTCGCAGTTTAATGTATGCCTTTCCAGTGCGCATCCAAACATTTATGAATTCGTCCGAGATTTAATAGAATTTATTGTAGAAGCACAAATATGTATACCGCAGGTAGCTCGCGCGCTAGTCGTATACTGACCCTAGCGGCTTTAAGAGGCTTTGCGCGCTAGTCGTCGTCGAGCGTCATTACTTTGTGTGTTACATTTCTTCAACTACCATAATCAGATGAACCCGATCAACAACCCTTAGCATAATTGTAGTAATTTTGAATCAGATGGTCTCGAGATGCTAGTGTGGCATCTTTAGCAATAAATAATACTAACTTATTATTAAGATCATTTCTTTTGGTGGATTCTGCATAAGGTTTCCACCCCCTGAAAGCTCAAGTAGTAAAATGTTATTGTAAAGTAAATCAGTATATCAGAATTCTTCAATGTATCAACAAGTTTATCAATCAATTATGCATCATATCATAATTCAACAATTCAATCGTTAATTTATAATTTGAAGATTCATAGTTTCACTTTAGTATTTTTAAGTAGTGTGAATAGTCAGGTCCAATAAACTATCGAATCACAAACATTTCGAGTTTACTTAACTTTGAGCAAAATAGTGTGTAATCAATATACATTTTCTTTCTCGCCTGCTAATGAACAAACTAGTTCAGTTGTTTAGATACGTTTGATATTATGTAAGTAAGTAAGTATGTAAGTAAGTAAGTAAGTAAGTTTATTCTTCCTTCGTAATTAGATACATTACAATATAATAAGTACAGCAACACTACTAAGAATGAAGTGGCGTCAAAAAAGAGAATATAAAATATAATTAATGTACACTGCACAATAACAACAATTTAAAAAAAAATTATAAAAGGACTATTATTGTCACTTATAGCTTAAAAATTCGTCTATGCTGTAGGTCTCTATTTCGATCAGATACTTGAAAACAGCCCTTTTAAAAGTCACTAATTTTTGAATAGTTTTAAACTCGTCTGGTAATGCATTAAAAAAATTAAAACATCTATATAGTGGAGACTTTTCGAAAAATGTCAAGTCATGTCCCGGGATGCTATAATTTTTCGATCGAGTATCATGTGTATCTAGTTTTTCAAGTTTAACAAAAAGATGTTTGTTCTTAAAAAGAAACATAATACACTCATAAATATAAATGCTATAAGCAGTAAGAAGAGTATTTTTTCTAAAATATCTCCTACATGTTTCAATGAATTTAAGATTCAGAATGATTCTCACAACGCGTTTTTGACTCACAAATACATTTTCAAAAATAGTGCTTGTACCATAGAATATGATACCGAACTTCATTCTTGAATAAAAATTTGCAAAATATATAGTTCTTAATATGGAATAATTACAGCAATCTTTAAGTACCCTGATCGAATATCCTACACTATTTAACTTAGAGGTCAGTTTGTTCACATGCTCTGACCAACTCAATGTGGCGTCCACTTCTAGCCCTAAGAACTTTACCGACTCTTGCTGTTTATAAGTAATCTGGTTTATTACCATATTTGTAGGCGGTTCAAAGCCTGGATGAATATTTCTAAATAACATTATATTTGTTTTTTCAGCATTTAGTATTAATTTGTTCTTTCCATACCATTCACCAGCATTCAACATTGTGGCACAACACACAGGAATCAATTTTGGGTAAAGTTTTTCACTTAGATTCAGATTGCTATCGTCAACAAAGATTACCAATGTGCGTTTTGGGCCTTCTAATTATGTAATATCGTTTAAAAAAATTATGAATAACAGAGGATCCGCCAAACTTCCTTGTGGAATTCCCACATTCGTTATTTTGAGTTCTGACTAAACTTTTGAATTTGAAGTAGTAACTGCCACCCTTTGTTGCCTACTCCTCTTACCCCATATCTGTGAAGCTTGTATAACAAGAGGGAATGGTCTAAGGTATCGTACGCCTTTCACAAGTCTAGAAAGATTCCCTCCGTAAGTTCACCCTTATCAATTTTTTCGAACACAGCTTGAATAAAGGAAAATACGGCTGTGTCAGTTCCTCTATTTTTATGCCGCTATGTTGAATGTCACTGAACAATCTAGATTTCTTAAAAAAGGAAATCAACCTGGTACACATGGACCTCTCAAAAAGTTTTGATAAACTATTCAGAAGGCTAATTGGCCTATAGTTAGAGACATCTGATGGGTCGCCTTTCTTAAGAATAGGCTTTATTAGAGCCACCTTAAGTTGGTCCGGAAATACTCCGTGCCTAAATGAGTTATTTATGATATGTGTAAGTGGTTAACATAAAAGTCCTTTACATTTTTTTATAATACACACAGGTATCTCATCTGTTCCACAGCTAAGTTTGTTCTTTAGTTTTTTTAACAATTTGAAATATCTCTTCTTCACTTACAAGATCTAAGAACATGGAATTGTCATTTAGAGGAATTTGGCAAGTGAAGGGCCTTTTCGGTTGTTTATCCCTAAGATTGGGCACAACGTTCTCTAAGAACTCGCTCATCTTATTGGCATGTTCTTGAGGGTTCTCGAAAAGCTGACTGATGTAATACCATCTTGACTCATGGAACCATTTATTGACTAATTTTAAACCTAAATTTACTGTTGAAAGCTCTCTAGAATTGTCCGAACTAGTCAAAACACATCATATACCAACCGATGATTTTTAAGTTTCCTCTGATGTTTCGAACATATTTTCAAATATTCCAACTTTAGAATGTAAGTCTCTTATCAGAAGCATTTTAGATAGATCACATATTAGCCCTTTAATTCAAAATGAAATAGAACTCGCGTATGACCTATGCTTGAGTCAAAACTATTGTCAATTTAATAATGAATTTTATGTATAGGTCCCGCTATGGGTAACCCATTGAGTCCACTATTAGCAGACATTCTTATGTCTGATCTGGAGGACAAAATAATGAACTGCACACTAGCAAAAAACATATTCAATTTTGGTATAGATACGTAGATGATGTACTTGCCTTCTTCAAAGGCACATCCAGACAATTAAATTCCGTTCTTCCATTTATTAACCAACGTCACCCAAAAATTGAATTCACGTTAGAAACAGAAAAAGATACAACAATAAACCTTTTGGATTTAACACTGATACGTGACCATAATAAAATAAACTTCAATATCTACAGGAAACCCACTTTTACAGACATCACTATTCCGAACTCATCGTTTAGCTCTTGTGGCCATAAATTAGCAGCATATCACTCAATGATCCATAGAGCATTTTCGATACCATTGTCAATAGAACACCTCACTATTGGGTTGAACACGATCGAACGAATAGCCATCAATAATGGTTTTCCGGTAGATCAAATAATCAAACTAATAAATCGCAAACAACAACAATTAAATTTCTATACAATTTATCCGCGTATAAAACACATAGATGTATCCACAAATTCATGTCTTTGACATATTTTGGTACAGTAAGCGAACATATTGCTAACATTGTATCACGCCATAATTTTAAAATCAGTTTCAAACCTCAAAATAAACTTTGCCATCTTATATACAATGCCAAAGACAAAACTAATAAATATAGAAAATCTGGAGTTTATAAGATGATTTGCCCAGACTGTGATGACTTCTATATAGGTAGAACTTGTCGTAATTTCAGATTGAGATACGAAGAAAATTTTCGCTCGTTTAGACTCAACCTTTGCTGATCATTTTTTACAAACTGGTCTTAATTCCCCTAATTCATTAGATAGCCTAAGCATTTTACATAACCAAACCAGAGGTTTTAAACTGAATACATTAGAATCAATAGAGATTTATAAAGGTGTAAAAAACTCTTAATAAAAATATCCTCAATGATATTGTTAGATTAGTTAGACCTATATTAAAGTGATCTTTTCATGTGTCTTTCAAACCGCTCTCAAAATAATTCTTAGAATATTGAATTATAATCACACTAATTCACAAATTGTTACCTTGTTTACTATGTAATACTGTACTGTCTTTCAAACCGCTCTTAAAATAATTCTTAGAATATTAAATTATAATCACACTAATTCGCAAATTGTTGCTATGTTTACCATGTAATACTGTACTTTCCTAGGATCTACCTGTTTTTGGAATTTCCGTTGATCCCTTAATCTCAACCCTACTTTACTCTACTCTATTTATACTTGAACTGTTTCATTGATTCCTTCATAATTTTCTAATTGTTTGATAATGGCACTTCGGTGTTGAAACTATAGTTACGTTTTCACGTTATTATTAATAAAAGTGGTATAAAAACAAAGTAGTTATTCTTTCATATAATCAAAATTCATTGATATACTAATCAATGATGAAACTAACCCTTCAACATTGCTCGAGTTTAAAACATATTAACATGAGATTGATCTGATCCCAGAACTTCTGAAACATGGATACAAAATGGTCATAACATTTAGAGGATTAAATGGACAATAAATACTCGTTCTCCGATTCGCGTAGATGTGTTTCTATTTGCAGTATATCTAACAGGGAACTGGGTCAGGAAAGCATGGAACGTGAACGAAATTCGATCGAGATATGTCCAACTGAGTTTGTGAACTGTACTCAACTGAACTCATGCAGGATAACCGACTGTATGCCGTTTCATTCATGGACGACATAAAATTGTTTACGTTGGTTGCATACAATTTGAATTAGACAAATGTAGCGAATGGATTTATGGTCAGGCATTTCAGATTCAACGATCTCCAATTTGTGAATGATCTGTTATCCCTTCAGAGGAAAAAGATCACCTATCCTACTAAGTCACATTTTCTAATGGTGTTCTGGATTCATTATTAATTCAGGAATGAGAAAGTTTGCATCAAAATTAATGTTCACTAACTTCTTATTGTTGTATATAGCTTTAGGTTCATTTTTCATTAACTAGAATGCAGTGGCCTGTAAAATAATTCAGGTGTAATAAAATAAAACACTTTTAATTTGTTTTCATCACATATATTGTAGAAACAAATCATGACAACAGTATCGACACTAGCCTGTCATCTTCAAACGAATGAATGAAAATATGAATAATCTTGGCTATTTATGGTACCATATATGACCCAGGTTCCGGCTGGGGAAATACATTGCTAGAATAGTATAATTGAAATTGGATGATGACGTAGAGGTTAATATTGTGATAAGGAAATTTTAATGCGAAGTTATACTAGGAAGGACATTTAACGTTATCAAGAAATCAAACAATGCTATATAGTGGAGTCTTTCTACGGAAAAATGAGGCGAGATTCGTAAAAATTTGATAGAGGTTGGGGAGGTGGAAAAAGTTATTTCTTGTGATAAGCGTAATGATATTCCAGAATTTCTACAAGAAATATTCACCGGAACCATCCCAAAAAACCCCTGGGCCTTTTTTTAGGTCAGTTTTGGAGTTTTGATTTTTTTCAACCCCTTAGACTTGTGACTGAGGTTTGGGAATTGGACCCTTTTATTCTTCATGTTCAAGGAAGCTTTGGTTCAAATTTGGAGTGTTTGCAATCATTACTTCCCCTAGAATAGATATATATATATATATATATATATATATATATATATATATATATATATATATATATATATGTTTCTTCTTAGGTTCTCGCGGACGTAATGTGTAGAACTGGATTCTCGGGTATTGATCCGCGTTGTGTGGTTTCGGTCCAAGATTTTCCAGACTCTACGGTCGAATCACCTGAAGATGGCAAATGCGACTTTGCCGAAACGTCGTGAAATTGGTCCTTTTGAGGACCGAAACCACACAACGCGGATCAATACCCGAGAATCCAGTTCTACATATATATATATATATATATATATATATATATATATATATATATATATATATATATATATATATATATATATATATATATATTTATATCTACGTTTTTAGGGGTAAAAATTGAAATTGGACCATTTTGATCAAATCTTCACCAAGTTGGATGAAATTTGGTGTCAAAGTAGATCATGGTGACCGTAATAAGTGATCCAAAGATGAAGTTAAAATATCCAATAGTTTTGATAAAAATCCAAATTTGGAAGAATTGGCCCAAATTTTGAAGATCATCAGAAGTAACATTTTGTCGCGGCTTGAATTAGAAAAAGCGCAGGTGATGTTGTATTATATACCTATATATTCTATAATAATTAATATGTGTACTAAAAAAAAATGTCACTATGTCACAAGCGCTTGTCTACAAAAAACTGACTCACCTCTATAGTATCATGAATATCTAGGATAATCCATATTTTCATACATTAGTATTGTTTGAAGATGACACGCTAGTGTCAAAACTATAGTCACAATTTGTTTATATAATATATGTGATAAAAACAAAGTAAAAGTGTTTCATTTTATTATATTAATATGATAAATTATCACAAAGTAATGGCTTACACCATTGAAATACCACTAGGCTTCATATTAAAAAAAACGTCTTATGGTTGAACATTTATGTATTAACAAAAAAAAAACAAGTGCCAAACCACAATACAAACTTCTTTGTCCCCATAAATTAACGAACTAATATAACGTATTGCAGTTAAGATATACATCAGGATGTCTGACCAGCCAAATGCCATAACAAAAAATATGTAGATTAAAAAAAAAGCTGTCATAATGGAACAAATAACAAAATAGTAGGATTTCTCATATTCTGGAACTGTAACATTTTATGGAAATATATATACTTAGGAGAAATTCTAGTAGCTCCGAGCGCTTAAGAATTAAATTCATAATAAAGGGGTAATAACGTATTTTATGGATTATATATAGTGAAAATGACAAAGATGTATCGTATAAGAATTTCTTACAGGTAAGCATTACATAATGTGGAATAATAGTGAGAAAAAATACATATTTGGTATAAATATCTGCGGCGGGTAATCACGGACAACAATATAATTAACAATAAATGAGAATTATTTTTGACAAAAATCGCAAGTGTATGTACGATTGTGTTCTGGTATGTCGGAACAATCTTGATGTGTCCAATGTAATAAAGAACATTGGATTCAGTCCTCGTCAAAAGTTTCCATGCAAAGAAAACATTGAGTGCGTGTTCACTTTTTTCTCATGTGGTTGACGTTGCTGTTCTTGAAATTGCTAGCTCCTTTTCTACTTTTCTGTCAGATTGTCCAGGCAAATTTTTTTTATCGACCCGCTTTGTCAAAATTAACAGTTTCGCTCATCTTTTGGTTGGCTTTCTAACATTTTTCAGTAATATTCCTGATTTGTCTGCTTTTTTCGTCGCTCTGTAGAGCGCTTCTTGGTATCATCGGAAATTGGTGAAAGCTCTTGGATCGCGTTTCTTACATCGTTTTCTAGTATACTAGCCAGAACTGGGCATGCATTATGATCTGCCGTTTAGAACTTTACTTTCAAAAAAATTTATCAAGTAAAATACAACAGAAATTATAGCTACTACACAAGGCAGAGTAACAACTAATAATTAAAATCTCTTGAGTCAAGGAAGAATATACAACATTAAGAACGTGTTGTTTATTACTGACAAAGCACGTTGGCAACACTATGATAAATTCCTAGTGTGACTTTGTTAGAACAATTGTTTTCTGGTGCTGATTGTCCGGTTCTGTCTACGTGTGTTTTGTCTTCGTTAGTTCCGGAGTATTCTGGCAAAAAGTTTGGATCTGGACTTCCTGGTAGTGATGCTTGCGGTAACAATTTTGGTTCTGAACTCCCAGGTGGTGCTTATTCTAGTAGTAGTAATTCTAGTTGGTTTCACGTTTAGGAATGTCAGTAATTTTGAAGAGTGTGGAATCTAAATCAGTGAAAATATTGGTTCCTATGCATGCAAAACCATTTTTGGCAATCTCCATACGACTAACATGAACGAAAGCCGAAGCAACCAATCCGGCAATATCGTATTCTGTAACTCTTTGCCTTGCATTCCTCTCCATTCACAGTTCATATTCATCATTCTAAGAGTCTTTAAGGGGCTTCATAAGAGCCCTATCCGAAAGTTGAAGTTTGTGGGTTGTGTGGGGAAGTTTACTCATCATATGTATGTTATATTTGGTGGTTAACGGAGTATCCTCATATAAAATGTCTTTCAATGCTGATGTTCCACAGGAACTTGGAACCAACTCCGTTTCTGTTCCATTCCAACGATGTGGTGGAAGTGACCACCTGTCCCGTCCATAATTTGCAGATGCACATACATCACATACATCTTTCTCATGCAGAGCCTCTATACCATTCAATGAATCCAGAGGAGCGAGACAGGAACAAGTTGACACAATTAATGGGGATCCGGCGACGATTTTGAAATACGGATCTGATAATATAGTAGAGTTCAATTCAAGCTTGCATCTTCTTCAGAAAGGAGGATACAAATATCCCTTATACGATGACGCCAGATAAAACTATTCCTACGAAGTCTTCCATATCCATTCTCGGGATCACCACCAACAGCACCCTCTCATGGGATGATCATGTGAGGTTCATTGTGAAAACCACTCCAGAAAAAAATGGTTTTTCATTATGTGACAAGAGCTCATTTACATTCCAGCAGCTCCTCATTATTCAAAAGCACAGATTCTGCCTGTCCTGAAATACTATTCATATGTTTGGAGTTTGGCTCCCAAACATACGCTGAAGCTCTTGAATTCTATCCAAAAGGGAGCTACTTGCCATTTCTTTCTTATCTACAGATATTCACATAATAGGCGGACTAGAGGAGTACAAGCTAGTAACCTTTTCATTGTCAAGGTCGAGACCTGCCGGTCTTCTTTATACCAGACTTGATTTTTCTTTCGAACAACGAAATGAAACTCTGTGCCTGATGAGGTTTTTCCTCCAAATCTTGAAAAATAATCAGAATGGCTATCCCCTCTCTCAACATTTCACCGCTGGCTCACACGATATTATAAGTTATTCTCTCGTGAAGTCAAATTATAGAAACAAAACACTTACAAATATGTGCAACACTTGATTATTTTACAAAGTTTTGGACGTATTAGAAACTATCACATTCGTATTTTCCGGAAGCGAAGTTTGGACCTGTAATTAAAAAGATTAAAATGGAATTACAATTACAATTAAAATTACAAATACAATTATTTAAAAAACTTATATGAAGAAAATTAATAATATTTCCTCCATTATTTCTCATCATCATCATAATCATCCCATTGACGCAAAAATGAAGTTTATGCAAAGTGAATTTTATGTTATACCTACTACCTTCTCGTGTACATTATTCAGTGCTATATAGCATTAAATATTTATATTCCGTGTCGAGCTCCTTTACATCCCAGCAGCTGCTCATAATCTACAAAGCACAGATTCGACCTGTCCCGGAGTACTGTCCACATGTTTGGAGTTCGGCTCTCAAACATACGCTGAAGCACTTGGATTCTATCCAGAAGGGAGCTATTCGTCTGATTGATGGTGTCATATCTACGAATTCATTGACCTCTATGGAACACCGTAGAAAGGTGGCTGATCTGTTCCTTTTCTATATATATTTGCATGATCGGTGTTCATCAGAAATCTTCTCTGTTATTACACTCCGAGAAATTCCAGGGGGGTGAACTAGAGACTGGTCAATCCTTCATTTTCAAGCTCGAGACCTGCCGAACTTCTTCCAACCAGACTTCATTTTTCTATCGAACGGCGGAGTGCCTAACGAGGTCTATCCTTATGTCTATAACCTCTAAACCATCAAGAAAAATCCGAATATCTCCTCTCACAACATTCTACCACTGGCTCAGACGATGTTTTTCGAACAGTACAGGTTGTCCTCTCGTGTAGTCAAAGTATGAAAAAAATGTGTTTCGCTCTCTCATGAAGCTTATTGGAAGAACGCGAAAGTTTGCAATGTTATTGAACGATTCTCTATCGAAGGTATACAAAACAAGAAACATATGAGTTATACTCACTTAGATCTCAATTTATCATCACATCGAATAGTAAGATTATTTGATATCTCAACATGCAATGGATTAAAAATTGCAGGAGTCTCCAAAATTTTTCCCTTTGATCCCTACATTTTACAATATACAATGCTTTCGTAGAGTACTGAATAAATTAATTTTTAGCCAAACTTTCCATTTCTGAGGGATCCCCTCAAAAAGTTCGATTTTTAATCTCTATTTGCCACATTTATGAGGGAAAATTAAATATACAGGGTAATCCACGTTTGAGTAATGTCGTCCGTGACAATTTTTCCGAATGGAACATCCTATGTATTATTCCATTTTTGGAATCTCCATGGAAAGCTGAAATCAAATATATCTCATATAGAGTTTGTATACAGTGCGTCCGTTAAGTTCAGTGCTCTTGTGAACTAGTGGATAAATGCGTAAAAATTAAAGGAAACGTTTTTGGAAAGAACGCTCTTACTCGTCAAATTTTATTTCTATTTGGACGTTCTTTCAAATTTAATTAAAACATACAGAACGATTCGTGTAGGAAGAATGACGTCATCGATATTTTTTGATGGCAACCCCATTTCCCATGGTGGAATGTGAGAGGGAACCTTTTTGACATACGCCAAGGTAACTTGAGTATAGGTCGCATGGAAATAAAATAGGGTTGCAATCAAAAAATACAGATGACGTCATTTCTCCTACACGAATCATTCTGTGTATGTTAATTAAATTTGGAAGGATGCTCAAATGAAAATAAAATTCGGGTTTGAGCGTTCTTTCCAAAAGTATTTCTTTAATTTTTAACGCATCTATCCACTACTTTACATTAGCACTGAATTTAACGTACGCACTATATACATACCCTATGTCTGATATATTTTTGAATTCAACTTTCCATTAGAATTCCAAAAATTGAATAATGTATAGGGTGTTCTATTTGAAAAAATTTTCGCGGACAACATTACTCAATCGCGGGTCACCCTGTATATTGAGTTTTGCATCAAAAATGTGGCAAATTGAGATTAAAAATCGACCTGTTTCATGAGATTCCTCAGAAATAGATAGTTTGGCTAAAAATGAATTAATTCGGTACTTTACGAAAGCACTGTATAATTGCAGTTTTCAAAAATATTTTCACTCTAGTAAAGTGTTCGCAAAATGTAGGGCATTCAAACCAAATTTATAATTTGGAAATGATACTATTCACAAACGAATATTCTATTATTTTATCGTGAAGCTTCCACTCTTAACCGACTGTAACACTTATTGGATTCAGAAACTGTATTAGATGACGTAGAACCGCTTCGATGTGACAGACAGGAATGACGGTCCATAAATCAGCGTGTCCTTGTTGAAACCAGAGTTGATATGAAAGGATTTGTTGTTCGAAGCGAAAACATACATCGATACTCAATTCAACAGAAACAGGTGTCCGATAAATTGTTATATAGAATGGAATTACATCCGTTCAAACTGGCTTGAGGCCAAGAGTAAACAGGAAATGATGAACTTACTTCTTATTGTCGTCTATCGAAGAATTAAGAAGTACATTTCAACTTTAATAGCATTGGACACACTCTCATTCAATTCCAAGCATTACTGAAGAAAACCATACACTTGTTTCCTCAAGTTTTCAGAGCTTTCATGTAACTAACTTATGAAATGTAGGAACACAAACGATGCAATTACATGAAGGCTAAACTTTCTACAAGTGGAAATTTTAAAGGTAATTCGTCATCCATTTGTTGAAGATAATCATGAGTAGTGCAGTAAGAAAGGAGAGTAATAATTCTTTGATGGGTCTGACATATTCACATTATAAACCTTTAGCAGCGAGATTCAAATATTGCAGAGCATCCAAAGGATAGGTAGAATATCCACTACACATGCATAGAATCTGCAACCAACTAGCCAAAGTCATGATATTCAGCTTAATACTCACTTAATAGTCTGAGCTATAAGCTGGGGGAATAAGAAAACTTTTGCTCAGAAGGTGGACTCTAAAGAATTTTCTTTGCATGATGTTTTATGGACTCTAAAGGTAATTCGTGATATGATAACGATATGCCCTCGCCCGCCCAAATTTCTACCCCTCCAATATTAGACGATATATTATTTATTCAAAAACTTAAATTCGAGGTCTGAAAATGGCAATTAGGAGAGTGTTTGGGTCACTGATCATGAATTCGAGGTCGGCTACCTAAAACACTCAGCCGGAAATCAAAAAATCGAGAAAATTTGACTTTTTCCACACTTTTTATTTTCGACTTCCAAAATGACTTCTAGGAGATTTTATGGGTCGGTCATCACGAATCCGAGGTCGGTTATCCGGAAAACTCAACCGGAGACCAGAAAATAGGAAAAATTTGGCTAATTTCCTTTACATGTATACATAAGCCAATTTTGTCATTCTGGGGGTGAAGGGGGCTAGGAAATATCCTTACCATATAACGAACTATCTGTGGGGCTCATAAAACATCAAGGACAGTTTTTTTTTCACAAATTCCACCTTGTAAACAAAAGTTATTCATTTGGCTTTTTTCCTCCAGCTTACAGCCTAGACTATAAGGCAGATCGAATATAGCCCTCAACCTTATCTCAAACGACCAATCATATTTGGTTGAACGAATCCTTTCTAAGAACCTGAAATGTTTTAGGTCATTTATTAATGCGAAGAGGAAGGATGTCTATATTCCTGCTGCTGTGTACTCCGATGGAACTGTTTACTATTGTTATACTATTCGCAAACCATTTTCCTTCTGCTTACGCAAATTATACTATACTCTCCAATTATGAACCCTTTGGTCAACTCCAATATAAATCTGAATTCCTATGAAATTTCTATGGAAATGATCTTGAACAAACAAAACACTACTGGTATAGGCGTTGGGCCTGACGGCTTACCACCTATTTTTCTAAAGAAGTGTTGTTTCATTTTGTGTCGGTCGTTATTTTTCATTTCCAACAAGTCACTTGTTTCTGTACAATTTACAAATTACTGGAAACCTCAATTTATTACTCCAGTCTTTAAGTCAGATGACGAGTCGAATGTCAAAAAGTATAGACCTATTTCTATTATCTTCCCATATGCAAAAATTTTCGAAAGTTTCATATCAAATCTCAATCAATTAAAAACATTGTCATAAACGAACAACATGGCTTTTCTTCCGGAAAATCAGAAGTAAATAATTTAATTTTATATTCTCAATTCATTGCCAATTCTTTGGAAAATCGGTATATGAGGGATTTCATCTATATCGATTTCTCCAATTCGACAAAGAATCACGAACGACTATTACAAAAATTACAAGCTCTTGGAATAATCGGTACTCTTTTAAACTGGTGTAGATGTTACCATAATGGCAGAATCAGATCACATGCTGGTGTTCCCCAGGGCTCACACTTGGACGAATTTCGTTCAAATTATTATTATCCATTGAAGATATCGAAGACAATATTTGTTCGTATGTACTAATGAGAATCTCCGTGCTGGTGATCAATTTAAAAAGGGGACTGTATTTAAATTTGTTTGATAAACTTAGTACATAGGAGAACTGTGCAAATAACGTTATTTTAGACATGTTATTTCGAAATTGAGTATAATGATACAGGTGAATATTTATTCTAGCTAAGCTGATCGCATACTGAGCGTCGCTTAGACAGCGGGCTTTCGTGAAGGAGAGAGACGGGCCATCTGCACTTTACATCTGATACAGTCGCAACACAAGCCTTAACAATATTCAATGCTCATTTTTAATGTTTGCGGATGATTTGAAATTGTTCATTGCTATATGTAATATCCTGGTGTAAGAAGAATGAGATAGTGTATAATTCAAGAATCCGTTCTCAGGTGAACCAAGATTTCAAATAATTTAATATAACAATAATTTAACTCTACGTATTTATAATAAAAATGTATTTACAAAGAAATCTGTGATTCAATAAATTAACAAATTCGAAACATCATTTTCTTCTTTTTAGTCGATTATAAATATTTGATTATGGAGTGGACCATCTGACTCAGCAACATGTAGTACATATCTATAACTGAATGGATTTTGAGAATCATACTACAATCAATTTGAATTTATACAGGAAAGGTACAAATTTCAAAGCCGAATCTGGATGTTATGTCGGGCACATTGAAACCAAAAGGTCTCAAACCCTGATATTTCTTTCAATTTGAATCAATTAAACATGTCTGTAGAAGTCGACTGAAAGATTGACTCACCAATTCGTTGTTGTTTTCAGGAGCTTTGTCTGTCCCGTTTTCTCATCCTAGGATCTAATTAACGTTTTACATTTGAATTGACATCGATCTGTTTTCATATGTGGCTCAGTTACACAGTAATGACCACATCACTCTGACAATAATGGTTAAATGGATTGAATCTAACGATATTCAGATCGTGACATGTCTAATTAAATTTGGAAATTCTCTACTTTGAATCAGTTAAATTATTGTCAATTTGAAGATTCCTTCATGAATTTTTCCATTGGGGCGAAACTATGCTCAATTCCTCATTTCTTGAGCTGCATTTTTTAATGTTGACCGAAATCATGATCTTCGACCCCAAAACAACCATATACCAATTTTGAATAGACTCGGAATATAATCAATAAATTCGTCAGCCATCTTGACGCCGCCATCTTGCTCATTCTCTTATGAAAACAGCCATAATGATGATCATCTGCTAAATATCAAGATAATCTCACGACTAGAAGTGGCACCTCAAATAAAAGTTTGTAATGGAGAAGTAATGCATCTCATGTCATGAATTAAGATCTATACGTCATTTTATTCGCATCAATATGAACTGAAATAGTTTATTGTATAACCAGCACGAACTGGAAAATTCCGATCCAGTTTTACACTGTTCTCCTTCTACGATTATGTAAGGAAATATTGAAACTATTCAAATATTTAAATTTTCTTATTAACAATATTAAATATGAAATTAACACAATCATCAAATATCTTTCAATTATTCGTAGTAACGGAAAATATATTGTAAATGGTGTCAAATTACACTATATGTCATTGGATTAACAGTTTATTCGATTTGATACCATAATGTGTTTTAGGACCTTTATTGTATCATTAAACTCTTCGCAGACGAAGTCTGAAGAGTATATTGCATTCACTCAAGCTGTACGGTGTACGCACATACAGACACATCATTTAAAAAATAATCTAGATGGATTGAGAAGGAGTCAAAACAAATATTGCCGAATAATAACTGGCTAATTTTTCTGAGCCGATCGCAATACTTAGTTGTGATGTATAATATAATTCAATATTGCTGTATCTTTGTTAAATGTCCTAACATGATTGTACAAGAGCTATTCTTTTGGAACATTTTTTTATTTAAAACCTCGACAAGTTCTCTTTTGGCGCTGATTGAAGTCAGATAATAAATACTCAACCTACGTATTTATCGAATTTGTTCATAGTCGCAAGGTGCTCACGAAACTATGCTGAATTCCTGATTTCTTGAGCTATATTTGTTTGTTGCTTAGTAGGGATACCGCCACCTTGGGCGGCCAGACAGAGAGCCTTATCAGATGTAGGCAACCAGTGATACACTCGTGCATGCGCGGTATGCCCAGACAGGTATCGGTAAGTACTGACCCTGTATTACCGGCCTGGGTAGACGGTTAGGGTGTGGTCTCGCCTCTAACATCTAGGTGTTACCGGGTAGACGGTTAGGGTGTGGTCTCTGACCGCTAGGGGCCCTTCTGCTATGGTTGTATGATGGAGACCGAGTAGTGGTAATCAGCCTGTATATACAAGATCGTTCAAGGTAGACAGCAAGCAATATGTGAGGTTAGGGAGAACTTCAATGTAAAGCAGCATCAAAATATTTTTTTCTACACACGGGAATCGAACCCGAGAAATGAAATCCAAAGCCGGTTCCTTAACCGCTCAGCTATGGAGGAATTGAGAACAAGCGATTTTAATGTTGTAGATATAACCGCAGGGTATCCGGTCTGAGTGCGAGTATATTGCAGTCTATATGATGCAGGTAATTGTTTTACATAACGTTAGTCATGCAGGTATGTCACGAAGCGAGGTATGGAATGTGAGGCTTCATAGTCCTAGGGTTTTGAAATAGTGTTGTTTGTACATGTCGTCAGTCACGTGATTTTTGAAAGAGACCGGGCATTCATCGGAGGTATCATGGGAGGGCTGCGGTTCCTTGAATGCATAGATGGAATGTTATATATAGTATAGAAATGATATCTTCTGCATCTCTCTCAAACGCGATGTTTATAAGGAAATTACTTTCAAAAACGTTTATTCAAGCTGTCTGTACCTTACTTGATTGCTATATTACAAAATGCGATTTCAATCATCTTAAACATATATGGAAATTATTTTTAGTATACAAAATGGAATTGGGAGACTTCAATGGGGTATGGAATGTGAGGTTATACAGATTGTTTATGTATGACGTTAGTCATGTGAATTTGAATGAAGCTGGCGCGATCTCCAACGAGACAGGTGTGTATGTGAGGTTATACAGAGTGTGCAGGTATAATGATGTCTATCACGCAGGTCTTCAGCGAGGTATCTACCTTGCAGGATTCTTCAACGAAATGTGGGGTTGTTTGTACATGCCGTTAGTCGTAGGGTTTTGTCTGAGTTATAATGATATCGGTCGCGATGCATCGGCTGCTCCACAAATCTTCAATAAGGGGATCATAACATCTAACATGCGATAGTTTACAAAAATGCTGCTTCTCATAATAGCGATATTATGAAGCGTTTGCAGAAATAACTATTAAATCATCTAAGGACTTTTTGCTTGATTAGTACTAGCGAGTACAATATTCGTTATAATATTATAAGTATACATCATTAGCTTACTTATGCGATAAGGTTGTGCCAAATCATGTCCAACAGCAATGTATTCAACTTGGAATTATCGTAATGATGCGCGCGATCCTTCAATGTTAAAGTAGTTTCATAAGTTATCCGAAAGTAATATGAATATATATAAAATGTTTTTCCAAAATTAGTTCCGAAGTAAACATAATTCGCTATAATATTCATTCATGTATGTTACATAAATTATCCTATATAATTCAAATAAGGTTGAACAATATTCACTATCATATTTTGCGGTAGAGATAAGAAAGATACGCCGATCACCTTCAAACGCGATGAGAATACTTTATTTTAAATCACACATGTAGTATGTATATATTCGAATCATATTGATTGTAAATCGCATAATATGATCCGAAATCTAGCTGCTGCTGGGTGTAGCCCAATACCTATACAGAATCTAGACGAAGCGGTGTTACGCATCACGAACTGTCTGTACAGCTCGATTGCTATATAACAAAATACATTTTTTAATCATCTTAAACATA
Source organism: Endomychus coccineus (assembly GCA_958510875.1). Classification (NCBI taxonomy): domain Eukaryota; kingdom Metazoa; phylum Arthropoda; class Insecta; order Coleoptera; family Endomychidae; genus Endomychus; species Endomychus coccineus. The sequence goes on along the minus strand of OY294070.1, from coordinate 32,916,289 downwards.
TAGATGTGCTAATATAATTTTTTCAGTATGCAAAAATATACTAATAAAACATTTTTCATCAACACACATTTCTTCATAGGAACAGACAGACAGACAGACAGACGGATAGTTAGCTTTTTATAAAATTCAATCAATTTCAATGGAAACATATATACGGGGAGGAGTTTTATGTAGATCGAGCTCGTTTCCCCAACCACCCCAAGAGGTAGAACTATGATGAGGAATAGATGTGGATAATAATCATATGAATATCTTCATAAGCGCTAATCTATATGACATGCTTCATAAAAGTCTGAATATTGAGTAGAGCTATAGTATCTTCTTCATAAGCGATCATTATCATCATTCAGACACTTGTTTAGCACGTGATTCAACAGCCTGACATCATCGTTCACGAACTATGATGGGCTGATGAGGAATAAAATACCAATAATAATTATATAAATATCGCCATTAGCAATCTGTACATTTTCCTTCACCAGCACGACTTTTACAAACTCCATACGTTCGCGTAAAAGATTATAATGATAAACACATTTTTGTTCACGGGTTTACATAATCATATGAATATCTTCATATGCGCTAATCTATATGACATTCAAACACATGCTTCATAAAAGTCTGAACATTGAGTAGAGCTATAGTATCTTCATAAGCGATCTTTATCAACATTCAGACACTTGTTTAGCACGTGATTCAACGGCCTGACATCATCGTTCACGAACTATGATGGTTCGATGAGGACTCAAACATTGAACAGATGAATCTTTGAGGTTAAATATCTGCTGTAGGAATTACCCCACTTTTATTACCTTTTTTTTTATTTGAGAATATCGATATTTCCCATGTAACTAACCTAAAGCTATTTTGTATGCAACATTGTTATCATTTGCGAGCCTACGAGGGCCTGTGTGTTGGTCGGGGCTAAATGAATATGTTTGACTATTATTACCTGTGGATTTATTTGAGATTCTTCAAGTTTGAGATTGATAACCCACATGAAGAAAGAAGCTTCAACGAATTGATATCAATGAATATTCGCTATTCTGAATGTGACAACTTTATCGGCTTCAACACTCGAGATAAGAGAGAATATTTACCGCTGATGTAGGGAAAATCAATATGATGCATACAAATTGGGGTGGGTGAGAACATCGGTATAGCTTTATGTGTATCGAAATACATAAGGATTTTGACGAGTAAGTGGTGTTTTATTGAATTGAAGATCCGGCGACCATCGTTCACGAACGATGATGACGTCACTGCTTCAAGCCAATGACAGTAACTGATTCAATCCGGCGACCATCGTTCACGAACGATGATGACGTCACTGCTTCAAGCCAATGACAGTAACTGATTCAATCCGGCGACCATCGTTCACGAACGATGATGACGTCACTGCTTCAAGCCAATGACAGTAACTGATTCAATCCGGCGACCATCGTTCACGAACGATGATGACGTCACTGCTTCAAGCCAATGACAGTAACTGATTCAATCCGGCGACCATCGTTCACGAACGATGATGACGTCATCATCGTTCACGAACTATGATGGGCTAATGAGGAATAAAATGTGAATAATCATAATGTTTGTAATACATTCATGCACATGTTTTATCGCATGATTCAACACATGCTTTAACATTCAGACACGTGTTTCAGACACGTGTTTCAACATTCAGACACGTGTTTCAGCTTTCAGACACGTGTTTCAGACACGTGTTTCAACATTCAGACACGTGTTTCAGCTTTCAGACACGTGTTTCAGCTTTCAGACACGTGTTTCAGACACGTGTTTCAACATTCAGACACGTGTTTCAGCTTTCAGACACGTGTTTCAGACACGTGTTTCAACATTCAGACACGTGTTTCAGCTTTCAGACACGTGTTTCGGCTTTCAGACACGTGTTTCAGACACGTGTTTCAACATTCAGACACGTGTTTCAGCTTTCAGACACGTGTTTCAGCTTTCAGACACGTGTTTCAGCTTTCAGACACGTGTTTCAGACACGTGTTTCAACATTCAGACACGTGTTTCAGCTTTCAGACACGTGTTTCAGACACGTGTTTCAACATTCAGACACGTGTTTCAGCTTTCAGACACGTGTTTCAGACACGTGTTTCAACATTCAGACACGTGTTTGCACATTCAGACACGTGTTTCAGCTTTCAGACACGTGTTTCAGACACGTGTTTCAACATTCAGACACGTGTTTCAGCTTTCAGACACGTGTTTCTGACACGTGTTTCAACATTCAGACACGTGTTTCAGCTTTCAGACACGTGTTTCAGACACGTGTTTCAACATTCAGACACGTGTTTCAGCTTTCAGACACGTGTTTCAGACACGTGTTTCAACATTCAGACACGTGTTTCAACATTCAGACACGTGTTTCAGCTTTCAGACACGTGTTTCAGACACGTGTTTCAACATTCAGACACGTGTTTCAGCTTTCAGACACGTGTTTCAGACACGTGTTTCAACATTCAGACACGTGTTTCAGCTTTCAGACACGTGTTTCTGCTTTCAGACACGTGTTTCAGACACGTGTTTCAACATTCAGACACGTGTTTCAACATTCATACCTATTTAACATGTATTTGATACCTGATTTTGAGAGAAGCATAGAAGTACCTAACCGCGTGATCAGACATACACAATATAACATCATCATCTAGTATATAAACAAATGCTTATTAACATATGTTCCAGTATGAATTCGATTCGCCTTCAGGCATGATGAAGATTGTTAAGCAAAAAGACTCGTTGAGTATTATGAACTTAGGCTCAAGCAATGAGAATGTTGAACAACCACAACGTCACAGCTCTTTGCTGCCTAATACTCTACGAACAATAATCTGTGGTCCAAGTAATTGTGGGAAAACAAATGTGATGTTATCTCTATTGTTAGATGCTAACGGCCTGAAATTTGAAAACGTGTACATATATTCAAAGTCTTTACACCAACCAAAATACCAGTTACTAAAGGAGACATTGAAGAAAATTGAGGGGCTTGGATATTTTCCTTGTACCGAAAGTGATGAGGTCATAGACCCCACAGAAGCGAGACCTAATTCAATCATAATATTCGATGACGTGATGTTTGAGAAACAGCAGAAAATTCGTGCTTATTTTTCAAGAGGGAGACACAACTCAATTGATAGTTTCTATCTTTGCCAGTCTTTTGCTAAATGTCCAAAACATGGATTGCGCGACAATGCCAATTGCTTGATTATTTTCAAACAGGATGAACTCAATTTGAAGCATATATTCACCGATCATGTAAGTACCGACATGTCACTCGAAAAATTCAAAGAGATATGTAGCGTATGTTGGAAAGATAAATATGGATTCCTTATGATAAACAAAGACTGTGATATGAACAAAGGACGTTATCGCAAAGGTTTTGATAGTTATATATACATCTAACATGTATATATACTTTCATTTGAAATAGACAACCCGCTCAGCATGGACGTGGGTGTGCTAAAGAAAAAACAACAATTGAAGAAAAAAATTTGGGGGTTAGCAAACGTTGTGAGGAAAAAATATATGGCTGTGAAATTGGGTAAAGCTGAAAATGATGAGATTCTAGATAATATGTTCAGGAATGTATCTAAACCTCTGGAGGAAATTGCGAGAAATGCTGAAATAATCAAACAAAATTCGTTGGTTAAACCTAAAAGTATTGTTTCTACAGCAACACAAATGGAGAACATACCAATCCCAAATATTGTAACTGAAGGTGAAGAATTCGTATATAACCCCCAAGATACTGAGGAGGAGGATGTGTTTACACCCGAACCTACTATCGATCAGATTCGTGAAGAATTCAGAAAACATAAGAAAGATAATGCAGAGGCTACAGAGGAGTTTCTGCAACAATACCCCACATTAGCACGTTATTACTTGGAAGGATTCCTATTGGATGATGATGTTAAGAGATATGATGATAAAATGGGTTTGCAATATAATTCAACTTTAGACAAATGGTTCATGGGTAATCAACCTATAGAAATTGATAGTGAGAGTAATATAATTATCAAGGGTACTCCGTTCAAGGGTACCACAGGACTGTATAATTTGATATTTTACAAAGATGTTCTACCTGATACTTACACTGTGGAAGATGGGAAAAATTACAGTCAAATGATGGAAATGACTAGTGCCCATAGACGTAATAACGATCCAGCTGATCGAATAAGATACACAGTGAAATACAAACATGTACTCAAACCTTTGATTAATTCCATGAAAAGACCCAGAGCCAAAACATACACTGGAGGTGCATATATCAAAAATGATATGCTTGAATATAACGAGAAGCCTATGGAATATATTTTTTGGGATGACGTTAACGAAATGGTGGATAGATTGAGACTTCTTGTTGCATCCTCGCATGCAGGTAACCATAATGAGATATATATATATATAATAGAAGAATTGATAGAGGCAGGGGTAATTGAACAAAAACCAGGTGTGAGACAAATTCATCTCAGTTATAAAGATGGTTTCAATGGATAAGTTTGGCAGAGCCTCCTCTTCCATGTGGATATATGATACAAATGTATTTAATAATAATTTCAAACAAGTTCACGGACAAGGATTATTCCTAACGAGCGATGGAAGTTATGATATGGAAAATCGTAGATTATGTAACGTAAAATCACCGAATGATGATGGAGATGTTGCAAATAAAGTGTATGTTGATAAATTAACACACAAACTGAATCTGAAAACGGAAACCAGTCTTAAAGATACCTTCAATGTTAGGGTTGATAATTTGATCAAAGATATCAACAAGGATCTGGATGAACATAACTTAACGAATGACAAGGTTATTCTCAACATTGATAAACATCTGATGGACATTCAGAATAAATATAATGGAATGGGGATCTATATAAAATCAGAGTATAAAACAATCAGTGATAGTGTGAGGGAAAACAGAAATGAATTGGAAGAGATCAATAACACATTTAACAGTATGAACATGCGTCTAAATGACATTACTAGTAAAGTGGAGGCGTTAGAACGACGGATGACATCTTTGGAACCTTCTAAGAAGAGACCTTCATCATCCATAACATCAAAGCAGGCCTCTGTGAAACGTATATCTCCAAATCCTGTGAATATACCCAAAAAATTAATTCTACACTAGATTTCCACATTGATAAGATGAGTAGAGAACAAGTTGTGCATGAGCTTCATGAGCACAGAAGAAAGAACTTTTACCAGCGTCGAACATACATAAAAGGACTTCAATATAGGTGGAAGGGGTAGGAATATGCAATACGACTAGGACGATGAATCAAGAGTCAAGATTGAGATATTTGAAACATATATTGTTAAGATTATACTTAAGTCTTTTGTATTGAGATAATTAATAAAAAAAAATTATTTTGAGATCTTTGGTCTTCCTCCCACCCCTCGTTAAATAGCGGTGCAATCTTGAATTCTCATCAGTCTGTATGGAAGCGTGCGTGCGTGGGAGAAGTTGTTCTCAATACGCTTATAAACAAGCCCCCGTTTGAACTTCAAATCAATACCAGGGGCAAAATTAGAAGAACGGTTGATTAGATTCAGGGTATCAATTCATTCGATAAAGCTTGCCGTCTACACGATATTTCATGCAATATAACACTTATAATTGTAGCCAGTTATATCTGGAATTGGTCGACTAACATTTATTAGTATATAAATAGATTGTTGATGAAGTTTTCATCAATCATGTCTCAGACGTTCACTATCACGGGTAAGAGCTCTCGTTTATCTGTAGATTTCCACCCACCTATAGAACTAGATCCTCATTCATATTATTCTATCGCACTTGTTGGCTTGCATACGTACAATAGCATTCCGAACATTGAAGAAGGTTTTAATAAATTTTATTATGAAGATGTGAAGGGTGAGGAAAAAGTAGTTACTATACCTACGGGGTCCTACGAGTTGACAGACATCGAAGATTTCATACAAAGTACAGTTTGTGGGATAGGAGTGAAGCAAGAAGAGCGTGACCGGAAATTATCAATAAAATCTAACAACAACACTCTACACACAGAGCTGAAGAGTGATTTTCAAGTGAATTTTATTCCTAAAGATAGTATAAGCGAACTGTTGGGATTCAGCAAAAAGAAATTGACATCTCGTGAACTACACGTATCTGATCGACCTATAAACATAATCAAAGTTCAAACTATACGCGTAGAGTGTAACTTAACCGCGGGAGCATATTATAACAATAAGATAGCTCATACGATATATGAGTTCTCACCTCTTGTACCACCTGGGTTTTCCATTGATATAGAGCCGAAGAATCTTATTTATCTACCGGTTATCAGCAAGACGTCCTTCGATAACATCACACTGAATATTCTAGATCAGAATTGGAAACCGGTAAATTTTCGTGGAGAAGAAATTATTATACGATTGGAATTGAAAAAGATCGTTAGGGATTATACCTCACAACAATAAATAATAATCCAATACTCACCACCACTCATTATATGAAAGGAATTCAACTGAGAAGGTTGCAGTAGCCATCACTTGAGAACATGGGTTTGGATTTTAGCAATAAAAGACATCTCCATAGTGGTCATCAGTCATTATCTACAACGAGCTCGAGGGAGAAGGTTGCTTCTGCATCACTGTCATTGAAGAAGGAGAAGGTTGCTTCTGCATCACTATCATTGGAAAATATAAATTTTTTGAAGTCCCTTGGTTACAATGTCGGAAAAACTTCAAATATTCAACGAGCCAAACTTCATTGAAGACATCATCCGGGAAGAAACTCATACCTACTATCCACACACAACATCTTTTGGCAACAGCGATGAAATTGAGATATTAATCAATCAACAAGATGTGTTGGTAGATTTGGCATCGTCTGCTTTATTCATCGAGGCAGAATTCCAGCCAGAAGCAAGTGGTGATGGTGAATGTAAACTAACGAATAATTTCGGAGCGTTTCTCTTCAAATATATTAGTTATGAATTGAATGGAAAAGAGATAGACAAAGTACGTGATCCTGGTATTGTCAGCACCATCAGAGCTTATCTAACATATGCCAAACATGAATCTATACCTCTAGCTATTTCTGGATGGTCATTTAAGGATGCATTGAGTTCAGTCTACAATAATAAAATCAATTTATGGATACCGTTGAATTTTCTACTAGGCCTATTCATTGACTATAACAAAGTCTTGAGTGGAAAACATAAGCTGCGCTTGATAAGGTCTCGAACCGATAACGATTGTTATACCAATAGCACAGGTACGAAGAGGGCTAAAATAAATGTGAAGACGATAGCATTAAAAGTGCGACATGTGTTTCCAAGTGATCAGGTTAAATTTCAAATGTTGGAGAATTTGAGTGCTGAGAAGCCTATTTTGATTCCATTTCGCAGCTGGGATCTGCATGAAAATCCGTTGATGAAGGAGAGCACTCGTGACATTTGGGCTGTTAAAACATCAATGAATTTGGAACGACCCAGATATGTGATTTTAGCTTTCCAAACTGATCGAAAAAATAATCCTGTTAAGCACAGTGCATATTTCGATAATATAAACTTGCTAAATGTAAAATTATACTTGAATTCAGAGTGTTATCCATATGAAGCAATGAAATTGAATTTCACCGACCAGCAATACGTGGAAGCATACCAGATGTACTATGATTTCCAGAAATCATTTTCAAATAAAATAATAAGCGAACCCATGTTAGATTATATAGCATTCAAGAATAGAGCAAGTTTTGTGATTGACTGTTCAAAACAAAACGATGCTATAAAGTCATCAACAGTTGACGTCAAACTAGAGATGGAAAGTTTCCTGAATTTCCCCAAAAACACCAGGGCTTATTGCATCATCATTAACGATCGTATAATGGAGTATTCTCCAATTACAGGATCAGTTCGGAGTTTAGTGTGAAGAACCATGAATCTGTTATTATTTTAATTCTAAATGTATTTTTCTAAATAAATGTTATTATTATTATTTTTGGTATTTTATTTCTCTCACTTTCCCGCAAGACATCACAATAATGAACGAGCCATTTGGTAAAGTACAGTCCCTGGATCAACCCATCAGGATTGTAATCTAAATTTTAAATATCGCTTCAGGTCTAGAAACAAAAATTTATGCAACTATCTAATTAATAAATATAAAAGTGATTCAGATTATTATGTTATCTTTTCAATTATTATAATATGTAGTACCTAGTGGTTATAAGACAGTTTGCGGTAAATATTCTCTCTTATCTCGAGTGTTGAAGCCGATAAAGTTGTCACATTCAGAATAACGAATATTCATTGATATCAATTCGTTGAAGCTTCTTTCTTCATGTGGGTTATCAATCTCAAACTTGAAGAATCTCAAATAAATCCACAGGTAATAATAGTCAAACATATTCATTTAGCCCCGACCAACACACAGGCCCTCGTAGGCTCGCAAATGATAACAATGTTGCATACAAAATAGCTTTAGGTTAGTTACATGGGAAATATCGATATTCTCAAATAAAAAAAAGGTAATAAAAGTGGGGTAATTTCTACAGCAGATATTTAACCTCAAAGATTCATCTGTTCAATGTTTGAGTCCTCATCGAACCATCATAGTTCGTGAACGATGATGCCAGGCTGTTGAATCACGTGCTAAACAAGTGTCTGAATGTTGATAAAGATCGCTTATGAAGATACTATAGCTCTACTCAATGTTCAGACTTTTATGAAGCATGTGTTTGAATGTCATATAGATTAGCACTTATGAAGATATTCATATGATTATTATCCACATCTATTCCTCATCATAGTTCTACCTCTTGGGTGGTTGGGGAAATGAGTTCGATCTCTATAAAACTCCCTCGCATATATGTTTCCCATTGAAATTGATTGAATTTTATAAAAAAGCTAACTATCCTATGAAGAAATGTGTGTCGATGAAAAATGTTTTATTAGTATATTTTTGCATACTGAAAAAATTATATTAGCACATCTATATGTTTAAGATGATTAAAAAATGTATTTTGTTATATAGCAATCGAGCTGTACAGACAGTTCGTGATGCGTAACACCGCTTCGTCTAGATTCTGTATAGGTATTGGGCTACACCCAGCAGCAGCTAGATTTCGGATCATATTATGCGATTTACAATCAATATGATTCGAATATATACATACTACATGTGTGATTTAAAATAAAGTATTCTCATCGCGTTTGAAGGTGATCGGCGTATCTTTCTTATCTCTACCGCAAAATATGATAGTGAATATTGTTCAACCTTATTTGAATTATATAGGATAATTTATGTAACATACATGAATGAATATTATAGCGAATTATGTTTACTTCGGAACTAATTTTGGAAAAACATTTTATATATATTCATATTACTTTCGGATAACTTATGAAACTACTTTAACATTGAAGGATCGCGCGCATCATTACGATAATTCCAAGTTGAATACATTGCTGTTGGACATGATTTGGCACAACCTTATCGCATAAGTAAGCTAATGATGTATACTTATAATATTATAACGAATATTGTACTCGCTAGTACTAATCAAGCAAAAAGTCCTTAGATGATTTAATAGTTATTTCTGCAAACGCTTCATAATATCGCTATTATGAGAAGCAGCATTTTTGTAAACTATCGCATGTTAGATGTTATGATCCCCTTATTGAAGATTTGTGGAGCAGCCGATGCATCGCGACCGATATCATTATAACTCAGACAAAACCCTACGACTAACGGCATGTACAAACAACCCCACATTTCGTTGAAGAATCCTGCAAGGTAGATACCTCGCTGAAGACCTGCGTGATAGACATCATTATACCTGCACACTCTGTATAACCTCACATACACACCTGTCTCGTTGGAGATCGCGCCAGCTTCATTCAAATTCACATGACTAACGTCATACATAAACAATCTGTATAACCTCACATTCCATACCCCATTGAAGTCTCCCAATTCCATTTTGTATACTAAAAATAATTTCCATATATGTTTAAGATGATTGAAATCGCATTTTGTAATATAGCAATCAAGTAAGGTACAGACAGCTTGAATAAACGTTTTTGAAAGTAATTTCCTTATAAACATCGCGTTTGAGAGAGATGCAGAAGATATCATTTCTATACTATATATAACATTCCATCTATGCATTCAAGGAACCGCAGCCCTCCCATGATACCTCCGATGAATGCCCGGTCTCTTTCAAAAATCACGTGACTGACGACATGTACAAACAACACTATTTCAAAACCCTAGGACTATGAAGCCTCACATTCCATACCTCGCTTCGTGACATACCTGCATGACTAACGTTATGTAAAACAATTACCTGCATCATATAGACTGCAATATACTCGCACTCAGACCGGATACCCTGCGGTTATATCTACAACATTAAAATCGCTTGTTCTCAATTCCTCCATAGCTGAGCGGTTAAGGAACCGGCTTTGGATTTCATTTCTCGGGTTCGATTCCCGTGTGTAGAAAAAAATATTTTGATGCTGCTTTACATTGAAGTTCTCCCTAACCTCACATATTGCTTGCTGTCTACCTTGAACGATCTTGTATATACAGGCTGATTACCACTACTCGGTCTCCATCATACAACCATAGCAGAAGGGCCCCTAGCGGTCAGAGACCACACCCTAACCGTCTACCCGGTAACACCTAGATGTTAGAGGCGAGACCACACCCTAACCGTCTACCCAGGCCGGTAATACAGGGTCAGTACTTACCGATACCTGTCTGGGCATACCGCGCATGCACGAGTGTATCACTGGTTGCCTACATCTGATAAGGCTCTCTGTCTGGCCGCCCAAGGTGGCGGTATCCCTACTTTGCTTCCATATTCTCTGCTTTCGTCAGCAGAGATCAACCGGAGACATTCATGCCTACGTAACACATGTATGGAAGAAATATATTGAAAAACATAGGGAATCTCGATCTGTATCATTGGATATCTCCAGAGCATTTGACCGACTCTGGCTCCAGAGCCTTTTTGGTAAACTTCCGTCATATGGTTTGCCGCCTCAACATTGCCACTAAGTATAGAGTTTTCTCTCAGACAGATCACTCAATGTGGTGGATTACAGAGTATCCGATACATGGGCTATCAATGCTGGTGTTCCACAGGGATCTATCTTGGCAGCAATAAACTATGTTTCTAATCCATATCATCGATCTGCTGGAAGTGACCACCTATCGCTCCCACAGCTTTGCAGATGATGGTACACTTCATACCGCTTTCTCATCTAGAGCCCCTATACCATCCATTGAAGCCAGAGGAGCGAGACAGGAACAGGTTGACGCAATCGATGGAGATCTGGCAAAAATTTTGAAATGGTGATCTGATAATCTAGTGAAGTGTAATGCAACCAGAACTTAAGCTTGCGTTTTCTCCAGGAAGGCGGATCCCACAATCCCTAATATGATGATGTCAGGTACAGCTATTCTCATGAAGTGTCCATAACGATGCTCGGGATCACCACCAGTAGTGGTGCTATCATGAGACGATAGATGTGGGCCACTGCGGAAACCGCTCCACAAAAACTTGGTTTCATATTCTATGAATCATGTGACACTTATGACTTCATTGACCTCTCTAGAACATACAAGAAGGGTGAGAGATCTCTCCCTTTTCTATAGATATTTCCATGGTGCTTGTCCATCAGAAATCTTGTCTGTTGTTCTACCACGAGAGATTCGAGATAGGCGGATAGGTGGATAGGTGGATAGCTCAAGCTAGTCACCATTTCACTGGCAAATTCGAGACCGTTCGAACTGTTACCCACCATTTTCTTATCGAACAGCGAAGTCATGGCATCCTTTACCTAGTGAGGTCTGCCTATAACCTCCAAACCTTCAAGAAAAATACGAATGCCTATCTCCTCTCCCTACATTCCACTGCTGGATTAAACTATGTTTTTCGAGTACTTAATACAAATAATTCAAGAATCTAGACCCACCAATACATGTTTGTCGTGCTCAAGAAAACTGAGATTACTAATCATTTAACAATACAATAATTTGATTCTATAAATTTATACAAAAAACATTTTTACAAAAAAATCTGATATATTCAATAAATTAACAATTTTAAAACATTGTTTTCTTTCTTTTTAGCCGATCATAAATATTTGATTATGGAGTGTACCACTTAACTCCGAAACATGTTCGTGAGAAGCATACTTGGATTAATTTAAATTCATAAGGGAAAGGTACAAATTTCACAGGTGCATCTGGATGTTATGTCGGGCACATTGAAATAAAAAGGTCTCGAAGCCAGATTGCCCCTACTTTGAATCAATTAAACATGTCGACTGAATGATTGAGTCACCAATTTGTAGTTGTTTTCAGGAGCTTTGTCTGTCCCGAAACAAATCAGTTTTCCCGTCCTAGGATCTAATTGACGTTTTACATTTGAATTGATATCGACCTGTTTTCGTCTGTGGCTCAATGACCGCATCACTCTGACAATGCTGGTTAAACGAATTGAACCTAATTATATTCAAATCGTGACGTGTCTAATGAAATTTGCAAATTCTCTACTTTGAGCCAGTTAAAATAATGTCGTTTTGAGCATTCCTTCATGACTTTTTTCAATGGAGCGAAACTATGTTCAATCCCTTATTTCATATATTTGTTTGTTGCTTCCATATTCATTATAATAATAAGGCAGGTATTTGCGATAGAAAGATCGCATCAGCTTTTCTCAAATCACAACTAACATATTTTTTTTTCCGTTGTACAGCTCCAATATTTTGTACCAATCATGATGACAGCAGTAGTAGTTCTCAGAGGATAGTGGTTTTGTTAATGGTTTCTTTACAGTTTGAGTCTGAGAGAACGGTATATTCCAATTTGATAAGTGCGAAAGAGATTCGACAAAGATGATGTGCGGGATAAGTCAAAATATGGAAGCGAACTTAAGTGCTAATAGAACAGTCGTTTTTGGAAACATGCTCAAGGCATCTAATTTCTAATTAGAACACCTTATTATCCGGAACTTTTTCCTGGAAATATTGTGGACAGAAGAAGCACATTTCACACGGACGTGGATTTTTTTATTTTCACGTTTTACGTTTATGGGCAAATGAAACCACTCATGGTACAAGATCTGGGAATTACCAAGGAAAATTCAGTGTCATAGTCTGGCTTGGCATTTACAAAAATCTATATTTTTGGCCAAAACGGTTCACCAGGCAGACTAACAGCCGCTGCATTTTTAGAATTTCTGGAAACTAATCATGAAGACAACACACAATGAGGGATCAAATACAGGAAAGCAATTGGATGGCTGTCCTGCTCATTTTGGCAAAAAAATACGAGGATGGCTGAATAGAAAGTCTGGTGGAAGATGGTTTGGAGGTGGTCCAGTTGCATGGCCTCCTCGATCACCTAACCTCAATCCTCTGAGCTTTTTTGCTTGGGGTTATTTGAAAGATAACATTATGCCACGTCGGTTCATAATAGAGAAGATCTACTTAATTCGAAGAGCTTGTGGTGAAATTAATTATAAAATGTTAATTCGAACAAGAAAATCGTTGAGAAATCTACGTCGCCGTTGCGTTGAAGTAAATGGATTATTTTAAGCATTTATTATGAGCTATTTTTTATCGTTACCAATACAAAGGTATTAAAATTTCTTTACTTATTAAACAGCCTTTCAAAAGAAATTCCATATGATAACCATGATTAGAAAAATCAAAATAGTTTGAACAGGAAGCTTCTAATTGAAATTTATCAGAAATACTTTTTTTTAGAAAATAAATTTTAGTTTTCAAATTTGTATACAATGGTAATTTCCGAACATTGATGTGGAAGCTTAAGGGGTTTAAATGAGTACAAAACCCCATAATTACGCTACTGTATTTGTCTCAATAACTTTTCTGACCAAAAAAATTTCTCATTGCATAAAACTGGAGTGTACTGAGTTTGAATTAAAATTTTCCATTTGTTCAGAAGATGTTAAAATTGTTCAAAACTTCAACTCGGAAACGAAAAAGATCATAGGACCATAGCTTATATGAGAAATCTGATTATTCTTGTGAAAACTACCGTCCCCTGCATTTACAGGAGGTCTTTCTGGAACACCCTTGGAACAAACATGAATTTCTTAAAAATAAAAACCATAGTATGCCTTGACACAGGTGGCAAGAGAATTTTTAAGGCTTCCCGAATACGTATGACATTTTTATAAATAGGGAAGTTATGACGAGTTTTTTCCAAGTTTTTAAACATTGGGTGGTAAATCATAGGTGGTCATGGGAACGGAAGTTACACTGTAGTATATTTATTTTTATTATTAAACTGTTTCTATTAGAAAAATGTGAATTTATCGAGGAAATCAAAAAATACGGTACCAGAGCGCGAAAGAAAGTTGGCCGGCAAGAATAAAATGGAATTATAAAATTTTTTTGGAGGAGGCGCTAATGCAGTTCCAAAACGGAAATTTACAATGACAAAAGGATTTGCTATTGACCAAATAGCTTATGATTGGTTTTGTAAAGCTGGAAATAAAAACATTCCTATATCGGAACCCTTGATGAAGGAAAAAATTCTAGAAGTATCCGAAAATTTGAAAATTAACGGATCTGAGGCTTCAAATGGCTGGCTGAATAGGTTTTGCAAGAGGCGCGATATACATTTTAAAACAATTTGAGGTGAGTCATCAGACGTGGACGAAGTGTTGATGATTGGGAAATAAAATTGGCATCAATTATCAAGGACTAGGAAGCTGAAGATATTTTTAATGCTGACAAAACCGGACTCTACTATTTGGAGATTCCAGACAAACTTTTGCATTCAAGAGTGATAAATGTGCTGGTAAAATCAGCTAAACAGCGAATCTTTCTTATTTTTTGCTGTAATATGAATGGTGACAAGCAAAATCATTTTATGAAGAAGTTAAAATCGGCGATGTTCCAAAGGAGCACATGTAGATGAACTTTCAATACAATGGGTATCCGATGAAAAAGCTTGGATGATAACAGAAATAATTTTGGTCGAAAAACTTTGACAAAAAAATGAAAAACCAGTGTAGAAAAGCTCTTTCATTCTTAGTTAACACTACTTCCCAGCCAAAAATAGAATAAGAAAAAATTGTCGAATTGTTTTTCTACGTCACATTGCCGACCAGTAGATCAGGAGATGATACAAGATTTTAAAATAAAGTTCAGAGAATTTTTGATGAGTAGGCTTTTCAGAAAAAGCATAGTTTCATCAAGTGCTGTGGTATGGATAATTACAGCATAGAAAAATGTTCCATCTGTGAATATAAGACAACGTTTTCAAAAGGCTGGATTTATGGAAACGATTCAAGAGAATGGGGCTTTTGAAAAAGAAGATGACTTTTCACTCAGTCAGTTGTTTTCTCTCTTGAAAAATATGTCAGGAAATGTAGATCTGGGGAATTATCTCCAAATCCATACAAGACTTTGTACGAGAACCCAGATTTTGATTTCCAGGATATAATTCAGGAATTCACTGACAAAGGAAGCAAAACCCACCGTATTGCAGAGAGAGAGAGTGTGAGAGTGACCAGGACGAAGAGATTGTGTTCATCTGTGCAAAATATGAGTGAAGCTTGTAAAACACTGAAGGACATACACAATTTTTTATTGACAAAAAAGAATGGCGATTTGGCCATTGATATTTCCCAAATCCTAATGAAATGTTAGGATGATGTAGCAAAAAGCAAAGTGAATAATTTGAAACAGACTTCCATTGAACAGTTTTCCACAAAGAGTAATGCTTTTCAATTTTCCTATTTGAGCGATTATGACAGCCCTCGCCAGTGTTGGTAGTTTTACTCAAATGTCGTTCACTAGGGCGAGCCCCGATGTGATCTTTTCCCAGCCTCAAACTCATAAAATCATCGTTAAATTTAATCATGGCTTGGTCTACGTGTTATGTCCGTGAAATATAAAAATCCATTTCTGATACAATACCGTGGTAAATGCACTAAGGCAATACACATTTCTATATGAATATGCTCTTTCTCTTCGTATAATTGAGTAACTCTTAGTTCCTGATTCCTTCTCCAGATGGTTTGGGGAAAGTAGGAATTTACGTCCGAAGAAACCATTTTCAGTGCACTATTGCTGCCATTTCAAAATCAATGTGGAACGTTTGAGGGTTAAATAGTGACATTTTATCTTTTGTTAATCCGAATAACCGGAAATGAGTATATTTTGTTGATATACAGTTATTAAAGTGTGAATTTGTATTTTATTCATATTTAAAAAAAACACTAGAATTAAAAGCTTTCCTCGAAATGTGGTTGCAATTATTTCATCCACGATGATAGCCACAAATACCAAACCGTGTAAGATCCAACAAATCAACACAAATTCTGAGAGGTTTGTGAATAATATTATACTTCGAGATGTAATGGTGCTTTCCACGTTCTAAATATAATCATTACGGCAGTTTTTCCTAATGTTCTTTTCACGAAAAATGGTTCTGACTTAATGACAGCAGTAAAAGTACACATTATATTTGAAAGAGCTTGCCTATAAACAAGCGAATGAACATAGGGTCGAAAAGGGCCAGAGTTCAGATAAATATGTATTTATTTTACGTACCTTGAAAAGAATTCTAAGTAAAACAATTGAACAAGTAATCATTACTCGTATGATATTTTTATTCAAATTCAATTCAATCAAATCAAGTAACATTCAAAATACAAAGTTCTATTATTTATTATAGCGTGCAGTCTACCTACCTAACCTAGTTTTAAATACTACTTATTTATTTACTTTTTTGTACAGTTCTGTTCCGCTGTCGTTATCCTCACCAAATTCATTATAATCGGTTCAAATACATTATGATTCAAAGTCGTATAAGTATTTTCTACAGTTATCACGAGGGCCGGATTTACCAACAAGCAAATCAAACAACTGGTTGTAGCCCCTTACACTCAGGGGGGTTCATGCCTCTTCTTTTTTTGTGATTGGTATAATGTTCGAATGATACAATATTCTTCTGCGAATCATATGTACAACCGTCATAGCTGTATGACTTAAAGAATAAACGTGAAATTAACTGTAACTGGAAATATCGCAATTCGCAAAACAATGGTTAGTTCAAATATATAGTTTATAGTTTATTCAATTAAAATTTATGTTCCAATTGTACTTCATTGTTTCCTCATTAGGAATTCTCATTTTTGTTGTTGAATGAATCGTTTTGGAGAGGAACTAACTATCTTGGAAATTATCTTTGATAAATTTCTCTATTGATCCTACAGAGTACCACTTATAGTCGGAGGAATATTATGTGATCTAACCCTTGCTTTCAATTGATGCCACATATGCTCTATTGGATTAAGAATACAATAATCGCGTGGAAATCGTAGCAGTGTATGTCTCATCACCTCTACCAATGCATCACAAACATAAACTTTTTCAATACAAAATGCATTTAAAACATGTGAAATATCAGTTTTTGTATAAGATCATACGTTTCCATGTACTTTTGGTTTTCCAATTTCGTATTATTTGAGTTTGGAGCCTCATGTAATTGGCGACTATGATAGCTTGCATTGTCCATTACTATCACGCTATTTGGAGGAATGTTTGGTAGGAGACAAATCATTCTTCAGAAAGTTCTGCCGTTGTGTCTTCACCGTAGTTCACTCAGCAGTCTCTGATTTTCTTTGCAGAAATCCACAAGGCATTCGGAACCCAACCGTTTTCTGACACAACGTGTAAAATAGTTAGCTTATGTTTTACATTTACTGGAAAAATTGGACCATCCTTTGGAAGGTGTTTCATGGGTTTCAAACCATGCATCCTCAGGTAAACTTTGGAGCGATACTCGTAGCGTCATTTTTGCAATCGATGAGATTCCATAAGTACTTGCCTTTTGTCAATTGAACGAAACTTGAAGCCCATTTTATACAGGATTCTTCAAAGGCTATTGAGGCTACAGCTTATTTGGGTTACATTATTAAAGAGTCCTTGTTTTGGAGCATGTCATGTGGGCACTCGTTCTCCGTACATTGAGTAGATTTTTCGTCTTATAAAGTCTTTGTCACCCTATCAAAACATTTTGTGAAAACGGCATCTGAACGCTTCCTTCCTGGTTTGATGGGATTAGACACGATTCTTCTCACTACAGTCAAAGGTATCTTAATAAACTATAAAATAAATGAATAAGAAATATTCACCTATATCCATTACAAAATAGTATCAAAGTACTGAGGTTCGTTTGGATACCAAGCGAACTTGAATACTCCTTAAAATCAAAATCACTTTCCCAAAGTTCGGTATAGATATTTTGAAGATATTTACGCGGTTATAAGTAAAGATTTGGACTTAGATGGCTTTTTGAATACTCTTAATAGCCAACTGAAATTCACTGTCGAGATAGAAACAGATAATCTGCTTTCTTTCCTTGAAATTGTTACGAAGCTCAAACATATTGAATAATTATTTAATGGTAAACACCTATATTGGTCATGTATTTTAGATTTCGCTCATATTATTGTATAGAATTCACAATTCGAAATAATTATATTGTTGCATAGGAATTTAGATAGTACCGAGTATAGACCTCCGAGTAGTATGAGGATCAGATTTGCATTCATCTCAATTCATAAACCATGTATATTTGATTTCATCCGAAACAGTTCATATTCAGTGTCAACATATGATAACGGAATGAATGTAATCATAAAAACAACGGCAGAATTGAGGAACTGGTTGAGCATCATTCGCGCGGAATGAGAAGAAGAAGGGTTGGTTGGGGCTGGTGTAGGTGACTTCATCAGCACGTCGATTTTTATGGAACAACGACTCGCAAGTTGAGTGATAAGTTAGTTAGACAGCCTGAGACAGTGAATAACTCAGACAGCCATAGTTGAGTGAGTCTTCCGAATTGAGTGTACACAATCATTTGTACCGCGAGAATCGGAAAGAAAGTAAGAAAGTGTTCCTCCAGTTACCATTGAAGTATTAGGTAATATGCTCTGTAGTGGGTAGTAATGATAGGGTGAGAGTCGCAATACTGTATGTCCCATCACCTCTGCCAATGCAACACAAAAATGAACCTTCTTAATACAAAACGCCTCAAAACTTGTTAAAGATCAGTTGCTGTATAATACTCTCCAAATTATATATGATTCGCCGTCATGTAATTTTGCATTTCCAATTTCGTGTTATTTGAGCCTTATGTAATTGGCGACTATGATAGCTTGCATTGTCCATTACTATCACGCTATTCGGAGGAATATTTGGAAAGGGCACTTATTGAACCATTCTTCAAAAAGTTCTGCCCTTGTTTCTCCGCGGTAGTCCACGCAAGGGTTTTCAATATTCCTTGCAGAAAGCCACTAGGCATTTGGAACCCAACCGTTTTCTTGCCCGCACGATAAACGGTTATCCTTTTTCCTTTATTTGGGAAAGTTTCTGTTCTACACTTACCGAAAGAATCGGAAAATTCTCTGGGTGACTTTTCATGCGTGTCAAACCTTGTCTCGTGAAGGTTAATTAAGGGACGATTTTCAGGACGGTATTTTCTCATCGAAGTTATATACTCACAGCGCCATATTGGCAATCTGTGAGATCCCATAAGTACTTGCCTTTTGTAAATGATACGATACACGGAGCCCATTTTAGACAGGAGTCGCCCCAGCTAGATAAGTGAGGCTACATATTATTTTGGTTTCATCATCAATGAACCATTGCTTCAGAGAATGTAATGTAGGCACACGCTACTCTTCGTACATAGTCTGGATTTTTCGTCTCATCAAGTCTTTGTCGTCTTTTACAAAACATTTTGTGAAACCAGCATCTTTGCACTTCCTTCTTGATTAGATAGGATTGTACATCATCTTTTCCACTTAGTACAGTCATTTTAGACGAGAAAACGGCAACTATTGGGATATCTTTGTGCAGTTGATCTTTGTCTGAAAGTTGTTGGCACAACAATTGTTTTATCAACAAATTGACCGCTTATAAGCAATTTGAATTAACAAATTTTACAGATCCCCAAAAAAATTGTTATTTAGAGACAGAAATACCCATTCGGGGGTTTCTGGGGCCTCTTATTACGATTCCGAAGTCAAAAATAACAGAATTATTCATCATCATCTGGCCAATTGACATCGGAAGTTGATGGTATTTAACATAATTTATACCTTTTTCTTGTAAAGAATGGACTCTATTGGTTTTTTGAGTTAGCAATCTCTATAACGAATAAATGTAACGGTTTTAATTGACCTTTTTCCGGGCGTTATGAATGATCTCGAATTCGGTATAGAGATTGATAGCTGAAAAAAACCAATTGAGTTAATTTTTGCAAGAAAAAATGGTTCAAATTATGGTGAATTTTATCAATTTCTGGTTACAGTTGGCCAACTTCCGGGCAATTATGAATGACCTTGTCATCTTTAGATTCGGTGAAGTGATTGCTAGCTCAAAAAAACCAGTCCATTTTTTGCGAAAACAATTGTTGTGCCAATTTCTCATGATGAGACTGGGTGACCAATGATTCTTATGACATCAAAAACATCTTGCAACAAGTTTCAGACAAAGATCAACTGTACAAAGATATTCTGAAATAAAATGTTCAAATACTGTACTATCTGCAGTCAAAGATATCTTAGTCTAAACACATGTTCAGTCGCCGCAGCACTAGCGTTAAATTCCCTATTAAGTGAAGAACTATATACAGCTCTCACTATTTTCCTAGCATCGAGAGATAATAATTTTTTCTCCATCGGAACATTAGAAGAGATTTCAGCAGTGTTTTGCCACGGGCGTCCTTCAATGCTGTTTTAAGTAAGTAATATTTGGCAAAATAATAACAAGTAATAAGCTGAACACTTTTCGTAACAAGTAAAGACTAATTTCATGATAAAACTAAACTTTTACCTGCTATGTCTTTAAGCCTACCTACAATTTTCAGTCCTGCCCAATGAAGAAATATCAGCATAATTGGGAGTATTCAAGGCTGGTAGTGTATTGCAGTCATTAAGTCCCTTTACACTACATTTCCGTCATTTCATGTATGAAAAATGTTTATGAGTTCTTGAAAAAGTATTAGATTTATTGCAAGGAATTACAGACGATATACAAATTCCAGCTGCTTCACAAATATTGGATTTGGCCTTTGCTGAACTCTGTGAGATTCGGTATAACCTCGTATTCGGAACATTGATTACCTAGTGTGGGTGAGCAGTCCGAAATAGTAATGCTACATTTAACAAGAATGTGTTCGGAGGGCCCGTCAGAGCGAATTACGAAAACACTTTGGAATAAATGGTCAAATCTTCTAAACTGAAGCTGAAAACTGACGCAACGTTCAACTTTACTGCAGCAATTCTGTACAAGAAAAATTCATCTCCAGATGAACCACGATAGAGCATCGCTCGTGCCGGATGAGAATCAACACATAAACTCCGTACTGTGACCTTTCAAATGACCTGGAAATAAACGTTTAAAGAATTACTCCATTAGGAGTAAACCGGCGAAACACAAAGAATTAGTTGCAGCCAGTTACCCAGGAGACTGCGGCTTCATGTTGATTATTCGGATCTTACATCGTTGAAACCGAGCAATGTTTGAAACTCGACGCTCTCATCGTGGATGTCATGAAATAATAGAATCCTGAAGTGGAGAAAAACTTTTGCCAGTTATCTTATGTCATGCTGATGTGACATTTGTCGCGTAACTTCCTGAATTTTTAATTTTATTATGGATATCAAAGCAGGTAACAGAATTTAGGCTTAGAGTTATGAAAAGAATTCGCAATAGTAATTCCAATTATTCACCACATTGTTGCGGTAGAAGTTCTTCTCACGAAAAATGCTTCGATTAAATGACTGTGATGAACTACAACAGCAACAGTTTATTTCGGAATATTTTTGTACAGTTGAATTTTGTCTGAAACTGGTTGCAAAATGTTTTTAATGTCATAAGAATCATTGGTCACCCAGTCTCACCATGGGAAATGGACTACACAATGGTTTAATTAACAAATTTTCCAGATCCCAAAACAATTTTGAGGCAGAAATACCCACTCGAGGGGTTTTGGGCTCTCTAAATACGATTCCGAAGTCAAAAATAACAGAATTATCCATCATCGCCTGGAAATTAGCCGATTGGCAACGGAAGATCATGATATTTAACATAATTTATATCTTTTCTTGCAAAAAGTGGACTCAATTGGTTTTTTGACCTAGCAATCTCTATACCAAACTCAAAAATTCCGAAATCATTCATAATCACCCGGAAATTGGCCAATTGTCACCGGAAGTTGATGATATTTAGCATAATTTATACCTTTTTCTTGCAAAAAATGAATTCTTTGGTTTTTTTTTTTGAGGTATTAATCACTATACCGAATTCAAAGATGACAAGGTCATTCATATTCACCAGGAAGTTGGTCAACTGGAACCGGAAGTTGATGGAATTCATCACGAATTAGACCAATTTCTTGCAAAAATAAACGTTTTTTTTTAGTTATCAATTCCTATACCAAATTCACAGATAACGAGATCATTATAACTGCTCGGAAATTGGCTAGTTAGAACCGGAAATTGATGGAATTTAACAAAATTTAGACCTTTTTCTTGCAAAAAATGGATTCAATCTGTTTTTTAGAGCTAACAATCGGTATACCAAATTCAAAGATAAAATATCAATCTATAACAGTTAGAAAATTGACCAATTGGATCCGGGAGTTGAAGCATAAGATTTGATGATGTTCCATATTCCTTTGACATATTAAAAAAATCAGTAACAATCATATTTTAATGATAACATACACCATTTGAAGGCAATAAATAAATAAAAAGTTTTAGTTACTCAAAACCAATTGAGTCCATTTTTTGCAAGAAAAAGGTATAAATTATGGTGAATATCATCAACTTCCGGTGCCTATTCGTCAATTTCCAGGTGAGGATGAATAATTCTGTTATTTTTGACTTCGGAATCGTAATTAGAGACCCCAAAAACTCTGGAGTGGGTATTTCTGTCTCAAAATAACAATTGTTTTTGGGATCTGAAAAGGTTGTTAATTTAAATTGTTTATAAACGGCCAATTTGTTAATAAAACAATTGTTGTGCCAATTTTCCATGGTGAGACTGGGTGACCAATGATTCTTAGGACATCAAAAACATCTTGCAACAAGTTTCAGACGAAGATCAACTCCACAGAGATATTCCTATGCCGTTTTCTCGTCTGAAATGACTGTACTAATAGGCAGAAAGACATAGCGGGTTATTTTATCGTGAAATTAGTCAAGTTTTATAATCTTACGAGAAGTGTTAATTCTATTACTTGTTATTGTCTTACCAAATTTTATTTATCTATAAAACTGCATTATGGCGACCGTGACGAAGCATTGATGATGCTTTTTTCAGTGTTCCGGTGAAAAATAACAATTATCTTCCGATGCTAGGGAAATTGTAAAAACTGTATACAGTTCTTTACTTAACAGGTAACGCTAGTGCTGCGGTGACTAAGACACCTTTATCACTATAGATAAGAAATATTCCTTCGGCTACCAAGTAGCCATCATCAGAGTAAACTAGATAATAAATCAAAACGTGCCTGTTTAAATAGTATTTGGAGATAATAATGTAAATAAGGGGTTACCCTCAGCTGGAGATAAATCGGAATTTAATAAATTGCTTTTTCGTCTATTATAAATTTCCAGCTCTTCTAAATTGCTAGATATTTGTCCACGGTGTTTTAAAAGTGATAACTTCCTTGAGAAAGTGTTTAACCTGTATTCAAAATATGTTTGGCTAATGCCGATTTTTCACCACTATTTTCTTCACATGGGCAAAATGCTCTTTTTGATAATGTCTCTTCAAGTTTGACCAACATAGCATTTTGAACACGACTCACAATCAATTTTCTGAATTCCGGATTTGTCAAAGTCTGAAATTATCAAAGGTGTAGCCTGAATGGTTTTCAGCTTGTTCTTACATCTATGAACTGGCTGTATTGCAAATTTAGAAAACAAATCATGGAATCTATTAATTACTAAAGGGATGTTGAGTGGAACTTTTGAATTTTATTGAAGCATTTGGAGGTGATGGATGTGGTTAGTTGGTAGCGTTCCAATCTCCTTTTTTGTTTAGAAATTAAATTATTGATCTAAGATTTGTCGGAACCATTGTCCAACGATATTCGCTTGAGTTTCTCGATTTTGTTGCTGTAATTTTGATGGCTCAAGGGGACGTTCAATAATCTATGGACAAGCTATTTTATATTTGAATGATGTAGCTGAATTCGTGGGAGTATATTTATTTGAGAGGGTTTTCTGTTCATGTCAAAATCCGAGGGATTACCATCTTCTATAATGGTAATGTCTCTTTATCTGTTTCTATTTCAACAGTGAATTTAAGTGAAACAAATTGCTCATTAAGTGTGTTCAAAAAGCCATGTAAATCCAAATCTCTACTCGCAGTCGCGTGGATATCTTCAAACATCTATACCAAACTTTTGGGAACTGATTCAGCTTTGATTTCAAGGAAGTTACAAGTTCGTTTGGTAGCCAAAAGGTCCTCATTACTTTAAGAGTATTTTAAGTGGATAAGGGTGAATATTTCTTATTTATATTGTTATAGTGTATCCACTGTATGAAGTATCTTATAGTTTATTAAGATACCTTCGACAGCAGTGAAAAGAATCGTCTCTGATCTAGTCAAACTAAGAAGGAGGTGTAAAGATGCCGGTTTTACAAAACGTTTGACGAATGCCGCAAAGACTTTATAAGACGAAAAATCTACTCCAAGTACGAAGAGCAACGAGGGCCCTCATGACATGCTCCGAAACAACTGCTCCTTAATGATGAAATTCGAATAATCTGTAGCCTCACTGGCCTCACTGTTTGAAATGATCTTCAAGTATCGTACAATTGACAAAAGGCAAGTACTTATGGAATCTCATCGGTTGCAAAAATAGCGCTACAAGTCTCGTCCCATAATTAATCTTGATGAGACATGGTTTGACACCCATGAAACACCATCCAAGGGATGGTCCGCTTTTTCCGGGGAGTGAAAAACAGAAACTAACCATTTTACATGCAGTGTCAGATTACGGTTGGGTTTCAAATGCCTTGTGACTTTCCGCAAAGAGTATTGGAGCCTTATGGGTGAACTACCATGAAGACACAATGGCAGAACTTTCCGAAGATAGGTTTAAGAATTGCATCCTGCCAACCATTCTTCCGAATAGCGTGATAGTTATGGACACTGCAAGCTATCATAGTCGCCAATTACATAAGGCTCCAAACTCAAATAATACGAAATTGGGAATTCAAAAGTACATTGGAGCGTATGATATATATTTTCCTGAATCTTATACAAAAACTGATATTTCACAAGTTTTAAAGGCATTTTGTATTAGAAATGTTTACGTTTGTGATGCGTTGGCAGAGGTGATGAGACATACACTGCTATGACTCCCACCCTATTTTTGTAATAGAGCATATGTGACATCAATTAAAAACAAATTTTGGGTCAGGAAATATTCACCCGACTGTTAGTGGTACTGTGCAAAATCAATAAGAAACTTTATCAAAAATAATTCATCATAGTTGGAAAAGTTTAGTCTGTCATGTGATAACCAGACCGCGATTTATATATTGCGGGGCCCCCAAGCACAACATCGTGATGGGGCCTCCCTCCACAAAGATAATCCATTGAACAAAAAAAGATTTTCTGATGAGAAAAAAATTAAGAACAATTGGAACATAAATTTCATTTCAATAAACTATAAACTATATATTTGCAGTAACCATTGCTTTGCAAATTGCGATTTTCCAAGTTACATTTAGTTTTACGTTTGTTGTCACAGCTATGATGGGAAAATATTGTATCATGCAAACATTATAACAATAAAAAAGAGGCGCGGGGCCCCATGAGGGTGGGAGGCTACAAGCAGTTCCTTGTTGACACACGATATTGCAACATTAACAGTAAAACGGAGGTTTCATTTATTACACCGGTCAACACGATTTTTGGGTCTAACTTCTACATGTTAAATTTTGGTTTCTCCTACGACAAAAATGAGGAGAAAAAATTGTTTTCCGAATAAAGTTTGCTTTTGTAGAAACTAGAACAATTTTTCAATTTTTTATATTTTTTCTACACTTCCACTGTAAATTATTATTATAAAACATTTTTTTAGATACAAGAGTCTTTTTTATTCAAGATTTGTGATAAACAATAACATATAGATGTAAAATAACAAGAAATTAATGTCTAAAAGTGAATATTTTTCGTATTTCTTCTATGCTCGTATGAGCTCTCTCGTATTAAATCCCAAATGTAATCTCTCATCATATTCTCGTTGTACTGCCCTTGATATCGCCGTTCAAAGTCCATCACGTCTCGGTGAAAACGTTCTCCTTGTTCCTCGGAGTAGGCCCCCATGTTGTCTTTAAATTCGTCCAGATGAGAATGTAGCATATGAAGTTTATGAGACATTCTGCAGCCCATAACTTTAAAGCTTTTAAGCATTTTTTCAATCATACTTATCGTCGTAAATCAGACCAAAGCAAACTTTATGAACTGAATATGAATATTTAAGTGTTTCTCAATGTTTAGAATCAGAATTTAAACAAGAGAACAGAAACCCAAAAAAAAATATTTTTTTTGTTGACCTGTGTATTTAGGATATAATATATGAGGAGGTTTGTACGGGGTTGCCAGATGTTAACTGAGTCCGTCGTTGCACCCCATTCGCTTTCTTGATGGAAAAAAGGGAATTTCAAACCAAAAACAATTTTTATAAGTTAGGAGTTATTTATGGCCTGTTAAAAATTCATTGGAACCAATTGCAGAATTGAAAGATTTCGATCTCGAACCTGGTGATACTCTCGTTTCATTTGATGATGTTTCACTATTCACAAATACCCCAATACCTGAGTCGATAAGCATTCTAAAGTAATGGCTTTTGAATATTCCATTTGAAAACCTGAAGATGGTTATCAGAAATACCACTTCAAACAGGGCTATCGCGACCAAAAACAGTATAGTTCCTATTTTCGCCACTTTGAAGCTATCTGCAAAATCTCAAATTCATACGACCAATAGGAACACACACATACACACGCAAATATATGCACGCGCACAGACACACATATCATATCAAATATAATCAAGATTGATTTAGAAACGCTCAAAACGAATATATCTGTGGGAAACATGTTCTGGGATGATAGTAATATATTCCTTACACTTATACTACATATATTGATGGAAGTAAAAAATGATAGTGTCGGAATCAAATGAGTAAGTTTTATGTATATCTGTACCTTCATTGTTATCTAGTTGTATTGCTCTGAGAAACCCGTGTAAATGATCCTCTCTTACAGTGAACACTCACTGGATTTATAGTATAAAGGAGTTTTGAGTGAATCCGGTTCTTAATTAATGAGTAAGCGCATTGATTTTATAAAAGATTTACTAAATGAATAGTTAAAAGGTTTGATCAATAAAGAATGCGATTTATTGAATTTAAATAAATAGACAATAGAGTGAAGAGAGAAAATATTCATTAGGCAAACTAACAAACTACTAAAAAAATGGAATGAGCTAGAAATTCATGAATACATTGTTACCATTCATTACCATCCAACCAAAATTATATTGCCACGCGTCAGTTTTTCGGTAGAGCTGAATGTTTTGTACGTGAATTTTGGCTTGAGGGCGGGGGCATGGCGAAATAAAAATAGTCAAGCTCAGCACAGAGATTAAAAGATTCACTTTTAAAATGATTAAACTCGGCACGTGAATGATAATACCTCCCTCTGCTTGCAAGAAATAGACTGATGTAATATTAAAATGAAATTTATTAATTTAAAATATACATAATACATAGGAAGAACATATCCAAAATTATAGTTACACTGTACTATTTTAATTAATTGCATGATAATGCGATATTATTTTAACATATTGCAGTTTGGACAACTTAATATTTTTATATTCTATAATTTTATAATTAACAAAATTATGACGTTTCTTAGTGGCTATATTTTTAAATTTTTGTATTCCGTTTAAGCTGTTGCATTCAATATAGATTTCAGTTTGTGCTTTGAGGAGTGCGTCTACAAAAATTAATGAAGAAGGATGCTTTTGGTACATGGATGCATTAAAATGGGAATGAAACGATTCGAAAGCATTGGTTGTTTTATTTAATGCAGCAGAGGCATCAGCCCATATATGTGGTGGAAATTTCGAATGATCTGTCGAATAATTTTCGAGTAGGTAATCAGAAGATTCTTAAAGTCTTCCATCTACAGGCTTAACTTCGTAGAGGTCAAAAAAATTAAAATCGTCAACGTCCTTTGGTTCCAAAAATAAAAGACCAAAATTTTTGTCTTGGTTATTCTTTTGATAAAACTAGATCTTGAATTTTTCTGTACTTGAGTTAAGTGGAATCGACACCCAGTAATTTTAGCATTTGCATAAATTTCTAACACTGCATTATGAATAGATGTCTCAAAATCTGCTACTACTGCTTCTGGTACAAATTTGATTTTTATATAATCACAATACTCTTTAATTTTTGATATGCAAAACCTATATGTTTTTTCACTTTTGTCTTTCAATAAACAAAAAGATAATGGTATATAATGGTCTTTAGAAAAACCATGTATCGTGAACATTTATGGGAAATATTTTGTGCAGTAAGAAAATGTACCGTCCATATTTTTGATTCACATAAAAATTTTAAATTACGTCTACAGCTAAATATCACTTAATTTTCGGATGAATCATTAACAATTAGAAAGTCTCCATTTCTGTTGGTTTTTGGTTGAAGTCCATTCAAACCTCCGATAGTGATTTTGGCAAAACTGGCAACGATTTTCGACGCGCAGTGTAAATGTTTCTTCTAGCACATTGTAGATCACTTATTGTCAAATTGTTTAAAGACACATCATTTTAGCTAACTCCATTCTAATCATTTTGGAAGGTTTTTCTATTATATCACTTTCGGGTTTTCTCTTCAAACAATACCTAACTTAAGACTTGTCTTTGCAACACATATGTTAGTTCTGGTTCATGATTATGATTTACATTTATCTTTGATGCACCTCCACTTAGTTTCTCCGGAAGCTAATTTTCTGTCGTGTTCTTCAAACTTATAGGTCTCGTAAGATAAGAGAACATTTCACTTGAATCCGAAAAATTACTATGATTCATTTTCGACATTCTTAGACTTTTTCGCAATTATGAGTACATAGAACATCAACTTTACACTAGAAATGACTATGTACTTATGAAAACTGATATACCTACAAAACAAAATATAGTTATTTAGGAACCTGTTACAGGGGTTAGGTACCTACAACAACTTTATGCCGAGTTTGTAGTTGTAAACATACAATTTAAAATGCATTAGGATTGGAAGATTAGGATGTGTTGAGTTTGATGCCGCCCCCTGAGGATTCTTGTTTGAGATAAGTTGAATGTAATTTTAAAGAAACAACATTGGTGAAACTTACCTAATAAAATTCATTGAAACAAATTAACAATTAAAATAAAATGTGACACTATTTGAAATGAGTACGGCAAGTTTGGTAATACATAGATCGATTAATAAAACACAAAGATAAATAATTTCAAAATTAGTTCAGTTGATTAGAAAACATGATGATAAATAATTTTGAATCCAGTTCAATTAATTCATCCATTCTCCATTGTATGTGAATGGAGGAAACATAACTTACATTATTCAGATCGATGCGCTCACATGCGAGACTTTATTGATGAAATCCAGCAATCTAGGATTCACACGGTAGAAGAACTTGTCCGGTAGAATAATGCTGACATCACAGTTTAATTCATTATTTGCAATATAGAAGTATCTGAGATTGAAATTAACACCGACTGACCTGGAAATGGTTAAAAGTAGGTTTTGTAATCAGATATTACATTGAAATAAAATATCTGAAGGATTGTAATAGAAATAAAAATGATTTACATTTATAGATTAGTAATAATTTAATTTGGTAAAAATGGAAACGTGGCGATATCTAATCCAGTTTTCGATGAACATCCTCATCTTGGCGACACTATATATCCGTATATTTGGACAAATAAGCCTAGGTAAAGTCCCATATTGTGTGACCCTATTTATCTAAGAGGAGTCTATGTGTGATTTTAGAAGTCAATATTGGTTAGACGTGTCTAACTAACAAAACGAACTGTTCAAATACATGTGATACCTAATTTCCCTTATAGAACGGACGGTAATTGTATAAATACTACCACGATGTTGAATTTGTATTCAGAAGCTGGTCGTCGCGAAATGCCTTCAACCAACTGTGAAACTCCGTGCCATTTTATACTGGGTTGGTGTAATCGAGCCCCGGACCCGACTACATTATCGTTAATTTAATTGACGTAAATTGGCTCAGGGTTTTGCTTAATTTGCTCTATCTAACATCGATTTTACCGAGGACTAACAATACCTATGATGAAAATCTATTAGATATATACTCGTACGCTAATTTCATTGCCTGGCTTTCAGCTTTAATATGGAGAAATCATTAACATGCATTTGCTTGAGGTATTTCAATAAAACAGACAGCTAGTTCTACGGTTTCTCGCCTTCTAAGTTCTGTAACGAACTTAATCAATCTCAGGATAGGGCCTGCAGTAAATGTTGAATGGACAGGAGATAATATAATCTAAGTTGAACTACACAAATGGTCCAGTGGAATTAGTGTACGAAATTCTTCATTTCACACATTTTTTCACATTGAAAATAATTCCAGTTTTCTAGTATGGACCAGGGCCGGATCTAAGGGAGCAGGCTCGGCAGCTCGCACATTTAGATTATTTTTATTGTATACAAATCAAACACATTTTTAATTGAAATTCCACTAGTAGGAAACGACAACGGAATGTTCGACTAACTCCACACTGGATTATTGAGAGACTCTAGAGGCTGAAATGACACCATCGGAGAAATTTAGAACTCAAAATTCTATTCTTATCATAGATCAATTCACTACTTCTTTAAGTTAGAGGCTTTCCGCATATGAAGCCATTCATTCTAATTTTGTATTTCTACACCATTTGGAAAATTTACCTCCCAGTGAAATTGAAGCTCATTCACTAGAATTTATAACAATGATTCAGATGAGACCCTAGGTGTCGAACTAGTACAATTTGTTGAATTTTTTAGTACATTTGAAGAGGAAATTGGCTTATCGGGCTTGTTAAATACCGGGATATCAAAAATTAACTTGGTCAAGGGTGGTTGTGGAATCTAAAATGTGTGTCTTACTTCACAATTGAAATAATTATGTCACTGTCACACTGACATCATCAATAACCTACAAATTTCTTACCTATTTATTACAGTTGTAAAACATTAATGAACTACAAATTAAAAATTATCTTGGTCGAGGATGGTTGTGGAATGTAAAACGTGTGTCTTACTTTTAATTTTTGAATATGTTTTGTTGTGTCAGAATCTGTTAAGTCATTGTAAATAATTTGCAAGAACTTCAACAAAGAATAGTTCAGCAATGTGCAACTATAACGCCAGAAATGCTGCAAAAAGGTTCCCACAGCATGAGGATCCGCGTCAACTTGTGCATCAAACAAAACGGGAGACATTTCCAAAAATTACTGTAATTTAGTTTTTATTGTTACTAAACCGTTATTTCATAATTTGTAGTTCATTATAGTTTTACAACTGAAATAAATAGGTATGAAATTTGTAGGTTATTGATGATGTCAGTGTGACAGTGACATAATTATTTCAAACGTAAAGTAAGACACACGTTTTAGATTTCACACCACCCTTGACCAAGATAATTTCTGATATCCCGGTATGTAAATGTGAACTGGCGGTATATTCTGGCCTACTAACTATTACAACATGCCCATCTCTTGCGGTGAAAGTATGTCTTTCTTAAATAAATGATTTGATATTTTTTGTTCCAGGTAAGTTACTATTCCTTTCCACAACAAAAGTAGTAAGTAGCCATGAAATTGCATAGAAAGTTTTGAAGTTCATTTTGATTCATTCGATGAGAATTATGTTACCGACAAGGAGAATATTGAATTCTGATAGGAATACAAATTTACACTTTCATAATAATATATTGAAATCTTGTTTATTACACATTTCTAGATCAAATCATTATAGTGCAATCAAATGGGTATTGGACCCGTAAATCCTTCGGAAATGGATCGATTTTGATGGGACAATGTGCATTCTCTTCAGAATGTCATCAGAAAAAAAGTTGACTACAAATAAATTTGCGCAAATTGTTAATATCGTTTAAAAACAGTTAATGCACAATTTGAATGAAAGTTGACCGTTTTTGATCGGATAAAGACTATTTTTTGCTGAAAACAATTTATTTATCAACGAAATAGATGAATTCGATCGAAACTCCGACTTCAGGGTCGTTTTCGAATAGTTTCGGTATTCTGAGTTTGATTTCATCGCTAATATCGTCGAATGTATACCCACAAATTTGCTGTGGCGTTGTTTAACATTGCGTTCCTACTATTTTTCCAAATCAACTTTTCTAATGGTCAAAGTAAGTTTCAAAAAAACGTAAACATTCCAAAAATGAAAGAAAGACGCTTAACTCCAGAATATGGAGATGGGATTGAATTCCACGCCTGGCTCAAAGAACAGAGTATTCTAAAATTTAATGAATTTATTTCAAAATTCAAATAAAAAAATTTAAGGCACGTTTTCAGAAAACTTCCGAGAATAGTATTTGATTTTTTAAATTCTTCATAATGGAAATAGTGTGCAATTCCAAATATTGTTCCAGGTCTCAGTTTCAAGACCAATTTGAATATAAAATTTTTTGCAGCGAATAAAATTATACATTCATCTAAATTTGTATGATTTGTAGAAAAAGATGGTCTTTGTTCAAAGTTCTTTTCAATTTCATGCTGTTATCTCACCTTCAGTCTTCCAGTACCGGCTTCTATAACATATATCTTAATATATATAAATTACGTGTCACGTTGTTTGTCCGCTATAGACTCCTAAACTACTTAACCGATTTCAATCAAATTTGCACACCGTGTGCAGTTCGATCTAACTTAACAGATAGGATAGCTTTCATCTCAATTTATAGCCGCAATATTATTTTATTGCAAATTATTTGTTTATTATTCGTCAGTCACAATTATCTGTCAGTCCCAAACGATTCTAACAGATGGCGGTATCTGTTGACTGGATTGAGTAAGTATTCTAACAGATGGCGCAATGTTAAAAGTACTAACGTTTCACATAAGCTACAATGTAATGGCGAACGGCACATTCAACATTCAAGCCGCCTTTGGACATTCATAATAAACCGAACGCAATATGTAACATAAAAAAGAATAGTGGACTAGCTGCAGTGTTGCGGAAGAGTTCAATCATAATTTGGGATGAGTGCACAATGGCTCACAAATATTCACTTGAAGCATTACATAGAACTATGCAAGATTTAAACGGCAATGATAAACTTTTCAGTGGTGCTATCTTACTTTTGTCTGGTGAATTCCGACAGACCTTACCGGTTAAACCTCGCTCTACTTTCGCGGATGAGATTAATGCATGTTTAAAACGATCATTCTTATGGCGAAGTGTTGAAACACTTCGATTGACCATAAATATGCGCGTACAATTGCAAAATGATCCATCAGCACAATTATTTTCTGAACAATTGGGAACGGTAAAATAGAACTGCAATCAAATACGCAATACATTAAACTACCAGACAATTTCTGCACTGTTCTTCAGGGAAAAAACGAATTGATTCAGAGTATTTTTCCGGATATACAGAGTAATTACTTGAATCATAACTGGCTCAGTGATCGGGCTATTTTGGCAGCCAAAAATGTTGATGTTGACGAAATTAACTTCCAGATACTACAGTTGTTACCAGGCGATCTGATGTCTTTTAAATCTATCGACACTGTTGTTGATGAAAATGATAGCGTAAATTTTTCAATTGAATTTTTAAATTCACTAGATATACCTGGAATGCCACCACATAATCTTCGATTGAAGGTTGGTTCACCTATTATTCTTCTGCGTAATTTGAATCCACCTCGATTATGCAACGGTACGCGTTTGGTCATCAAAGAGATCACCGGAAATATTCTTGAAGCTACCATTTTAACTGGAAAGTTTAAAGGAGAAGTGGTCCTGTTGCCACGTATTCCGATGATACCATCAGAATCTACGATACCCTTCAAAAGGTTACAGTTTCCAATTCGTTTAGCTGTTGCCATGTCTATAAACAAGTCTCAAGGCCAA
Source organism: Endomychus coccineus (assembly GCA_958510875.1). NCBI lineage: Eukaryota > Metazoa > Arthropoda > Insecta > Coleoptera > Endomychidae > Endomychus > Endomychus coccineus. Next base: position 32,882,005 of record OY294070.1, on the reverse strand, counting down.
ACAATGGCCTATTGTGGTTTAGATTTGGAAAATCCATGTTTTTCTCATGGGCAACTATACGTTGCATGTTCACGTGTAGGAAAACCGTCAAATCTATTTGTGTTAGCTAAAGACAGGTTAACCAAAAATATTGTGCACCGATTAGTGTTAAATTAAATTAAAATTAAAAGTATTTATAATTCAAAATAATAAACATTATTGTTAAAGATTTAAAACTATCTGCCCTACCTACCTCATTATTAAGTTTAAGTGTTACGTGTTATTTACTAACAACTTTGTAATGTACTCATTTGTTACAGACTTGGACACAAAAAATAAAAAAATTTAAATTTATTCCTTTTGTATTGATTTTTGCTCAATATCAACGGTAGTAGAAAATCAATGATGGCCGGTCGCCATGTATTTTAACAAATGGCATCTGTGTAAAAAAGCATGGTAGTCCCCATGACTGGTGTTCTCCTACCGTTTCCCTTGAATAATTTACTACTATGTAATATAATAAAAGCCTTAGCCACAGCAACGCGTGGCCGGGTCTGCTAGTCCAATATATTTTCTGCCCCTACAATCATTCACTTTGAACACGCAGGAGTGTGCGGAAGCTATTTCACTAACAAAAGTGAGGGAAGGCACGTGATCAAATGATCACAGCTTTGTTTACCATGTAGAAACTAAATTGCATCGGAATTTGGGAGACGGAATCACTTAGAATATCATTTACATTAATTTCTGGGTTGTTACATTTTTGTGAAACTTGTTCAGTCAATTTATTTCCAATCAGAAAATCTCATTCCAATCTTGGATTCTGTTTTATGACCGTTTTATCAATAATTCGACAAGGGAAAATATCAACGGTAATAGAACACACCAATTATAACATCGAAGGCTTATATCACTGCGAATGATGGAGGGAAAGGAATTCGCAAATTGTGGCTGCAAAGAATAGAGCGAACATAATTTAATTGACCTCTTGTCTGTTTGTTATGATTCAAAAAGTCAGTTGTTTTCCTTGATGCTAATTCGTGGAATAAACGAACTGATTTAATCAACGTTGCTCATTTTCACTCACTCGAAGCAAATCATCTAATTGATTGCTGACAAATCCTGAAATGAGCAGGATGCTCCATGTTATCTTCGTTATACGATATCAATGGCAATTATTCCAGAAAATCAAATACCTATCTCAAAACTTAAATATTGCTGGCACCGCTATGTTCAATAATGTTTTTCGGATGTACTTATTTGTCAAATAAATCTATTACATCCAGATATTGAATTCTGTACGAATACTTAACATTTATTCACTATATTTCAAAAGACAACTCATACAGATACCACTTTATACACAAATGTTTGACACCATGTTTCAAATTTTTTTTTTATACGTCGACAACACGAGAGGGAAACCTTGAGTTCGAAGAACATCGTGTGAGCCAGCGATGAAATGTTGGGAGAGGAGATAGGCATTCGAATTTTTCTTGAAGGTTTGGAGGTTATAGGCGTAGGGAAATACCTCACTAGGTAAGGAATTCCACATCTAAGCTGTTCGATATAAAAATGAAGTCTGGTAGGAAGGATGTTTTGATAGTAGATTCGTGAATATTGATTAAACACTGTTTTGCTCGAAGTTAAATAGACTCCAAATGTTCGTGATTCAATTGTTTATTGGACCTAACTATACACTAACTAAAATACTAAAGTAAAACTATGGATCTTCAAATTATAAACTAATGATTGAATTGTAGTATTATGATATGATTGATTGATAGATTGATACTTGTTGATACATTGGAAAGCTTTCATATAATGAATTATTTTACAATCACATTCTACTACTTGAACACTCGGGGGTGGAACCCTTATGCAGAATTCACCAATAGAAATGATCTTAATAAATATTAGGGAAAGATGCCACACTAACATCTTGAGACCATCTGATTTTAAATTGCTACAATTATCCTAAGGGTTGTTGACCGGATCTTTCTGATTATGGTAGGTAGAGAAATGTACCAACGAACAGAGTAATAAACCAAATACATATGAGTCCCAACATAACCATTAAGACCCAGGTCAATACCACTGTGCATATTCGGTATTAGGCAGATACCGTAAACCTCTATTCCAGAAATATGAATTCTTAGTAATTCATTTATTACCCTTACATCTAACTAAATTTTAATATTAAATATATATTAGTCTCTTTATATCCTCAACAAAGGATTTCGGCAGGTCTCGAGCTTGACAATGAAGGAGTGCCTAGTTTGAGCTCGTCTAGACCGCCTATCTGGATTCTCTCACGATGGCACAAGAGACGAGAGTTCTGATGAACATAGACCACGGAAATATCTATAGAAAATGGGAAGATCTCCCACCTTTCTACGATGTCCCAAAGAGGTCAATGAACTTAGGAATATGACATCATCCTTCAGAAGAATAGCTCTTTTCCAGATAGAATCTGATAGCTTCAGCGTATGTTTGGTAGCCGAAATCCAAACATAGAACAGTACTCCAGGATAGATCGAATCTGTGCTTTGTGGATTATGGGGGGCTGCAGGGGTGTGAAGTATCTCTTGGCAAGGAATAGAAAAGAAAAGTTTTTGGGAAGCAGTTCTCGCAATGGACCTCATATGATCATCCCATGAGAGGGTGCTGTTGGTGGTGATCCCAAGCATGGATATGGAACACTCCATGGAAATACTTGCACATCATCGTATTGGGGATTGTCTATTGATTGCGTCCACCGGTCTCTGTCTCACTCCTCTGACTTCATTGGATACTATAGGGGCTCTGGATTAGAAAGCGGTAAGGAGTGTACCATCATCTGTAAATCTGTGGACGCGATATGTGATCACTTACAGCAGAACGTTCATATGAAGCAGAAACAAAGTTGGTGCTAAGATAGATCCCTGTAGAACATCAGTGCTTACAGCCATTGTATCGAAGAATGCTCCGGCAACCACACCATGAAGTAATCTATCTGAAATGAAACTCGAGAGTAAGCGACAAAGTTGAATCGGCAGACCATATGGCGGAAGTTTCTCAAGAAGGCTTTCTTTCCAGACACGGTCAACTGCTTCAGAGGTATCCACTGCTATAGCCAGAGATTCCCCATGATTTTCAATAGTTTTCTGTCATACATGTGTTACGGAGGCTGTAAGTTACGTAATTTCCACCTTCCCTTGATTCTAAATTAATCAAAAAGATGAATTTACCCAAGTTACTGATATTTCCCAAGCTAGCTCAAATGTGTGGTTGTTCGGCCCTTTTCGTTAACAATGATGATACTTGTTCTATTACTTTTTAAACAACAAACCCTGGGTGCCACCACGAGAAAAAAAAGAAGAATTTCAGACTGTTATAAATAAAGAAATAAGCATCATTGAATTGGTAGTAAGTAAAAAGGAAAAGAAACAAAGCATATAAAAACAATAACAAATATATTCAAATATTGATGAACAATAGAAAATCTTTAACAAACTCGCATGCCCTTTCGGGGCACCGATATGAAATTGAAACAGTTATAAAAGGAGTAATCAATCTACTTTCACTCAGCGATTACGATCAGCATCTAATTCATCATGGTAATGAAAGTTGCAACAGTGATATTAAAACTACTCCCCTGTGTATCTCCTGTGATCCTGATGGTGACTCCTCGAGGTCTCTTGTAGTGTATTGGATCCAATATCCTCCTATCGAAAAAGAAAAAATACACGAGTAGGTTGTCCGCAAGAGAAGTAAAATTCAATATTTGCAATGACTCATTAATGACGCTGTGAATAGCTGAGTTAAGCCGGATAAATATTAAATGGGTGAAGCCAAGATAAATTATAATTACAATTACAGATTAAATTAATATGTGACAATTATTCAGAATTTACTACAATTATGAGGAAATGAATTTAAACAAGGTTGGAAAAAATGAATTTAGTTTGAAAATAAGATATGAGTTATGGTTCAGTGATTCCTAGAACCACGTGGGTTGATTTTGTATTATTAGGCCTCTTTAGTACGATTACGGGATAGTTCAACAAGTCCCACGTTAACTCTATAATCGAAGGTATTGAAACAAGGCTCGTGGAATTATAAATATGGAGTGGTTAGTTCTAGCCCAGCCTCTATATGTTTCGTACCTTTTCGATTTGGATAACGCTACGTTGTTCGTGTTATGAGGAATTCAGAAAAAAAAAACATATACGATATAATAACCCCACGTGTATTCAGAAAATGATGGAATCAAGTGATTTTTCCAATCGAATAAATGATATAGATAAAATTACAATGTATATAATCAAGAGATGTTGCCTGTTGTAAGAGCAGGAAACAATCCTAGTTCTGTATACATCAGAGTAAGCCTGATTGTGAATGAAATATTAAGGATTCAATGCTGCTCTAAAAACAATTTAATAAAAAACTTTGATCAAGACCTACCTTGTATTCACAATAACACCTGAGATGCATAGTTATCATTCGCTACCGGTTTTATTCAGATTCTTCCTTCTTAATTAATAATTTGGGTGTGGGGGTAACAATATAGTATTCGTTAAATACAGTTAACTATATCATATAAGATAGAGTTCTTTAATTGGGAGGAAGTTTGAGGACATTTAATCAAATTATCATAGTGTTCTATCATGAATAATGATATGTAACGATTCATTCAAAAGTTGGGTCGTTACAAGGCAAGCAGGAGACCTGTTAATCCCTGCTGACGAAAGCCATATTGCCGTACATTCTCGATTTTGGAGCTCTCTAGGTATTGGATAAGCGTCATATTTTTTGGTTTCGGTCGTATTCAAATATTGCTTGGAATGTCTCCGAATTTTATAAGAAAATTGCTAAGCAGTTGATTCTTGATACATATTCATATACTCAAAACATTAATGTGTTAGAATTTCGACTACTCATGTTTTTGTTCGTTTCGGGCGACGTGGACATTTTAAATTGAAATTGGTGTCATGGAGACGTTTCGTGCTGATACAATTAGTTTCAAGAAATATAGTTTTAGACATTGATAAGTCATTAGATGATGGTCGTGAGACTGAAACTTACGTAAAAACGAACATAATGAGCATATGTGTTAGTGTGACCTATTACTCGAGAATTTCTATATCATTCATACCTGGAGCAAGAATCATTATTAATAAACAAATAAACGGAAAAGCTACTAGCCTTTCCAAAACATCAGAATGACACATATGAAGCAAAGAAATCAGAAGTTTTGAATATGGTGAACGTTACTGTTTTTGAAAGGGGCTTCAAACGATATGTGGTACTAATATTTGGCTTGAATGGGACACGTCATCGTATAGAATTGTGCATCAAATTTCAGTTATCACTATACATGATACCAAAACTAATAATAAAACGTGTATTTACTCTAGCATCAGAGTCCAACGGATATGGAATTTATCATAAGTATTCACGATTAAGACCCAAACAAGTAAAACATAATTGATTTTTCATTCACTATGATCACGATAAGTTCACAATATAACCAGTTGGCATCAATAGTTCAGCAAAATTTTTCCGAAAAGTTGCAGAATATTTAAAACTCGCAGATGCATCCAGTGTGACCGCCTTTCTCGGGAAAAGATAGTTTTTCTTGTTACACGCGAAAGTAGAAAGGGGTCACCACCGGGATGAGTGGTCCAGGGTCGTATATTTCCCGTTGAATGATATATGACAGATATAAATTGATTGATTCTTCACCAGTAAAACACAGATGTTTATTTATATACAGTTTATTGAATGAAATGATTGATTCTCGAAAATATATGTACAAAAGAGAATAAATGTTTACACCTAGTCTTTTTAAATGAACAACAATTTCATAAAATCACCTTAAATAATAAAGTCAAGTATTTGACCGAGTCGGGCCAGTTTATAACAATTAAATAATCGGAAGTTCTAGAATCTAATTCAAATCAGAATTTGTATTCGCGTGATACAGTTGTTTACTTCGGACAGATGATCTCCGAGAAAAAACCGGAGACGCCAAGTAGTGTACGTTTGGAACGTTGACCCGCAATAAGAAATCAGCCGAAAGAAGTTAATAGTTCTTCAGTATCGGTAGCGCTGTTGACCCAGGTGGTGGATTGATTCCGAATTGTGGTAATTTACGAGTTCGCTAATAATATTCGCGTTCTTCACGGATCGGGTCTTTTCCTCAACACAAATAATAAATTATTTGGTTTTTGGTGAGTGAAATCCTGTGGGCAAACGGTCTGTTTTTCCCCAACACGAATAATTAATTATTCGGTTCTCGGGATTTGTATTTAGTCGTAGGGATGTCAGGTCTTTTCCTCAACACAAATAATAAATTATTCGGTTTTTGCCAGTCAGTTGAAACTGGAGTTAGTTGTAGAATAATTACCTTTGGACTATTAGCTTCAACTTTTTCTACATAGGATGAAAAAAACGTTGATGCGTTAGAATCTCAGCCTCGTTGGTGTTATTTCTTTTCAACCAGAGGAGTAAATTAATTTTTAAGAAACGAGGGCACTTCGTTACACCAGTTACGCTGGCCATTGCTTGGGGAGGACGTCTCCCACCTTCCTCGTTGACGGTGGAGCTGACATTCAAATACTCAAAAGGCATGGAGGATGGCAATCAAGTATTGTGGCTGAAGAGTATATCGACGAAAGCATCCCCAATAAGTTGAAAATTAAATTTCATCAGCTAAAACTTGTAGCACCTCAAGATCATTCAGGAATGCAGATGGAGAATCATAATAAATATCGGGAAGATCATATAGAATTGAATAAATTTGATGTTGTTAAGTTTCCAAACCTGAATAATCGTACTCAATATATAGAAATTTTTCCAATATTTAAATGAACGATCTTCCCTCAACCTGTAATTTATTAACACTGATTACTAAACAGTGAAATGACATTTCCATGTAATAAACAGTTTTGAATTTAGTAAAATTGCACATTATCAGACAAGATGCAAAAAATATTATTATTATCACTCTAAATCTATTATTCTACTGACGCATTCGATGCGGCTTCTGGAGAAGCCTAATATATGACTATGATCCATAACTACAGCAAAATATTGCATGTTGCTGAGTATGGGAAATCAATATCTGGTTACCAAATGCAATATATTCAGGGATGCACCATTCCAACTGTTCGGTGTATAATGATACTGTTTTTTATTCACACGACACCTTGTTCCTCAGAACGAAAGTGGTACAGAACAAATTTATCATTTCGGATGACGAGATAACAAAAGAAATTTCCTGTGAATGCTGCCACTACATCATCAATCTGAGTCTTCTAGATGAGGACTTAAACTTTAATACATCCTGTTGGCAACTACAACGACTCAATTACATCGTTGTTTGTTGTCATTTACTTGTTAGGATATAGGCAAGTTGCCAGAAGCTCGTTCTCTAGATAGATCGCTTTTCAAATCCAGTTTTCAGAGGAGCTTTACTACTAGCTGCATATTCGTCAACAGGTATCTTCTCATGGATCGTTGTCATCTTTAGCTCCGTTTTAGTTCGAATATCAGCTCAAGTTTCTCACGAATGGGATGGGAAATAATTCCATGTCTAATAGTAACAGTAATTGAATTGAAGTTAACAGTCAATATTTAATCGATTTATTGAAAGCCGATTTTCAAATCATAATGATAATATTAAATAACTTAGAGGAGATAACGGGCAAATCCTAGATTGTAGTTCTCATAGATGTACGATAGTAGGAAGTTATAAGCATGTCGAAATTGTAATCTTTATAATCCTCAACAAATACACGCTTAAAGTCGATAGAGAAATTAACAGTGAGGATTAAAATTGGATGTTAAACATCTGGGACGATACAGAGAAATAGAACCAGACTATTTGTGATCGAAATGTTAGTTTTAAACGCTTCTCTCACATGCTTTACATACACGTAAAACAGGCGAAACGTTGTAACTAATCATCAAAATTGCAACATAAATCAATTCTATTTTGCATATATCTTAATGATGAATAAGAAGTAGTTCCAACATTTAGAAAAGGATGAACTTATATAAATTTTTTTTCAACAGTAGTTCTTAAGTATTACAGCCAAGTGAGGATGAGAAGCACAGGCTGATGATTGGCTCACAGACAACTTGTGTTGTGCACTCTTATATAAAATAACGTTTTTCAGCAATGTAAATAGTGAAGACAAGCTTCAGAAATACAGTTATTTTTTGAATTTTGAGTATGGTAACTTACAATTCATTCAGTCAATCATTATAAATCTTCTATTGAATAAGGTAATTAGGTTTAATAAAAAGGGTGGTTGATAGGTAAAATGGAGAAGTATAAATATGATTGGCAGTTTCAGATATTCAATTCAAATTTGGGGTTTTGGTAAAAGTCAATTTAATGGTGAATTCGTTATTGTCAATCACTAGAGCTGATTGTATAAATATAATTTGAATTGAGGTTCGAATCATTAACGAATACTATAATAAAAATAATGTAAAAATGTTTAAGCAATGAAATCAATGCATTTCTACAAAAAAAAAATCGATACTATCATATAGTCAGTTTTTCTTTCAAAATTGAAATTTCGAACTATAGACCAATATCTATAATCACTAATTTGGCGAAAGTTTTCGAAAAGTTGTTGAAAAGCAGAATAACAAATTTCACAAAAAAGTATAAGATTCTTTCAGATAGGCAATTTGGTTTTCAAGAAGGCAAATCTACTAACAACGCAATTACATGTCTTACAAATAAAATATAAAGTGCTATAGATAGAGGAGTGCCTTCATTATGTGTATTCATCGACTTAACGAAGGCATTCGACACAGTGAGCCATTTTCTTCTATTAGAAAACCTAGAAGATATAGGGATAAGAGGTTTAAAGTTAGTAAAAAGTTATCTTACCATAGAATACGGCGTGCCGCAAGTCTCAGTTCTGGGTCCATTGTTTTCCATAATATACCTGAACAATATTTTTTTTCTCGACAGCAATGGATTTATACTGGCTTTTGCAGACGATACTGCCATATTTTATGAAGGAAAAACGTGGAAAGAATTGAAGAGAAATGTTGAAGATGACTTAGTGAGAATAAAAGAATGGTTTGATCATAAGCTTCTAACAATAAATTTCGATAAAACTAATTTCGTTCCTTTTACAAGCTACAAACCATTTTTACCGCAATACAATACTTTAGAAATTAAAATTGACTCCTTCAACAACAATGTCATAAAATCTGCTCTTGGTACCAAATATTTAGGAATATATATAGATTCTCACCTAAAATGGGATGCTCATATGGACTATGAGCCTTATATATATGTTTAAATACTTGAGACAGATTCTAGACTTTAAACAACTAAAAACAATATATTACGCGTTAATTGAGTCGCACCTAACTTACGGCATTATCGGTTGGGGTGGCGTTACAAATAGCCATTTATTCAGTTTAAAAACTATTCAAAAACGAATTTTAAAAATAATGCTTGATAAACGAATAACTTATCCAAGTGAAGATGTGTTTAGAGACTCTCAAATACTTGATATTCGACAATTATTCTTTTTAACAATGTCGATAGCTCAGTTTTCTGAAAAAAAACCTTATGTTAATCACAACTACAATATTAATAACAAAGAGCATATACTACCTTTGACTAAGATGAATAAAACAGCTGGCCAAAGATCATTTGCCTATCTTGGCCCAAAAGTATACAACTCGTTACCTGAAATAATGAAGAAATCTGTAACAAATAAAACATTTAAAGTGAAATGTAGAAAGTATGTATTGAAATTGCCAAAACAAGTTGTTCATAATATAATTGATTCTAAGAATGCAAAATAATTATATTATAATAATATTATTATGATAAATAAACAAGTTTTTATATTAAAATAAGTAAATATTAAACTAACCTGAATATCCTACATCCTAGAATCATATTGATCCATAATGGTTTTTTATAGATTGTCCTTATTTTAAAATTAAGAGCAAAATTCATAATAAATCACAAACATATATATGTATGTATAATAAGTTAAATTTATGTAATTTCTAAAACTATTGTTCACAATCACACACAAGTGTCAAGTGCGACACTTAAGTGATCATTTATGTTTATTCTGTCCATTGTACATTTTGTTTACAGTAAATTTGAAATTTTAATGAGAAATAAACATTATTATTATTATTATTATTATTATTATTAATTAAAGACATATTTTTTTTCAGATCGTCATATCGATTGCATCGTTACTAGCAGGCTACTATCTAGATATAATAATATAGGAAGAAAGTATTTTTTTTTGTAAATGATAGCATTTGCAATATTTTAAAATTCCGTTTGATTGCAATCCAGGAATTTGTGCTTAGTCAAGCTTAGCGTATGTGCATCATATGTTCACAAGACATCACCAACCTAAAAACCACCCAGTATCCATTTTCTGCACGATAACAAAAAGAAAAAGATTTTTTATTTGAAAATGACTACTTCCGGTCCGTCATTTTCAATTTACCAAATTAGACCTCAGATTCGTAATCAGCCACCTTGAGAACCCCCAAGTACTCATTGTCAGCCAAAAATCTGGAGAAAAAAAAGATTTTCATCACAAAATGACTCTCCTTCCGGTCCGCCATTTCAGATTCACCGAATTAGACCTCAGATTCGTAATCAGCGACCTCGAAACTCCCAAGTATATTTTTTCAATGTAAAATGTCCATTCTAGAAAAAGTGTAATTTTTTATGAGAAATGGCTCGACTTACGATCCGTCATGTTGAATTTTCTAAATCGAACCTCGGATTCGTGATCGGTGACCTCGAAAATCCCCAAGTACAGATTATGAAGGGAACATTTTCATTAAATCTTTATTTTCTTTTAAGATTTTGGAGGCAATTTGGGGGCTTTAACCGCCTCTAACTTCGTCGTTTTTGTCGTCCGCAAACCGGTTGAGTGTAATGAATAATCCTGAGGTCCAAGAAACACGATGCAAAGAGAATTATTCAAATCCGAGCTACTACCCCACGTTCAGACTTTCGGCACTTTTTCCCGGTCTATTTACTGGATCATACGTAGCTCTTTTGTAGTAAGTTTGTAATATTTGTATAAAGCAACTACTGTGTTAGCGAAACGATAATCACATTCATTTATTAAACTAGTGGAAATCCAACTTTCAATAGTTACTTTATTTTAGTTTAGAATAGATGTTCATGACGTAATTGCTGATTCTATTCTATCTGTCAAATTTCAGGAGACTTTTGAGTGTCAAAGAAATCAATAAATTCAAGAATATTGCCAAGTAACTATTAAGTAACTACTTAACAATATTTATCAATATATTGATATTTCTGACAGCAAACAACACCCTGAAACTAAACCTTTGTGGCTCCGATATCTTTGTTCATTTACTGGACCATCATGTCCATTCTTTGGAATACAATGTTCATTCACTGGTATTTTCTAATTCCTGTTATTTCAAATTTTGTTGAAAAACAATAATCATTGGAACCAAATTTGTGCTTATTAGTTATAGAAAAATCAAGAATAGGCAGTCCTTTGGCATATACGCAATCCTTTTAATCTACACAGTATAGTTATTGAGGAACTAACTATCTAAGCCATGTCTTAAATGTTTGTTCACTGGTGCCTTTACCTATTCAAATTCAAATCCTTATCAGCTCAGATACCGCAATGATGAAAACTGAACATGAACAAATTCGAATTTTTCCACGTTCACAGAATTATTCAACCCAATTTTGTATTCGGCCCTGAGCGAAGTTAATTCGTTAGCTTATCTCATTCCAGCTGTTGAGTTTCAGAGAGAGAACAAACACGAAGTTTCTGGGCATAGTGAACATTTCGAGAATAAACAAAACAAGGCAATTCAAAGAAACAAATTACATAATAAACGCTGTTATTGTTAACATTAATATTCGTACAAATGAACAGAACGGCTCTTTATGACCTTATGTTTGCTGATAACGTTGTGGCTTGGTAGACTACTCGTATATTACATTGTAGAGCGTGCAACGCCATCATATAAAAACTCGCTACTCCCGATCGATATTGGTTTCCGGATCCGCAACATGACCATAAATGTAGCTCAACGTTTCACAATCATTACTCGTGACATCCGCAGAGAATACTGAAACTGGAACTGGGGTTGTCATTTATGTTTTTGCGAGACAAATTTGGGCTTAGGCATTTTGTGAGTGGGCTCCATAGTCATCCCACCACCGCGTAATGTGGTCTATTGTGCCTCACTCCTGATAATAGTTCACTCTGTTCATGAGGGCGATGATTTTGTTGATTCAGGTTTTGTTTAGATCTTCTGGTAGGAGATGTGTGTTACTGAACATCTCAGATCTAATACTTCCCCAGCTGGGCATTCACAGAGGACGTAAGCCGAGTGTTAGTAGGAGATGGTTAGAGTGGCAGTTTCCTATGTATAGACCGACTAGAGTACATAGGTGTAACCTGGTTCACTCTGGAAGTATCTTAGGTCTGATGAATTGCTTCTAGTACTTCTGCAAAAGGGTCTAGACTCAATCCTGGTTCCGCTGACTGGCGTGTTGAGGAGTTGTATTGCGATAGGATGGAGGTCCAATGAGTGAAAGAGAACCCACGTGACCTTTATTCCAAAGCGGATGAGAAAATGTCAAAGATTAACGGCCTATAAGCCTTGAGTCGTTTTTGTTGAAGATGTTAGAGAGACAGTAGTCTGATATTTTAAGGCAGGACCTCTTGAGCACTACCCTCTCCAGAAATTCACACTGAATAAAAAACTACTATGGCAGAAGCGACCGGTGCCGAAATGCTACGATAATATTTTGGCAGTGTAAGAGAGCAATTGGCATGAAGTGGGGTTTGGGCATGAGCAGCTGATGGGGATCTACTCAGCTATCATCATACCAAGACTCGGTCATGCAGCTCTCGTATGGTGGAGAAAACCCGAACTGGTTACAGCCCAGAAACTTCTACACACAATACAGGGACTTTTGCTCAGAGGCACTATATCCACCAGGAAGAGTTCACCTAGCAGCTGCTAGGCGTGCCACCATTATCAATGACGATGAGGAATGTTGTAATTTTCAACGTGGGCCTATGTTGGGTAAGTCAGAGAGCGATACTTATCATATATACTCCATTTATGACCCGCTTGGAGAGCATGTAGCGAGTCATGAATAAGTGACAGTATTCTTTAGTAATAAATAAGCGGGGAAGCATATAGATATACTCTTTACTAAATTGTAACGCAAATCAATCGAACTCAATAAATAAAGTAGAATAATTTCAACTGCTGAGTAATGCTTTACCAGAAGAGGCATAGTTAACTTCCATAACTTACGTATCTGGGCGACAGAAAACCTTTACGACGAACGACCACGAAATTTTCAGCAGTAGTTTAGTACAAACATCTGGATGGGAATAATTGAAGACCAAGTTTGAGGACCATACGAGCTTCCGCATAGAGTTACGGGGCAAATATTTCTGGATTTCTCGCATGAAAATCACATTGACTTTGTAGACGATTTATTTACCGCTTAAGAATACAAAATTATTTTTTCAAATGAATGGCTGTTCAGAACAGTTTCATAGACCAGTTAGAGACTGGCTACATGAAATCTATCCAGAAAGGGTATTACGACAGGATGGCTGATACCGCTGGTAGATTAGAATGGGGTGATGAGGTGATGTGGGGCCCGGCAAGATGGCCCTCTGTGGTTGTTGCGTCCGATTAGCTAGCTCTGTAACAGAATATACACAGACAGGAGCACTGGGCCCTGTTTAGTACTGCAGGTTATACTAACAGTGAATAAATACAGAGGGCGATGAAAATGGGGCGATGCTAAGTCTGCCTAGACTGATATACCAGGTATACACAGCGGTTAGGGCGAGGCAGAGATCTAAAGCTCAAATGCACACAATACACAAGGTTCACTGGTCACTGGGTAAGTTTTTGCACTGGTCCATACACCAAAGGTATATGTAAAGTTCAGAGCAAATTATGGCCAAGTTATATTCCTGCAGCCCTATGTATAGTAAGTTATACGATAGGGTGACGAAATAATATCAAAAGTACAATAATTCACTGGATAAATAAAACAACAATTTACATGAGCAAGAAACACAAGCAGAGCGAGCAAGCAGCTTGGTAGGAGTAGATGGTGGGGCGAAGAACAGTCGAACTGTGCGGGATGGCGAGACGGCTAGGGCCTGCGGATCCGGGCGACGAGTCGAAGTCAACGGCGAGCACTATCGATCAGCGAAGTTACGTCCTTTGGGGAGCAGCATAGCCTCCGGCTAATGAAGAGGAGAGGAGCGATCTGGAGCTTTTGCCTTGGTAGGGGGCTCGTCAGAAAGCACTCGATGGAGTCAGCAGAAGTTCGAAGCGAAGAAGCGATCAGGTGGCTTAGCCTGGGTAGGGACCACAACAGAAAGCTTATGCGATGCAGATCTAGGGCGAAGCAATGCATACCAAATCTGGATTTCAAGGTCCTATTCGTCACAGACGGATCGAGGGTACTTGGCGACTTGTAACCAAACGGTCACCCCGTGGCCGACAAGGGAGTGACGGGTCGAGGTGTGACTAGTAATTTAATGCCATCTTACTGCCGGCAAGACAGTGGCGGGTTGATGTATGACGGGTCACTTATCGGCCATCTTACGGCCAACAAAAGAGTGACGGGTTGATGTATGACGGGTCACTTATCGTCCATCTTACGGCCGACAAGAGAGTGACGAATTGAAAGCACAGAGCTGAAGGCGCAGTGCTGAAGGACGGGCGATATAGTCAACTATCGAGCGGGGCGATGAAGTCATTAAGTTAAGAGATGACAAACGTATTTCTCAATCTGTAACTTGTATGGTGGTTCCAATGGTCACCTCGCTTTCCTGACATAAATCAGTTGAATTTCTTTGTATGAGGGTATGTGAATGACAAAGTTCATGCAACGCCAGTGAATTTCACCAGTTGATTCGAGGTGCAGCAAACTCTATTACGCCTCAATACTTATCTAACATTAGGCAGTCGGCCACTTCGAAATGGTGGTATCATCAAGTGAATGAACTTCGGAAAAAAATATTGCAAACTGATTTACAATGACGTTCAAATCATCAGATCTCTCATCGTCACATGTCATGATACTAGGAATAGATGAAGTTTGTGTTTTACTATTGATAAATGACCAGAATGATTACATTTCATATTATTTTCTATCTTCGTTCCATACCTACATCTTACGTGCTTTGTTGTTTGATATGCAAATCAATCACCTGAGATATTTCATTAGTCATGATTCTCGCTCCAGGTTGTCTTCAATATCAGCGCTTAAGGCTTTTGAAAAAGCCAAGCTATGTTACACGTCTGCGAAAACTGATGGGGTCAACTTTGATCAGAGCTTTTCCCATAATCAGCTATATCTTTTTGGATGCATACGATCTATAATTGAGATCTCCTTTATTTTCAGTTGAAAATTTCCTCTAATCGAACTGAAAGCTGTCCAGTACATCTGGACACATCATACAGCTCAATTTGTATATCTAAAAGCACAACCAAGTATTAAAATTCATATTTTATCCTTGAAATTGTCCCAGCTCAACGTATCTGCGCAATCCGATTGTAAATTGAAGAGGAATCCTTATTTCACTGTATAAGATTTGATATTACGATAGAAACGTGACATGAATAAACAACTTCCAATTACTTTTGCCTTATTTCTACTTTGTTCCGAACAAAATTATTTTCGTGAGCTGAAAATATTAATTTGTTGAATCCAACTTTATCTGGAATGGTTTGTGTTATCACTGATAAAATGGTCTGTTCCATATTAAGAAATGTTATGGTCTTGTTTCAAACTTAGCATAATAAAAAGAGGAATTCAATATTGGTAAAAATTCAAGCAATTCATATTCCATCGGTATCTCATGAGGACTGCGTATAATTCTTGATGTAGCTGTCTCTTAATTTGAACTTCACGGAAGATAACCGGAGGTACTGACTTTTGAGTCTGTCTATACCATGTTGGGTCTTTACATTGTAAGGTATATATTCTCATCATAAAGTTTATATTTTCAATGACAGAAAGAACATTTATTATAGGGTCGTTTGGATCAGGCCCGATAAAACACTTATGTAGATGGTGAAATATATTTTTTTCTCTAATACTAATAATAACAATGATATCATGTGATTAATAAGTTATAATCAATGACTCTAGGAATGAGTATTTTCAAAGTAGGAAGGAAGGCACAAATAGACAAGGATTTAAAAAAGGGCTAAATATGCAAAAACAGCCTAAATAAGCAAAATAGGCAGAAAGCTATTTGCCTATAATCCGAGCTCTATATATATGAGATTCTGAGGAATTTTTTGATCGACTGGTAAAGATATGTGCTAATTCACATATTATCTATTACAATTTAGTTAGTAGTGAAAAAGTACAAAGATATAGACAATTTTCTGAGGCGAACCATGTAGTTTATTTTGGTTCATCATGTTGAACAGTGACAATACGCCTTTGAGTCCCAGACAGCTGTTCCCCTCTTCTCATGAGCTAGTCAGTGAGACAAGGCAGATGTGAAGTTACTGATCAATCATGTACCGTAAGTGCCGGAAAGCAGATATCTCACTGAGAATGCAATTAACAATGCCACTCACTGACAATACAGTTATCGCGATTCAAAAAATCGACGGAGAAACAGTTGGAAATACTACCACCAGGTGACCGCCCCGCAACAATTTTTTATTTCAACTAACTTGAAGATACTGCGGAAATGTATTTATGTAATTTTCACTCATAAGATATGTACATTATATCACAGTATAATAGTATTAATAATATATTCTCAGCTTCCCGATTTCAATTCGATAATTTTCAAAGTTTCCCCCCTTTTTCCCAATCTCTCTAATGGTCGAGAAAAAGCCTAGTTTTTTCCAAACCTTATATAAAAGATATATGTCATAAGAGTTATTTAAACCAGAAAAGTCTTTTTACTAAATTAAAAAGAAACGCACCTTTTAAAAAGATAAGCCACTCTGTATATTCCATCCCTTGGGACGATTGTGGAAAAGTATACATCTATCAATTTTCTAAATACCTTCATAAAAGATTAAATGAACATAAATATACAAAAATTCATCATTTGCACTTAGTAAGCGTAAAAAAGACATAAACCATTCATTTGCCTACAACAAAATAAAAATGTTGAATGTTGAAAAAAATAATGATAAACGTTTAATATAAGAAGGCATTCAAATTTAAATAAACAATTGTGTTGATGATAAAATTGATTCTAATCATTCGAAACTTTATAATAATCTAGTTCAAACTTAACCAAATTCAGATATTTTGAATTACCACTTTCTGTTGTCTATTCAATTAAACCTAAAAAGGTAATGTATTATCTGACATTGTTACATTGATGACAGAGACAATTTTGAAATAAAAAATCCATAGAACTATCTCAAACTTGATTAGTTATTACCACGGTCGTATATACAGGTCTGGAAACTCGAGGCTATTTCCTATGTGAGAAGTGAGTCCGCTAAGCGTCATCTGTTGCGTAGTACCAAAAGGGTGGCACATGAGTCTCAAGATGTTCTCTGGCACGTATACTAGGTGGTCGTATACGACCACCTAATCTTGACATCCTGACGCCTAATCCTGACATTCTGACAACATTCTTCGATCCATGCGCCAGTTGGTGGCTGAGCGAAAGACTACGAGTTTGGCAACATATAAGAGACTCATGTCAAACATAGAGTTCCCAGACCTATATATACGACCGTGGTTATTACTAATAGGAATGAAATGTAAATCATAGAATGAGTAATTCATAAAATAATCATAGTTATTTAGATTTGTAAATCATAGAATAATATGTTAGGTATGCATTAAGCTAGGTTCAATCCATGCCAAGAAAATGGAAATGGTAATTTCCCATACATCACTCTCACACATACAACCGATACAATGTCTTCTGCAGTTTTAATTGGATTTTAAAAACACAAGTCGGCTGGAGACGCGATTCATCAAATGAAGTATATATTCTTCTCTAAATTACATGGAAACACTAATTGACAAACCAATATTCGATAAAGATTTAAATTAAAAATCGAAACGTCAAAAAGAAAAAGTTTTCAGTAGTATTGAAGAACCAAAATAGCAAGATAAACGTAACATAGGAGCAGTTGTGGTAGGGAAGTGTACATCCAACATGCATACATTGTACTACATACTTACATATGTTGGTACTACTGTTGCCAAACTAATCGCTATTTAATAAGGTAGGTATATACACATACACTATAATACATATAGTGTAGTCTTCCATTACTGTAGTCTTTTATTACATACGTTTATGTGCTCACTTTAGGATCCATTATTATGAATAATAAGAAGGAGTCAAATTATTTAGTTCTCGAAAAAAATGTCCATCCTTAATCAGATCATAATAAGGGATTTGAATTGACTTTTTCATCAAAAAAATATGATGTGGCGAAGTCCATAGTATGTGCTCCTAAAAAAAGGACAAAATTTAACCTCCAGCGGCTCTCACTTTTACTGAACCAGGAAGCGCTCTTAGAGCGTCAGTATTTTCAAAAATGGCATTGTATTAATGGTTTTTGAGGCAGAATGGAAGATATACTGCCATAAAAAGTGTCCTATTAAAATGAAATGCAAAATATTCCCACCAGAATTTGCAAGAAAATGTATGCATTGGTAGCGCAGGATGGAAGCAAAAATTCAAGCAACGTTATGAATTCCGATTTTTAACAATAGCTGGCGAAAAGATTCCTCCGCAGCCAGAGATATTGGTCCATTTTTCAGGAAAGTTGGCTATAAAATTGAGGAACTTAATTTGGATCACAATCAAGTGTTCAATGTGAATTGGAAGCTTCTGCCAGGAAAAACTCATGTCTCAAGTTCAGAAAAACTGCCCCTGTTTGAAAAACTGCTAAAGAACAAATAACATTTTTGGCATGTACAAATGCAACCAGGTTACATAAATTGACACAACTGATCGTAGGGAAATCAAAAAAATCATTATGCTTGGAAATTTTCATCTTCCTCTGCACTACAGGAACTCGAAGTCTGCATGGATGATGGCATTTCTTTTTGAGGAACGGCTTAACGATATCTTTGATTCTGAAGAGAGTACACGTCCCTTTTTGTTCCTGAAGCCTTTTAGTAATATGTTCCTAGGCAATCAAAGAAGATTTCTTAGAAGTCTAGGTCTACCAGAGAAAGCCCTTATTCTTTTGGATAACGCCCCAAGTCATCCTCCCGAAAATGAACTTGTATCAGATGATGGTCCTATAACAGTTATATATAGGCCACCTAATATTACACCCCTCATACAACCAATGGACCAGAACGTTCTTAGAATCACAAAATTGAGCTTGATCTATCTTTTTGGCAAATCTTGGGGTCTAATAAGTGAGAAGATGAGAAAGGATGTAACCTCAGAGATGTTGTTTCTAATTTGTTATGGGCGTAGAACAAATTGGAACCAGGACTCATCAAGAGTTTTTGACAGCCTGGACTGTTGAAGATCCAGAAGATAACATTCCTCCAGCGATTTTTCGTGAAGAGCTTCTAAATGTCAATGATGTTACAGAGACCAACATTAATCTCCTGCACGAAATTGATTCCAAACAAGACTACGGTATTATAGACATTGAGGAATGAAACAATGACATCGGCGGTGACAACGAAGAAGTAGACGAGAACTCGCGAAATTCTGATAGTGCTTCTGACGAAATTCTACATCATACTAAGCCAAATCAGTGGTACTGAAGTAGCTGAAATTGTTGATGAAGATGTAGCGTGGGCTAAGCCAGATGATTGTGATTTTGATGACATTGAAACTTAAAAATTGCTTGAAAAAGATGTAATACTTTCACTAAACAAAGTTATTGGAGTTTTTTAATCGAAACTAATTGTAAGTTGTACATATATGCATGCATTAGTAGGGTAGCATATGCATCATACTCAATTATATATACATGATATTGTACTTTTTGTTTACATATGATAAATATGTACATCACGCATTTTGTAGTAACGTATGTATGTCTTTTTTTCATTCATTTCTAGAACTGAACATGTATTCTCGTAACATATCCAGTAAATTGAACCTTTCGAAAAGGTGAAAACCACCGGTTTCAATTAGTTCACGTTATCTTTACTGTATATATTAACTCATCATGAAATCTCAAGAACTATAGAGCGACCGACTGGATATTTGGCAGGATGTTCCTTTTACGACGAAGGGACCCGCTGTAAACGGATTTTTCGAAGCTCAATCCCAAACATAATAAACGAGATTCCATATATTTTGATATTTGTGATAATATGATCACGTACAATGTACGTGACGGACAGACACATTGATTAGTGAATCATTATCACAGTTCAGACTTCTATGCTGTGACAGACAACACATAACCTATCAACAAGACATATACGATTTAGATTGGATAAGCTTTCCTTTCATATAAATCTAATTGCTACGAGCTCAATGAAGCAGATATATTCTTAATCGATCATCAAAACATACAAGATTTGAATGAGCAACGAATCATTATCGAGAAGAATATTGGTATGCGAAACGAGAATTCACCATCAAGTTGGAAATTATTCGTCGAAGGGAATCTCCCAAGCTTCTAACGGTATAATCTTCTGCAAATTAGCTGTTTCACACCTCGCGAACATCGGTTTTCATGGATCGAATTCACATGGAATTTCAATAACATTATCTCACGACGACCAATATACTCTCTCGAAGGATTTTCTCAAAACTAGGCTAAGCGATCATTAATTTCCGGACTGCAAGGTCTAAACCTCCAGGCACTCATCCTGAATATAGATACGATTATCGATAACCTAAAACATATGATGTCAAGTTTGCTTGCGGTGTTGAACTAATATTTTTCAACATTATTCTTTTCCATTCTCTCTCTCTCTCTCTCTCTCTCTCTCTCTCTCTCTCTCTCTCTCTCTCTCTCTCTACACCACTTTGAAAATATTTGCTTGTTTATTGACAACACAATCACTCATGGTGGTGGAACGTTAGCGATCATCAATTTTTTATTATACTGAGCATTCGCAAGTAACAAAATTATCCTATCCCAACAGCATCATAAAATCCTGTGAAAAGGCCATATTCGTTGTTCAAATTTTTTTCCATTTTAATTATATTAATAAAGATTCTTGACCCAGGTATGAATTATATATAAATTCTCGCTAAATAGGTCACATTAACACTTACGTTTTATATTTTAGTGTTTACGTACGTTTCGGTCTCACGACCATCATCAGAAGACTTATTACTTCAATAACCTGATTACTTAGAACTAGTTGTATTAACACAAAGCGTCCTTATGGCACCAATTTCGTTTAATATGCCAACGTCGCCGAAACGAACAGAAACACGAAAGAGTAAAATATAAAACATAAGTGTTAATGTGACCTATTTCCCGAGAATTTATATATGATTTAATTACATTGAAAATACCCAAATATGCTATAATATGCTCTGAAACATGCAAATATACATCGCATATGCTCTTATATGAAAAAAGTATTTCAAGTTCTTTTTTGCATGCTCATACCAGACGGGATGTCACTTCCTGGCTCCTCATTGCCTGAAGTGCAGCGTGACTGTCTATCAATATGTGGATCTGCTCATCTTCGATGACTCTCCTATTGTTTTCCTTCACACATTGGAGTATTGCATATACCTCTGCTTAGAAGACATAGATGTGTTCATTCAATGAATGCTGAAGCCAGTCTTTGGGTTTCTTGAATATACTCCTGCACCTGCACCTTTTTCTGTCCTAGACCCGTCTATATACCAGATCTTTCCCTGTGGAATGTCCCCCAGGTTTGTATGTTCTCATTCAGTCCTTTCTGGTATTGATACCCTGAATGTAGTGTTAAAAGAGTATCGCTTTGAAATGTGATCTGTTCTCATGCCTGATACGTCTCTGGTCACGATTTTTACGATGCTCATGTGTCCTGCTCCTATGTGAACATTCTCCAGTGTATTTTATATTCTAAAGGTACTAAGCCCTGCCTCTCGTTGGATTACCAATTGGAGGAGAGGTAATCCCAGTAGTGTCTCCATTGCTGCAGTGAGCGTTGATTTCATGGCACCGGTGATCCCAGAACATGCAATTCTCTGGACCTTGATTAGTCTTGTCGTGGTCCCTCTCTGTTATATCCTAGGCCACCATACCAAAGAGGCGTATGTTATTGCAATCTTAATCACCATGTTGTTCAACCAGTAGGGCATGTTCGTTGTAGCCCCCATGTTATCCCGAAGAAGCGTTGGACCATAAATCATGAGGTCTCCGCTTTTTTAGTCACTGTTCTCAGATGTTGGTTCCGAGTCTAGTGTCACCTCGATATATTTGACTTCTCCTTCTATCTGTACAGTTTCTCCTCGAATCTTCAGAGGTCCCAAGTTCTCTAATTTGCGTTTCGGAGTGAATGCTACTATGATGGCTTTGTGATGACCGACTGATATTCAGTCCCTCTGAATACGTCCATGTTGTTACCAGGTTCAGAGCCTTTTGCATTCAACCTCTGACCGTAGAGTTGTATTATCCTTGTACCATGGCGACTATGTCGTCGGCGTATCCATGGGTTCTGTATCCTTTGTTCTGGAGGGTTCTCAGTAGCCCGTCCACGACCAGATTCCACAGGAGTGAAGATAGTACTCCCCCATATGAGCATCCTCTGGCCACTCGGGCCACTACGGTCTCCTCCATTATGGTTGAATGTATCATCCTGTCCCTCATCATCAAGTCTATATAGGCCACACATGATTCCTCGATTCCTCCGTCTTTTTTGACGAAAGAAATGTAACGAATTGTAACATGGTACTCTATTAAACTCTATAAATTTTTACTTGAGGAATTTAGATCATTCCTATTTACTAACATTTATTCATTTGCAGTGTGGTCATTTGATTCAGAGAACCATGACACGTTGGGGTTTGATCTCAATCATTTATTAGCCAGAACAGACGTGAAAGATATCTCCGACACTTACCTCTTTTTATTTCACTAGACACTTAAGGATTTGAACACTGCAAGGTAAATGAAGGGATAAACGCTGATTTTAATCAGAGAATAATGATAATAATAAAATAGAACAAATATATATGATAATTAAAGATAATAAAAAGGATATTATAATTGAATTTATTGCTAATATTATAAAATTATTAATAAGAATATTCTAATAATGAAACCTAAAGTTGAATAGGATTACCTGGAGAATCTGAATTAACTAAAGTGAAGAACTGAAACTAAAATTATTAAAATGATATCCCAACCAGGATTTACCTAGGGAATCGAAAAGTTATGAATTGATTGGATGTATTATTGACTCAAACTTGAATAGAACTGATTTGAATTGAACTGAAACTCTGATTTTAGCGAAAACAACCTCTTACCAGAAACACTCTGAATAATCTATCAAAATTAATTCAATTAAAAATGACAAAGTGCCACGTGATTTTTCCAAGAGACTAATTCAAGTTAGGAAATATAACTGAAGGTTTTTCCGCATTCTGTTGATATTTATAATGCGGCCTTTTTCTGCAATTAGGGAATTTCGGATTCCCGAATTGTTTAACCGATGATTTTACTTATAGTGATCCTGATTTTAATTTTGTACCAATAATATTAATAGTAGATTTGGAAGAATGGTTAAACCAATAAGCAGTAAGATAGCTTATAGTTCTTTTCCTCTTCCTTGAGACCTCTCATTCAGAATGTTTACGGTGGGGATTTCTAAACTTATCTGTCCTTTTCTAAATATTGCTAACTGATTTGAATGTACATATTATTTCAACTATAATCAAGACTACATTTAATTACAATTTTAATGATTACATTTTGAATAATTATGTAACTAATGGGAGAAAGACGTGTGAAACTTCCATATTCACATCAATAATGAGCCTGGACTACCCATCACCTGCACATCTGCAGATGGTTCACATTAAGATTTATCATGTAGCTACCCATTAGTTTCTCGTCTCATATTGGTTATTGATCTTGACAGGCTCATAATTTTCTTTACAACCAAACCAAACCAAACTTATTGCAATCCTCTTGACCACACCAGCTATGGTATCATATCGCCCTACTTGAAGCGAGTGTGAAACTAATTCTGTGTTTATTTTAAGGAATTCATCTAATATTTCTCAAGATAAAGTGTGTTCTTTATGATAAACAGAAAACATGTGGCCAACCCCATTGGGTTCTTGTTACTTTGTTTTGTGATATTTTAATTTTACATGAAACTTTAATTTTCTAAATATGAATAACCCTTATTACAGAATGTTCTCCTCAAAAAACAGGCGCGGCCCAAAATTTCTAAATTACCTTCCGAATCAAATGTAGAAAACCGCATCTCAATCCATCCAACTGCGCCAGTCATGGATGATTGGACCTATTTTAGTGCTTTATTTCCTCGACTGTTATGTTGAGCAGTATATGTTCATGATGGAAAATAATGAACATTCTTCCTAAGTAACTGGTTGATACGATACACTTTTCTCTATCCTTCGATTCAGTATATGTCGTTGTCGTATCCAAATACATCAGCGTTGATTTATTCAGCGGAATAAAATCAGTTTGTGGCTTAAAAGCGCCATCAATCACCGATCAGACACGCGGATGTCTGGATTATAGACAGTAAACAAATTCGACAGTAATCCGATCTAGGAAATGTGAAGTGCATCGTGTGCATCGACGCGTCTCCAAGTGGTTTATATGGAATAATAGAAATAGTGCAACTGCGCATAATGAATCTATTCATTGACCCCAAGTAATGCTTTCATTCGAGAAACTTTCTTTACTTTTCTATAGTTACTGTAGATTCTTTACGATAGAATCATTCATGAGTTTTGAACAGAGTTCAGTGGCAAAAAAGAGTAGAAAGTGCACAATTAGTTCGAGTTTCCTTCCGACACTATCTACAGAATTTATGTCAAGCATTCAAGCCTAGAATCAGGATAATTTCGATTTAGTTTATTCATGCTGTTTCGGAATACTGCCATCAATTATTTATTACGCATCCGTCTGGTTTTTCTCTAGCTAGAATTTCCTTTGCAGATAGTCACGGATGAAGCTATTGTACAATGATTATTTTGTGAGGTACTAATTTTTGACTGGACTTGATAACTTGGTTGACCAAATATTTCTTCTTCCAAATTATTCTTCTACGAAAAGTCTCCTCACAGGTCATTACGAATAAGGCTGATCGTTGTTGCTTTTCCAGAAAGTATTGGACTCGACTTTATAAACGTTATTCTTTTCGGTTATCTCTCTTACAAAAAGCTGTTTTGCACGGATGAGGCTAATGATCACTAATTTTACTACCATGGACAAATTAATCGCAGGATGTGATGACGTGGATGAGCAATCAATGGAGCATAACGAGGGGGACTTAGACAGCTTGATCGAGTACACTTTGCGCCCCTTGTCACAAATTCAGTCCGGCAGATCTACGGCAGCTTCGAAGTCATAGATACTGGTTGAACTGATGTTTCCTATGCAGGCGAGAAATTCAAATAACTAATTTCAATGAACTCGTTATAATGTAGTGTTTCAAAGCAATGTAACATCAGAAATATCTTAGATCAAGTTCTACCTGCCATTGCATAAATATTAAATATAATATGTGAATTCAAATTCTGCACAATTTACTAAAAATTTTGAATTTGTTACTATATTAACAAAATCATCCTATAATTTTTGGTGAAATCCACAATTTGTATCAATATATTGGTGGGGTCCCCTTCTTGGTGGGGGCCCGTGGGCAGCCGCTCACTCTGCTCACTCCTAAATCCGGCCCTGAAGCGTGATAAGAAAGATTTCTTGCACCGTTTCGTAACCGTAGACGGAACTAGGATCCATTACAACACACCAGAGAAGCTGAAAAAGACCAAAGTGGACTTATTGGCCAACAAAGACGTGGCGACTGTTTTTTGAGATGCACACGGTATCGACTATAACGATAACCTTGAAAAGGGCAGAACGATCACCATCGTATATTATGCAGAGCTGATGGATCGATTCTACGCCGATTTGAGGCAAAGAAAACAGTGCTCTTCCACCGGGACAACGCAGAGTCGCAATGGCGAAATTGCATGAATGCGTTACGAATTGGTTCGTCATCCACCATATTCTCCAGATTTGTCCTCACTGCAATTGTTATCTATTTCCAAACTTGAAGAAATGGCTAGGCGGAAAGAGGTTCCGCTCCAACGATGAGGTCATCGCTGAAATAAAGGCCTATTTTGAAGTATTTACAAAATCGTATTATTTGGAAGAAGTCAAAAAATAAAAAAAATTTGAGAAATAAAATAAATTGTGACCAAATAAATCATTTCTTGTTACATTTTCCAGGGACTTTTCACCATGCCCTCGTATAATTTAAAACGATCAATCAGACTTGCATTACAGCATTCTTATCGATGTCTTGATAACATAAAATTCCCTGTGGTTCACATACTTGCACCTTTCCGTTTTTAAATTCCCCAATTAACTCTATCCTTTCATCCTATTCCAATCAATCAATCTTGGTAATGTACATCTCCACTTATTACTTGTATTTTATTTTGTCAACTCAAAATTTAACAAACATAAGACATATATAGAGTTGTAGAACATATATACATCAGTTTGTTTGCTTATCCCTCTCAATTCAAATAAACTTTCAATGTTCTGACAAAGAGTATCATTTTACGCCATTAAATGATCCATATAATGCACGCTCGTATATACAGGTCTGGAAACTCTATGTTTGACATGAGTTTCTCACATGTCGCCAAACTCGTAGTCCCTCGTTCAGCCACCAGCTGGCGCATGGATCGGAGTATGTTGTCAGGATGAAAGGATTAGGCGCCATATCGTTTACGGTCGTATACGTGCCAGAGAACATCCCTCGACTCATGCGCCACCCTTTTGGTACTATGCAACAGATGACGCTTAGCGGACTCACTTCTCACATAGGAAACATCCTCGAGTTTCCAGACCTGTATATACGACCGTGATATAATGGAAATTGAACGTTCACTTATGAAGGAGTATTTAAAAAGAAGATCTCTTTGTAGATGTTATGTCTATGAGTTAAAATATCTTCAGTACTTCAGTGCTCTACTAACAAAATCTTTTCACTTAACTATATTACATCCGATATTTTCTTAACCAATCGATAGTCCATCGAAAAATACGTCGATTTTTTCAGCACTACGAAAAATAAATTTTTTTCTTCTAGTGAAGATTTTGACTGAATTTTGTTCGATAGCTTCTAAATTAACAAGTTGAAGGGAGCAACTAAAAATCTACGTCACTGGACTATTTTGACAAATGTTTCTAGTGTCGAATGATAGTTATTTATCTAAGTAGTACTTGAACAAAATTTGGTTAAAATCCCGCTGGCGGTTGGGGATTTTTTAAACTGAACTTCAAAGTGCTTTACCTTCCGGAAGGAGCGTTTCTGAAAAAAAAAATTATGCATTGAAGTCCGCCCAAACGGCAAACTTTTTTATTGTCAAATTTAGTTGATATTTGAGTTTGCTTTTGTTTTAAATTGAACTTATTCAGTATCTGTCAGGATTGACATTGATAAAAAAGCATTTTTTCACCGATTTTCGAAAAATATAAATCAAGAGAGTTATTCCCATTGAAGATGTACCAGAATTCATTAACTTAGTTAATATTTTAGCTATTTCTGGGGAATATTTCTCTGGGAGCAGTTTTGATTCTCCGAAGTGTCGATGCCTGAATGATGCTAATGCTGGGTATTCCAACAGGATGTGAAAGGCAAAATTTAACAAAAATAAGACATATATAGAGTTGTAGAACATATTTATATCAGTTTGTTTGCTTATCCCTCTCAATTCAAATAAACTTTCAATGATCTGACATAGAGTACCATTTTACGCCATTAGCTATCATTTGCAATATATCAGTTTAAACGGGAGCGAATCATCAAGGTTAAATGATTTCATTTCACTATATACGTCTATAAATATCACAACAAGTATAGCAAGTGGAAAAAACCAACGTTTCAATTTGCTAGAGATGAATCACAACTTCAAACATAGATCTACGTTAATAATCAATCAATTTCTGTTTGACTTCTGAAATTCATTTGATTGAATTTGATATCGGAACATTTTGACTATCTTGTAGATCATTTTAACGTAGCTTCCTCTGAACTTGCGAATGAGAAGTTGGCGAGTTCTGTATTCTTTTCTTGCTCTTCAAACACAATCATTGGAAGCAACACTGTAACCAATCGATATTCTCTATTAATTAATTCCGCAACACGGCCTCCATGTTCACATAACCTGTTATCTTGCTTAACGTCAATTTACTTTTATTTATCGCGTACTAAAGAATGTTTGTATATTGTAAATGGGAGCAATTCAATGTGACCTGCACCATTTATTACTCACTGGACGGTCCATAATACTGAACACATTATTAGTGTACTGTCGAATTCAGATAATTGGATCTATATAAAGATTTGCAAGGCTTCCACCGTATCCTTGATTTTCTAATTTTCCCCATTTAGAATGACATTTATTCGTGATGAACATTATTCGGTGAAATTGTCTTTGAAATTTTTCAATGCATTTTCATGCGAACGTTTCATTTCAATATGTTTCCGGGAAAACACGAATTTCTGGAGTCACGCCTCTCAAATGTGAACCAAAAGTAGTTTCAAATATAAATTCGGCTATACCCCTGCTGCTATTGCTGTGGTATATGATGAATTCCAGCCTCTTTAGTTCCAAATAATACAATTCATAAACAATATTCAGTGAAATTGTCCCTGGAATTTTTGAATGGATTATCATGCAAACGTTTTATTTCAAAATGTTTTCGGAAAACCAAAATGCCGGAATCTCGTCTCGCTTATGTGAACCAAAAGTAATTTTGAGTTGAATTTCGGTTATACCACTCTCTAATGCCCTAAATACTATTTAAAAAATCAGAAAACACTACTTGTTATGTTACAAACAAAGTCTGAATAATATCCTGGACTGTATGAGAATGTTGGTGATTGCTGTGGCATATTATTAATTTCAGCCTCTCTAGCTCCAAATAATAAGCGTGATAAATACCGGAATATCAAAAATTATCTTGGTCAAGGGTGGTTGTGGAATGTGAAACGTGCGTCTTACTTTGAATTTTTGAATATGTTTTGTTGTTTCAGAATCTGTTTAGTCAGTGTGCTGAAATTTTCTAATCCAGTTTTTGAATCATGCCTCTTACCACACAGCACAAAATTTTCATGATTGAAGCCTATTTTCGAACGGGTGCGCTAGTTAATGGAAATTGGCAATACAGTACGTTTGTGTTTGGACAATTTTCGCACTTCCCAAACGTGGCAATATTACCGGACAATTTTTATGCGAGCCTTACAAATTGTGTTGAAGTGTTCCGCGAAAGTGGTTGTGTGACTCATAAAAAAGGTGCTGGTAGACCAAGAGTTCGTACAGAAGAAGTTGTCAATGACGTTCCTCAACGTATGGAAGAGGAGCCTGCAAAACCTTTGAAACGTCTTTCTCAGGAAATTGGACTCCCTTATAGAACATGTCAGAAGATTTTGAAGGAAGATTTGAACATGCATCCATATAAGATGCAAGCACATCAACCTCTTCTGCCCGCAGACCACCTAAGACAATTTTATATTTCCTTACTTAAAAAACAAGATTTTCGCAACTCCAGTGAATAATTTGCAATACTTCAACAAAGAATAGTTCAGCAATGTGCAACCATAACGCCAGAAATACTGCAAAACAGTTTTCACAGCATGAGGATGCGCGTCAACTTGTGCATCGAACAAAATGTGGGACATTTCCAACAATTACTGTAATTTAGATTTTCTTGTTACTTAAACCGTTATTTCACATAATTTGTAGTTCATTATTGTTTTACATGTGAAATAAATAGGTATGAAATTTGTAGGTTATTGATGATGTCAGTGTGACAGTGACATAATTATTTCAAACGTAAAGTAAAACACACGTTTTGGTTCCACAATCACCCTTGACCAAGATAATTTTTAATATTCCGGTATTATTCGGTGAAATAGTCCCTGGAATTTCCGAATGCAGTTACATGCAAATTTTTATTTCAATACATTTCCGGAAAAATTCAAATTTCCGGATTCGGGGCTTTCACATGTGACTTGAATTTCGGTTATACCACTCTCTGATGGCCCAAAACTATTTAGAAAAATAATAAAACGGTACCCTTTATATTACAAATAAAGTCTGATTATTAGCCTGAACTGGATGAGGATGTTGATAATTGCTGTTATTTCTGTGGCTCATCATGAATTTCAGATTTTTCAGTTCCAAATAATACGAGTGGTGAACATTATTCGGTGAAATTGCCCCTGCAATTTTTCAATTCATTTTTAAGCAAACGATTTATTTGAATACATTTTCGTAAAAGCCCGAATTTCTGGATTCGGGGTCTCTCAAATGTGGATAAAAACTTTGAGTTGAATTTCAGTTATACCACTCTCTAATGGGCCAAATACTATTTGAAAAAATAATAGAACGGTACCCCTTATGTTACAAACAAAGTCTGATTCTTAGCCTGAACTGGATGAGGATCTTTGTAATTGCTGTTATTGCTGTGGCATATTCTGAATTACAGCTTCCTAGTTCCAAATAATACGAGTTATGAACATTATTCGGTGAAATTCTCCCTGAAGTTTTTGAATGCATTCCTAAGCGAACATTTTATTTGAATATATTCTCAAAAAAACCGAAATTTCCGGATTCGGGCCTCTCCAATGTGAACCAAAAAAAATTTTGAGTTGAATTTTCGTTATACCACTCTCTAATGGCACAAATACTATCCAAAAAAAATAAGAAAAAGGTACCCTTCATGTGACAAAATTTGATTCTTAGCCTGAACTGGTTGAGGATGTTGGTAATTGCTGTTATTGCTGAGGCATACATGCTTTTCAGCCTCTTCAATTCCAGATGAAACGAGTGATGAACATTATTTGGTGAATTGTTCCTGGAATTTCTGAATGCATTCTTATCCAAACGCTTTATCTCAATATGTTGTCGAAAAAAACCACATTTCAAAAACCTCGCCTCTCAAATGTAAACCAAAAGAAATTTTAAGTCTAATTTCGGTTATTCTCTCTATTAGCCCAAATACTATTTGAGTAAATGAGAGAACGATACTGTTCATGTCACGAACAAAGTCTGATTATTATTATAGTGAACTGGATGAGGGTTTTGTTAATTGCTGTTGTTGCTGTGGCATATTATGAATTTCAGCCTCTCTAGTTCTAAACAAAACGAGTGGTGAACATAATTCGATGAAATAGCTCATTTATCCAACTACATGGGACATAAATTATATACACCGAGTGCAGTTATAAAATACAACTATGATACAATCGCACTAAAAGTTTCGCCTCGCTCACCATTCATTGTCGGAATTACTTCTCATTTCCGAAATTAAAAATATCGAACAGTCCCCATTCTTCTCAACGTGTTACTCGAACCTCCCTCACGTGTAGAATGTTAAGTTAACTAATTCATGTGGGAAACCAATTGTTGTGGAGCGTGCCTTCAGAGAAAAGCTTGGATTTAGAACGGTTCCGACCGCAAATTCAATTTTCATGTTTTTGAACTGAAATTAATGTTTCTTTGTTATTACAAGCTCTTCGGGTAGATTGAAACTTTTTATTCAGATTCAAAAAGTGATATTTTAAATTTAGCCGTTCGAAATGATGTATCTAAATCACAGATTGTAGATCTTTCAACTGAGACACTGGTGACTTAATCAAGCTTCTAATTCGAGATGCGAAAACACGGAAAATTTTATAGCGGTATTTAGAAGATATGTAAAATTCTCGGGAAATAGGTCATACTAACACATATGCTTATTATTTTCGTCTTTACGTATTTGGCGGTTTTCTCATAAGATCTGTCGACTTATAGATTGATCAGATTATGCTAAGCCCGAAGTAATCTTTTGGTCAACTGTATGTTACAATTGTATCGACACTTTGTCGAACCGCATTCAACCGTCATTTAATAAAACCACGATAATATTTATAGTCATCATAAAACAGTTTATATCGGATATAAAAAACATAATACAGCCTCCATAAAAATATTAAGAACCTCCTTGCGAGCAAACATCACTCGAGAGCGTAATTCACAACAGCGAATATCTATTACATCAAAGTCTTTCAAGTGGTACAT
The DNA here is from genome assembly GCA_958510875.1 of Endomychus coccineus. Lineage (NCBI taxonomy): Eukaryota > Metazoa > Arthropoda > Insecta > Coleoptera > Endomychidae > Endomychus > Endomychus coccineus. Next base: position 32,849,762 of record OY294070.1, on the reverse strand, counting down.
CTCTGTTTCTCGCAGCAGATGTATCAAGCACTCTCCAAGAATGAGTCAGTACTTTGGTGTATCCATATATCTACTGTTTCTTTGTCAGTTTAATATCCGCCGTAATATTCCGGAACATTAAAGTATAAAACAGAATTACTAATACAGGTTTTTATCACCGCATTAAAATTCGAGACCAGATAGGATAAAGCTGTGTCTGAATATGAAAAACGTATCTGCATATTATTCAGAACATCGGAGATAAAAAATACCGCTCCTTGAACTGCTAACATCAACTTCAGTAAAATATAACTTAAATACTAATTAGTAATCTTATGATCATTGGATTTGAATAATACAGGGTATTCCACGAGAGCCGTTCAATAGAAGTTTTCGTGGTTAGAAAAAAATTAGAATTCTGAAATTTTGGGCTCCAGGGTTATCCAAGATTTTCTTTCTTTTCAAAATATTTTCAAGATCATACTACTTCCGGTTACACCGGAAGTCGCCATTAACTTCCTTATTTTGAATGGAACACCCGGTATATTATATCATTTTCAGATTTCTGAGAAAATTTCATAGTGGATTCCATCAGGTTTCCTTATACCTATTTTCAATTTTTTCTTACACATCTTGATTTTTTTGAAAATTTTGACAGATGTAGCGCTGTTTTGAGCATTGCGCCCTTTAACCAATTTCGATTGGTGGAAAGCGCTTCTGGGGTAGACGGAAGCACAGGAATGATTCTTTCGAATGCCATATTGACAACTAATTTATCGCATACAGGGTATCCAACATTTAATGACCAATTACATCATTTTAAAAGTTGAAAAAGTTCGTTTTTTCGAATGGGACATCCTGTATTTTATTGAATAGTCGGATGTAGAATTTGATTCTGCATCGATTTGCTATAACATTCTCTATACCTATTTCCAGTGGTTTTCTTGTTAATTCATATTTTTTATTTTAATGGGGTTTTTTGGCAGAAACCGAAACATCGCTTGCCTTTCGAAGCCAAATAAGCATCAATGAAACTGTAAAAAATTTACTTTAATTAGAACATGACATTAGTACATAACATTTAGAACGAAGTATAAAATAAAAACAAAAAATTGGAACATAATGGCATAAAATAATAAGAGAATGTAAAATTACAATAATTGTTCTATATGACCTCCATTTTGGTTCAAACACTGAATAACTATGTCATATACTCCTCGCGAAACAGACCTTCGAAGTTCGTCTGGACTTACATTAGTAAGCGCATGGTGAACACGGTTCAACAATTCCTCTCTGGTTTGATCCGGCCTAGAGTACACTAGTTCTTTTATGCGACCCCAGAGGTAAAAATCCAAGGGGGTCAAATCGGGTGATCTGGGTGGCCAGTTCCAAGGTCCTCGCGGGCCAATCCACCGATCCTCGAACATCAGTGACAATTGCCGGTGTACAGCTATAGTGGAATATGCTGGAGCACTATCAAGCTGATACCAACTGTTTGCTCTATCACGTGGAGGTAGGGCATTCAGAAAATCACTAACAAACCCTCTCACTATCCTCAGATATCTTGCCGCATTTAAATTTTGGTAGAACTTTTGGAGTTTGATCACCTTTTGATAGAAATATGGATTAACAAGAAAACTCCTGGAAATGGCCATAGAGAATCTCATAGCAAATCGATGCAGAATCAAATTCTGCATCCGACCATCCAATAAGATACAGGATGTCTCATTCGAAAAAACGAACTTTTTCCACTTTTGAAATGATGTAATTGGTCATTAAATTTTGGATACCCTGTATGCGATAAATCAGTTGTCAATATGGCATTCGAGAGAATCATTCCTGTGATTCCGTCTACCCCAGAAGCGCTTTCCACCAATCGAAATTGGTTAAAGGGCGCAATGCTCAAAACAGCGCTACATCTGTCAAAATTTTCAAAAAATCAAGATATCTGAGAAAAAATTGAAAATAGGTATAGGGAAACCTGATGAAATCCACTATGAAATTTTCTCAGGAATCTAAAAGTGATATAATATACCGAGTGTTCCATTTAAAATAAGGAAGTTAATGGCAACTTCCGGTGTAACCGGAAGTAGTATGATCTTGAAAATATTTCGAAGAGAAAGAAAATCTTGGATAACTCTGAAACCCAAAATTTCAGAATTCTAACTTTTTTCTAACCACGAAAACTTCTAACGAACGTCTCTCGTGGAATATCCTGTATATTGAGGTGCATGACGCAAGAAGTTTCAATCGTTTGCCCATTATAAACACCAGAATTATCAGAACTTAAGCACATTTTTATTCCTTAGATCATTCAAGATGGTACTCCAAATTCACTCATACCATCACAAATACTCACAATGAACCTTTAAATGAGATATATAAATCAGATAAGCAGAGAATCCTTTTCGAAATATATTAGCAACACGATGAATCGATTGATTTTATCCCTCTTTCGAACATGGAGCAAAATGGAGGGATGAAATCATCCAAAATATTCTCCTTGGGTGTAGTATCTCATTCGTGATTCGTTTGAATGGGCGCTCAAAGAGGAATACACCGCATATTTTCGATTTGATAGATTTGGAAGTGGTAGGAGGTAACAAACTTAGAATCTCATTTTTTTCTTGGTATAATGGGAATGTGACATGAAATAGAAAGCTGTGATCACGTGACTTTCCTCATGCGTTAATGTTTTAATATTTAATGCGTTTCTAACTTATAGCAAAAATTTCCATCTTTACCGTCTTTAGATGAAATATTAAAGGTATATTTTATGTTTTTCAAATAATTTTATTGATAAATTTATTAAATTCATATGGTTTTTGAATATAACTAATTTATTCATATTTATAAATAAGAACCAAATTTTGAAAAATTTCAAGGGAATTATTACTAAATATTAATTTATCAATTAAATGAATAAAAAGGATAAATCAATTATTTATTATCAAAATATTCAGTTGAATTTATTAGTTTGTAGGGAACTAGTTTCAATTAATTATTCTTCAAATATTTCTGGGGAATTTTAAGTTATCCTAATTTAAAAAAACTAATTTTTTTCTTGAAAAAGGAGACTTAAGATGAAAACTGGAATAAAAATTATTCATCTATATTATTTAAATAGTTTAATCAATTAGTTCATTAATTTTATTGATGAAAATGTATGTAAATTTTTATATTTTAGTTAAGGTAAGAAATGATCGTTTTCCATCATTTTTTGATGAAATTTAAATGTGCTTTTTGAAAAAATTCTTACATTAGAACTTCATTTATTTATAGTTTTACTGAGAATTATAAATTTTACTCAAATTTATGAATTTTATAATGGTGTTGTGGCGTTTCTTATATTTACTAGTATAATTTAAATTCAAAAGAAAATTATTTATCAATGAAATTTTATTCAAATAAAAATTCTCCAACTTTATCGTTTTTATTATGAAATCTTAGAGGTGTACTTTGCAATTTTTTGTCAACAAATTTATTAAATTTTTCTTGTTTTTGAATATTACGAGTTTATTCATATTTATAATAATTAAGAGTTAAATTCAAAACTAATATGTCGGGAGTTATTATTGATTTTTATTTCATTAATTAAGTGAATACAAGGAATAAATGAATTGATTATTTATTATTGATATATGAAATATTATTTCAACTTTTGTGCACTAAAATAGGTGGAACGTTGTTCTTATAATATATTTCCATGTTTTATACACATCGTATAGTAGTTGCGAAGTTTCAGCATATTATAGTTTAATAATGTTGGCTTTGAAACAAAACGTAATTTGTTGTTATTCATCAATTTATCATTATAACATTGACATCTGCATAGTCTAGCTCAATAGTTCAAGTAGTTGTCGAGGATTTTTTGAAAGAATGAGATTATAGAGAATGGAAAAAGAAGATACATATTCGGTATGCGCATACTGCGAAGAACTTTGTGAAGTTAAGAAATACATCCAAGAATAAAATATTTATCACTCCTGATTGAAAACTGTAATATGAAGGAAAACTAAATTGAAAAGTTATTCAGTAAAGTACAAAGAGAACTAATGGAAGTTTCAACCAAGTTTTCACGGAGTAGAAGAGATAAATAAAATATTATATTTATCTAGTCAAGCATAGACATTTGATAAACATAAATATGCCCCCAACGTATTAATCATTAAAACGCGAAGAGTTTTTAAAAGATTTTTGAACATATTTGGAATATTTAGTTAATGATTCTAATTGAACATTTAATAAAATGCTAATTCTCAAGCTCAATGATTTTTTAGTATTATTTCGCTTAATATGAAGAATAATAATTAATTTCCATATAAAAGCAAAATTTCAAATATGCTGATATGACAATAATGTGACAGAAAAATTTCCACTTATTAATTTCACTCAGGGTATCCAGGAAGATGAAAATTTCCGAAAATATCTGAGTTGTAACGGTAATGTAACCAAAAATTAACTCCTCATTGGCTAGAAAAAATGTTGAATTTTCAAGGTAAACAGTTCATTTGTTTTATAGCTGAGCAAAATGTCATTAAAGTCATTTGCTAGTGTATCAAATAATCACAATTATATTTAAATGGATAGGTAAGATTGCCGGAGTCATTCTTCTTGATATTCACAGGCTTTTATGTAATTTGTAGTATTTGATTTCCCTTACTCCTTGTGGTGCGACATCTCGTGGATTATAACTGAACTGGATAATTACAAAATCAATACGTTCATTCTAACCCTTGTTGGCAGGTGGCGCTGTTTAGGAAACCTGTAATAGAATCTATCAGATGCGTATCCTCAGTATGAAGTAGGGATCATTTTACTTGGAATAGGACTCCGTGCAATTTGCAGGAAGATGTCGCTGCTTGTACCCCCTTTGACTATTTCCAAATTGTATGGTATAGTGGGAACTCTAGACGGATCTCATAAATGCGTTTTCTGTGAATATAAATTTGAACAGAATCACCCATTATGTTGATAATCCATTTGTTTGATCATGCAGGGAGTGATGCCGATGCTTTATACAGGATGGTCCAGTTTCGGAAGCGGAAACTTTACAGGCAGACAGATAACAACGAAATAATATCAAATTTTTTTATAAAAAAATTCAGATTTGATATTATTTTTAAAACTACTCCAGATATTCACATTACATTTGGCACGTTTGAATAGATTATTTTAATACATCTTTCTACGTAAAAAATATTATTTTACTTCCACCAGTGGCGTGCTTACAGACACATCTTCGGCTATTTTTCATAAAAAATATGGTACGCCACTGATTTTCTTAGAAGCAAAAATTATTTCTAAAATCATTGTTCAAATAACAACAAAAAAGGCTCTTTACTTTTTTCGTTTGGCTCATCGTTTGCCAGTAAAAAATTACAAATCTTTAAGCAACTGGAATTCAGACAAATTTCAATCTGTAGTACTGAAAAAAACAACTACTACTGTAAGCGTTCTTTCATTTTATTAAGACAGTTGATTGAATTATGTCAGGTTATTTAATTTCGAGTTATTGTTACAATTGTTATTAGTGTTGCGCAAGTATTAATCTGAAAATTGCTTTTTTATAACAACGAATACGCAGATATTCATTTCTGCCACGGATTTTGTGATGGAAATGCAAAAGCGACAGTTCGTGAATATCGTAGACGCTATCCAAATAGAAGAGTTCCAGATGTTCGCGTTTTCATCAGAACACATCAGAATTTTCGTAACTTTGGCCTGTGTGTATAATATTCAGGATAATCGTATACTTTGTACTTACGATAACAATCCGAGAACTCAGCCTCGGAACCTTCACATACCGAAGTCTACAATATTACGAACACTACACGATTACCACAGACATACATATCACCTACAGCCTGTTCAGAATTGGCATCCTGGTGATGCTGAAAAGAGAATAAGATTTTTCCTGTGGCTGGCTGTGACTTTTTCCATAAGATTCTTTGGACGGATGAATCCTCTTTTACCAGACGTGGGGTAACAAATTACAAATTGCCATAATACCCATATTTGAGCACATCAGAATTCAGAATCCTCGAGAAATTCGGCCAAGATTATTTCAAAATGAATTTTCCGAGAATGTTTGGTTGGGCGTTATTGATGTTAATGTTTGTGGTCCACATTTCCTACCCCCAAGGTTGAACTCTTTATGGAGTATCTTAACAATAATCTGCAATACTACCTGTAGGATTTACCCAATAATTTAAGGCATGAAAGTTGGATATAACTGAATGGATCTCCACCGCATTTTGGGATAGTTGTAAGGAAATGGTTCAATACCAATTATCCTCGACGATGGATAGGCTAGCTAGGGGAGAATGACATGAATAATGACATGGATAATAGTATTGGACCAGTGGCCTGGCCACCCAGGTCACCGGATCTTAATCCGCTAGACTTTTACGTTTGGGGCATTATTAAAGATAGAGTCTACACTAATCCCGTATCAACAAGGAAAGATTTAGTTTTGAGAATTCAGCTAGCCTGCAATGATATGCGGCAAAATCCGCATGAAGTATCTGCTTCAGTAAATGCGTTAGTGAGTAGATGTCGGAAATCTATTGAGGTGGGTGGACTACATTTCGAACAATTTTTGTGATTTTACCTTAAATTTTCTTTCATTTTGTTATTGTTGTTATAAACCACTAATTAAATTTCTCATTTTCGTTTTTGTTTAACTGTTTAGAAATCTGGTATTTTAATTTTTCACTGACAAACGATGTGTCAAACGAAAAAAGTAAGGATTTTTTTGTTGCAAATTGAACAGGGATTCTAGAAATAATTTTTGCTTCTAAAAAAATCAGTGGTGTACCAAATTTTTTTTGAAAAATAGCCGAAGAAGTGTCTGTAAGCACGCCACTGGTGGAAGTAGAATAATATTGTTTACGTAAAAAGATGTATTTAAATTATCTATTCAAACGTGCCAAATTTCATTTAAATATCTAAAGTAGTTTTAAAAATAGTATCAAATCTGGATTTTTTCATAAAAATTTTGACACCCTGTATCTTTGTAACGAAGCATTTTTCGAATATAGTTTATGGTATAAACTGATATTATTTTGTAGTTATCTGTCTGCCTGTAAAGTTTTCTCTTTCGAAACTGGACCATCCTGTATACCTCATCTATGACCCGCCCGGAGAGCGCTTAGCAGGCCACAGAGACGTGTGACAAGAATTTATTAACAAGAGACAACCAAAAAGTAGATAATTGTCATTACAAAATTTTAAATCTTCAATAAATATCCAATTCAAACTATTGCAATAAATACAGTCCACTAAATGGCATAGCAGGTCAGGGACGTGTCATGGATGAGGTATATAAAACATCGGCATCACTCTCTGCATAATCCAACACCATTATAAACCTTGGATAGTAGACTTCCGCGGACAGCTAATCTTGAAAAAAAATCTTGCATCTTCAGGGTAGGCTTGAGGCTTGAACTGAAACTGTTTCAGTTCAAGCCTCAAGCCTACCCTGAAGATGCCACCTGTAATGGTTGGCGAAACGTCGGCATCAAGTCGAGCTATTGTGACGCGGAATCCATCCGGAAGACAAAATTGTTCACCATTATAAACTTAGCAAAATGGTTTGCTTTGACTTTATGTAAATCCATGAGATCACTCAGGAAAGCTTTTCGAAAGAAAATCACAGATTTCGCATCTCACTACCATCAATGACATTGGAAATGATGAACCATATAAATGAAACATGATTAACTGTTCAAAAAATCAGTTACTTTAAGGAAATTTAACGTAACGATTAAATGAAAGCACAATTACTTTGTTTTTGTATTAATGACATATCAAGTTAGGTACTATAGTTTCAATATCGAAGTGCTATTATCAAACAGATACAAAAATATGGAGTAAACAATGAACAGTTCAATTATAAATAGAGCCTAATGTATAGTAATAGACAATGAGATTACAATCACGAGTAAGGGATCATCGGAAATTCCGAAATAGGCAGATGCCGGGGAAGTACAATGTGAATTCAGGAACGATTTGTGCATTAGGATAATTATTATCTAATATTGTAAGAGTGCTGATCATTTAAGATACTGTTATAGGAGTTTTTGACAGTTTTTTTTTCAAATCTCTATTGATTCTGATGTATTCAATTCGAAACCTTCATTCTGATTATGTGAAATGCTTAGGCTACCTAAATTAGGAAATGTTTGATCTGTCTGTAAAGAGTGGTTACCAAAAAAAAATTCTCAAGCGATAGAAATCATAGAAGATCCAAATAATCTGAACCGTTACTCAGGATAATACCTTCTCAATATTTGGAAACCCATTTCCGAAAATTCCACTTCGCACATGGTCACACAACGACAAGGTCATGTGCCGGAACGGAGTCAACTACCGGAATAAAGGCAGTGATCTGTATAGTGTGAAGGTTTCCCACAATAAATACCGCTACAGAGGCCAGAAGAATCGATTTTAGTTCAAGCCTCAAGCCTGTCTTGAAGATGCCATCTGTACCTAATGTTTGGCGAAACGTCGACATAAAGTCGTTCTATTGGGACGCGGAATCCATCCGGAAGCCAAGAACTTTCAAAATAACTGTTCACGAAAGTCTACTATTCAAGAAAATTATGATTGGATTGCATAAAATGATTCACGTAATTTGAGTAATGTTCCTTAAAGTATTAACTTATTAAATGTCCATATTTTCAATTTTGTACTTAGTGGATAGAGTGAACGCCGAATCCATAGCGATATGTTGATATAGTTGTCATTGCAACTGATACCAAATGTCCAATTCATTTTTCCATTACTCCCAAGGAAACAGCAGAAAATATACGCAGATGAATAATTCTTGCAATACCGATAAAATGAAAATACGGATGAGGAGGTCTTTAACTTTTGAATCAGTGAATTTTCCGTTGAACTTGTGAAGTTTTTGTAGTGAACGGTCACTGTGTTCTTTTGTGTTCAATGATCCCACGTGTCCTTAGTTCCTTGATTGATCGGATCACCCTGAAGTCAACTGCTTCTGCGAAAAAAGGTGAGATAGAAACCTTAATCGAGAGTTTCCAGCACTACTAGGTGGATAAATGTTGATGATTTTATCAGAGAAATAAAGAGAAATTTCAACTTAACGATTTGGTTTCATCTTCTAGGGAATTTAAAATGGATCCAAATCAGTTTGATCAATAACATACTTTTCACAATAAAGATTCTTCACCCACGTATGAATTAATACAAAATTCTCGGAAAATAGGTCACATTAACACATATATTTTTATGTTTACGTATTTCTAAGTAATCAGGTTATTGTATTAATAAGTCTTCTGATGATGGTCGTGAGACCGAAACGTACGTAAAGACGAGGGTAAAAATAAAAATGTATGTGTTAATGTGACCTATTTCCCGAGAATTTTGTATTAATACTTTTTACACTAAGGGCTCGTAGTGATACGCGTCCTTAGATTTTTGATTGATTGGATTACCCAGAGCGTCAACTGCTTTAGGCAAAAAAAAAGAGAGAATCCACAATCGAGAATTTCCGGCAATAACCGGTGAATGAATGTTGATCATTATATCAGATAGAAATAAAGACAAGTTTCTACTTAACAATTCCGTTTCAATCCTCTTGGGAATTATAATTGAAACCAAATTAGTTTGATTATTAACAGACTTAGTTTATAAATTAACAAAATTCAGTACTGAAAAATTGGAAGTTTGATTGATGGAATAAGATTAAGTTTGATCAATTGAATAAGAATTATTAATTGTAAAAGGAATAAAATTTTTAAAACAAAGTTTCAAATTAAAGAAATCAAATTGTAGATGGCAACAAATTTAGTTGGAGAACATAAACAATTGATTATGAAATTTTGATAATTCCAAATATACGGATAATACGAGCAATACCTTGACCACAAGTTCGAGAAACATATAACCAAATCAGCAGGAATAACCAATATAATTCCACAACTGATTATGCTATCTTCCCCAATTATATATTCAAAATTATTAAAAGGATTGAAATTTGGAAGAGAACAAGTGGAATACAATAATAAAATCTGGAAGAGAATATTTGGATACCGAGTTACTTATTGGAGTTATGAGAATTTATACTACAAATTTATAAAAAAAATAGAAGTCTTAAAAAAAATTAGTGAGTTAATTTAGAAATGTGGAAGAAAACAATTAGATAATAGTTTATGGAGTATAGTAGACTAGAATTGTGATCACAGTTTCTAAATGGATAATCCGTACAAGCATTATCAATGATTTACTCCGTGAAGCGAAGAAATGAGAATTTGAGCTTTATTTAAGTTCACCCAGATCAATAATTATTCCGTTATCTCACCAAGACCAGCATCAAAAGACACAACCATCACAAATTTATATGAGGAATGTCAAAGAAAGGGGATACGGAATAGTAACCACGAGGATGATTGCTTGTTTAAACAAGCCTTAGAGAACGACATAAACTATTCTGACTACTAACTTGACAAATCAGATTCTGAATGAATACAAGAGAAAGAGTATAGTAAATGATTATCTAATTTAGATTCGAGCATGCAAACGTAATCTAGCGTAAGCACGTGGATGAGTCGATTATTTTATCATTGAAAAAATATCATCGATCAGAGAACAATCTACAACCAGGTTTAGACACTATCAGACATCAAATTACTTGTTCACTATCGACAATAATCTCTTAATGAAGAAAATTGATTTCAGAAAAGAAAAACGGTTTTAAAACAACTCACCGGCGTGGATTTCACAACCAAGATGTCAGATTTCAATTTCCGTTCTCTCGCCAACCCTCTCACCGCGTGTAGCGCGCGACCTCACATGAGTTTTCGCGCAATATAAATAATCACTTTTCTATTGGAAGATAGTCTAATTCAAAGTTTAATCACCTGAAATTCCGAGTGGGAGCTGTTATTAAGATTATTTCAGCAATTATTAGACAGAGTAACGTATAACGTTACAAACTCAAATCAGTCTCATCCACACCTCGAATCTACCTAATTGTGATCTTAGTTGTAGTTCCACTAATATGAAAAATATCCAAGAGTGACTGACTATCACACCCTCAATTCCAGTCTTTCACTTTGAGCTTAGCTCTGTGCCTCTTGATGTAAGAAACCAGCTAGAAATACCGAAGTTTCAGTCTCTAGAATATATTTTCCAGTAAAACAGAGGCCTACCGTTACTCTAGTCATAGTTACAGAACAGTATAAATCCAACACACCATTTATTCACATGAAAGCCGTTATATTTCGCCCCACGTCTATTAATTTTTTCTACTATGTATCCTCTCAATATACGCCTTTTATATACTGCTATTTTTTGCGGCCTACTTTATATCCTTCGTATATGAGCTTTATCCTGAAAATTCATAGTTCTATTCGCTATATACATTGTATTCTTTGTTTATCTTTATACCTTCCGTATATGAGCATTGTTTAGCCAGTGAGCTGTTTATTTGTTGCTTATTCACCCTCGGTATACCCTCAGTATACTATTCCAGTACGAGTGCCGGGTCTCATCGCTTCAATTTCCTCCAGACAGTTGAACCAACAATGAACCTAGCAGCGCCCTGACAGGGTATCACAGTCTCCTCTGATGAATTCTCCCTGTACAATTACACCCATCTAGCTTTAGATATTTTTTATTCACCTTTTACTCACACGTATTGCTCTATTTCTCACTCTACTGATATTCAATATCACATTTTAATTACATTAAATCATAAGAACTACTAGGGATATTCTATTCAGTGCAGTCAAATGGGTATTGAACCAGTAAATTCTTTGGGAAAAGTGTCGATTTTGATGGGACAAAGTGCATTCTCTTCAGACTGTTATCAGAAATGAAGTCTACCTCATAGATAATTGTGCAAATTGTTTCTATTGCATAAAAACAATAAATTAACAATTTAATTACTTCAGTTTTGAGATTACAATAAAAATGCTAAATTTTACCTTTTTCGATCGGGTAAAAACTATTTTTGGTCATTGAACATATGTAACTAGTTAGAAAAATAGTTGAATGACCTTCATTTATTATAAACAATTTGTTTATCAAAAAATAGATGAATTCGACCAAAATGTCGAGCTTATAGTCGTTTTCAGATAATTTTGGCCTCTTGAGTACGATTTTATTGCTACTATGGTTTCTAGATGCGTACATAAATTTTCTAATTGTTATAAACAAATTATTCATCTAAAAGTGTACGAATTGTGCCAAAATTCCAAGCGTAAAAAGTTTCTACAATTAATCTTTCAATAATCAAATAAACTTTATCAAAAAAATCAAAACAAATACATACGTATGTTACTAGAAAAGTCTTAATTTTGAAACAAACAAATACAAAAAATTTCATCAATGAGTTTGAATGCACCGGAATCAGACGATGAAGGGTTTTCTCTATCAAGAAGTTTCTTATTATAGAAGTTGTCATGAGTATAATTTTTGAAATCTCAAAACTGATCGTTGTGAGGGGTGGCCGCTTTTTACGAGTGGCGGGAATGAGAAGCTTTACTGTACATGAATTAACAAGATGCAGATGAAGAGCGCAGGGAAAAAACGATCTGAGTCGCATTTTAAGCAATTTGAGAAATAATAAAATTTTGGTTTAAAACGAGCACTACTTAAGTTTCAAATTTTTTTTTGCTTCAGACAAATTTTGATTCTTAATATGGTGATATTCCAGATTATGTGGTTAACACAAAAGTTTGCTCAAAGACTAACAAAATAAAAAGTGGGAAGAGTATTGAAAAAAAAAACGTATCGAATAATAATCGAAGTCCTCTCTTATTTACAGCACCTGAAACATAAAACTGGTCTTTTATTTTACATATTTCGTCATCAACATGATAATGTGAATTAGCACACCTTTGGGAAAGAATTGAGTAAACGCATTGAAGGAAAATAGTGGAAATTGCAATATCAGATTTCCAACGTTACACAAGGCATCTTCAGGAATTTCTAGCTTTGAAAACATTCTTTTATTCATATAAAAGTCCTATGATAGTGATGAAAGAATGATTTAGGATATTGAAAGTGAAGATTTGAGGCTATCTACATCAAACTCATCATCGCTTCGGTCTTGAACACTAGCAGCAAATGTCAATTCTTCATAGGAAGATTGAAATTCTGAAATTGTTCACGCATGAAATGATTTTTGCTTGCAGTCATATACCTCAAACGGTGTGGGCTTAGGTCAGTTCGAAACACGTGAAGCCATTGGGCAGGAATTTCCACCAATGATTTCTGATTAATTAATTTGAAATCTTTATCACAGTCTAGATATGAATTCCGCCTGACGGGAAATATTACAATTGATTTAAATCTTTTTATGCCATGGACCATATAATGGAAAATCTTACAAGGGTAGAGGAAGCTCTTGTTTTGTTCGTCGCAGATGTCACAAAATATAGTTGAATGTTTCACATCCGATTCGAGGAGTTCGCAGCACAAATGCTATTAAAAGGACATCACTTCATCAGCCCTCTTTTCGCCACAGTTTGAGAATATGCATAAGATATTGATTGATTGGTGGATAACACATGAATATTTAAGCTGATGAAAGTGAGTTGCCGTTTATAGTAAACATCATTTTTACTGATATTCGGCGTGGGCAAGTTTTTGGAAAATTCCATTGTAACAGCCTCATAATCTTTAAACTTTCTAGCATGTTTCTCTTCTTCACGCTTCTCTGTATAGTCCATTGTAACAGCCTCATATTCTTTAAGCTTTTCAGCATGTTTCTTTTCTTCACGCTTCTTTGTGTTTGCTTGTGACTTCAGTTCATGCAGCTTGTCTTCTGTTTGAACTTTTTTGAGTTTTATCTTCAATTCAGATTCTCTTCCTATATCATCTGATGGCCCAAGTTGTTCCATAGGTATCACTTGAATTGATTTGAACGCGTACAAAACAGAAGCCATAAGTTATGAAACTGTTCAAATTATCGTGTTATTTATTGGTTAAAAGAATCTCACCACACGAATGTAACAATTCAATTAGTTTCTGGGACTCAGATCGGTATTTCATACATCGACATGCACTTAGATCGCTCTTTCACTGTACCCCGATTCTTTAGTCGAAATTTACTGTGACTTAGATCCTTTTCCCGTGGCTTGCATTATGCAATGTGAAAATGCAGGCTCTAACTATAATATAAGGCTTCAAACAAAATTTTTGATGTGAAGTGACTTGATCGTTTTTCCCCTGTGCTCTTCAAATATATCGGAGCGTTGCGATATAACTATAGAATATAGATTTGAACATGCATCATGCATCATTGTTACTGAGATGCAATCTACAATACAGTGGGAATGCAGTACAGGAACAGAAAAATGCCAAATATTCAAAATTTGATTACAAGTTAAGCCTACACCAAGCGGTAGAGAGTTTCCGTCGGTGGCGCTGCATGAAAACATGATTATTGTGAAGATTACATTTTCTACAACGAAGGAAATATTGTGCAGCAAATTTGAGATGTTTTCATTGAAAAAGTTTCTCTCCCTAATTTAAGATTCTTTGAAACTGGAAAAATAAATTCAATTGGAACAACATGATTTGAAATTATTGTCTGAAAGCAATATCATATCTTTGAGGAAATATATTGTTAATTGGGAATTATATAGATATATTATTCAATCTACTGAATGTTGGAATATAATAACTCCCCAAATTAAAAAATGATGATGTTTTAGTATAAATAAGAACCCATATTCTTATTTAATCATATCTTTTCAAAATGCTTCATATGAAACTGAGAAAACTGTCTATCAAGTGCAAACAAAGTTGACTTTCTTATATTGGAAATAAAAATGAAAGTTCTCAAACTTGTAAGCTACGTAATTTCCACCTTCCCTTGATTATAAATTAATCAAAAAGATGAATTTACCCAAGTTACTGATATTTCCCAAGCTAGCTCAAATTTGTGGTTGTTCGGCCCTTTTCGTTAACAATGATGATACTTGCCCTATTACTTTTTAAACAGTAAACCCTGGGCGCCACCACGAGTAAGAAAGAAGAATTTCAGGCTGTTATAAATAAAGAAATAAGCATCATCGAATTGGTAGTAAGTGAAAAGGAAAAGAAACAAAGCATATAAAAACAATAACAAATATATTCAAATATTGATGAACAATAGAAAAATCGTTTCACAAACTCGCATGCCCTTTCGGGGCACCGATATAAAATTGAAACAGTTATAAATTAAGTAATCAATCTACTTTCACTCAGCAATTACGACCAGCATCTAATCCATCATGGTAATGAAAGTTGCAACAGTGATATTAAAATTACTCCCCTGTGTATCTCCTGGGTCCTGATAGTGACTCCGCGAGATCTCTAGTAGTGTATTGGATCCAATATCCTCTTATCGAAAAAGAAAGAAGATACACGAGTGGGATGTTCACAAGAGAAGTAAAATTTAATACGTGCAATGACTCAGTAATGACGCTGAGAATAGCTGAGTTAAGCTGGATAAATGTTAAATAGGTGAAGCCAAGATAAATTATAATTACAATTGCAGATTAAATTAATATGTGACAATTATTCAGAATTTACTACAAATTGAATTCAAACAAAGTTGGAAAAAATGAATTGAGTTTGAAAATAAGATATGAGTTATGGTTCAGTGATTCCTAGAACCACGTGGGTGGATTTCGTATTATTAGGCCGATTACGATTACGGGATTGTTCAACGTCCCACGTTAACTCTATAATCGAAGGTATTGAAACAAGGCTCGTGGAATTATAGATATGGAGTGGTTAGTTCTAGCCCATTCTCTATATGTTTCGTACCTTTTCGATTTGGATAACGCTACGTTGTTCGTATTATGAGAAGTTCAAAGCAAAAAAACGTATACGATATAATAACCCCAAATGTATTCCGAAAATGATGGAATCAAGTGATTTTGCCAATTGAATAAATGATATAGATAAAATTGCAATGTCTATAATCAAGAGATATTGGTGCCTGTTGTAAGAACAGGAAACAATCAAAGTTCTGTATACATCAGAGTAAGTCTGATTGTAAATGGAATATTAAAGATTCAATGCTACTCTAAAAACAATTTAATGAATAACTTGGATTAAGACCTACCTTGTATTCACAGTAACACCTAAGATGCGTAGTTATCATCCGCTACCGGTTCTATTCAGATTCTCCCTTCCTAATTATTAACTTGGGTGTGGGGGTTACAATAAAGTATTCGTTGAATCCGCTCCGTATTAATTGAATACAGTTAACTATATCATTTAAGATAGAGTTCTTCAATTGGGAGGAAGTTTAAGGATATATAATCAAATTATTATAGTGTTCTATCATGAATCATGATATGTAACGATTCATTCGAAAGTTGGATCGTTACAAACTGTAATTTAATGTCCCTACTCTTCATAGCATAATCTTTAATAGCTATATCAATATCGATTGCTGCAGCCAAGATAGTCGAATTAGTCAATCACATCGTCGAACGTGAATAATTTTCAGTTAACTCATAGATGGCATTGCTTATCGTAATTTTGAGGCACATTTAAAGCATTTGAGCGTCCTGTGACTCGATGCCCATAGTGTCTTATACACCATTATCCAAAACTCAATATTTAAGTTATGGTCAATATCTAATTGTAATATACGAGGGCAAGATGAAAAGTTTCTGAGAAATGAAACCAGAAATGATTTATTCGTTAAAAACTTATTTCATTTCTCAACATAATCTCCTGGTAGATCGATACAGTTCGTTCAACGTTTTTCTGATTTCTCGATCCCTTCCAAGTAATACGATTCTCGGCAATCCTTCAAAATAGGCGTTGGACCCAAATTTATTTCCGCCGAGCCATTTCTCCAAGTTTGGAAATAGATGAAAATCGCAGGGGACCTGTGAAACGGTTCGTTGTCCTGGTGAAGAAGCACCTTTTTCTTTGCCAAATGCTGTTGCTTTCGTTTCAAATCGGCATCGAATCAATTCAACAGCTCTGCATAATATACGCCGGTGATCGTTTTACACTTTCCAAGGTAATCAATATGGAATGAACGATACCGTGTGCATCACAAGAAACTGTCGCCATGACTTCGTTGGCCGATAAGCCCACCTTGGCCTTTTTCGGCATCGATTCGCGAGGACAAGTTCACAGTTTCGACTGTTCTTTGGTCTCTGGTGTGTGGTGATGTATCTATGTTTCGTCCATGGTTACGAGACGGTGTAGAAAGTCCTTCGTATTGTGCTTGAACATCACCAAACACTCATTTGGAGTAATAACACGGTTGTGCTTGTAGTCAACAGAGAGTAAATGCGGCTCTCATCAGGTGAATAGCTTCCTCTCCTCATATTCAAAAATTTATGCAAACTGTCCCGTACTCATTCGGTTGAGATGCCCATAGCTTCAGCAATTTTGTGCACTTCAACTCGCCGATAGTCCAATGTCATACCATGGATTTTATCGATGATTACTGGCGTTGTAACCTAAATTGGACGGCCAGAACGTTGGGGTCTTTCGTGGTCATACTACCACAACGAAAATCAGTAAACCACTCGTGAATTGTTCGAATTGATAGTGAGGAGTCCCTATAATATTTAACAAGCGATGCTTTGGTTTGCGTAATTCCATTTTCCACGCAACAAATAAAGTTTAATCAAGACGCCAAATTCAATTTTCCCATGTTTACAAAAATCTTCAAGGTTGCTTGCTTTCGATGAGTGTCAAAACAGAACTGAATGACAGTCTGCAATTTTTTATATGTTCTAGTTGAAGATGGTACATCACAAATGTCATGTGATTCACGATTGTGGCGCCATCTGTTTTATTTTCAGGGAACTTCTACCTTACCCTCGTACACGGTCGTACATACAGGTCTGGGAACTCTATTGTTTGACATGAGTCTCTTACATGTCAACTAACTCGTAGTCCCTCGCTCAGCCACCAGCTAGCGCTTGGATCGAAGTATGGCAACAATCACATTATTAAGTAAAATAATTTTTCTCGTAACGCAATATTTACTATTCTGATTCGGGAGAGGAATAGAACTGTTACTCTTGTCAAAATGTATTACTCACCTTTGAAATAACTTCCCCTTTTTCTTTATACATGCTCGCACACATAAAAGACCTCGTTAAAACGATTTCTATCCGGAATCGCAAGCATCCACTTTTTTCGCATTTCCGCATCTTTCGACACTTTAAAAACAGAAGTTTCTTGCTTTACACTTTTGTACCCCGTATTGCATTTCGGCACAATGCGCGGTTTCGTAATTTTTTTCTAAAAATGCCGGTATTCCTTGTGTTTACAAGTCAACAATGACAGAGAACACGGTCGTATACGTGCCAGAGATCATTTCTCGACTCATGCGCCACCCTTTTGGTACTATGCAACAGATGACGCTTAGCGGACTCACTTCTCACATAGGAAACAGCCACGAGTTCCCAGACCTGTATATACGACCGTGCCCTCGTATGAGTATATGTATATCTATATATTATATAAAAGCAAATACCACTCACTGCCTGGCTCATCACGAAATCTCCGCAGCTATGGTGCGAAGTGATGTGTTATTGTTATTTGGCATATAGGTTTCTTATACAAAGTAGGCACCCGCTAGTAACGGATTTTTCAGAACTCAATCACGAACTAGTAAAACGGATTCGACATATTTCAACATTTTCAACAACTGATATAATCAGTTTATATGGCAGGCATATCCATAGATTATCGCATTATTATGACAGCTAAGACTGTATGTGACTGTATGTGACAATACATAAATAAACGTAGAGATCATATATTAGATAGAGAAGTAAAGCCTGTGTTTAAGGTAATAAGCGGTGCGTGACATGTTCAAATTTCTTAGCGGTACCTCCCCTCACACTCTCACAGCGAGAAGAGTGGGGACCGCTAATAGAGAAAATTTCATTCGAACCCTGCGTGGCATTATGGCCCGCTTTACTCCTCTATTTAATATATGATCTCTATGTACATAAACCCCTAACCAAGACAGATAAGATTCACATGACAGAGAGCTGATACATCAACAGACACAGAATGAGCGTGACAGGTCATGGATATCCCGTCAATTCAAATAAGCTCTTACATGACATAAAGTACAATTTTACGTTCTTCCACTTTTACCTGTTCCTACTAATTTGAAATATAAGGTGTTCCATCTGAGACAAGCCACCCCGTATATTTTTTATCCCATAGTGACTGGAAAAATCTCCCGAAACACGTCGAATGATTTTGTTTGGAGGACATCTTTTGACGTATATTTGAGGCTTGAACGAACAACCCCCTGATAGGGGGCGCTTCAACCCCTCAAAATTGAATAAGGAAGAGGGGTTGAGTGATACGTCATTTGAAAGGTCTTGGAAGCCTCTTTACAACGGTGTTTGAAAAACGTAAATTTGATAAACTGTTTTTGCCAAAAATTAATTTTGTTGCTCGAATGCGCCACCTTGAATATTTTGGGTATTTGTATAATGTACAAGCTTATTTTTATAAAGCCTTTTTTACAAACTTAAACAATCTCCAAAAAATCACATTCGTAAAAAAATTGAATTGTGTCGTCATGCTTACAATGAAAAAAATTAAATCTGCGTGCTTAAATCAAATGTTCAAATTGTCCTCCATTGACTTCCATACAATAATACATTGTCTCAAACTAATAAATGAAAAAACAACAAAACATTTCCTTATGTTGCCTTCATTTTTTTTCTTAGAAGGTGTTTATCTGGTTTTAACGTTTCTTCGATCATTTCATGATTTTAATCAATCTGTTGAGCTAATACTTTGCTGATTTGTTTAAAATTTCAAAAAATATGGTGTACACATTGCAAGAACGTGTTGAGCTGGTTAGCCTTTATTACCAAAATCAAAATTATGCCCGAGGGGCTGCAAGGATATTTAACGAAAACCATCCTGAACGTAGCGTTCGCCATAAGTACGTAATGGAATTGATTTCAAAAGTTGTGGAGACGGGTTCAGTAATGGATAAAAAAAGGGCACCCATTGGAATTGATAATGATGAAGGAGCAGCTGTGGCGGTATTGGGACATGTCCAACTTATGCCAAACACGCAATATGTACGACAACTTTCTGCAGCTTCCGGTATTAGCCAATCTAACGTTTTTAGAATTTTACATAAACACAAGTTCCATCCGTACAAAATTAAATCAATTCAGGAATTAAATGATGATGATTGGGATCGAAGGCAAGAGTTTTGCGAAATTATGGTCGAGCGTATCAACAATAACCCAACTTTCGTGTACAACGTTTGCTTTTCCGACGAATGCCCTTTTTCACTTAATGGAGAAGTTAACCGGCATAACTGTAGAATTTGAAGCGATACAAATCCTCATGTATTTCGAGAAGCTCAAACTCAACATCTGGAAAAGCTGAACGTTTGGGTAAGAATTTTGGGAGACCACCTAATTGGACCTCTGTTTATTCCTGGTAATTTAAATGGCGAAACTTATCTTGAAATGTTGGAAAATGCGATTGATTCGTTAATAACTGAACAATTAGAAAACGATCCTCTAGTACTTGAACAACAATTGCATTTCCAACAAGACGGAGCTCCTCCTCACCACGCCGCACCAGTTGGCCAATACCTCAATTTGCAATACCCCGGTCGTTGGATTGGAAGAAGAGGTCATATGGAGTGGCCTGCCCGATCTCCTGACCTGAATCCTCTGGACTTCTTCTTGTGGGGACATCTTAACTCCAAGATTTTTGTGACTCAGCCTGAAAATTTGGACGAACTACGCCAACGAATTGTAAATGAGTGTCGTCAAATAACTCCAATTACGCTGAACCATGTTAGAGACGGTTTTCAGTCAAGATTGTATCATTGTATGGAAGTCAATGGAAGACAATTTGAACATTTGATTTAAACACGCAGATTTAATTTTTCTCATTGTAAGCATGACAACACAATTGAATTTTTTTACGAATGTGATTTTTTGAAGATTGTTTAAGTTTGAGAAAAAGGCTCAATAAAAATGAGCTTGTACATTGTACAAATAACCAAAATATTCAAGGTGGCGCATTCGAGCAACAAAATTAATTTTTGACGAAAACGGTTGATCAAATTCACGTTTTCCGTACACCGTTGTAGAGAGGCCTCCAAGACCTTTCAAATGACGTATCACTCAACCCCTCTCCCCTATTCAATTTTGAGGGGTTGAAGCGCCCCCTATGAGGGGGTTGCTCGTTCAAGCCTCAAATATACGTCAAAAGATGTCCCCCAAACAAAATCATTCGACGTGTTTCGGGAGATTTTTCCACTCACTATGGGATAAGAAATATACGGGGTGCTCGTCCGAGATGGAACATCCTGTATACATAAAACGCTTTTTATAAATTTAATTCGACTCAAGATTTTTTTACAACATACCGGTTCTTAATAATAGCAAAAAATTTTTAAATTGTGCAATAAATTGAGTTTTACATTCGGCGCATTTATTCTGAATAACGATTCACCATAATCTTGTTACGGTCCTTTACAAACAAAAAAATGCCTATGTTAACAATCCTCCTACTTGCATACTTGATATAATTTGAGTTTCTTGAATCAGTTTGGAAGGGGATAC
The DNA here is from genome assembly GCA_958510875.1 of Endomychus coccineus. NCBI lineage: Eukaryota > Metazoa > Arthropoda > Insecta > Coleoptera > Endomychidae > Endomychus > Endomychus coccineus. Next base: position 32,828,208 of record OY294070.1, on the reverse strand, counting down.
AATTTGTTTTTTCATCTCCTCAACTGTGCAAGCGTGGCACAGATACGTGTGATCTGCGATAAAATTTGTTTTATTCTATCCGCATCAATGCGGATTGTCGTATGATTAGTAATTTTTGTAGCTTTCGATAGATTCAACAATAGCTGCCAAGTAACCTTCAGGGAATTCCTCGGGCAGAATCAATAAACAACCTTCCAATTCGTGTTTAGGATGGAAAGTAGCTGAGAAATTAGATTCCGTAGCAGTGGTGAACATAAGGTCAAGTTTAACTTCAACATCGAATTGACAATTAGCTTTTATTACACATTTATCTAGATAAATATAAAGGGGTACATTTCAGCATAAGCACTCAATGGAAGAAAACGATGAAAGACTATCGGGAAGTTCGTAATCTAAACAAATTGAATTCCATTGAAATTATTGGAAAGTTTATTGAGGTGAAGAAGCAAAGTATTGGATTATGATCTATTTTATGAGTTGTGAGTTGAAAGTCTCCATTTTATAACATCAAATCACCTCCCGATTTGAAATGAAAGGGGTCCCAAACAGAGAGTTGTAAGAATATAGAGCGCTAAAGGATATATTAGTGACCGGACTTAATGAATTTAGAGCCGCGGAGTGGGGATACAATTTTCACTAGCGGAAGACTCGACGTCGAAAGAACGAATTGTGAATGCCGCGCATAGAGTACGGGAAATTTGTTGGAGGGGAGAAATCGGTTACTACTCAATCCGGTCACTCGATTAACATAGGCTTTTATGGGACTAGCGCTCTCTATTCTTACATCTCCCTGGTCACAAAACGAACACGCAAATTCGTTTTGGTCATAGAAGACTTCTGGGAATTTGACAGCTTTCATGTAAATATATTGCTAAGATTATGCTTGCACCCTACACGGTAAAACAACGCGTTGTTACTGTGGAAACCTGGAATCTTATCCAGAAACAATCCCTTGAGTTCGTGTCGCCAATATCGGTCGAAATGATATACCGCACATACTACAGGGTAAATATTAATCAGTTATTACGGATTTATGAAATGACGATGTAAATATTGGAGAAATGTTAATATATACCAGGAACTTATAGTACATTAATTGAGGTCTATGCCACATCGAGATCTTTCGAATTTATTTTCTCTACTTTCCTTCATAAAATAGGTTATCAAAAATTGGGGGTATAATTCTACTTATCACATGTAGTAGAGGAAATGAATGCAAGAACCTTTTTTTGTAATGTGACAGATTTTGGCGGTCGCACCCCCTCTTTTTGCTAGAGGGGTTGTTAGCAGTCCCATTTTCTATCTCGCTGAGTTCTTAACCGAATTACTTCAAATTTACATACAAGAGTTTTGAGGGATCAGCGATTACAAATCCGACGAACAAATTTATAAATTCAAAATGGCGGCTACAAAGTTGTGGGTTAAAATATGACAATGCATTCTGTAGCCTAACTGATGATTTTAGAGAAAAATACCAAGAGACCCAAAGTGTTTAAGATTCAATTTTGTATAAGAGTACCATATTCCTATGACTCATTCATCACCACTCATCAGCCACCTCATAGTCGACTTCTTAGTTACCCCCACGCTGCAAATCTAAAATTGCCATTTGCAATCATGATTTTAATTTTAGAGAGAAATTTCAAGATACAAAAAACGTTCTAAATTCAGGTTTGTAGGAATTGACCATTTTTAATGTCATTTACTACCCCCCTCCACTTTCCCTTACCCCTAAAATTTTAAATGCATTTTCGGGCCATTCTATTGATTTTAGGTAGAATTGAGAAGACACAAGAAGTGTTCAGAATTCAATTTCACGTAATGGACGTATATTCATATGTTCACTTCCAACCCCTTCTCACCTTGAGAGAAACGAAGAGAAATCCGAGTAATTGAAATTATAACACATTAATGCTTTAAGTATATGAATCAAGAATCCACGTCTGAAGGACTGAAACCAAAAATGTAACGCTCAAGTATCTACTTTCGAACCAGATGTTGAAGATTCATGAGGAAAAGAAAAAGGTTGCCAGACCTTATTGGAAATATTGCTAATTGAATATTCTACCTAAAATATACTTTTAACATTAAAAAGATGAATGTAGAAATTTCCAAAGGTCTTAATTAATTCAATTATTATAAATCTGATGTAATGACTAGGAGTTGCATTTTATGTGAATCGTCTCCGAAATAGTTCTTTTATAATAATTGGTTTCCTCAGTTAAAATATTAAAATTTTTGTGATCTAATTGATGGTTATAATCAAAGCAGTGTTCAGCAAGGGCGGTGGAATTTTCTAAGTTTTTGTTTCTTGTACTATACTTATGGTCATACATTCTTTTTTGTAAATATTGATTGCGATAGGAATGTTTAAAAAATATTTACGAGAAAGAATGTATGGCCATAAGTATAGTACAAGAAACAAAAACTGCGAAAATTCCACCGTCCTTGCTAAACACTGTTTTGATTACAACCATTATTTTTATAACAAAAATGTTAATATTTACACAGAAGAAACCAATTATTATAAAAGATTCATTCTGGAGATGATTCACATAAGACTGGAGTCTAAGTCTGAAAATCATGGAACAGATATTCAGTCATTAAGTCAGATTTATACTTATTCAATTAATTATAACCGTTGCAAATCCCCAGTGGAGTCTTTATAATGTTAAAAATATATTTTGGGTAGAATGCTCGGATAGCAATGTTTCTAATAGGGTCTGACAACCTTTTTCTATCCCTCATAAATCTTCATCATCTGGTTCGAAAGTAGATGATGGTCATGAGACCGAAACGTTCCCAAGAACGTTTATATATAATTTATTAACTTGTTAATATTGTATGTAATTCTTGTAACTATATGTGTGTGAGAATAAACCCTGAAATCTAATATTGTATAATTCCACCCTAATTTATTATTAACATCTACGAACCTCAAGCACGTGGTTATCATATATTATTGATATTTGCTCCATTTCTTGCAGTTTCATCTCGGGGAAATCACTTCATGAAAATGTTAACTCGAATTCATCGAAGTCCAATTATTCTGGATCGAGCAGAAAGATAATGACAGTGAATTGGATGCAGATTACTTTAAGTTGTTGCAACATGAATAGATAATAATAAATTTGAATAATCAGCGAACCTTGTTTGAGCGTGTATCTTCCATTATTGAATAGCAAACATCATCAAGTAAAACTGACATAACAACATAATCCATAAATGTCTCAGCTTGTATGGTTTGATAGTTGAAGGATGTGTAGTGCCCCTAATGAAAAAGCCGATAATGACCAGATGACCAAATCGATGGGGTCAGAACTTTTGAATCATTACTCCTGTGAGATAGATCAATTTTTTTAGAATCGTTCTTCAATTTTCCAAGTTCTTTGAATTTGTGCCGCCGCCCCTGGATAGAGCGGAACAGAATTGATGAGTGTTTTACGGTTAATGTTACATGTACTGCTTCACCTTTGTGAGATTGAAGTTTCATGCGGAGTTATCACAGATGACTCGAGAGATATCTTGAAATACAATATCTATACGAGAATGCTTTCGCAGTCTTTGTTTGTGGTATACGTGTGTATGTGTGTGTTTGAAACCCTTGACATAAATGGGGCCATCTTTAGTTTCAATGTGCCTCTTTGGCTGCTCTAGTAAGTATATGAATGGTCTACTTCTCCATTATCCTTGCTTGTTGCTGATTGTCTTTTGTTCTCAGACCAGCCGTAAAGTAAACTTGTCTTCTACGTTTTAAGACATTTACATATTAGAAGCAAGGGCATATTATGAGCCCATGATATCTTCATTACTAGTATGATATTCAACGAGCTTACAATGAGGGCTATTACCCTTCTCAGTGGTTATTTGTCATTGTACGAGAACACTACAATTCGTCTACTACTAATGAATAATAGAAATATATTTTCAAGACGGAGTGATTGTAGCGAACGAAGTCGTTTCCTGAATCGGCATATATGGTGCAAAGTATGTCATCACATTACAATACCAGGGCCAATGCCAAAAACCTTCAATTATATTTTAGAGCTTGAATTAGTATCTTGAAAAATCATGTGACACTTAGTTAGTTTCAATTAATTTAACTTAATAGTTCCTTCAGAGTGTTTCGGGTAAGGAAGGTGAATTACACTAAATCAAAGTTGTTTTAGATTTTCAATCAAAGTTTGTTGTTTCCGGTTTTTATTCAAGTTCAAATTCAATAATACATTGAAATCATCAGTTCATTTAGTTCAGATCCCCTAGGTTCATTCTGGTTGGGTATCAATTTACTAATCTTAGTTTTATTTCTGTCTTGTAGTTAATTTAGATTATCTAGGTTTGTCTCATTTGAGTTTAAATTTTGATCTTATATTTGTTGTACTTACTAGTAATAAAGTTAATCATAATATTATTCTTCATTATCTTTAATTATCATAGACAATCCTTTAGTATTATCATTATTAATTCAATTGTTACTTTTATTATTAAATTTAATTGTTGTTATTGAATACGAATTTATCTGAACAATGTTAGCGTTTTCCCTCCCGCTTAACTTCCAGTGTTTTAAAATCTTGAGTGTCTTGTGAAATAAAACGCTAAGTGACAATGATATTTTTCACGTTTGTTCTGGCTAATCAATGATTGGGATCAAAGTGAAACGTGTCATGGTTCTCTGAATTAAATGGCCACACTGTCAATAAATAAATAGATTCAGGATTAGGAATAATATAAATTCCTTAAATGAAGTTTTATAGAGTTTCATTAAGAGAGAGAGAGCCATGTTACAATAATGTTCATGTTTTTGATGTCTGTAAGTTGTTCCAATTTCTGTAAGTGAATCCAAGTATTTTCAGCTATAAGAGATCATCTAATTTATATGTGGTACGAAACTAAGATTTGAATCAAATTTTACTCCTAGGTCCTTCATAACTGAACATCTGTGAACTGTTTTTTCGCAAATGTTGTAGTTGAACTCTAGACTTTCTAGTTCTCTTGTAGATGTCATAATATTACGTTTAGGTATGTTCAGATTTAGGCTATTAATATCATACCAACGAACAATAGACTCTATGCGTCCTTGAACCATCAGGCAGTCATCAACTGACGCAACATGTAACATGCATCTTTAAGTCATGTGTAATTATTAAGACATTACAATGTATTTAATCAGTAATATTATTTATGTAGAGCAACAATAAAAGTGGGCCGAGGTTGGACCCTTGGGGCACTCCTGATGTCGCGATATTATGATTGGAACGATGTCCTAGATGTATTACCACTGCTTACGGTTGAATACCTATGATCTTATCAGTGAAGATAAACTATTTGACATAACCTCATTACTCCAGTTTAGAAAGCAGAATTTCGGAGTCTACTTGTTCGAAGGATATTTGAATATCAATATAAATTACATCAACTTGACTATTATCGTTCAATGCCTCCGAAACATATTGCCCCCTTTCGGCTCATACGGACTTGTTGTTTTCTTCATAGCGATCGAACAGTGACTCCGATTTATTGAACCTTGGGCCATTTTCGAGTTTCGCCCACCCGTAGCTTTGACAATGCTAAAGATTCGTTCTCGCGCAACTAGACACACTGCGGCTGGCGCTCTTGATCGGCTTATGCCGAACAGGCAACAAAGTGAACAAAATATTTTGACTCGTGTTTCTGAACGTTCACTGTTTACAACAACTGTACAATTCAACGAAAATAATGTTATTTAATGTATCATTATTGATTTGCAGTTGAAATTATTGTTCGTGTTTAGTTATGAGTTTGAGGTTAGAGACAGTTTTAACAATAATCGTCTTCATCTTCGTTTTCTTCGGAAAGTGGCATATGCATATTGTTCTTCCACATTCGATCTGAAAATGAATAAAATTGGACCAAATCTATAATTATTTTATTTTCTACTGGTCTCTCCAGTTAACGCTAAATAGTTTCTTTAAAATCGTGAACATAAAAAATCTGAATGAATGACAGTCGAGATAGCAATGACAGAAAAAAAAGAGTGTCGAAAAGATCTTCTTATCGATACTACTTTGCGTATCGAAAATACTTCTTTAAAATACCAAAATACAAAACGTACATTATGTATACTGTTTGGCTAAAATTTCAGTGTAACACAAAATATAAAATAAAGTATTAATATTGTAATGTTTATTTCTCACGTAATACTTTTCGTAGATATGTACTACCAGGTTTCGAGGTCAATTATTACCCCTCATCTTCAGGTATATATGAAGAATGGCTGTGATAAATAAAACTGTATCAAAATTTGTTAAAACGCTTTTTATTTCAAAATTTGATCAAAATTGTGTTTTTTAATTATTATTTGTAAATTTTTAATTTTTTGTAAAATTCTTCTAAGGATTTACTTACATTCCATATATAAATTTATTCTTACATCATATGACTCAATTTCCTGATAAATCACATATAAACTTTAATTATCAGGAAATGAAGCCATATGACGTATAAATAAATTTACGTATTGAATGTGAGTATATCTTTTCAAAAAATCTTACAACAAATTAACAATTTACAAATAATCAATTAAAAAATACTATTTTGATCCAAAATTGAAATAAACACATTTTTACAACTGTTTTAACAAATTTTGAAACAATTTTCTTTATCACATCAATTCTTCATATATACCTAAGGATGAGTTGAATAATTGACCTCGAAGTTGGTAGTACGAATCCACAAAAAAATAGATAGTGAGAAATAAACATTACAATATTAATATCAATATAAACTCACAATGGTTTGACATTTCAGTAGCGGTTTGTAAATTATTCCCAATATGTTTTCTGCTCCTACAATCATCCACATTTGACTTGCAAGAGTGTCTAAAAACTATATCGTTACCAAAAGTGAGAGACGTCACGCGGTCAATTAATCACAGCTTCTTAAAAGTTATCTTCTATAGTTTTGAAGCAACACGTACTCTGTGATTCGTAAAATATTTGGGCTAGTGAGTTGAAACAAAATAACAAATGAGAGATTATAAACATGAATTCTGGTCATTTATTCAATTTTGTATACAATTTTGTATAGTTTTAAAACTATACGCGCTAAAAGAAGTTTCCTCTTTATCTGTTATTATTATTTTTTTATTATTGATTTTTTTCATTTTTTACTTCAAGTTCGTGATCAGAGACTTCAAAAACCACTATAATCAACATTGTTTTCACATCGCAATTGTTCATTACAATGATTGTTGATTTCATTTGCTACTAACTACTAAGTATTTTCGCCCTCATCCGTTCGCTTACGAGGCAATCCTTCGTCGGAATTTATCATTTACAAACAAGTCTATAAATTTGAGATTACACGAAAACAAAATAACCCAACTTTCGTTCGCTGGAGAATTATGTCATACTTTCAGAGTTTCAATTTAACAAAGTTCTGCATCCTTAATTTACGTCTATAAGCGCTTTATGAAAGATTTAATGCACGAAGTATGATGATGTATTTTGATAGTAAGAAGTTTTAATTGGTCTAATAATTGCATTTTCCATTATACATTATCCATGTTAGAAATCCATCTGTTCATTATTATGTCTTCCATAATCAAAGCTCACCTAAATCATTCTATTCGCGATTGTTTTATACTACAATTCAAGTTGATAGAAAATGCAATAACCCTAATTGGACACAAGTTATTCAATTGAAGTTGGAATGACATATAACATTAGCTTGAAGATCTTAATGTATTTTCTATGGATGCTGAACTTTTTATAGATAACGTAATGATTATTATAGCTTGAATAAAAAATACATTTGTAATACATTTTCACAAACTTCGTTTTTATTAAACAAAACCTGACATGTTCCACCACACGGTGGCTTTATCGAACAATGATTTTACAAATTATGGTTTATTCCATAAATATTGAAATTAAGATTAAGAGGAAGGGGATGAGTGAAGGGCGTGTACAGTAGGATGAACTTACAAATAAGTTTAATAATGCAGAATTGGTAAAGTATTTCTGATTATTTAGAAGGTTTCCTGTATTTTTAAATTTATCAAGTTCATTTTTCTCTAAGTTGCTTAATGATTTATCATAATCTTCACACTCTACCTTGTATACTCCTAATTCTTTATTTGTTCTATTCTTATCTTTGTTGTTTGTAATATATTTGCCTACCGTATTATTTGTTCTAAAAGATGTGGTAACATTATTGATCTATAATTATGAGTTTTAACTGTACTAGATTGAACTAACTTCTTTACTTCATTATAACCTTTTTTCTTGAGTCAATCCTTCACAATTTCTTCATTTAGCTGTTATTGGTTGCTATCTGTTTTAGAATTAAAAATTCCTTATGATAATTTAATTCTGACATGGGGATAGTAACAAGTCTATATATCATGCTTTGAAGAGCAGGCAGTTCAAGATGTATGGGGTGGTTTGAATTTTTGATGATAAAAATTCACTACAAGTGTATTTTTTATTTAAACCATAGATATGAATTTTCAACAAGTAAGCACCAGAACTATCCAAAGTTTTAATGATTATTCATCCCCTTGAATAGCGATCTTGAGTAACCAACTGCTGACATAGAGAAATTATCCGTATATTGAGACTAGGTTGAACACAGCTTACTGGAGAGTTAGGCCATAATGTGTAATTCATCACGTGACCAAGTCAGGCCGACTCCACTACTCGAGCCGCGTTGTGTCGATACCCTCTATAGTACAAAGCCTATATACTGAGTAGAAAAGTATGTGTGACATCATCATCAAGAAGCGTACGAAGCTTACAATAGTATCGTTTAGCCCCAATGGTGCGTAACCGGTATGACTGTGACAGATGATAAATATTACACTTCAACAAAGTTTTATCTATATTTTGAGGAAAATTATATGTTGCTGTTTTCGAAGTGTCCTCGTGTTATTGAAACGTATTTTTCTCTGAAAATAAGCGTGTATAAGTGTAATGTCTGAATAATGTGCGTTATAATATGGCTTCGTAAGTGAATGTTTATGTGAATGTTAACGTTTGCGTTTTGTGTCTCCGTACAGTTTACTGACATTCGTTATACTTGATTACTCACGCCGAATAAATGTGGTGCTCCTGACAGCAAGGGAAATCCCAACAATGGTCCAAAAGTTCGGATGTTCAGTTTTCTTAGAGATAATGAAGTACCTGTGAGATGTTTCATGCTAACAACAATAACAAAACAAGATTCTCGTATCGGTACCGCAGTAAGTGTAAATTTTGCCAATTATTCTGAAATTAGAACAGATTGGATACAAAAAAATCTGAATTATAAGAGAATAATGCATAACAAAGCTACGAATATTTTTTCTACGCATAACAAGTTAGGTATCGTATAACCTCATACATTTGATAATCCGAGCCATTATTTTATCTATCCGACTTGGAAATCATAAACCTGTCGAGAGGAATAACCAATATAGGATGGAAAACGAATGCTAAGCAATATGTTGAGTGTTAATGTTAATCATCTGGAGTTGCTCAGGTAGTGGGCTTTTCCAGACTTACTGTAGATCTTATATGGATTAGAAGTCTTCCTTTAATATGTTATATAATTAATAAAAATGTATCACACGTGAATCGGGAAGTAACGTAGTATCTAATCATCGAAATTGTAATTCAATATAGTCTTGATTATAGTTGAAATACTATATACATTCACATCAGTCGGTGATATTTTGACAAGGACAGATAGGTTTAGAAATCCTCACCGAAACCATTCTGAACTAGAGACATGAAGAGAGAAATCTTACTGCTTATTGGTTCAACCATTCTCCCAAATTCAATAGTGATATCATTCGTATAAAATTGAAAGCAGGATGACTGTAAGTTTGATGATTGAATTAAACAATTTGTGAATCCTTCCCTAATTAAAGTTTTGGTTTCTAGGAAAAGGACGCATTATAAATATCAATCGAAATGCGGAAAGCCTCCAGATATATATTCAAACTCAAACTGTTCTCTTGAGGAATCACGTGACACTTATTCAATTTCAATTAATTTCTCCACTGTTTCTGGTGAGAAGGGTGAATTTTGCTAAATCAGAGTTGTTTTAAATTTCCAATCAAAATTTGTTGTTCTCATCAGCTTTTATTCAAGTTCAAATTCCAATAATACATTCAAATCAGTTCATTTAGTTTCGATCACCTAGGTTCATCCTTGTTGGGTATCAATCTGATAATCTTAGTTTTATTTCTAACTTTTAGTTAATTTAGATCTAAATGATCTAGATGTTTGTTTTATTTGAGTTTAGGTTTTGATCTCATGTTTTTATTCTTATTAGTAATAAAGTAAATTTCAATATTCTTTTTTATTATCTTTAGTAAACATAGACATTCTTTTATTATTATCATTATTGATTTAATTGCTATTTTTTATTATCATATTTCATTATTGTTGTTGATTACGTGTTATCTGATTAGTATTAGCGTTTACCCTTCCCCTTAACTCACATTGTGTTAAAATCTTAGGTGTCTTGTGAAATAAAAGGGTGTCAAAGATATTTTTCACGTTTGTTCTGGCTAATCAATGATTGGGATCAAACTCAAACGTATCATGGTTCTCTGAATTGAATGGTCACACTGTCAATAAATATATAGATTGAGGATTAGGAATAATATGAATTCCTTAAATGAAGTTTTATAGAGTTTCATAAAGAGAGTGTCATGTTACATTATCCTACAAATTCAGAACGTACAAATGGTAATGCAGCCCTTAAGGTATTCAGAGAATAGCAAAGCAGCCTTAATAATTATCAATTGGAATTCATTTCGATATCGAACAAGTTCCAGCTCGTTTCAAGAACCTCCATGAACGTAAATAGAAATAGGATATTATCTGTTGCCTTTTACTACAGACAAGTCAAGTATTTGAGTTCATTTCTTAGTACGAACGTTTCGTCATAGATGAATACAGTTTGTTCTTTGTATCTGGGGGACGGAAATGAGATGTGAAGTCTCTGAATCCTTGTCAAAGGAGTGTCATCATGATTTGTAAGATATTCACTAAGTCGAATAGGTTCCTAACAGTTCCAATAGGAAATCATAAATTATGTATTTAGGAGAAAAGGTTCTATAGAAAGCAAGTACTTTTCATAATACTGTTAGTTGAGAAATATATTATGGTCATATCCGAAAGGGCAAGTTGATCGCTTGCTATGGTTTGTCTTTTCTCTTGAAGCTACAAATCTACTCATGTTATCATAATATAAGACGTTCCGGGCGCTGGCACTTCTTATCGAACATGTTATTATAATACTAACGTGACATTATTCTTATTCATATATAAATTCAAGGAAGTCTGAATAAGGTCATAAAGTTAAGGTCTCAGTCAAATAATAGTTCTTTAGTATGCAGCTAACTAGACAGGGGCAAACCTCTCTCACTGAGTAGAAGTAACTACACCAAACACATTGGGCAAAGAGGAGTGGTTATCCGAACTTATAAAAAATCAAACTCACCTTACAAAAGTCAGTTATATTTTCTAACTCTTGAGAAATCTCTTGGCACTTCGGTATATTTCGATTAATTTAACTTAGTATAGATACGAATTTATCACTCAAACGGCCAGCTCCATCGACATTTTCCTACTTCCCAGTGTAAAGTTTGAATTCATATAAGTTGAATGCCCTCACTCTCTTTCATTTACTTATCCTATTTCGAAGGCCAGAATATTTGTATAATAGAATACGGTTCCAGACGGATATATATAATTTGAGTGTAAGACTTGAATTTACAATCACTCCTCCTCTGCATAAGTCTAACAGCTTCAAACGATATTTTCCATATCAAACAGTTGTATAATGAAGTTCCGAACAATTTGAAACTAAATAAAATTTTAATAAAAAAATGTATAATATACTGTTTCAGAAACAAACCGATGAGAATCATGTGAAATAGCTTTTTAGGTACCCATGTATTATCTTTAATAAGCTAGTAATTTCAAAAAATTATATTGACATAAACTAGATTAAGTTAGAATGCATCTAGTGCATATTACCGGAATTCATTATTTTAGGGCTTAAGTGATAGATCGACGATTCCAAATTTAGTTGTTCATAGTACAGTAATATTCTGTTAATGTAATATAGGAATTGTAACAACTATTTTGTGGAAATAAAGTTGTATTATTTTTATTATTATTACATGAATACCCTCTTTCGGAATCAGCTAGGCACCACACTTTATAGCGCCTTTTTACCGGTTACATCGGCATGTATTGCTTCATTAACGAACTACCTTTGAACGCTATCATAGATTCGTCTACGGCAAGAAAAGATGAGTTACTGTATGCAGATTGAAAAATTAAATTCAAGAATTCGATGATATCTTATTTCTATATTACTACTAGATCCACCGATGTGAAAGTTATCACACTCTGAACAGGCTGATTTATATACTCCAGGCTTATTGAACCTATTTGTTCTATCTTCATAGCATTAAACAAAAAATAGAATCTATTTTGATGTTTGAAGCTAACTTGTGGCATAGTTAAAGTATAAATGTCTGTTACTCCCTTCCCTCCAATCTTTTTAAAATTCGAGTGCAAGCTGATTGATCGTATATTTCGTTCATTTAATGTTATTGACGACGATATAATATGATGTTGTTACGTGCCGGCGACGAGCCGATGAGAGCAAGGCTGTGATTTGAGGAGCTAGGTGACGTCACCTAGCGCGAGAAACGATGGAAGGAAGACCTTTATAGTTTGACTATGACTTGTGGATTATGCTACGATAGAATGTCTGCAATTTTTTCAATTACGGTACCAAAATATGTGATGGAATTTCAGATGCTGTTAAGCGGGATTCTGGATAAATAGGTAATAAGTTCTGAGTTTTTTGAACATGATCGAATGTATAAGTTGTTTCTTTAAAATCTCATTAAATATTGATTTAAGAACCCCTGATTGCAGCCCCAGTAGTTGATAATCTTGGGTTTTCCACAACTCTGTCTAAAATTTGTTCCTCCGTAGCTACGGTTTTTGTAGTACGCTGACGTCCCCAATCAAAAGTTCGTCACTTCAAGCTACCATTTTCACGAAGACGTCTAACAATGTTTGCAAAGGTTTGGTGATTTGGCACTTTACGGCTGGGAAACCTTTCCCTGTAGACTCGAATACTTTCGCGACCATTGCATTCACAAACATATCTACTAGTTTGTCATATGAATAATCAGAATTCATGATGAATAAAATAAAAATACCAAAAAAATGAAGAACACAGTTTTTAATGACATTGAAGTAATGTGTTCTTTTTTAATTGTCAAATCAATCATAGCCAACTCTTAACAAAAGCTTTATTTGTGTTAAGTTACAATAACTGATTCTAGTCGAGTCATATTAGCAAAAAAGCTGGAAAAATTTGCGGGCAACTCCGATCGACTCCGGTTTTTTTTTTAATTTTCCTGAACGGATTTACAACATTCCCGGAAAAAAACTAATATGTGCTTTTCCATTTTCCAATTGTTATAGAGGAATATAGAGGAAAATGGCCAATTTTCATGGAAGTCAGTTACGTGTTAAAAAATGATCTCAGACAGTCGATGGGGAGCGCTCGCCGTATAGTGACATGGGTATTAAAAATGGATGATACGCGGTGACCGTCGAACGTCTCATATCTGCTTATGAATGAAAGTGACAAAAACAAAATCGAAAACATTATAAAATGTATAACGATAGTTGAGAACACCTAGTACGATGCTTTGACCAAACGAAAATTGAAATCTATGGAAAAAAATTAAGAAAACAATTTTTTTTCGAAATATCTGTGTTGATATGGAACAATAGAAAAGAATATAAATACTTACAGATCGTAATAAGTGGATGTAGAAAAAAATTAATTTGTGAATGAATAATTAATTGTTAATTAATTATTCCGAAAAATATTAAGTTTAAAAAAATGTCGTTTATACAAAAAACACAATAACATTCAACAGCCACGTGCTCAATCAACGGTTTTGAAAGTATGCGTCTCCCCGAGATGATCTTGATATGATTCAAATATAGAAAGTGATCCCTCCCTACTCTTCTCCATTACCATGCGTCTTTCTTTCACATTTCTATTCATCTTTTTTTGAACAGCTGTCATATAGACAGTCACGCCACCATATTTTAGAAATTTCCTAAACTTTTGGCCATGAAAATTGGCCATTTTTCTCTATATTCCTCTATAACAATTGAAAAATGGAAAAGCACATATCAGTTTTTTTTCGGGAATGTTGTAAATCCGTTCAGGAAAATTTTGCAAAAAACCCGGAGTCGATCGGAGTTGCCCGCAAATTTTCTCAACTGTTATACTATTTTCTTCTAATTTGACCCGACTATTCAGGCTTGCGGTGTATGAGGATGAGGCTTATGGAATTTATTTTGTTATCTATAGTCACGATTTGTTTCTATAAAATATATGTGATGAAAACAAAGTAAAAGTTTCTATTTTATCATATCAGGGTTAACACAGATTTGTATAATGTATCTTTTTGTAATTTTTTTTGTTATACAGGTTTCCGGCGAACTTACATTTGTGTGATAATTTAGATTTTATTTGGATATGTTAGTTTTTTCCAATTTAGTAAATTTAATTCTATGTTTCATTTAATTCCATTTCATATTCAGTTTATTATTTTGTATTTGAGAACACTTTAATTTATATTTTCGGAAAACCAATACTAGATGAATAGCTGCAATAACGAGGATTAAGTGATACGTTTTAGTTTATTGAATAATGAATATCCATCAAACTATCCATAAATCATGCGACCGTGATATATTAAACATCGGCAACATCTGTTAAAACAGTAAATCGGTTGTAAAATATCAATTGGCTATATCGAGTAAACAGATGCCACTAATATAACAACAGCTATTATGTTTATAATTTCCATATTATTGATTGAGGGAGATTATATTATGAAAGTTTGAAATTTGATGCGCGTTAGCAACGCAGATGTTGACCCGGAAATTATTAGCTCCAAAATTCGGGATATAATTACTATACCTCTGAGCAGTCGTATGGTATGTTGAATAGTCTCAGTCGTTATGATGATTTAGAAAACTCAATCTACCTAATTTATTCTGTATATTATAAAGGGTATCTCAGTTCGTTTTGAGCATTTCTGAACAGATTTTTTCTAAGCCATTTTTCACAAGATATCTGTGAATGTCATTATTATGGAGACGATCGCGCCGTTCCTATTGGTCGTATGCATTTGAAATTTTGCAGATTTCTTTGAAGTGGTGAAAATAGCGTATTATTTGAGCGCGGTAGACCCGTCTCGAGTGGTTTTTGTTAGTTAAAACAATTACAATTTCGATTTCGTGTTTCTGTTCGTTTCGGCGACGTTGGCATTTTAAATGAAATTGGTGCGATAAGGACGCTTAATTAGTTTTAAGTAATCAGTCTATTGAAATGATAAGTCTCCTGATGATGATCTTGAGACCAAAACGTACGTAAAGACGAAAATATAAAGCATAAGTGTTAATGTGACCTATTTCCCTAGAATTTATATATAAGTTATCAAAAAGCACAATTCTGCAAAGCAAGTTGCTGTATTATAAAATTCACATTTATTTAATTATATATGAAATTCTCGGGAAATAGGTCACATTAACACATATGTTTAATGTTTTTGTCTTTACGTACGTTTCGGTCTCACGACCATCATCGGAAGACCTATTATGTCCAAAACGGGATTTCTCAAAACTGATTATATTAACACAGAGCGTCCATATCGCACCAATTTCAATCAAAAATGCCCACGTCACCGAAACAAACAGTACCACGAAAAAATTGTATCACATCAATGTTTCAAGTATAAAATACAACAAGAATCCACTGTTCAGTGCGTAACGTGTGAATTCAACTTTACGGCTTAGAAATGGTCGCTGTAGGGCAATCGGTTAACTCCTCTGACGTCAGCTATGCTAGACCATATATTCTAAGGGTCATGGTTGTTCAGTGTCAGATACGAAGATACCGCTTCTATTTCGAAGTTGTTCTGTGTGAGACAACGAGAGCGCCGGAAAGGTGAGAAAATGGCGACACTTCTGGTAGAATCGTTCAAGTGGGAAGTCGTGTTGCTAGGTTATTCCAACAGGGAGGTGATACCAAGCTTGTATTTGGAACCAAATTCTGGGAACACATCTTCCGTTGAAACCAAAGACATCAATTACCAATTTGGATTGGAATATTTGGGATTAATTGGGTAATTGATGTACCTTTGGGAATCAAGACCTAGTTTCGACGTGACTAGTTGTGAACGGTAGTGAAGTTGTCTTATTGGAAGGAAAAACCCTATCGTGATAGAGGGTTCTTCTTCTTCCTCTTAGTTTGTGTCTATGTTGTGGAAAATTCAACAAGAAATGTGTTGAGGATTGCTTGAACCTGCTGTGGAAAGATCACTTAGGAGTCGCTGATTTATTTGTGCTGTAGATTCGTGGAAACGGTATCATAAATGTGGCAGGAACCCCACATGAAGTAGAAGTAATCAATCATCACCAAGCAAGTACAACATCCGGCTCTCACAGGTTAGGCTATCGATTTTGGTTCATGTAACAATTTTAATAATCATTGAGTTTTGTATTTCGTGTAAGTTCAACTGTTCACTGTTTTAATGATTTAAGTAATTAACTTCATCCATATTTTCTAATCATTCGGTCCATACCTCATTAGTATAAGTCCTGTCATAAATTATATCAATATTAGTGTGTCAAAGTAAATTTCAATCATTCTGGGTACAGGTCTTTTATTTTCTTTCTTTCAGGGTAATTCAACCTGAGGACTTGAGTATTTGCATTCCCTAGTTATATACATAATTCATTGGTTGGTTGAAATACTCTGGCGCCCGAATTTTTAATATCTAAAATATAACCTAAGACCATCTTCACTGTAGCTGTCGACAACCGAGTGATAAAATGGAGCTTTTCAGTTTATCCTTCAGTAAGAGTAAATTGTAACCCTTACAAGTAATATTCTTTTAATATACAAACGCATGTCAGTATAGTGTTTTTATGACTGGAGACCGAAACTATTACGTCAGGTATCTACTCTCGAACCAGATGTTAAGATTCATGAGGTACTTGAAAAAGCCGTATTTTGGATCATTACTTTCGAGCATTCTTCCTAAAATATACTTTCATTAACATTATAAAGACGCATGTAGGAACTTGCAAGAGTCTTAATTAATTAAGTCATTATAAATCTAACTTAATGTCTGAATATCTGTCCTATGATTTACAGATTTGGAGTCACGTTTTATGTGAATCATCTCCAGAATATATCTCTTATAATAATTGGTTTCTTCAGTTAAAGTATTGACATTTTTGTAATCGAATTGATGGTTGAAAACAAAACAGTGTTTAGCAAGGGCGTTGGCAAAAATGGCCAATTTGAAATCATAATCGTGATCAGCGAGCCAAAGAACCGCCTTGGTGCATTTCAAATTCGAAATTACCCTTTTGGGGGCCAGAAATATGGGAGAGAGGGTTGACCGGAGAGGTCCTATGCATTATGAATGATCCTGATAACCCCACGAATCCAATCCCACAAAAAACTACACGTCTTTTTTTATTATAGCTCAAATCCCGGCTCATTGCCTGAATTATTATACACCTGGTGTAAGTCCTATATGGAGGAAAAGAGTGAGATAGTAATTCCTCATGAATTTTAATACGATGCGCTAGAGGTTGCAACAAATTCAATATTTCGATATCAGGGATGCGATAAGTTTTCTCCGTGTTTCAGTTCTATTTCCAAAACATTTGCTTCGTGGCGGCTCCATACTTCATCTAAGTAAAGTGTTCATCCATTTACATCGATTACACACTCCAGTCATGTTCCCGTCATCGATAATTGTTGCATACGAAATGTGCCTTACCCGCTAGATTTTCCTTCACGTATCCAAACGCTTCAATCTCAATCTCAATATATTCAAAAGAAATAGATATTGGAAAGTTCGTTCAATCTGGAATAGCAGGAATCGATAAGGAAATATCGGAAGTTAAGAGCTCCACACACTTCTTCCGCCTTCATCTCTGTTGCTCGATGAGAGTCAGAACAATATTTATATTTTCTGGTCACAGGGTACGTGCAATTTAGGTGCACAATCATGGATCATGCATTTTAGTCTAGGAGCTAGATACATATTTTGGGCCTGAGATATATCATGTTGGGATATGTGTTATGTTTTAACAATTATGAATCTGAGTATTTCATTCTATGTGAGTTGAACCTCCCACCCGCCCCATTCTGAGTTAGCCGCCACGGGAAATATTCAATTTTAGAAAGTGGTGGTGTTTGGTGCTAGTCGAAGAGGCTCCCTTGGCGATCAATATTCGATGAATGCCAACATTTTTTCCATGCAGTTGGCAGCACTGGCAGCTTTAGTTAATACCAAAATTGGAACGTGGTATAACACCTTCAGACCAGGCGGAAAATTTTTGTTATCAATGCTCATCACTCGAAAACCATACTTCTTCTATGCGTTTATTTTCAATAATTTTGTCCATGTTTTGGTCTTCTTGCCAAAAATTAGCCAAAAGTTCTGAAATTGAGAAAAGGAATGTTGGCACCATATCAACTTGTAGTTTTTATGTGAGAGAAAAGCGTGTGTGAGTGCCAACATTTTCTTTCATGTTTCACGCCTGGTAAGGGAAGATAATATGATAAATAGTTGAATTTTTTTTTTGCGTAGAGGAGGGGAAATCTTGCATAGACGCCTCGGGTGCCCGTGCCCCCGGGTGTGCCGGATTCCTACCGACCAAAAACCCCTCCTCCGTGAGGTTGGTTCTATATCCTGAGGGGAGCCCCACAGCACTGCGGTCATTATAGTCCTATTGTGCCCTCACTTGTTTTTACCTCCTCATCAGTCCGGTGTATTCTATGCATTTCACTAGCCTGATATAGAAGATACTTCTGATTTCCTCGGGTGTAGTCTTATCGTCTCCGAGGTATGTCCGACGACCAACAGTATATGCCGTGCACTGACACAGCACATGCATAGGTGTGTCATCTCCCACGCTGTAACCCCTGCAAGTGGGCTGATCTACCAGTCCCATCGAATAGAGGTGTTTGTTGCATGGGGCGTGTCCGGTCAGGAATGCAACAAGATTCCGTATTTCTTGTCTGAACGTCAGCGGATTTTTCACTCGTTGCTGCTGGAGATCTCCCATCAGTCACTCGAATTGCGACATACGGGGCAGTTCTCTCCAGTAGGCATGGTGCTCTTTCTCGAGCCATTTTTGGATTACAGATTCCGCTGTGGCATGGGAAATGCCACAGGTTGGCTCTGATCCAATCAGTGGTTTTTCCGCCCCCGCTTTAGCGAGTGCGACGGCAGTTTCTGTCCCTTCTCGTTTGATTTCATCAGACTCCAACACGATTGTTACTCTATTGGGGTTCATTACTAGTGCCGTTAGTTCTTCGACGCAATCAAGTACACATTGTGAGGTGATTGTGTATGACTCCAGTGCCTTAAGCACTGTCAAGTTGCTCACTATGATTGTGATTCGTCTATTCTCATAGGCTCTCTCCCTCATGATTTGAGCACATTTTGTAATTGCAACTATTTCTGCTTGGAAATTTGTCGCAGAAGTCTCTAGGTACAAAGAAATTCTTTCCCCTTGGTCCGTTTTCTCGACTATTCCAGCACCCGTACTTTTTCCGTCTTGATGCCTTCGGTAAGCCATATGAAATCCCCTGGTATCATATGAGGACTGCCCCCAGCGTTCTCCCGCCCATTCACGGTTTTAATCATGAAAGGCACGGGAGTGCTGTGAACCTTGATCCTGTCGGATCTCATCCCCAATGGCCCAGGTGATCCAAGCCATCCGAGAATGCTTCGGCCTTTTTGGTCAGCCTTTCCTTGGCCGATAAGATCGAAGCGATATGCTCCTCTTATTATTTAGATAATTCAAATGTGTGACCAAGATTATTTTTTGGTACATTCTGGATTGAAAATACCTAATTTTTGGAGAATAATTGCAATTTTAACGATTTGGGGAGTTTGGAGCGCTCATACAAGCTTTTCTTCAACATAAAACTAAACTAAAACGTTTATGGAGGTGTCAAAATTTTTTTTACCAATTTCAGACGATTTGGCCAATTTTTGGCAAAAACACAAATTATAGAGAATGGACGCATAGAAAATGTTGGCGTATGGTATTCGAGTAATGAGGATTGATAACAAAAATTTGCCGCCTGGTCAGAAAGTGTTCCAATTTTGGTCATAACTAAAGCTCCCATTGATGTCAACTGCATGGAGAAAAAAAGTTGGTATTTATTGAATATTGATCGCCAAGGAACCCTTTTCGACCAGCACCAAACACCAAAGTGTTAAAAATAGTTCCAAATTTGAATATTTTCTGGGGCGGCTAACTCAAAATGGGGCGCGGTGGGAGGTCCAACTCACATAGGATAAAATACTCAGATTAATAATTGCTGAAACATAACACATATGCCAACATGTTATATCTTAAGCTCAAAATATGTATCTATCTCCTAGACTATTCCCAGGTTTGGTGGAGAATATGGATTACGAATGATTACAAAAACGAAACTCTTTTTAGGCCGAAAAAGTTCAAAGGGGAGAATGTATCTGTTGAATATGCTACTCGTAGCTAGCTGTTGATATTGAAGTAAAGCTTCAGTAGGCAGCAAACATTTATAATGAAACAGTGAGAAGCGAGTCAGGTACATTCTTCATTCACATAGTAACTAATTTAAGGGTGACCTATTTACTATTTAAAAATTCTGCAATGGAGCAGGGTTCTGAAACACAGATATAGTTACACACTTCACTTTTGAATCGTTTTTTAGAATTAATCAATTCATGTAGACTTTTGGCTAGACATTTAAAAAAACGAATGCATACATAATACGACTTGTTTTAGTCAAAGTTGATCTATGACAAGGATAATTATAGTTACTCTTATTTCTCGAGTTATTGAGGGAAATTAAGCAAATAAGCTCATTGAAACGTATGTTGTATATGCAAACATGCAGTGGAAAAGTATCAATTGATACCTAGAAGGAAAAGAATTTCCTAGGAACATTAACAGACTGGTAAATGCTGCTAGAAAGAACCATAATGTCAATTACATTACTGGAGCGCAAAATAAAACTGAGACAATTTGGAAAATTGTTGATTGTTGCACTGACAAAACAACTGAATTAAAAAATAATCTGATATCAAATTCTAGAAATAATTACAGCGCTGAAAGTATACTGAGTGAAGTAAACAATTATATCCTCAGCTTTTTTTTTTAGTTTTCTTTTCACACTTTGACTACACAATAGGGATACCTGTAATGTTGGAAGAACATCGTGTGAGCTAGCAGTGGAATGTAGGGAGAGGAAATAGGCATTCGTAATTTTCTTGAAAGTTTGGAGCTTATAGGCATAAGGAAAGACCTCACAAGGTGGAGAGTTTCAGAACTTCGCTGTTCGATAAAAAAATTAGGTCTGGTAGGAAAAATTTCGGCAGATCTCGAGTTTGACAGTGAAGTGGTGCTAGCTAGCTTGAGCTCTTCTAGTCCGCCTATCTGGAATTTCCAGCTGAAACAACAGACGAGACTTCTGATGAACACCGACCATGGAAATCTCTATAGAAAAAGGAGAGACCTACCATCTTTCTACGATGTTCTAGAGAAGACAATCAATTCGTAAATGTGACATCATCCATTGAACGAATATATCTCTTCTGGATAGGATCCAAGAGCTTCGGCATATGTTTGGGAGCCGAACTCCAAACACTGAACAGTACTCCAGGACAGGTTGAATTTGTGCTTTGTAGATTAAGAGGAGCTGCTGGGATGTAAAGTAGTAATACCGAAGGGTATCTAGGAGATAGATGAGCCCCACGTTGGAGCGTCAATCTGATATCGCTGGGGGTGTGAAGGTTGGGCACGCCCCTATGATATCGTTGATGGTTGTGATATCTTGGTGTTGGAGATGTGGGGCCCGTCAAGGGGGGCCTGTGGGTTGTTGCGTCCGGCAGCTAGCTCTGGAACAGAAATATAAACACAGACAGGAGCACAGAGCCCTGTTTATTACTGCAGGTTATACAGGCAATAAATGCAGAGGGCGATGAAATGGGGCGATGCTAAGTCTGCCTAGACTGGTATACCAGGTATACGCAAACGTAGGGCGAAACAGAGTTCTAATGTTCAATACATACAATACACTGAGCATTAGGAATTCACTGGGTGAAAGCGAGCAGGCAGCGTTGAGGGATAGCGGGGCGATGAGCAGTCGTACTGTGCCGGACGGCGAGATGCTAGGGTCGACGAGTCAGGGCGACGAGTAGATGGCAACGGTGAAGCACTATCAATACGCAGAGTGATGTCCTTTGGGGAGCATAGCCTCCGGCTGATGAGTTGGTGATGATGATGGCGATTAGGTGGTTTTGCCAGCGTAGGGGCCACTACAGAAAGTTTGATACAAAGTCCAGGGCGAAACTAAATGCATACCGATGAGGGAATGCAGTTACCGTTTATTCAAAAAGTCGGGAGAGAAAGTCGTGATATTGCCTGTGATTGGTCGAGTCGAAAGCACTGAGCTTATTGAGTGAAAGAGAAGCTTAGCATGTAGCGTGAGAATCCGGGAAAAACCCGCGAGTGCTAGGTTTCTCAGAAATGCCGCGACTCCGCGCATGAGTTCACTATTCGGTCGTCTACGGCAGATACCAACAACATTCGAGGGATACAATGAAGTCGGTCGAGTTATAGATTGACAAACGTGTTTGTAATCGATAACTGACTTTTTAGGCTTGCATCAGTAGCTCTTCGCACGGAGTAGAAAGCCAAGCTTAGGTGTAGCGGTTCTTGCAATGAACCTGACATGACTGTTCCTTGAGAGGGTGCTGTTGGTGATGATCCCGAGTATTGTTATGGAAGACTTCATAGGAATAGTTGTACCTGAAACCATCGTATTAGAGATGGTGGGATCCGCCTTCCTGGAGAAGGCACAAGCTGGAGTCTTGGTTGTATTGTACTCTACTAGATTATCAGATTCGCATTACTGAATCTTTGCCAGATTCCCATTAATTGCATCAACCTGTCCCTGTCGCGCTCATCTGGCTTCAATGGATGGCATCGCAGCTCTAGATGAGAACGATATGAAGGTACCATAATCTGCAAGACTGTCGACGGGACAGGTGGTCACTTCCAGCAGATCGTTCAGATGGAGCAGAAACAGAGTTGATGTCTAGACAGATCAATGCTGGTGTTTGCATTGATAGTCATTGTATTGGAGGATACTCCGTCAACCATCACATGGAGTGATCTATCTGAGAGAAAACTGGATAGTAAACGACAAAATTGAGGCGGCAAACCTTATGACGGAAGTTTCTCAAGAAGACTTTGGTGCCACACTCAAATGCTTTGGACATATCCAATGATACTGCTGGAGATTTCTCATGCTTTTCAATAGATTCCTGTCATACATGTTTTTGGTAGGCAAGTGGGTCTCCTGTTGATCTCTGCTGACGGGAGTTATATTGCCGGTCATTCATAATTTTGTAGCTCTTCAAGTATTATATGGGTTCGATGTTGATTGCTTTCTACATCACTTTAGAAATCACAGATGATAGTGCAATGGGTCTATTATTATAAGGAGGCCTCCCTTTTTTTGGAATTGGTTGCGCTCTAGCTCCCTTCCAGCTGGAAGGAAACCAAGTTTCTATGAAAAGGTGAACAACCTGTAGAAAAATGGTGTTAATTCAGGCACACATTCCTTGAGAATGACATGTAAAATTTCGTCTGGCCCCATAGACTTTTTGGTATTGAGATCAAGCAGACGGCCCTAGAACAGATTTCGTTGGATCATTGTTCACCAGATGACGGTGATTTGTTGGTATGAGGAATATAAGTTCTCATTCCTAGCTTGATAATATCCGAGATCTCTGTGGCAGATTGCATTGGGTCAACAGATTAAGAACAAACGTTTCTCTAAGGAAACATGCGAAGATCGTCCCAGTCGACTGAGTTGTAATGCCAATAGGTGATGTAGGGACAGGTCGTAGTCAATGCCCTGACCTCACAATACAATTGAATCAACGACTCCTAGTGGTATATATAAAAATCAAAAATATGTGTTTTTGAATCCTACTGATTCACAAGAAATCACATAGCATTCATATTATTCGAATCCTATCTTTCAAATAGAAGTCCGTGCGTAGTGTAATATGATATTTGCCGATGAAAAATCAAATCGTCAACATGTACAGTAACAAAAGGAGTTCCGCAAGACTCAGTCTTAGGTTCACTCTTATACATTGTATACACAAATGATCTACCAGCATGTTTACAGGAATTCATCATCATGTTTGCAGATGACTTATCTTCTGTAACAAAATAGTACTCCGAGATTGAGATGCAAATTACCTCAAATTATGAGATAGACCAATTCGATAATTGGTGTACAGGGTGTCCCATTTTAGGTACTTTTGCGGGTTATCTCCTTTATTTTTAAAGATAGAGAGTTGCGGTTTTCGCGACACTGTGCTACTTTTTCGTAAAACTCAAGATGCCGTCAACAGAATTTTCATAGCTTTTAAGATACAGTGTATTTCTGAAAATGTTGCATTTTGTGACCCCCCTCGTATCTTCGTTATCCTTCAACTTATCGAAAAGGTAAAATAACATTCTAATAGTTTTTTTTTCCGTAGAATGCAGTGGTGGAGATAACTTTTGTTACATATTTACTGTTTTTGAGTTATAAAGCAAACTTATGTTTTTTTAAATGGAACATCCTGTATATTTATAGACTATAAAATTTGTCTTTTTTTTACCTTTTCAAAACTACATGATAGTATAAACTTTTTTTCAGAAACACGCAAATATTTGACAATTTTCAGAAATTAAATACATATTTTAATAGTAGGCCATTGATATTGTTTATGACAAGAAACATAAATGAACATCAAATCTCTATCGCATTTAAGCTGTTTATTTTCGTTCTTTTGGTATCATTATTCAATAGATATTTATCAATTTTTCCGAATAATGGCAGTTTACGAAAATTATGAGAAATATGATATGATGGTATGTTTTATACAGAGTAATGAAAATTCTGAAGAAGCTTCGGAATTATACTTCCAAAGGTGAGTAAGCTATTATGGCTATGAAAATCTCTATTATCATTTAAATTTTTGCTTGTTAGATATCCAGAAAGAAGGCAACCGTTTTTTGGGATATTTGCCCGTTTAAAAGCAAATTTAGTTGAGCACGGATCATTTGTTCACCCGCGCCCTAAAACATACAACAAAGAGAACAGGGAAAGAAAAGAGATAGATACTTTAGGATATATAGAAGCAACACCTTCGTCCTCATGTAGAAAAATTGAGAAGGAAATTGGTGTGCTAAAAACTAACGCTCAGAGGATCTTGAAGAAATATAAGTATTATCCATACAAATTTAATATACTACAACATTTGCATCCTGGCGATGACGAGCGCCGGGCACTGTTTTGTCAGTGGTATTTGCAACAAATCGATGCTAACGATTTATTTGGCAGACTTGTTATCTGGTCAGACGAATGCTTTATTTCAAGTGCTGGCATTTTCAATCGTCACAATACCAGGAACTGGCGTAGTGAAAATCTGCATTTAATGTTTGAAAGGGCACAACAAGGACGCTTTGGAGTTGGGGTTTCATGTTTTATTTTGGGTAGACATATAGTTTATAGGATTTTTGAAGGAGGTCTTACAGCACGTAGATACCTAGAAATTCTTGAGGAAGTTATTCCAGAACTGCTCGAAAACATTCCATTAGCCCAGTATAATGCTGTTTACCTACAGCAAGATGGTGCCCCAAGTCATAACTCTAGGCTCTTAAGGGCCTTTCTAAATAATAACTTTCCTCAAAGATGGATAGGTACCAACGGACCTGTTAGATGGCCTCCACGATCACCAGATCTCTCAATTTTAGATTTTTTTTTATGGGGCTATATACAAAATGAAGTATATAAAACTCGATATGACGGCATTGCAAAACTTCGAGAGGCAATTCATTTAGCTTTTCGAAATCTGCGAATGAGAACAATGGTTCTTTTGAACGCTATTCAAAAAATCTCAAAGATGTGCCAATTTTGCATTAGAGAAAATGGTGGTCAATTTGAACATCACATTTAATTTTTTTTAATAATGTTGTTTTTTTGTGTTTTTGTTATATTGTCACTTTACGCCACAAAACTGTTGTTACAAACTTACTGTTAGAAAAAACATCTATGGGAATTTTTTTTAATAGATACCTATATACAAGGTATCCAATTATTTGTTAGTAATATGTAAGTTGCACTTGTTTATTATTGTTATCCATAGCCTACTATTAAAATATGTATTTAATTTCTGAAAATTGTCAATTATTTGCGTGTTTCTGAAAAGAAGTTTATACTATCATATATTTTTGAAAAGGTAAAAAAAAGACAAATGTTATAGTCTATAAATATACAGGGTGTTCTATTTAAAAAAACATAAGTTTACTTTATAACTCAAAAACAGTAGATATGTAACAAAAGTTATCTACACCACTGCATTCTACGAAAAAAATCTATTAGAATGTTATTTTACCTTTTCGATAAGTTGAAGGATAACGGAGATAAGAGGGGGGTCACAAAATGCAACATTTTCAGAAATGCCCTGTATCTTAAAAACTAAGAGGGCTATGAAAATTCTGTTGACGGCATCTTGAGTTTTACGAAAAAGTAGCACAGTGTCGCGAAAACCGCAACTCTCTATCTTTAAAAATAAAGGAGATACCCCGCAAAAGTTCCCAAAATGGGACACCCTGTACTATAAATAATCTGAAATTGAATAGAAGCAAAACTCAATCAACAAAACTTTCATATAACTCAAATAACAATTTGGAAATAGGTTCTTCATACTCAGAAAAACAACTATCTTTCCTTGGAATGCAAATAGATGGTAAACTAGGCTGAAGATGTCATATGAACCAAGTCGCCACAAGCCTGTCAAAATATTGTTATGAACTGAAAATAATAAGAAATCAAGGTAATTTGGAAGCATTCCATGGTCACATCCATTTTATAATACGATATGAAATAGTATTCTGGAGAAATTTCATCAATGCTAGTAGAGTATTTGTCCTTCAAAAAAGGGCACTATGTCCATGCCCTACTCCTGGATATACAACATAAATGAAATAGTTGTGAACTAAAAACAGAAAAATGTACTCTCCTGAATGTTTTTCAGTTCAGCTGGCTTATTGCTCCCAAAAATTCAGTCCTTGAATCTTTATACCAAATACGTTTTCTCCGTTTTTCATTCATCTCGGGTCTTGAAAAATAAAGTGTGTGATCTCCTTCACCATTTCTTGAGAAATAACCTAACAACTGAGCCGTGTTAATAGCGCGCTGTTTCTATTCCAACTTTATATGAACGCTGTCTCGCTCTCTTCCATAAATTTATAAAATATGGTTCGACAACCTTCTACATCATTCATAACGTAGTCACGAGAAATTTATTTCGCAAAGTTCGTTAGAGTCTCGGTTAGATTTAACGAAATTTGAATCGAAAAGCACTGATTTCCATATCTGATAGGTTCTGCTAGTTATTAAAAGGCAAATTTCCTGATAAATCTGTTACTTTAGTAATATACCGACGACGTTTCATCAGATTGCATTATACGAAATCTGTACATGAATAAAGCCAAACCCGATGCAATATATTGGTATTAGTTGGGCTATATTACACGTGGAACGTACTGCTTCCCAGAACTCATCTTAATTCTCCAACAAACAGACAAATCGAACAGAATCTCCTAATATTGACTTATTACAATACATTTCTACAGTTTCGTTGGCAATAATTATTATTCGGTTAGAAAATAACTTAACTAGCACTTAACTTAATCAGACTTTCAAGAATGGAATCTTATTAGTAATCGACAACGAACGAAGATTAAAGAAAATTCATAATAATTGAAATTGCAGAAAGGTTTCTATAGGGATTTGATTTTATCCGATTATTTTTGATACAGTTAGAGATTTGGAATCTCCACCAGTGAAGACTTGAAATTATTCTAGTTCAACTTCCATAATAGGATGAAGTATTCCACAATTAGACAAAAAATATATGTTACGCTCTCATTCTCAAATTTATTCGAA
Source organism: Endomychus coccineus (assembly GCA_958510875.1). Lineage (NCBI taxonomy): Eukaryota > Metazoa > Arthropoda > Insecta > Coleoptera > Endomychidae > Endomychus > Endomychus coccineus. The sequence goes on along the minus strand of OY294070.1, from coordinate 32,800,077 downwards.
AAAAGCTGTGATCAGTTGATCACGTGCCTTCTCTCATTCGTTAATGTAGGTTAAGTTGGATTTGATTAAATACTATTAATTACTCAATCAATTTAATAATGAACGCAAAATAGTTTCAAATCAGACATACTGGCCTTATCTGAGACGCAGGTCAATCCATCAACTAACACGATCTGTATGCTCTGGCCTCGCTACGAGCTCTTCATTCGTTTCATATTCAAAGGAGGTATCTGTCTCTTTTCTACAAATGATTCCTCATGCCACCGAGAGGAGAGTCTAGAACCACAAGAATTCAATATAATGTTGTTCAAGTTTGATAATCATAAACATTTGGTGGTTTTTGATTATATGAGGTTGGGATATCTGCGTGGACACCGCAGAATAAAAGATGACGTTGTGGTAAGGTGGTTTATTCACTGATACACAATAAGAAACATCACTAAGTCAATAGTACCCGTGACAGGATTGTACCATGTCGTTCTTGGTAGCATATCGAGACATCTATATCTATCAATGTAAGTGTTACCTGAAAGGTAACGTTCGCCCCTCTTGTCACGGGTGACGTACTGCTTAGTGTATCAATAATAATTGTTCTCAATAATATATACATATTCAGCATGAATTTCGCCTCTATATTTATGATATCCTCCATCATTGTCGTTACGGCTTTTTCCCATGGCATTTATTTCAGGCGTTTTCGTTAGACTTTCATTATCTTGCGCTACTTTTATCGCTTCTTTTAGGGATGTTGGATTTCTTGCAGCTAGAATTATACTTAAGGACTGGTTATTCAAGCCCGAAGTAAATTTCCTTATTGCAGTTTTCTCATTGAGTGGCTGCAAGATCGCATATGCATTGTCGTCGTCATTGGCCTGGGAGATTGTCAAGTTGCGGAAGAGTTCCTGTACGTCTTTTCCAAATTCTTCAACTGTCCTGGATCCTTGTTTTGTTCTTGACAACTTCTCTTCCAAAGCCGCGTGTGATTTTTTAGGTATTAAATGCATACGCATATCACGCACCAAAACCGCCACAACATTATATTGTCTGTTAATCTGTGCCAACGCGCTGGTGGTCAATCTTGTTTTTAAGACAAAATCGATCAGCCGTTGTTTGTCCACAGCTTGAGTCAAATCTTGTTCGTAAAACTCAATTGCGTTGATGAGTTGCTCTGTCGTCTCATCTTTACCATCAAATTTTGGTAATAACTCTACTGCTGTTCTATAATCGAACCGCGACATCTTAATTAAAAACTGATCTGTAATTTCGGTATCAGTTTCCACTTTCCCTTTCTTCGTTAAATTAACAATTTCCAAATACAATTTATCAATTGCCTCCAAAGACTCTTGGAAAATCGAATATCTTCCTTTTTAACAATAATCTCACCTTTTCGTACCTTATCCTCAAATTCCTTTATAGTTTGATAATATAATTTAGCTTCAACTGCCTTATTATGATTTACTCGCCTTTCTATGTTACATTTAACAATTACGGCTCTGATCTCGCCTAGTTGTACCCTTATTTGAGCAACTTCCGGCAATAGCGGCATTTACCTCAATTTGATAAACATATGTGAATAAATAAACCAAATACCAAACCCAAAAAATTAATACATAAACCGATAGCCAATGAAATATAGGTCCCAATGAAATAAAATATTTAGGTAATTACATGAATAATTTTTTCTAGTGCCTATGAGTAGAGGTTAGATAATAAATATATATAAATTATTATATAAAGTGACCTATTAAATACAACAGTTTGTTAATTCATTGAATTTAAATTGTTTTTCATAGCACAAATTTGCGAAACATTGCTACAATTTCTATTCTAATTACGAATATCAATGTCATCAAAATTATGAAACAATTAAACATTATTCATTAAATGGTGAACATACCGGTTGATACTTTCTGCTGATTCGGCGTTGAACCATCGCGCTCAATCTTGGGTCGGGTCGGCGAACTGCTGACGTCCTAGACCTCGTCCGAGAATGCTCCTTTCGTCCTTCCCAATCTCAGCTGGACCGTCACTGATTCTTAAACACGTTCCGATGTGCCTGTTGCATCAAGAAGTGCCATACTTCTATGAATCTTTCTTGATTGTTTAGCCTGTATCCTTTTCTTGCACCTTTCATATCCCAATATTGCAAGTATGAGGATTACTCCAACAAAAATTCCGGGATAGTCCGCTGAATTGATAACAACTTCCGTCGTTTTGGATTGAGAACCACCCATTTTGTTAAGTATATTAGTACATTTCCTTACTCGAAGATTCTCCTAGCTTCACAGAACTTGCCTCCAGTTTCCGGCCTAATTCCGCATCACGAAGCAGTTTGCAGGATCGCCATTTGGTGGTTTTTGATTATATGAGGTTGGGATATCTGCGTGGACACCGCAGAATAAAAGATGACGTTGTGGTAAGGTGGTTTATTCACTGATACACAATAAGAAACATCACTAAGTCAATAGTACCCGTGACAGGATTGTACCATGTCGTTCTTGGTAGCATATCGAGACATCTATATCTATCAATGTAAGTGTTACCTGAAAGGTAACGTTCGCCCCTCTTGTCACGGGTGACGTACTGCTTAGTGTATCAATAATAATTGTTCTCAATAATATATACATATTCAGCATGAATATAATAACTTAAATATCATGCTATATTTTCCCTACAAACAGACAAAATCTCTATGGTGTCTTTATTTATCACCAAATGAACCTGCTCATGGTGAACCCTTTGAATTTCTTTCTCTGAAACTTGACCTCATTCAGCAGAACTAACCAGCAGCTGGAATAATTATCATGGGTGATTTCAACGCTCACAAGTTCGCTTGGCTCCAGTTCTCAAACAAGACGGATGACGCAGGGTGACAGGCTGAAGCCTTAGCCTATGATCTCAAGCAGTTCATTATTGAACCAACACGGATCCCTGATGATGAAACAGCGTATGTTTTGAATCTGATTAGCCAATGCAATGTGCCACAGGGATCTCGGATATTATCAGGCTAGTAATGAAAACTTACATACCTCCTATCAACAAACCTCTATCATGTGGTGAACGATGGTTCAATACAATCTGTTTCAGGTCCGACGCTTCAAAACAAAAGCATACTGGCGTTAGCGCGGAAACCAATGTCTAGAGACGAGAACAAAATAATGTTGAAGCCAAAAATATGTGCAATGAAACAAGCAGCGTTTAGAATGAGGCATCCAATGGCAAAATAAGATCAAAGATTACTGAAAGCCCGAATGGCTCACGTTCGGTTTGGACTTTCGCCAAAGCAATTATTAGGAATTTCAATTCCAGTTCATTCCCTCTCCTAATCAACGATGATGACACACTGGCTACTTCACCATAAGAAAAAGCCAAACTTTTTGCTAGATTGCTTGCAGCTTATTCAACTATTGATATACAATCCTTCTAATACTGCTGCCATCGATAACCATACCGACTTGGTTTTCACTCCATATCAACGATCTGCTGGAAGTAACCACCTGTCCCGTCCATAGCTTTGCAGATGATGATACACTTCATATCGCTTCCTCATCTGAATGCCCTATACGATCCATTGGACCTGGGAGAGAAGATAGGGATCTAATCATCTAGTGGAGTTCAATGCAACCAAAACTCAAGCATCTTCTCCAGGAAGGCGGATCCCCCAATTCATAATAGGATGATGTCAGGTACAACTATTCCTATGAAATCTCCCATAGCAATGCTCGGGATCACCACGAACAGCACCCTCTCATGGGAGGACCATGTGAGGTCCATTGCGAAAACCGCTTCACAAAAATTTGTTTTTCCATTCTGTGCCAAGAGCTACTTGACATCCTAGCAGCTCCTTTCAATCTACAATGCACAGATTCGACCTGTCCTACTGTTCACATGTTTGCTGTTCGTCTCCCAAACATACGCTGAACCTCTTGGATTCTATCCTGAAGAGAGCTATTTGTTTGATCGATGATGCCACACTTACGAGTTCATTGACCCCTCTGGAACATCTCAGAAAGGTGAGAGATCTCTCCCCATCTTAAAGATATTTCCATAGTCGGTGTCCATCAGAAATTTTGTCTGTTGTTCCATTTTGAGAGATTCTAGATAGGCGGAGTAGACGTGCTCAAACTAGTAACCACATCACTATCAAACTCGAGGAGTGCCGAACTTCTTCATAGCAGCTGATTTGGTTACTCTTATAATTTTTTGTCAATAAATGTTACAGCGTTTGGATCGGGAAGGAAACCTAAGAAATAAACAGAACAGCTGATATTGAAGTTCTGAAAATCCACTTCACTCTTTATTGGGCCATTCTCTTTTCAAGACGATCGAGGAAATGCTAAAACCGTTACTGCAGTTCATTACACAAACATCAGCAAGAACTGGTTCCATTTCCAGAGATAACGTGGTTGCAGCAAAACGGTGCTACTAGTCATACTGCTCGTATCTCTATTGCTGCTTTAAAGGAATTTCTTTCTGAACCATATCATATCCAAGAATGGAGACATTGTTTGGCCAGGTAGATCGCCTGATTTGTCCACATGCGACATTCAACTGTTAATTATTGTTCAAAAGAAATAAAATGGCCAACTCAACAGAAAACAGTAAAAACATTTGTTAAAATGATATAAATAATATTGTTATGTAGATACAGTGGTTTCAAATTATAAAACCCTGTATAAACCGAAGAAATTCCTTTTGGATACGTTCAATACATTATGAATGTCGGCCTGGGGTGGCCAAATTATCGATGCATATTCAAGGTGAGTGCCTCACTAGAGCATTGTATAGTTTGATTATTCTACTGATGCTATCAAAGTTTCAGGAATTACGGATTATAAACCCTAGCTTCTTGTAAGCTTTATTGACAATAAAATCGTAATGTGTAGTGAATTTCAAATTACATTCAAGGTCCTTGATTACTTGTCGCCGCTGTATAACATTATCGTCCACGACATAGTTATAGTTGAGTGGCTTTACTATCTTGGAGAACGTTACTGTAAAACCTTTTTCTGCATTGAGACACATTTTGTTTTGCACAATCCAGTTGGAAACTGACTTCAGATCTTCTTGTAGTTGTAAGCAGTCAGATAGAGATGATATTTGCTTAACGATCTTGAACTCATCTGTGAAACTCAGATAAGATGGGTATAGTCCTGATAAAGGTAATGAAGAGAAGGGGCAAACCGTGCCTGTACTTGTGGTACTCCACAGAAAGAAAAAAAGGTTCATAGTAGGCACTACCAACTTTGACTAGATGTGAATGGTGTGAAATATACGTTGTGATAAACCTGCAAGACTGTCTAGAGAATGCTAGCTCGTTTAATCGTTTGATGAAAATATTATGGTTGACTATGTCGAAAGCCTTGGCACAGTCAGTGTATATAGTATCAAGTTGATACTGGTTATTGAGAACATCAAAAGCATGATTTGTAAAATTGTTAGAAGCCATGGACTCACCGGTAGTGTATCCATTTTGCTGATCTACAATCTTGTCATTGATATTACTTAAGATATCTTCGTAGAGTATTATTTCATATATTATTTCTAGGGCATTTAGGATACGAATAGGTCTATCATTCGTGATGTAATTTCTCGATCCACTCTTAGGGATCGTAGTTATGATTGGCGTTTTATGTTTCTCAGGATAATGGTCATAATCATGAGGATAATATCATGCCAGGTAGTTGAAACATGAAAAGTGTCGTTGCTGATTTTAATATCTACTTGCAAAAAAATCAACAGGTTAACTTATGCTATTGCAGCATTGAAACCGCGTTATACAATAGACAGTTATCAACAAAATTGGGTGCTTCACTCATAATATCAAACATTACAAATTATTTGTAATCATAAATGTAATTAAAAAAAAGTGTAGCGTTCAACAAACTTTTTCCATTCATCACAATTTCTAGAGGAGCTTCCTTTTGGAATTTTTTATTTTATTACCAATACTTTCTCCCACGAATCCTTCAGCTACGGTTGCTGATCTTCCTTCCTCATGACTTTGAGAACCAGCGCCAGCAAGAAAAGTTGCAGAAGTGCTCCTATAACTACAGTTTTGTATTGGCATCGTATAACGTTACAATCAAGATTGTCTAGAGTGTCCCTAGTGAAAGTGAAAGTGAAAGCGAAAGTTAAAAATCGGTAGACGCACAAGCAATAAACCAAAGTAACCACAAACAACACAAGTCATTTAATGAGGGTTATCAAGTAAATATTTGAGCGCAATCGTTAAGCCCACTGAACTCCTCCATTGTACCTATCTGACTTGTCTAATCATAAGAATATGCTTCATATGAATATTAAAAAGCACCCTTGACTTCGGAATCCGAGATTTATGAGGTTTTATCGGATTTATGTATGAAGACCGAAGTTGATCTCAGACGCCCTTCTCCTGTCTCATTAGTTAATTCTAGTAACTCTATATGTATCAGCTATATTATTCTCTCCATTTTTTTTTGTCAACCATTACAAATCATACATATTGCTATCATATCATCTCATTCTTATAACCAAGAGCTGAAGTAGATCTCCGGATCTGAAAACTGCCCCTTCGGAATATCTTGAGAAAACTTTATATCCCAGCACCCATTAAATGGAAATATACGCTTTTTGAATTTGAATTTTTCTTTGCATAATTCTGCACGCTGACATGCGTCATTCAGCCCGATAATTGATACCACTCTTATTAACAGAATCGTATTTTGTAGCATTTTCCTTTATTGATTTTTTAGGTTCATACTTATCATTTTCAAGAAAGCGATCACCATCCATCCGTATTTTCATTGATTTGTATCGTTTTTTTGATCATAGAGTATGTAGACCATAAAGTAGAAAATATAAGAACTTTTGCCTAAAACAGATTATAAAATTAATACCTATGTACAATACTTTAACCATATAAAATAAACCAGAATTAAGTTTTCATCAATTTCTTTAAATCTCTTGGTGTTTCTCCACTAGCAGAACATATTATATACTTTCTCGTACCTCTCCTTAGATTTCACTGGAAGTAAACTAGAAGAAGCTTCCCGAGCTACATTTAAGATATCTTCCCTGTCGTTTCCATCAGCCGTTTCAATAATTATTTTGAATTTAGATGTGATATTTGTTAATTTAAAAAACATCCTATTTAGATTGCTAGGATACCGAAAAGTCAGACCACAACTTTTTTTTAGATTTCCTCGGTAACTATTATCATAAGCTGATATTTTAACATGAAATGAAAGATAAGTAATTATTTACAAAATGCGAAAAAATAGTATAGTCCAGGCATTTAAGGAGGAAAATCGACGATTTTGGTCCGAATTTCGGCAAGATCTAAATTTGGTCTACTATTATATTATTTGGACGCGCTGAAGACGATGGTATATTTTAAAATTGGATTCAACTTGTGCTCGAAATACTATGGCCATTTTTTGAACCCAAAATATGTTCATTTTTTGAGTTTTGAGAGGAAAGTATGAGTAGTATGAAACAATGTTTGGGACTCAAGTAGTTGGAAAATTTGATGGGCGATTTTCGGCCCCCGTCCGAAGTCGATTCGAGGTCGTGGGCCTAAGATAGGGCCCATTTAGTGTATTTGGCGATTTTCGGCCCCAGTCCGAAGTCGATTCGAGGTCGTGGGCCTAAGATAGGGCTCATTTAGTGTATTTTTTAGCAAATTGAAAAATTGAGTATAACTCAGAGAGTTTTAGTTTTTCATATCCTCTTTTGATGGAAGGATAGTATTTTTTTCTATTTTGCTTAGTTCCTGGTATTTTGACCTACCTCATTTTTTTGAAGTCAAAATAGGCCATTTTGAAAAATTTGTATTTGGCGAATTTTAGACGAAATACTCAGGTTATCGATCTGAAACTAAATGCATTCGGAAGATTTCATTATTTTGCATCCAATATCCAAAACTCAAGCATTTTGATTTGAAGACATAACTTTGGCGCTATTTTATAAATTTTGGAACACCAAAAAACCAAATTTTTTGAGGTTAAAAATTTTTCACGCAATCCAAATTATAGATTCTATTACCAGTTTTCATGATTAAGCCCAAGCAAATAGATCCGGGTGGTGTAGAAATGAAGATATTCTGATAAATGTGTTTGGTCCTTTAGAGCGCCCAATTTTGGGCCTATGGACACAAAATCTTGGATCAAATTACAAAGAAATACATCTGCTATTCAAGTTCGAAACAGCGTACGGCGATCCGTACACAATTCCAAGTTATAACGAATTTCATAATAAAAACTAGCGCGGAGTTTGATTTAGCGACAATAAGCGAGTGTCGGTACAATAGATTCCGCGCGCGAAATTATAGCTTCTTAAATATTTTAAAATGCACCTGAATGCTCATAATCATTTAGTGTGAATGTGTGAGTGTATAAAATGACCATTTCTTAGGTTCAAAAAATGGCCATATATTTTTTCGGGTACAGGGTTCATCCAAATGTAAACTATACCATCGTGTTCCGCTCGTCAAAAACAAGAATAGAAAAAAATTAGAACTTGTCGAAATTTGGACAAAACAATTCCTAAAATGTCTGGGATAGTATACGCACCTCGTCAGAAAAGTGGAATTCTACTTGACGAGCATGGTAGGTTTGAATCCGAATGAAGCGAGACACTTGATATGTAATGTACCATTTATTCAAATTAAGAATGGATTTTCATCACGTAATGGCTGATTCTATCCAACTCACTCTATATCTTTATTGCTCTGAGGCTTCAACTATTAAACGAATTTTACGATCCAGCTTATTCAAGTCTGTCGAAAGGCTCTTCAAACATATTGGCATTGTGTACTAATATTTGTTTTTCTTTCAGGTAAGTGAGCTGCATATTTACACAATTAATGGAGGCTTGTAAGTATGGATCTTTCTGTTTATTCTAAAAAGTGTTGGTGACGGGAGCTAATAAAGCACCAAATCGATTCCGTGTCGCGGCCACAGAACGAGTTAGCTAGCATGGAAAGGAAAGTAAATTTACGTGAAATGGAACAAGTAGCCAATTTTTTGCCCTCGGAATCTCAATAAACGGTTTATTACAGCAAATACGTTCCACATTACTAGTGTGATGGGACAATCGTTCGTTATGTTACTGTCTAGACAGGAGAAGCATCAGCTTTATCAGTTTTTCTATTATCGAACGAGAATAACCACAATGACAACATACTTTTCTGGCCCCCGTTTCAAGCGGATATACCGTTGCTAGAGCATGGGAACGATATTTTAACTACATACAGGTTGATTTCACGAGACCTATTCAGATTCGATAAAGATGGGGATAGGATGGGTATGATTCATTAACGCTCCTGTTATCGATATCTTATCTAGCGATAACGTCTAGTTGCATCCACTTGATTCATTTCACATGAAGCGTTTGTGGTAAGAGTAGATATATGGACGATTGGGCCACACAAATCGATTTTGATAAGCAGATCACTGTATTACCGGACGAGGGGCGACTGTATCACTAGCCGAGATGTTACTATATTATCGTCCGACACACTACTGTTCGATAGGTTCGGACAGTGTCTCAACAAACGTTAGGAAAGTTGCTAGATATATTCATAGGCAAGTTTCGAAATGTGACTCGAGCTCATAGAACTATAACTTGAAGAAGTAATAATAAAATCTAACAATCAGAACATAACTATGGAGTCTGATTGATAAAAAAGAATTCTCACTAAATATATCACACATTTAAGAGTAGAAAGTTTCAATGATTATTTTTGAAGTGAAAACTTCTTATGGCGCGTTGGGCACTTTTGTGGGAGAGCATTTTCAGCCGTTCTCGCTACAGATGAGATTTTACACAGATATACTCCGCGTGTATTCTTATAATATATGTATACTATACGCGCTCTTTGCATGGGCATTCGTTCGTGCTCTCGCGACAGACGAGATTACATACCTATATGTATACTCAGAGTGTATAGGTATGCGAGAGCGCTGCATGCTATACGCAGTCTTTGCATGGGCATTCGTTTGTGCCCTCGCGACAGACGAGATTGAGAGTTTTTTATATTTATTTTATAAATGAATATTAAACGGAAAATTTATTTATTTAAATATTTCATTTGACTTGTGTTGCTGCTATGGTATTGTGTTGAAAAAACAAATCTAAAGTGTAAATAGAATTAGCTATGATTTTGAGTGGAGATTTCAACAAAAACTTTGCAGATGTCAAAAATCAATCATTAATTGAATTTTTATATGAAGAATTTGATTTAACGATGTCCAATGATCGCAATCTTAGCACAACAAAATACAAAACTACTATTGATGCAGTATTCACAAGATATATAAATAGATTTAAATCAAAATTGTTCATTTCATACTTTAGTTACAATAGACCTATTGTTTCAGTTTTAAAATTTGATGAAAATCCTGATAATAATGATGAAAATGCTGATAATGATGATGTAAGAGTTGTTGAAATTATGGATGAGAATTGATAAATTTTGTATTTACTATTTACTAATATTTACTCATTTAAATAAAACCACTTCCTTCGAATATAGTTTCTATATTATTATACTTCATGTCTATTCAAAAAGTGCCCACATTGCATTGATAAACTTGATTTTTTATGAACAATTTCTCATGTCGCGAGCGCACCTAAAAATGCTCACCCAAAAAAGTGCCCAACGCGCCATAAGTTCAAGTTTTCACTTCTGCCTGCACTCCCGGAGTGCGCTGACTTTTTTATCTATTGCACATCCCTGGATACGAGCTCCACATCCGTTTCAGATTTGAATGAGGCATCTGTCTCTATTCTAGAAATGATCTCTCTCAGCCACCGAGAGGAGAGTCCGGAACCACAAGAATTCGATTTCTTCCTATGAAACTTGACGTCATACGTTCACAACTCCGCTTGGCTCAAGTTCTCAAACAAAACGGATTACGCAGGGCGATAGGCTGAGATTTTTGCCATTGTCCATGGCCTCGAACTGATGATTAATGAACCAACACGGATCCCTGATAACAACTATCATTATGCCAATACGCTTAACTTATTCCTCACTAACAATCAAGATCCCTATGAAGTAAAGGTCCGTGCACCGTTGAGGAACTCTGGCCATTCACTCATCACTACGATCTGTTCCTATATCACTCCACAAACCAATTCAAAACCTCAACGCACATGACATAACAACTCAGCCAACTGGGACGGTCTTCGCCTGTTTTTCTCTGAGTTTCCTCGGAGAAGCGTATGTTTGGAATCTGCTGACCCAACGCAATGTGCAGCAGAGATCTTGGATATTATCAGGCAAGGAATGAAAACTTGCATACATCATACTAACAATCCACTATCATGTGGTGAACGATGGTTCAATACAATCTGTTCTAGGGCCGTGGCTTCAAAACAAATATCATATCCTCGTTGGCGGGAAATCCCATGTCTGGAGATCAGAACCAAATACGTTGAAGCCAGAAATATGTGCAATGAAACACTAAACGTTTCGAAAAAGGCATATGATGCCAAAATAAGATCAGAGCTTATCGAATGCCTGATTGACCCACGTTCGTTTTGAACTTCCGCCGAAGCAATTTCCCTCCCAGTTCATTCCCTCCCTTATCTAAAGATGATGGCACACTGGCTACTACAATACGAGAAAATGGCAAATTTTTTGCTGGAAAGTTTGCAGCAAATTCAACTTTGGATCCACAAGGTGAAACGGATGTGAAACGGACCGCTTTGAGTCGGTTTTAATGAGCCCAACTAGCTCAAATTAAAATGATTAATCTCAGGGCTCGTAGTGGAACGTGCCCTGTGATTCTAAACTTGTGAATTGCCTGAGCGCCAACTGCGCTATACTATAAAAATAAATTAATTCACAGTCAAGAATACAGGTACTACGATATGGTTTTATAGTTGATGGAAATTCAGAAAAATAATACAAGTTCAACTTAACAATTTGGTTTATTCCAAACGGAATTTGGTAATAATTAGAGGAAGTACAATCTTGATTACATAAATATCATATACATCAAATATTTAATTGAAAAAATTATCTTATGTTGAGAATCAAAATGAACCTCAAAATAGGTTCTAAAAAATTAGTGGAATACAACTTCAGTTGAAGAACACAATCAGAGGAATGGAATTACGGGCATTCAAACTAAAAAATGTTACCCTCCTTGAAACTTGATGGATCTGGATGTCAGTCCGGCCAGGAGATTCACAAAACCGTCTCGAGAAGAAGAAGAGAGGCACCTCAGTTGTTCTTACCCTGTAATTTTAAAAAACGAACAGAACCTGGCCTAAGTTCAAAGGACGAGTAACACAGTCAATTGGAATAACCATGTGATTCCACAACTGATTATGTTATCTCCCCAAATTGCAAAAACACTATTTCAAAATTGAAATCTTGAAGAGATATCAATTTAGACAACAATCAAAGTTAAGCTGAAAGAATTAAATTATTACAATTGATACTTAAATTGGCAAAACATTAAAATGTGACTGAAAGAATAATAATCAAAATGTGGCTGAAAGAATAATAATTGAAATATGACTGAAAGAATAATAATTGAAATATGACTGAAATTGAAATGTTGGAATTTGTCAGTTAGCACAAATCTGAATTACTTGAATCGAATTGCATATAAGAATTGATGTTGTAATTTACCCTACAACCCACACGAGCGTAGCAGACCTGATAATTAAATATTCAATAAGCAGTAATTGAATAATTACTTTATGATAATCCCTAACAATATCTACAGCACGTTTCAGTCAAAAGGTAGCTCTGTATACGCTTGTACCAGTTCTACAAAATGGCGATTCAAAAATAAATCACTCAAATACCATGTGCTATTGTGGGATTAAACACCAAGGGAACAAAGAAATATTATCACTGAAATCTGCCTACGTTCCGCTAGATTGTCTACATACAAAATTACAACAATTAATGCAGTGGTGGAAACGATTATCTCTGAAATATGCTAAAGACAAATTGATTGTGTGGAACTCTAGATAAGTCGAGCAATACTTCCACCGAAATATTATCACATCCAGGTACTGAACTGGATGTAGTCTAATACAAAACAAAATCAAATAATATGTAGCCTGATGTGAATTATATTTCGGTAGCAAAAATTAAGAAATGAGTGCAAAGCCAATGAATTATAAAATCTCGACTTACCCAGTTTGAGATTCACACGACAATGAATTCCTTTCGACTTCCGTCCTCGGACCTACCCCACTCCGCGATATTCGCGCTATCGAGCATGCGGGAAGTAATATCAGTAATCGATGCTATTGAACGTGAAGATGTCTCTGAGATATCATATGACAAGTTTCCTAGCCGAAAAGAAATCTAATCTGTTCATTACAGAGTTCTTTAATTCACGTATTAATTCACATAACGGCTAACCCGTTACAAAGGGAAGGACCCCTTTTATATTGCTGCCATTGATAGCCATATGTCTGAAATTGTCTTCCTCCAATTATGAGAGGTTCACTGCGGAAATTGCATCACTAAAACTAGGTTTTCCATTCCGTGCCAAGAGCTACTTTTCATCCCAGCAGCTCCTCATAGTCTACAAAGCACAGATTCGAAGTGAACTGGAGTACTGTTTATATGTTTGGAGTTCGACTAACAAATATACGCTGAAGCTCTTGGATTCTATCGAGAAGAAAGCTATTCGTTCCATAGAAGATGTAACACATTCACTAGAAATCTCGTCTGTTGTTCCACGACGAGAGATTCCAGATAGACGAACTAGACAAGCTCAAACTAGTCACCACTTCACTGTCAAACTCGGGACCTGCCGAATTTCGTCCTACCAGACTTCATTTCTTCATCGAAAAGCGAAGTTGAGGAACTGTTCACCTAGTGAGGTTTTTCTCTAAGGCTACAACCTCCAAACCTCCAAGAAAAATACGAATGCCTATCTTCTGTTCCTACATTCCCCTGCTGGCTCACACGATGTTCTTCAAACATACTTTAACTACACGAGAGTATAAAGTATAAAGAAAGCTAAATTCGTTCATGGAGCTCAAGGCCGTGGAACTATTGAGCATATAATGTGAGGCTAGAAAATAGAAAATGTATGTTGAATTTACTTTCAATTTGAGGATAAATTAATTTTTAGGCTTTTTCGTCCTAGAATTTGATATATAAATACAGTAATATGTGCACATTGTAAATTGCACAGTAGTATGTAAATATCACTTCTATTTGTAACTTCCGTTACCCGAGTCCCAGAGTTGTTAACTATCTTCAGACGATATTCAAATACAATAGAAGTATTTGGACATTGGATACCGCCTAAAGATGGCGTAATAACAGTGAAACTAGAGTGACGGGCGTACAAATAAAAGCATAGTTGTGTTCAATTTTACTATATAATTTCATGATATGAATAAAATTTCATATCACATTGTAAAGGGTATAGGATAGAATTCTTTAGAAGTAACATGTGTTCTATTTCATCATGAATTCTCGAAGAAGACATCTCCTAAATGTACAAGTATTATTCAGTTCCTTCTCAGGACTGATTGATAGAAAATGAGTGGAGAGAATTACGTTTGTATACAATATTACTATATGTAGGGTACATGAATCAGCAACACCGGGATGTAGAACTGGAAATGGGGACAAAGAACAATAGGTATCTCGATTTCTCAGTTATTCATATCTCGAAACAAGTAACACACATTTTCTTTTATCCAGCGCACTACAATACATAAGACATCATTCCATCCGGAAACACATGACTGAGCAGCTTAGCATTCTATGTCAGGGAGTGATTAACTTCCCACTAAGTAACGAACATAACGGAATGAAACATGCTCTCAGCAACAATGACTGTCATACTGTAAATGAGAAATATTCACTCTTTTCTACCAAAAATACTGAGAACCTTTCGGTTACCAAGTAGTCATCATCAGAGTAAACTGAATTATAAATCAAAATGTGCCTGTTTGAAAACTATTTGGAGATAATAATGTGAACAAGGGGCTACCGTCAGCTGGAGATAAATCAGAATTTAGTAAATTGTTATTTCGTTATTGACCTTTTTTTGGGTCCAAATTGCCCCGACTTTGGTGTTTCTTAATTTTTAGAAAAACTCTGAGTTCTACTCTACCGTTTTATGCAAGAAAAAGCTGTAATAGCTCCAAAAAAGTGAATTGACGCCAATTAGAAGTTAATAGAAAGTGAGGGACCTAATATAGGACCCAGAAAGTACGATTTTTGACCAAAAGCAAACTTTGTTCAATTGTCAATTATAAGATGACTGTTTGTCGCATCAACTAACGCTTAATATGCATTGATAGTATTTTGTGTGTACTTTAATATGAGTTTCTCATTTGTTTGATAGAAAGGGGGCGCTGCAATCGCTCTTTTCGTGAAAAACGTAATTTTGCGATTGCGGGTCAAAAAATTAATCTTTTGACTCAAAACAAAATCAAAAAGGGAAGATATTGATGGCATGCACCTATGAACCAAAATCCGATCACTTTGGTTCATATGGGCCGAATTGAGAACATTTTGAAAGAAAGTAACCGTGAAAAATGAGAATGGTGATTTGTCGAAGTTCGGAACTTCATATCAATTTCAATTTATTCGTTTATAAAAACACAGTTAAAAGACATACAGTATTTTATCAAACTAGTCAGTAACAATCATATATTTATAAATCAATTTAATTAATAATTGAATATATATATATATATATATATATATATATATATATATATATATATATATATATATATATATATATATATTAATTATTAATATAGCACTTAATATATGAGTGATGATCATGAAACATTTAGACAATTGAATATAAATATTAGAACACAAATTAAAATAAAATTCAATTTGGAATTCATAAATATTAGTACATAAATTATAAAACATGTTTAATTTACAATGTAAACTGGAAATTAGGTACTGCGGTACTCCTTAACGGGATAGGATGCACGTTTTACTGAATATGTGTATAGTAAATTTTTAAATATGTTCAAGGGATGATTGCCATGTTCATTCTCAAAATAATTATAGCAGATTATACCTTGATAAATATAACAATTTTGTCCAACCGATAAACGAGAGAATGGTACATGAATATTATCATTTTTACGGGTTTCATATCTATAAAATATATTATTCCTAATGTGAGTGTGTTATTTTTTTTTAATATTCAGCCGTAGTTGGCAATGATAGTTCGATTTTATCAAAGCTAAAAACCATTTAAGGAAGTTCGGTATTGTTAGCGGAGGGAAATATAAGAAGTGCAAAATGCTAAGTGGGTCAAACTGATAGGAACATTTTAACTCTGTATAAAGAACATTTTACCCATATAAAAAAAAATAATGGTAAAAAATCAGTTTTAGCTGAACATATTTTCTATATCGGTCACACCATTTCTCAAGATAGCTTATCAATTTTAAAACACAGTACGGTCAAATATCTAGGTAATTTAGGACGGATAGGGATGTATAAAAAAAAAGCAATTTATAAATTCCAATTTATTACCAGCTGAGAGTGACCCCTTGTTTGCATTATTATTCCCCTTTTCAAGCATATTTGTGTCGTCCGCATAATTCCCTTACTCAGTATTTGTGTCAAGTGACACATTATAAATGTCATTGATGAATGTTATAAATAGAATGGTCCCAAGGATCTTAGCTTGTGGTACTACAACGATTGTTACAAGCACATAAGACTGTGACTGTTTTGATGTTCACCAAATGTGTGAAAAAAAGTAACTAGGTACATGTAATTATTTAAAATGGAAAAAAAATACCAACTAACTGATTCAGCTGGCATCGAATTCAAATTAGACACTTTCGAAAAATATGAAAAATATGTTTGCCGGAAACACTGTGAATAGCGAAATGAACTATCTTTCAAAAGATTCATCAACCCCTGTTAACTTTTAACTTCAAGTCATTATTATTGACCAGTATTGTGATTTTAAAGTAAGGATTATTATTTATGGAAACAAACTCTCAAAATACCCAAATATCAAATTCTTCAAATCAATGCTCGATTCCCAAATTTGCTTTGTATGATCTCAATAACACTGTTATAGTAGGATGAATATAATATTTGAACAAATATTCGAGTAGAGTGCATTTTCGGAGCCTTCCAAGTTGGAAAATTATCTTCCATTTTAATAATCTTTTATTATGAAATATGGAGCTTACTTAGCTTTGTAGCAACGAATAAAAATACATCACTTACCGTATTGAATTCACTCGTTAATTTAATGAAAACCGGGTGAGAGTTAAAGGAGAATATTTTTTAGAAGGTTAAAATTTTTTGATACAGCTGGATCATTTCATGTGTAGATTGGTTTGGGGGTGTGGGAGACGTGTCGTTTATCTGGCATTCCTTATTTGAGTAAGTTATATATAATTTGAGAGAAACGGCATTGGTAAAATGGAAACTCGCTGAAAGTTATGAAAAAATGAACAAATATAATATGAAAAATGATAGCAAATAATTTGAAAATTAGATCAGTTCAAATTGGTGGTTGTGAATGGAATTATCAAGAGTAAATATGGGAAATTTGGTGATACATAAATTGATTAATAAAACATAATGATAAATAACTTGAAAATTAGGTTCAGTGAATTAATAAAACAATGATAAATAATCTGAGAATTAGTTCAATTAATTCTCCATTGAATGTGGACAAAAACAACATTACTTATAACTTATAACATTCAGATCTAAGTGGTTTTCCTCAGTCGATCGATTATATAGACTTCATTGATGAAATGTTGCAATTTGGAATTCATACTTCATGAACTTGTCCGACTGAATAATAAGACATCATCATTCATTATTTGCAATATAAAAATGTCTGAGAATTCAATTATCACAGACTGTCAAGTGACGGTTTAAAGCACGTTTTATAATATAAATAATAATGTTAATACATTTATTTCAACACCATTATACAATTTTTAGGATTTAACAATTTAACAATGTCCACACTTGATGGATCTTTGCTCGTGAATTGGACATGTGAACATCTTACATATATAACAAAATAAGAAAACACTCAATTAGTTCAACCATACACATGTGTGACTGAACATAATACATAACATTATTCATGCAATTATACAATAGTAATAACAAAGATAGTATTTAAAAAGATACAGTAATACATGTAGTTTGAACATAATATGAATAGAATTAAAATACATACAAGCAAACATATACAGGGTGTCCTCGAACTGCGTGGCCAAAATAAAACCGAAGATTCTTTGATTCGAAAAAAATTTGATGAGCCTTTCTTACAAAAATAATTTTGTTTTTTCGGTATAACTTGAGAACGTGATGAAGGACTTCTACAATATCTGGCAGGTGAGTTACTGTCAATAATAGCCGTTTTTGAAAGCGGAGTACAGAGCCTTAGAGACCATAGAAATGGCTCAAACTTGAGGATGTAACGGGAAAAGTGTCCAGAACTTTTTTGTGATCAATGTAATTCACTCGATATTTCTTATGTAGATAGCTTATCTAATTTGAAAACTTTTTTTACTCCTAGAAAATTTTGATAAAATCAACGGATTAGCTTGAAAAAATTAATTTTTGAGTCTCTGCAATTTTGGCTTACTAATTTTACTTGACTAAAATACCTTAGTTGCCTTTGCTTTTCTAATGTCATTTTGGCATTTGGAGAATTTATTCTCAAAACTGTCAGTTTTTACTTTGCTTTCCGTGAAAATTTTATAAAATTATGGCTCAAAATTTCACTAACACTGAAATGGTTGATATGTTATTGATTTATGGACTTTCTCGTTGCAATGGCCGGAGAAGTATACAAGTTTATAGGGGAAGATATCCGCACCGCAGAATTCCAAATCGGCAAACCTTTGCTAATATCGAGAGGCGACTTCGCGAAACTGGCAGATTTGAAGCAGAGAAACTGGACGCAGACGGACAAGAAGGACGTTAGAGCTCGAAGAAGAGATACTGGAAGCGGTTGAAACTGAACCTAGGATAAGCACACGACGTTTGGGACTTCGTATTGGAGCCTCAAAATCATTAGTTCATAATGTACTGAAAGAAGAACTGTTTGTTGTATCTCTATCATATTAAAACAGTTTCTTTCGCTATTTATCACAAGCCCACCCACACAGATACCACAATACACAACACTTCTTTACATCCACAATCACATAAGCTAGCAGCATATAATTGTATGATACATAGATTAATTAATGTCCCATTAAGTAAAGATAATTTCCATTTAGAATTAAACAGAATCGTAGATATTGCCAAAAATAACGGTTATAATGTCAAGATAATTAATAAAATACTCCAAAATAAACTCAATAAAAAAGCCTTAAGCATAATTTATCCGCAAATTAATAATAACACAAAATCAAATTTCACATGTCTAACATATTTAGGTAAACATTCACTAAAAATATCTCAATTCCTTAAAAAACAGAATAAAAACGTCGCCTTTAAAACAACAAATAACCTATGCTCGTATATTAATAACTCGAAATCTAAAAAAGATAACTTAAAGAAATCTGGAGTTTACAGACTGAGATGTGATGACTGTAGTGCTTTGTACATAGGACAAACTGGACGCAGTTTCAGCGTAAGGTTCAATGAACATTTGAGAAGTTACAGGCTCAAAAAAGAAGACTCTAATTACGCAAATCACCTGTTAGAACATAACCACAATTTCACCCTTAATCCTGATATTCTACATATTCAGGAAAAAGGACATAAACTTAATATATTAGAATCCATAGAAATTTTGAAACACGCAAAAAACAATAATAATGTAATATTAAATGATCAAATCGACACATATAATTCACCGCTTGTTAACAATTTTGTAAACACACTCCCACCATTATCCACCCCCATCCCTCAATTTGCACCACATTCTGATCCCTGATATTTAAGGACATACTTTTAGATTTAGCTTTAGTTGATAACTCCTCGCTTTGATAATGCCACAGTATGGTGAAACAATTTGTCAGCATTTTTAAATTAAATGTTAAAAGTTTTGTGTAAAATTTGAGTTTTATTCTCCAACTTCTGAAGTTAAAACAGTTCAATACTTATTGCCCATGGATCCAGGTCATCGGCTAGATTTCTGTCGGTTTATTTTCCAAAGACAAAACGCAAACTCCAATTTTTGTAGAAGAATTCTGTTCACGAACGAAGCTAGTTTCACGAGATGTGGTCTTTTCAACCTCCATAATGAACATTTCTATGCTGATGAAAATGCTCATGAAACGGAAGTTACACAATTTCAGAATCAAACTAAAATCAATGTTTGGGTTGGAATTGTGGATAACTTTATTATTGGTCCTACCGTTATACTCGATCGATTGAACGGGGAGAACTACTTGAACTTTTTGGAACAAAGGCTACCTGAACTGTTGGAAGACTTGTCCTTACACATTCGTCGTGACCTTTGGTTTATGCATGATGGTGCACCTCCTCATTTCACATTAGCTGTGAGGCGACATTTGAATGCGGAATATCCAGATGGCTGGATAGGTAGAGGACACGATGCACCAGTGAACTGGCCGGCCCGCTCCCCAGATTTGACGCCCTGCGACTTCTTTCTATGGGGCGCTTTGAAGTCGAAAGTTTATGCAGCTCCAGTAAACACACGAGAGGAATTGTTGCAACGAATTAATCATGAAGCGAATCTATTGAAGAATGATCCTGAAGTACTAGCCAGAGTTCAATTCAATTTCTTGAAACGAATTAATTTGTGTATTCAGAAAAATGGGCAACATTTCGAACAATTGATGCCTTAGCGATTTCCCAAAAAGTTTCGTTGTTTCTTTAAATTTAGCATTTGTTTTTCCTAAATAATTACATCGTTTCCCCATTTCTATTGTTTTTATTATTCGTGTTTTACCGAGAAATTGACCATTTCAGTGTTAGTGAAATTTTGAGCCATAATTTTATAAAATTTTTACGGAAAGCAAAGTAAAAACTGACAGTTTTGAGAATAAATTCTCCAAATGCCAAAATGACATTAGAAAAGCAAAGGCAACTAAGGTATTTTAATCAAGTAAAATTAGTAAGCCAAAATTGCAGAGACTCGAAAATTATTTTTTTCAAGCTAATCCGTTGATTTCATCAAAATTTTCTAAGAGTAAAAAAAGTTTCCAAATTAAATAAGCTATCTACATAAAAAATATCGAGTGAATTACATCGACCACAAAAAAGTTCTGGACACTTTTCCCGTTACATCCTCAAGTTTGAGCCATTTCTATGGTCTCTAAGGCTCTGTGCTCCGCTCTCAAAAACGGCTATTATTGACAGTAACTCAGCTGCCAGATATTGTGAAAGTCCTCCATCACGTTCTCAAGTTATACCGAAAAAACAAAATTATTTTTGTAACTTTGAAGCCCTCTACCGGCTAAACAAGACACTTGAGGCAAAAGTAAAAATGCTCATCAAGTTTTTTACGAATCAAAGAATCTTCGGTTCTATTTTGGCCACGCAGTTCGAGGACACCCTGTATACAGTTATAGATGCATTTTGAAACATAATATTTTTAATCACTTTGAACATGAAACACGACAATAATAATATCCAGAAATGATGTAGTGATAAATATATAGCTAAAACACATTATTAATCAGATAATACATAGAAATAAAATATCTGGAAGATTTTAATAACAATAAAAATTATTTACAATAATGAAGAAGATGAAGATTGGTAATTATTCAATCTGGTGAAATCGGAATCATGACACTAAGAGCTACAATACAGAAAATGAATTCGGAGATTTCGTGATGAGTGAGTGTTATTTGATGCTTTTTATGTAATATAAGAGAATTCTCAAGAGTCATACCATTATTCAAAAAGGGAATTATGAAACAAGATGAAAATTTCCGTCCTATCCCCTTGTCATCTACTTTGTCCAAAATACTAGAAAAAATTATAACTTCTAAAATATTGACCTTCATAAATCGCTATGAAATAATGTTTTCAACACAGTTTTCAGAAGAATGGATCTACGCAGTCCGCCATAATGAATTTCATGGAAAAGCTGTGAGTGCTCATGGATTTTAGGAAGGCATTTGACCTTATTGATCACAATCTACTCCTTGGTAAATTGTCTTTATATGGTTTTAGGGAGAAGTTGTGGACTCCATCATATTTGTCTGACCGTTATCAAGTTGTTGATACTGATGATAAAATCTGACCGATTGAAGGTTGTGAATGATGTACCTCAAGGGTCTGTACTTGGACCCCTTCTTTTCTTGTTATTTGTCAATGATTTGCCAATGGTACTGAAGCAAGGGATTCTAACTATGTTTTTGGATGATGATTCAATGTTGAGGAGTTGTGTCAGATGCGGATATGATACATGTGCTGATGAAAAATACTCAAGATAGTCTGAATGCCTGCATAAAATGGTTTGATGCAATTCAACTCACTCTGAATACCTCAAAAACAGTTTTCATTCATTTTACACCTTGTGCAATCAACTACAATGAGAGTTGCCTCTTAAAAATTGTCGGACATTCTCTGAGGCAGATTCAGACTGTGAGTTTCCTCGGGCTAGGTATAGATAACGCTTCGAATTGGGATGCTCACATTGACATGTTATATAGCATATTATCATCTATGTGCTATGCTTTGATGAGGATTCACGGTCTTACAAGCAGTTGTATACTCCTATCCCATTACAATGCACAGTTCTATTCAAGATGTTTTCATGGCGTTATATTATGAGGATCTGCATCTGAATCGGACCGAGTCTTCATAATGCAGAAGCTCGCAGTAAGAAGTATGGTAGGAGCAAATAGAATAAACTCATGTAGAAACATCTTCTGACATTTGAAATTACAACCTCTTCCATCTATATATAAAATGCAACTTTTGATATATGTCAGCATAAATGTTGGTTCTCTCCCTCGCAATAATTTCAGTCATACTTATTCTACTAGAGGCCGAGCAGACCTGTTGATACCTCAGCATAAGATGTCTCTGTATGAAGAAAGTCCACGAAATATTGACATGAAGATGTTCAACAAATTTTCGCAGTCACTTAAAGATAATGCTAACTTAAAATAGTTCAAGGAGGAAGTTCATACATTTTTGCAAGAGCATGTGTTTTACAGTGTTTCTGAGTACTTGGCATCTGTGATAACAGATGATCCATGGAGTCTTGCTCATTTCCTTTAATTTCAATCCTTATTTTGTACTCATGAATGAATATAGTAGATACTGGGCTATAATTATAATTATTATTTGTTACTTAATGCTTTCCAAAGGAAGTATTATCTTTGTATATCTTTATATCATTTCTTATTCTTTGTTTTCCTTTTCTTTCTTATTTGTTGTACCAAAATACGTCTTTATTTATCTATTTAATTATTTGTTCACTCACATACCTGTATATTCTTGACTTGTCTTATATCATGTTATATCATTGGTCTTATGGACAATGAAAATTATTATTATTATTATTGAATGCCAAAACTGTATATACAGAAGAAGTACAGAAATCAAAGTAAGTGATTCTTGGAAGGATACTCGCCTTTAACAGTTATATTCAGTGGCGGCTCGTGAACTTTTTAAAAGAGGAGGTGGGACATAAAATAATTTTGTAAAAATATACTCTATTCAGCCAATTAATTCAACCTTTGCGCAGCGACCGTACCGTCTACTTCAGTGACAAAATTAATTGTTGCCTAGCAAGAACCAACGTGAAGGTATAGAGTTTCTCTTGGCAAAACCTTCTTTTTGTTCGTTACTTGTTTTTTATTTTATTCGGATTCTTAATGTTTTTTCTTTTTTTTGGAACTTCTCATATTTAGTTTTTTTTATTAATTTTATTAACTTTTCTATATCCTAAAGTCTTCAGTTTGAGAGTAATGATCAACAATATTATCATAAAATGTATCATTATGTTTTAAGTGTTTTACTAAATTAATTGTATGAACGATTTTGGCCCACTGTATTTCGCATGTAAGTTTTGATTCGTTTGAGAATAGAAAATGATCTCTCCACCGATGCCGACGTGACAGGAATGGTGACTGTCAAACAAAGTAGTTTATAAAACTGAGGTAAAACTTGTTGCAAATCATTGTCTATCATATATTTTATCATATCGGCGTGAATGTCGTACTGGCCTAAATTATCTTTATCCGAGCATACAACGCATAATTCATTGTGCAGTGCTATTTTATCCAAAATTGTATTCCAGAACTAAGTTATCTAAAAGTGTATTGGGAAACTCTTTTCAAAAAAATTCGAAAAATCTTCTATTCGTCAAGTGGAAAAACTTCAATCCATGTGAATCGGAAAATCGAATCTCAATTTGACCTCTTAATAGTGTCTAAC
Source organism: Endomychus coccineus (assembly GCA_958510875.1). NCBI lineage: Eukaryota > Metazoa > Arthropoda > Insecta > Coleoptera > Endomychidae > Endomychus > Endomychus coccineus. The sequence continues at coordinate 32,775,758 of OY294070.1, read as the reverse complement.
ATTTCATGAAAAAGTTGTTTTTGTAATGTATTTTCTTGTCTACCAAATTATACGTTTTCCTCCTCTTCGCGGGAGGAGCCTCATCAGTTGGAAAATTTTCAAATAAAATATTAAAATGAAATTCTGTATTACGGTAACTTGAAATTTTATCAATGAGATGTTTCAAACGATCTCTTGAATAAATTATATCAGTGAATTTATGTTGTAAAATTTGAAAAATAAGATCAGTTTGTTCAAATATCAATTCAAAATTATCAAGAAGAAACAAAAATTCTTCATTTTCTAAATAAGATTTTAAACCAACAGCAGCATTTAATGAAACCTGATCTGTTAAAAAGTCGTCACTGTTTAATATAAAATCAAATGTTTCAATTAATTTGTCTTTATTTTTATGGATGGTAAACACTGCACGTGATGTAAAATTCCATCGAGCTGGAGCATTACAGGTAATTCTGTTTTCTACTATGTTATTTAAAACTTCAGTTCGTTTGGTGGACTTGCTAAAAAAATTTGAAAATGACTATTAGTTAGAAAAGAAGTTCTAACTTCCTCAATGGAACTACATGCATTACTTAAAACCAAATTCATGTTGTGAGCGTAACAATGGATGAAAATAGCCTGAGGCGAAACTGATTTTATTTTTGTTTGAAGACCGTTCAAATGTCCCGCCATTACGCAGATCCCGTTAACCATAAATATATTTTATAATTGTTAGTATTAAACGATCGATTTTAAATATTTATCTGACACCACTAACTAATCCTTTCAAATCCGGTAAAGACCGTTTATTTTTAAAAAACACTTTTTTACATATGTTATTCCACTGAATGGATTTTCTAAAAAGTCAGCAACTAAATCACGCACTCATTTTGAGTTTCAATAATTTACCTAACAGACAAATTCTAATCTAACCTTACTTCGCGTGGCGTCACAAAACAAACACCGACGCAATACGCATGTGTCGCATTCCATACCACCGAGCGTACTGAGCAGTGAGTTGGAGGGCCGGCGGCTGAAGAGAGAACTTTTTTCCGGCGGCAGGCTAGCCTACTGAGAGTGTTGCCATTTTATCTATGTTCTACGGTATTTAGCAATTGAACTGTTCGGAAAAACGGCAACTGTGTTGAGCAACAGGTGTTTACTGTTTAAGGTTCGAAATATATACAGAGTCTAGCATCAGGGCACTGTTGCCAGATTAAAAATTACTACTGAGAACGGGGAATCATTGTAAAATTTGAAAACTTATCAGAGAAACAGGAAATAAAATGAATGATCTACAAGATAAATTGGTGAGGAGGCTGAGCCTCCTTAGCCTCCTTCGAGGAGCCGCCACTGGTTTTATTATTACCAAATATTTAGATAATGTACTTCATTGTTCCGAGACTATGTCCAAACAATAGGTTTGATATAACTGAGACAGAGAATAGTTTAAAAATCTGCATTGCTTACAGCTACATTAATCTACAACTTTCAATCTGTTCAACTGTCAAATGAGCAAATCCGCAATATATGTTCACAAATCCTCCGTGATGGTTGTAATAAAACATTGTGTTCCCATTTATTTTTTTTTGTCAACGGTGACAAGCGCTATTACGAGATGACGAATGCGGAACATAATATGTTGAGTTTCCAGTCCGAAGAAATCAGGCAGGGAAATAACTGGAGAATGGAAAATTTTATTAAACCATCTACAGTGAAATTATGCGAAATTCAGCGTAAAATCTAGTAAGTCACTAATGAGTTCTCTGTATGTCCAGCAATTTACAACACATGAAGATAGTTAATTCTGATAAAATCAATTCATTATTTTCATTCATTCTCAGTCCATTCAGATTAGTTCTGGTATTTATTTATTCTTAATTATTGTTAAAGCTTGCAATTGTATAATAATCGATTATGTATCGCCATCTTCTGACGAGAGAACGAGATGCATGAGTTCGAGGCAAAATCAGCCATGACGTGTTGCCAAAATAAGATCGCAAACATAACGTTTATGTTTTAATGTCAATTTCAAATTTCCAAAACTACAAGTAATGCCAAAAAATTTCTTTCAAAATTTCGGAAAAATTAACGTATCCTAAGAAAAAACATTATAACCCCGTCATTTGAATTACCGTGCGATACGTCATCGTTGGGTTGTTTTGGTCGCTGATTACCAATTTGACGTCGGAAACATAAACATAAATCAACACGACACTTAAAAAATTACCTTTAAGGGAGAGGAGAATTCTTAATAAAACTTTCCCTGTTTTCCCGTCATTTTCGATGTCAAATTCGTAATTAGCTACCTAAAAAACACCTACGATGACGTATCGCACGGTCATTTAAATAGAGTTATATTATTTTTCCTTGGGATTTTCTTTGATTTTCCCGAAATTTTCAAACAACATTTTTTTGGCATTACTTCTAATTTTCGCAATTCAAAATGGACATCGAAAACATAAACGTTATGTACTATGTGAATAAGAAATAATCAATCCCATTAACAAAAATGAGAGTAAACTCGGTTCACTCTGATGATGCCTGCTTCGTAGCTGGAATAAAGGTGCTCAGTGCTTCAATCAATCAATTGATCAAAACGGGGGCGGACAATTTTGGAGCACTTCGACCTTGGGTCCATTGTACGCCCCTCCTTTTGATCAATTCAGCCAGAGTTTTCCTGCACTCAAGACAAGCCAAGAAGTCACTCTGTGAGCGCGAAGTTCGCCCAGGTCTGTTCAACTGTCAGTCCAGATGTTGATCCGGCTACCTCGGTAGTTTAATCTCAGGTTTTCTAGGTCACAGGGCCGTATTGCAGAGACATCAGCCCCAAAAATGGCTGCGTGGGCACCTAGGGAAACCGAAAACTCTCTTCTGGTTGTACACGAGTTGAGTCTGCCTCCGCAAGACTCGCCAGTCTTAGACCAGTCCTTGAGCCACAAAAGTCCCCCTGGAGGCAGATGATCAGAGACCGTGTTCTTCCAGTCTATCCTCTGTGTCATGAGGACGTATGTGGCCTACTGAATAAACTCCTATTGAACTGTGATAAATGCTGTACAATTTCATTGACAAGAAATATCATAAATTACTCAACTAAGTATGTCATACATATTTAATAATAAACCATTGAAAAGGGTAGAGAGTATGAGGGACCTTGGAGTGACATTCGACTCTAAACTAAATTTTGAGCTGCACGTGGAGCACATGGTCAGAAAGGCATACTCTATGATGAGGTTTATTTTCCGAGTTGGTTAACACATTGAATCAGTGGATAGCTTCAAAAAACTTTACCTTGTCTATGTAAGATCTCATTTGGAGTATTGCAGTGTTGTATGGTCTCCGTCGTACATCACATACATTCAGCGGTTCAGTGACACAAAGAAGATTTACTCGTTATCTGTTCCTCAGAGTGAATGATCACCTGCGTGTTATGGCACTTATCCAGAAAGATTACGGATGTTTGATTTGCAGCAGCTTGAACTCAGGGGGACAGTCTTAGACTTACTGATGTTATTCAAAATAATAAGACACAAATATGATTTTGAGCTGCTGACAATGATGAGCTTGAGGGCTGGGAGTGCGTTAAAATTAAGCTTAGTAATACGAATCTGGGTTTCGCTTGTTCGAATGTATGGTGAATACAACCGGGTCTCTAATAGCCTAGATATATTTCACGATTCAGTCTCAGTCTTCTAAAATAATGTAATTCATATTATCTTTCATCCCACTGTCTGATGACAGGATGTTATAGGTATTATTCTATATATAATATTGCTCACTGGTTGTATGCATATATTGACTACTGATACTTATTCTTAGGTGACATATGTCGAAATTCACTTATCATTCAACGTTATACTGTCGGTTATTGATAGTTTTATTTAGATATGTACTTCTTATATTGTAACAATCTGTCATTGGATGCATTGTGTCTGTTGATTGTTCTACTGCTCTAATAAATAAATAACATATTTATAAGGATACCAATTTTTTAGTAGAAAATATGTAGCATTGGTAGATTTACCATAAAGTGAATTGAAATAATGAAAATTCGGATTTGAGACATAAAGTACCAGAAAATGCTAATTTATTTTAATTATTATTAAATTATTAGTTTTCTCTTAAAGTAGGTATTGTTTAGATATTAATTCAAGAATACAATTTGTTATTGATTGATATTAATATGTATATGTATACAATACAGTGGCGGCTCGTGAATTTTTGAGAGAGGAGGCTGGACATAAAAGGTTTTTGTAAAATATACTCTATTCACAGCCTTTGCACAGCGACCGTACCAGCTACTTCAGTGACAAAATTAATTGCAAGAACCGACGTGGAGGTATAGAGTTTCTCTTGCAAAAAATTTTTTTGTTCGTTTTTGTCTTTTATTTTTTTTGGATTTTAATATTTTTTCTTTCTTTTGGAATTTTTCATATTTTGTTTTTTTTTATTAATTCTATAATTTTTTTATATATTAACGGAATTCTACGGTCTTTAGTTTGCGAAAAATGATCAATAATATTATCAAAAAATGTATCATTTTGTTTTAAGTATTTTACTAAATCTTTTTCAATAGATATTAAACTAACATTGTATAAACGAGTTAGGCCCATTGTATTCGGCATGTAAGTTTTAATTCGTTTGAGAGTAGAAAATGATCTCTCCACCGATGCCGACGTGACAAAAATGGTGACTGTCAAACAAAGTAGTTTATAAAACTGAGGTAAAACTTGTTGCAAATCATTGTCTATCATATATTTTATCATATCGGCGTGACTGTCATACTGGCCTAAACTATCTTTATCCGAGTATATAACGCATAATTCATTGTGCCGTGCTATTTTATCAGAAAATCTTAGAACTAAGTTACCTTAAAGTGTATTGGGGAACGCTTTTGAAAAAGATTCGAAAAATCTTCTATTCGTCAAGTCAAAAAACTCCAATTCATGTAAATCGGAAAATCGAATCTCAATTTGACCTTTAATAGTATCTAAAATTTCATATAAAAGTTGTTTATACTTAATGTAGTTTCTTGGCTACCAAATTATATGTTTTCCTCCTTTCCGCGGGAGGAGCCTCATCAGTTGGAAAATTTTCAAATAAAATATTAAAATGAAATTCTGTATTACGGAAACTTGAAATTTTTCCAATGAGATGTTTCAAACGATCTCTTGAATTTATGTTGTAAAATTTGAAAAATAAGATCAACTAAAAGGCAGCAACTAACTCACTAACACTCATTATAAATTTACAACAGACAACAATCTAACCTTACTTGGCGTGACAACACATAAACAAACAAGCACTGACTGACCTACTCAGCAGTTGGCAGAACGCACGTCTCGTATGTCATAGATGGCTAGCGGCTGCCGCTGGCTAGCCTCCAGAGGGTGTTGCCATTTTCGCTGATTTACCCAGTTGGCGTTCGGACTGGTCGGAAAAACGACAACTGCGTTGAACAACACATGCTCAGCGTTTGAGATATATAGAGAGTCTAGCCTCAGGGCACTGTTGCCAGATTAAAAATAACTACCAAGAACGGGGAATTAATTGTGAAATTTTAAAAATTATCAGAGAAACAGGAAATAAAATGGAGAATGATCATTAAGATAAATTGGTGAGGAGGCTGAGCCTCCTTAGCCTCCTTCGAGGAGCCGTCACTGATACAATATCAAATCAGAATTGATAAAACTTGATAAAGAAATGAAATTAAAGGTATAATTTTTGCCAGGAAGAAATAGTTCCAAAAAGCATTAATAATGATGAAGGTTAGAATGTGTGAATAACACAGGATTCCCAGAGTAGATACATTCACGAATGTAGAGCACATGAAGTGTCGAGAGCAATTTCTTCTTTTCAAAATATAGGAACATTATAATCACTAGATACATAGTAATTCTTGTTTGCAGTTATATCCATCTGCAATGATTATTTTTTTGGGGAATGTGTATTGCGTATGGCAACATAATGGCCAAACATTCTTTATTCGATGCTAATAATTAGCGGCATGACGTTACTGATCGATCTGCACTATGAAGTCCTTTTCATTATTATTTTTCAGCTCAAATGAGTGAGTTCAAATCCAAGATGTCTGGCATTGTGAAAAGTGATTCGCTGACACAACTATAACTTGTACAGAACTCAATTTGTGTCATGACAATCATAGCTATAAAATATTCTAATACGTACTTTAATCGAAACCAGTCCCAATAATTGATTGGATTGACTATTTGCATTGTATATGTAATCTGTTGATTGTGTGAATAAATAAATAAATATTGGAACGTGACAATTGACTCGAGTTCAATAGAGGTTGATCCAATTTAATTACTGAACAATCGAACTTCACGAAGCGTATCACATATTCCGTGAAAAGTATTTTCCACATTATGTGTTAAATTCAGTTAATTTTTGAGACATATTATCGATATAATTGAACGAAAAAGTATAATTAAGCCACGTTAGTTGAATCTATGGAATTGCTATCCCATATAGGTACATACCATATTGAAACAATGTGATTTTTATATCGTTAGCGTGAATAGACTAAGCAATTCAAAATGGAGAAATTCAAGAATAATGGATATACTCATCGAAGAGCTTTTTATGAATAAATTTTCGATACATTGAATGAAATTCAAAATCATGGAAGGTTAAGATTTAATGATTTGTGAAATTGTCAACACTATTTATACAACATGACACAACGTTACAGGTTTTCCCAAGGTTTTCGAATACAAGTAACTCGAGGCAGGCACACTATTGGAACCTCTGAAATGTCAGTCGATTGCGTTGAAATTGCAGGCAACACCATTTTATATTAATTTGGATTAAATTGCACCTGGCACCTCCGCCAAAAGCTATCATACGAGCCTGAAACCTTTTCTTTCCAAGACTGTTATAATTAAATAGGTCAATTCTTCACTTATCAAAAGTTTTTTTTGATAAGTGTAAGTGGAACAACATCTGATCCACCTGTATTAGATTATGTTGAGGAATAAAATAAGGTTTGGCCAAGTAAATCTTTTTTGTTTAATTTTTCAGGAACTTTTCACCATGTGACTTCTTTGTTTATTTTTGATTGTTACTAATATAATAATTCCTTTTTGAATAGTTTATTATTCTCAAAAATGAAATAATTCAATTCTGTAGATAATGAGAAGCATTTAGTTTCTTTAATTGTGAAAAATAATTCATAAGGAAAGTAAGGCTTTTTAAACATTTTTAAAATTTATGGAGGATATCTAAAAAACATAAAATAAATCCAAAGTCGGTGAAGTGTGAAAAAATGGATGTATAATAAACATCATATTTTAGAGCAATATGTAAATTTGATTTACTTCAACCAAAATTGTATCTCATTCATAGGTGCTCGAATTGGCATCTTTTTATAAATTCACATATTTCAAACTATAATTACATGTTAGTTTTTATCCTATACAGAATGAGCTGCATTTAGTTTCTTTTATTGTTACAAATAATATGTAGGAAAAATTGAACCTCTTAGATGTCTTTTATATATGTGGAGTGTATCTAATATACATAAAATATATCTAGAATATTTAAACTGTAAAAGAATGGATGTATATTAAACATCGAATTTCATATCAAAACATAAAATAAATTGTATCAACGAAAATTTTATGTCTATTCAGTGTATTCTGTTTCCTGTGTATAAATGGTTGTAACTGTTGTACATGTGCATGAACAAATGAGTAAGTAAATATTAGAAGAGTAAATCTCATTGTAGTTTCTTCATATAATAGTGTAAAATAACTCACTATTTTTACAATCATTATTATACTACTCACTGTCGAATTGAGATTTGAAGTATAACTATCAGACCAATCAGTACAATTCTTATATCAAATTCCATGATAGAGAAATATGAATTGAGAGATACATGAAACTTGAAATAGATGTCAAAACTATAAAACATAAGTAATAAAATAGGTAATCTGATCGTAAAAGTAGAAATAAATCTAGGGTTTAATTTTGTGGTTTTATTGTCTGTTCCAGTATAAACCAATGATAAAAATGTGAAGGTCAAACTGGAATATACCCCTATTTCATATCGAGAAATCTCCATGTCGAATTAGAGCTCGTAAAAAGTCTTATCAAGTTCACTACTTTTCATGAAATATTAATATTATGAAACAAGTTAAAGTGAATTGCAGCATCGTATGTGGGAACTGCTTGATGGCTTCTCACCGACCTCAGAAGAAATGCAGTCTGAGGAAGAAGACACCACTTCACATTGAGAACGTCGTTACTATACCTCTTCACATATCCACATGATACAAAATTCTGGATTAATTCTATTTTCAGTTTTTTTTTATATAATTCTATCAATTATTTTCGATGGAAATTTCAAATTCACACGTTGTGTGTGATTGCCTCTCTTCCCAACTCCTCAATACATGGTATTTTATTCAGTTCTCCGTCTTTGATCTGACGGTAAAATATTGCGAAAAATAAGTTTTCTTCTGTCCGAAAATGGCCAGAATTTACGGAAAATCACAAGTTCCTTGATCAAAAACAAAGTTGCTTAGTTTGGACGCTAGAGGGCTTCTAAAATGATTATCTTTTTTTAAATTTTCTCAAATAAGTCGAACAGTTTTATAGATTTTACTAATTTTTTGGTCACGCATTTGTAACTGTAAATTACAGCTTTTATGGAAGAAACCCTAATTTCGAAAATTACAGGGTGTTTAAAAACTTGGTCACTAAATTATCCAACCTTATTTTTATAACCTCTTGTATAATCACTACCATTTTTTTTTTGAATAGTTCATTTCTAAGCTATTTACTCTCTTACAGAATTCAAGTTGAGCAAATAACTTAACCACAAAAAGGTATTTTCTAAATCCCTGCAATCCTGAATTAGTAATTCACGGCAGCCCATAAGGAACATTACAAGTTGTTAGGTCCTGTGATATTGCTGGACACTTTACAGGAGCATCAGTCCCTCTTCGAATCCACCGACTTAACCGGATAAATCGTATTTGAATACTGATGCACTGCTAACGTAAAATGTGGCGAAGCACCATCATGCATGAAACCCATATTCTGTCGTAGTGATAAGGGCAAATCATCTGATTTAGTGGGTAATGTGTCTTGAAAACAATTGAATAACCTTTCTCATTTAAGTTATTTGGTATAATAACTGGTCCTATTAGGAAATTGTGAATAATTTCTGCCCACATATGAACTTTAAATTCACTTTGGTAATGAGTAACTTTCGTTGCATGAGGATTTTTATCAGAGTAAACATGTTCATTATGTAAGTTAGTTATACCGGATCTTGGAAACGAAGCTTCGTTGGTAAATACAATTTTCTATGGGAATTAAGAGTTTCTGCTGCTATCTGATTTTCAATAACATTGTATGATGTTAAGCGAAATTCTGGATAAATAGGTTGAAACTCTTAAATTTTTCGAACATGGTATGGATGTATAGTTTGTTCCTCTAAAACATCATTAACAATTTATTTGGGAACCGCTAATTCCTAAGGTGTCTAGTACTTAATATTGGGCTTTCCTCAATTCTGCCTAAATTCTGTTCCTCCGTATCTACTGCTCCTTTAGTACGCTGATGTCCACAATCGATAGTTCGTAGCTTCAAACTATCATTTTGACGGAGACATCTAACGATGTCTGCAAAGGTTTGGTGATTTGACACTATACGGTTAGGAAACCTTTCCCTGTAGACTCGAACAATCTCGCGACCATTGCATTCACAAAATTCATAAGCTAACAACATATCTACTTGTTCGACATATGAATATTCAAAATTCATGATGACTCTGATGACTCAGAGATAAACGTGAAAGAAAAAAAACAAATTCCAAATGCAGTTTAGTTTTTTTTATTTGTCAAATTAATCATAGCCAATTTCTAATGACAACTTTATTTGTGTCACAATTACTGATACGGTTTTGTAGGAACTCACAAAATATTTTTTGTGGCTGTGTTTGCCCAACTAAAATTTTGTAGTAGATAACTTCTAATAACTATCGAGAAAAAAAATGGTAGTGATTTGACAAGGGGTTACAAAAAATATGGGTGGATAATTCAATGTGACCAAGTTTTAAAGCACCCTGTAATCTTAGAAATTTGGATTTCTTCCATAAAAAGCTGTACTTTGCAAATACAATTGCGTGGCAAGAAAATTAATAAAATTTAACAAAGATTTTTCGTCAAAAAATTAATCATTTTTTAAGCCTTCTAGCGCCCAAACTAAGCAACTTTGTATATAGGTAAGTTGAGTTAAAACATCATATTTTCGCACAAGGAACTTGTAATTTTCCGTTGTACACCCCCTTTCAGGACACCCGGTATAAGTATAAAAGTATAAGACCAACGTGTCACATCGTTTCCACTTAATATGAAATGTATTGAAGAAACCTTAATTACTAAGTAATTGTCCATCATGTGGGGCCGTTCCTGTCTTCTTGTACTTTGGTTTTAACAGCGGATCTGTTATTGTGGGATTTCGATGCGATTCCATCTTTTACTAAGTATTTGTCACATGTTTTTGTTTTATTTTCTCAATTCTGAGTATTCTCGAGTATGGCAGTAAAAATTTAGCATGAATGGGACAACAAAAAAAAAGACGTTGATATCTGTTCAGCGATGTTTCGACCATATGTGTTTTATTCTTCTTCAGGCTAAAAATTTGGTATACACATAAGAAGTGGCACTTTACACTAAATTAGAGTATTATTCATAATATCATGTAATAGCAATATTACTATGTTTACAATTTGAACGTTTGAAAAAGCAACTGAAATAACTGAAATAATCTGGAGTCATCTACCTTCCAAATATAACATCATTGCTAAAATCTCGAAATTACGTATATGCCAAATAAGAACATGAGAACATAAAGCTGGGAAATACTTTATGGAATTAATTAAGAATTGCAGCATCAAGTCAAACTCTCTTTTTTTTGCTGTTAATATTTTACTGTCGTACAGAGCAGGACGTAATGGAATTCCTAAGTATCTATGGAGCAGATCGTTCGTTACATAATATGGTGCTTCTAGACAGGATCTGATTACCTCATTCTTTGATCGCACGGGTGATGCTTATAACCATATTTCCGATGCTTATTTCATAGATGGTCTTCTCACAGAAGTATAAATCCTCAGTTCACTCTCGTTACTTACTTTGCTTCTGCTATCGATCAGCGAATATTATCAGAAAGTGATGAAAAAGATCCACCATGTGACATGCTTAGAGCAGGGAAAAGTGTAATTTCTCGACTTATTCCCAGAAAATCCATCAGATGATATGAATCTGCTGACCAAGACTCTATGGATTGGTATGATTCTAAGAAATTGAAAAATATTTGTGAAGGTGTAAAACTTGTATTATTTGAATATAAAATGAAGAGAGTGCAGACGACAATGACGAAGAAAACACTAAATATCTAATAACATATAGATATGAAGAAATAGTTCAAGTAGTATCGTATTCGAAAAATGTGACGGATATAGTCCAAAAAGTCGAAAGTCTTACTAAAAGCGTAGTGCCTCTTTTCATCCCGAGCATAGTTCTATTAAAGTCGAAGGGAGGAAATGCACTTCACTCTAGACTCCTTGAAGAATGTATACAATTTTTCCTGCTATACCTTTTAAGCCCATTTTCAAGAATGATCTTTGTATTCTTTTTTTTGTTAAAATATAACATTTGAAATCAGTTAGTAAAATCACACATAAATTATCATTGAAAAATGGAACATGAAGCTCAAGATATTTCAGAATCTACCAAAAATTGGTATCGCAACATCTTCTACCAATTGAATCTCGTGAAAGATACGAGAAAGCATACGAGCTTCTTACGCTGGTGTGGGAGTGCATCAACAAGCTAAACAACACGAACCAGTGGCGAGAATCTCGAAGAGTAACATCAAAGAGATCAAATCCACTGCTGTGTCAGAACACTCAGAACGAAACATCAATGCACATTCTATGCAGGTGCGTAACACTGATCGTTCATGATCCAGAGCACTCTCGGTAGAGCTTTATGACACTACGGAGATCCAGAAACTATATACGAAGATCTCTTCAGGGCATCAACTACCTACCAGGTCCCGACTATGAGTTTAGTAGGTGACCACTCTGTGGTGAGAACAGATCCCGCCTATATGTGAAGATTGGGTAACACTCTCGTTTGCGAACCGCTTCACTGGGACGAAGTTTAAATAATATATCACGAAGTTTGTGCTTACCTCTTCAGGAGTCGTTCACCTGGGGGGGAACCGCTCCACTAGGTGACACGTGTCATGTAGTATGAAGATCTTCGGTCTATGCATTAAGGAAACGCAATGCTCCTTAATTAATAATAATAATGTCATACTACATGGATTCATAACAAGTATTACGTTGTGAAAGCTGACCCCAAAATTTGCCAAGTATTGGTTGAATATGAATATCATTCAATACTTATAGAAATGGAAAAAGTCTAGTGTCCATTTTGAAGTGGAAGAAAGTTCCAATAAATGTTCATTGACGTTTGGTGAGTTTTTGCGGCATCTATCTCGCTAAATGGATCGAAACAAGCGGACGTCGACGTAATGTAAGATAGCCTTGAATGAAAAGAAGAAATTCACAATCTCAAATTAAACGCTGAGAAAACACCAACTGCTGGATGGAATTGAGGAAGAGTGAATTCGATATATACTTATCTAAAGATTCTCATCAAGCTAAATCGATTGGAAAAATAATTGCATTTCAACAGCCGCAGCATGCAATTCAGTATCTTTTAGATTCTGGAAACATACATCGTTATATAGGATAAAGGATGCAAATGCGTCAAAAACTGTGGGGTGAGGGATTATATGACCCAAAATATGCAGAAGAGCCTCAATGAACATCGGTCTGCAGATGGATTTTCCGAGATAAGAAAAGTTTTACCCTAAGCCGCCTTTTACTTCCCTCACTATACTTTGAATGTAGTGTAATTACTCCCCCCACTATAAGTAGTATATGAGTTCCTCAAATGCAAAACTAGGAAATTGAATAAATTTTGAAAAGTAGTCTTTAGGCGCCATTTACTTGCTCATTCATCAAATTCATTCTTATATATCATTTGCCTTGATAAATTAATATCAGTAGTGACTCGACATCACGAGTTCCTCATTAGCTAGGCAAATCAGGCAACAATACGATTAATAGATAACTCTTCTTTGGTTGAGACACTAACACATTAATTGAGCACTGTGTGATCGAGAGTAGTTGATAAATTACGCTAAATAGAAAAACTCTCAATCAAAACAAATATAAAATATTGATTAATAATAAAGGAAAGTTAGAAGATTATTTTCAACTAAAGTATAAATTAAGAAGTTTAAGTTATGTTAAATTTAGAAAATAATTGATCAATCTTCAATTTCAGAATCAACCTTATTAGATCCTAGATATGAAGTGGAAACTAATTTAACTCAACCAGGATGTACCAATGTAAAGAATTAAACTAATCTATTATGATTTAATTATTCAAGGAATTCAAAATTGTATGTATTCAGCACGATTCTGAATGAACTTGGCGAAAATTCCACCATAAACACCACAACGCAAGCTGAACTAGAAATTCAAGTGATTCAAGTGATTCGTGAAATAGTCAAAGCAGGATTTAACCCAAGAAGTTAGAATATAACAACTGACTTTGATGTGGTGGTAGTACAAAGGAACTATTCTATTTTTGTTGGCAGGGAGCTTAATTTCTGAGACCTTATTCGAATTTAGGTATGAATGAGAATTATGTCAACTTTATATTCTAAGTACTTATTTAATAAGAAACGACTGCGTACTGCACGTCCTATGTTATGGTAACGAGAATAGATTGTAGCTTTAAAGGAAAAGACAGGGTAAAAAAACCTCGTTCGAACGATAGCAAGTGATCAATCTGCCGTTTTGAATAAGATCATAGTATGTCTTAACTACCAATATACTGTGAAACACTTGTTTTCTTCCAAACCATTCGCATTGAAACTGTAAGGAACCTCTTCGACTTTGTCGATATTTTACAAATTATAATGACACTTCTTCGACAAGGATTCAGAGACTACATATTTTGTTTCCGTCCCACAGATTTGAAGAAGAAACTGTATTAATTTATGATGAGACGGTCGTACTAAGAAATAAACCCATATACTTGACTTGTCCATAATAAAAGTCAACAAAGAATATCCCATTTCAATTAACGTTCATGGGTGTGCTTAAAACGAGCTTGAATTTTAACTTGTTTGATATCTAAATGAATTGTAATTGTTATTTGATAAGGCAGCTTTGCTACAATATAAACTCTACCTTATCTTCCAGTAAATAAGATGCAAAACTCCCCATTTCTGCACGAAAAACGCATCAGACAACGAAAACTGGATGCAAAGCTTGGTATTTCTCTTCAATTGTCAGATGTAAAACTATGTTATTGCCATCAGCCAATGGCGTTGAGCCTCATAGTCGCATATTATATATCATATATGGAGTACACTTATAGAGTTATTTATTTGTTGTCAGGATTTTATAAAGGCCAGTAGTAGTCTGCATTGGTCTTTTTTGCCAGTTTTTCTTATTTAAAACATGTCAATACTAATTAAATTTTGTGATAATACGAAAGTTAAACGATATAAAAATTCTCAGACAGATTATTTGTCCTAACTCAATATCAGTTGTATCTGAAAAAGCTTACGGTGCTTATTGTTAATTGCGATCTAGAGATCAACTGAAAAGAATTCACTGTCACTTAGTGTGTGCCAAATTGCTAGTTGCACTGCTAAAAAGAATTTCTATGACTAAACTTGAACTCTGTGCAATCTCACTTCTCATTCAGTTAACTCAGAAAGTCTTGAAAGATATTCATATTGACACAAACCATATTCATTATTGGACTCACTCTACTATTGTTCTTTCTTGGATTTCAACTGAATCTCATTTTCTCAAGACATTTGTTACTAATCGTAATACAGAAATTCAACAGTTCTCTGATAAAAGTAAATGGAATTATATTGAAATAATTTATTATATAAGATCCATTCTGGAGATGATTCACATAAAACGTGACTCCAGGTCTGTGAATTATAGAGGAGACGTGCAGTCATTAAGTCACATTCATACTAGTTTAATTGATAAAACTCTTGCAAATTTCTACATGCGTCTTTATACTGTTAAAATTATTTTTCGAGTGGAATGCTCAAATAGCAATATTTCTAATAAAGTGTGACAACCTTGTTCTATTACCTCATAAATCTTCAAAATCTGGTTTGAAAATGGAAACTTGAGCGTTTTATTTTTTGATTTCAGTCGTTCAGTAGTATTTCAAACTATGCTTTGATATGACTTCTAAACGTATAAGAAAATTGCTAAGCAGTGGATTATTGATACATATTCATATACTTGAAACATCAATGTGTTACAATTCTGATTATCCGTGTTTCTATTCGTTTCGGCAACGTCGGCATTTGAATTGAAATCAGTGCGATAAGGACGCGTTGTGATGGTACAGTTAGTTTTAAGAAATCACGTTTTAGACATTGATACGTGTTCTCGTGTTGATCCTGAGACCGAAACGCGCGTAAAGACAAAAATAATAAACATATGTGTTACTGTGAACTATCTCCCGAGAATTTTTATACAGGGTGTTCCAGAAAGACCTCCCGTAAATGCAGGGGACGGTATATTTTACAAAAATAGTTATATTTTTCATGTAAACTATGGTCCTATATTCTTTCATTTCGGATATACAGGGCGTTGAATTTAATTTTTTTTAAACGAAATTTCGCTGTAGCTCCTGTGCGGTTGAAGATATTCCGTTTGGTGCTCGGGAGTTTCAAGGATTCCATTGATATGATTTTACTGCTCATTGCATCTAACCAATCATGGCTATAATTCGCCAATTACACGTCTACTTAGAAGTGGTCATTAGTATGCGAATGTAGTAAACGTTTTTGATTCAACATGCAAGAATTTTAAGAATAAAACCGAATTGCTTGTTACCTTATTATCTTGAACTTTATCTTGAACTGATACGGTGATTTAAAATTTCATGAACCTTGTTACACTGCATATTATGTTTATTATTTTATGTTTATTATTTTATAAATTTTTAGGAATCTTATTGTTATATTCCATTCAGTTCATTAATCTTTACGTTTGATTTGATTTGATTTGATTTTTGCTTATTTTGATTTCTTTTCATTATTTTTAAGTATGATTTTAATGCACAATGGACAATTTACTTTATTTACTTTATTACTATGTTTTAGTATCTTTTATAAGCACATAAGCTTGATTTTTGTGACATTGGGGGTCTCCCGTCATTAAATAAATAAATAAATAAATTTCACATTATTTTGGTTCATAGCTCATAGGCATACCGACCTTGATGAGAGTGGGGGAAGCTATTGAAAGTGTAATAATCTGAATCGATGTAGTTTCTATACAACTCATTCGATTTTAGACATTTTGAGTTTGTATAGAAGCGAAGGTACGTACTTTTAATTGTACACGATAGTTCCTAGTAAAATTGTTAGTGGGCGTAATTTGTGATGATAACGGTTTTATCTATTTCATTTCAAAAACTTAAATCGTAGGCTATAGCTATGATATGATAATCGGAAATTAGATTAAATTTCCAAAAACAACTGAAACCGCAGATAAATGTTTTTTGCTTTAAAATACGAGAAAAACGTGTGTAAATGATCATACGCGATTTCGGTAGTAAGTAAATTTGTTAATGAGTTTTTGTCATGTTCATTTAAACGCGGTTTTCTCGAAAACAGTGAGATTCTGAGAACCGCAACATGAGTACATTACTTGTTTTAAATAAAATTGTTCACCAGAAGAACGTGCAACGTAAATGAAAAAATTGTTCTAAAAAAAAGTCGGAAAGTCGAGCAGCCAGCACCCTCTAACGCCTACTCTAAAACTAACTAAGCCATCTCATTCGACGTCCTCTGAAACCCCCGAGTATCAGACTTCAACGAAATATCTCCAACTGCACAGGAGCTACAGCAAAATTTCGTTTAAGAAAAAATTAAATTCAAAGTCCTGTATCTCCGAAACGAAAGAAGATAGGTCCATAGTTTATATGAAAAATCTGATTATTTTCGCAAAATCTACCGTCCCCTGCATTTACGAGAGGTCTTTCTGAAACACCCTGTATAATAAAATATGATATCCATCAATTGATTATGGAGGATCATATCAATTGAGTCTAGTTCTAACGTAGGTACATGAATCACTGGAGTCATTCAATTATCTCTAAATTGTCTTTGACTTTGTCATCATCCCTTTTATCGCCTGCTCTTTGAAGTGCATTTACGCCACTTACTAATACAAAATCGAATATAATTCAATCATTCGATATGGAGTAACAATTTCGCATTAGGAACGTTAAGTTCAAATTTTAGGTCACGAAGGAAAGTAGAGGTTGTCCAGCATTCAATATAGAAGGCGACATACGTTGCCACGTGTTAACGGAAAACTTCCAACATCCACTAAAATTGAACCGTACCCACATGAGCTGAGAGGCAATCCGCAAAAAAGCTTTTCCCCGACTTTACCGTTCCTGGTTGTCTGCTTGTAATGTACTCCAAGCCGCCTGAATTAAATATAAGACGGCGCGTAGCGGTTTTAACAACGAAGAAATAAGACATTCGTGCAACTAATCCCCACCACAGCTGGGGAACGGTGCGATAAACGGAGTAAAATAATATTCAATTACGATGTGGTCGCTTCATTGTGATATAAAATGAAATGAAGGGTAACCAGTGTTTCATTTTCCTCATATTATATCGGTATCTTCCACTGATGTTACGAAAATTACCTTTTCTACGCAGATAATTTTAATTAGATAACTCGTGAAGCCATTTTGTCTTACTTAGCATGGTATTATATAATTTTAAACTGGAAAACATATAATCTGGATCATGTTCGGCGGGAGTTACACTTCTCGACCATCCACATAAGCTAGAACTTCATATTTTTCATGACTATCAAGACCGGCGGGGGTCGACCTTCCTACCCCATCCCCCCCCCCACCGGGTTTCAGAGGAGCTTTCTTATAAAAACAATCCAAAAGTTTACAAAATCAATGAATTAAGAGCCGAAAATGCCCCTAGTATGTATTTTGGGTCGTTGATCACGATTCCGCAGTTGATTTTCCCAAAAAACTCTCTCCAGATGGAAAATTCTAGAAATTTGAGATTTTCCTGAAACGGTTATGAATAATGAAGTATAATTTTGTTGCAAACATGACCTCTAGAAGGTTTTTTGGGTCGCTGATCACGATTCCGTGGTTTTTTTCCTCAAAAAATCTCTTCAGATGGAAAATTCGAGAAATATGAGATTTTCCTAAGACGGTTATGAATAATAAAGTATAATTTATTGCAAACATGACCTCTAGTAGGTTTTTTGGGTCGCTGATCACGTTTCCGTGGTTTTTTTATTCCCAAAAAACTCTCTTCAGATGGAGAATTCGAGAAATATGAGATTTTCCTAAGACGGTTATGAATAATAAACTATAATTTTGTTGCAAACATGACCTGTAGTAGGTTTTTTGGGTCGCTGATCAAGATTCCGTGGTTTTTTTTCCCCAAAAAACTCTCGTCAGATGGAAAATTCGAGAAATTTGAGATTTTCCTAAGACATGAATAATAAACTATAATTTTGTTGCAAACATGACCTGTAGTAGGTTTTTTGGGTCGCTGATCAAGATTCCGTGGTTTTTTTTCCCAAAAAACTCTCTTCAGATGGGAAATTCGAGGAATTTGAGATTTTCCTAAGACGGTTATGAATAATAAACTATAATTTTGTTGCAAACATGACCTGTAGTAGGTTTTTTGGGTCGCTGATCAAGATTCCGTGGTTTTTTTTCCCAAAAAACTCTCTTCAGATGGGAATTTCGAGAAATTTGAGATTTTCCTAAGACGGTTATGAATAATAAAGTATAATTTTGTTGCAAACATGACCTCTAGTAGGTTTTTTGGGTCGCTGATCACGATTCCGTGGTTTTTTTTTTCCCAAAAAACTCTCTTCAGATGGAAAATTTGATAAATTTGAGATTTTCCTAAGACGGTTATGAATAATAAAGTATAATTTTGTTGCAAACATGACCTGTAGTAGGTTTTTTGGGTCGCTGATCAAGATTCCGTGGTTATTTTTCCCAAAAAACTCTCTTCAGATGGAAAATTCGGAAAATTTGAGATTTTCCTGAGACGGTTATGAATAATAATAGTATATTATTCAACGAGCATATTATGGTGGCTATTATTCACGTGGATGAAGTTTACGACACGATCCGCAGGCGTAAATCATCCAAGTGAATAATAGCCATAATATGCAAGTAGAATACCATACTTTGTTCACGACCCATAAATAATACTTTGATACTAATAAGCTTTGCTGTTGAAACAAGTCGAATCAACAAATTGTTGACGTTTCAAATTAAATTCGATCTGACTTGACGTTTCATAACACGCTCTATTTTTATTCTATTTGTCTATACGTTTCTATCATGTTTGTCATATTGATGGTAGTGAATAGTGATTCCATTATTCACTAGTGATTAATGGATATCATTATGCTTGAGGAAACAAATTCATTATGCATATTTTATACAATAGTCGTGGACAAAGTATAATTTTGTTGCAAAAATGTATGTTTTTTTGGACGCTGATCACGATTTCGCTGTTATTTTCTCCAAAAACTCTACAGATGGAAAATTCGGGAAATTTGAGATTTTCATGAGACTGCTTTGAATAATAAGTATAATTTTGTTGCAAAAATGACCATTTTTGCAACAAATTATACTCCATTATTCATAACAGTCTCCGGAAAATCTCAAATTTCCCGAATTTTCGCTCTGGAGAGGATTTTTTGGGGAAAATATCAGCGGAATCGTGATCAGTGACCCAAAAAACCTACTAGAGGTCATTTTTGCAACAAAATTATAAATTATGTATTATATTTAAATTTTCCAAGTTTCCCATCTGAAGGAAATTTTAAGAGAAAACTAACTGCGGAATCGTGATCAGCGACCCAAAAAACATACTAGAGGTCATTTTTGCAACAAAATTATAAATTATGTATTATATATAAATTTTCCAAATTTCCCATCTGGGGGGAGTTTTCCGAGAAAACTAACTGCGGAATCGTCATCAGCGACCCAAAAAACATACTACGGGTCATTTTCGGCTCTTAATTCATTAATTTTCTGAACTTTAGGATTGTTTTTATAAGAATGCTCTTCTGAAGGGTTGAAACCCCGTTTTGGGGGGTAGAAAGGTCGACTCACGCGATCTTGATAGTTATGAATGATCTATGGGGTATTTTTATTTTATTTTTCGGTTCGCTGCCTGGATTATATACGTAATGGTTGAAAAAGATAGTAAGAAGTGAGATAGAGCATATGAAGCTAGTTTACGAGGAAACACAACATTATTCTCCTGATTTAATTCTTATTTGACTGAGGATCTTCAAAACCTTCGAAGTTTCCACCTCATGGATTGACATACTTACTTCAAATGTGTTTTTACTTCCAGAAGTCGACATCATATACCTTTTTTGGAATGTCTGTCGTAGCTTATGCCAATATAAAATTTTCGGGAAATAGGTCACATTAACACTTTGTTTAATTGTTGTCTTTACGTACGTTTCGGTCTCGCTACTATTTTCAGAAGACGAATAATCGAAATTGTACCACATCCTGTTTCAAGTATAAAATATAACAAGAATCCACTAATCAGTAATACTCTTATAATATACAAACGTATGTTAGTATAGTGTCTCAACGACTGGAGACCAAAACTATCGCGTTAAGTATTTACTCTCGAACCAGATGTTAAGATTAACAAAGTACTAGAAAACGGTTGCAGACCTATATTGGAACTTTCCTTTTGAGCATTCTCCCTAAAATACTCTTTTAACATTATGAAGACGCATGTAGAAATTTGCAAGAGTTTTTTTTTTCTTTTTTATAAATATTGCTTAGAGATTCCAGTATAAGTCTCATGGCAATCTAAACCATTTTTCCAACACAATTAGTAGGTTTAAAGGTCTTTACCCACTAGAAGGTACCATACCATGACCGTATCAGGCACGGAAAAAAGCGTTCCGATTACTACTATGCCCACTGCAACGAATGAACAGCGTTCTATGCCCGTGTTCAAGGCGTATGTAACGCGTATGAAAAGCGTTTTTGCAGCTGGCCTTCTCCGGTCGCGGCTGCACTTTTCAGTTCTTTCTGTTTGTCGTTTGAGGACGGTCTAGGGAGTTTTGTTGTTATGATTCTTAGAAAATGATTAGTTAAAGAATTGGCTACGATTGCCATTATTTTGGACGGAGGAGAAGAAATCGGAAAAAATACTAGGAGGCGCTACTGCATTCATTAATCTCTACGGAAACGGAAAACAGAAGGTGAATATAGAACATTGTACAGACACCTGGTTGACGATGAAGAAAAATGTATCCAGTATTTCCGTATGCCGTCTTTCAAATTGAATGAACTCCTTGGAAAATTGAAACTGACATCATCAAAAGAAACACCGTCTTTAGAGAAAGTATTACCCCAAAAGATGTGCATGCGCACATCGATTGGTGAGCAGACAGGCACATGCAAAATATTCTCGCCTGCCGATGTCAACTGTTCGTGCAGGGCAGGCTATGGTTTTGGCCGGAAACGGACCGGTAAGGTCTGTGCCTACTAGAACGTACCATACTAGCACCGTAACCGTACCGGCACATGCAGGCATATATTCTTTACTTGAATTCAAATAGGCATAACGTCCACTAGACCGGTTCGTCACAGGCCAACACCATAGCGTGCCCTGCACGAACAGTTGACATCGGCAGGCGAGAATATTTTGCATGTGCCTGTCTGCTCACCAACCGATGTGTGCATGCGTTTCACTCTAGTTCTAGTAGTTTTTTGCCTTTGAAGAGGTAATATCTATCTGCGTTCATGTTGATTCGTGTCGAAATATGGAGGATGAACAACTGATAGGATGTGTTCGCACTTATGAATTGATTTATAATTTACAACATCCAAAATATATGGACACCGTCAAAAAAAAACTCGCATGGAAGCAAATTGCAGATCAAATGAAACAACCTGGTAATATTATTTGCGTTTATTATGCTTTTTGCAAACATATACAAACTATTTGAAACTTTTCACAAAGACTTTCAAGTTATGTTCCGTATCTAAAAATAATTTCAAATATTACAATCCCAATGTACTTGACCCTGAGTCGTTTGGAAAAAGTCCGCAAACTGATTGCGGACTTCGAAAGCGGAAGAGACAGCATTGCCCCCATGGTGTCGTGAATTGGTAAACTGTATAGGAGCAATTGCTTGTATAATGTCAACATTTTCTACTCGTATTATGAAGTTGTACAAAATGCAAGTGGTTGAAACAATTTTTTCCGCATAGTCTGGTTCCAAATCCAAACGTCTATTATGAATCCGAATCTTTTGACTTAAAATGCCAAAAGCATTCTCAACTTAGACGTCTTGCACGGCAAAGGCGATAGTTGTAGTGGCGTTTCTTTAAATCAGTCATCGACTGTTGTGAAGGTTGAGGTTTTAGTTTATGTGAAGATTCATGAATCCAGTAGCGCTTCGTAGTATTTTTCTCGTTTTCTTCTTCTTCGTCCAAAATAATGACAATTGTAGCCAATTCTCTAACTGATAATTTTCTAAGAACCGTAACAACAGAACTCCTAGACCGTCCACAAACGACAAACAGAAAGAACTGAAAAGTGCAGCCGTGACCGGAGAAGGCCAGCTGCAAAAAGCTTCACATACGCGTTATATATCGTCACCCAGGGATTTACGTTGTTCTATATCCGTTTTTACAAATTTTACAATTTTACTACAATTTTGCAAAATTATCAGAATCTGCCAAATATGGCTCAATCAAACCAACTTCTGAAGAATTTTATTTGTATATTTAGTTGTAGATCATTATCATTAGACCGTTTATTTTTAAGGCATTCATATTAGAAAATAAACAAATTTGAGAGAAATGGATATAGAACACAAAATAGGAACTTTTTTATTTTTATTGGATATAGAACGAAAAAATCTAATACCAACTTATTTCTAAAACTAACGTTTTGTTATGATTTCCTTTTTTTCTGGCATCTTGGGATTTGGTGCTTTTTCTACCGTGTAATTCTTACTTCTTCTACCTTCTTTAGAAGTCTCATTCCCTCCGACAGACACCGTATCAGGCAGATCTTCATCAGTTTTGTTATTAGAGCCTCTACTTATTAGATGTTTATAAAAAGCTCTGTCTGATTCTGGAATTTGAGGTAACATGGCTTTGGAGGCTTCTTTCTTGTCATCTGAAACTCGAATATCCTGCTTAAGTAGTCGTATTGTTGTCCATTTCCCCGAAGACTTTTTATTCTTAAGTATTCTCACTTAATTGAATTCGCCTTCTGATACTTTAATAACGTACGCAATGTTGAAGATCTCCTCTTTTTGTAAATAAGATGATTAACTTTAAATTAGGGAATAATGCGATACGAATGAGTTTGTGTTAGTTTCTGGCAATCCAAATAATCATTTTCTTCCATTTGCAACACTTTGAATGTCAACTTCCAATGAGTAGGCATGTGAGTCAAAATTCGGATCAAGTGCATAGGTGTCCAAATTTCTAAGTCTCTTATATACTTTTCTATACAGCTATGCGCCGTGTCGATTGCCTGTATGCTTCCGTGACCCGGTTCAGAATATTTGTGCTCCACGACTTTTACATTTTTACTTGAAAGGGACGTCAAAAAATGTTGCAGAGCACAAGACATTATACTGTTTCTATTTTGGGGGATACAATTGTCCGACCACAGAAAAATCTTCTCCAAATTTGGATTATCCTCTACAACTCCCATTAATATTTTTATTAATGTGCTAGCAGTGTGAGTTCCTCCACGACCACCGCTGAATTCCTGCCACACAGCATTGTAAATGGTATTGTTAATATTGCAATGTGCCGTCAAATTGTAACAGTTCAATTTTGAACCATAGTATTAATGTCCTACATAGGCCTTGGGTGGAGCAAATACATTTTGTAAATCGAATGTTAATATACAAGCGTTTTCCTCATTTCCTCTTCGGTACCTTGTTTTATCTCTCATGCACTTTTTGCAGCGTTTTTGCTTCTTCGGATGGATTTCTTAATACTTTATGAGCCTCACAACGATCACACAGATCCTTCTTCGACTTAAAAAACGCGAGGTTATATTCATGAATGAAAATGTCGGAATACATTTGGAACGCTACTGGATCTTCTGTAGTTTGTAAGTATAAGTTATACATTCTAGTGAGATTCAAGCCTCTGTCTAAATAGTTTTTTGATGTCTTTGATCTGCAGTAGTGAGATTCGATGCAAGGGAAAGATGCGATATGCTGCCGTACTACATTTTTTTTTGTCTTCTGATGCAGTTTTCTTTATATGTTTCCCCAATAAAAATTTTCTAGGTATGCCTGTATCGTTATTGTGGTTTTTTTGAAGTAGTGGTAAATTCTGTTTAATTATTAATCAAGTTGTAATAACTCACTCCCATGCATCCGTAGGGCACTCTGATGGTTCAGATGGAGCCGGAGAATCATTTATAGCACTCATAATAATAGTTTTAGCACATACTCGTACATAACACTACAAAAAGAACACATCATTCAAGCCGTTGTCTATGGATGTAGAACAAAAGTGTCTCCAAAAGTTACACTGGATATAGACAAAAGATAAATGTCATTCGGATATAGAACAAATTAGTTCTATGCACATTAACTATACATTTGAGAGGATATAGACCAACTCGAGTGCCAAGAATACATAGAACAAAATTACCACGAAGTTTTTATATTTTTTATGGATATAGCGTTAAGTTGTCTCTGAAATTATGGTTATTGAACAAGATAGATCCATTTTGATGATGGATATAGAACAAGCGTGAAATTACAAAGAAAATGATGTACACAACTAATTTTCACCCAAAAGTGGATATAGAACAACATAATCCCTGGGTGACGATATGCCTTGATTACGGGCATAGAACGCTGTTCAACAGTTGCAGTGGGCATAGTAGTAATCGGAACGCTTTTTTCCGTGCCTGATACGGTCATGGTATGGTACGTTCTAGTGGGCGAAGACCTTCAGTGGGCGTATGCCTATTTGAATTCAAGTGAAGAAAATTTGCCTGCACGTGCCGGTACGGTTACGGTCCTAGTATGGTACGTTCTAGTGGGCAAAGACCTTTATGCGCGACATTTAAGTCATACTTTTTTCAAACATTTTTCAATTTCCTCTGAGGTCTCCGGAATGTATGGTGACGTTATATAATTATCTGTATTACCTTTTTTGTTACTTATATATGACGCTACATTATAGATTTTGTTTATTCTTTCTTTAATGATGGCATTGAAAAACGTTTTTGAGTAGCCATTCATTTCCAATGTATTACGAACAATTTTTAAATTTTTGGGGCGATCCTCTGTGTGGGACAATTTGACCGCGCAATCTGTAAGACTGCTTATCACACTTTTTCATAAGCTGTTGGTGCAATGGAATTGAAATAAAGATAACGTTGAGACCAAACTGAGACCAAATTTCTTTAGTAAGCCACGAAGATTTCATTTTTCCATCTGTATCATGCCTGATGTTCATATCCAGAAAATTTATGGTTTTGTTTACTTCTATTCCACGAGTTGATTAAATTTTACAGTGAAAATTGTTGAATTTATCAATCACGTACTGAATTTTATCGTTGGGAACACACACAAGACAATCATATACATACCGTTTGAAGAATACCGGTTGAAAATCTGATGAATCATCAACAAATGCCTCTAGGCATTGCATAACAAGGTTAGCAATAGTAGCAAAGTATTAATGTGACCTATTTCTCGAGATTTTTCCATATAATTCACACCAGTCAATAATCTTTATTATTGCTTATGCCCAATGAGTTAAAATTACCTCAATAGCTATCAACTATCACCTTTTGCGAGATCAAAGACTGATGATAGTAACTCCAGAGTGGCCTTCGAGGGTATCTTGCAGGAGCTTCTTCAACAAGCCTTGAAAGTTACAGTAGTCTGGTGTAGAGTGAACAAGCTCTTCATTCTGTCAGAGAAAACTAACATTATAATCTTCTCCAGAAGGTACATAATCGAGCCAAATAAAATCAGGAACGACATTTCCACCATCACGAATGATTTAAAGCAGTTGAAGTAAAGTTGGAATGCAACCCCCTCTGAAATCAATCAGATATTTGGTTTATCTCATGTAATCAGACAAGTGGTCATACCATACCTGTTGGTTGGTAATTTGATTGCCAGGTATTAAAGAAAAATTCCCATTTTCTTCCTCTCTTATACGTTTTACTCCATCTCTCATAAACATCATTATAATCTACAGAACCGGAGGATTATAAGTTAGGAATGTTTCAAAGATTCAAATTACCACGAGCTTATCATGAAATTCGTTGAATAATAAAAGTATCTAATCTAATACAACTAGCCACAATCAACTAGTGAGGGAGGTAACGTGATCAATTGGTCGCAGCTTTTTATGAGATACAACTCATGGAACTCTGAAATTTGTAACACCAACATGGTCATTCATTATAGTTATATTATTAGTGGAAGTCCGTAGCTACATAGTGAATTACTGGTTCTGAGTGCATGATAATTATCAGTAATTTATTCATGTAAAATATATTAATCTAAACTTTTTATTCAGCATAAGCTCCATCTATTGTTTCCGAAATTGAGTGTAATCGTTCTACATAAATCGAATAAAATCGAACATGTGATCGATTTGACCGTAACGTGGAGGAAATTTAACACAAGCCTTGATACTCAATCGATTTAAGGGTTTCGAATGAAATTGAAACCAACTATTCGAATTCTTGAATAATTCATGTTCCTTATCATATTGGAATATTTAGGAATGGTAAGGTTAAAACTATAAATCAAAAAATCATATATCACACTGCACAAGATAAGCTCATTTCATAAAACCATAAATCTTAAAAATTTATACCGAACGTGTAGAAAGCAGTATGTGCGACTATCTTGAGAAGAAAGCCAACGTTTCAAATCATATTACATTCCAGTTGAACTTTTCTCCTTGAGTAAAACTACATATCAACAACCCTTTACTTCCTCTATATGGTGGAGAATTTTCTTCGTCATGGTTGAATAATTCAGCATCGATTTTTTAGTAGTAATTATGATTGTAATATAGAATTTTTCATTAGTTGTTTTCATAATTCAAAGCAATATATTATTGAATTGGTCTCGAAAACTTTTCATGGCTATTTATGGCTATATAAGACCCAGGTAACAAGTTAGAAAAGTATAATTGAAATTTAATAATAAGGTACAGTTAATATTGTGATAAGGAAATTTCAATGCGGAGGTATAATAGGAAGGCACAAGAGGATTATGAGAAATTCTACATTATCAAGACATCAAACAGAATGCTGTCGTACACATCTAATTGATCGTTTAGAATCTAATTGTCACCATTTTTAATATCTTCCAAAATTTCTATTGATTCTAGTATGTTCAATTCGAATTTGAATTTGTCCTATCTCGGATTTTAATACGGGATTTGTATGTGACTTTTCCAGAATTTTTGATATCTAAATTTTACATTTATTGGAGGGTATTATTTGAAACATCTAAAGATACCAAAATTCCTTTTTTGGGGAAAGTTAATCTATTTATCAACTTTGAAAGTTTCTTTGAGTTTTTTACTGCATTCTTAGGCTTGAATTCACCTATATTTTTGAAAATTAGAGAGCTATTAACATATTAATAATTATGGTGCTTATAGAAGCATTTTGTTTGTGATTCTTTCTGAGGTTAGGAGAAGTTAATTAACCTACTCTTTTTATGTTCACTATTAAATACAATTTGGCTATTTCCTACAAATTGTTTAATTTTTAATTGGAATTGGTTTGTGGGATGACCTTTTTTGATTTGAGTCAAATCTATTCATTTTATCGTAATAACCTTTTTGGTCTACGATGACAGCTGCATTATTTTTATCGGCTTTCAAAGCACTACATTAGGTTTTGATTTACAAAGATTTTCTAACTTTTTTGATTGTGTAATGAATTTTGGACGAATATAAATGCTTACGTTATCTTTCACATAATCAACAAATAAATCAAATCCAACGGGATGAAAGTAAGTTCAGAATGGAATACCTTAGAGTAATTAAATATGACATAGCATTCCCGATAAAGGCTCTGGTTTTCTTCTTTCAAGAATTTTCATACATTAGTATCGTTTGAAGATGACATGCTAGTGTTGAAACTATAGTCACGATTTGTTTCTATAATACTGGGTTCCCCATAATAGACTACCCATTTTAATATTTGAATTAAAAATTTTTTAGCTTACGAAACAAACTTTTTATTTTACTAAATTACAGCTAACTCTTTGGGATTTATGATAACTTATAAATATTTGACTAATTTAATTCTAACTTTTGAAAATCACGTCTTCCAAATGACCTCCACCAACTTCAACACATTTTTCAATATTAGATAAAAAGTGGTTCATTACAAGGCGTAGCAAACCTTCGTCTATTCCTTCAACTACTTCACGAATTTTGACTTTCAGTTCTTCGATTGTACCTGAATGACTCGCAAACACTTTGGCTTTCAAATATCCCCACAGGAAAAAATCGGGTGCCGTTAAGTCGGGGGACCTTGAAGGCCAAGGCAAATCTCCGAATCGAGAAATGAGTCGGCCATTAAACATTTCTCGCAGGACCCTCATTGAGTTTCTGGCGGTATGAGCTGTTGCCCCATCTTGTTGAAATAGTAAGGCATAGTTAAGTAATCCTCGTCTATTTAATTCGGGAATGAGAAATGTCTCTAGCATATCAACCTAGCGCTCGGATGTTACTGTTACAGCGCGGTTATTTTCATCCTCAAAAAAATAAGGGCCAATAATACCAAAAGATCCTACTCCACACCACACAACAACTTTTGGATTATGGAGGCTCTGTGTAAAGATTTCACGAGGATTTTCATTTGACCAGTATCTAAAATTCTGTTTATTGACCATGCCGTTCAAATAAAAATTTGCTCCGTCGGTCATTAGGAGAATGTGAATTGCTCCTTGATGTAAATCCAAAAATTCTTGACAAAATGCTAACCTTCTCTATCTTGATTGCTAAGGTGCTGTGCCATTTGGTATTTATAGGGATGAAATTTCAAATCCTTTTGAATAATTCGATATAAGCTTCCCTTCGATATTCCTAGGATAAGGGTTTGTCGATTAGCAGACCTTTTAGGACTTCTCGTGAATGCAATTCTAACTCGTTCAATATTTTCTGGTGTACAAAGTGTTCTTCGACGTCCAGGCTTCTTCAAATTTTATACAGAACCATTTTCACGCCAATGACGCACCCATAACTCAACAGTTTTACGACTTGGCGCGTGACCCCTATAGTTGTTAAACTGACGCCGGAATGCACGCCTAACTTCTTCTATCGAATTGCTTCTTATGTAAGTTTCTACAAAAAACATACGTTGTTGGACTGAGTAATCCATGAAAGTTCAAACGGATGTTGAGATAATGTCTCAAAGCAAAAAAATTACATAATTATTGATGAAAACTAACAAACAAAATTTACTTGTGACAGACGCCTACTTGATTAATAATTTACTCAAATCCCAAAGACTACAGAAGATAATCCCACAGAGAACAACCTATTTAGTTATCTCGTAGGAAATTTATTAATAATATAAAATGGGTAGTCTATTATGGGGAACCCAGTATATGTGATAAAAGACAAAGTAACAGTATTTCATTTCATTATATCAATATGATAAATTATTACAAGGTAACGGCTTCCACTGTTGAATTTTCAATGAAACTCCACTTTATTAAATCAACGTTTTTCTCGTGTTCTTTGGTATCAGTATGAGAAGATTATATTGGATTGCATTCTGAGTTATAGACGAATTGTCTGGAACGTTCTAAGAATCTTGTAATTGACTTCCATCCTGCTAGTCGAATATATGAGCCATTACAATATCCGTAATTAAAACCTTTCATATTTTTCAAATCCAATGTGCAATAAACCTTTCTTATTTGTCTTATCAGGTGAATGCAGAGACGGTTGTTGTAGCATTAGATACATCAGTTTAATCGTCTCAGACCTCTGGTTGAACTATAATTCTGCTTGCTTACCGAATAATTAAGCGATATAGAGATTCCGATCAATTCAAATCCCAAAAACTTTCGGTCTTTGGTCCGAAAAAGAAGGGATTTCGAAAGTCCTGTCTTTAGATGAAATAGATGATCTTCAAGAAACCTACAATACATTTGTACGTCATTTTGAAATTATATATCTGTGGCTCCGAAGCAGAACTCGATCTCACTTTTTATTTATTTACCTATTTATTTATTTAATTAATTACACTAGCTCAACGGAAGAAATCCCTTCGGGAGCTCAGGGGTACATTATAATGTAATTACAGAGTAGGAATTGAAATTAACTAATATACACAGCTTTACAAATATCATTAGGATTACAACAAAGTATATCAACAGTCAAACCGATCATCTCGTGGAATCTACACATTTGGCACATTGGGGAAAATAATAACGTATTTGTTCTGCAGAGTGGTAGATAAAATGTTTGTGTTGAACGGGTGCGAGCAGATGTAACATGTAAATTCAGCCTTGACAAAATCACAGGACAGTCAACTAGGCTATGAATGACCTTTACAGGGATAAAATAACATGAATTTCCCTACGTTTATATAACTCTAGGCAAGAGAATCTATCTGATAGAGCCTGGTGGGAAAATCCAATATATGGATAATTACCATTAGCTTTGAAGGGTGAATATTCCGATTCATTGGCTCTATTTTGTTTATATAAACTTTGTAATGGGGGTTCTACACAATTGAAGCATATTCGAGCTCAGAACGAGCGAATGAATTATATAATATTGTTATTGGATCACTATTGGTAAATAGGCGGCAATTCCGGATGATATAGCCCAGCATTCTGTAGGCGCTAGGAACAATTGATTCAATGTGAGGTGCAAATGACAATTTCACTTCAAACAAAATTCCCAAGTCTCTGAAACTATAGGAACGAGCAAGAGCTGTGTCAACAAGCTTATAATTGTAAATAATAGGCGTAATTTTCTTGGTGAAAGTCATTACAGTGTGAATTATTTAATATTTTTATTGGATCACTATTGTTAAATAGGCGGCATTTCCGGTTGATAAAGCCCAGCCTTCTGTAGGCGCTAGAAACAATTGATTCAATGTGAGATACAAATGACAATTTCACGCCAAACAAAACTCGCAAGTCTCTGAAACTATAGGAACGAGCAAGAGCTGTGTCAACAAGTTTGTAATTGCGATTGATAGGCATAATTTTCTTGGTGAAAGTAATTACAGTGCACTCACTAATACTAAGCTCCAGATGATTCATTACACACCAAGTGCTGAGTATATCCAAGTCATGCTGCAGTGAGATATAACATAAAGAATGCTTTACTGTCGAGTAAAGTTTCAAATGGTATGCGTAAAGAAGAAAATAATGAAGAAGAAACGTCATTGATAAATAAATTGAATAGGGATGGTTCAAGTACTGACCCTTGAGGTACACCTGGGGTGACATGAAATGAATACTATTTACGACCTCTATACTCTACATATTGATATCTATCACTTAGGTAAGAATTAGGTGCTAATTCTACAGGAGAAGTAGGTTCCAAATTTTCGATATGCTTAGCGTCGCTCTGCATTGTTTATTTGCAGTGACTTTTTGTAAAGATGTTTCTTGGACAAGAATGTTGGAAAACCTAACTGATAACTGATTCTTACTCAATTATCATTATATATGTACAGGTCTGATTGGGAAAATTGAGAAAAATATGGTTTATCAAATCAAATGTTCTAATATCAAAAAATACATAGTATGCTACTGGTCTTCTTCGCTCGGGTCACTTGCGTCTTCCAAAAATATTAGCTCAGGTTTCTCTTCAGATGTAAGCAGATTAGAGTCAAAATCGTGGCAATCTTCATCAATGTGTTGCTCTTCGATAAGACTAATCAAATGTTCATTTTTCAAGGGATTTATTGAGAGTGATGCAGGAGCAGCAACTAGGTAGGATCATGTCATCTAGCTGAGATAGACTGTGCACCTTAAATCTAAAATTCTGAATCGCTTGTCTTCTGAAAGAAAACATTCAAATTTTATAACTCCAAGCTCTTTCTCATATAGCAACCATCTAATGTGTAGCCAATTATATTTCTTAATATCCAAATTTATTTTAACGAAATAAGTTCTCAAAAACTTGAAAAAGGAATGAACTCTTCTAGAGTCATTTTTTCAACTTTGAAAGGCGTTTTGCTCTTGGCTGATGCCACAAATGTGTACCAATCTCTGTGCACCATTATTGGAACATTGTAAGATTTCTTCGATTTTTCAATTTTGGCATGTTCTGCGTCGCACTCAAGATTGATACTCCCGGGAAGAAGAAATTTCTGATCAATAAGAGGAATATCTTCATGAGAAGTTGCATTGTCTTAACCTAGACGTAATGTTTATATTTATATTCTGACCCCCACAGGTATCTGAATATGCAATCACATGCTTTTTTCGGCAGTTGAGAAAATATTGTTTTAAAAATCGGTATTTGAGGATAAAAAATATTGAAGAGTGAGAAAACATAATATTTTTTATTCTCTTTGAGATCAAATTTCTTTAGCATATCTTTTCTTTGGCAGCAAAATCTGCAATTTTGGAAGAATCGTAAATTTGCGATTGCGACGCGAAAAATAAGAATTTCGGAGGAAATCAAAATCGGTTTTATAGATTTTGATATATTCTACACAATGAAATAAACTCACGATGTTTTAGTTGATGGACAACGGCTAGGCCCACTTTGAAATTTTCTAAGCTCAAAAAAACAAAATAATTCTGAGATTGAAAATTTTGTAGGAAATTCAAATTTCTGGATTTGAGAGTATAATGACAAACATTTTAAGCTCAACCACGTCGAATTTGGTTGAGCAGAATCGGAGATGTTGATGAAAGGGCCCTGTCGGGCGAAACTTTGCACCAACAGAAAAAAGACAAATTTTCTCATCTAAATCCTAATTTTTGAAATCCCAAATGCCTCCTATCAAAAGTTAGACTCCATTGTCCATGAGAAAAAAAATTACGAGAGCGCGCGAAAGCAAAGAAAATTTAAATATAAAAATGCTCTTTCCACAATTTTTGCAGGAGATCAGCATGCCTACGTAACACATTTATAGCAGAAACTTATTGAAAAACATGGGGGATCTCTAGCTGTATCATTGAATATCTCCAAAGCATTTGACCGAGTCTCGCACCAACGCCTTCTTGAACAACTTCCGTCATACGGTTTGCTATAAAAGTGTATACCACGACATTGAGAGTGGCAACCGACTACGTTGTTCCTTTTGTTGTCCTCTATCGATTCATGCAAAATATGTTAGTGTGTTCAATCCGGGGATTGACTTTTTGTCAGTAAAGCGATATATTATTTCAGCGGAATTTGGTCTTTCAAATCGATTGATTCAAACTGTGAACATAATTGTTAACTTAAATTTTTTCACATCATTGTACCTAATCAACCATAACGTTCGTGACTGCTCACGATATCAAGTGTCAACAATGATAAACTCCAAGTATTTTGTTGCAAAAATTCTCATTTACGTTAAGCCTAACATGCTAATAAATCAGAAATGTAATCTATCGATGCTGATATCAATTGTTAATAATAAATCAAGCAGTGCTATATAATATGATGCTCTAAAATAGACAGATTATTATCATCGGTATATGGAATGATACAAAGTTTATTTTGTGCCAGACACTCATTTTTCAACACACATTCTATCTAGTGGAAATCATTATTCAAAATGTTTGACTTTCGATAAAGTTAACGCTTTATTCAACTTCCAATTAATTATTATTAGCCACTTCAGGAAGTATAGGCTTACACCCGTTATCGACTCTGTAACTATTAGTCTTTGTTCATTAGTTGCTGGAATATATAGATTATTCTTGACCCATGTATGAATTATTAATTCAGTCACCAGAGGGAAAAAATGATTTGAAAACCGACAGCCCCTTTCCGAAGTGGCTTCTTATGTATTTTGTCGCGCTTATAACGCAAAAAATAGTTAAAAATTCCATACCTTGTGCTTTTGGAGGTATGGTCAGTTTTTCATTCCAAAAAATTGCTATATTTCGGTTTTTTTGATATAGAAAAAAAAGTTTGATGTTATGAAAAAACTTTTCAAACACAAGTTGTTGTAAATGTCTTGACGCAACTTTTCGTTCCGGTTTTAAAACTCTAGCTACTAAGGGCCTTATGATAATATAATATTCCTTCAGTGATCAAATCAAAAATACCTAAGTTCAAGAAATCGTGCAAAATTATTTATCATTTTTTGAAAAGTCAAATCTCAAGTCATTCTCATTCTCTAACATTTCGTATATTCATGTAGGACATATCATTAACAAAATATCAAATGAAAAAAAATACCAATATAACCTCAATATAGACCCAATTGGGAATGGAAATAACATACTTATTTATCCGTTAACCAAATTGTTGAAGACGCCGGAATATAACTTGATTTATAGCACCATAATAGCCTATAGAGCTTTCTCTAGCCAAGTTCTGAAGGAAACTATACTACAGGAGGTGAGACGAAGATTGGGAAAATGTATGGCATTTGAAAGAGGTCGTATCGAAAATCTGTCATAGGAAAATTACCGCATTACAAAATGATCTCAGTTCTCACTTATTGTTTTTGTATTGACATTTTTCTATTAAATGTGTTAATTAAACTTACGTTTCACTTTTGGTTTTGATCCTACTAATTGTCATTTGTTTTTCATGTAAAACTTGATTAAATCAGCGTTGACGTTATTTCTTGAATGAGCAAATTAGACAGATCAAAGTTATTGACAATACTGAGGGCTTCCCAACCAAAACATCGAAACGTGGGTATATCTCCGTGAAAAAAAATAACGACGACTTATTTTTTGTCTTTCAGGTGAAGATGTACCCCACTCCATAACAGTCCTACGTCAAGAATATAATTCTTCACTTTTGCCATAGTAGGGTTACCTTAATGATTCAGATAATCTGATCTATAACTTCCCCACGTTATAAAATTGTACTGTATTGAACTAATAAAATTCAGTAAAGTACCTGATATCAAGGAATATATGCAACAGTTGGTACACTCGAACACCATAGCAAAATATTGATAATAAAATATCATCAACTGATAAAATTATGCAAAACATTATTATTTGATATCACATGATGAAATATTGTACAACTTGTTATATATTTATTCTAGTTCCCATTCATAACAAATATTTACATACAGATTCTCATAATAGCGATACTTCAACAATCGATAGTCGACATAGATAATTGAAATTTTTTCAGAAGCGCTTCTCCAAAGTTCGGTTTGAGAGTACATGGTATGGAATTTTGATGGTGACAAAATACCGACAAAAGGTCTAGCTATATTCCTGAATTTGGGGGTGGTACCTACCCATCGCAACATCTTTGTTCATTTCATTGAAACGTGAGCGAAATTATAATAACTTCTAAAGAGCGGCAACGGAATTTGTCATCTGCCAAATTAATCTGCAGGTTAAATGAATAAGTACTCCTCATATTGATATATATTTGAAGCCAGAAACACGGTTGCCTTACGGTTCAATAAGATACCATAATTCAATTCGGAATAAACTATGATCAATTGATCATGTAACCTCCCTCACTTTTATTAGCAAACTAGCTTTGGGACTCTCCTGTGGATCAAATGTATATAATTGTAGGAACATGAAATATATCGGAAAATGAAATTAGGAGTTAACATTTTCTCTGACCTAAAGTGTTGTAACATGCCTATCTCTCTATGGGACTCTATCCAAGGAACTTATATAATTCCTATTCCTCAATCTAATCACTCAATTACTGTAATGTATTTAATTATTAGTTATCATGACTGAATATTATCCTTATAGTCTAGGAGCCAGAGCGATATTGATGGTCTAAACATTAACCCGATGGCACTATGGTTAATCGTTAGAGGACGGTCCAATGACCAATTCATCTCACAGACCGATTTTTCCCCGGCTGCTAGATCTCGAGATACAGCATCCGCATTTTTTTTGACTGGAGGTTAACCCTTATACACTTCCACCATGTACCATCATTTTTGATCGTGTCCGCTTAAGGCCAACCAGTTAAAATTGACCGGAAAATGGACTGCAAGTTAACCCCCCCCCCAAACCTGGTAGAAAATGTTCATTGGTATTGGCAATTGTTAACATACCCTATGCCATCAAAAGTTATCGGTCCATTTCCTAGTAATTGGCCATTATTTGGACTAATAATGCTTCTTTTTTTCATTTTGTGGATAAAACTTGCGGGTTACAAGGTAACATGATGGCACCATGTTAAATAACTTTATTGGAGGTCAAATATTTATTAAGCCTTTTTCACAAACTTAAACAATCTTCAAAAAATCACATTCGTAGAAAAATTGAATTGTGTTGTCATGCTTACAATGAATCTGCATGTTTAAATCAAATGTTCAAATTGTCCCCCATTGACTTCCATACAATGATACAATCTTGACTGAAGACCGTCTCTCACATGGTTCAGCATAATTGTAGTTATTTGATGACACTCATTTACAATTCGTTGGCGTAGTTCGTTCAAATTTCCAGGCTGAGTCACAAAAATCTTGAACTTAAGATGTCTCCACAAATTTTGGAATCAATTCCATTACGTACTTATGGCGAACGCTACGTTCAGGATGGCTTTCGTTAAATATCCTTGCAGCGGCTCGGGCATAATTTTGATTTTGGTAATAAAGGCTAACCAGCTCAACACGTTCTTGCAATGTGTACACCATGTTTTTTGAAATTTGAAACAAATCAGCAAAGTAGTAACTCAACAGATTGATAAAAATCATGAAATGTCGAATAAACGTTAAAACCAGATAAACACCTTCTAAGAACAAAAAATGAAAGCAACATGAGGAAATGTTTTTCTGTTTTTTTAGTCATTAGTTTGAGAGAATGTATTATTGTATGTAAGTCAATGGAGGACAATTTAAACATTTGATTTGAACACGCAGATTTAATTTCTTACATTGTAAGCATGACAACACAATTCAATTTTTTCACGAATATGACTTTTTGAAGATTGTTTAAGTTTGTAAAAAAGGTTCAATAAAAATGAGCTTGTGTATTGTACAAATAACCAATATATTCAAGGTGGCGCATTCGAGCAACAAAATTAATTTTTGGCGAAAACGGTTCATCAAATTTACGTTTTTTATACACCGTTGTAAAGAGGCTTCCAAGACCTTCCAAATGACGTATCACTCAACCCCTCTCCCCTATTCAATTTTGAGGGGTTGAAGTGCCCCCTATTAGGGGGTTGCTCGTTCAAGCCTCAAATATACTACGAAAGATGTCCCCCGAATAAAATCATCCGATGTGTTTCGGGAGATTTTTCCACTCACTATGGGATAAAAAATATACGGGGTGACTCGTCTCAGATGGAACACCTTGTATATCACATCGGTGAAGAGAACACTTTTGTCTATAAAAGACAAAATTGACGTAATTGTCGAAAGTGAGTTCAGTATAAATGCGAGAAATATTTGGTATTGAAAGGACACAAGTTAACATTATAAAAATTAAACTTGAATTAGAGAAGAAAGTTCTAATTTAGAACAAAAAGAAAATTTCCCGAAAAAAATTCGAAAGTTGCAGATTTTAAAGCTTCGAATGGTTGTTTAGAAAAATGTTGTGAACGACACAATATAACTTTCAAAACAGTTTGTGATCGATATTGACATGGACATTGTTAAAGACAACAGCAAAGCAACGTGTTATTCCACACCAATATGGAAGGTAGAATTTTATTAATTATTAGGAAAAACAAAAATTCTCGCTGCTTCAGAGGATCAAATATAGACAAACTGCCTTTAGAATATGTGTCAAATAAAAGAGCTTGGATCAAGACAGAAATAGTGAGTCATGGTTCAGAATTTGACGGAAAAGACAAGAGAAATATCTTACTATTTTTGGATATTGTAACGTCTCATCCCAAACTGCAATTACAAAATGTTCTGCCTTCAAATACAATACAGCCTCACACTGCCGACTTTTCGATCAAGTTTCAAGGTAGTGTAATTATAGGAAATATGTGTTAAGAAGACTTCGGATTTTCATCAACAGCGAAAATTCTTACGAAGAAGAACAAAAACGTATAGACTTTACTAGTGCTTTGATATGGATGTCAGTAGCTTGGAGAAATGTTTTTCTCACTACAATTTCAAGATGTTTCGCGAAGGCGGGATTCTTTTACGCTATTGAACATTAGGACATTTTCAACGAGGAAGACGAGATTCCACTAGCCTAACAATGTTCTGCCTTACCTACAATGAATGGAGTAAGTGTAGAGAATTATGATGCATCTACTGATCAAAGTGTATTGAATGGAAACACCAGTTTCGATATCCAAGAAATCATAGATGAATTGCACACTGGAGGAACAGGTTCTGACAGTGAAAATGAAAAATTTTAACCGATACTCGCACATTAATTGTAAAAAGCTCATCTATTTTGAAAACTTTTTGTTCAGTAATGATAACATTGAACTTGCCTAAATGTGACACACAATTGTATTAGCAGTACATTGCTAATCATTATTTTGTCAGGACATAAAATTGATGAAATGCTCATGTAATTAATTATCTCTATTCTGAATCCAATAATATATAATTGTGAATTATTTGGGAAAAAGAAAGGCATAACATGCATTCTTACAAGTGCTATCCATTTGATTTGAAAGTTGTGTAATAATTGCATCTGATCCTTCTCTGCCCCAAGCATAGTCACCTGGATTGCAAAGAAACAATCGCATGTTTGCTGAATTTTTCCACTTTACACCAACCCCCAAATTCATCATTATGTTATTATTGTTATCATGAAATATCGGTAATGAGCCGAGGTAGAATACCTATTTAGGCTCAATTACTGAAAATACAGTGTTCAAAGTTGTGAAGTAATACATATAGGAACAATTATTTGTCAATAAATCGGATCACAATGAAGATTGACAATTAATTTTCGTATATCAGAATGAGCCACTAGCTACCGGAGGAAAAAACACAAACTTTACGTTGTTATATTTCAATTTGTCATAACGATTTTTGAAGGTGTTAACTGACGTAGCACACACAAAATCACAAAGAAGATTATTCAACTCAGAAAAAATTCTGTTTGCAAGGAACTCCTGACGTGACTTCGATTTGAAGTGTTCCTTTTTAAGTTTCCAATCGTGACCTCTCAATCGTTGATCCTGATTAAGACTGTATAGGTGATTTGAATTGTACTCGAATAAACCATTTAGAATACGATAGGTCACGATCAGATCTCCTCGAAGTCGACGTTCCATAAACGAAGACCTAAGTGGATGAAGGTGTTAAGCAACATTTTACTGAAAATTGAGATATTTGCGTGGATGAAGGTGTTAAGTCCATATGTACTAAAATCTTCATCATTCATGAACATCGAGGGAATCTATTCGATTTTAAAAATGGATGGAGGTGTTATGTGACTAGCTGGCATCTCCATCGATAACGAATGAAGGTGTTAAGTGCACTTAGCACATACGTCCACTCGCATCGTTCGGGTTCATGACAGTGCCAAAAGCACATAGCGCCTTCATCCATCACATTTTTGTTTTGTTACGCGTCTTCGCCACTATTGTTTTGAGTGTTTTTTATGAGAAAAATGAATTCAAGAAGTAAAAAAATGTGTGAAATGGCTTTACAGCTATCGAGACCTAATACTGATAATGACTGTGTATATTTAAATAACAATATAATAAGATTCTTGACCCAGTATGAATTAAATATGAAAAAAAAAATATACCTGTCGTTTTGGCATTAAATTGCATCAAAAAACGTTGGCCAGAGATTAAAAACCACACACCTCTTGATCAATCGGATTATATAAATGCGGTAAAGTTTTGTTTAGAATGCACTTATTTTCAGTACGGTGAGCAATATTTTGGACAAATTTTCGGCACAGCAATGGGATCTCCTATTTCAGCTACCATTGCTAACCTCGTTATGGAATGCCTAGAGGAATCTGTTATAAATTCATTAGATTTTCAGCCTGTATTCTTTAAACGGTATGTAGATGATTGCCTTATGTGTGTTCCCAACGATAAAATTCAATATGTGATTAATAAATTTAACAATTTCCATTGTAAACTTCAATTCACTTGTGAAATAGAAATAAACAATAACATTAATTTTCTAGATATGACCATTATGCATGATGCAGATGGAAAAATAAAAACTTCTTGGTTTACTAAAGAAGTCTGGTCTCAACGTTATATCCATTTCAATTCCGTTGCACCAACTAGTTATAAAAAAAGTGTCATAAACAGCCTCACAGACCGCGCGGTAAAATTATCCCACGCAGAGGACCGTCCCAAAAATTTAAAAATTGTTCGTAATGCATTGGAAATGAATGGCTACCCAAAAACTTTCTACAATCCTATCATTAAAGAGAGAATAAACAAAATCTATAATGGTTCTTCATATAAAAATAACATAACAGGTAATACAGACAATTATATAACTTTACCATACATTCCGGAGACTCAGAAAAAATTAAGAAATGTTTGAAAAAGTACGATATAAATGTTGCGCATAAGCCTACTAACTGTGTTGGGAAATATTTCTCAAATCTAAAACCTGTAATACCTACAGATGAACAAACCCACACAGTATATAAATTGAATTGTTTAGATTGTGATGGAACTTATACTGGAATCTCTGAACAATATATACAAAAAAGAATGTACGGCCATGAGTATAGCACAAGAAATAATAACTTAGAAAATTGCATCACCCTTGCTAAGCACTGTTTTGATTATAACCATCAATTTGATTACAAAAATGTTAATATTTTAACTAAAGAAACCAATTATTATAAGAGATCTATCCTGGAGATGATTCACATAAAAAGGGATTCAAATTCTGTAAATCATAGGAATGATATTCAAGGATTGAGTCAGATTTATACTAACTTGATTAATTAAAACTCTTGCAAATTCCTACATACGTCTCTATAATGTTAAAAGTATATTTTAGGAAGAACGCTTAAAGTAAACTAAATTCCAATGCAAGTCTGAAACCTTTTCAAGTACGTCATAAATCTACATCTGGGTCATGTTATTACAAACAAATAGCTTTGAACTCCAGTTACTTTGAGACCATAGCAATATGCGTTTGTACATTATGAGAATATTACTTAACAGTGGTTTCTTGTTACAAAAAAATCGATACTTTAATATTAACGATACAATTTTCGATTATTCGTGGTTCTGTTCGTTTCGACTGCGTGAGCTTTTTGATTGAAAATTGTGCGATATGGACGCTTGTGCTAATTAGTTTTAGGGTTAACCCTTTTTAACAAAATAAGTTTTCTGATGATTGTCGTGAGACCGAAACGTACGTGAAGACGAACATTTATAACAGAGTGTTAATGTGACCTAATTCCCGAGAATTTTTTATATATTTAAATAACGGAAATTCACCGAAGACATATCGTAACCTCCAAAACTATCGTTTCCAAATCCAACCTAACAGCACTTCTATGGAAGTGGGAGTTGGGGATTTGCATGGTAAGCATACGTATCTTATAGTTTACAAGTGATATTGTGGTATTGTTTGTGCTTTAGAATCGTGTTCATTAATATATTGCAGCGTCTCGAGAAAATTCATCATGCCCACCTGATTCCATAATTCAGCAACCAAGAACCCATATCAAAGATCCTGGAGAGAGTGAACCATCATGTTCACATTATACATACGTTATTCGAGGAAGAAGCTCGTGTAGAAGTTCAAATAAAGACAAAGTGAGGACCTATAGTGATGGTAAGTGCAAAATTATTTATTATTTCATCTAAAAAAAATATTGCGTATAAAATATCGACAGGACAGGACTAAGAAAAAACTAACATTTTTGATTAATTTGCTACTTATCTTTTTCTATAGGCAATATATTTAAATATACTTGCCTCCAACCTATTTGAACTATCGTAAAAATTAAGTCGATTGCCTGATACGTACGCTTGGGTGGTTTCAACCAACTCAGAGATAAGAAACGAGAAGAAATTTGTCAGAAAGGAATAAATGATTTGTTTACAATCACCTGACCGTTAATATCTGAGCAGATTTCATTCCCTACTGAAGTCAAGTAAAATTTAAAAATAATGAATATAGTATTATAATAGTTACTGCTCCTTTATTCCCAAGAATTCCACTTTCAGTTGATAACTAAACCTAAACGTACTTATCTTTTACAGATTCCGAAACAAAGTCTGAAAGCGGAGTAGATGAACATGGCTACTTCTGCCTCAGGATATCCGGTCTCCACTTCCGGTCTAGCTGTCGATGTGCATCCGGTGCATGAGCTCGTCCTTATCAGTTTGAAAGGATGTAGGTGATAAGGATTTTATTTTATTTGTAAAGAGTATACAGGGTGTGTTCAAAAAGTGTGTCACATGTACAGAGTCACGTGACTAACACATGGCAGCATGGCGGCCCTAAGGTCCAACTGTCATGGCGGCCATAAGAACCAACTGTCATGGCGACCATAAGGTCCAGCTGTCATGGTGGCCATAAGGACCAGCTGTCATGGCGATCATAAGGACCAGCTGTCATGGCGACCATAAGAACCAACTGTCATGGCGACCATAAGAACCAGCTGTCATGGCGGCCATAAGGACCAGCTGTCATGGCGACCATAAGGTCCAGCTGTCATGGTGAGCATAAGAACCAGCTGTCATGGCGACCATAAGGACCAGCTGTCATGGCGTCCATAAGGACCAGCTGTCATGGCAGTCATAAGAACCAGCTGTCATGGCGGCCATAAGGACCAGCTGTCATGGCGACCATAAGGACCAGCTGTCATGGCGACCATAAGGTCCAGCTGTCATGGCGACCATAAGGTACAGCTGTCATGGCGAACCCAAGGTACAGACTGCTTCGTGGAGGGGGCTCCGCCACCTCTAGGAAGCAATCTGTACCTTTGGTCCAAAGGTACAGGCTGCTTCATGGAGATGTCACCACCACGTGACAGCTGTCATGGTAACCATAAGGTCCAGCTGTCATGGCGACCCTTGGGTACAGGCTGCTTCATGGAGATGTCGCCACCATATGACAGCTGTCATGGTGAACCAAAGGTACAGGTTGCTTCGTGTAGGTGTCACCAACACGTGACAGCTGTCATGGTGAGCTAAAAGTACAGAACGCTTCGTGGAGATGTCGCCACCACGTGACAGCTGTCATGGCGACCCTTGGGTACAGGCTGCTTCATGGAGATGTCGCCACCATATGACAGCTGTCATGGTGAACCAAAGGTACAGGTTGCTTCGTGTAGGTGTCACCAACACGTGACAGCTGTCATGGTGAGCTAAAGGTACAGAATGCTTCGTGGAGATGTCGCCACCACGTGACAGCTGTC
Source organism: Endomychus coccineus (assembly GCA_958510875.1). Lineage (NCBI taxonomy): Eukaryota > Metazoa > Arthropoda > Insecta > Coleoptera > Endomychidae > Endomychus > Endomychus coccineus. The sequence continues at coordinate 32,732,152 of OY294070.1, read as the reverse complement.
ATGGCGACCCTTGGGTACAGGCTGCTTCATGGAGATGTCGCCATCATATGACAGCTGTCATGGTGAACCAAAGGTACAGGTTGCTTCGTGTAGGTGTCACCAACACGTGACAGCTGTCATGGTGAGCTAAAGGTACAGGCTGCTTCGTGTAGGTGTCACGTGACAGATGTCATGGCGGACCGAAGGTACAGGCTGCTTCGTGTAGGTGTCACCACCACGTGACAAAGACTGCTTTGTCATTGTTTCAATCCGGCGACCATAGTTTACGAACGATGATGACGTCACTGCTTCGAACCGATGACAGTAACTGATTCAATCCGGCGACCATAGTTCACGAACGATGATGACGTCACTGCTTCAAGCCAATGACAGTAACTGATTCAACCCGGCGACCATAGTTTACGAACGATGATGACGTCATCATCGTTCACGAACTATGATGGTCAGATGAGGAATGAAATGCGAGTAATAATAATGATACTCTATGTGTAAATGTGAATAGTTGGAGGTTATGATAAAGATATCCAGTAAGTTTGTAAATGTGTCATTATGCATATATCTTTTGAAGAATACACACGTATACTTAGAAAATTTGTGGAGAAAGTTCATGAACTAAGAAGAGACTTGAATTTTTACGAACATAAAATAAAAGTTATAAGACTGTTGAATACATTTACAAGTGCAAAAAGTGAAGATAATGATGGGAGTGGGGATGTTAAAAACAAATTTCGTGATTCTAACCACAATTCTGAATGGTATTCTATACGCAAACGTTCCCCAACACGTGGAGCGCATTTATATTTGTCTGAAGGATGTTGCAACCGATGGTGGTGGGGGGTGTAACCGTACCGAATGGATTCCGATGAATTTTAGAAAAATCAACGATAATCAATTAGAGGTATTCGCATTCAACATTCCTCAAGATAATCGTACCACCATACATTATAAACTTAAACTTTTATTCTTTGATCGGAGTGAGGGAGATATGGCTGAATGGCAATTGCTCCAACAATCATCATGTTTACCACATGTCATACAAAAGACAATATCAACACCATCCACACGTACATCATCCTCACTAGACGAAGAAATTTCTAAAATTTTCGCAATTTTGTATGCAATTTTATCTTCTTTATCAGTACTAATGTTGAAAATGTTTGTTAAATATGTAAAGAAGGCTATTTACCATGTAAATAAATGATTGTATGAAGATATAAGTGTTTTAATAAAACAAAAGGAATGATAATTATAATAATATATTGACATTATCATTTGCTAGTTCATAAGCTTTATTTTTGTGATTGATAACACATTCTATCAATGACTCGATGTTGATATCACTAATCAATTGTTCACCCCCCTCTTCTTCTGCGGCATGAATAATATTTCCTCTTGCATACCATTTCAAATCGCGGCGGAAATTCTGTTTCACTTCGTTACCAATATCGATAGCATGAGATATGTTAGACCATTTACGTATTAATCGCATTCCCCGATTTTGTAATTTTCTGTCGGCATCACGCCAACCATCCTCCTGTCGACGCATTAGGTACCATTCTGGTCTCATATCATTCGATGTTCGATATAATCCTAAATAATATATATTATATAAATTTTATTATAAAAAACAAAGTAATTACCTAAATTTCGTCTCTTTCCAAAATTTATAGGAGGTGGAACAATATTTGGTGCAATGTTATTCCGTAAGGTGATAACATTCATTTGAATTTGTTGAGATAAGCGTTGAGATCGTTCATTCGCAAGACATTCACGTTCCTCAGCTCTTTCACGTTCTTGTTGTTCATAGAATTTCTCGTACTCACAATATTTCATCATAATAAATTTCATTAACGAAAACAGTTCACGTAACTCGATGACTTTAGGAGTTCGCATTTGCATCAATAATGATTCGAAATCAATAGCATCTAGAACATAATATTTCTTTCGTGCATCAGTCTTATCACAAATTTCTAAATGGTGTATATGCGGGTTTTTCCTCAACAATCTTGTTATAACACCCTTTTTAGCATGATATTTTTTGCCGCGATAACCTAACCAATCCAATAGATCTTCATTCATCAGAACGCGTTGGTTTAGTTGAATATTCCAAAATAAATAGTTTCTTTTATCGTTTCTTATATCGATCCCAAATTTTAGACACACTTCATTAACTGTTAACTTAATAAAATTGTTGGTGGACCATGTAGCCACATTTGAATCACGAACGCACGCTGCTAAGTTCATTTTTATAACTGAACATTTTCTGAAATGATTCTCTCTTACATACGTGAGAACGTGAACGTGAATAGTGAGGGTGGGGGGTAACTCTCCGTTTCGATATCATTGCAAACGTTGATAACTGACTGATAACGTCACTAGTTGTTTCAATTTGTTTCATTTCCAGCAACCGACTACCATAGTTTACAAACTATGATCGTCGGATGTTTACATCACCACCTACCGTTTGAGAAATAAAATATCAAATATAATAATAATAACATTTATTGGGAAAGATACATTTTGATATTACATCATTTAGAACATAAATTATAACATTATGATTCATCACCTGGTTCTTCACACCAAATTCCGAACTGATCCTGTAATCGGAGAATACTCCATTATACGATCGTTAATGATGATGCAATAAGCCCTGGTGTTTTTGGGGAAATTCAGGAAACTTTCCATCTCTAGTTTGACGTCAACTGTTGATGACTTTATAGCATCGTTTTGTTTTGAACAGTCAATCACAAAAATTGCTCTATTCTTGAATGCTATATAATCCAACATGGGTTCGCTTATTATTTTATTTGAAAATGATTTCTGGAAATCATAGTACATCTGGTATGCTTCCACGTATTGCTGGTCGGTGAAATTCAATTTCATTGCTTCATATGGATAACACTCTGAATTCAAGTATAATTTAACATTTAGCAAGTTTATATTATCGAAATATGCACTGTGCTTAACAGGATTATTTTTTCGATCAGTTTGGAAAGCTAGAATCACATATCTGGGTCGTTCCAAATTCATTGAAGTTTTAACAGCCCAAATGTCGCGAGTGCTCTCCTTCATCAACGGATTTTCATGCAGATCCCAACTACGGAATGGAATCAAAATAGGCTTCTCAGCACTCAAATTCCCCAACATTTGAAATTTAACTTGATCACTTGGAAACACATGTCGCACTTTTAATGCTATCGTCTTCACATTTATTTTAGCCGTTTTCGTGCCTGTGCTATTAGTATAGCAATCGTTATCGGTTCGAGACCTTATCAAGCGCAGCTTATGTTTTCCACTCAAAACTTTGTTATAGTCAATGAATAGGCCTAGTAGAAAATTCAACGGTATCCATAAATTGATTTTATTATTGTAGACTGAACTCAATACATCCTTAAATGACCATCCAGAAATAGCTAGAGGTATAGATTCATGTTTGGCATATGTTAGATAAGCTCTGATGGTGCTGACAATACCAGGATCGCGTACTTTGTCTATCTCTTTTCCATTCAATTCATAACTGATATATTCGAAGAGAAACGCTCCGAAATTATTCGTTAGTTTACATTCACCATCACCACTTGCTTCTGGCTGGAATTCTGCCTCGATGAATAAAGCAGACGAGGCCAAATCTTCCAACACATCTTGTTGATTGATTAATATCTCAATTTCATCGCTGTTGCCAAAAGATGTTGTGTGGGGATAGTAGGTATGAGTTTCTTCTCGGATGATGTCTTCATTGAAGTTTGGCTCGTTGAATATTTGAAGTTTTTCCGACATTGTAACCAAGGGACTTCAAAAAATTGATATTTTCCAATGATAGTGATGCAGAAGCAACCTTCTCCCTCGAGCTCGTTGTAGATAATGACTGATGACCACTATGGAGATGTCTTTTATTGCTGAAATCCAAACCCATGTTCTCAAGTGATGGCTACTGCAACCTTCTCAGTTGAATTCCTTTCATATAATGAGTGGTGGTGAGTATTGGATTATTATTTATTGTTGTGAGGTATAATCCCTAACGATCTTTTTCAATTCCAATCGTATAATAATTTCTTCTCCACGAAAATTTACCGGTTTCCAATTCTGATCTAAAATATTCAGCGTGATGTTATCGAAGGACGTCTTGCTGATGACCGGTAGATAAATAAGATTCTTCGGCTCTATATCAATGGAAAACCCAGGTGGTACAAGAGGTGAGAACTCATATATCGTATGAGCTATCTTATTGTTATAATATGCTCCTGCGGTTAAGTTACACTCAACACGTATTGTTTGAACTTTGATTATGTTTATAGGTCGATCAGATACGTGTAGTTCGCGAGATGTCAATTTCTTTTTGCTGAATCCCAACAGTTCGCTTATACTATCTTTAGGAATAAAATTCACTTCAAAATCACTCTTCAGCTCTGTGTGTAGAGTGTTGTTGTTAGATTTTATTGATAATTTCCGGTCACGTTCTTCTTGCTTCACTCCCATCCCACAAACTGAACTTTGTATGAAATCCTCGATGTCTGTCAACTCGTAGGACCCCGTAGGTATAGTTACTACTTCTTCCTCACCCTTCACATTTTTATAATAAAATTTATTAAAACCTTCTTCAATGTTCGGAATGCTATTGTACGTATGCAAGCCAACAAGTGCGATAGAATAATATGAATGAGGATCTAGTTCTATAGGTGGGTGGAAATCTACAGATAAGCGGGAGCTCTTACCCGTGATAGTGAACGTCTGAGACATGATTGATGCAAACTTTACCAACAATCTATTTATATACTAATAAATGCAGGGTTAGTCGAGCACAACTGAAGAGTTAGAGAGGAAATCTAAACATAACTGACCACAATTATAAGTGTTATATTGTTGAAAATTGTCGTGATTGAATAATATCTTACACTTTTTGAAATAATCCACTAGTTCGCGAGGGGGGCGTAAATTGCCAAAACTATCATAATATAAAACTGTATCACCGACTTTATTAAACCCAACCCAGTGAGTGCCTCCATTGTCCGAGCTATCTAAATTAACTATTCCACGCTCGTTTTTCCATGGTCCGTTGGATGGTAGTTCATCACGCATAAATACTCCTCTAAAATGTGGAATTTTCAGAGCTTTTGCTAGTTTTCGTAGATCGAGATCGGTCAGAGGTCTTCTGGGTAGGTTTACTGACAGTTTTTTGGATGTTTATTTAAATATAGACCAAGACCTTTGCGATACTTTTTCAAATATAGACCAGATCCTTGTTTCCCCAAAGCTATAGCTTCCATTGTTTTATTATGTCTTTCCGTTTCCTCCAAGGTTTTCCGAGCTGCTTTGCTGTCGTTGACGGCCTTAGCGATGCCTGCACCACCCCCCGCCAATGCTCCAGCAGCTGATAAGCCGGCAAACAGAGGTATTAAAAATGGTAGAAATCCTCCAGTCTTTGGAATAGGAATTACTCTTGGTAACCGAACATTTTTCCGACCACCCGCTTTTTTGAATTGTTTTCGTGCAACTTTCAACGCTGTTTGGGATGTTTTCTTCAGATTGGATGAGTCAAACTTATTCTTCATAACTTTTCTCACCCCATCGACAATTGCACTTCCGAACCCAACCTTCTTTCTCATACCCATTCCCAATTTCCTCTTTGCCTTCATAATTTTATTTACACCGAAAGCGGCAATCCTTTCTCCAAATTTTGTGTCTTTAGATTTGACACGTTGCCAAGCAGCGTTCTCTAATATTTTATCCGCCTCGTGACGTCCTTCCAAACTAGCGTTTCGCAGATATGAAATATCGTGTTGACGGCAAGCTTTATCGAGTGGATTGATACCTGAATCTCCTCTTCTCAACCGTTCTTCTAATTTTGTACCGGGACCACAGAATTGATAACCAGGAATATGAAGTTCAAACGGGAGCTTGTTTATAAGCGTATTGAGAACACCTTCTCCTACGTACGCTTCCATACAGACTGATGAAAATTCAAGATTGCACCGTTATTTAACGAGGGGAGGGAGAAAGATCAAAGATCTCAAAATAACATTTTTTATTAATTTCAAAATTTTCTCAATACAAAAGACTTAAGTATAATCTTAACAATATATGTTTCAAATATTATAATCTTCACTCTTGATTCACCCTCATATTCACGGAATTTTTGTTCTATTATAATAACCATACCCTCGAGTCAATAATATTCCAGCTATTTGTTCGTTCCTAATAATCTCCAAATGATCAATGATGGATTCATTGAACGAGATCCGAATTATTGATCCAACTGTTGTGATTATTATCTAGACCCAACCATTTCACATACTGTTGACCCCTCCTCTTTCGTAATATTTTTTCGACTAAATACACATCGGGTTGTTTTGTTTTCTGTAATTCTTCCTCGTAGAAACAGCCGCTGATTGGTGCGTTGGTCATATCTTCTAGTAGATATGTGACCGGGTTGGTAATTTTTACTTTGATGATTTTAAATAATTCCGTACTCCAATTGGGCGTAAATCCCTTCTCAAAAATATGTTTAGCCTTACTTATTCGTACCACATCTCCTACGTTGAATTTGTGAGGCAGAGCTAACTTGATGTGTGAGTAGGATCGCTTCAATATCTCGCTCTCAATCTGTTTCGTCACTTTTATTGGAGCCATATTTATAGTACTATGTTTACGTTTATTATATTTTTCTGTGGTTTCTTCAAGTATATCAAGCCATTTGTATTTCCCGCTGAGACTGAAATGTTTGTAGAGCGATTCCTTTAACGTTCGAATGACACGTTCAGCAATGGCTGCTTTTTTCACACTATACGTATTATAATGATTGATATTATGTTTCTTCATTAGATCGTTAAAGTGTTTATTGAAGAATTCTTTTCCCTGATCGCTTTGCAGATTCCTAGGCTTACGATGTCCTTCTAGCAATATAGAACTGACCGCTTTCCGAACTTCTTCGGCTGATTTTGTTTTCAGCGGGCGTGTCCATAGAAATTTCGAGAAACAATCGATCATAATCAAAATGTATTTGAATCCTCTATTTTCACGAGCGTAATTACCCATTTCTGCCAGATCCATTTGCCACAAATCATCCAAACCTTTTATGATCGTTCTGCGTCGTTTGAAATTCTTCCTACTCGGCTTATGAAGCTCATGCACAACTTGTTCTCTACTCATCTTATCAATGTGGAAATCTAGTGTAGAATTAATTTTTTGGGTATATTCACAGGATTTGGAGATATACGTTTCACAGAGCCCTGCTTTGTTGTTGTGGATGATGAGGGTCTCTTCTTAGAAGGTTCCACAGATGTCATCCGTCGTTCTAACGCCTCCACTTTACTAGTAATGTCATTTAGACGCATGTTCACACTGTTAAATGTGTTATTGATCTCTTTCAATTCATTTCTGTTTTCCCTCACACTATCACTGATTGTTTTATACTCTGATTTTATATAGATCCCCATTCCATTATATTTATTCTGAATGTCCATCAGATGTTTATCAATGTTGAGAATAACCTTGTCATTCGTTAAGTTATGTTCATCCAGATCCTTGTTGATATCTTTGATCAAATTATCAACCCTAACATTGAAGGTATCTTTAAGACTGGTTTCCGTTTTCAGATTCAGTTTGTGTGTTAATTTATCAACATATACTTTATTTGCAACATCTCCATCATCATTCGGTGATTTTACGTTGCACAATCTACGATTTTCCATATCATAACTTCCATCGCTCGTTAGGAATAATCCTTGTCCGTGAAATTGTTTGAAATTATTATTAAATACATTTGTATCATATATCCACATGGAAGAGGAGGCTCTGCCAAACTTATCCATTGAAACCATCTTTATAACTGAGATGAATTTGTCTTACACCTGGTTTTTGTTCAATTACCCCTGCCTCTATCAATTCTTCTATTATAGAGATTATCTCATTGTGATGATTATGGTTACCTGCATGCGAGGATGCAACAACAAGTCTCAGTCTATCCACAATTTCGTTAACGTCATCCCAATAAACATATTCGATAGGTTTCTCGTTATATTCAAGCATATCATTTTTGATATATGCACTTCCAGTGTATGTTTTGGCTCTGGGTCTTTTCATGGAATTAATCAAAGGTTTCAGTACATTTTTGTATTTTACAATGTTTCTTATTCGATCAGCTGGATCGTTATTACGCCTATGGGCACTAGTCATTTCCATCATTTGACTGTAATTTTTCCCATCTTCCACAGTGTAAGTATCAGGTAGAACATCTCTATAAAATATCAAATTATACAGTCCTGTGGTACCCTTGAACGGAGTACCCTTGATAATTATATTACTCTCACTATCAATTTCTATAGGTTGATTACCCATGAACCATTTGTCTAAAGTTGAATTATATTGCAATCCCATTCTATCATCGTATTTCTTGACATCATCATCCAATAGGAATCCTTCCAAGTAATAACGTGCTAATGCGGGGTATTGTTGCAGAAACTCCTCTGTAGCCTCTGCATTATCTTTCTTATGTTTTCTGAATTCTTCACGAATCTGATCGATAGTAGGTTCGAGGGTAAACACATCCTCCTCAGTATTTTGGGGGTTATATACGAACTCTTCCCCTTCAGTTACAATATTTGGGATTGGTATGTTCTCCATTTGTGTTGCTGTAGAAACAATACTTTTAGGTTTAACCAACGAATTTTGTTTGATTATTTCAGCATTTTTCGCAATTTCCTCCAGAGGTTTAGATACATTCCTGAACATATTATCTAGAATCTCATCATTTTCAGCTTTACCCAATTTCACAGCCATATATTTTTTCCTCACAACGTTTGCTAACTCCCAAATTTTTTTCTTCAATTGTTGTTTTTCTTTAAGCGTGTTACTCACACCCACGTCCATGCTGAGCGGGTTGTCTATTTCAAATGAAAGTATATATACATGTTAGATGTATATATAACTATCAAAACCTTTGCGATAACGTCCTTTGTTCATATCACAGTCTTTGTTTATCATAAGGAATCCATATTTATCTTTCCAACATACGCTACATATCTCTTTGAATTTTTCGAGTGACATGTCGGTACTTATATGATCGGTGAATATATGTTTCAAATTGAGCTCATCCTGTTTGAAAATAATCAAGCAATTGGCATTGTCGCGCAATCCATGTTTTGGACATTTAGCAAAAGACTGGCAAAGATAGAAACTATCAATTGAGTTGTGTCTCCCTCTTGAAAAATAAGCACGAATTTTCTCCTGTTTCTCAAACATCACGTCATCGAATATTATGATTGAATTAGGCCTCGCTTCTGTGGGGTCTATGACCTCATCACTTTCGGTACAAGGAAAATATCCAAGCCCCTCAATTTTCTTCAATGTCTCCTTTAGTAACTGGTATTTTGGTTGGTGTAAAGACTTTGAATATATGTACACGTTTTCAAATTTCAGACCGTTTGCATCTAACAATAGAGATAACATCACATTTGTTTTCCCACAATTACTTGGACCACAGATTATTGTTCGTAGAGTATTAGGCAGCAAAGAGCTGTGACGTTGTGGTTGTTCAACATTCTCATTGCTTGACCCTAAGTTCATAATACTCAACGAGTCTTTTTGCTTAACAATCTTCATCATGCCTGAAGGCGAATCGAAATCATACTGGAACATATGTTAATAAGCATTTGTTTATATACTAGATGATGATGTTATATTGTGTATGTCTGATCGCGCGGTTAGGTGCTTCTACGGTTCTGTCAAAATCAGGTATCAAATACATGTTAAATAGGTATGAATGCTGGAACACGTGTCTGAATGTTGAAACACGTGTCTGAATGTTGAAACACGTGTCTGAAACACGTGTCTGAATGCTGAAACACGTGTCTGAATGTTGAAACACGTGTCTGAATGTTGAAACACGTGTCTGAATGTTGAAACACGTGTCTGAATGTTGAAACACGTGTCTGAATGTTGAAACACTTGTCTGAATGTTAAAGCATGTGTTGAATCATGCGAAAAAACATGTGTATGAATGTAATACAATCATTATGATTATTCACATTTTATTCCTCATTAGCCCATCATAGTTCGTGAACGATGATGACGTCATCATCGTTCGTGAACTATGGTCGCCGGATTGAATCAGTTACTGTCATCGGTTCGAAGCAGTGACGTCATCATCGTTCGTAAACTATGGTCGCCGGATTGAAACAATGACAAAGCAGTCTTTGTCACGTGGTGGTGACACCTACACGAAGCAGCCTGTACCTTCGGTCCGCCATGACATCTGTCACGTGACACCTACACGAAGCAGCCTGTACCTTTAGCTCACCATGACAGCTGTCACGTGTTGGTGACACCTACACGAAGCAACCTGTACCTTTGGTTCACCATGACAGCTGTCATATGGTGGCGACATCTCCATGAAGCAGCCTGTACCCAAGGGTCGCCATGACAGCTGTCACGTGGTGGCGACATCTCCACGAAGCATTCTGTACCTTTAGCTCACCATGACAGCTGTCACGTGTTGGTGACACCTACACGAAGCAACCTGTACCTTTGGTTCACCATGACAGCTGTCATATGGTGGCGACATCTCCATGAAGCAGCATGTACCCAAGGGTCGCCATGACAGCTGTCACGTGGTGGCGACATCTCCACGAAGCGTTCTGTACCTTTAGCTCACCATGACAGCTGTCACGTGTTGGTGACACCTACACGAAGCAACCTGTACCTTTGGTTCACCATGACAGCTGTCATATGGTGGCGACATCTCCATGAAGCAGCCTGTACCCAAGGGTCGCCATGACAGCTGGACCTTATGGTTACCATGACAGCTGTCACGTGGTGGTGACATCTCCATGAAGCAGCCTGTACCTTTGGACCAAAGGTACAGATTGCTTCCTAGAGGTGGCGGAGCCCCCTCCACGAAGCAGTCTGTACCTTGGGTTCGCCATGACAGCTGTACCTTATGGTCGCCATGACAGCTGGACCTTATGGTCGCCATGACAGCTGGTCCTTATGGTCGCCATGACAGCTGGTCCTTATGGCCGCCATGACAGCTGGTTCTTATGGCTGCCATGACAGCTGGTCCTTATGGACGCCATGACAGCTGGTCCTTATGGTCGCCATGACAGCTGGTTCTTATGCTCACCATGACAGCTGGACCTTATGGTCGCCATGACAGCTGGTCCTTATGGCCGCCATGACAGCTGGTTCTTATGGTCGCCATGACAGTTGGTTCTTATGGTCGCCATGACAGCTGGTCCTTATGATCGCCATGACAGCTGGTCCTTATGGCCACCATGACAGCTGGACCTTATGGTCGCCATGACAGTTGGTTCTTATGGCCGCCATGACAGTTGGACCTTAGGGCCGCCATGCTGCCATGTGTTAGTCACGTGACTCTGTACATGTGACACACTTTTTGAACACACCCTGTATACTCTTTACAAATAAAATAAAATCCTTATCACCTACATCCTTTCAAACTGATAAGGACGAGCTCATGCACCGGATGCACATCGACAGCTAGACCGGAAGTGGAGACCGGATATCCTGAGGCAGAAGTAGCCATGTTCATCTACTAAGCGGCAACTCCAATAACAATGATTATGAGCCCAGCTCCTCTTATCTAAATACTTTTGATGATGATGATAACATACCGCTCAATCAGATGATATGCAACGAGAAAAATCTACTGTTTCAGCCGTCACCATCATTAGTGACTTTGTCTAATATTGAAGATATAGAAATTGAATCGGAAGAAAAGTTACGGAATCTATGCAAAAATACTAAAAAAAAGGAGATGTTTTCCAAAAAAGAATATGTATCTAGAAAAAGGAGTAGAAATACCCGTATATGGAAGCGTCGTGCTGCGGCTATAGCTAGAGGAAAAGGTCTTAGTTATGTATCCCAGAAAGGAAAATCCATGCCAGAAAAACATCCCAATATTGGAACACTTTGCAATGTAAACTGCCGACATAAATGCAATGAACGATTCAACAATGATCAGAGAAAAGAAATATTCTCAAGTTTTTATAAACTAGATGTGAATGCAAAAAATGCTTTGTTATTCAAATCTATAGTCCTTGAAGATGTACATCGAATAAGTAAAAAAGTTGCCACGAAACATAGGAACGCAACATACCAGTATTATGTCACATGCGATCGTAAGTCAGATAGGGTCTGTAAAAAAGCATTTTGTTCATTATACCAGATTGGTAGAGAGAAAATTGAACAGATTCAAAGACGTTTGAATACTGGTGCGGCAGCTCCTCTTCCAGATATGAGGGGACGTCATCAAAACAGACCCCACAAAATCGGCAACGAGGTGTTTCAGTTTGTTAAGAACCACATTCAACAGTTTCCAAGTGAAGAGTCGCATTATTCCAGACATAAGAATCCGAACAATAGATATCTGTCACCTTTACTATCCGTGCAAAAAATGCATTGTTTGTATATTGAGACATGTGATGAGGCAAATAAACCCGCTGATTTCCAAGTTAAACTCTGCACATATAGACGGATTTTTGAAACTGAATTTAATTTATCATTCGGGCACCCCCGAAGTTATACCTGCAGTACTTGCGATGCAGGGGGAGGAAATGCAGAGCAGAAACTGAGGTATCATCAAGCCTTTGAACTTCAACGCAACGATAGAAAGAGAGCTGAGTGTGACAAAATGTTGGTCTACGTGACTGTTGATTTACAACAAACCATGCCACTTCCAAGTTTAACTACGTCTAAGGCTTTCTACTTGCGATAGATTTTGTTTTATAACCTTGGCGTACACACAAGCACCAGCAATCAAAATAGAGCCAACTTTTTCACATGGACAGAAGACATTGCACGCCGTGGAAGCACATAAGTAGCAAGTTCATTGTTAACATTACTGGAATTTGATGATAGTTTGAGGGACACAAATCATCTGATAATCTGATCGGACTCTTGCGCCGGGCAGAATAAAAATTTTATCTTGATTTGCTTATATCAACCTCTCATTCTGAAAGGCTATTATAAAACAGTAGAACACAAGTTTCCCGAAGTGGGCCACTCATTTTTAGATTCAGATAGGGATTTTGGGAGGATAGAGAACGTGCTCCGGAAACATGAAAACTTATACCTTCCTCAACAGTACAGAGATATCATAAGTAAGGCTAGTAAAAATAACCACGTTACTGATATGGAGCATCATTTCCGTGTTTTTGAAAACTTGCCAACCCAGCTCCAACTGGTGAATAGGAAAAAAACACTGATAACGAAAAATTCAACTTTAGGGACTCTGTAAAATGGATTAAGGTTGAAAGATTTGGATATTATTCTTACAAAACTCCCTACCATTCAAAGAAGTGTGTCTATTGATACTGCAAAACGCAGTAGACCTCTCAATTCGTCTCCCTCGAGCTGAAAGTCTGGATCACCTATCGGATGAGAAAATTGAGAATTTACGAGAGCAGATACCTTTCGTTCTCGAGCAATACAGATATTTTCATGAGCGTGTTATAGCAAAGGTGAGTTCAAATGGAGAAAACATAGAGTCTAAGAAGAAAAAGAAGAAAGGAAAAGAGGCAAAGAAATGAAAAAATAAATAAAAATTTGTGCTAGTTTTATAATTTATGAGTGCATTCATATTTTGTTTCAAATTCAACTGTGTTATGAATAAAGTTTTCGTATTTTTCCAATAAATGGTCAGTTTTCAACATCCTATATTACTACTTATCACCTTCAACCAATATAAATGTTCTTCAAAAAGTAGATGTTCACAATGAATGAAGGTGTTAAGAACAAATAATATTCTTTTTAATTTCCTGAAAATGTTTTGTCTCTTTTTTAATGAGGTATGCAGTCTTGATAACATCTTTAATTGAACTGATCATATATTAATCTCACAGATTCAATATCTAAATAATTAAACGCTAATTACTTTGCCACTCTTCAATGCCGTTTTTCTCTGAATATCATTTTTGTGACTTATCACCTTCATCCACTTAGGTCTCCATACGTTGTTGTGTTCAGAATGATAAGCCTTTCTTGGTCACAGTCTGTGGACGCCAAATGGAATACGAGTAGCATAGCGTTGTACAGACTCCAAAGTCTTTGCATCACGTGACCAGTCGATACTCCAAACTGAGCCCGCGAACACAAGAATGGGGCGTATATATGTGATATAAAGGTTATCGAAGTGATGAGGTGAAATTTTGTGAGATGCCTTAGATAGTAAGTGAAAAGAAGTGTTTGCTCTGTTTTCTACTTTGTTTATGTGCTGGGTACGAGATGAATCTGCCGAGATGGTCAGTCCAAGATCCTCGTGCTCGGTCACCGTCTTTAATTGAATATCATCCAACTTGTGAATATTGTGGGGGTTATACTTCCTCATGTGCAAAACAACACACTTCTGAATATTGAGAAGAATCTTCCATAATCTACACCAGATTGATATCTGGGTTGAATCTTCCTGAAGAAATTTATATTTCTGAATAGGGTTTGCGTAAATCTTGCTATCATCGGCATAAAAAGAGATCATCGACTGAACAAAGTTACGAATATCAGATACATATGAAATAAACAAAATAGGCATCTTGAATTAAATTTTCAAATGGCATGTTAGGTCTCAAATTTGATGATACTATTCTTGTTAACGTCCTATAATGAAGGAAGAAGTAGAAGAGGTTGATCAATGTGATGAGCAATTAATCCTAAAATACATGCAACGTATGGTAGGTTCACGCTTTTTAAATGAATGTGATAAATCCCCAAACAAACAACACTGGCGTTATTTTTCAGAAAAGTATAATCACTTGCATACCTATGTGTAATAAATAACTTTACTCATTGACCCAATCGTTTTAATTTTAATATTTTCTATTTATACAGGGTGAGTCAGTTTTTTGTAGCCAAACTGCAACAGGAGATAGAACAAGTGCAATACAGATATTTTTATGAGCGTGTTATAGCAAAGGTGAGTTCAAATGGAGAAAACATAGAGTCTAATAAGAAAAAGAAAAAAGGAAAAGAGGCCAAAAAATGAAAAAATAAATAAAAATTTGTGCTAGTTTTATATTTTATGAGTGCATTCATATTTTGTTTCAAATTCAACTGTGTTATGAATAAAGTTTTCATATTTTTCCAATAAATGGTCAGTTTTCCTCAACATCCTATATTACTACTTATCACCTTCAACCAATATAAATGTTCTTCAAAAAGTAGATGTTCACAATGAATGAAGGTGTTAAGAACAAATATTGTTTTTTTTTAATATCCTGAAAATATTTTGTTTCTTTTTTAATCAGGTATGCAGTCTTGATAACATCTTTAATTGAACTGATCATATATCAATCTCAGAGATTCAATATCTGAATAATTAAACGCTAATTACTTTGCCACTCTTCAATGCCGTTTTTCTCTGAATATCATTTTTGTGACTTATCACCTTCATCCACTTAGGTCTCCATACGTTGTGTTCAGAATGATAAGCCTTTCTTGGTCACAGTCTGTGAACGCCAAATGGAATACGAGTAGCATAGCGTTGTACAGACTCCAAAGTCTTTGCATCACGTGACCAGTCGATACTCCAAACTGAGCCCGCGAACACAAGAATGGGGCATGTATATGTGGTATAAAGGTTATTGAAGTGATGAGGTGAAATTTTGTGAGATGCCTTAGAAAGTAAGTGAAAAGAAGTTTTTGCTCTGTTTTCTACTTTGTTTATGTGCTGGGTACAAGATGAATCTGCCGAGATGGTCGGTCCAAGATCCTCGTGCTCGGTTACCATCTTCAATTGAATATCATCCAACTTGTGAATATTGTGGCGGTTATACTTTCTCATGTGCAACACAACACACTTTTGAATATTGAGAGGACCAGATTGATATCTGGTTCAAATCTTCTTGAAGAAATTTATATTTTTGAATAGGGTTTGCGTAAATCTTGCTATCATCGGCATAAAAAGGGATCATGGACTGAACATAGTTACGAATATCAGATACATATGAAATAAACAAAAGAGGCATCTTGAATTAAATTTTCAAATGGCATGTTAGGTCTCAAATTTGATGATACTATTCTTGTTAACGTCCTATAATGAAGGTAGAAGTAGAAGAGGTTGATCAATATGATGAGCAATTAATCCTAAAATACATGCACGTATAGTAGGTTCACGCTTTTCAAATGAAAGTGAAAAAACCTGAAACAAACAACCCTGGCGTTATTTTTCAGAAAAGAATAATCATTTGCATACCTATATATAATGAATAACCGAGAATGAATAAATGTGGATTTACTCATTGACCCAATCGTTTTAATTTTTAAGCTATTGCATATAGCTTTTATCGCGGGCTTCGAGCGCGGCGACCGAAACAAGAAAAAAAAACAAAACACAAATACCGTAACGGAAATAGCTTAAAACAAAAAACAAATACCGTAACGGAAATAGCTTAACGAAATATCCTGACACCCACCATTCCGCCTACCATGTAGGTCGGCCGATCTTAAAATTGTCGAAATGTTTCGAAATGTTAACTTTGAACCTTTTAAAAGGTCGTGATAGCCCCAAACTGGGTCGAAATTGGTTAATTTTCGATAAATCGAATGACGTTCTCGTGAGAAGCGCGTAGCTCGCGAGTTAGAAAATTGCAAATTTACGGTACACAAAACGTCTTAACGAGGACTTCTTGCATGCGGTTTTAGCTTCATGTCGTTAGTTTATGAACTGGCCAACTAAATAGTATAATCTTCTTAAAACAGTTTTGAGCTGTCACCTACTAGCAACTGACGTGCCACGTACGAGAGAGAATTTTCTAGCTACTTAAATATCCCGAAAGCAGGTAAAAGCTAGCGGCCCATAGCCCAAAATACTTTATTACAACTGGCGCCAGCCGCACGGGGTTCGAAACGGCCCTAAATTAACAAAATAGAGGTAAAATGTATAAACTCTAACTTACGTGCAGCGAGCTCCTGGAGGCATATGTCAAAATGTTTGCGTTCGTAGCTAAATACATAAGACGTCTGTCGTTCATGCAATTGTGTTTTTATACAATTCGAACCTTCTTATTTCAATAGGCCACGTGAAAATCTCGGAGCCGGAAGCGTTATCGAGATCTGAACGTTAAAACTTTCGTATAAAATAGTGTTTGCAAGTAACTGTCACCATAGATAACTCTACTACCGGTAGTAGAGTTATCTATGCTTGTCACAGAATACTCTTCAAAGAGATCAAGATGATACTCTTACGTGACGCCTTTTATGTTTCCCATACGTGGCGTCTTTTGGTACTACACTATCTGTTCAACAGTCGATAGAAAATTTGATTTAGAGGAAAAAAGTTCCTATTAACATATATGCAGACGCTTAGTTTTTGAGATACAGGGTGTTGAAACTGAAACAAAAATTTCGTTTTTTGCAAATATCTCCGGAACTGTTTATCGTACAGAAAACATCTTTCGCGAACATTTTCTACTCATAGCAAGCTATGTTCTATGCGATCAAAAAAATTTTTTACTCATAAAACGTGAAGATTTTGAAGGGGTAGTGGATGTTTTTCTGCCCAACTTTTTCCAGTGGCGTAGTGCTATGCAATAGCTTTACCGCGGCAGTCCCCGAGTGCCACACGTTTCATTTTTTTATATTTTCTATTTATATATTCATCAAAGTAGCATCCATTTGATTTGAAAGTTATGTAATAATTGCATCTGATCCTACTCTGCCTCAAGCATAGTCACCTGAATTGCCAAGAAACAGTTGCATGTTTGCTGTATTTTTCTAGCTTACACCAACCCCCAAATTCATCATTATGTTATTATTATTATCATCAAGTATCGGTAATGAGCCAAGGTAGAATACCTATTCAGGCTCAATTACTGAAAATACAGTGTCCAAAGTTGTGAAGTAATACATACAGGAACAATTATTTGTCAATAAATCGGATCACAATGGAGAATAACAATTAATTCCCGTATATCAGAATGAGCCACTAGCTACCGGAGGAAAAAACACAAATTTTACGTTGTTATATTTCAATTTATCACAACGATTTTTGAAGGTGTTAACTGACGTAGCATACACAAAATCATGAAGGAGATTATTCAACTCAGAAAAAATTCTGTTAGCAAGGAACTCTTGACGTGACTCCGATTTGAAGTGTTCCTTTTTAAGTTTCCAATCATGACCTCTCAATCGTTGATCCTGGTTAAGACTGTATAGGCGATTCAAATTGTACTCGAATAAACCATTCAGAATACGATAGGTCACGATCAGATCTCCTCGAAGTCGACGTGCCATGAATGTTGTTGTGTTCAGAATGCTAAGCCTGCCTCCGTAACACGGTCTGTGGACGCCAAATGAAATACGAGTAGCATAGCGTTGTACAGACTTCAAAGTCTTTGCATGACGTGTCCAGTCGATACTCCAAACCTTGCCCGCGAACGCAAGAATGGGGCATAAAGGTTATAGAAGCGATGAGGGGAAATTTTGTGGAATGCCTTAGAAAGTAAGTGAACAGAAGTTTTTTCTCTTTTTGCTCCTATGTTTATGTGCAGGGTCCAAGATAAATCTACCGAGATGGTCAGTCCAACATCCTCGTGCTCGGTCACCGTCTTTAATTGAATATCATCCAACTTGTGAATATTGTGGGGGTTATACTTTCTCATGTGCAATACAACACACTTTCGAATATTGAGAAGAATCTTCCATAATCTACACCAGATCGATATCTGGTTTGAATCTTCCTGAAGAAATTTATATTTCTGAATAGGGTTTGCGTAAATCTTGCTATCATCGGCATAAAAAGAGATCATCGACTGAACATAGTTACGAATATCAGAGACATATAGAATGAACAAAAGAGGCATATTGAATGAAATTTTCAAATGGCATGTTAGGTCTCAAATTTGATGATACTATTCTTGTTAACGTCCTAAAATGAAGGAAGAAGTAGAAGAGGTTGATCAGTATGAAGAGCAATTAATCCTAAAATACATGCACGTATGATAGGTTCACGCTTTTCAAATGAAAGTGAAAAAATCTGAAACAAACAACACTTGCGTTATTTTTCAGAAAAGTGTAATCACTTGCATACCTATATGTGATAAATAACTTAAAATAAATGAATGTGGATTTACTCATTGACCCAATCGTTTTAATTTTTATATTTTCTATTCATATATTCATCAAAGTAGCAGGTTCTTGTAATGCTGTAAGTATTTCAACCACTGTAATATAATTATTATATACCAGCCCACAAAACGAAAGTAAATAACACCCATTTTTCCCCCTCTCAATAACGGTCTCCTCTCTATAACGACCACTTTCACAGTTTACATTCCTGGCCGCTACTTAGAGGTTTTACTGTACTACGTATATAGTGAGGGAAGTAAAAATAATGAATGGACGGTAAATGATTCGCAATTGCACAACAAGGATTGAACATTATATTATGTAAGAATGAATACCTTATTGAGAACATTCAAGTTAACGAAGTGCGTTATTAATTAGAATCAGAAAGGTCTGGGAAATACAATTTACATACAGAGTAGTGAATCCTTTACGATCCTGAGATTTATGTTGATTATCCTTGATGTTCAGCAATGTGCCTTATGAAGACATTAGACAATCTCTCTGGTTAAAAGTAAACGAGTGATTATTCTTTGAGGCTTCATACGAGATACGCCAGACAGAACCATGATTCTAATGGTCTTAAATGTAGAAGTGCTCGTTATCAAACGAGTTTTGCAACATTCCGTTTAGTCACACACATAGAGACGTGGTTAGAGAAACACAAACGCTTCGTTATCGTTATCCTTTGAACGGGGCAGATGTACGTCCTTTAACTTAGTGCACGTCTTAGGATGAGAGCGAGTAATTAAGATCCTGAATGTATAAATGATAACTCAAACTCGTCACAAGTTATAACTGAAGGCGTAATGTTACTTTGCAGCAGTATGTTAGCGTCTTTCCATTGTGAGATTGAAAATGCAATTTACTAAACGCAAATTCTTATTGGATACCATTTCTACAATCCTACAAATGTCGTAAAATCAGAGGTTCTGAAATGAAGAAGAAATTAAATATTCGATTAATTGATTAATTTATAATTCGAACATCCAACAGATGAAATATACGAAGATGATACAATAATAGGAAAATACACGAAAAATGGTTCTGACTTAATAACTGCAGTAAAAGTACCTAGCTTTTCAATAAACAAGCGAATGAGCGTTGTACGTAATTTGAGAAGAATTCGAAGGGAAACTGACTGACTAAACTATAAAACTGAAAGTTAACCTGCTATGTCTCCAAGCCAATTCAGAATTACTCAGTCTGGCCATCTCAAGCATGATCACTATACGCAATGAGGAAAAATGCTCTAAAGAATTTAGGAATTATATGATATGATGATCAGCTTCCTTTCATTGATATTGACATTATTAATATGGTAATCATTCGCATTTCGATATATACAACAAGACCACTCTAAGAAATAGGTATACCTCCCATATTGGCATTGAAAGTAATGACGCTGTAGACCAATTCGCTAAGGGTGCAATCCGCGACGAATCGCTTCCTATGATTGAGCAAATTGTACATACGGACTTCAAACGGACTGTCAAAGAATCCATACTAAATAAATGGCATTCCCAGTGGAATAACACGAACTCAAAACTTTTCAGAGGAAAGGAACATGTCACCCCATGGCAATGATATCCCAATAAGAGAAAGCATCAGCTCATCCTCACCAGATTGAAATTTGATCATACCCGAATCACCCATGGATATCTCATAACCAATAGCGATCCACCAATATGCGAAGTATGCCATGCCCAATTATCCGTCATACATATCTTACATAAATGTCCGAAATATAATACCGAGCGACGCAAACACCAGATCCCACAATCAATCAAAACAATGCTGAACGCAGAATGTGACATGGGAGCTTTCCTCACAGACATCAAAATCATGAATGACATTTAGTTTCTATTTATTTGTGAACTGTGTTGATTTACTTCATTGTTATTTTATCTTTCTTTCCGTCTTTAATAGCCTTTAAGGTTGATAAGACTAATAAACAATTTAAAAAAAAAATAGGTATACCCGGCGGATTCAGCTACACCATTCAGATATGAAACAGCTCCGTTTAATAGCCTAATCCATAGACTATTTGAACGTCCCTTTGAACCAGCAAAATTATAATAACGAAGTTGAGAAACTTCGGCAAATTGAGTTTGACAATGGTAACCACAAATCTTTGATCAATAATTTAAATTCTGATTTAAAAAAAATGGGACTCAGCTAACTAATAAAATTAGAGCAATTACCTTCACATACTCGATTGAATTCAAAAGTTTCACTTATAATTCTTCAGTAATTAATAAATTCCATAGTTTGGTTTCTAAATGTGCAGTACATCTAGTTTATAGATGTAGGAACAAGCTAAAACACCGTTTAGGCAACATCTCTGATAAAGTTTCCAATCTCGACAAATCCGGGATTAACAAAGTCAATTGTGAGACGTGTTGAAAATGCTATGTGAGTCAAACTAGAAGGAACATATAAAGAAAAATAATGGTGAAAAATTAGCGGTAGCAGAACATATTTCAAATACAGGCCACATCATTTCTCAAGAGCATTTAAAACACAGTACAGACAAATACGTAGGTAATTTAGGAGGGATGGAGATGTATAAACGATTAATCAATTCATTGATATCCGACTTATTTTTAGCTGAGGATAATCCATTGCGTACATTATTATCCCCAAATAGTATTCAAACAGGCACATTTTGATTCATAATTAAGTTCACTCTGATGATGGCTACTTGGTAGCTGGAAGGTCTTCAGTACATAAATAGTATTTTCAATATATAAGCGTTATTATTCCTCATCAGTAATGTCAATTGAAAAGATTTGAGCTCAAGAATTATTGTATCAATATTTGGACAAGGAAATGTAACTTGTTCTTCCTAAGATTATCATTAGATGTATAAGGTAGTTCTTCTAGAGTAAGTCAATACTCTCTGATATTTGTTTGAAGAAGCTACTGTATTAGCGAAACTATAGTCACATTCATTAGTTAAACTAGTAAAAATCTAACTTTATTCAAGTTCAAAATGGATCAAGTAATGGCTGATTCTATTCAAAACTATACCTTGTTGTCGGCTGTGATTCAAATCGTCAATGGGTGCCATTTATTGGTCCTCCATCGATGGTGCCCCCAATGAGTCCTTTAAAACATTAGACATGGGAGATCGCCTACTGATTAATGAAATAACACAGTATGTTTAAGTTGAAATTAAATTGACTACCGAAGAAACGAAACAGCTTGTAGCAACGAATGTTACATGAAACTTCAACATTACTCAATATGAGATGAACGGTTCGAGCATAAGAGGTCGACGTTGCATTATGTGACGGATCTGTTCGCGAACGCAGAATATAATTACCCCTTAGGTGTAGTATTATATTATCGTTGAGTGTTTGCCCTTTGACGGCGAAGAGATTTCGATATAACTCCTAAGATGTAATTACACACCTCGTTTCAGACTCCAATCAAGAGGATTACGAGTAATATGATCCCTGAGAATTTCGGATCTCTATCTTGTAATGTTCAACAAATCAATGCAACTGCGAATCAATGCATGTATCGGTGTATCTGGAATTCGTGTTGGTGAAGGGTGATTTAACTTCGTCAACTCTTCAGAAAGTCAGAGATACAACATTATTGAAAACTTCGACTGTAATAACTCAAAGGAATAATTCTTACTCCTGTCTGAAGTCGTTACGAAGATCCGAAAAAGTGATATACTGCTCCGCTGTAGGGGAGATATAAAGTAGAATCTGTTAGAACCCCTGGAGATTATATAATATTGCTCTGACCTACTGCGCGTTTTACATCTTCAGACTCTTATTTCCGGCTACAACGTACCAGTTACGAATAGGAAACTTCAATTAATACTGATACCGTTAAGCCATTCCATCACGGACTTACCAGGAAATTAGCAGATATTTGGCACATAGTTTATTCACATCTTTGTCTCTTAATATATTGAGCATACTAGTAAGATTAAACCGTGTCGGTACACTGTAAAAAATATTTGGGTAAAATTCCCCTAAGAAATGGTGGCCACTGGGCGGCCACCATTCCACGGAGTAAATTTAACGCGTAAGGGTATTTTTAACCAAAAAAGGAAAATTACTCATTGCTCGGGTAAAAATCCTTGGCGGTGTAAATTTTACAGAGAAAAAAACACGTTGGTGTAATTTTACCCCCTAAAATTACACATTGGTGTAAATTTGTACAGATAAAATTACACTCTAATGTAAATTTGTATAGATAAAATTACACTCTAATGTAAATTTGTACAGATAAAATTACACTCTAATGTAAATTTGTACAGATAAAATTACACTCTAATGTAAATTTGTATAGATAAAATTACACTTTGATGTTAATTTGTATAGATGAAATTACAGTTTGATGTAAATTTGTATAGATAAAATTACTGTTGTTAATTTTACAGATACATTTACACCAAATTGTAATTTTGTTTGTAAACGAAATACCTAGATGATTTGGCCCTGAAATATTTATTTAAAAATAAACTTTACCTACGCACTATTCCAACTTTTGATTAAAATTCTGTTGTATCATCGTCAACCAGGAAGATGAATTAACCAGTTCATGTTAGCCCTTTTTCTAACATTCTATTGTGAACCATTACCTGAATACAATAACCTAAACAAAATGAAACGAGAATTTTTGTTCTACTTATATTCAGGATTACAAAAGTTTATAAAAAATTCTTTAAAAAATTACAAATAACTAGTATTGTTACAAACTTATATATAAAAAACCTCATACTGGGACGGCAACAAAAGTAACAAGACTACCTGAAATTCAAAAATATTTATTATTAGAATAAGGGAGATGAGGAAAAGCAATACACATACATATTAGGGCCAGGGGGATTCAAAAATAGAGAAAATTGGGATTCAAAATACTGGAATGGAAAAAACAGGAAAAAATAGGAAGCCTTTCTATAAAAATAAAATATATAAAATGAACCGTACTGGGCCTAGAACGATGCAAACCAAATTATAATTTACTACCTACCTTTAATAGAGCATCAATTCTCTATAAGAAAACCACGAATAACAACAATGAGAAAATCATACTGTACATTATTATTAAGAAACAAAGATATAAAACCAACTTACTTGCACCTCAATTCCGATTGAGGAAAGAAAAGTATATTAAAACAAAATAATAGAATTATTGTAAAATATAAATTGATCAGACAAAATTCACCTGAACTTAAAATGTAGTATATTTAAAAGATAAAAACATACAAAATACCCACTTTTCGGGTACAAATAAATCTTACACCGTACACCTGTCTGTGATAATGTTGAAAATTATATTGCCTTAATGTAGGAAATCCATGTCTGCATATTTGACAGTAATAACCTATTTTTAATGTAATAAGTTCTGCTGGCGTACAGGTTATGTGTACCTATCTTGGAAATCTATAGACATAAAAGGCGAATGTAGGTACAAAAACAGCAAAGAAACCCATCAACCTACCTTTCAAAAGGGGCCCAAGAAAACAAGTATTCCGGTACTCACAATAACGAAACAATCGACTGTTTAATAAATGTATTTCATTTAAAAGTTTTAAAATGAAAATGATCCTTAATTCCTTACTGAATTAGAAACAGAAGCTCATATGCAACACGACAGTAAGTGCAAACTGCAACTGCAATGCAATCTGGGAAATTCGACTATGCAAAACGTCTACGATAGCTGTATCTCTCTCGCTCGAGATCATTAGTAGCGTGTAATAGAGAGGGATATCAATATCTTTACGTATACGCAACACAGAGAAGACACCATCTGTCGATGTCAGTACCGCAATCAGGTTAGAGCGCAGAACCGATTGAGGGAAATTTGAATTGATATCATTTTGTTAACCGAAGATTCAGAGTTTTCATTCATATCGTACTATATTTTTGGTAATATTTTATATGCATATCAAAGAAATTTTATTAACTTAATACTACAACGGCTTAGTTTTTCTATTTAATAAATAGACATATAGATAATAGAATAGCGGCTGTGTTGTGTAATAAAGTGTATTACAAAATAGTTCTCTTTTATAATTAAATATTCTAACCTCAAAAACATAAGATGTTAACTATCGCTGTATGTTTTTTAATTTGCACAAAAAAATACTTTGTAATTTTTAATCATCATGACGATTATTTTTCAAAGTCTGCATGTGTGTTATCGAATACTTGATTAGCTAATGGAACCCTCTGCCTTTAACATACCAACCCAACCCTAACAATTTTCTTGAAGTCAGCTTCCTATTAGTTGATCAATCATCCATGTAACTGGTTCATAATACGATGTCAAACTGTACGATCATATTACCCATTTGAATAAATTTTCACTATTAGTGGAAAAATTTATCCAAATGAATAAATTTTCACTATTAGTGGGTAAATTTATCCAAATGGTATCAAATTTACCATGATAATGATAAATTTCCAGTCAAATCTAGGGTAAAATTATTCACGCAGAGGTAATTTTCTATTCTGTAACGTAAAAATACACCAGAATCAAATTTACCTGGTAACTGTTCTCCAACTTTTAGGTACTCCAAGCTTTATCTCAAAAATGAGGTAATAGTTGCCAGTACATCGTAGTAATTTTACCAATTTACACCATTAAAATTACACCCATTTTTTACAGTGTATCAAGGAGGTAGGTTTTGCGGATGATATCATCATACTCTCCAGAGGAGGGTATCTTGCAGATGCTTGTTCAACAAGCCTTGATAATTACAGAAGGCTGATCTAGAGACAACAAACTATCCATTCAGCCATAGAAAACTACCATTATCATCTTTTTCAGAAAATACAAAATGGAGCCTCTGAATAAGAACGGTAATCGAGATCAGTTGAATTTTCTGATATTGTAAATTATCTAAGAGTCACCCCGAACAAGGAACTACTCTGGCAGAAGCAGCTGTAGACTTGGTGTCGGAATGGTACGATAACCTTCTGGCAGTGTAGGAGACTCATTGCCATGAAGTGAGGTTTGGGGCCTCAGAAACTGATTTGAATCTACTCAGCTATCATTATCACAAGACACAGTCGTGTAGTTCTTGCATGGTGAGAAAGAATCGAACTGGATACAGCCCAGAAGCTTCTGGACAGAATACAGGGAATCTCCCTCAGAGGTATTACATCCACGAGGAAGAATACACTTACACCCCTACCAATAGCGATTATGAGGAGTCTCGCAACGATGGTGGTCTACAGGCTTAGATACAAGGGCTTCCGGATAAGTCTCGTCTATTTAGGGGGTAGCCCGAAAGGCTGCAACTAGAATTGCAGGACATAGTCAAGGCTCTGTGGTTCCCGGAGCAGTATTTCAGAGTCATCATCCCTTTGAGGAATGAGAAAATGGCCGTACACCAAAACACGGCACAAGTTGGTATACGAATGAGACGGAGCAGCCTTTTGCGGTCCTAGATATATTAATAGGTACTCCGTGCAAATGGGTGATCTCAACACAGTCTTGCAAGTCGAGCTGTTTGCCATCTACAGATACGCGCTGAAGCTACTCGGCTATGGTAAGATAAAAGACCATCGGGATCTGTTCGAACCAGTGATGTAAAATTAGCCTGATTTATATTTTTCGTAATTTACGGGTTTCAATTACCAAAATTAATCACCGTGATGATAAATTTCTGTGGTAAATTACTGTGATAATTTATCTTGATATATTTTTTCAATTAATAACATCAAATTACTGTTGTAACATGGCGACTGCGCCAATTGTAACATGAAACTCTATAAAACTTTACTTAAGGAATTTATATTATTCCCAATCCTCAATCTATTTATTTATTAGCAGTGTGGTCATTTAATTTAGAGAATCATGACAGGTTGGAATTTGATCTCAATCATTGATTAGCCAGAATAAATGTGAAAAATATCATTGACACTTACTCTTTTTTTTTTCAAAAGACACTTATGATTTTAACACACTGGGAGGTGAGTGAGGGGTTAACGCTGATATCAATCAGATAAACTCGTACTCATTAACAACAGTAAAATTCAATAATAAAAATAACAATTAAATGACAATGATAATAATAAAAGAATATCTATGATAATTGAAGATAATAAAACTGCCAATTATAAATAACTTTATTACTAATAACAATAAAAAGTAAGATCCAAATCTAAGCAAAAATGAAACAATCTTAAATGATCTGAATTAACTAGAAGAGAAGTAAAACTAAGATTATTAAATTGATGCCCAACCAGGATTAACCTAGTGAATCGAATTTGCATTAACTGATTTGAAAGTGTTATTGGACTTAAACTTAAATAAAAACTAACAACAACTATGATTGAAAATTTGAAACAACTCTGATTAGGAGAAATCCAACCTTCTTACCAAAAACACTCTTAAGAAACTATTAAGTTGAATTAATTGGAATTGACTAAATGTCTCAAGAGACT
The DNA here is from genome assembly GCA_958510875.1 of Endomychus coccineus. Classification (NCBI taxonomy): domain Eukaryota; kingdom Metazoa; phylum Arthropoda; class Insecta; order Coleoptera; family Endomychidae; genus Endomychus; species Endomychus coccineus. The sequence continues at coordinate 32,704,655 of OY294070.1, read as the reverse complement.
AATTCAAGCTAGAAAATATATTTGAAGGTTTTAGGCATTGCCCCTGGTATCTGTAATGCGTTTTTTTTCTCAAGAACCAATCTACATTTCGAAAAAGGATCCTTGAATTGTTTAACCATTAAGTCTTGAAGTCTCTAGTTCAGAATGTTTTCGGTGTGGATTTCTAAATCTGTCTGTCCTTTTCAGAATATCACTAATTTATTTGAATGTACATATTATCACAACTATAATCAAGACTATATCTAATAACAATTTTGATGATTAGATACCACGTTACGTCCCGATTTACGTGTGATACATTTTGAATAATTATGTAACTTATGAAAGAAAGACGTGTGAAACTTCCATACTGACATCAACAATGGGCCTGGGACACCCACTACCTAAACATCTTCAGTTGGTTGAAATTGAGATTGATCATATAGCCAGCTTCCGTTTACCATCCTATATTGGTTATTCATATTGACATGTTTATGATTTCCTTTAGAACTATGTGAAATTATTGACCGTCTTGACCATACCAGCTACGGTATCATATCACCCTACTTAAAGAGAGTGTGAATTGTCTTATATTTATTTGAGAAATTCTTTTACTTTTCTCAAGCTACATTTGTTATCAAAAACATCGAACAATATCTGGCAACACCTAGATGTTCTTTGCTTTTAGATATTTTAATTTCACGTGAAATTTCAATTTTCAAAGAATAATTTTGTTTTCAAATATTGGAAATAATCTACTAAGCCCTTATCACACTATGATTCACCGATTTACCTGCCTTTTGAAAATTTAAAATTGGAAAAGACAGTAACACACTCAGCTTGCACCTTTTTTGGAATAAAGTATACTGTTTCCCCAAAGAAGCATATATTAAGAAAATAGATTTGTAATGGTTTTTCAAACAAAACTGTCTTCCTCATAGTCATGTGAGAAGTGAGTCATGTCATCTCATGTCATGTCTATGTCATATATCATATCCGGTAAATAATGCAAATTTTTTCAACGTGAATCGGTAATTCATCTTGTAAATTACGAGTGTGCGGTAATTCATTTCTAGTAATAACTCACGGTGAACTACGATAACCTCCCACGGTACTTTATCGATAATTTACCAGTTCACATCTCTGGTTCGGACAGTCAAGCGGAACTCAACACACTGGAAAAGTCCGAATGTGTCTTCGAGGCTTGCCAGAGGTACTAAGGAGATTCTCAATAGGCTAGCCGTAGAAAACGGGCTAAACCTAACCTGGCTCCAGTGTCATTCAGGTTAGAAAGGGATTGAGAGTGGGAAAACTGACCAGAGAGAGGAGTCAGATAGGACGGTTCACAAGATCACCTTGCTGATATCCTCTACAACATGGTTATGCGGAGATACTCTCGCATAGCATCAGGATAACCTCCGGTATCTTTACAGGTCACGGAACTATGATTTAATTCGAACAAACAAAAGGGAAAAGTGGCACTCCCTCCTGTATAAGATCCGAGAGAAACAAAGTGGAGTCGTCAAGCCACTTACTTTTTTTCTGAATGTCCTACGCTCATTCGAACCAGATTCACCTAGCTAGCTTCGAGGATCACCACGGCTGATTACATGGAAGATCTGAGCACAAAACAGATCCTAGGATTCTGTGGAGCAGCGAGGTATCCAAATACCCCCTGAAAAACATAGCAGGGGATAGTGTACAAAGGTCTTCGGCTGAGTGCACTGACTTTTTTATTAGGCCCGTTACCATCTCAACCAATAACAACACCTAGGCACATTAGGCATAGGGTGTCATCAACCTGATACTTCAGGGTTGGAGACAACGAGGCATCACTGGAGCGTCTCATGCCAAACATTGGATAAGACGGCGTGGCTCAGCAGAACGTCCCGCTCCAATGCTAAAGCTGATTGAATAATCCCAATCCCGATTACGGTTTATGCAGACTATATTGTTCTCAACTGTGTTCCAAAGTTTCATGCCAAATAAAGGTCAGGCTGAAGATATTCACTTTTGCAAAGTGTAAAAGCCCAACTCAATAAGAAAGAAATGAAATGCAACAGAAAATAGATATCGCCTTTAACAATATTTCTTCGGAGTGAGGATTCTTATTTGGCCGAGGGAGCACAACACGTTCCCATCCACTGCATAACAGCATCTGATACAGTAGGGTCGGATGGACCAAATTTCCAATGCTCTTGATTACAACTAATCCTTTTATGCATTTCCATATGTTTTTTAATAATGAGAATAATTATTATGAATTTAATAAGTCATCAAGCTAGTTACATGACTGGTTCAAATATACATAATAAAAGGTAATGTAGTGACACTTTCACAAATGAAATTTAAATTATAGAATCCAAAAAATTCAAACTCCCGATTCATACATAATAATAAAAGATAATAGGTGATGAACTATAAATGGGAGACTTATTTACAATAGTTAGAATTCAAGATTACACAAATTGTGAAGATTCGCACTCCAAATATTTTTCAATACAGTAAAAGGCATCATCAATAAGAACTTCCATGGCACACACATTGAAGTTGTTTACTGGCTTCTTTTCAAAATTATATGGCGAATAATTGTATAACTTAGTTCTCCAATAACTAACGAATTGTTTGGTGATTTTCTTTACATGTAGAGGTGTTTGTAAAGTATTGCGATTGCAAGCATTGATGTTATGATGTTTACGAATAGTTTCGAAAGTAATCAAATTATCATGAGTATATTTTAAGCATTCTAAAATATATAAGGTAAGTATATTTTCTGATTTGAAAAAGTTTCTACACGGAAGTCTTTGTCCAATGTTACACATTATCCTAAGTGTTGGATTAAAAGTTTATCTACATTTGCTGGCGTACCCCATATGAAATACCATAAGACAATAATGAAAGTATATTGGCAAAATATGCTGTTTGCACAACTTCATCAGAAGTAAATGTTTACAATTTTCTCAACAAATAAATAGAACGTGATATTTTCTTAAAGGCTGCTTCTTTATGAGTGTTTTCAATACATGAGCCCAAGAATTTAATATTTTGTGGAATACATTTGTAACCAAAAGTAATATTTGATGTTTTGTGTTCGTTCAATTTTAATCCATTAGTATCAAATCATACCTTAACTTCTAGGATAATATTATTTATTCAGTTTCCACTTCTTCTATATTCTTTCCTAGACTAAAGCAGAGATAACGTCACAGTTTTGACATATTAACACATTGTTTTTGATATTTATGTCATTTACGTATACCATAAATAGTGATGAGCCTAATACAGATCTTTGTGATACTCCATAATGAAATCATCCTCTTAGACAATTCTTCAATCCAGCAGACTCTTTCTGTCCTATTTTCCAAGTACGATTTGAATGAATCAAATATTATTACCCTGATTCCATAGAAGTTCAGTTTTTTCAATAATATGTTATGGGGTACTGAATCGAATGCTCCACTCAAATCAGAGTTAACATGTCCACCAAGTCTTGGTTATCTAGAGCATTAGTTATATGCTTAGTCATAGTCAGTAGATCTGTTGTTGTGCCCATGTTGTGTGTTACTTTGAAGCCCATATTTTTCTAAGAATTGTACCATTCTGTTTTCAATAGCTGTTTCGTAAACTTCGAAAAAGACAAACTAGGGTCAACTATGATTCTCTTTCGAAATTGTTTTTTTTTTAATTTTCTCGACCCCACCAAATTGTATAGCAAAACGTGCCTAGAGAATGTGAACGTTATTTTTTCCTGATTTTACAAACAACCACGATATTCACATGTTTCTAAAAGGCAAAAATTGAAATTTTCTTTGTGACTTGGGAACAAAAGACGATAGAAAATTTTTGTTCCCCCCAGTGAATTTGTCTCGAAATAAGAGATCGTGAATGTGACTACCATTTTTATTTTGTATCACCTACTCTGTACATGTATTCGTATTGGAAACTTTGGAAGGAGTTCATGTAAACAAATCTTATTACAATCGATTTGCGAATAGAAACGGAAAAATTGACTAACGATAATTGTATGAAGGATATTTCCTGATAATATAGACGAGATTAGAGTTGAGGCCAATTACATAGTTAATCAAGTTCATTGGTAGTTGGAAGTCGGGGCAAGATGGAATTGTTCTGATATATTCGATCGTGCACCGTTTACAGAACCCTTAACTGGCAGTTTTCAATCTCACTCGCGAATTCTGTCGCTTTAATGACCTACGAACGTCAGCGTCTACCCTAAATTTCAGACATGTGGCGCTGAAGCTTAGGTCACAAATTTCGGTAATGCCCGACAATTTTCCATAATGGCTATATCAAGGGTCATCATCCGTTTTGAACTTAAATAATATACAAATTATCCCTAGTCTGAGAGCCTTAATGAGGTCACGCAGGATATTCTCTTAGCGAGGCTTGTTGTCGATTAGGCTCCAATTTAATAGCTTAAACGTTAACTGTGAGCCTTCGATTAATGTGAGAGAGTATTTTTTCTGATACATATCAGTAACGTATTTCCTGGCTGCTCAGTATTTCTAATCAGAATACTCTACTGACATTGAATACAACAGATACAATGAGAAGGGGGAACTATTATTATTATAATGATCATTAAATCAATGAGGGGCCAGAAACAAAAACAAATATTGAATATTAAGTCGAAGAGACGCAAAAAGATTCGAAACAATATTTCATGCACAGCATTTCGAATCGAACTGATGTTGAAACAATTCACAGATACTAATCAAGAAAACCGGCAATTATTCCAATTCTGGAAAATTCGGTTTTGAAAGAAATGTAGAGCTGAGCTGTATTTGGAGATCTCGCTTTTCTACTAGAAGGGGGTGTCCACGTAAGCGCCCACCCGCGTTTATAGTGAGGATTGTGCTGAGTTATACTCCGAATAGATTATGTGAAATACAAGTAAAGCTATTTATCAAAGAGGCTCTCAAAGAAATTGCTTCCTCTGAACAGAACAGAGGCATCATGGAGATAACTGGAATTCTAACCGGTCACTGTCGTCTTAACAAACACCTTCACATTATGGGCATCACAGATGAACCAATATATAGGGAATGCAGAGAGGTGGAAGAAACAGCCTCTAACATCATGTTGGAATGTCCTGCTTTGACATCCCTCAGGCACCGTTACTTCGGCTTCGAGAAGAACTTATGGAAGCCAGCGTTAACAATATTCTGGGTCTTCCGCGGACCACAAACTTGCTAGAATAGAGTAAGCTTCTGAGCCCAGGTTGCACAGGGGGGTTAAGCCCTTACCTCAATTGATGATGATGATGATGATGATACTCTAGAGATAGGCTGATGAAAAGGTGTTCTACAATTCCAAAAATAATTCCAATCAAAGAGCATTTTCGAACAGCTATCAATATTTCACCACCTCGGGTTTTTGGGGAGTCAGTTTCGACTCTATCTAGCCTGAATAACTCAAATCCTTTTAATCTCAATTCAATACTAGGAAAATCTTCAGTGTACCATGTTTCAATCAAAATCATAACATCATACACTGTACATGAAATAGCCTGTGGTAATTCCCATAGCTCAGTTCGTATTCCCCCACATTTTGAGAATAACAAGACACTTCTTTAATCTTCACTTTTTCATTTCATCCTTGTATTTAATTGAATCTGACTAAATCATCTTCACCAGTCAGTTTTCTTTCCTCAACTTCTTCCTTTATATTATTCCAGTTATCCACTTGACGAGATGTTAAATCGACATTAACAGTTTTTGTTTATTTTTAAAGCATTCTTCTTCGATCTAATAACTTTACTAGCATCATCTGCGCTGGCAAAGACCACCCTCAAAGCATGGACTCTATTTTATTGTTTTTTCCCATTCTTGAAATATAAATTATGTCTATGTCTTCATTGGCAACCTGTTTTATTAATTCCTCCATTGCATTACCTTCGAGGATATTGGGGAATCACTACATCGTTAGATCTTTTTCGCCTTCCATAAATTCATCCATAATCATATCCTCCTTCATCAAAGAACAGGGGCCAGCTTCCATCCTTAAATTGATTTGATATAATTTCTTCTGCAGATAATCTATTTGTTTTATCAACTGTGGAACCAGCTTCACATCAGCTGAACAGTTATCACAGTAGAACCTGAGTTAACGCTTTCTAATCAAGGGCATCACTTCAAGCTCTGATCTATTCAAATCAGAGCACTTGGTATGCACATATATTTTGCAGCCATCACAATTCAAGCCTGATCTTTCGCTGGTGATTTTACACTTAATGCATATCTTATTTTATTCAATTCACCTGAGTCCTGATCTGTTGTGTTCCCCTTCGTGTTCAATGTATTCTTATCAGTATTATTTTTTACTAGGTTCCTTCAGAAGAACTTTTGGAAGCCATCATTAGCAATTTTCTGGGTTTCTGGAGGGCCACAAATAGATTAAGTTTCTGACCACCGGGTGCACAATGACTCCCCTTAATTGATGATGATGAGGAGTTGAAAATGTTGTAGAGAGAAAAGTGATCTTCTAAAATTTAACAGGGGTAGTTTATCTCACCATAATCCACTAAAGTATAAAGTGGGGCAATAGGTCAGAATGGTCACACTAGGTGAGCACTAGCTGATCACCAAATTTTTTTTTTTTATTATTTCGGAGATAACCAATAAAAGCTTTATTTCAGCTATCATCTTTAAAAGGCCATAACCATCGAGCTCCAATATATTGAAGGAGAAAACCAATAGAATGTTGCTATTCCTCATATTCATGGATAGACATCGATCTGAAACTCATAAATAAACTAAACATTAAGGGAAGATTCACCCTCCTTCTTCCATAATAATGCTATCACAGTATATAATATCCATATTATTAATCGAAATTTCTCATATATCATTGCAACAATCAGAGGCCATTTCAAGAGAGTCACTTGGCCACGTTGCCAATAATTCCCACAGCATTTGAATATGAATAGACCGTTTGCACTGTTGGCAGTTCGTTGAGTCTTCATTCTTCTGTTGTTTTTGCTTATGTTGATTCTAATACATTCATATTCCTAATATTATTCCTCTAAATAATTGCTATTATTTTACATCAGTTAACTTTTGTTCAACAATGCTCGTTATTTCATCTCAACCACTTCAAATCACAAATTTTTACTGGCAGTGGAAGTTGGGAACTGCTTGTTCCATTGAGTTATCGATTGATGAAATTTTTAGATATTATCGTATGTCTTATATTTGAAAAGAATTTAGTTACGGTTGAACCGGCGAATGACTACCCACACATTATCAATTCATGACAGTATCAAAGACATATCATCATACCAGTAACGAGGTTGGCTGAGGCATCGGCCATTGCTTCATAGCTCTGGGACAACCTTGGAGCCGAAGTTTGGGAAATGATGTTTGGCACTTGAGAAAATTACATCACGCCAAGCGTGGTTTGAAGCTATGGCTTAATACTGAATTCCAACTCTTGACCAGTCGTAGTCTAACCCTTGGCCGAGTACTGCTATACAATATTGTAACAATGCTGGAAATAAGATTTGTATCACTTCTTGGGCCAATCTTCGAATAAGAACTGAGCCAATGCTTCATAACTCTGCTGGAGTCTTATATCTCAAAATAGGATCCCACCCTGATTGAATATCGGAATGATAATATCGCCGCAAGCCTGGCGTCGAGTCTTGGGCCAATGACTGATAGCCTAATGGGCTGAGACTAACTCAGAGCTCCATGGTGAAAGGAACAATCTTGAATCAATTCAACAATAACCGGAGAAAAACATTTTTTTAATTTTCTTATTCCTTCTATATTTTTCAAGTTATGCGACCCACAGAGACAAATATATCATTTCATTACTTCAATAGCTGCAACAAGTTAGGATACAAGTGGAAATAGTAAGTAACAAATCCAACTACTTGACCAACTAACGCCTGTCAAATTGAAAATTTCGTAGATATCTGACTACCAAGTCTCGCAGTGACAGCTCTGAATTTTCTCCGTATTTTCACGTTTACTGCTGTTCTTTTAGTTTCCCAATAATTCTCTCTTTGTTATAACAAAAAGAGGTTGTTCTCGCAGCTACTTAGGATCATATCCATATTTGTGGTATGCACAAAATCACTAATGATAATGAATATTTTGAACGCCATTGTTCGGCTTCAAATGAATTAAATTTTGAATTAGGAATCATATTATTTGCATTTTGTTCCATAAAATGCCAGGAAAACAGTTGCGTTCTCAACCTCAGCAAGTTGTTCTGAATCAATTGAACTATTTTGAATGAGAAAAGGAGAATAATGGTCCATTAATTTCTCTGAATGCAGTTTACGAACGAGTTTCCGATCCACTTTAAATTTTCAGGATAACGGTTCACTCTATTAGGAAACGCAATGATAGCAATCCAATTCTGTCATTTCCTTGCAAAAAGAATCCTAGACCATCATATAAAACAAATAATATGCATGAAGAATCATGAATGGCAATACGGAGTACATTGTACAATATGTATTCTAATAAAAGACATCTCACTGTGAAATTTCTGAGGTCTGAATTGTAAGAGAAGGGAATTGTAGATATTGATAGAACATCCTTAACAACTTTATTACATAACATAGGTTTCATGTTCAAAAAATATGACAACCGAAGGGCTTTTAGTGAAAAAACGAATGTAGCCTCTAAGAGAGCTATTTCATGATAAATTACATTGAAAATACAATTTCTCAAACTTCAAGACAGGTAATTTTCTTGGATGAAACTTGGATTTATTCAAAAGGTAATAGAATGAAATCTTGGCAAAACTCAAATGTTATGTTAGAAGTGTTCGTAAGGCTATGAACCACTTCATTGTAGTACATGCAGGATTCTTTTCTTTAATCTTCACTTTTTCAGTTTGAGCCCAAATCAAAAGAGCCTTCACTCATTGTTATGATTATGAATAATGCACCGTTATATCCATCAAAATCTGAAACGGTCTATAACAATGGAAGATGGTTTCGACAACATGAACTATTAAGACTTCCTTCGTTTCATTGCGAATTCAATGCCATTGAGTTGATCTGGGCTAAAGCGAAAACACATTGAACAAAATTGTTATAACGATGCAGTTGTGTTAAACATGTGGGATGAAGCTTTGTATCAGTGATAAGAGAATAAATGGATCAATTTTATAAGACATGCTGATGATGTTATTTTAAATTGGCATGATCGCGAAAAACATATTTATGACTTAGAAATTCAGCCAATAGTAATTGAAGGAAGAATTTTTCGTTTCGTGCAAAAATTGTATTTATAAAATCATATCAAAGCGCTTTCGACTGTCATAGAGTCATCATCAATGCATACCTGTAAGTGAATTAACCTAAAAGTTAAATATAATGTAAGATATTTTGACCTTTCTTAAAATTTTTGAGGTTACTCAATCGTCAGATGATTACAATGTGTCCATATTATCATCTATTAATAAATTTTCACATTGTATACAACAAACATATCAAAATATCTCTCAAAGAGATACCCTCAAAGAGTTAAAGGTTGGTTGTGCTTAACCTATTTCAATGAAGGTCATTGCTGGAGTGAGAAGAATAGACGACATGAATGACATTAACATGAATGAGAAGTAAACCACAGAATCCGTGAGGTCAATCTTATAACACGGTCGTATATACAGGTCTGGGAACTCGAGGCTGTTTCCTATGTGAGAAGTGTGTCCGCTATGCGTCATCTGTTGCATATTACCGAAAGGGTGGCGCATGACTACGAGTTTGGCGACATGTAAGAGACTCATGTCAAACATAGAGTTCATAGACTTGTATGTACGACCGTGATCTTATAATGATTGTAAATGGCGTTGTCATTTGGAAGTTTCAGAAAACAAAATTGAGTTTTGCACACTGAATAAAATGGAATTTAACCGAATTCTTATTCTCAATCCTTGTAATAGCCTATGGAGAGGAATTATGTAGGGGATCTATTTGATTTGACTTGGGTGTTCAAAAGAAGTTCATTGTTTTTCAATTTTTTAGTAATGAATAAGTCTTCTATAGAATCTATCTCAGTGTTATTCTTGTATCTATTTTCATGTAGAATTTTTCGTTTTTATTACTATGTAAGTTAAATCTTGTGTGATGACCAAAGACTGAATTTCTATTCTATTCTATCAGATTCTCATTTATGCGAACTTTCAAAGGTCTCCAAGTCCACCCGATAGATGAAGCTACACAATCGTTGCAATTTGATTTAGAAATACAATTTTTTGATAATTTATTTTTGTTGTTATCAAGGAGTCTTCTCAAATTGTTATTGGTTAGCACGATGACGCTTTGGGAGTCGAAAGCGCTCTGTTATGATTTTATGAATAAAATTTCTGCACCAAATTCAAAATTCTTCTTTATCATTCAATTTGATACGTGCACTCTGAAAATTAGCAAATTAATGCTGATGAGCGCTAGTTTCAAGTAGAGAAACTTGTACTCAACAACAATAAAATATTCGATAAACAACAATTGAACGATAACGACAATAACAAAAAGGAATTCTATTATAATTGAAGATAATAAGGAAGAATATTATAATTAACTTTATTGCTAGTATTATGAAATTACTGATAAGAATAATCTAATGAAACCTGAAGTTAAATGAAATCAGCTAGAGAATCTGAATCAACTGAACTAAAGGAATGAAACTAAGATTATTGAAATGATTTCCCAACCAAGATGGACATAAGGAATCCAAAAAATATGATTGAATGTATTATTGAATTGAGCTGGAACAAAACTGATTTGAATGAAGCTGAAATTCTGATTTTAGCGAACCCCTTACCCGAAACACTCTGAATAATCTATTAAAATTAATTCAATTGTAAATGACAAAGTGCCACGTGATTTTCCAAGAGACTGATTCAAGTAAGAAAACATAACTGAAGGTTTCGCATTTTCGTTGATATTTATAATGCGTCTCTTTCCTACAATAGGGAAAAGATCCCCGAATCGTTCAATCAATCCTTTTGCTTATAGTGATCCTGATTTTAATTTTGGGTAAATTTGCAAAGATGGTTAGACCAATAAGCAATAAGATAGTTTATAATTATTTTCCTCTCTCTTGAGGCCTCTCATTCTGAATGTTTACGGTGGGAATTTCCAAACTTATCTGTCCTTTTCTAAATATTACTAACTGATTCTCTTCTTTATTAATCATTTCGACTATAATTAGGACTATATTCATTTATTATTTTGATGATTAGATACTACGTTACGTCCCGATTCACGTGTGATACATTTTGATTAATTAACTTATGGAAGAAAGACTGTGAGCCTGAAAAACCTCGTTACCCAAACATCTCCAGATAGTTAACATTAAAATTTGATACAGCAAAGCATTCGTTTCTCATCCTATATCGGTTATCGATTTTGACAGATTTATGATTCCCTTCAGAACAAAACTCTCGTGAAATTATTTGAAACGCCCTTGACGATGCCAGCTACGGTATCATAACTAATTTGTGTTTATTTTGGTAATTCACTTACTATTTCTCACGCTAACATTTTGTTATTTATTCTTACCTAATAAAAAACATCTGACAACCCCTATGTGCTCTTGTAACTTCGCTTTGGAATATTTAACGTGAAATTTTAATTTTCTAAATATGATTTTGTTGTTTTAATATTGGAAATAACTTGTACTAAATCCCTACTACACTTCTAGTGTCTCGAAAGGGAAAAGTATCTTGAAGTTGAGTTCTGTTTGTATTCATTCGCATTACTCTGCGAGAATGTAGATAATTGAATAATAAAATAAATTATTTTATAGAATTGTATTGACCGAGACATAGTTGATGTGCGTAATAGGAATAATTTGGTGTTCTCTTTGATTTCAAAAATTATAACAGATATTTTTCAATAGTGCTTTATAATTTATGATGAAACCTGCATATTTTTTATTCCTGGTGCATTCAATTGAGATCTAACTCAAATCCAAAACCATATCCTAAATAATATATGTCATTTCCATAATAACATAATATAACTAAAGTTAGTTTTGTCCTGATCAAACATAACATTTAAATAGATTATGGATTAATCTATCATTCAGTAGAATACCTAATACATTTATAATGAGTATGGCCTGTGAGCTGGATATTTTTCCGCCTACATTGTAGTCATTTATAACATGAAAAATACTTTTCCATCATGTTTGCAGTTTGGAATAAATGATGGATATTTCACCGCGTTAGATAATCTACAGAACAATTATTTGAATAAACTGATTGAAACAGGCTTCATAGAAGCTGCTTCACAATAATCAAATATATGTAATGTCCTCTATTATTATCATTATGCAAGCAAATTGTTATTATGATCTTATTCAATTGTGGAAATGGAAGATTAAGAAATTGAATGAGATTATATTGATAAAAAGGAACGCGGAAGGGCGAACGTAGAGTCTGTCCCTGTGGTAACCCTTAAGAAATTATGTAAATAAATAATGAATGTTGATGCTAATTTGGCTCGAAAGTTTTGATGACTTCATGCTTATTTATTGATGACGTTTGGGACATTTCAACTGTATATATTTAATAGCTCCCACGAGATGCTTCTCATCTTGGTAACGTTATTATTTCATCCTCGGAGGACCAACATTATGAATATAAATATTTTCTTGATATTCCGGTGAAATATTCCCACTGGTGGCAATACAACTATTTTCAGACGATATCGTCCCAATGAAGTCATAGATATTATATGTTGATCTAGGGTTATACTTGTTACGTCATCAGCTAGCCGTGAAAGCAATGCTGTTCAAATGTTTCTCGAAATTATCGCGTTTTAAGGTGTTTTTTTTTTGATATTATAGCATGACTACTGGTACCTTACATCTATCAGACATAGTGATAACCTAAAAAGGGAATTGATAAGATGCAAACTGAATAAAGAACTGGAACATGAAAGGAATGGGTATTGTAATCATGTGACATATATAATAAAATATAAATATATATAAAAGAAAATTAAATTAATTCACAAAATTATAAATAAAACTTGGAAAATATCAAATGGGATCACTAATATCCCTAGAGAGGATACAACAGCACAAATAAACCAAATTGTTAATAATAACACTATTGTAAACAATCCTCGGCAAATTGCAGGAATTTTCAATAATTATTTCACGGATATAGGAGAAAAACACACTGCTGGCTGCAACAACGAGAATGAAAACTCTGCACAATCAATCACAAATGGAAGTAGTGAAAATAGAGCATCAATGTTTTTGGAACTAGTAGACTATGTAGAAATTGAAAAAATCATAACTTACCTGAGAAGTTCAAGTGCTCCAGGCAAGGATGGCATTTATAAAAAACTTTTGAAATTTTTTAAATCTCACATAGAGAGACAGACAGAGAGAGACAGAGAGAGACAGAGAGAGAGAGAGAGAGAGGAAGAGAGAGAAGAAGAGAGAAAGAGAGAGAGTATTAAGGACCTTCCACCTACCAAGGAGCCATCATCAGTGTAAATTAAATTAGAAAACTTGATGTACCTGTTTGAATACTATATGGGATTGGTAATGGAAACAAGATAGATCTGAATTTAATAAATTGCTACTTGATATTTGTTGGTAATTTGTTTTAAAAGTGGTAAACTTTCTTGAGGGCTGATGTGACATCTTCTCAAAATATGTTCTGCTCATGCTTATTTTCAACTAGTATTGCTTTTTATATGGGCAGACTGTTCTTTATAACGAGTTGAAATGTTCCTTCTAGCTTAACCCTATAGCTTCTGAACAAGACCCACAATTTAGTAATCTCCAGATTCATCAAAACGGAAACTTCATCAAAGTTTTTTAGCTTGTTCTGGCATCCATAAACGGTTTTTCTGCAAATTTAGGAAATAACTGATGGAATTTATTTATTTATTACTGGAGAATATTAAGTGAAACATTTGAATTCCATAGTACTATTTGAAAGTAATGGCTCTAATTTTGTTAGTAGCTTGCGTTTCATTTTCCGTTTTTCATTGGAAATTTACTCATTTATCAAAGATATGTGGTAACCATTGTTCGTCGCTATTTGCTCAGCTTCGTTGATATAATTTTTCTGGCTCAAAGGAGCGTTTAATAATCTATGAAAAAGACTGTTCAATGAATCTATCTTATAATCAACTGTTGTACAGGGTGTCCCATTTTGGGTACTTTTGCGGGGTATCTCCTTTATTTTTAAAGATAGAGAGTTGCGGTTTTCGCGACACTGTGCTACTTTTTCGTAAAACTCAAGATGCCGTCAACATAATTTTCATAGCCCTTTTAGTTTTTAAGATACAGGGCATTTCTGAAAATGTTGCATTTTGTGACCCCCCTCGTATCTCCGTTATCCTTCAATTTATCGAAGAGGTAAAATAACATTCTAATAGTTTTTTTTTCGTAGAATGCAGTGGTGTAGATAACTTTTGTTACATATTTACTGTTTTTGAGTTATATAGCAAACTTACGTTTTTTTAAATGGAACACCCTGTATATTTATAGACTATAAAATTTGTCTTTTTTTTACCTTTTCAAAATTATATGATAGTATAAACTTTTTTTCAGAAACACGCAAATAATTGACAATTTTTAGAAATTAAATACATGTTTTAATTGTAGGCCATTGATATTGTTTATGACAAGAAACAGAAATAAACATCAAATCTCTATCGCATTTAAGCTGTTTATTTTCGTTCTTTTGGTATCATTATTCAATAGATATTTATCAATTTTTTCGAATAATGGCAGTTTACGAAAATTATGAGAAATATGATATCATGGTATGTTTTATACAGAGTAATGAAAATTCTGAAGAAGCTTCGGAATTATATTTCCAAAGGTGAGTAAGCTATTATGGCTATGCAAATCTCTATTATCATTTTAATTTTTGCTTGTTAGATATCCAGAAAGAAGGCAACCGTTTTTTGGGATATTTGCCCGTTTAAAAGCAAATTTAGTTGAGCACGGATCATTTGTTCACCCGCGCCCTAAAACATACAACAAAGAGAACAGGGAAAGAAAAGAGATAGATACTTTAGGATATATAGAAGCAACATCTTCGTCTTCATGTAGAAAAATTTAGAAGGAAATTGGTGTGCCAAAAACTAACGCTCAGAGGATCTTGAAGAAATATAAGTATCATCCATACAAATTTAATATACTACAACATTTGCATCCTGGCGATGCCGAGCGCCGGGCACTGTTTTGCCAGTGGTATTTGCAACAAATCGATGCTAACTATTTATTTGGCAGACTTGTTTTTTGGTCAGACGAATGCTTTATTTCAAGTGCTGGCATTTTCAATCGTCACAATACCAGGAACTGGCGTAGTGAAAATCTGCATTTAATGTTTGAAACGGCACAACAAGTACGCTTTGGAGTTGAGGTTTCGTGTTTTATTTTGGGTAGACATATAGTTTATAGGATTTTTGAAGGAGGTCTTACCGCACGTAGATACCTAGAAATTCTTGAGGAAGTTATTCCAGAACTGCTCGAAAACATTCCATTAGCCCAGTATAATGCTGTTTACCTACAGCAAGATGGTGCCCCAAGTCATAACTCTAGGCTCTTAAGGGCCTTTCTAAATAATAACTTTCCTCAAAGATGGATAGGTACCAACGGACCTGTTAGATGGCCTCCACGATCACCAGATCTCTCAATTTTAGATTTTTTTTTATGGGGTTATATACAAAATGAAGTATATAAAACTCGATATGACGGCATTGCAAAACTTCGAGAGGCAATTCATTTAGCTTTTCGAAATCTGCGAATGAGAACAATGGTTCTTTTGAACGCTATTCAAAGAATCTCAAAGATGTGCCAATTTTGCATTAGAGAAAATGGTGGTCAATTTGAACATCACATTTAATTTTTTTAATAATGTTATTTTTTTGTGTTTTTGTTATATTGTCACTTTACGCCACAAAACTGTTGTTACAAACTTACTGTTAGAAAAAGATCTATGGGAATTTTTTTTAATAGATACCTATATACAAGGTATCCAATTATTTGTTAGTAATATGTAAGTTGCACTTGTTTATTATTGTTATCCATAGCCTACTATTAAAATATGTATTTAATTTTCTGAAAATTGTCAATTATTTGCGTGTTCCTGAAAAAAAGTTTATACTATCATATATTTTTGGAAAGGTAAAAAAAAGACAAATTTTATAGTCTATAAATATACAGGATGTTCCATTTAAAAAAACATAAGTTTACTTTATAACTCAAAAACAGTAAATATGTAACAAAAGTTATCTACACCACTGCATTCTACGGAAAAAAATCTATTAGATAGAATGTTATTTTACCTTTTCGATAAGTTGAAGGATAACGGAGATACGAGGGGGGTCACAAAATGCAACATTTTCAGAAATGCCCTGTATCTTAAAAACTAAAAGGGCTATGAAAATTCTGTTGACGGCATCTTGAGTTTCACGAAAAAGTAGCAAGTCACGAAAACCGCAACTCTCTAACTTTAAAAATAAAGGAGATACCCCGCAAAAGTACCCAAAATGGGACACCCTGTACATGAATCAGCTGGAATATATCTACTCGTTCAAGTAGGTCTTCTGTATAGGTCATATTTGAAATGATGCCATCTTCAATAATATTAATGTCGAAAAAAGGAAATTAGTTATTGCTTTCTCATCCTACAGTGAATTCAATTGAATAAAATTGGTTATTAAGCCTGTTTAGAAAACCATAATATTTCCGCAATTATAAATGAAGATTCACATGGTTATTTGAAGATAAGACAAGTGAACTAGTTGTAAAATTAACATTAACATATTGTCAAAGGGGAACGACAAACCTCCATAAATCTGTTGCTTTTTGGAATATGATCAAATTTTTCTATTGTTACCTATGGACAATCCGCACAATTTGAAATTATTCTCATCATTTACACAGTGTCGCTTACACAACCAATAGGAAATTACTAACCTGAAAGACGTCAACAAGTCCGAATAGGTAGCACCTTCAGCTCTACACAACTAATTGAAACCGGCATACCTCAAGGGACGATATTAGGACCAACACACTTTCTTATATTTATCAATAATTTTCCTTTACTTGGAAATTACACAATCTTGTCTTATGCAGACGACACAGTTTTTATGTGTGAGGATGCAACCTGGAATAAGGCTTAGGATAGAGCACAGTCAGCTATGAATAATATGAAAAATTGGTTGGATGCGAACAATTTGACATTGAACAACTCCAAAACTAAGTTTATAGCATTCTAACCAAAGAAAGCTAGACAGGCACCCATCTTGGAACCCTTGAAAATAAAAACCTTCACAGATGTAATTGATAAAGCAGATTCTATTAAGTATTTAGGTATATTTTTTGACAAATATCTTAAACGCATGCTACGTAATATGGTATATCTTAAATGTAAGCTACGTAATTTCCACCTTCCCTTGATTCTAAATTAATTAAGAAGATGAATTTACCCAAGTTACTGATATTCCCCAAACTAGCTCAAATTTGTGATTGTTCGACCCTTTTCGTTAACAATGATGATACTTGCCCTATTACTTTTTACAAACAACAAACCCTGGGCGTCACAACGAGTTAAAAAAGAAGAATTTCAGGCTATTATAAACAGAGTAATAAGCATCATTGAATTGGTAGTAAGTGAAAAGGAAAAGAAACAAAGCATATAAAAACAATAACAAATATATTCAAATATTAATGAACAATAGAAAATATCCAACAAATTCGCATGCCCTTTCGGGGCACCGATATAAAATTGAAACAGTTATAAATGAAGTAATCAATCTACTTTCACTCAGCGATTACGATCAGCATCTAATTCATCATGGTAATGGAAGTTGCAACAGTGATATTAAAATTACACCCCTGTGTATCTCCTGTGGTCCTGATGGTGACTCCGCGAGGTCTCTAGTAGGGTATTGGATCCAATATCCTCCTATCGAAAAAGAAAGAAAATACACGAGTAGGATGTCCACAAGAGAAGTAAAATTCAATACGTGCAATGACTCAGTAATGACGCTGATAATAGCTGAGTTGAGCTGGATAAATGTTAAATAGATGAAGCCAAGATAAATTATAATTACAATTACAGATTAAATTAATATGTGACAATTATTCAGAATTTACTACGGTTATAACGAGATGAATTTAAACAAGGTAAGAAAAAATGAATTGAGTTTGAAAATAAGATATGAGTTATGGTTCAGTGATTCCTAGAACCACGTGGGTGGATTTCGTATTATTGGGCCTCTTTAGTACGATTACGGGATAGTTCAACAAGTCCCACGTTAACTCTATAATCGAAGGTATTGAAACAAGGCTAGTGGAATTATAAATATGGAGTGGTTAGTTCTAGCCCATCCTCTATATGTTTCGTACCTTTTAGATTCGGATAACGCTACGTTGTTGGTATTATGAGGAGTTCAAAGCAAAAAAAATACGATATGATAACCCCACGTGTATTCAGATAATGATGGAGTCAAGTGATTCTGTCAATTGGATAAATGATATGAATAAAATTACAATGTCTATAATCAAGAGATCTTGGTGACTGTTGTAAGAACAGGAAACAATCAAAGTTTTGTATACATCAGAGTAAGCCTGATTGTGAATGAAATATTAAAGATTCAATGCTACTCTAAAACAATTTAATTAATAACTTTGATTAAGACCTACCTTGTATTCACAGTAACACCTAAGATGCATAGTTATCATCCGCAACCGGTTTTATTCAGATTCTCCCTTCCTAATTAATAACTCGGGTGTGGGGGTAACAATATAGTATTCGTTGAATCCGCTCCGTATTAATTAAATACAGTTAACTAGATCATTTAAGATAGAGTTCTTTAATTGGGAGGAAGTTCAAGGATATGTATTCAAATTATTATAGGGTTCCATGATGAATTATGATATGGGACGATCCATTCAAAAGTCGGATCGTTACAAATGGGGAAACCATATAGATTATCTATCAAGAAAAAAAAACTCATATACAGATTTCATTCCCTCAGGAGTATGCACTTAATAAGAAAAATCTATTGACTATTTATAACAGTGTGGTTGTATCAATCTTATCTAACGATGTGAATGTTTGGGGCTCTGCATATAATAACTCCTCGGAACCATAAGAAAATATACCAAAAGGATCCATATTGGAACCTTCATTATTTCTAATTTTTGTTAATGACTTGCCGGAATTCTTGTCATTGACGTACACTGTACTATTTGTTGATGATGTAACAGCGTCAAGTTCTGGAAAGGATCTATATCATGTGGAGGAACAAAGTAGAATGAGTATGAATAAAGCCGTGGAATGGTTCTCGGGAAATGGTCTTTGTGTGAAAGAGAACAAAACTGTGAAAATGCTCTTCTCCCTAAAGGCAACAAATGGTTTTGATAAATATACAACAATTTTAGATGTACATATAGATGATAGACTTACTTGGAATGTTCATGCAGATGAACTTATGACAAAATTGAGTGGAGGTATTTTTGTTTTGAGAACCTTATCTCTGTCGCTATCTCCTTGTGTTATAAAGACTGCGTGTTTTTCTCTGATTACAAGTCAGTTACGCTACGCTGTTTCAGTTTGAGCTAATTGTTCTGAGAAAAAAATTAGATTTTCAGATTACAAAAGAGAGCGATAAGAATTGTTGCGAGTATTGGTTCTATGGACTGCTGTAGAAAAGCATTCAAGGGATTAGGTATATTAACATTGCCAAATCTGTATATATATATATATATAAGAAGATATAAAGTTATTTTCAACCGTGCTGTATATAAATTATTCGATATTATTATCAGGTATGCGGTCAGAGGATGCTGAATTAATACTCAATTATTTTAAATTTCTCAATATTTCGTCATATTCAGATTCTGTTGAATCATCGACTGCTTCGTACCTAACTGATTTACACCGTTTGACAACTATCAATAATGCAACATCAACATAAATGTTGAACTATCACATGGACCGCTAATATTTTTGTCTCCTGAAGAAGTCATGAATATATGACGAAATATTGAGAAATTTAAAATAATTGAGTATCAATTCAGCATCCTCTGACCGCATACCTGATAATAATATCGAATAATTTATATATATATATATATATATATATATATATATATATATATATACTTTTTTTTTTTTTTTACATTCAAACCTGGTCGGGGCTGCTGCGAGCTCCGACGACATCGCAGCAGTCGATTGGCGGTTAACCAAAGCTACTCCTCCCCACCGGTCGGTAAGTAGCTTCAGGTTCCTAAATCGTGTGCCCTAAGTATTCTAATTGAACCCAGA
This sequence comes from Endomychus coccineus, assembly GCA_958510875.1. Lineage (NCBI taxonomy): Eukaryota > Metazoa > Arthropoda > Insecta > Coleoptera > Endomychidae > Endomychus > Endomychus coccineus. The sequence goes on along the minus strand of OY294070.1, from coordinate 32,684,381 downwards.
ATGACTGCCTTTTGCATGCGGTCTATCAAGATCTGCGCCGAGTTCCTACAGGCCGGAATGATCTTCAAGTTTGAACGCAGCGAAGACCGAATTCCGCCCAAAACACCGATGATCAGAACCACTAATACGACCTTGTGGCCTGGGTATAGCGTGCGGAGCTCGAACAGGAGATCTTGATATTTTGTCCATTTTTCCTCCTCTTTCAAGACTATGTTCTTCTCTGCCGGAGCGGAGAATTCGATGACATACATAGTCTTGATTAGTTTATCGAGGAGGACAACGTCAGGCCTATTTGCTTGTATGGACCTGACGGTCGGAAACGGATAATTCCAGAAGATCTGGCATTTTTCGTTTCCGACAACGGACTCAATATCTCCTGGCATGTAAGGCAGCACCGGCTCTTGGTCTATTCCGTACGAGTGCCTTAGATGGTAATACAGCACCCGTAGGGCCGCATTATGGCGATGGGTGTACGCCGAGGCCGCTTTTGCCGGACATGCCGACAGAAGGTGGAAAAGCGTCTCAGGCACCTTTCGACAGGCCCTGCAGCTGACATCAGGGACCTGCACACCCATCACATTGCGGCGATAGACCAAGGTGTTAATTACGCCATCTATATATATATATATATATATATATATATATATATATATATGTATATATATATATATATATATATATATATATATATATATATGTATCAATGTCTTAGGTACGCACATAATCCCAAAGGTGACTACTCATTGAGTGAGGATTTTCATGATTACAATACTCGTAATAAGAGAAATATCCGTACAGATTTTCTGAGACTTAAAAAATCTCAAAATGGGCCAAAATTTTTTGCGTTTCAATATTTTAACAAATTGCCCGAATCCATCGAGAATTACCATTGAAAGAATTCAAGAAATCAGTTAAAAATATTCTTTTACATAATATATTTTATTCCACAAAAATTTTTTTCAAAATAAAGTTTTTAAATTTAATATTGTCATCTTATTTATATTTTATGATGACGAGTGTAAGCATATTATGTACATAACATGAATAAAATGATCTATTTATCTATCTATCAAATACAAAATTATGTCATTAAAATCATTCATCCGATCATCGCAAGGACAAGCATTAAAAACTATTTTTAGAGATATTCAATCAAACTAGCCGTCTAAAAGTATCTCACAAAGGTAAATCAGGCTAAGCTTAACTCTTGAGAAGAGATATTGACGCACTTTTTCTGACAATCTATATTTTTTTCTGACATTTACAATTCATTTATTTTCTACGGAAAATGAATACCAAAGTTATCTCATAGAATATTTTACAATTTAGGAATGATGTTAGTAAACATGAAATTACACAACACTTATATTTATACAAGAATCATTACTAAATATGAGAAGTTTGAATATGATCCCAGTAAATATATAAGCAAAATAATAGTGCAAGAGTAAATCATCTCACACAACTAGAGCCATACAGAATAAGGAATATAAATACCAAAAATTTAATAAGACTGTTTGTCAGAAAAGAAAAGTCTTTATTGGTATAAAATTGTACAATTCACTACCTGTCAAATTAAGGAGCGCTACTAAAGCACAATTTAAAATTGAGACTAAATTATACATTGTACAAAATTACAATTTATTGAGTTCATTACTCTAATAGAACCCGATAACATTTTTTAGTATTTTTATATCTTGTATTCTATATTTTATCTTTTATCTTTCAACTTAAATTTTGTTTTACAAAATATGTACACCTACTACGATTGGAAACATTTGAAAATAGTAAATGTTATTTTAAATGAACTTTGAACTTTGAACTTATTGTTCGAAAAACCATGCGTACCTACATATTATTTCATAGCTACGGGTGGTTCAAATATAAACCGGAATTTTGCTATAAAAAATTTTATTATTAAGTTACAGAGCTAAAATTTTGTACAGTTTTTCTAGATAGTTTCCGTTACAACTTTCGGATGCCTTTTTCGTAAAAATCTCTCGGCTTGTCATAAAACCTCCGCATTGCATTTGAATCGCAGTCCGCCAAGTGCCCCTTTCAATGGACCAAATAAATAATAGTCGCATGGCAACAAATCGTGACTATAAGGAGGTTGTTCCAGTGTTTCCCAACCCAATTTGTTCAATGTTTCCATCGTAAGCCGAGCTCTATGCGGTCTGGCGTTGTCTTGCAGTAATATCGCACTACGGATTGGAATATCGCGTCGTTTCGATCTGTAGGCAGGTTTCACCGTGTTTTTTAGGAGGTTACTCTAATACTGCGCGTTCACAGTTCGTTGTTCAGTGAGAAAATCAACCGCAATTTCTGCTCTCATGTCTCAAAACACGGTACTCAACACCTTCCATGCTGACAGTGTAACCTTCGCTTCAACTGGCTCGACTTCGTCTTTCTTCCTTCACTCCATAGACGCGCGTCTACTCTCCGGAGTATAGTGGTGCACCCAAGTCTCGTCTGTGGTGAATATTCGGTGCAACAAATTTTCTCCTTCCTGTTCGCGTGCAAACTTCCCAGCGTGTGAATTTCTGCTCAAAATTCAGTAGTCTTGGCACCCATCTGGCTGAAATTTAGCGGTAACCGATCCGTTCATGAACTATTTGCTCAATACTACCTACGCTGATGCCCAAATTTTCAGTCATATCGCATACAGTACTGCGTCGGTCTTCCAAAATGAGTTTTTCTACAGCACCAGTGCTGACGTTCCCATCGGTAACACTTGTTTTGGGGCGCCGCGCATATGTGGCAAGTTTGTCACCACTTCTCGGCCTTTTCGGAAAGCGGAACACCATTCATACATTTGAGTCTTGGAGATGCACTCATCCTCGAACTGCTCGAGTAATTTTCGATAAATTTCCGAGGATTTTACATTATCTTTGACCAAAAAACGAATAACGATGCGTTGCGCAACAGACACTGGTACATCCTTATGCGGTCCCGGCTGTTCTCTACGCTTCGTAACAGACCAGTCTAACATCCATGCGGCCACTTTCAACGACCCTAAATTTTTCGCGCGTTTATTCAAAAATTACGGTTTATATTTGAACCATCCGTATATTCTAGTTATTTGAGCAATAGAACTGAATTCGGACGATAGTGATCTTGCCTATTAATATGTAAATGTCGTTTAACTATGACTTCAAAATTTCCGAATATCTGCAAAAATAGACGTTCTGGCAAAAATGGTTGTCTCGTATTTATCATGATTAATTTGATTATGAACTTGGCTGAACGTAACTCAAGGAAATGTAGCTTTTCTAAACTTCCATCATCCCGGCATGAATTTCCACTTCTAATATTGAGAAAAATCAAAGAAAATTATTTCGTGGTTTGTGTAATATTATTAATATCCTAATGCCCAGATATTTGATGGTTCCGTTCAATGCGATCATAAACAATCTAATTTACGATCCATTATGCAACTAGAATTAATTTTTATGTGTAATAAAATGTCAAAGTTTACTACGCAATTCCGAAACCAATTTCACGACGTTCCAGATGCGAATACTATAACGATGTGGTTTTATCAGGGCGTATTATCCAATTATGATCATATGTTTTACTGCAAATCCTGTATTTTATTGCTTTATAGAATTTGGTACCTAGGGAGGATGTGATATACTTGATAGAGCATGAGAGTGGGATGAAAGGAGAGCGTCTAATCTCGCGATATGATGACGTGCATTGGAAATTTTGCTTCGAGTACTACCGGATCGAAACATAACACCTCGATATTTCAGTCTTATGTTACTGGTGTAACAGTGACCAATGGGGAGTTATGATAGGACATCGTTAGTAATTTTCTTCAGAAATGGTAAGAACGGTTTCAACATAGCATATGTTTTAACGGGAGACCTGATTGATAGAATCCGTGACACGTGGACATTAGGTGGAAACATCAAACGGAGACCGTCAAGGTCTGATTGTTCGAAACGACATGACCACTGATAGGCTCCTCCTCCTGATTCTGAGCTCACATATACTCATTACACATATCATATCAATGTCGAGAGATCCAGTGAACAGCGTGTACTGTCAGAGAGAAATAATAGTCGCTTATCAGCTTATATTGTAGCGGTCGTATTGAAACATGAATTCAGCAAGCAGAGTTGTTGGCAGAATGTTAACCGCTAGATAGATTAAGATATTATGAATTCGACTCACATCCTTCTGCTAGGCGCTCTCCAATGTCCCGAACTATACGTCACTGTGTTCACATAAGACAGTCTACAGAGAGTAATATTATATGTTATTTGTTTTATAATGATAAAAGCTGACACTTTTTTCCATATAATAAAAATTGCCAGTTTATCTTCATCATTGAGCTTTTATAAACCAATTATAGATTACAGTTAATGGAATACCAAACTCGTAGCAGCAGAGTGACACCTGGTAAGACCGCATCAGCTTGGAGATTTTGTTTTTAACTTTGACAGTTTGACTACACGAGAGGGAAACCTATAATGTTCGAAGAAGATCGTGTGCGCCAGCAGTGAAATGTAGGGGAAGGACGTGAGCATCCGTATTTTTCTTGAAGGTTTGGACGTTATGGGCATATGAGAAGACCTCACTAGGTGAAGAGTTCCACAACTTCGCTGTGTGAAGTGGTGACTAGCTTAGCTCCTCTAGTTAGCGCTCTCGAATCCCTCGTGGTGGAACAACAGACGAAATTTCTGATGAACACCGACAACGGAAATATCTATGGAAAAGGGAGAGATCTCTCACCTTTATACGACGTTCTCGAGAGGTCAATGAACTCGTAAAGGTGACATCATCAATCAAACAGATAGCTCTCTTCCGGATAGAATCGAAGAGCTTCAGCGTATGTTTGGGAGCCGAACCCTAGACATGTGAACAATACTCCAGGACAGGTCGAATCTGTGCTTTGAAGATTATGAGGATCTGCTGGGATGTAGAGTAGCTCTTGGCACGGACTAGAAAACCAAATTTTTGTGGAGCGGTTTTTGCAATGGACCTCACTTGATCGTCTCATTAGAGGGTGCTGTTGGTGTCGATCCCATGCATTGTTATGGAAGACTTCAAAGGAATAGTTGTACCTGACATCATCATATTAGATATTGCGAGGTTTTGGTTTGCATCAAACTCTACTAGATTATCAGATCCCAATTTTAAAATCTTTGTCACATCTCCATCAATTGCGTCAACCCCTATCTCGTTCTTCTGGCTTCAACGGATGGTATGGAGCTCAAAAAGAGACAGCATTATGGAGTGTACTATCATCTGCAAAGCTGTGAACGGAACAGGTGGTCACTTTCAACAGATTGTTGGTATGGAACAGAAACATAGTTGGGGCCAAGGTAGATCTCTGTGGAACAACAGCGTTGACAGCCATCGTATCGAAGGATATTTCGTCAATCACCATATGTAGTTATCTATCTGAGAGAAAACTCGATAGTAAGCAACAAAATTGAGGCCGAAAACCATATGACAACAGTTTCTCAAGGAGGTTTTGTTACCAGACTCGATCAAATGCTTTGATTATATCCATTGATACAACTAGAGATTCCCCATCTTTTTCAACAGATTCCTGCTATACATGTGTTACGTAGGCAAGCAAGTCTCATGTTGATCTCTGCTGACGAAAGACATATTGTCCGTCACTCACTATTTTATAGCTGTCTAGGTATTTGATGAGCTCGATGTTGATTGTTTTCTCCATCACTTCAGAGATCACAGATTAAGGTGCAATGGGCCTCTTCTAATTATTAGGAAGGATTTTCTTTTCTTTTTTTCGAATTGGTTGAAATTGGTTGCTCTCTAGTTTTCCTACAGCTGGTAGGAAACACACCAAGTTCGTTTGAAAGGGTATATAACCTTCAGCAAACTGGTGTTAATTCAGGCGCACATTGTTTGAGAACGACAGGTGGAATTCCGTCTACCCCATAGACTGTTCATATTGAGATCAAGCGGAATGCACCTAATTGTGCGCTGACGAAAGACAATTTTAGGCATATGGCTACCATGAAGGCCTTCTAGCGAACGTCGACTAATAATTGAATGAAAACTGAGACACTATGTCGAAGTGCAGACTGATTATCATTAGTCATTCGACCATTATCATTTTCGAGATTTTTCCATGCATCCAGCAACGAAATGAATTCCTTCGAAAATTGAACAGCTACATAATCTATTCCTGTAATGGGATCACACCAATTATCTCTGAATATTTGCTTTTAACACAATAGTGTTATTTACTATGTCCCTTATAATTTCTAGAAAATCTGCAATACCTCTCAAACCAAATTCTTCTAAAGGAGTAATATAAGGTCAAATCATTCGATTGAAATGGAGGCACTTAGACTGCTTGATTGGGCCCATTGTGCAAGATTCAGTCCAGCATTTCTAAGACAGCGTCGAAGGCTAAAATTTGACATGGACTGATGTCTCTTATGACCTCAGGCGGCATGGATGTACTACTGACTGTGGCCTAGAAGAAGCCAGTGCCGGATATTCTATCAGAATATGGGAGGTAGCTTCGTTCGCCTCTCCTCATCTACTAAAAACTGAGTAATCGACAATGCCCATTGAGTGTAGATGTCTGTTCAGATGACAATATCATCAGTGGCGGCTCGCGAACTTTTTGAGAGGAGGCTGGACATAAAACGTTTTTGTAAAAATATACTCTATTCAGCCAATTAATTTAACCTTTGCGCAGCGACCGTACCAGCTACTTCAGGGACAAAATTAATTGTTGCCCAGCAAGAACCAACGTGGAGATATAGAGTTTCTCTTGGCGAAACACTTTTTTGTTCGTTTTTTGTTTTTTATTTTATTTTTAATATTTTTTCTTTTTTTTGGAATTTTCATATTTAGTTTTTTTAAATTAATTTTACAAACTTTTTTTATATCCTAAAGTCTTTAGTTTGCGAAAAATGATCAATAATATTACCATAAAATGTATCATTATGTTTTAAGTGTTTTACTAAATCTTTTTCCATAGATATTAAACTTACATTGTATAAACGGTTTTGGCCCACTGTATTTCGCATCTAACTTTTAATTCGTTTGAGAGTAGAAACTGATCTCTCCACCAATGCCAACATGACAGGAATGGTGACTGTCAAACAAAGTAGTTTATAAAACTGAGGTAAAACTTGTTGCAAATCATTGTCTATCTTCCATGTCATATCGGGGTGACTGTCGTACTGGCCTAAAATATCTTTATCCGAGTATACAACATATAATTAATTGTGCAGTACTATTTTATCAAAAAATGTATATTTTAGAACTAAGTTATCTAAAAGTGTATTGGGAAACTCTTTTGAAAAAGATTCGAAAAATCTTCTATTCGTCAAGTCGAAAAACTTCAATTCATGTAAATCGGAAAATCGAATCTCAATTTGACCTCTAATAGTATCTAAAATTTCATGAAAAAGTTGTTTATAATGTAGTTTCTTGTCTACCAATTTATATGTTTTCCTCCATTTCGCAGGAGGAGCCTCATCAGTTGAAAAATTTTCAAATAAAATATTAAAATGAAATTCTGTATTACGGAAACTTGAAATTTCATCAATGAGATGTTTCAAACGATCTCTTGAATGAATTATATCAGTGAATTTATGTTGTAAAATTTGAAAAATAAGAACAGTTTGTTCAAATATTAATTCAAAAGTATCAAGAAGGAACAAAAATTCTTCATTTATTATTATTAACCAACAGCAGCATTTAATGAAACCTGATCTGTTGAAAAGTCATCACTGTTTAATATAAAATCAAATGTTTCAATTAATTTGTCTTTGTTTTTATGGATGGTAAGCACTGCAGGTAATGTAAAATTCCATCGAGTTGGAGCATTACAGGGAATTCTGTTTCCTACTATGTTATTTAAAACTTCAGTTAGTTTGGTGGATTTGCTAAAAAAATTTGAAAATGACGATAAGTTGGAAAAGAAGTTCTAACTTCCTTAATGGTACTACATGCATTACTCAAAACAAAATTCATGTTGTGAGCGTAACAATGGGTGAAAATAGCCTGAGGCGGAACTGATTTAATTTTTGTTTGAAGACCGTTTAAATGTCCCGCCATTACGCGATCCCGTTAACCATAAATCTATTTTATAATTGTCAGTATTGAACGATCGATTTTGAGAATTACCTGACATCACTAATCCTTTCAAATCCGGTGAAGGCCGTTTATTTTTAAAAAACACTTTTTTTACTTCGCGTGGCGTCACAAAACAAATACCGATGCAACACGCATGTGTCGTATTCCATACCACCGAGCGTAATGATCTGAAAGGCTGGCGGCTAAAGAGAGAACTCTTTGCCGGCGGCAGGCTAGCCTACTGAGGGTGTTGCCATTTTAGATATGTTCTACGGTATTTAGCAATTGGACTCGTCGGGAAAACGGCAACTGTGTTGAGCAACAGGTGTTTACTGTTTAAGGTTTGAAATATACTCTATAGAGTCTAGCCTCAGGGCACTGTTGCCAGATTAAAAATAACTACTGAGAACGGGGAATTGATTGTAAAATTTAAAAAAATATTAGTGAAACAGGAAATAAAATGAATAATGATCAACAAGATAAATTGGTGAGGAGGCTGAGCCTCCTCAGCCTCCTTCGATGAGCCGCCACTGAATATCATGTGAGGAGTCTATCACCAGTTTTATGTCTCTAATGCTAAAGAGGATTCCCGAACGGTCCATATTGTCTACGAAACTTTTTGACTGAAAAAAACTTCTCAAAACTAACAATTCAACATATTCCAATGGTCTATAAGCGAAAATATGTTGACGCAGAAGTTCTGCTTCCATGATACAGACAAGAAGTAGCTATCTCCGTGTATGATGATTGTTTTTCAATCGATTTTTCCGAATTTTTTGGATCTGTTATTGACAAAAGAAAACGTATAATATGGTGTTGACAAACTGCAGTACGTTATCTTGTAATATATCAAATATTCATCCCACGTAGGAGAATTATTTGTTCTCTTTTAGCGGATTGCAGCTTTAACTTAACCTGTCTGGCGCATTCACCAATCTGTCCATAGATTGTATCGCAAAACTAAGTTCCGTTTGAATTCATTAACTTTATAAATCACTTAGTTCTGTTCGCCCTGAGATTCGGGGATGGCAGAATCTCAGGTTATGTTTGTCTAAGATTATCCAAGATAGAATGTTTGGCTGGTTGAATCCATAAATATTTGTCCATAATGCTATTTCTAAGGCTATGCGAATAGCACATCCTAGACTCTCTTCGCTGAGGTTCTCAGAAACGGCTAGATGCGTCACTTGTTCGACTTCATCTTTCCGTCCATTAGTATTTTCTCCTTGTTTTTAAGAATACAATTAGTGTATGTTATATGAAGTCATTCACATCGTATAGTACTATGAACTTATTCTGAACTAGCCAGCAGTGTCAGCGTTATCATATTTCGCTCACTATTTATTTCTAGGTACATTATTGTAATATGTAAAACATTCATTCATACTTCTGACTTTGATTAAATGAGTAGCTCTTGATTTTCATTGTGATATTCAATAAAGTTATCTTTTAAAAACCAATTTGTGAAGCGTGTTTCCGTTTCTGGCGCAGTCGGTAGGATACTGGAAGAATTTCACAGAGAAAAATCTTCTGTTTCTACAGTTAATCCAGTATTCCAAAAGAAAACATCTCCCAGGACCGAGTTGGCATCCCAAACATTGGATAACCACACCTATTGAAGGCGGACCACCTGGAAACTGCATTCGATGAATCGTATCCTAACTAGGTTGATGGGGTGAGAAAAATTTTGATAATTTTACATGTCTGATGTCGATAGACTAATTGACGCAATCGAAATCCTTACTCTCACTAAATCCATATCTCCTAGTACCGAAACATATCCTATAGTTGATAATATTGATAATATTTCAGAAATGGCTACTCTAGCATTTAAACCTGAATTTTTATCATGTGTGCCTCAATACGATGGCAATCCTAATGATCTAAATGAATTTATTAATAGTGCAGAAAGTATTATAAATACATTTGTGGATAACAATCCAAATAATTTCGTAAACATTTTTATATTAAAATCAATCACCAACAAATTAATAGGAAATGCTAAAATTGCTGTTAATATACAGGCTGTCAATACTTGGACAGACCTGAAGAGTACATTAATAAGAAATTTCAGCGATCAAAGAGATGAGATTTGTTTAATTCGAGATCTCGTCCTTTTAAAACAAAATAACGAAAATGCTCTACAGTTTTACGATAAAGTTATTAGTCTGCTCAATTTACTTTGCTCCTATGTAAAAACACACGAGGAAACAGATGTTGGTAAAACTATAAAACAAAATCTTTTTAATAAATTAGCATTGAAAACCTTCTTAGCTGGTTTGAAAGAACCACTTGGTAGTTCAATTCGAGCTATGCGACCTATAGACATGCAAACTGCCTTATTTTATATTAATGAGGAAAATAATGTTAGATACTATCAAAAACCTATATTGGGTCCTCAAAATGTTGTGACTAATAAAAATTTCAGATTACCAAATCAATCATTAAATATACCACAAAGGGTAACAAATAATAATTTTCCTTCTCAGGCTATAAACATACAACCAAGGCAAATGAACAATCGGAAATTTTTGACAAATGCGCAAGTTTTCAAAAGTCCTAATAGACCTCCACAAAACAATACATTTACACCACAAAATAAAGGAGTTTTCGAGCCGAATCCTCATTATAAGCCGTCGCTACAAACCCCAATGAGTGTAAGTACCAGACAAACATTCACAAGACCTGCCAACAATTTTGCCCAAACTCCTCAAAATCGTTATACATCTGAAGAGTTATTTAACAACGAAACGTTTGAAATTAATGAAACTAATAGCGAAGAAATTTTATTACCCGATCAAAATTCAATTGAACAATTTGAAGAATACGAGGAAAATTTTCAGATACTAGCCTCGGAACCAGAAATCAACGAATAATACCATTTAATCATAATGAAGAATATACAAGTAAATTACCGTATATAATATTTCCAAATTTAGACAATTTAAAATTTCTCATTGATACCGGAGCTACGAAATCATTTATTGATCCCGATATAGCTGAACAAATAATTCCTCATACTATACAGTATGATCCGTTCATTGTATCAAATACTTTTTCAACTTCTGCTCACCAATATAGTGGATGGATGGAAGTACCCGAAATTTTCAAAAAACCTGGTGAACATATGAAATTTCATTAGTTCAAGTTTCATAATATCTTTAAAGGATTAATAGGTTTAGATAATTTAGAATTCCTAAATGCTACCTTAGATTTTAAAAATCATCTTTTAATAACTCCTAGTGCAAAACTAAAAATTCTCTTTCAAAACATTCCACAAAAGCAAATTAATTCTTATTCGCTACAACCCCGTTGCGGACAAGTAATTAAAATCATAACTTCAGTTGAGAATGGAGATATTATCGTACCACACATTACATCACATGGTTGCGAAATACCGTCATGTGTTACGACAAGTAAAAATCATGAAGCGTATGTAACGATAATTAATAATACTGAAAAAATTGCCAAACTTGATTTTTCAGAACCTCTATATGCTGAACCACTGAAATGTAAACTATTTTCTCCTACAGAATATCAAAACCAATTTTGTCAAAATTCCGACTTTAATAATTTTGAATGCAATCAAATTGAATCACCAAAAATTAGAACTGAACACATGAATTTAGAAGAAAAGAAAATGATTTCTAAATTAATTAAAGAATACTCAGACATTTTCCACAACGAAAATGAACCACTTAGTTTCACTAACACAGTTAAACATCAGATAAAAACTACAGATGAAATTCCTGTATATTCCAAAACATATCGATACCCGTTTATACATAAACAGGAAGTTCAGTCCCAAATAAAGAAAATGTTAGACCAAGAAATAATCAGACCTAGTAACTCAGCTTGGAATTCCCCAATCTGGATAGTTCCTAAAAAACAAGATGCTAGTGGTAGACAAAAATGGAGAGTAGTTGTCGATTATCGAAATCTAAATGCGAAAACTCTCTCAGACAAATATCCGTTACCCAATATAAATGACATCTTAGATAAATTAGGTCGTTGCCAATATTTTACAACCTTAGATCTCGCATCCGGATTTCACCAGATCGAAATGGACGAGGCAGATACTTCAAAAACTGCTTTTAGCGTCGAGAATGGCCATTACGAATACGTAAGGATGCCATTTGGACTTAAAAATGCCCCGGCGACTTTCCAAAGAGTTATGGACAATATCTTACGAGGCATACAAAACGACCTTTGTTTAGTTTACTTGGACGATATTATTATCTTCAGCGTTTCTCTTCAAGAACATATTACCAATCTTAAACAAGTGTTCGAAAGACTTCGTCAATTCAACTTAAAAATTCAGTTAGATAAATCAGAGTTTCTTAGGAAAGAAGTTAATTATTTAGGACATGTTATAACTCCACAAGGCATTAAGCCAAACCCCGAAAAAATTTCAAACTTTCCAATTCCAAAAACACAAAAACAACTCAAAGGCTTCTTAGGACTCTTAGGATATTACCGAAAATTCATAAAGAACTTTGCTAAACTGACGAAACCACTGACGAAATGTTTAAAAAAGAATGCTACTATAACTCATAACGAAGAATTTATATCTTGTTTTAATAACTGTAAAAATTTATTAATGAACGAACCCATTTTACAATACCCAGACTTCACGCAAACTTTCAATTCAACAACTGACGCAAGCAATGTAGCCATTGGTGCCGTTTTATCGCAAGGACCTATTGGTAAAGATTTACCAATAGCATATTCTTCGCGAACTCTTAACGAATCGGAACAACATTACTCTACGATCGAAAAAGAATTGTTAGCAATTGTTACTGCAGTGAAATACTTCAGACCATACCTTTTCGGACGAAAATTTAACATAATAACTGATCACAAACCTCTAGAATGGCTTTTTTCACTAAAAGAACCAAATTCAAAATTAGTTAGATGGCGTTTGAAGCTCGAAGAATACGATTACAATATTTCTTATAAAAAGGGTAAATTAAATTGCAATGCTGATGCACTTTCACGCATCGAACTTAATATAAATGAGTTAGGTGAAACTAGCAAATTACTTGAATATATGGACTCCTTTAACAGAGAATTAGAAAATGAAAATATTGATAAAGAATCGGTAATTGCCAATAAAGACGATCAATCAGAATTAGAAATTCCCATACCTGATAACATTGAAAATGAAACTATACATTCCAATAACCAAGAAAATACTTTGGTAGAAATTCCCATCTCTGACAATTTGCTTAATAAAGGACAAAATCAAATAGAAATACAAATTGTGAATCATTCTCCTGCAAAACCAAAATTACTTAAGCCTTTCCCTAATAAACAAAAATTTATTGTTCAAATTAGTAAGAATAATATTGAAGCCGAAATAATACAGTTTGTCAAAGAATACATAGTACCCAAAGTAACGTACTATATATTTTTCAACCCTCCAGACCTATATTATCAATTTTGCGATATAATTCAAAAAACATTCAAATGGCCTCTCTATAAATTTATTTGCACAAAAACTAAACTAATAGATATTCCACTAGAAGACATTTCACAAATGATAGAAAAATACCACGAGAGCAAAACTAACCATAGAGGCATTAATGAAACCGAAAATCGAATAAAAAATCTTTACTACTGGCCTAATATGCGTAATTCTATTCAAACGTATATAAACACTTGTGACATATGTCAACGTACCAAATACGAACGTAAACCACTTAAGTTAGGTATTAATCTTACTCCTACACCAACTAAACCATTTGAAATAATTCACTTAGATACAATTAAAATACAAAAACAAATATTTCTTACCATTATTGATGCTTTTTCCAAATACGCTCAAATTTACGAACTAGCGAGCTCAAATTCAATTGATGTAATCAACTGCTTATTACAGTTTTTTGCATATTTAGGTATTCCTAAAAAGATCATAAGCGACAACGGGTCAGAATTTAAAAATAGCAATCTCAAAGAACTACTTGACTTACACAAAATCGAAATACATTTTATAACTCCTGAAAATCCTCAGTCGAACGATTTGATTGAAAGATTGCATAGTACTCTTTTAGAACATATAAGATTACTGAACGAACAATTCCCTACAGACAATCTAAAAAATAAAACACTGTATGCTATATTAGCTCACAATAATACCATCCATTCCTCTACTGATAAAAAACCAATAGATGTCATCTCTGGACACTTAGAACTAGACGATCCATTCGATATAAACTGCCAAAAATTATTAATGACTAACTACGTTCAAAACCACAAAGAACAGACTCAGTTATTATATAAGGAATTGAATAAACAATTGATAAATCATAAAGAGAAAATTGTTTCTAAATTTAACAAAGACAAAGATATCATAGAAATCGAACCAGATCAACCAATATATCCAAAAGAAGTCAGGCGAGTCACTAAAGTACAAAACAAGTTTAGACCTAAAGTCATTCCCACAAAAGTAGACACCGAAAAACAAACAATTGAAACCAATAAACGCACTTACCACTTAAGAAATATCAAAAGACCACCGAAAATTGACGAAAAGCAATTGTTGCAGGTTCGCCCTGACCATAATCTGTCTAACGCAAGCTCAAGTGGAAATCACAAACCTGAAAAATAACCCAGGACTTCTACCAATACACCTCGGTCCTGCCAAAATTCAAGAATTTCATCACAAAATCATACATTACTATAACATATCTTTGATTTTTAAATATTTAGGAAATATCAATAATCAATCCGAAACATTCATCAATAAGATAACTGAAAATAAATATTATAATTCTAAAGAGTTTGTAAACTATTTCAAATTAATTAATAATACTAGACTTAATATTTATGAAACTATTAATGAAATAATGCCAAAAGCTAACAGACAAAAACGCGGTATAATTAACGGCCTTGGTTCGATATTTGAAAGCATTACGGGAAATTTGGATAATGAAGATGGAGAACATTTTGATAATAAAATTAAACAGTTAGAACAAAATCAAATGTTATTAAGTGATGATGTCAGAAAACAATACTCTCTTTCCTCCAGTGTAGTTAATAGGTTTAACCAAACAATTTCAGACCTTTATCAGAACGAGAAAGCATTAGAAAAACGTTTAGTCCAGACCGACGATTTATTAAATCAATATTCATCTGCAACTAATATTCATAATATCGCCGATACCTTGAACCAATTCCAACTAATATACCAAACTATTCAAAAAATCCTAGATAACCTAGTCACCGCAATAACTTTCACAAAATTAAAACTTATGCACCCCAGTATAATATCAACAAATGAACTTTATAATTCTTTGATGCATTTGAAACTTATAACAGATTCAGAACAATTACCATTTGAATTAAAATACGAAAATCTAGTTTACTATTCAAAACTAATAAAAGTAGATTCGTATGTTTATGACGACAAACTCGTGTTCATTCTTAATGTTCCTATATACCACAATATAATATTCAACCTTTATAAATTATACCCAATTCCCATATGGCATGAATCAACTACCTTTCGATTGTTAGTCCCTGATGCCAGATATGTATTATTATCAAGAAATTACCTGGCCTACGAAACTGATGATTGTGATAATATTAACAGTACCTTTTTCTGCAAAGCAACAATTATGGAAAATGCTAATAAGGATAAATGCGAAGCCAATATTATTCTTAATCAAAATTTGGCCAACTGTACTCATCATGCATTAGAAATTTCAGACACCCAAATTCAAGAGATCGAAGGCACCAAATACTGGTTACTCTTATCTCCTATTCCCGTCGAAGTTACAGTTAATTGCCCATCGAGACAAGAAATTAAAACACTACAAGGAAGCTATTTATTTCACCTTACCAAAGATTGTCTCTTACAAATAAATCAAGAAAAAATCCGTTTAACAACCGTAGAAACCACGGGTCAACCCTTATTGTTTGAATTTTCGAAAATCAATGCTTCATCCTATAGACCATATATGGAAAATTCTCAATCACTCAAAGCAATCAATTTGAAGGACATCAGTGACTTAAAAAATCAAATTAAATGGTCTCAACCGAAGCAGCTGCCGACAAATCAATCTCAGCATAGTTACATTCTATATTTTATTGTGGCAATCATAATTATATTCGTATGTTTAAAAGGACGTATAATTTCAATATTGAAGAATCTGAGATGCCGAGAAGAACCACCCCAAGAAAGAACATTGGATATCCAGCTTCCTCGAGACGTACTTTCCGGACCTGGAACTGTGAAGGGAGGTGTTATATGAAGTCATTCACATCGTATAGTACTATGAACTTATTCTGAACTAGCCAGCAGTGTCAGCGTTATCATATTTCGCTTACTATTTATTTCTAGGTACATTATTGTAATATATATATATTCATACTTCTGACTTTGATTAAATAAGTAGCTCTTGATTTTCATTGTGATATTCAATAAAGTTATCTTTTAAAAACCAATTTGTGAAGCGTGTTTCCGTTTCTTGTACCTACTAAAAAATTTATTTTCTCTCATAGGAAGCCAATTTTGAACTATTATTCCTTTTTATATGGGCAGAACGTTCTTTACAACGAGTTGAACTGTTCCTTCTAGTTTGAGCCCATGTCATTTTGAACACGACCCATAATCAATTTTTTAAATTCTAGATTTATCAGGTTTTGCCTAAATAATGTTTCAGCTTGTTCTTACATCTATAATCTTTTTTTCTGCAAATTTAGAGAATAACTTATGAATTTTATTGATTACTGGAGGATATTAAGTGAAACAATTGAATTTTACAGAAATATTTGGAAGTAATGGCTGTAATTTTCCATTTTTTGTTAGAAATCAAGTTAATTATCAAAGATTCGTAGTAACCATTGTTCGTCGCTATTTGCTCAACTTCAATAATATGATTTTTTTGGCTCAAGGGAGCGTTTAATAATCAATGACTATTGAATAGATCTATTTTATAATCAATTGTTTTACATGAATCAGCTGAAATATATCTACTCGCTTGAGTAGGTTTTCTGTATATGTCATATTCGATATGATCACCATCTTTGATGATATTAATACCGAGAAAATAAAGTTAGTTATTGCTTCCTCATCCTACAGTGAATTCAATCGAATCAGCTTGGTTATTAAGCGTGTTCAGAAAACGATGATATTTCCGCAATTATAAGTGAAGATTTTTATGGTTTTTTGAAATGTTTGATCATACCAAAGGACATAATTAAAAACAGTTGTGGAATTAACATCAACAGGTCGTCAAAGGGCAACGAGAAACCTCCATAAATCTGTTGCTGTATGAGATAGGGACTATCGTTTTCATTCAATGATACCTATGGTAATTCTGCACAATTTTGAATTATTTTCATGATTAACGTAGTGTCGCTACACTTACTTCAGCACCAATAATATGTGTATACAAATGTAAACCCATCTTTATTTTAGTATTATTGGAAAGTTCTCTCGATTTTGCTCAAAATGGGTACAACCTTAAAAAGCAGCTAAGATGTTATGTTATATTTGAAAAATGGTCACGACTGACAAGTGACTGTTCCATCTTGATCGTTCATTCATAGATGGCGCGCACAGGCAGCCATGACAGTTCATATTTTACGTTGACAGGCAGACATGAACGTTGATACGTCCGTCATGACAGTTCTAATTTTTCGCAGACATGACGGCTCATAGATTCGCCATGACATTTCATACAAACACCATGACACCTCTCCAGACATGATCACGTGATAGATGTTATCACAACTGCTGTCACAGGCAACCTGTATATACACATCATCTATTCTATAACCTCGACACTCTATGATTTGGTACTCTGTGGTCTTCTGTAACAGGATCTATATCTGTAGTCTGTGTTAGCTGCACTTCGGCTAGCTGCCGCGCTGAGGATTGTACACTGTATCTACTATAGATTTTGAATATTTTTTTTCACTGCTAGGAGATCACTGTTGGCTGTACAGCTATATAGCTGTTTATCATGTTGATTGTAGGTATTTAGCTGAGGTATAGGTGCAGTTCCCAAGAATCAAAAGTACGTTCTATCTTGTTTTTATTACGACATTGTATGAGATTTTTCTAGAAAATTTGTTGTCAAAATTCGACGTTGATTGGTGGGGATATTTACGGACATATTTGGAACATAGCAGTTTTCGCTATAACATTCACGCACTTTTGAATTAACTAACCAAAAGTCTAATGTGATAATTGAAGTTGGATACCAAGGAGAAGAAATATTATCGGCTTGCCCTTTTCACAGGTTTTTTTTGGGGGAAATTGAATTTTTCACCTTAATTCGAATCACGGCATAGAAATATCCGTATCCCAGGATTCCGTGTCAAAATGAGCAACAAAATGGCATTGTATCGTTCGTTGTTGCCACGTACAGAATTTCAATTGAAATTAATGCGATAAAGACGCACAGTGCTTAGTGCAATTTATCTGGGGGATCTCGTGGTTTAGTTTAATTAAATAAGTTTTCAAACGTCTTCTAATGTTGGTCGTGAGTCCTAAATGTACGTAAGGACGAGAATATGTATGATATATGTATTAATGTGACCTATTCTCCAGAATTTACATTCAATTCATACCTGGGTAAAGAATCATCATTATATTAATTTTACTCATTCAGAAATATGGTATATCAAATTTGATCCACATATTTCTTTGGTAGACATATTAGATATGTCAGTCGTTATTCAACAAAAAATGATCATCTCTAGAAAATTACCAGTGGAGGTGTGGATTCATTCTTCATCATATAAGGAACAAAATGGGTCGCCATATGCACTATTGTATTATATTCTTGTTTTGTCTTCCTACAGCTTTGTTCAATTTTCGATAATTAATAAAGTAGATGCCAATTGCAAATATCTCAGGGAGGCCATACAAAACAAGAAGCTACTCGGCTATGGTGGGATAAATGAGACAGTCTGTATCTGTTCGGATATTGAACTAAAAAACCGGACTGTGTCTTTGAGGCTTGTCCGGGATACCAAGGGAATTCTTAACAGGCTAGCTCGTGAAAACAGGCTCAACCTGACTGAATCCCGGATCACTCCGACTGGAAAGGGTATGAAAGAGCTGACAAACTGGCCATAGAGAAGAAGCCGAATTGGATGGTCCTCAAGATCCCCCTGCTGGTATCCCGTACAATGGTGGTATGGAGATCTTGCGGAATCATCTGAGACATACCTCAGTATGGAGAAACATTGACAGCTGCTGAACTTTCGAATTTCTGCTAGGCAATGAGTGAAGCCTGAGGGAAAGTGAGACACTCTCGCTGAGTAGGGCAAATTATCAGGATAATCTTCGAGATCTTCACTGGTCATGGAAATCTGATAAGATTTGAATATACAGTAGGGGAAAATGACGCTCCATTCAGTGTGAGATGCGAGAGAAACAAACTGGAGTCGTCAACTCACTTCCTTTGTGTATGTTCTGTGCTCAGTCGAACCAGGATTCCCTGGCTACGCCCGAATATCATCACGGCTGATGACATGAAGAATCTAAGCGTAAAAGAGATCTTAGGATTTTGTCGAGCACCAGGGTATCCAAATTTCCCCTGAAAAACGTAGCAGGAGATAGTGTACTCATGATCTTGCATTTGCTTTAGCGAATTTGATCCGTGCTCGTCTCCCGCTGAGTTCTTATTAAAAGCTCTTTTGCTTATTATTTCATTTCTTCCTCATTGCCCATTTTGGTTGTTAAGTAAGATTCGTTCTTGGTTTCTTGTTCTTCGGCTTCAACAGCGAGTAATATGCCGCTACCATCTCAACCAATACAAAACAATGATAATAACAAGCCGTCATCTTAGTCTTTCATTGTGTATTGCCAAATTAGGCTTATTCTCTGATAAAATTGAGTTTTAATCATGGCTCATTTAAATGCTAAAATTTCCACGTCTTTCAGAATCGGGCTCATTTCAAGAAGATTTTCCGGAGACAAAACTTGCTGTCAAATGACGAGACACATGAATGACTGTTCAACTGGTCAAATGGAATGAACCATGCCTCAAAATTGAGAGACAAAGAGACAATGAGCGACGATCAATCTTTATCTCTAGTTACGACTGTGACCAGTAGGTATGATCTTACCTGAGGCAGACAGGCTTTGCCATCACTGTATTACCGGCCGAGAGGTTGGAGGTAACAGTTTCAGCACGTGTTTACACAGGTGTTGCAATATTCAGACACGTGTTTTACACGTGCTTCAACATTCTGTCAAGTGTTTCAACATTGAGATACGTGTTTACAAAGGTGTTTCATCAAACACCTGTTTAACACGTTGTAATAACGAGCCCTTCTCTGGTTTACTTTGTTTACTAAAGGTTATCAATTTACTTATCTTATCAATTTCATTCTTATGTATCATTTGCCTTCATTAACTGATATCAATATAACTTGCAGTACGTGTACCGATAACGAGGAACGGGCCCGATATCAAGGGTTTCTCATTAGCTAGGCAAATCAGGCAACAATATGCTTAATAGATATATGTAAAACTCACTCTTCTTTGATTGAGACACTAACACATTAATTAAACACTGTGTGATCGAAGATAGTTGATAAATTATTAAGTAGAAAAACTCTTAATCAAAACAAATATAAAATATTTAATAATAATAAAGGAATAAAACGATTGTAAATATGAATTTAAAGTTAAAGGATCAAGTATAACGTAAAGTATCAATTAAGAAATTATGTTAAATTTAGGAAACAATTAATCAATCCTTAATTTTGAAATTAACCTTATTAGAACCTAGATATCTAGTGAAAATAAATTTAACTCGGATGTGCCAGGGTAAAGAGTTAAACAAAACTATTATGATTTAATTATTCAAGGAATTCCAAATTTCATGTATTCAGCAATATGACTTGATTCTATATGAGCTTGACAAAAATTCTACCATAAACATCGCAACAAGCTTAAATAGAAAGTTTTCTAAAATATGATTTAACTGATTTGTGAAATGGTCAAAGAAAGATAAGACTCAAGAAGTTAGAGTATAACTGACTCCAATGTGATGAGTTTGGTTTTTTATGATATCGGATAACCACTCCCATTTGAGTAATATGTTTGATGGTGGTAACTTTTACCCAATAAGAGAGAGAGTGAGAGAGAAAGAGAAGTCTAGTAAGCTGGATACGGAAGAACTATTACATTTTTGTGCACAGGGACCTTAATTTTATGACCTTATTTAGACTTCCTTGAATCAAGGTACCAACTTAATATTCTTGATAAGAAACGAATGCGCCCTGCTCATCTTATGTTATGGTTACGAGGATAGTTTGTAGCTTCAAAAGAAAATACATGTTAAAAAACTTTCGTTTAAGCCATAGCAAGTGATCCACTTGTCGTTTCGATAGTATGTTTCAACTACCAGTATACTGTAAATCACTTGTTTTCTTCAGCACCATTTATGTTAACTCCGTAATTTGAGATTTCTCATTGAAAGTGTGAGGAAACCCTTCGACTTTGTTGATATTTTACAAAATATAATGACCCTTCCTTGACAATGATTCGGAAACTATACATTCCGTTATCGTCCCACAGATACAAAGAACAAACTGTATACATTTATAATGAGAAGGTCGTACTGAGAAATGAACTCATGTACTTCACTTGTCCATAATAAAAGGCAACAAAAAATATCCTTCTTATATAACTATATATCAGAACCAGCTTGAATTTTAGCAGCATGTTTGATATCTGAATGAATTCTAATTGATAATTAATAAGGCATCTTTGCTACAACGTGCTTCAACATTCAGACACGTGTTTTGACAATCGTTTCTGGTCGGTAATACAGGGTCCTCACGCTGTGACCTCCAACCCCTCCGCTGGTAATACAGTGACAATACTTACCGACATCTGATAAGACTGTCTGCCCAAGGTAAGCCCCTACCTTTTGCGATCATGTGATGATTGGCCTAACGTGAACAGGAGTGGTGCTTTCCTTGCCCTACATAAAAACCAAGTGAGGAAAATCTGGTGTTAAGTGAAGATATTTGCTTTCGAACTCGCCAGTTGATATCATATTGAATAATTATTCATATCGTTCGTGAATATCTCAACACGGTCAATGAGCATTGCATTTAATTTCATAGAGAACTGGGCTAAACGACAAAACAGATTATTCATACATTATAAGTTTGGACCTGAAATATTAATACTCTAAACAACCAGAGAAACTTTCACAGACTCAATTAATTTACTACAATGAATTCCGGGCGTAACAACACCGTCAGGGAATATAACACAATCCTACCAGCGGTGTTTTGATATTCTCGTACGGTTCGCGAGTTCGCCCCGTGGCGGAACGCTCTGATATTCTGCCGATGGCAACGTTGCAGCAGCCAGCATGTGCGATGAGTGTCTCTCTACTCGCAGTTGCTCATCTGGATTTTGTACGAATACAAGGGACGGACGACCGCGGTCCTTGGCGCGCGCCAAATATTTAAAAACAAGTGAATTTAAAACATGTTCTACTAGTGAAGATGTATTATTTCATGACGGGAGTTGTCCAAAACTGCGAGCAAATACTAAGGTAGTCACATAATTATCCTTCACCCAGTTCTATTCTAATCCTTTGCTTTTGAGGTTGGAATTTGATATTTACCTGTCGCGCTCTTTTGTTTATCATAGCCTTCTCTTTGTTTCCGTCTGAGTAATTTATGCAGGAGCGTTTCATTTTCCTTTGTTTGGTGTTGAATAGGCTTAAGTCCGCTTAATCATAATGAAATAAGCATTTGATGAAACATTTCTCACGTGATAGAGTACAACGGGAACTTCAGACGTTTTCATAAGGGAATGATAAGCTCAAAATATTTCCTCCAAACTGAACAAATCTTGTTTATGCCATCGTGAATTTTTCTCATTCTTGATACGTGAAATATTACGTAATATTACGATGGCGGTTCGTAAGTTATGAAAGAGGATAGGCACAAAAAAACTTACCTATTTTTTGTACATAAGATCCATTCTCCTATTTTTCATGCTGGAAAAAATTCCATCACTTTGTTGACAAAATTAGGGATAGACTGGATGAACTCCTTTCCTATTGATGGGATCGCAAATGCGTTCAGTCGATCTTCCGACATTGTGCTTCTCAAAAAAGTTTAAGTGCATTTGGAGGTGGAAAAACGTGGATCACATTCTGCTGTCGACATGAGCGTTGTACAAATAATATCCAAAAGTTTGTATGTTTCCGTCAAAATCTTTTTTAGGTGGTTGTCTGTTATGAACACTAAAAGTGGCAAAATACTAACACCTTTTTCACACATGACGTCGCGCTCATAAATTGCTGGAAGTTCACTTTTTAATTTTACACTGGCCATGTCATGTGATAAGATTTCACACCTCCATCAAAATGTTTTTGTGGAAATGCATGCTGGACTTAAGTGATCCCTAAAATCAAATCGGTAGCTAATTTGGCATAAAATAGTGTCACATACTTCTTTTGCAATAGCATCTCTGTTATGTCCAGCTGTTAATAAGGTTCTTCATTATTGCGTTCTCGATTGTCACTGTCAGTGGAATTTCTTATTCAAATAACTTACTGTTGGAACTGTTCAATTGCCTTTTGCAGTTGAGCAATGTCAATCGTGCCGATTTGAGTCTTATTAAATAAATAGAATGAAATATTTTCAACCAGTAGAGAAATTCCGGACAAATCAAATGTTCCTAAAAACCACTTGCTTCACTAATAATAACTGAATCTACCCCATTTTCGTCAAGAATTTTGTCTAAACATTCTTTGAAAGAATCCTGATATTCAAATAATGTGTTCACAGTTCCACTTTTGAAACTCCAGCGTGTTGAAACAGCGCGTGGTAATCTACGTTTGACTATTTCATCAAGAATTATCGTTCGTTTTGACGATCGAATAAAAAGCTTGAAAACAACTGCAAATTTGCAAAGAAAATTTTTGCTTTTTTATTGCTCTGTGCTGCTTGTTCAATAATTAAATTAAATTGATGCCGGTAACAGTGGATATAATGTGCATGTGGAAATGTTCTTTTGATAATGGCTTGGACACCATTTGTCTTACCACTCATCATGGACGCCACATTGTAACTTTGAGCGATTAATTTATTGTTATCAGACCCAGAAGAAGAATTTAAAATTGTTTGCAATTCATTCAGCAATGTTTTTGCTAATACATCAGCATTGTGTCCACCCGGCTTGAGAAAAGACCAAAAGCGTTCAAAATTTGTTCATCAAGCATGTAACGAATAATAACAACCATTTGCTGATGATTAGAAGTGTCTGTAGTTTCATCGGCCTCCAAATCGATTAAAATTGGCAGATTTGATTTCTTAATAACTCTTGCTTGTAAATTTTCAATATTGCATCTAGCAATTCGTTCTGGATAGTTTTGAGACGCCTTCCAACACTTGTGGAACTAAACCTATCATATGTATCGCAAAAAGTTCTGCGGGAATGTCAATTCGAAGGCGTTCACAGAAATAAGGCATATTAACAACCAGCCTAAAACAGTATTTTACAAAAAGATCCTGACCTGAAGTTCAACAAAATTCAGTTAACACAAGAATTGACAACGGCAGACCACGGAAAACGTCGACTGTTTGTTCTTTTGTTGTTGAAAATGCAGGTAACTTCTCCTATTGCCCACCCAAATCATTCGATTCAACACTTTTGGATTTTTCAAGTTCCTATCAAACGGCCACGTTGTGGAACTGTTTGCCTAGTAAGGTTAGACTTTTATGAACAATTCTAATGCATATCTCCGTTCCCAACATTCCATCATTGGCTAACAATTCGATCAACAAATACCATAGGTTTTCCCCTCGGATAGTCAAAAGATAGAATAAGAAAGATTTTAGATTGATAGATGCAGCTCAGTTATTCAATTGGAGGAATAATTTCTCGAATAGAACAAATAATTTATCATTTTTTTTTTGTTTCAGGTAAGTCCCAATATTTTTCCGATGACAATAAGTAAGTAGCAATATAATTACCATGAACCAATCGCATGAACTCTTGCAAGTAATTGTTTGTTTGAGTATCAAGACCTCCGCATAAATCGACTACTTGGATAGTATTAATATTCTAAAACGTGGCAACGTATGCATTTTATGCGGAAATTAATGCTATTGTTCACATGTTAACTGTCATAGATCCTCGTAGTATTTCCAGCTCATCGATTTCTGAAACATGATTGTTATAATTAGGTTGTTAATACAATGCTACAAGAATTGATGATTTGAAATAGAATGCAACATACTGTGTTGCAGAAATGTGGGATTTGTCGATAGCTAATTTTAATTACAATAATGTTCAAATTTTATCATGACGAACAATCGAGCAGCCATAAGTACATCATTATCTCATGTGGTCTGCTCTCGTAAAGTACTGAATTATTATTATTATTATCAAATATCGGTAATGAGCCGAGGTAGAATACCTATATTAGGCTCAATGACTAAAAATACAGTGTCCAAAGTTGTGAAGTAATTTTGTGAAATGTCTTAGATAGTAAGTATACAGAAGCTTTTGCGTCTTCAATTGAATATCATTCAACTAGTAAATGTTATGAGGGTTATGCTTTCCCATGTGCAATACAACACGTTTTTGAATATTGAGAGGAATCTTCCATAATCTACACCTGATCGGTATTTGGTTTAAATCTTTCTGAAGAAATTTGTGTTTTTGGATAGGGTTTGCGTGAATCTTGCTATCATTGGCATAAAAAGAGATCATTGATTGAACATAGTTACGAATATCAGAGACATGAAAAATAAACAAAAGAGGCCCCAGTACCGACCCCTGGGGCACACCACTATGAACGTCATATTTGAAAGAGTATATGTCGCCAATATGCACGGCAAATTTTCTATGAGTCAGATAGGCGGAAATCCATGCTAGTAAATTGCTCCTAATTCTGAGATGTTCTAGTTTGTAAAGTAAAAGTTTTATAGGAACACGGTCAAAAGCCCCAGAAAAGTCCGAGTATACTGTGTCAACTGGTTCGTTTTTATCTAACGAGAAGCTCCACTTATTGACACAGTCAACCAGGTTTGTGAGTACGGAGCGACCTGGTACAAATCCGTGTTGTCCAGAAGAAATTAACTTATTATTTAGAGAGAATTCCATCACTTTTTTAGAGATGATTGCTTCCATAACTTTAGCAACTATTGAAGTTAAACTGATGGGACGATAATTATCAGGGACCAATTCATCACCTTTTTTGAAGATAGATGTAACAGAAGATATTTTCCAGATATCGGGTAGACTACGTGTATTGAATGAATCAGTCAGAATAATTGATAAGGGAATGCATATAGAATGGGAGCACCGTTTAAGTAAAGTAGAAGTTATTCCATCCAAACCATTTTAAGCCAAACTATCCATTTCCGAGGAATCTCCTGGAACAAATCGATTTTAAATCTCAATTTGCCACATTTATTTATAAGGGAAAATGAAATGTACACGTTTGAGTAATGTCGTCCGCGACAATTTTTTCGAATGAAACACTATATATTACTCAATTTTTGAAATAGCCATGGAAAGCTGAATTCAAAAATATATCAAACATAGAGTTTAAATACAGTGCGTCCGTTAAATTCAGTGCTATCGTACAGTAGTGGATAAGCTCGTAAATAATTAAAGGATACATTTTTGGAAGCAATGCTCGAAGCCGTCGAATTTCATTTTCATTTGGGCATCCTTTCAAATATAATTGATACGTACAGAATTATTTGTGTAGGAGAAATGACGTCATCGGTATTTTCCGATGGCAACCCCATTTTCCAAGAAGAAATCTGAAAGGGACCGTTTTTGATATAAGCTAAGGTAACTTGAGGATGGGTCACATGAAAATAAAATAGGGTTGCCATCAAAAAATATCGATGACGTCATTTCTCCTATAAGAATCATTCTGTATGTGTCAATTGAATTCGAATGAATGCCCAAATGGAAATAAGATTCGGAGGCTTCGAGCGTTCTTTCCCAAAAATGTTTCATTTCATTTTCTACAAATTTATCCACTACTTTACGAGAGCACTGAATTTAACGGAGTCTCTGTATAAACCCTATGTGTGATATATTTTTGAATTCAGCTTTCCATGTAGATTTCATAAATTGAATAATAGGTAGAGAGATAGATAGATAGATATCCATTTATTTCTAAATTATGTTTACAATCCACACAATAACAGAAAACATAAAATAAAATAACGTCAAACCTGAAAGTGAAATAAACAACAGTTACCATCATGCAACATGTGATGTCATATACAAAGTAAACTCGTATTAATAAGATAATAAGTAGGTAGGTACCATAGTTTTCCTCATACATTAGAAATGAAATTAAAATATTCTGTACAACTATATGGTTCTATATTTATTAATAGTAGTTATATTTCCATTTTGAATACATTTAGGGTATTTATTGTCTTGAATTTATCCGGTAAGTTATTGAATAAGCTTACACACATATAGTATGGACTTTTTTCTGATGAAGTTAACCTATGAATAGGATATTTTATATCAAGACTTCTAGTGTTATATCCATGTTCTCTTACTCCAACAGGAAATAACTCCATATGTTTGTACATGATTATCAGACATTCATATATGTATAAAGCATGAACTGTTAAAATGCTGTTTTCGTTGAAAATACCCCTGCAGGTGTCTAAATATTTTATGTTGTAAATAATTCGTATTACTCTTTTTTGTATTATGAATGCTCTCTAGGTATTTGAATTACTCCCCCAAAAAATTATTTCATATCTAAGAACTGATTCGAAGTTTGCATGGTATATTTTTTTCATTATTGCATTGTTCATATATCTGCCAACGACCCTGACACTGTAGCAAACTTTGTTTAGAGTCGAGCATACACAGTCAATTTGTCATGACAAACTTAGAAATTCATCAATAATCAGGCCTAAGAATTTTGTTTTTCCAACTAGGCTCATTTCTGAATTTCCTATTTTTATGGTTTTTGGTTGTTCTCTTTTACTTTGTTTAGTATGAAAAAATAAGCTCGGTTTTTGTTTGGTCTAACACTAGTTGATTTATTCGAAACCAATCACTTGTTTCTAGGAACAGTCCATTGGTTCTTGTTACTAGCTTAGGATAAGTGTTTGCTCCCACCATCAGATTTGTGTCATCTGCATAGACAGTAATGCCACAATCGATGCCAACTAGTGTGCCAAATAAATCATTGACATGTATAATGAACAAGATACGTCCTGTTAAACTACCCTGTGGTATACCTATTTTATTGTTTGCAATGTCAGATTTGTCGAATTTTCCTTCCTTTCTAACAACTAATCCTTGTTTTCTGTTTGAGAGATATGATTGGAACCATTTAATGACATTCCCTCTTATTCCATATTCTTCTCATTTTGTGATTGGTAGTTCATGATTGAGACGATCATATGCTTTAGATAAGTTCAGGAACATTCCCAGTGCTGGATATTTGTTTTCAATTAGACATAATATTGTTTGGGTGAACTGAAATATCGCTGTTTGGGTTGACTTGCCCTTGAAGTATGCGTGCTGACTATTGCTAAACAATTCACAAGATATCATGAAGTTCATTAGTCTATCACATATAGCTATTTCAAAGAATTCTGAGAAGCTAGGTATTCAGACTTATTGGTCTGTAATTTTCTAATAGTTCTGGGTCACCAGTTTTATATACCGGTGTAATGAGCGTCAGCTTCAATTGGTCTGGAAATACACCATGACCTAAAGAGTTATTTATTATGTGGCATAAGACTATATTCATTTCAGCAATACATAGTTGTATTATACTCGTCAGAATTTCATCATCCCCACTACTGATTTTATTTTTTAATTTACCTGAAATCTGCTGTAATTCACTCAGCGTTACCGCTCTCACAGACATAGACCTACTTAAAACACGATTGCCCCATAGAGCACACCAAATACTAAATAGTTCACTCAAAATTGTGAAAAAATGGGGGTCATTACTAAAATTTTATAGTCCGGACGGAAATGCAAAATTCTTTCTCCATCGTGTTCAGGATGGCTTGCACATCGTTGGTAAGAAAAAAATAAATAATGAAACATCATTTTCAATTAATAAATGGAATGTTTTTCATAACAAATGGAAAATTTTCACCAAATCTTAGCAACAAACAACAGTTTTTCTCTCGTGGTATTGCAATAATAAGATGCCGTGATGTGTCTTGGTACAATTTACACAAAAAGAAGAAAAATTCTGGGAAATTGGAAATTCCTCTATAGTCTTATCTCGATCATCGTACAACGTGTCTAATTATATGATTTCATGATCATGAAATCACAACCGACCAGTTTTCCGAAAAACTCCGGAAAATAAAACTTTACCGCTCTAGTCAGTGTTATTGGAATAACAATGTACCGTGATAGTTCTCGGTACAAATTTCACTGAAAGAAGGAAAATTCTGGAAAATTGCTTAGTTTCTCTTTCGAATTCCCATCTCAGTCCTCGTCCAACTTGTCTAATAATATTGTTCCAAGGTCGCTGAGTATTATTTTATGATCATAAAATCAAAAACGACGATGGTTTTACGGAAGATTCCAGAAAATGAAAATTTATCATTTCTATACGACAAACTTTAATAATTCTGTATTCCGAAAAATTGGTGTGTTATTGTGTTATTGGAATAATACGGTACCGTGATGGTTCTGGGTACAAATATCACTAAAAGAAGGAAAATTCCGAATAATTGGTGGAAAATTGTGTCGTTTTCCCTCCATATTCCTGTCTCAGTCCTCATCCAACGTGTCAAATTATGGGTTTTTGTGATAAAAATCTTGAGTCTTGAGTGAAATAACCACAAGCCCGCGAGCTGTTCGTTCTGTTGTGGATTAGATTATAAGTTACTCAGCTGACAATTTTTTTTCGAATGCACATATACGTTAATTTGATTTGAATAATTTTATTTTCGGTCACTACATTTTGATACAAATCGATATTTCACGTGTTTTATGAATTAAAAAAAAAGGAACGTGATCTTACAGCCGCATACTATTGCCAGGATGCCGGTTCATCTCCCTGCACACTCAAAGACAGCTGCTATGTTCTCAGTACGTGTTAACGTGTCCACGTCATAGACATCTTGGGTATTGGATCTCTATGGCACATGTACGCAGCATCATCATTGATGCTCCAAAAATATCTGCTCTTTTTTTACCTTCTTTAAAAGAGGTACTGTACCTATTATAATAAAAGATACACGAAATTCTTTATCATGATAATTGTCTGAAGTGTTTGAAAAACAAAATATCAATTGAAGATTGTCGTGAAAATATGTCAAGTTTCCAGAGACCATAACCATAAAATAATACTCAGCGACCACAAAAATCTATAATTTGACACGTTGAACGAGGATCAAGACGACGCAATTTTCCAACAATTTTCCAGAATTTTCCTTCTTTTGGTAGAATTTGTACCCAGAACTATCATTGTACCTTATTATTTTAACATCAACTGAAATTTTTCGAAAAACAAAATAATTGAAGTTTGTCGTGTAGAAAATTGTGAATTTTCATTTTACGGAGTTTTCCGAAAAACAGTCGATTTTGATTTTATGACTGTAAATGGCCAAAAAAATTGATGAATCGTGAACAAAAGTTGATACGGACATACACCACATTCAAGTACATAAGATAATCTTCAATTTGACCTTAAGTATAGTACAATCCGACTTCTTTAACGGAAGGGGGAGCCATTTTAAAATTTGAGCCAAATTGGCCAAATTCGGATCTTGAGTAAAAATATCCAATATTTTGAGCCAATATTTGAACCACTTATTGTGACCGCCACGACCTACTTTTTGAGATAATTTCATCCAATTTGGTTGCAATCAGGCTAAAATGATCTAATTTGAATTTTTGCTTCAAAAAACGTATTTATATATATATTCTAGGAGGGGGGTTAACGGATTGTGGCGAAATTTGAACTGAAGGTTCCTCAAATACCAACAATGAAAGGGTACTAATTTCGAACCTTAGCCAGGAGTCTAAAGGCTCCATAAAAAATAAAACTCCTAAACTGACCTAAAAAAGATTAGAAACCAGTTTTTTAAGGTTATACATGGTATCACTCAATATTGGTAATAGAAATTTTAGTATCTTTTTATTTTCATCATAAGACACAATTTTTTAGGTCGCTAACCTCTATCAAATTTTTACGAACCTCGTCCTATTTTTCCGTAGATTAACTCAACTATCTGTCCAAGCTAAATTTTGAGAGGATAATGTTGTTGACATTTTTGACGATACCATATCCTAAACTCTAATCTTTATTGGAATCAGCTGGTTGCAGGTGATGATGTTCCCTTATTGTATAAGGCTTGAATTTGTATGTCTACAAAATACCCAAAGCTCGACGTCTTGAAATTGCAGATTCAGCTACAATCTGACGACTTGAAATTGAAGAATTTGCAACAGTCAGTCCATTGCAGATATACAACTTTAGGAAATAAATCGAAATTACATCTTTTTTTCAAATTCTCCAGACGCCACTGGATTATACAGGAAAAAGTGCCTTTAGAATGTAATTGTCCTAACTTCACAACTAACCACGATATTCACATGCATCTAGAGGTCGAGAAATCGAACTAAATTTTGTTTCCGCCAGTCAATTTGCCTGAGAAGAAATAGAGAATGCAAATCCCAGTTTTTGTAGCTCCTGTAGTCACCGAGTTACTCTATACAAACATCGGAATTTGACCACCCTGTACAACAAAAAGAACAGAAATAGAATGTATTAGAACCAAAGTTGTATGCAGTTGATCACTTATTTTGAGAATGATACTGTGTAGTGAAACAACTAATAATATAATGGAGCTCATCAGCGGAACGAGTAAACTGCAGAGCTACCGATCGATATCTCGGTCGAGGTATAAATAAATCATTGACAAAAGTGCTAGAGAGACCGGACAATACAACATCATCTATATCAGAGTAAATGTCCAACAAAGACTTCGTTGATGAGCTGGAGAAGGCGAAACAGCTATCCGGGACTATTAATTACTGGCCAATGCAGAGTGACCTTATCATTTTCGTTCTTAATATATAGCCAGTAATACAAATACGGCTACAGAAACCAGTAGAATCAGTTTCACTTCAAGCCTCAAACCTGCCCTGAAGATGCCACCTGTAATGATTAACGAAACGTCGGCATCAAGTCATGCTATTGTGAAGGGGAATTCATCCGGAAGCCAAGATTTTCCAAGATTAGCTAGCGGAAGTCTACTATTTAAGATAACAAGTAATATGTGTATTTATTGATTATATAAATACATTATTGAAATTTAAATTCTATTCTATTCACATTTTATTATTCAAAAATGTTGTTATAACCTGCAAAGTCTCGTCATAAATATGAGTGAGGACTTTATCAGGATTCAGAATCAAGTGATATTGTATATACAAGTACTACTCAGTAAATATGAATTCTACATCGAATGAAAGTTGAATATATGTGTGTACCAGAGCGTTATGTTTCTTGACTATAGTTTTTGGACGAAAGTCACGAATCAACCAGAAGTTATAGTATTGCGTGCAAGAGTCTTGGAACATGGCCAACTTTGCGAACAAAACGTGACAACCACGTACTCGTTACGTCGGGAGCATCTGAATTAAAATGTCGGTGAGGCTAAATTAATTTTATTATATTTGCTTATTCCCTGTGCGTTCGTATTCCATTATATTGAAAAAAAATTTGACCTGATTTTCCTTCGAATTAGTAATTTCCACACTACATACTGGGTCGCAGTTCGCTGTATTGAAACCATTAGATAAACTCGCTTAGATAAAAAAAGGAGCAAGAATAATGCGGTTACTCTTCTATGAATTCCAGGACACACGAGAGTGGTGGGAACGAAAAAGCAGACGAACTTACAGAAAATAAGGATGGAACAACCTTTTCCGGATATGAACTCTTATGTGAAATGAACATCAGCAGGATACTGGACAAACTCATAACTCATGGGAGAAATATATAGAAGGAGCCCATTACTGTATAGAACTACAAGGATTGATGGAGCCAAAGACTCTTCTGGTAACCAATATCAGAAGAGATCATTTAAAATATGTGATGACATATCTGTGGATATATAGTGTTAATTTGGAGAGAGAGTCATCAAAATCCGTTCAGTAGGAGTCACTGGCTATTATTATTAATATTATTGATTGAGGTTGGTGAGCATTGCGGTTCCTTAATGACTAGACCAAAGCCCTTCACACCCCATGTCACTTGTCACCTAGTGGAGTGGTTCCCACCATAGTGTGTTCACTTATCTACCTCAGGGGCGATTCCTGCACGAAAGTGTTCATCATCTTCCATTAGGTGAAAGATTTCCAAAGAGGTTAACCACAACTTCGTGATATATCAGGCAAACGTAGTTCTAGTGAAGCGATTCTCAATCGAGGATGTTCACCTGGCTTCAGAGGTAGGCGGGATCGGTTCCCACTCCAGAGTTTTCATCTGGTCCCGAGGTCGCCAAACCTCTACCTCCTCAACTCCCATTCGGCACCAGGTAGAAAGAGGTCCCTGAAGAGGCTTGGCATCATCTTCGTCATCCAGTTTCTGGATCTCCTCAGTGTCGCATAACTCTACTGACAGCGCTCTGCGTCTTCGGGGATAAGTGTTACGGATCTACATAGAATGTGCATTCATGTTTGGTTTTTCCGTTTGCACCACCTGCACAGTGGCGAATAGCCACGGTTCATCCTGTGTAGGTGGTAGTTAAACGATCCGTGTCCTGTCCTCCCTGATGTGCGGTGCAGTCAGTGCTTTCGACAACCCGCAACCGTTCATCAGTATTCATACTTCCGAGTGTTGTGTTCTGACCCAGCAGTAGATTGTCTCTCTGATGTTACTCTTCGTGATGTAAGGTTGAAATAAGAGAGATTTTTTCATTAGATTCCATATTTTCACTAATTCTATACTTTGCTCCTGTCTCTTAAGTCAGTTTAGGTAATTTCTTTCCTCTGAATCTTGGGATACTCTATTCAAAATGGAGGACCCGAACGATTCATATAACCTTGTCATATTAAAAATGAGTAACTTTTTGGGTGCAGTTTTCAGAAAAGAAGAAATAAAATCTTCAAGTGAAATCAAAAGAAAGTTGTATACATTGAAATGTAAAGGACTCATATCAACCGAGAGATATAATCGGTTTACAAAATACCTGAAAGTCAAGGTAGATCAAGCAAAGCAATGTTCAAACAAAATCCACATTGAACAATCGTATAATCAAAGTAAGAATATTTGGAATATAGTTCATGCACAAACAGGCAAACCAATAAAACAAAATAATTTCCTCGACAACTTCGAAAATACCAATATCTTAGAAACACTCAGTGAAATGAATTATTTTTTGGTGAATCAATTTAAGGATACAATAACTGGTGGTCGTGTCTACATTATTCACTTTAAATAAAAATGAAAACATTATTTTCATGCACCCGGCCTATAGCATTGAAGTATACAAAGTATTAAGTAGTTTGAAAAATACTCCTTCATCCGGCGATGATAGAATGAATGTGAAATCAATCAAACATGTAGCGCAAGAAATAACTCTGATGTTGGTGCATCTAATAAACTTATCTCTAATTTCTAAAGTATTTCCACATTAATTGAAATTAGCAGCTATAAAACCAATTTTCAAGAATGGCGAGGAAGATAAGATCAAGAACTATAAACCTATAGCTTCACTCTCCAATCTCAGTAAAGTATATGAAAAGATTATTCATGCTAGATTGTCTAATTTTTTCGAAAGATTCAGCATAATCTAGGACAAATAAAACGATTACAGGCAAAATAAGACAACGATTAGAGTTTTTAACCAGATCCCAGGTAGTATATGTGATTATATCAATAAAGCAACTGCACTTCGTTGTTTAGACTTGTCAAAGGCTTTTGATAGTATTAATCATCCAATTCTGTATTCAAAGCTGGACATATACGGCATCAGAGGGGCAGCACATAATTTACTTAAATCATATCTTGAAAATAGAAGTCAATATACTAAATCTTCCAATAATTCAAGAAATAGCATGAGGTCTAATAAAGTATATGTGAAGAAAGGGGTCCCTCAAGCATCAATATTTGGGGCCGCTGTTGTATATTATTGTAACGTGCGACTTGTTATTTGTATCTAAAGAGGATACAGGTAGCGATAATAACTTGTCGCCACGTACTAGAATTTGTAAAAATATTGAAGGGTTAAAACCTCAGGTCGTCGATCTAAGCCAAACTACCTTCAAGGTTTCTTGTAGCTGCCACCACTAGATATATTAATTTAGCTCATCTAGGAAGCTGTTTGAAAAATAAAGGTAACCTTTCTCCGCCCTTACTTGGGCCGACTCAATTTCCTGTTATAAGAATATAATTGCACTTTTCCAAGTAATCTGTTGAATCCCCTTTCTGGGAGACGTATTTGTTGGTGATTAGGGCGTACCAGTTAAACACATCGAGCCATATTTATAATAATAATATATTGAATAATAGTTTACCAATATTTGATATATATAAAATAAGAAAACAAAAAAAAATAAAAGAACGAACCAAAATATGAGAGTTAACAGCCGATTTTGGTGATTGAAAACAAACTATAAAAAAAGAAAAAAAAAGTTACAGGTTTGCCCCAAATGGGAACCTGGGACAATCTAGGATTTTTACAATTACATAAGCGGAGATGATCTGAAGGGGGTGAACACAACTGATAAAAGGAATGGTCAATTTCTCTATCAAAAACCTCAGGCAATTCGTTCAACACTCACCTTCACCGTCCAACCCCCGCTCTAGCTACGATGCTTGCTTGGAGACCCCTCTAGGATTTTGTCGCACGGGAATTTATACACTCGAGTTCTCGGTTATCAAAATTTAGAATTTATTAGATGTTCTTGAATAAAATAAATATGATTTTAACACTTCCCGTCCAATCGCGACGCGTGCTTAATGTAAGCTCTGTCTTGCCTTTTTGGAGCTACCAAAAGATACTGATAAAATAAAACAACAATTTACAACTCAGCTTTCAGAAAAAAAGGAAAAAATAACAATATATTGACTCTTGATCCAATTTAAATGTGGTTTTCCCCAAAGGATATATTTACTGATTTAATGACAAATTGAAATTATTTTCAGGCTAAGACAGAGCTTAACTAAGTTAAGTTTACTGGACGACTTCCTATCGAGAACTGACTTCCCTTTCGATAACCAATCTATCTTTTCCGAAATCATTTGACCTAGGCTGACCCACGCTCTGAGATCCTGTCGATTTCCGTTTCTTAGTATCCCCTCTCATCGTGTGTCGCGAGATCTTCGTCGAGTCTTTGCGAAAGTGAAATAATCGATTCACTATTAAAACATAGATGTCGGTAACCGTCCCTTTCCGAATTTGATCATCTATCATTCCGAGCGGAAACCGTTATCAAGATAATTCAAGCAATTAGACATAGTAACGTCTGTAACGTTACAATGTTCGCCGCTGGTTCGGGGCCTTTTAGGAGTTCTTTAGCATCAATTTTGCAAGCTCATCGACTATGTTGTTTTTCCCTGTTCCAAACTGACCAGCAACCCGGAATAGGGTGAGCTTGTCTTTGGAATAGCATTCACAAATATAAAACTGAGCGTATTCTGTACAAATACATTCTTATATCGTAAATATCTCGTCTATAGTAAACAAAAAGTACAAAGTCAATTACGTCAAGGAGTTTGTTATTCGCCAGATGAATATCGGCTATATTGAAACGAAAGTAATAATAATAGAATATGAGAGCTTGTCTCAGCTACTCTATCATCATAAAAAGTCATGAAAAACTTTCAGATATTGGATTACTTAAGTTTGGGGGATATTAAAGGAATCGATTGACTGGAAATTTTGCTGAAAGAAACTTTATGTAAGTATGTAAGTGAAGATTTTATTTGCTCCCTGATCATAATCAGAAGTAAAGTTTGGAATCAATAACTTCCAGTTCGGTATAAACAAGACTAACGAATTGATGCACTCACCAAATTGCTTTAAATGCTCTGTTCGTAATTATTCATGAGAGAGTCAAAACGGTAGATAACAGTTTGCCCCATTTCCGACTAATCAAAAAATAATTTCTTATTTTCACTTTCTTCACTGTACTTATAGTAGAGTATGTGAAACATTTTGATCAAAAAATTTTATGATTTAACGCGACGGATAATGTTTGTTCCGGTGTATAAAACAAAAGTCTGAAATTTCTACCTCCTAAATTGACCGCAACCCCTTTTTTTCGCCATTTTGGGGTATTTTGGCCATTTTTAGGGGAAGTTCGTAAAAAAAAAGCTATCTCCAGTTGTATTGAGAACTAAGAAACCAAACTGGAACCCTTTTATTGTCAATGTTTAAGGAACTCCCAGTTCAAATTTCAAGTTAATCCGACTTCC
Source organism: Endomychus coccineus (assembly GCA_958510875.1). NCBI lineage: Eukaryota > Metazoa > Arthropoda > Insecta > Coleoptera > Endomychidae > Endomychus > Endomychus coccineus. The sequence continues at coordinate 32,646,900 of OY294070.1, read as the reverse complement.
CCTTTCCTCTCAATAGATATATATATATATACATTAATGCATGGGAACTTGCGTGACGGCTAACTCGGGCGGTTTCCAACCGATTTAGCTGAAATTTGGGCTAAAGGTAGGTTTTATGCCTTCAAAATAGCTCTTCAAATTTCAAGTTGAAATATCAAATAGTTTTCGAGAAATTTGAGCTTAAGTCAATTTTTCAGCTAATTTTCAAATTGAGATATCTCATGTCCTTTTCATCCGATTGTCATCAACTTGGCGTGAAAATGCAGGTATTTGCATATGTTTTTACGTGGTAATCATCGTTTTCATACTTCATTAGCAATATGATACTATTTTAGGTGATGAAAGTATATATATTTTTTTTAACATAAAAGAATCATAAAATGTGCCTGTGAATGCAAATATGCATGTGTAAATACGTGTTAATGTGTTTGTATGTATGTATGTAAGTAAGTGTACGTGTATGTAAGTGTATGTGTGTGTGTGTATGTATGTATGTGCGCGCGCGTGCCTTATTACGCGTACGTTAAAAAATCACAGAATGGTCTATATAATATACTTGAACACGGCCAGTATCCATCTTATAATAATAATAACAGAAAACACATACCTACATGTAAATGCACGTGTATAATAATTATAGAATAATAAATATGAGGGGTACATATCTGTCTCAGGTCTACGACAGATTCATCGTATTGTAAAGATGAGAGACCCGTTTTTACTACATTATATGACACATAGTTTTACCTACACATACAATTAATCTGTCGTATACCTGAGACAGATATGTACTCCTCATATTTATTATAGTATTCCATAATCATTATACACGTGCATTTACATGTAGGTATGTGTGTTCTGTTATTATTGTTATAACATGGATATTGGCCGTGTTCAAGTATATTATATAGACCATTCTGTGATTTTTAAGGCACGCGCGCGCACATACATAAATACACACATACTTACATACACACACACTTACATACACGTACATTTACTTGCATTCACACATACAAACACATTAACACGTATTTACACATGCATATTTGCATTCACAGGCACATTTTATGATTCTTTTATGTTAAATATATATACCTTCATCACCTAAAATAGTATAATATTGCTGATGTGGTATAAAAAATATAATTACCACTTAAAAATGTATGCAAATACCTACGTTTTGACGTCAAGCAGATGTCAATCGGATGATAGGGACATGAGATATCTCAATTTGAAAATTAGCTAAAAAATTGACTTAAGCTCAACTTTCTCGGAAACTGATTTTTTTGGAGGTCTATTTCGAGGGCATAAAACCTACCTTCAGTCCAAATTTCAGCTGAATCGGTTGAAAACTGCCCGAGTTAGCCGTCACGCAAGTTTTCATGCTTTTATGTATATATATATATATATATATATATATATATATATATATATATATACATATGTCTATTGCGAGGAAGGGGGAGGTCGGATTAACTTGAAATTTGAATTGGGAGTTCCTTAAACATTAACAATGAAAGGGTTCCAGTTTGGTTCCTTAATTCCCAATACAACTGGAGATAGCATTTTTTTTTTACGAACTTCCCCTAAAAATGGTCAAAATACCCCAAAATGGCGAAAAAAAAGGGGTTGCGGTCAATTTAGGAGGTAGAAATTTCAGACTTTTGTTTCATACACCAAAACAAACATTTTCCGTGGGGTCGCGTTAAATCATAAAAAATTTACCGATATCACTCATTTTTTGGTTTCACATATTCTACTATTAGTAAAAAGTGTGAAGGAAGTTTTGCAATCGGCCCAAAAATTGTTCTAGGTTTTCGCGAATATATCCGTTTTGGGCATATCTGAATGCGTAACCTCTATGGACACGATTGCGCCTTTCTTATTGATCGTATGGATTCGAAATTCTTCAGATCGGTTACAGATGGTGAAAACAGGAGCTGCATCGTTTCTCCGCGTGGTGAACTCGTTTGGAGTGGTATTTTTGATATCCATCTTCAGTCTTTGAGATGGAATCACAGTATTTTATTATACCACGATATCCACCGTGTTTTTCTAGTTACGAATATATATCACACGCATATATTCAACTTTTGAGAGTGTCCAAAATTCCCATTTTGAGTTTCAAGTGATGTCATCGGAGTGTGAAGATGCATTCTATTTTCTGTGTTTACTCTGTGTTATAGAGGTGTAAACATAGAGATCATGAATAGAGTGCTTGAATGACGGATTTCGTGACCAGCTCAAAGAACTCTGCTGTGTTTCTATATCTTTCGAATTTGTCGGAAGAGAGAACAGATTATTAGAGAAGGATAAAATCACCGCCGCTCGCTTAGACGTAGTCAAATTAATAACATCGCTCTTATGGACTTCAAGTACACTATACTTGATCTCTGTGGGTGTAAATAATTGAACTCTCAAAATAAATGAAGGGGAAAGAGGGTAATTACCATAGATATTATATATACATACATGGATAGCGCATCAGGGATTTCCATTGAATATATGAAACAGCTGACAAGTGGCAAAACATCGTTCTGGCCATAAGAGTAAATGTCACTGTAATCTATCAGATTATCTTGTTTTCAAAAGAAAATAACTATATTTTAATACAGAAAACTTCTTTAGTGCATTTGGTTATTATGGTGAAGTGCGTGATTAATTACTGTGATAAGGGTTATGTACAGGTTATTTCCAATATGAAAAAAAAATCATATTTAGAAAAAATTTAAGTTTGATGTAAAATTAAAATATCTAAACCAAAGTTACAAGAACCCTATAGGGTTCGCCACATGTTTTCTGTTTCTCATCAATAACACATTTCATCGTGGGCAATATTGAATGAATTTCTAAAATAAACAAAATTAGTTTCACACTCGCTTCAAGATGGGTGATATGATACCATAGGTGATAATGTCAAGAGTGTTGCAATAAGTTCACAAAAGTTTGGTTGAAAAGGAAATCATGAACCTGTCAAGATCAATGATCAATATAGAGAGACTAATGCGTAGCTACATGATAAATCTTAATGTGAACCATCTGGAGATGTGCAGTTAATGGGTACTCCAGGCTCATTGTTGAACTGATAATGAAAGTTTCACACGTCTTTCTGCCACAAGTTACATTATTAATCAAAATGTATTGCACGCAAATCGGAATGTAACGTAGTACCCAATCATCAAAATTGTAATTAAATATAGTCTTGATTATTGTTGAAATAATATGTACATTCAAATCAGTTAGCAATATTTAGAGAAGGACAGATGAGTTTAGAAATCCCCACCGTAAACATTCTGAATGAGAGGTCTCAAGAAAGGGGAAAAGAATTATAAAGCTATCTGACTGGTTATTGGTTTAACCATTCTTCCAAATTTACTAGTAATATTATTGGTATAAAATTAAAATCAGGATCAGTATAAGTAAAATCATTGGTTAAACAATTCGGGGATCCTTCCCTAATTGTAGAAAAAGGACGCGTTATAAATATCAACAAAATGCGGAAAAACCTTCAGTTATATTTTCTAACTTGAATTAGTCTCTTGGAAAATCACGTGGCACTTTGTCATTTTTAATTGAATAAATTTTATCAGATTATTTATAATAGATTATTTCGAGTGTTTTTGGTAAGAAAGTATTTTCTCTAAGATCAGAGTTTCAGTTTTATTGAAATCAGTTTTATTGAAGTTTAAGATAATAACACATTCAATCAATTCATAGTTTTTGGATTCCCTAGGTTCATTCTGGTTGAGATATCATTTTAATAAATTCAGTTCCATTTCTTTAGTTCAGTTAATTTATATTCTCTAGGTGATTTTATTTAACCTTAGGTTGATTATTAGATCATCCTTATTAATAATTTTATAATATTAGCAATAAAGGTAATAATATTCTTTTTATTGTCTTTAATAATATCATACATATTCTTGTTTTTATTATTATCATTATCTTTCAATTGTTGTTTATTAAATATGTTATTGTTGTTGAGCTCGAGTTTCTCTGATTAAAACTAGCGTGCATCCCTCCATTTACCTTTACCAGTGCTTAAATCCATAAGTGTCTGGTGAAAAGAAAAGGGGTGAGTGTCAAAGATATTTTTCAGGTTTGTTCTGGCTAATAAATGATTGAGATCAAATCCAATGTATCATGGTACTCTGAATCAAATGACCACACTGCAAATAATAAATAAATATTAGTGAATAGGAATAATATAAATTCCTTAAGTAAAGTTTTATAGAGTTTAATAGAGAGAGTACCATGTTACAATACTTTCAATAAATCTAAGATATAACAATTGTGAAATCGTGTTCCGTATTTGGATGTAATTAAAACGTAGACGGTAGAATATTCACGCTCGGAAATTGAAACTAATAGTGTAGTAATGACTTCTCATTTCAGTTTTCCTTCAGATGGAAATATGAAACAAACAAAAATGTCTAATTGCAATGGAGAGAAAAACTTTGTGCTCAACTAGAATTCTTATCTTTGTAGTGAACACTTCACAGAAAATGATTTCGTGTATTCATTTGGATGGAAATCAGTGAAAGACCACGTAGTTCCTGGTAATATTTTTAATTTTCCAGCCAATGTTTTGAAGCGTAAAGTGAAACCCAAAGAACGTAGAACTCGGTGAACAATATGAATTTGTTATAATTCTCAGCTAAGTATATGTTATCATTATTATGGTTTTACTAGGGATGATGCAAACATTATTTGTTGTGAGGGCACCTCATTTAGGATGAATGAACAACAGCATGTGAATGAACTAGAAAATTGGTATGTTACATACTAAGGAGATTTGTATTATCTTGATACAATCTTTTCAGTCCTTACATGAACATGATTTCTCAAATTGCGAAGCATACTGTTGACAAGAATAGAAAAGTAATCAAATACTTAACTACAAGAAATCGTAGAATGAATGCAAAGGTTAAAAATCTCATAATTTATCGAAACATCTGAAGAACAGTCAGCACATTTCAGAACAATGTTTATTCTTATTCCCGAAAAATTTGTATTTTTAGTAGTAACAGTACCTACTATCATATGATAGGTAATGTATCTCTGTTGATGACATTTAAGCTTAAAACTAAGGTGACCAATAGTCACTATGAAAATTAATGCTGTGAACTAAACCCTTCTGGAATCAATCAATAAATCAATCAAAACGGGGGCGGACAAGTTGGGAGCACTTACACCGCTTGATTGAGTACATTGTGCGCCCCTTGATACGAGAATCAGTCCAGCAGGCCTGAGGTTGTGCCACATGCTGATATTTCTCATAGACTGGTATTTCTTATGGTATCAAGAGGCATATGTGTACTGCCAAGGTATTGTAGCCTAAGAAAAGCCAGTGCTGGACATTCTGCTAAGATATGAGAGAGAGTTTCGTCTGCCTCTCCACATCTACTACAAGCTGGGTCTTCAACAATGCCCATTGTGTGTAGCCTCATGTGCTCGCAAAGGATCTCCTGCATGCCCATAAGGATGCAACGGTCTCCTTCACCTGTTTTCCATGAGTATTTTCCAACTCAGCTTAGCATCGAAGATAATTCCATGGTAATCTACTGAGCCTTCCATGGACAGGGACCTTCTTACTAGACCAATGTCTTGTAGGGGTTCCAGTTCACGTTTCCTCGTGAAAAGGACTTACTTCAGCCTTTGCAGGATTCACCTTCGGTCCTTCGATCTGGCTCCAGCGAGCCACGATGAGAAGTGCAGTGTTCTGAATCTCAAGCATGTCTTACGAGGGTAACAACTGCCAAGTTGTCCCCGTAGGCTTGGGCGTAAAACCCAGCCTCATTCAGCTCGATCAACAAACGGTCCACCTCCAGGCACCACAGGAGCGGAGACAGTACTTTCTCTTGAGGGCACCTTCGGGTTCGGCTAATTTTATTTTCTTTGGAAACCGTTATATTTTGTTATGTTTGATGTAACACAAGAAGTAAGCTAGCGATTTGGCATCTGAGACTAGCCAAAATACCAGTATTTCACCACTGAATAACAACTGTTCATCTATGTATTTTCCAGTTCATCTTATTCATATTTGGCATCTTTAAGCACAATCGGATTCAATCTCTGGCTTAGGAAAAATCCAGGCTTGACCTATGTGGTAGCAGAATTAGATTAATGATTTTAATGAATGACATACTTTTTTCAGAACGACTCCAAGAAATAGCTAAAGTATTTCTGTCTAATTATTCGAGCATTTTGATGTTTATAGAAATATTTCTTCTGTAGCTTATTTAATTTTGAATAATGTAAATAGGGTGTTTATTAAGTACTTGTACAAACTTCAAAAAATTAATCTTTGACTAGTCTCAAGAGGAAAAGTTCATACGAACATGGGTCCCTAACGGCTTGGTTCTTGAGATGCAGGACGTCCAAAAAAAAGTTTTCATTTAATTTTTTGATAATATCTGTGTTCAATAACATGGCAATTTGACAAAATTCGGGATACTGCGAGTATCAATGATGAGAAACTCAAATATTCACTTAGTTTTTTGTTTTATGTTAGAGGGCGCCACATGCAGTGTTGTACCTTAATTGAAATAACCATAACTTTTTTGTGTCACACTGTATGTCATTTTTGACTAAACAGACTTATTCTCCATTCAATTTTACATGCAGAAAGTACTCTGAAATAAACCGTTTTGGAAAAGCACGGGTTTGAAGTTGAACCTGCGTTGGAATTTTGTAAGTTGAATTTTGAAAAATAAGTGATAAAATGTGTCTTTTATTGAGTGTATTGTGATGTGACTAATTTGGATCATTTGAAAGACTAAGACTGAACTACTTCTACAAATGAGTTGATAATATTCACAATAATTGCTGAAAGTCACCACCGCCTACCACAACCCATGCTTCAATTCTCCTTAATATCGATCGACGAACTCTTTCGAATTTACCTTAAGTCTAATTAATGATGGCACACGATTCAAATATCCTGTTTCTTAGATTTTGTTCAATTTGGACTGCACTTTAGTTTGGTTGCGTGTCGATTTCTGGATGAGAATTATCCTAACAGTTGGATAGGAAGAGCATGACCGCAAGCCTAATCTTCCAGATCACCTGATTTGGATCCTTTGGATTACTTGACGTCATTAGTTCACAAAATTCCAGTCCAAAATGTACAAGATCTGAAGAACAGGATATTCGAATCGTGTGCCATCATTAATTAGACAAAAGGTATATTCGAAAGAGTTCGTCAATCGATGTTAAGGCGAATTGATGCATGTGTTGCAGTAGGCGGTGGTATTTTTCAGCAATTATTGTAAATATTATTAACTTATTTGTTTAAGTAGTTCAGTCTTAGTCTTGTAAATGATTTAACATAGTCACATCACAATACAATCAATGAGAGATACATTTTATCATTTATTTTTTTAAATTGAACTTACAAAATTTCAAAGCAGGCTTAACTCTAAACCCGTTTTTCTCAAAAACGGCTGCTCCCAGCGACAAATACAATGAGTATCTTTTACATGTAAAATTGAATGGAGAATAAGTCTGTTTAGTCAAAAATTACATACTGTGTGACAGAAAAAAGTCACACAAAAAACTAAGTAAATATTTGAGTTTTTCATCATTAATACATTCAGTATCCCAAATTTCGTCAAATTATCATGTTATTGCAGAGAAATATAATCAAAAAATTAAATGAAAACTTTTTTTGGACGCCCTGTATCTCGAAAGCCAAGCCGTTGCGGACCCATGTTCAATAAGCTTTTCGTCTTAAAATTAGTCAAGGATTCATTTTTAAGAGTTTGTACAAGTACTTAATAAGCATCCTGTATATGTTACTTGATTTCCATAGTTAAATCTTCACGGTCTTCATGGTAATGATTCGGTAGCTGAATATATGTATTATTAAAATATTTGCAGCTGTTAATAACTACATATGTCATTTAATGGGGGATACAGTAATTTCAGCTAATCACATACTAAAGTTTTCCATTGATGAAATACAAAACAAGTTGCATATGGGTGCTTCATGGAAATATGACTGAATTTCAAATGAGCGATATTTAATTATAATGTCTTCGATGTAATTTTGTACATAATACCATTATGTATTGTTGCTGAATCATAAAAACCGATGAAATAGGATTATAACTTAATAAATCATGAAATTTGGAAATATAAATAAATATAAATTATACACGTTCTTGCCTCTTGTCACGTGGTCTTAATAATCTCGATATCTGTCTAATACCAAGCTGATATAGGTATCTGTCTCTCTTACGTGTTGGAGTCATCGACTGAACAGAGGTTCGTATACCATGCGTATGTATACCACTTATGTGTATAATATCTATGGTTAATACGATGACAACGATACACTATTGATTTTTAGGGTTTCTTCAAGGAATGCTGCATCAACGAAACAATAAATGAAAGTTTTGCGACGTTAAAACTTGATTCCGACTACTGCTGACAGTTTTTGTAGGTATAACTTCTGCATGTTATAATGTGAACGACTTCCATTACAATGCCCTTAGTTCCGGTTTCGGAGAGTATCCCTCGAGGAAGCTTGATATCCAATGTTCCATTTCCTTCTTTCATATTATTACAGACGACAGTTACTCCTTTCTTCGAACATTTGCTAAACAATTAATACGAAGTACTGTAATGTCTGTTTGAGAAAGTTAGTGTTAGCGAAACTATAGGCACATTTATTTATTAAACTTTCATTCAAGTTCAGAATAGATTTTCATCACATAATGACTGATTTGATTATATTCAATCTTTTAACACTTCTAAAGAATCCTGTTTTCTCTTCTAAGTATCTTCAAAATTTGTATTATTATCTATCATAAAAGATAGATAAGGAAGTGAAAATTCTTGGCTTCCGGATGGATTCTGCGTCACAATAGCACGACTTGATGCCAACCATTACAGGAGCCATTTTTAATGCAGGTTTGAGGCTTGAATTCAAACTGATTCTTATGGCTTCTGTAGCGGTATTTATTGTAGGGAAAACCACCACGCTACACCGTTTACTGCCGTTATTCCGGTGGTTACCTCCGTACTGGCACCTGACCCTGTCGTTGTGTGATTATGTGCGAAGTAGAATTTTGGGGGATGTGTTTCCGTATGTTGGGAAGGTAATATCCCTAGTAACGGTTTATATTATTTGGATGTTTTAGGATTTCCATCGCTTCAACAATTTTTCGCTGAAGTTTGGGGCTCGGGCTAGGATTTTAGTATTTCCAAAAGGATTTGATGTATAGTGTCAAACTTATATTCCGCAAGTGCAGATCTACTAGTGTCACAAAGCCTTGTACAGCGCTCATGTTCTTTCACAAAAGTAGCTGCTGAACGACCTGTTTTACCAATGTAGACTTTACCGTAAGGACAAGGAATGCTATAAACACCTTCTAAATGAGAGGGAGAAGGGGACCTTTGACAGGTTTGTGAACCTGAGAAAGATTTGTAAGTGTGGAAAGCCGAGTAGAAATATTATGTTTTTTAAGGATTTTGTAAATTCGATCTGTCATATTTTCAATAATTGGAAGATAGGCAGTGGATAAAACAGGCAGAAGTTTGTAATTTCAGGCGGAGTATATTTCTTTATAGCTTTTTCTTCAATGCACTCACTACCGGTAATTAATTTTTGTCTATCTTCCATCTGCCTTAATACTTTCTAGGTTTGATTACGTTGATGTGGTCTATGGGCCTGTGCTGGATAGAGATACCTCGACAAAAATCGAAAAAATACGAAAATCTTGTTTACGTTTCATCTTTGAAACAAGACGACGAGAAACGGTTGCACATAAGCTGCGAGAGCTTGGTTGGTTGACAATGGAGCAGCAAAGGCGTCAACATTTACCAATTTAAAAAAAAAAAACTACTGACTACCAAATGTTCTCAGTACCCACACAATGAGTTAATTACTCATGACCAGATTCACCCCCGTAGTATTAGATATCCACAAACCCTCCATATCTGGTTTTTCCAAAATGTTGTTCGAAAAATCTTCCACATATTCTGCATGCCATTTGAACAATGATTTACCTGTGAACATCAGACAGACTTCTATTCCGAAATTTAGCATCGGTACAGACACGAATGTGATATACAAACTAGGTAAGCTAAAATCTCTGTAATTGATATATGATTAATTCACATATTTTTGCTAAGTCATGCTTTTTTCCAATTTACACTTTGGAAATATATATTTGGAAATGTTATCAAAGCATTGCAAAAGCTGTGTAAAAGTGTTGAAGTTAAGTGGAAGAACACCACACTGTTGGTGAAATCCGACAAATAAAGCAGGTATTACATTACATTATACTGGGTTCCCCATAATAGACTACCCATATTATATTATTAATGAATTCCCAACGAGATAACTAGATCGGTTGTTCTCTGAGGGATTATCTTCTGTAGTCTTTGAGATTTAAGTAAATTATTAATCAAGTAGGCGCCTGTCACAAATAAATTTTAAATTAATAATTGCGTGGAACGACATTTTTCTACGAGAAGTTTGTTAGTTTTCATCAATAATTAATAAATTTTTTTGCTTTGAGACATTATTTCAACATCCGTTTGATATTTCATGGATTACTCAGTCCAACAACGTGTGTTTTGTGTAGAAACTAACTTAAGGAGCAATTCGATAGAAGAAGTTAGGCGTGCATTCCGGCGTCAGTTTAATAACAACAATAGGGGTCACGCGCCAAATCGTAAAACTGTTAAGTTATGGGTTCGTCATTGGCGTGAAAATGGTTCTGTACAAAATTTGAAGAATCCTGCATGTCGAAGAACAGTTCGTACACCAGAAAATATTGAACGAGTTGGAATTGCGTATACGAGAAGTACTAAAAGGTCTGCTAATCGACAAATCCTTATCCAAGGAATATCGAAGGGAAGCTTAGATCGAATTCTTCAAAGGAATTTAAAATTTCATCCATGTAAATACCAAATGGCACAGCACCTCAGCAATCAAGATAAAGAAGCAAGGTTAGCATTTTGCCAAGAATTTTTGGATTTACATCAAGGAGCAATTCACAGTCTCCTAAAGACCGACGAAGCTATTTTTTATTTGAACGGCATGCTCATTGCTCAATAAACAGAATTTTAGATACTGGTTAAATGAAAATCCACACAGAACCTCCATAATCCAAAAGTTGTTGTGTGGTGTGGTGTAGAATCTTTTGGTATTATTGGCCCTTATTTTTTTGAGGATGAAAATAACCGCGCTGTAACAGTAACATCCGAGCGCTACGTTAATATGCTAGAGACATTTCTCATTTTAGAATTGAATAGACGAGGATTACTAAACAATGCCTTACTATTTGAACAGGATGGGGCAACAGCTCATACCGCCAGAAACTCAATGAGGATCCTGCGAGAAATGCTTAATGGCCGACTCATTTCTCGATTCGGAGATTTGCCTTGGCATTTGATGTCCCCCGACTTAATGGAACCCGATTTTTCCCTGTGGGGATATTCAAAAGCCAAAGTGTTTGTGAGTCGTCCAGTTACAATCGCGGAACTGAAAGTCAAAATTCGTGAAAAAGTTGAAGGAATAGACGAAGGTTTGTTACGCCGTGTAATGAACCACTTATTATCTGATATTGAAAAATGTGTTGAAGTTGGTGGAGGTCATTTAGAAGACGTGATTTTTAAAGTTAGAATTAAATTAGCCAAATATTTATAAGTTATCATAAATTCCAAAGAGTTAGCTGTAATTTAGTAAAATGAAAAGTTTGTTTTGTTGACTAAAAAAATTTTAATTAAATATTAAAATGGGTAGTCTATTATGGGGAACCCAGTATTACATATTTCCTGTACGATGGCAAGTTTTACGGGAAGTCCTCGGGAGCTGCCATGCGTTATCCACTTTCTCCAATCATAGCTTATATCTTCATGAAAACTTTTAAGCAAGATGCTATTGACTCATCTATACTCAAGCCGGAATGTTAGTTTAGATATGTCGACGACACTTTTGTTATTTGGCAACGTGTTCGCTAAAGTTTTGTACTCCTCTAAATAATTTAAATTCATTGCATCCCAATATCCTTTTCACCATGGAAGTTGAATCGAAGATGTATTAGTTAGTCGATAGACTGACGGTACTTTGGGACATTCTGTCAGTCTGTCGACTAACTAATACATCTAAGCATGGGAGTGAACCTTTCGATTCAACTTCCATGGTGGAAAGGATATTGGCATGTGATGAATTTGAATGATTGAGGAAGGCAATAAGATTTTCGCGACCATGTTGTCAAATAACAAAAGTGTCGTCGGCATATCTAAGCCAACATTTTGGCTTCAGAACAGATGATTTAATAGGATCTTGCTCAAAAGTTTCCATGAAGATATTAAGCTATGACCGGAGGGAGTGGGCATCCCATGGCAGCTCCCGGGGACAGCTCGTGAAACTTGCCATCATATAGAAATCTGAGTTTTGACAAACCTATGAAAGATCTCCTTCCTCCTCTTCATTTAGAAGGTACTCACAGTATTCCCTGTTCATGCGGTAAAGTCTACATTGGTGAAACAGGTCGTACAGTAGCTACTTGTGTGAATGAAGATGAACAAGGCTTCGTGACATCAGTAGATCTGCACTTGCGGAACACAAGGGTGACACTAATCACGAAATCCTTCTCGAAAATAGTAAAGTCCTAGCCCGAGCCTCAATCTTCTATCAGCGAAAAATTCTTGAAGCTATATAAATCCTAAAACATTCAAATAATCTAATCCGTGACTCATGATATTACCTTCCCAACATTTGGGAAACCATCCTAGAAGCCATCACTTCTCACATGATCACACAACGACAGAGTCAGCTTCAAGAACTGAGTTAACCACCGGAATAATGGCTGTAAACTGTGTAGCGTGAAGATTCTTTCCTACAATGAATACCGCTACAGAAACCATAAGAATTAGTTTCAATTCTGTCCTCAAACCTGCCCTGAAGATGCCACCTGTGATGGTTGGCGAAACTTCGGCATCAAGTCGTGCTATTGTGACGCTGAATACATTCGGAAGGCAAGATATTTCAAGATTTCTAGCTATCCGTGAAAGTATACTATTCACGGGATCAAGAAGTACTTGTTAAAGCAGACGCTTCGCCTAAAGCATTACTCGTCCTTAAATCTCTTTTTAGCATTGATTGATATACATTTCTTATTATTTGCTTAGAATCGGAAGATAAATGGTTCCTCCTGGACATGACGGCACAAGCCCAAGGAGGCCACATTCTAAAACTAGTACAACAAAAATTACTAGCTCAAAAACCAGAAAGAACCAAGCAATTAAGTTCCAATTTCATATTTATATTATTAATTATATAATACTCCCGATCGGTCTATTTCTACCTAGTCAAAATGGTATAATTAGGATTAGAGGTAGATAAAATTTGTACTCCGACTCTGCCCGAAAACGTGGTAAATTTGGGAAATGGGGGATAATTAGGATTTTATTGCAGTCAAGTGGTCAACGGTATAATATGACCAATACTCTACCTAGATAAATCAAAATTGTATAAATGATCTCTGTATTTATATATTTCTGTAGCTCCTAAATGTACCTAAAAACGTTCACCACTATGTTTTAGATGAGATACAGTCGATTTTGTAATTGCATGATCGGCTTGTAAGACATGGTTTACCACGTTTACCACCCTGCACTCATCAATGTTACCTTTACGAACATGATAACAATGCTCGTGGAACCTGGTAGAAATGTTCCTGCCAGCTACGAATCGTTCCAAGCTATAGCAATTTATGAACATACAATTTTTCTTTATCTCCTATCGAAAAGAATACATTGATAAAAGTACTTCGATAAGTCTCAGGTCAACTCCAGGGACACGTATTCATATTATTTGTTTACTAATAATAATTTAATATTTGTTTCAGCCAAGAAGTACATTATGTAACACTTCCATTCATCAGAATTAGCCTGAACTGATATGGATGTTTGTACATGGAGATGATTTGAATTGAGAATAAAGTAGGCAACGCCGTCCATCTAAAGCAAACTCACGAAGCATGCATTTGTAGATACTGGGTCAAATATTATTTTACGACGGAATGGAGTGTATAGATGATAGATATTATATTTCACGATGCTGATGTGGAAGCTCAGACTCCTGAAAGCCATCCCTCCTTCGATATCATTGTTTATTTATAGCTTTATTGACCCACTGTGGTTGAGGCAGATCAATATTGTCAGTCTCAGTGACTCCGTAATCATGTAAGAACTATCCATAATAATAATGTTAATTCAATATTATAACAATATGCAAATCGAATAAATGTCCTTAGCTATCTAGAATAAACAAGAATACTCTCTTGAATTTACATTGAATTAGTTCCATAGAAAATAATAGAACACATTTGACAAGATTTATCACAGGGGACCGATTTGTTTGAATGCGATCTTGAAATTCAATATTGACGGCATATACCTAACTTTGTATTGATAAAATATAAAAGACTCCATACTGTGGAGTGTGGATACACTGAAATACTATAAATAATCACCCTTATCCACTGAAAATACTGTTGAAGTAATGAGGACCTTTAGGTTATCAAGTAGCCATCATCAGAGTAAACTAAATTAGGAATCAAAATGTGCCTGCTTAAATACTATTTGCGTAATGCATAATGCAAAGAGAGACTTTCCTCAGGTAGAGACAAATATCAATTTAATAAATTGCTTTTTTATTTATTCATTTCCGTACTTTATTTTGAAAGTGATAAACTTTCTTGATAAATGACCTTTATTTAAAATATGTTCGACCAACGCAAATTTTCCACCATTATTTTTCTTTACATGTGCAAAATGATCTTTAAATCGAGTGAAAACGTTCCTTCTAGTTTCTCCTACATAGGATTTTGAACATGGCTATTGGTTTTAGTAAATCCTGGATTAGTCGAAGTCAGAAACTTCATCAAGAATGTTGCCTAAACGGTTTTTTACTTTGTTGTTACAAGAACGGGCTGGATACAAATGTAGAAAACAAATTATGAAATTTATTAATTACCAGAGGATGATAAGTGAAGCTTTTAAATTTTATTGAACTATCCCAAATAGTATCTAAACAGATAAATTTTCGTTTCTAATTTAGTTCTTTCTGATGATGGCGAGTTGGTACCCCAAAGGTCCTCAGTACTTGACAGTATTTTTAGTGGATAAGGGTTATTATCTCTCATTCATATATAGCTACATACCCCCGCTAAAGATTACAAACAACAAACAAAGCTCGACGACGGGTGCCGTGGATATAATAGCCTGAAGCAATGTAATTGTGTGATGAAATATAATAACAGAAGTTTTACATCATCCGCATTATTGTCAGGAGTGTACTAGTTTGGTATGAATGGCTCTTGCATGTGCATTCATGCAAAATTTATGTATCACATAGCTTGAAATGATTATATTGTACGATAAATAGATGCAACGTTCTGCAGTAAGTACCGTCAGCTGTTTGCAACTTTTATTATATAGATTCTTGTACGAGTTTATGAATTTATCAAAGTAATATTGAGACCAGTCGAAAACGTTAATATTCAACTGTCCTCACGGAAGCTGCTCTTCCGACGAATAATCTGGATAGCTTGCAGACTGCATCAGGAGTAAATTGTCGAAGGTTCAATCATCCAATAAAATTATATCAGAATAGAATAAGGGAAAATCAATGAAAGTTTATGGACATTATTTGATTCGCATAGAGGTAGATAGGGATAACATAGTCATATCTACTGATAAGAATATGTACTGTGAATACATAATTTCAAGTCATTGAGGCACGTAGATCACGACCATCACCAAACATCTGATAAATGTACAAGAGGATCAAAATAATGTATCATTGAGTATATTTTTAGTTGATGCTTGATCAAATTTGATGAAAGTTTGGAATCAGAAGAATTAACATATTGAAAATCCGATTGTTCATAACTGTTAGTTACGTTTCAAATGAAAGAAGAAAATATTTTTTGTTTGAATATTGATCGTCAAACCCCTTCACTTCACAGCATAGTCCAGATCGTGATGAGCCTTTCTCTGGTTTACCTGGTTTTCTAGAGGTTATCAATTTACTTATTTCATCAAATTCATTCTCATCTATCATTTACCTTGATTAATCAATATCGATATAACTTGCAATACGTGTACCGATAACCAGGAAGTGATCCGATATCACGTGTTTCTCATTAGCTTGGCAAATCAGACAACAATACGGTCAATAGACATATGAAATACTCACTCTTCTTTGGTTGAGACAATAACACATTAATTAGGCACTCTGTGATCGAGGATAGTTGATAAATTAAGCTAAGTAGGAAAACTCTCAATCAAAATGAATATAAAAGATTTAATAATAATAAAGAAATAATACTATTATAAAAATTAATTAAAAGTTGAAAGAATAAGTACAACTAGAATATTAATTAGAAATTATGTCAAATTCAGAGAACTAATTCAACTCAGCCCGGATGTACAAAGGTGAAGAGTTAAACAAAACTATTATGATTTAAGTACTCAAGGAACTCTAAATTTTATGTATTCAGCAATATGACTCGATTCCAAATGAATGTACCGAAAATTCTACCACGAACACCACAACGCAAGCTTAACTAGAAAACTAGGAAGTTTTCTCAAATATGATTCAAGTGATTCATGAAATAGTCAAGCAAGATTTAACTGAAGAAGTTAGACTGACTTTAGTGTGGTGAGTTTAGTTTTTTATAATCTTGGATAACCACTTCTTCTTGACCAATATGTTTGGGGGTAGTAACTTTCACCCAATAAGAGAGAGGGAGGGAGAGAGGGAGAGAGAGAGAGAGGGAGAGAGAGAGAGAGACCTGCTCCAGGCTAGCGAGCTGGATACAAAAAGACAATTCTATTTTTGTTTACAGGGACCTTAATTGTATGACCTTAGTCAGACTTCCTTGAATTTAGGTATGAATGAAAATTTTGTAAAGCTAATATTTTGATTACATATTTGATAAGGAACTACCCCGTTCTGCACATTTCATGTTATGGTTACGTGAATAGATTGTAGCTTTAAAGGAAAGGGGTGAAAAACTTTTTTATAAGCAATAGCAAGCGATTCACTTGCCGTTTCGAATAAGTTCATAAAAATATGTCCTAACTACCAATATACTATGAAGCATTTGTTTTCTTCAGAACTGTTTCTGTTAACTTCGTAATTTCTGATTTTCTGTTGAAACTGTGAGGAACTCTTCGACTTTGTAGATATTTCACAAATTATAAAGACCCTTCTTCGACGAGGATTCCGAGACTATGCATTTCGTTTCCGCTCCACAGATTTGAAGAACAAACTGTATTAATTTATGATGGGATATCGTACTAAGAAATGAACTCATATACTTGACTTGTCTGTAATAAAAGACATCAAAGGATAATCAATTCATATCTACAATTATGAGTGTTGATGTTCTTAACATTAGCCTGAATTATATCAACTTGTTCGATATCTGAATGAATTCTTATCGATAATCACAAAGGCAGCTTTGCTACAAGACTAGTGACTCTTGTAACATACAAAGTAATACTACTCTTTTTGTAGTAGAGATATCTCTGAAACCACTCAGACCTTCTCGAGAAGATTAATGTTACTTTCAGTGTCAGACCAGACCACAGACGCGTGTTCAAGATGAGACCAGATCAGAGAATTATATAACCTTACTATTATGCCTATATTTTTAAAATGTTTTGTGTTTCTTATAATGAAACACAATGCTTAAACCTCGCAATAGTTTGAAAGATAACTTCAAGATCTTTACATCAGTCTCTCGTTTGCAATGGTTTGTTATTTATTGTATATGTCTATCTATATTGAGATGCATCTTCATGATTTAGAAACCAACGAGTGACAATACTCAGGTCCTCCTGCAATTGTTTACAATCTCCAATTTCTGTAATCAGCCTAAATATCTTGAAATCATCTGCAAATATTGAATGTGTGTATCTAGTCATCTCCCTAAGGTCCCTTCCGTAAGAGAAGGGAGTATCTTTGGGAATTCATGTTTTTTCATAAAGAGCTTGACCTGCCTCATCTCCGGTGAGTTCAGCAACATTGTTTGTTCAGCTGGCCTCGAAGGGCGAGTTTGTCTCAGGCAATTCAGCCAGTGCATCTCTGCATTCTAAGACTAGTCTTCTTGATGCCACTCTAGATGACTTAAGAGCTCCAAAAATCCACTCGCTGTCTATGCAGATATAATATACAATCTTATTTATATAGTCTCTTCCCGGCTTTTCCCAAGCGCATGTCAAAATTGCGTCTGAAACACCGTACAGTACATGCTAGGTTTACCGACATTGTGACCCTTAGACTTTCCAGGTACATTTCTACACGAATGGTGTTCTGGTCCCTTTTTCTGCTTTTTCATTATCATTCACTCCGGTGTGTCCCGGAACCCATAGGAGGGTAACTGAGTTGTTCTTGTCCAGTTAATTCAGTTTTTCTAAGCATACTCAGACCATCTTGGAGGTGATTAACGTGGGAGCTCAGCGCATTGATGTCTGCTTGAATATCCGACATGATGACTATTTCCTATCTACGGAGGTGTCTCTATTTTGAACTGGATCTATTTCTTATAGCGTGAATCTCCGCTTTGAAAATGCTGGCGGATTTGCCGAAGCTTTCAGAGTATTTGCTTCCAGCCTCATATACTCCTAGTCCAGTTCTTTCTGTGGTTTCGGAGCCATGAGAGTACCATTTGATGGCCTCTCTACTGAGTTTAGGGATGGTGTTTTCTTACCATTCATTTTTTCGACCAAGTTTCATTTCAAATTCTTTAGCTAAGCTATACCCTTCGGAGGTCGCATCGATCAGAAGCGATTGCTCAAAAAATTGAAAACACGATATAGATGGAAAGAGTGATGATTGCATACGTAGCCGAATATTTAAAAAAATGTCTAAAATGTCAGATGAATAAAATACAATCTATTCGTATGGAACCTATGGTTATTATGCCCACTTCCCAGAAGCCTTTTGTGATAGTATGCACTGATTCAATGGAACCATTTTCAAAAACTCCCACAGACAATAGTTCCGTAGTTGTAATACGAAATGACAGAATATGTTAAGACTATCTTAGTATCAAATAAAGGAGCAAATACAATAGCAAAAGCGTAATGAACGAGTTTATACTAGCATATGGATCAATGCAAAAGATCAGTAATGGCATGAGCACTGAGTTTCAAAATGAGGTGTTAGCACAAATCTTCAAGCTTCTACTACAGGTGTCTTATAAATTTTCCAGAGTTTTCGATGAACATTAGAATTGTACATTAACAACTCGCCTAGTGACTGGAATGAATCGATTCCATAGGTGTTACAATTTATGTTAGAATACTACTCCCGGTAGGTATATACCATAATTATAGAAACATTAAACTTTCATTAGACATACATTTTTTCACAATTTCAAATCTTGTTAATTAATATTGTTATATTCCTATGACAACGGAGCTCCCTCTTGCTTCCCTGCTACGTGATTTGCTCTGATATAAAAATGAGCCTACTTGTAGAAATAATAAAATTCGTGAACATACCGCGGGCCTCGGAAGCTCCAGGTTTCAAACTTACTGTACCAAATAATAAAAGCTTTAAATAAAAGAATTTTTGAATGCCTGCTATACTTGTATTGCTATTTATTAATGCAATAAATGAATCCTTGAGAGACATCCATTTTCCATATTTTCCATCAAATTTCGGTAACTTAATGGCTGTACACCAGTTGAAATTGTTGGCAATCTACCTAAAGAACTATTATAAATATTCAGAGAGTGATTATTGGCTTGAATCGTAGGCGGAGTTTGATGCATGAATATATTTTGGAACAATATATCTTTTACATGTGACGTTATTTGAAAAAATGTATTTTCAAATGCTTCGCGATTAGTAATTTGTTCGTCGGAGTTATCGATTAAATCAATTTCGCTTTGAACATCATTTAAGTCTCTCCATAACGATTAATTTTTTTTGAGGCGACATTGAAGTTCAGAGTTTGTTTCACTGCTGTGAAAATTGTTAACAAATGGAACAAACCTCGCTAATTGACCCTTCATTAATGTAATTAACTAATAATTGTAATAAATGATTTTCATTGAACTTCATCGTTTTCATTTCCCATTGTAAACTACTTCGTGCTAAATGGATAAGACGGATCAAAGTGAATGAAATTAATCAAATCAGAATACTGTAAAAAGTACAAACATGCACGTGCTCAAGCGAGAAAATCACTTCACATGAACGGGAATCTATCGCGACAGTACAAAAGTGCAAAATGTCTCAAAAATAATACGTATGCTGAGAAACATTCCTTAAATATTGTGAAAAACGAGTCTAATTGAGGATAACGAAGGAAATAAAAGGAAAAGGAACAAACTCACTTTGTTCACTACTATATGCTTTTTCTGCTGGTAATCCGGCTCGAAGGACCATGTTGACGGGGATCCGCATACTCTCAATGATTTCTGGCTGTTTTAATGAAGATCTCATTGAAAAAACTTCAAAAATTTATTACATCGACTCTTTTTTACAATGTCAGCGCTTGTTAATTGATATTGTTATATTTCCATGACAACGGTGCTTCTTCTTGCTTTCCTGCTACGTGATTTGCTCTGATATCAGAATGAGTCTTCTTGCAGGAACAATAAAATGATGAAAAACTGCGTAAACAGTAGTTCATAAAAAATGTACTCAGATTATTAGCAGAATCTAAAATCAGTAGGTATAGAATGTTCAATTCCAAATAAAAGAGTTGATAACGACTAATTCTGGTGAAATTACAATATTTCAAATGAGTAGATCTTAATGAATGAAGCGTCAATGGAAGTTTTAGATTTCTAAACTAATTACTTCCTACGTGATACATTCCATATTTTATATAGTTTGCGGACGATCTTGTAACGGCAACACATGAATTCGCTCACACGTAATTCATCCTGCTAACCCCAACAAGTGAGCATTGTATGAAATAACCGACATCAAGTTCACGTTTCAAGATATATGGTCTGTTGATTTTATCAGCATGAACATGCTTGCTGATGCCGAAACGTTGTTGATCCTCCATTATTACGAAACCGAATTCTAATTCGGAAGGGTTGAGAATGAACCTTACATAGTTTTAATAACGAACAACAGGATGAACATCTCATTGAAATTCAGAAAGGAGGCTTAGGTCGAAATAGCTGGATGTGATAGATTGTAGTTTCGGGCAAAAAGTTGACACATCAACATTAATTCTGTGCTGAGAAAAAGATCACATAAACCTATTAAAGGAGGTGAACACGTCTAACCAGGATCAAATATAAATCAACTAGAGTTTAGAATGATCTAGATATCTAGTGTCATATCATCACTAATGTACGATCCGTAAAACAGGAATTACGTTAACTCTCACATCACCGTTGTACAGTTGAATTGTTGGAAAAAAACAATCATCTCAGGACAGTTATCCTCAGCGGTTAGCTGAAGAGTTCACACTATGAATTAGAAATTCCTGAACAAACATGTTCAAACTAAATTCCACACTTTTTGTAATCGACGCGATATCGTGAAGTTAGTATTTCAAACGGTAGAGGGCTCCAAAGTCTTCTTTTGTTCAAGCACAGTGGGAGTAATAAAACTGTTTTCTGTCACCTCAATAGACCACGAGAAAATGCAAACCCAACGTTTTTTAAGATGGTGGCTGTGCGTCAGGGGGTGGGGTATTGCCTTTTTTGTTTTAGATTCATATAATGAGCTTCAACCACTATGTAAGACGAATCGCCTGAGATAATTTTTTTGTGGCAAAACTATATCTTCAATGTATCAACATGACAGAAGAAATTTTGTTTAAGATATTCAAAGGCATGACCAGCAGTTTTTGAAAGAACAATAATTGGTTCAAACGTGAACAACAGAAGATAATTTACCCCAGTATATACTCAAAATGTAATATCCAAGAAGAAAATAGATTATTCTGTTAGCTTAACTTATTTTCTGAAAATCACTGGAAAAATGGAAAACAGTTTGACTCATCATAGCTCAAATATTGCATTTAATCTCAATTCCAAATTGGGAAATATCATATTCAATAATGAAAATATAACAAAGACAATGAGTAAAAACTGGTGTTTATAAGCTATCTTGTGAGGAATGCAATTCCTTTTATATAGGCCATACAGGATTCTCAATCTCTAGACCTAATGTACATAAAATATGCTGCTTGGGCTGTGCCAAATAAAATCGATATTTTTTTATTTCGCTCTTCTTCGAGTATATCATTCCCCGTTCAAATTCATTCAGGTCACCCAAACTTGAAATAAATCAGTTAATATTTAGAGGTACATTAAGCCCAAAACCTGTTTTTTTTAGTTTTTCCTCAATTTTGGAGAGGTTTCTCAACACTGTTCTACAATAACGGGATGTTTGACACTTGAGAGACATTATTATATTCAAACACAAAGTATTTGATGCATTTCAGTCGCCACATCCACTTTCCCACAGATACATTGGCGAAAAGAACCATTTTTTAAGGCCTAAAAACTGAAATTTTAACTTTCAACTTCAATAACTTCATATTTTCAGGTTCGTGATGCGTCATATGCTCTTTTAACGTAGTCTAGTATCACGTAGCATGAATTGAATTGATAATTTCAGAGAAAATCCCCCATCAGTTATGATAATCCACACTCGAGTGGAAAAACGCATCACTTGAAAATGTACCAAAAATGGCTAAAAATTCAAATTGCCTCAACTCGGTTGCATTGAAATTGGATAATGTGATGTTAGTTAATGTAATACCAAATCCATTCCACCCCCTCCCTCCCGCTAAGAAAAATATGTTTCTGGTGTCAAAAAAGGTCCCACTTTGACAGCTCGTAGGCTGAGCCGAAAAAATCATGGATTCAATCAGACAACAGGTCAATAAATTTCAATAATTTTTCTTTGAGTTTCTCAAGAAATTCGAGTTTCTACGATGATTTGGAGGGAAGTTATGATTTTTTCAAAAAAAGTACCATTTTGCGTTTTTTTGCCCACTTTGCCAATTTTGTACCTCAATCAATGAATCTTCATAGAATTAATCGACGAGTCATAAAGTTGATAGAACGTGTTGAGTACCTACAGAGTATATTCTAGTATTTACAATCAAATATTTATAACAATCATTTAATAATTCATAATCATACATTTAATAATTTGTGATCATACATCACATTAACGCTTTTTTCGCAACGCTCGGAATTCGCCGCCTGTCCTCCTCGACAACTTTCAACAGGTACTGCTTTTGCTCTTCGTTCTTCGTCAATTCGGAATTATATTTTGTAATTAACGCTATACCTCTTTCCGCGGTGTCATTCGTAACGCACAAAGATGAAAATTTTTCTTTCGCTCCTATATAAGACCCGTTGCTTTTCCACGCAATGGATCTTCAGTTAAAATTCGCAGTTCACGTCAAATCTTTTCAACAAGTTACATATATGTTGAGAGAATAGTTCATCGATACAACGCGTTCTCCGCATCTCTATTTCGGTGTCAGAATTTGGATTTAATAATAACCTTTTGTCCACGACTGTTGTATAGAATATGCATAATGCATGTGTTTCCTCAAGCATAATGATATCCCTTGATCACTAGTGAATAATGAAATCATTATTCACTACCATCAATATGACAAACATGATAGAAACGTATAGACAAATACGATAAAAATAGAGCGTGCTATGTGTTGGATCATTGAATTTCATCAAGAAAATCATAGGGTTTCATGATATTCATATATTTATGTAGCTATGGATATTTTAGTTAGTTGAAGAAAAATAAAATACTTTTTACGCTGCAGTTCATTTTCACTGAAGTTGATTATTTCCATTATTCTGCCCATTTCTGCCAGTAAATCAATAGGTTACGGGCCCAGAAATCGCTATTGAAGGAGATTCCAACACAATTTTGCTGAACTACAAAAATATAAGTATTCCTGATAAACTGTCACCTACTGACGCAAATCCCTTGACGATCAATAAAAAAATAGTCAAAATATGTCTGCAAAATTCGAGCCTGCAAGAATCGTGAAATTCGACGGAAAGAACTACCAGATTTGGAAATGCAGTGTCTCCATAGCTTTAAAGACAAATGACCTGATGGACATTGTCAACGGCAAAGAGAGAAGACCTGAAGGAGATGATGAAAACCTGAATAGCGTCAGAGAATGGGACCACAGAAACAATCAAGCCATGGTTCTATTTCTCACTTCCATATGTGAAGAACAACTTACTCACCTAGTGAATTGCGAAACTGCTCCTGAAATGTGGAACAAGCTCATTAGCATTCATGAGCAGAAAACAGAAGTATCGAAACACATCGTGTACCAAAAGTTTTATGATATTCGCATGAAAGCCGGAATGAATATTGCCACATTCATATCCGAAATAGAGTCTCTGGTGAAACAATTAGAAGAAATGGGAGAGAAAATATCAGAAGTAGCCAAAATCTCAAAAATTATAAACAGCTTGCCATCGAAATATGATATGTTCGTTACGGCATGGGACTCTGTAGACTCATCGAAGCAAACATTGACCGATCTTATTGCTCGTTTAATGAAAGAACAGAAGAATTACATAAAAGATGAAAGTGATGCCACTCTTACTCTACAAGTGCAATCATTAAGAATGAATCCAAATATCAAACAGACTTCTACTACAAGAAAACAAAACATACAAAATCTAAAACAGAAAACCAAATGTGGATTTTGCAAACTAAGCGGTCACTGGTGGAGGGAATGTCCAGCAAGAAAGGCAAATAATAAAGGAAATTCAAGAAGACAACCAGTTAGATCTGAAAGCATTTCTAGCAATAATAATGCTGAAGCCTTGATCTGTGATTTTTCATCAGTAATGGAAGAAATTAAAAACGATCAAATGATATGGTTAGCAGATTCAGGAGCAAGTGCTCATATGTGTTTTCGCCCTGAGTGGTTCACTTCAATAAAACCTATACAACATGATACCATTGTTCGAGTTGCTGATGATAAAATAATGAAACCCGTTGGCATAGGTGATATCAATATAGAAGCATATGTGAACGGTGAATGGAAGAAAAAGATCCTAACCGATGTCTTGTACATACCAGAATTGCGGAGAAATCTTCTGTCCGTCGGAAAAATTACTGCAAAAGGATTCACAATGTTAGCAAAGCACGATAGATGTATGTTCTTCAACAAAGCAGGTGAATTATCCTGTATGGGCATAAAACGAGGAAATATGTTTAAAATGATCATAAAAATAGATTCTCATCATGAATGTAACTCAGCCACACTTGGAAGTCTGAAGTTATGGCACGAGCGACTTGGGCATATCAATATGAAGACCATCAAGGATACAATCAGAAAGGAAGCTGTCCAAGGAGCAAAATTTGATGATGAAACTGACACATTTTGTGAAGGCTGTCAATTTGGCAAGCAGGCCAGAACAACATTTCCTGAAAATATCCATCCAAGAAATTTTGCACCTGGAGAATTTATTCATTCTGATGTTTGCGGTCCAATGAATGTATATTCTCCCAGCCAGTCCAAATATTTTCTGATTTTCAAAGATGATTGCACGAATTTCAGAACGGTATATTTTTTGAAGCAGAAATCCGAGGTCAGCTCTAAATTCAAGGAATTTGAACAATTAGTGAAGAGACAAACTGGAAATTTGCTAAAGATTCTGCGGTCTGACAACGGAAAAGAATATGTAAATGAAGAAATGACAGAATATTTACAGAAAAACGGAATTCTTCATGAACTATCAGCTCCTTACGCTCACGAACAGAATGGTAAATCTGAAAGGGAAATACGGACAATCACAGAAAGTGCTCGTTCAATGATTTATGCAAAGAATGTTCCCATTGAACTTTGGGCTGAAGCTGTTAGCACAGCAGTTTATGTGCTTAACAGAACTCTTGGCGGTCAATCTAAATCTGAAATCACTCCATACGAAAGATGGTTTGAAAAGAAACCCAGTAAACACCACGTGAGAACGTTCGGTGCTGCAGCCTATATGCATATTCCCAAAAAAATCAGTCAAAAATGGAAACCAAAAAGTAAGAAAATGATTTTTGTTGGATACGACCAGAATTCCAACAACTATCGATTGTGGGATACAGAAAAGAGAAGAATATTTGTTAGTGCTAATGTGAATTTCGATGAAGCTAGCAACAATAACGCCAGAGAAGACAATAACATTAGTAACAGGATTATTGAACTCAGATTTGGAAATGAAGATGAACAGACAAATAATGAAGAAACCAGAGGAGGAAGCGTAGAGCAAATATCCGAAGAAAATGGCAATAAATCTGACATAACTATTCATGAGAACCTTGAAAACCATAGAGAAATGAATGAAAAGCGGTATGACTCAAGGGATCGTCGTAAAATTCAATCTCCAAAGTTCTTACAAAATGCAATGTTTGTAGAAATGGAAAATCCATCAAATTACAATGAAGCTATGAGGTCCAGTAACTCTAAAAATTGGATTTCGGCAATGGCAGAGGAAATTGATGCACTCAATAAGAACAAAACTTGGTGTTTAGTTCCAGTTCCTGAAAAAACAAACATTGTACCGTGCAAATGGATATATCGCATCAAAAACGATATCAATGGAAAACAAAAATTCAGAGCCAGGTTAGTTGCGAAGGGGTTCTCTCAAAGAGAAGGCATCGACTATCAAGAAACGTACGCTCTAGTCAGATACGAGTCAATCAGAATTCTTTTGGCCATCGCTGTTGAAGAAGATCTTGAGATTGCTCAGTTCGATGTCAAAACAGCCTTTTTATATGGAGAGTTGGAGGAGAATATCTTCATGAAACAACCAGAAGGATTCGAAGAAGCTGATAACCTTGTATGCAAGCTCTACAAAAGCATATATGGGTTGAAGCAGTCTCCACGCTGCTGGAACTTTAGATTCAAAAGGTTCCTGGAAATCTTTGGAATGAAGCAAACTAATGCAGATCCCTGTATATTCCTAGGCGAAATTGATGGTTTCAGGGTGTATATTTCACTTTACGTTGATGACGGTTTGATTTTGACAAAGTCACGATATGTCATTAAAAAAATTCTGACATATTTGAGAAATGATTTCGAAATAACCACAGGAGATGCCAATGTTATGTGGGTTTTGAAATATAAAGAAATAGATCGAAGAATGAAATTTTGATTAGCCAAGAAAGTTTCATTACCAAAGCTTTAAGAAGATTCAATATGTCTGAGTGTGTATCTTCATCAGTACCTGCCGAACCTGGAGCTAGGATGAAGAAACCGGATTCCAATAATGATTCAGTGAATGCACCATATAGAGAAGCTATTGGAACATTACTCTATATAGCTCTGAATACGCGCCCTGACTTAGCATATGCAGTGAATTTCTTGAGTCAGTTTTGCACCTCATACACCCAAGAACATTGGGAAGCGGTCAAGAAAATATTCAGGTATTTGAAAAATACTCATGGTTATGGAATCCTATATCGTAAACTCAGTGATGGAAAAATACAACTCACTGGTTATACAGATGCAGATTATGGGGGAGATTTGGATACTAGAAAATCAAGAAGTGGGTACATATTTTTATTGAATAAGTCACCAATAACCTGGGCATCCAAAAGACAATCAGTTGTAGCACTGTCTACAACTGAGGCTGAGTATATAGCCTTATCACTGGGAGTCAAAGAAGTTTTATGGCTTAGACTTTTACTAGAAGAACTCGGTTTTCCTCAAGAACATGCTACAGAAATTTATGTTGATAATCAAAGTGCTATCAAGCTGGTCAGTAATCCAGAATTTCATCAGCGAACGAAACATATCGACATCAAATTCCATTTTGTTCGTGAAGCAGTTGAAAATGGAACAGTCCATATAAGTTTTATTCAGTCCAAGTTACAACTGGCCGACTTTTTAACAAAACCCTTGCCGAAAGAACAGTTATGCTTTATTCGTTCTGCATTGAAGATTTGTGACTCGTTTTTTTATCCAGATGAAGATAACGTTCCTTAATGAAATTGGGGGAGTGTTGGATCATTGAATTTCATCAAGAAAATCATAGGGTTTCATGATATTCATATATTTATGTAGCTATGGATATTTTAGTTAGTTAAAGAAAAATAAAATACTTTTTACGCTGCAGTTCATTTTCACTGAAGTTGATTATTTCCATTATTCTGCCCATTTCTGCCAGTAAATCAATACTATGAAACGTCAAATCAGATCGAATTTAATTTGTAACGTCAACAATTTTTTGAATCGACTTGTTTCAACATCAAAGTTTATCAGTATCAAAGTATTATTTATGGGTCCTGGACAAAGTATAGTATTCTACCTGCGGCTCGTGCCGTAAACTTCATCCACGTGAATAATAGCCATCATAATATGCTCGTTGAATAATATACTATTAACCGGCTACGAGCTGTCAAAGTGGGACATCTTTTGACACCAGGAACATATTTTTCTTAGTGTGGTTGGAGGCGGTGGATTGGATTTGGTATCACATTAAGTAGCATCACATTGAAGGGAAGATTCTAACCTTTCTAGAACTCAAAGATTCTCCTATTTTCGATTAGACGCAACCGAGTTATGGCACTCTGAATTTTTGCCATTTTTGGCGCATTTTCACGTGGTGCGTTTTTTCACTCGAGTGTAGATTATTATGACTGATGGGCGATTTTCTCTGAATTCATCGATTCAATTAATGCTACGTGATACTAGACTACGTTAAAAGAGCATATGACGCATCACGAACGTAAGAATATGAAGTTATTTAAGTTGAAAGTTGAAATTACAGTTTTTAGGCCTTAAGAAAATGGTTCTTTTCACCAATATTTCTATGGGAAAGTGGATGGGGCGACTGAAATGCATTAAATACTTTGTGTTTGAATGAAATAATGTCTCCTAAGTGTCAAACATCCCGTTATTGTAGAACAGTGACAAAGTAGTTTTTTATCCTGAATGACTCTCAGATACTTCACCGTCTCGGAAAGTCAACTAACTTGCCACTGACTACCATCTTCTTCACAGGCTCGATTTTGTACCTTCTGGAGGAAATGATAATGGTAGTTTTCTCTGGATGAATGAGGAGTTTGTTCTCTCTATACCAGATTTCTATAATTATAAATGCTTGTTGGATAAACTCCTATAAGGTACCCTCGTAGGCACCTCTGAACCGTATGGCGATGTCATTCGCATAAGCTACTGCCTTAATACCAGTACGGCTCAACCTTACTAGTAGCTCATCCACAACCAAACTTCATGAAAGAACGGAGAAGCACTTCTTGTGGATAGCCTTCTGATACCAACCTTCTCAGAATATAACCTTGCCACGCTTCGGAAAGGTGTTCATAATCTCCCTCTATGTCCAGGAAGGCACCAATGCAACTGCTGCTCTGTGAAGCCAACAGTTAAGTGGATGGACATCTCGACAGATCTGCCCATCAGATAAGATAAGCATTCTGTTTCTCGTGAAGTGGGTAATGTTTCAAAGATGCTGCCTTAAGATACCAGTCTACAAGCATCTCTAACGGGCTCAACAAATAGCTCTTCTCACCCGCTTTGGGAATGAAGGTCACGTGAGTTCTCTTTCACTCCTTGGGGAAAACGGGCCTTCAGCAGAAGTTCAAGTGTACCTTCTGAGGATTAAGTGTAGCCCCATCTTCTTTTTCCAAGAACAGCAGGCTACCTCCATGCTCTCAATTTCAGAGCAGAGATTTTCTCAAGAAGTTCGTTGGGCCTTTCTCAAGAATTCCTTAGATTGCTTCTGACTGATTTTTCCTAGCTCTATTGAAGAGCCATTTCCCTTTTACACTGTTCGAGATCTGTACTCCACTTAGACCCTTTCGCTCTAGGGATGACCCGTTTAAGGGGAAAATTTCTCTCATATGCGGCAACTATTTCTAATGGGGCTCTCTGAAACCTCCAGGTCATCAGTCGTACCGTAATTGCCCACAGATCCTCAAGCTGGGCTGGAGATCTCGCACATATCCTTCCCAGTTGGTATTCCATGGATTCCTTTTCCATTGGGCTGTCACTCCAACGTCTTCTAACACGACTCTGATGAGTCTATAATTCGAAAATCAGGGTTCTTCAGAAACTCTCCGTTCCTCCAGCTTAGCTCTCTTGTTGCGCGATCTAAACCTCTTGCCTGTTGACAGTGACAAAGGTCGATTCAGAACTGTCATTCAGAAATTTCAGTTTCTTTTCTACTAGAAATTCGAAGAGTTCCAGGACCAAAATTTTCTTTTAACGATTTAGAATGTTCCTTCTAATTTGAACCTCATATCATTTTGAATACGATCCACAATCAATCCTGTGAATTCCAATTTCTCGAAATCGGTATCTTTATTGTCAAAGCTGTTGGATAAACGGTTCTTCAGCTTGTTCTTGCATATGTACACTGGTTTAATTGCAAACTTTTTCATCCTTGCACTGTTATGTATTAAGGAGAATTATTTCACTTCCACAGAAATTTCTATAAACAAACAAGTGAATGTATAGTGTGCAATTCACTCTCCTCCTTTTCTTGGCCAATTTTTCCTCAATCAAACTCAAACTTCCTCAAAATCAAAATTTAATCAGTTTGGCTCAAGTATGTCGATCATATTTCCGCAATTATTAGTGAAGGTTTTGATCTACATAGTTTTTTAAACACGCTTAATACTTAACCAATTTGATTCGATTAAATTCGATGTAGAAAGAAATAACCAGCTTCCTCTATATGACAGTATTATCAAAGATGGCCACCATTAGAAATTCGACACGAGACCTTATCCTTGTGAAACACATGTATTGTCAATTCGAATAAACTGTCGACATAATTTACTTCTATTCATATATTCTAAACAATATTTACAAAAAAGAATGTACGGCCATAAGTATAGCACAAGAAATAATAACTTAGAAAATTCCATCGCCCTTGCTAAGCACTGTTTTGATTATAACCATCAATTTGATGAAAATTTATTATGAAAGATCTATCCTGGAGATGATTCACATAAAAAGGGATTCAAATTCTGTAAATCATAGGAATGATATTCAGGGATTGAGTCAGATTTATACTAACTTGATTAATTAAAACTCTTGCAAATTCCTACATACGTCTTTATAATGTTAAAAGTATATTTTAGGAAGAACGCTTAAAGTCAGCTAAATTCCAATGCAGGTCTAAAACCCTTTCAAGTACGTCATGAATCTACAACTGGGTCGAGTTATTACAAACAAATAGCTTCGAACTTCAGTTGCGTTGAGACCATAGCAATATGCGTTTGTACATTATGAGAATATTACTTAACAGTGGTTTCTTGTTACAAAAAAAATCTATACTTTAGTATTAACGATACAATTTTCGATTATTCGTGGTTCTGTTCGTTTCGACGGCGTGAGCTTTTTGATTGAAGATTGTGCGATATGGACGCTTGTGCTAATTAGTTTTAGTTAACCCCTTTTTAACAAAATAAGTCTTCTGATGATGGTCGTGAGACCGAAACGTACGTAAAGACGAACATTTATAACAGAGTGTTAATGTGACCTAATTCCCGAGAATTTTGTCATATATTTCTATTGGTTTCCAATATTCTAATTTCGGTTCCTACGAGTTAGGGAAGTGACTTGATTAATTAATCTTAGCTTTCGCTAGTTCATTCTAGTTCATTCAAGCCAAAAAGATGCTCCAATTTTATTGATATTCAAATGGAAGTTAGCTTTTCCATCGTGACTATTATAAAAATTTGCATGAAACCCTTTTGACCGATCAATAACTAAAAGGATAATGCGGTTAAGAGGAATCTGCGAAAATACTTTAACAGATGCGAGAAAGAATTCCAGAATCTAGGAACTGAGTCTTGGAAAACTTACCCAGGATCATCTTATCCGATTATCCTTTCCCTACTTGAAGTTAAGATAATTACTTCACCGGAAACACTCTTGAAAATTTCCCATTGAGTTAACTTCTAAGAGCAACTGAGTATCTCTTACTCCAGTAAATGATAAATGTAAAGTCCAATTCAGTTAAGCTGGAATTAACGAAATTACGACGATCCCCTGAGTGTTCTTGAAGTTTTCAGCTCTTCTTGTCTACTACCTGTTGACATCGTTCTTACTCAGCTACAAATCGAATCTGAATAAATGTAATCCTCAATTGCTCTGCCAGCAAAAATGAGAACATCTCTGGAGATTGAGTAATGCGCAGACAATTGTCATGACTTCAATATATTATGAGAAGGTCGTGGAATTATTTTATATTGAATCTCGAATCGTGTTCTTTCATTCTTGGTGGTTCTAACGTACATCATTTTTCATCAGTTATTGGGATGGTGAATATTGAGAATATGTATACAGGATGTCCGCAAATTCATATGTCAAACTTCAATAAGTGATTGTACACGGAAAATGAGAAAAAACGAATCTTATTAACATATGTCCGGAAATGCTTCAATTAAAGAGCTACTACGCTTTATTAATTAACAAAGGAATCATAAAATAGTTACTGAATAACGACAATTAACAAATAATCATAACATGTACTTGAAATCTCCGTGCGTCATGCCAATGCAACTTTATAGCCGATTCCTCATGTATGTTCCTACTCGTTCGAATAAGCCTTTTTTATTCCGAATTATCTCGCATTGCTCAATTACCCTTGATTAAGATGACTTTTGTTTTCAATTGTAACCGAGTAGACCATTGAGTCCAATCAACCTTGAAGAAAGGAATACGAGAGGTTTAATTAGGGTAAACGAGGAGGCCATGCAACTGGAATGTTACGGCCTATCCACTTCTGAAGGTAAACTTTTTTTTTATATATGATTTGATTACATGAGAGGGAGACTTATAATATTCGAAGAACATCTTGCGAGTCATCGATGGAATGTTGTGAGAGAAGATGGGCATTGGAATTTTTCTTGGAGGTGTAACCGCACAAAACGTTGGGATGTTGAATTGTAACCAACCCAAAACGTTGGTCAATTACTCTTACTAAAGGATAAACTGAAATTCTATTTTATCGCTTGGTTGCCGACTGCTACAGTGAAGAATGGTGGTAGGTTATATTTTAGATGTTAAAATTAAGGACGCCAGAGTATTTTAACCAACCAATGATTTTGAATATAACTAGGGAATGCAAATACTTGAGTCCCCAGGTTGAATTACCCTGAAAGAAAGGAAATAAAAGACCTGTTCCCAGAATGATTGAAATTTACTTGAGATAATAATATTGAAATAATTTGAGACAGCACTTACAATAATGATATATGAAATTAACTAATGGCAAATATGGATGAAGTTGATTACATCAAAATCGATAACCCAATAACAGTTGAATTTAAGTAAAATACGATATTCAATGATTTCTAATATATGATACATGAAATCAAAATCGATAACCTGATACCAAATGATTAATCTCAAAAGTTACATAAACCTAATCGATAGCCTGATACTAAATGATTAATTTCGAATGTTACATAAACCAAATCGATAGCCTGACCTGAGAGCTGGATGTCGCACTCGCTTGATGATGTTTTAATTATCTCTACTTCAATGGAGGGGTCCCTGCTACAATTACCATACCGTTTCCACGATTGTACTACACAAATAAGCTAGTGACTCCTAGGCACCTTTCACAGTAGATTCAAGCCAACCTTCAACACACTTCTTGTTGAATATCTCACGACGTAGACAAGATTACAAAAACTACAAGTAGAACTTGCAGTAAAAGTAGAAAAGGAAAAAAAAAACTGAAACCAAGAAATGTTCACAAATACACAACAATGATTATTATATTAGAACTAGGTTATGTTCTGTCAGATACCACCTATGAAGGCGATTAATTCCTGAATTAAGTGAATAACTCAAATGGAATTACAAAGATATTTACCTCTAACACGATAGGGTTTTTCACTTCCAAAAGACAACTTTTCTATCGTTCCCCAAACAGATTCGTCAAAACTAGGTTTGAATCCCGTAAGGTATATCAATTATACTGTTAAGCACAATGATTCCAATCCAAATCGATAACTGATGTTTTTGTATTCAACATAAGAATATTCCCATAATAGGTTCCAAGTCCACACTTAGCGTCACCTCCCTGTTGAATAACCTAGAATTGACTTCACACTCGAACGACCAGAACAGAAGTGTCCTTTTCCGCATTTCCGGCACTCTCGTTGTCTCACAGAACACCCTCGAAGAGAAGCGGTCACTAACATCGAACAACCAAGATCCCTAGAATATAGGTACGGTCCATGTCTTTCAGAAGTTACAGAACATGACTCTTAGAATATACGAAATATACGGTCTAGCATAGCTGACGTCACAGGAGTTAACCAATTGTCCTAAATCGGCCATTTCTAAGCCATGAGGTGGAGTTTACATGTTACAAACGTTTGGAGGTTAAACCCTTCAATCAATCAATCAATCAACCAAAACGAGAGCGGACGAGTCTGGAGCACATGGACATTGTGTGCCCCTTGATGAAGAATCAGTCCAGCAGGCCTGAGGCAGTGCCAAAGGCTAAGATTTTGCAGGGACTCTTATGGTTTCAAGTGACATATGTGTACTGCCGATGTGTTGTAGCCTGAGTGAAGCCAGTGCTGGACATTCTGCTAGGATGTGAGAAGCAGTTTCATGCTACTCTACACATCTACTACAAGCTCAGTCTTCAACAATGCCCATTGTGTGTAGATGTTTATTCAGATGACAGTGACCTATGAGGAGTCCTGACACCAGTTAAATCAAAAATTCGATTAAATATTTAATACCTAATTAATTTACTTATTTTGTAATTGGTTTATTTATAATTTAATTCTTAATCAAAATAATTCACTACAAATTATTAGTAATTTAATTTTTGATTGAAATAAATATTTTATATTCAATAATTAATATTATTTGTAATTTAATTCTTAATTATTCTAATAACTAAGATTGATTTGTGAAATTTTATCCAATTTTAATAAAAATAAATAATCAAAAATATTTATTCCTAATATCTATTTTTCATATTTCAATTAATTTTCTCATAAATTATAATATTCAGTCAACATACTAATTCCCTTCAAATTAATAAAATGAATTAAATATTTAACATTCATTAATAATTTTATGAATTCATAATTCAATTCTTAATTATAATTCCCTACAATTTATCTCTAATTACTAATTATTATAATCATATTATATTCAATAATTATTTATTTGTGATTTAATTCTATTATTAAAGCCTTAGAGAAAGACTTCCGTAGGTAAACAGTTCCACAAATTCGCTGTTCGGTAAAAAGAGAAGTCTCGTAGGGAGCCGTTTGGCAGGTCTCGAGCTTGACAATGAAATCGATAGGAAATAAAGAGATCTTCCACCCTTCTACGATGTTCTAGAGAGGTCAAGGAACTCGTAAGTGTGACATCATGAATCATACGAATAGCTCTCTTCTGGATATAATCCGGAGGTTCAGCGTAGGTTTGAGAGCCGAACTCCAAAACCGTACTCCAATACAGGTCGAATCTATGCTTTGTAGATTGTGAGGAGCTGCTTGGATGTAGAGTAGCTCTTGGCGCGGAATAGGAAACCAGGTTTTTGTGAAACAGTTTTTGCAATAGACCTCAAATGATCGTCCCATGAGATGATGCTGTTGGTGGTGATACCGAGTATGGATATGGAAAACGTCATGGGAATAGTTGTATCCAACATCATCATATTAGGGATTGTGGGATTTACCTTCCCGGAGAGGGCGCAAGCTTGAGTTTTGGTTGCATTAAACTCTACTAAATCATCAGATCCTCATTTAAAAATATTCGGCAGATCTCCATTACTTGCGTCACCTCGTCTCTGTCTTGCTCCTCTGGCTTCATTGGATGGTATAGAGGCTTTGAAGATCACAGATAATAGTGCAATGAGTTTATAATTATTAGTAAGGGTCTTCTCCCTTTTTTTTTGGAATTGGTTTGGACTCTAATTGTCTTCCACTTTGAAGGAAGCACACCAAGTTTGTATGAAAGGGTCAACAAACTGCAGATAACTTGTGTTAAGTCAGACGCACATTCCTTGAGAACGACAGTTGTAATTCCGTATCGTCCCAAAGACTTTTTGGTATTGAGATCAAGCAGAACACGCTTAATTGTGCGCAGACTATTCCGGGCATATGGATATCGATGGCTATAATATTACGAGGGTCCTCCCCTTGTGGAATGTGCATCAAACATTCTAGCAAAAAGGTTGTCTTCTTCTTGATGTGTAGTAACCAGTGCCATCATCTTTGGTTAGGAGGGGGGGTTACCATTTGCTTTGGCGAAAGTACAAATCGAACGAATGCCATACGGGCATTCGATAAGCTTTGATCTTATTTTGGCATTATATGTCTCTTTCGAAGCGTTTATCATTTCATTGCACATATTAATGGCTTCAACATATTTTGTTATGGTGTCAAGACATAGATTACCGCTTCAATGACGGTATGATATTTTATTTGGAGCGACGGTCCTAGAACAGATTTTATTGAACCATCTTTCACCAAATGACGGTGATTTATTGGTATGGGGTTAATAAGTTTCCATTCCTACGCTGATGAAACCCGAGATCTCTGTGGCATATTGCGTTGGATCATCAGATTCAAAACATATGCTCCTCCAAGGAAACTCTTGCTCCAAAATATGCATGTGGCTACTAAGATCTTACATATATGTTCAGCGAATTCCTCTGCGTTTTTATCAAAATCCCTTTTGTATATTGTTGTTTGTTTCTTCTTTATCGCCTATTTTGGGCGCTATGTGCAAGGGCCATTCGCGTTTTTTTCTTCTTCGGGTTGAACGGTGCCACTGATTGTGGGGTTCCGATGAGTTCCATCTTTTGGTATGTATTTTCCGCCTGTATCCATATTATTTCTCCAAGTTTAGGTATTCCTGTATCCCTACGGTTGTTTGTTAAGTAATATGTTACATTTATACAGAAACTGATTACCTCATTCTATATTATTTTCAAATTCGTTAGTTGCGCGTGTGATGCTTTTGTGTAACATGGTACTCTATCGATGAATCTCTATAAAACTTCAAATGAGGAAGTTATATTACTCTTAATCCTCAATCTATTTATTTATTATCAGTGTGGTCATTCAATTTAGAGAACCACTACACGTTGGAGTTTGATTCCAATCATTGATTAGCCATCAGAACAATATCATTGACACTTACCCTTTTACTTCACAAGACATTTAAGATCTTAACACACTGGAAGGTGAGTGGAAGAGGTAAACGCTAATATCAATCAGCTAAACTAGTACTCAACAACAACAATAAAATTTAATAATAAAAAAATAACAATTAAATGATAATGATAATAATAAAAGAATGTATGATAATTAAGGATGATAAAAATGAATATTTTAATTACCTTTATTACTAATAAGAATAAAAACTTAGATCAAAATCTATACTCAAATAGAACAAACCTAGGTAATCTAAATTAACTAAAAGGGAAATAAAACTGAGATTATTAAATTGATACCCAACCAGGATGAACCTAGAGGATCGAAACTGAATGAATGATTTGGAAGTATTATTGAAATTAACTTGAATAAAAACTGAGAACAAAAACTTTGGGCAAAAAAATTTAAGACAACTCTGATTTAGCGAAATTCACCATTCTAACCAAAAACACTCTGAAGAAACTATTAAGTTGAATCAAATGAAATTAAGTGTCACGTGATATCTCAAGAGATTAATTCAAGCTAGAAAATATAACTGAAGGTTTTAGGCATTATCCCTAGTATATGTAATGCGTCCTTTTTCTCAAGAACTAATCTACAATTCGGAAAAGGATCCCCGAATTGTTTGACCAATAAGCAATAAGATTCCTCTCTTGAGGTCTAGTTTAGAATGTTTACGGTGGAGATTTCTAGATCTATATGTCCTTTTTTAAATATCACTAACTGATTTGAATGTACATAGAACATCTCCAAATGGTGAACACTAAGATTTTACATGAAGCTACCCATTAGT
Source organism: Endomychus coccineus (assembly GCA_958510875.1). Classification (NCBI taxonomy): domain Eukaryota; kingdom Metazoa; phylum Arthropoda; class Insecta; order Coleoptera; family Endomychidae; genus Endomychus; species Endomychus coccineus. Next base: position 32,608,918 of record OY294070.1, on the reverse strand, counting down.
TTCTCGTCGTATATCGGTTATTCATCTTGACAGGTATTTGATTTTCTTTACAATCAAACTTTTGTGAACTTATTGTAATCCTCTTAACCATTTCAGCTATGGTATCATATCACCCTGCTTGAAGCGTGTGTGAACTGTTTTATATTCATTTTAGGAAGTACTTCACTTTTCTCAAGCTAGATTTGTTATTGAAAACATCTGGCAACCCCTAGATGTTCTTTATTTTCAGATATTTTAATTTTACATGAAATTCTAATTTTCTAAGAATAATTTTGTTTTTGAATATTGGAAGTGACCTGAACTAAATCCTTATTACACTTGTAACCCTATTTCGGCAGAGTATGTTATTGTCGGTCTTATCAACGAACTAACTATTAATAATACCTGCTCCAATCAATAATGTTTGTACTCAGATTTGTTTCATTTTATCGCTTCCATGATTACTCGCAAATTATTTCGAGAGTGATTTGTTTTAAAGGAGTCAGATAAGGTTGACAGAACGTCAGAAAATATAACAGAAATTTATCTGAATATTCACATTTACGAATTAAAATACAAAATAGACACATGTTAACTAACAGATAGCACATAGACTTTCTTATATTTAGTACTTTGCTGTATATTTCTATTTTGAAACCATATATTTGGTATTTTTATTCAGGGCACGGAAGGACTTGATCATAGGAAATACTTTCTTCTGTGCCCTAGCCCGACTAGGCTTATCTTACATAAGGTGAGTTTTCGTTTCATGCAAATCGATCCGAAATGGCAAGAATAACCTAACAAATTGCCAAAGTTGCAAAAATCGGTTTTTCTTAAATAATCAAAAAACTATAGCTCGGATCGAACAAAGTTCAGCAAAATTGTAGGTATCAAATAGATCTATCGATTTGCTCTCATAATGATCATCGATATCTTCCATACTTTTCGAGTTATATTGAAAAAACCGTTAAAAATCGGGGTATCCAGAAGTCTACAACTATTACGTTTTCATACTTGTTATTTCCTGTATATATAGCCCATGGTAAGCTCAAAAAGTAGTTTTCCTTTCAAATGCGATTTATTGATAATTTTCCGAAATATATCGAATTTTCGAAAAAAAGGTGCTCTCATATATTGGCTAGATCTTCCCAGCGGATAGTCCTTGAGTAACGATTTTAGATTTATTTCCTTTCTGAAGAGCTGCGCTATAATGTCATCGAAGAAACATAGCGATTTTCTGAATTTTAAAGATAAAAATGACTTTGAAAAAATTGCATCTTTCTTTAACATGTTTCTTCCAGATAAGTCTCACAATTTTTATTTTAGGGAAATGTCTTTAACGGAAATCGATTCCTGAATTTTTTTCTACCAATAAACAAAGAAGAATGTCTCATCTACGACCTTCTGAATCAGAGATAATTTTCTCATTTCAAAAAAATCTGTAAGACGCAGTAAACATTTTACTGAAGTGTACGTTATGGATGTTAATGTTAATACCTACTTTTTCAATGAAAAAATACTAGAATATGTTTTATTGACTTATAGTATTAGAAATTGTGTAACAAAATGAAGCGTACGCGGCTGACGGAGCGTGCGACGGAGTGGGGGAAACTGATTTCGCGTTCAAAGTGGCTTGTGCTTGCAAAATCTTCGATATATCGGCTTCTGGATCACTTACAATCCTTTTGTACTTAATTTGGGGTAGTTCGACGAGATAAACACGATTATCGTATTTATTTTCGCAAAATAGACTCGAAAATATTTTTGGATCACGTACATAGATCCTTTTGTACTTAATCTGGGGAATATCGTTTTCTGCTTAGTGAATCAAACTGACGTTATGCTTGTTGTGCGACACTCGTGAAAACTAATATAAGATTGTTGTATACCGCTACTTTGATTGTAAGAATTTAATAAGTATTTCATAACGATTTTGTGAATAAACGAAATTTTAAACTCATCTTAGATGTTGTTTTTATTTACTTTTGTATCATGAGAATTATTTACTGATATGATTGAATACTTTTGTTAGAGATCCGCAAACAGTACGTCAGTATGATTTACTAAGCAACAAATTTGAGGTATTACAATGGAAATACTTTTTAGATGATAAATGATAATTTAAATGTTCTAAAAGTAAAATATTAGAGATGTAAGAAAAATATTTCAGAGTATATTTTACTTCTAAGGCGAAAATATGTACTATATTCGTGTTTATCTCGATTCTTGTACGTGATCCAGAAGCCGAGATATTGAGGAATTAGCAAGCGCAAGCCATTTTTAACGCACGAAATCAGCTTCCCCCACTCCGCCGCACGCTCCTGCAGCCGCGTACGTTTCACTTTGTTACTCAATTTCTAATACTATAAATCAATAAGACATATCCTAGTATTTTTTTATTGAAAATGCAGTTATTTAACATAAGCGCTGCTGTAAAATGTTTATAGCGTCTTAGAGATTTTTTGAAATAAAAAAATTATCTCTGGTCCAGAAGGTCGTAGATGAAAAATGTTCCTGGTAATTCGTGAAAAAATGTCAGGAATCAATTTCCGTCAAAGACATTTTCCTAAAATGAAAATAGTAAAACTTATCTGAGAAAAACATGTACAAAAAAAGTGCAGTTTTTCAAAGTCATTTTTTACCCTCAAAATTTGGAAAATTGCTATATTTTTTTGATAACATTATAGCAGAACTCTTCAAGAAGAAAGTAAGCTTGGATTCTTCACTCTAGGACCATCCGCTGAAAGGATCTAGCCAATTTATGAGAGCATCATTTTTCGAAAAATCTGTATATCTCAAGAAATTATGAATATTTCAAATTAAAAAAAAAGTCTCACTAACTTGCCATGGACTATACGTACAGCAAATAAAAAGTAAGAAAACGTAATAGTTAACGATTTCTCGATACCCCGATTTTCAACGGTTTTCTCAATATAACTCGAAAAGTATGGAAGATATCGATAATTATTATAAAAAAAACAATAGATCTATTCAATACCTAAAACTTTCTCATTCAACTTCTTTCGATCCGAGCTTTCGTTTTCTACATATATAAGAAAAAATGCTTCTTAAGACTTTGCCAATTTTGTAGGTTATGTTCGCCATCTCGGATCGAGTTGCATGGAACAGTAACTCACCTTCAAATTTAATTTTCTATACGCTCATATTTTCTTTTCCAGGTATTAATTCCTGTAAATTTAACATTAGGCAATCGTCTATTGCTTGAACTATAATAACAAGCAATACATCGGTAACAAATCCATGGACGAAACAAAATTTACTTCAAATCAATCATAGATTAAGTGACATTAATGTAATCAAATGTCATAATTTGAAATGTCGATAATAAGAACAGTTCATTTTCTCTAAATAACATAACTCTGCATTACACAAACACCTCTCTCATATGTATAATATCCAATCTATTTGAACAGCCGTTTGATTGAAATCATCTAACCCTCAGTACCATCACTGAACATGTCAGCAACATCAACAGTCAAGAATGATCCAGATTGGGAAGATCAGATTGATATTAAATACGAAAATATTCCTGAATACATGGATGAAATGAAAGAAGAGCCCTCAAATTGTCAGGGATTCAAGATAAAGTAAGTTCTTGTCAATAAATAACTGATCAATCATTTAAAGTAGGGATTGCAATCCGGCCTCATTTTCAATCCGGCCGGATCAGACCGGATTTCCATGAATCCGGCCGGGTCCGACCGGATCCGTCCGGATTGAGTCGACGAAGTTGGATAACCAGGATAACTTAATTTTCCTTTAATAAAGAGTAAATTAAAACAATACATATACACAATCAACTTCATTACGACAAATTATAAAGAGAAATTATATTTTGAAGATACAGATCAACATTAATAATCTATAATTGTCAGCAAGTAATCATGAATAGCAGACAAGTATTCTCCTCGAACTCCTTCACTTACAAACGCAGTCATTTCCTTTTCTAGTATTTTATCAAAATCCTTATTTTTTTGTTTTTGCGGTATTAGACGCCACTTCTTGATGAATCTGTAATTGTAATTCTTCCTGTAACGACAAATCTGTTTTCGGTGATTGTGAATCTAAGTTCTTTTCTCTACTATGTCTTCCACGAGTTCCACGCTATCATTAGAGTTATTATGTTTGTTGAATCTTTCCAAGATTTTTGTTATTTCCAGTCGCATGTCTTTTTTCTTTGGCATTGTAAATGTGTTATCAGCTAGGTTTGAATATTCTTGATATTTCTTTGGATTCTGTAAGTATATTAAGATTCCTGTTACTACAGTGCGACGTTCTTTAATTCTCGCATGTGGTGCTTCGGATAAATCAGTACTTAGCACCGTGTCGTAAGCGAGCAATTTCTGTAAAACAAATTTGAGGGTTGTTTCAGCAGTAGAAAGTGTCGAATCCCTTCTGCGTAACTCCTCTACAGCTATTTTAAACGGCTGCAAACTGTCGATTAATTCTTTTAGTTTCAACCATTCAAGATCACAAAATTTTATGTCGGATCCTATGTCTATTAAAGCTTTATCGATACAAATTTTTAGTCTATAAAATCTTTCTATCATAGTCAGAAGACTATTCCAACGCATGCCGCAATCCAAAATAAGGCTTAGTTCTCTACCCGTATCTTCTATTACGTACTTTTGCAGAAATATATCGTATTTAGTGGGCGATCTTTTGAACAGTTTCACCACTTTTCGCACGTTTTGGAGAAAGTCACTGTCACCCTGAGCGACACGTCGCGTGCGGAACGTGCGTAAGGTGGAGCGGGGCAACTCAGCATCAAACGACTTGCAAGTACAAGTACCTTCAACGCCTTTTAAGGTGCCTAAAACATTCAAAGGCGCGGTTATTTTGCGAAATTATGCAATCACCGGATCCGATACCGGATCTGGAATATGAACTTCGGTCATATGGTTAGCCATCTCAACTTTCTCGCTCAATATCGAGCTTTCTCTCCGATAGATAACTCCATGTGGTGGTTGACACAGGGTTCACAGGGATATATCTTGGCACCAACTTTGTTTCTGCTCCATATAAACGATCTGCTAGAAGTGACCACCTGTCATGTCCACAGCTTTACAGATGATGTTACACTTCATACCACTTCCCCATCCAATGAAGCCAGAGGAACCAGACAGTGACAAGTTGACGCAATTAATGGTGATCTAGCACAGATTTCCGAATGGCGATCTGATTACCTAGAAGAGTTTAATGCACCCAAGATCCACGCTTGTGTCAACTCCAGAGAGGCGGATTCCACAACCTCTGATATGATGATGTCAAGTACAACTATCCCTATGAAGTCTTTCACATCCATGCTTGAGATTACTATCAACAGCACCCTCCCATGGGATAATCATGTAAGGCTCATTGCGAAGAGGGCTCCACAAATACTTGGTTTAATATTCTATGCCAAGAGCTCCTAGCAGCTCCTCATAATCTACAAAGCACAGATATAACCTGTGCTGGAGTACTCTTCGCGTGTTCCGAAGTTTGGCTCACAAACATACGTTGAAGCTCTTGGATTCTATCCAAAAGAGAGTTATTCGTCTGAGTGATGATGTCACAATTACGAGTTCAATGACCTCTCTAGAACATCGTAGACAGGTGGGAGATCTCTCCCTCTTCTATAGATATTTCCATGATCGGTGTTCATCAGAAATCTTGTCGGTTGTTCCACCACAAGGGATTCCGGATGGGTGGACTAGACGAGCTCGTACTGGTCACCCCTTCTTTGTCAAGTTCGAGACCTGCAATACATCTTTCTACCAGACTTGATTTTTCTATCTAACTTCTAAGTTGTGGAACTCTTCAACTAGTGAGGTCTTTCCTCATTCCTGTAATCTCCAAACTTTCAATGACAATTCGAATGCCTATTGAATGTTGTTGTCCCCCATTTGGTATATTAAAAACGATTCAATATAAGTTAAGAGATTAAAAAGATATTTCTTATGAGAAGATATGATGGAATACACATGTATTTGCCATATATAAAATGCCGGATGAATAATTTTCTCTAAATTCTGTTATAGTCTAGGAGCCAGAGCGATATTGATGGTCTGAACATTAACCCGATGGCACTATGGTTTATCGTTAGAGGACGGTTCAATGACCAATTCATCTCACAGACCGAATTCTCCCCGACTACTAGATTCCGAGATACAGCATCCGCATTTTTTTTTCTTGACTGGAGGTTAACCCTTTTCAAGTTGCGGTTACTTGAAAAGCATGCCATTCTCATACACTTCCACCATGTGCCATCATTTTTTATCATGTTCGCTTATCAGGCCAATCAGTTAAAATTGAACTGAAAATAGACTGCAAGTTAACCACCCCCCCCCTCCCCAAACCTGGTGGAAAATGTTCATTGGTGTTGGCAATTGTTAACGTACCCTATACCGTCAAAAGTTATCGGTCCATTTCCGAGTAATTGGCCATTATTTGGACCAAAAACGTTTCTTTTTTAATTTTGTGGATAAAACTTACGGGTTACAAGGTAACATGATGGCACCATGTTAAATAACTTTATTGGACGTCAAATAAGGATTTCAAATTATTGCCATCACTCCTTGCCTATTTCAACCCCTCAAAAACTCATAAAACCACCATCCAAAACGAAAAAAAAAACGCGTTCCTATTTTAAACCCTGCCAGACTATCAATAATTGACTAATTTATCATAAAATTGGTCATATTATCCATATTATTCATCTTTTTTTGGGGGGTGGTTTTAGGGGGTTCTGTGGGGTTGAAATAGGCAAGGAGTAATGGCAATAATTTTGAATCTTTATTTGACCTCCAATAAAGTTATTCAACATGGTGCCATCATGTTACGTTGTAACCGGCAAGTTTTATCCACAAAATGAGAAAAAGAAACAGTTTTGGTCCAAATAATGGCCAATTACTTAGAAATGGGCCGAAAACTGTTGATGGCATAGGGTATGTTAATAATTGCAAACATCAATGGACATTTTCAACCAGGTTTGGGAGGGTTAACTTGCAGTCCATTTTCGGTTCAATTTTAACTGGTTGGCCTGATGAACGGACACAATAAAGAATGATGGCACAAGGTGGAAGTGTTTGAGAAGGGCATGGTTTTCAAGTAACCGCAACTTGGAAAGGGTTAACCTCCGATCAAAAAAAAATGTGGATGCTGTATCTCGAGATGTAGCAGCCGGGGAAAATTCGGTCTGTGAGATGAATTGGTCATTGAACCGTCCTCTAACGATGAACCATAGTGCCATCGGGTTAATGTTCAGACCATCAATATCGCTCTGGCTCCTAGACTATTACCAAGTGAATAGTAGAGGAATTATAGCCAAAACCTTCAATTTTTTACTGGCAACCTGTATCGAGATGCGGTTTTCGCCATTTGCTTGAGAAACACAATAGAGAAAATGTGCCGTATTTTTTTTACCAGGGAAAGCTTGGTTGCACTTGTGCATGCAAAAAATGCATCTTAATAATGCGATTTACGGAACTGTATTGTTGCTCACCAAATATTAACCAAAATTGGCCAAAATTTGTTACTCAGGGATTTTTGGGGTCGCTGATTACGGATTTGATGTTTACAAAACGCCACGCTGCATCCTGGAGCAGATTTCAGGGGCTTGGGGGAATTTGCAGTATGAAGCGGAAATCCTCAAATTTTCTCAATTATTCTGTATTATATGGCAATTTTGGGACATCTGAGCACAGACTCAAGTGCCCGGGGCCAAGTGGGGCACTTGGGACTATTAGCGAATTTCAACCCTCAAACCTAAAAACCTCGTTCCCAGGGTGTTTTTGGGGTCGCTGATTACGAATTTGATGATTACAAAACGCCACGCTGCACCCTGGGGCAGATTTCAGGGGCTTGTGGGTGATTTGCAGTATAAAGCGGAAATCCTCAAATTTTCTCAATCATTCTGTATTTTGGGATTCTTAGCACAGACTATTTGATGTTGTGCCCGGAGCAATGTGGGGCACTTCGCCCCGGGCACTTGACTTAACGAACATTACTTAGACTGTGCTTGAAATCCCAAAATTGCCATATAACACAGAATAATTGAGAAAATTTGAGGATTTCCGCTTTATACTGCAAATCCCTCCCAAGCTCCTCAAATCTGCCCCAGAATGCAGCGTGGCGTTTTGTAATCATAAAATTCGTAATCAGCGACCCCAAAAACTCCCAGAAAACAAGGTTCTTAGGTTTGATGGTTGAAATTCACTAATAGTCCCAAGTGCCCCAAGTGCCCCACATTGCACCACTTTGCCCCGGGCACTGGACTTAACGAACATTACTTAGACTGTGCTTGAAATCCCAAAATTGCCATATAACACAGAATAATTGAGAAAATTTGAGGATTTCCGCTTTATACTGCAAATCCCTCCCAAGCTCCTTAAATCTGCCCCAGAATGCAGCGTGGCGTTTTGTAATCATAAAATTCGTAATCAGCGACCCCAAAAACTCCCAGAAAACAAGGTTCTTAGGTTTGATGGTTGAAATTCACTAATAGTCCCAAGTGCCCCACATTGCACCACTTTGCCCCGGGCACTTGACTTAACGAACATTACTTAGACTGTGCTTGAAATCCCAAAATTGCCATATAACACAGAATAATTGAGAAAATTTGAGGATTTCTGCTTTATACTGCAAATCCCTCCCAAGCTCCTTAAATCTGCCCCAGAATGCAGCGTGGCGTTTTGTAATCATAAAATTCGTAATCAGCGACCCCAAAAACTCCCAGAATACAAGGTTCTTAGGTTTGATGGTTGAAATTCACTAATAGTCCCAAGTGCCCCACATTGCACCACTTTGCCCCGGGCACTTGAGTTAACGAACATCACTAAGTATGTGCTTAAAAATCCCAAAATCGCCATATAACACAGAATTATTGAGAAAATTTGAGGAATTCCACTATATACTGCAAATCCCCCCACAAGCTCCTGAAATCTGACCCAGAATGCAACGTGGTATTTTGTAAACATCAGATCAGTAATCAGTGACCCCTAAAGCCCCTGAGTAACAAATTCTGGCCAATTTTGGTTAGTATTTGGTGAGCAACAATACTCAAATCGCATTATTTAGATGCATTTTTTGCATGCACAAGTGCAACCAAGCTTTTCCTGGTAAAACAAATATGGCACATTTTTTCTATTGTGTTTCTGAAGCAAATGGCGAAAACCGCATCTCGATACAGGTTGCCAGTAAAAAATTGAAGGTTTTGGCCTTTTTACTGCTATATTTCCTCGACTAAAACGGAAGCATGATATACTTGGAATTAAAATTCTAACTGATTTTCAAGCTCGAGAGCTTATATATAACGTGTCCTTGTCGCTTTTCGGTAAAGTGCTTACTGCGGTAAGCTTCGAATCCTCGGGCGCAAGATTTTTCCCAAAGGTTTACTCCTTTTCGAGGACTTCTGCTAGGGTCCTCTCCACAAGGCTTGTCACTATGCTATCTAAAGTAGCCTTGTCCCCAGGGTAGCTACAGTGAAGTATAACCAGAGTTCAATGGGCAGAAAACAGTATCGAAATTGTAGGCTTTAATTACAATTGATACCTGGTTATAACTTAGCTCGTTAAAGATGGAGCAGAAATGATTCAATGAAACGGGGAATTCCAAATAATAAAATATATAATAAATATAACAAATACACTTTCAGAATAATCAATTTAAATGCAATTGTACGGTATTATTTCACAAAATTACACCCAGACGGAAAATGTAATGAAGCTCAAACGGTAAATGAAAACTCTTTCAAGATATCAACTCTACGATAAGTTCGGTCACTAAATTCCATTCAGCGGTACGGGATCGGTTGATGAATGATTCAGAATGATCAATTTGCGGAAAAGTACGAATCAAACAGGTCTCAGCGTAATGAGCGGTATTCGGTAAATTTTAGATAGCAGCACTAATAAATGAAATAATGTTCAAATCACACTACGATATATTCGGTTATTAATTCGGTTTGTTCGGAAAATATTGTTTGCACTAGTTTTCCGTTTGTACGATATCAGATTTTACTATGTTTCGGTTAATTACTCTAATTGAGTTTATTCTGTCATCTCACCCACCCTGGTACTAACTTTCACGGAGTACCCGGTAATTGTGTGACAGTGTTAGATTTTATACACTTTATAGATTCAGAATCTAGACAATTATATATCCACGGCCGAGGACTTCTCATAGTATTAAGGGAATTATTACGATTCTCAATCACACAACCACCCCCAGCTTATACTTCTGGAGTGACACAGTGTGCACAAGCCGTTGGTGGTTTGGTCGTCTTAGGATATACTTATACTTCTGGAGTGACACAGTGTGCACAAATATACCAAAGACGCCCCTGTCGTTCAAACATACACACTCTGTACGCACCACACAATTACTTGGATATTTCTATTCACGCGCGAATTCAAATCGTGCGCGATTCGACCTATGATAAACTAGGATAAACTCAAATTCACCAATTCAAATTACTGAATACTACGGAACTCAGGTATCGTACAAACGTTTACCAATTACAATAACAATCATAAATTACGGAAATCAATATATCGTAGTGCTCAAAAATATAAACTATTTGCTATCATTTACCTTTTTGTAAAATTCACAAACACAAACGGAACACTATTGTTACTTGACAGCTTTTAAATCTGACTCAAACTCGAATAAATTCAAAAACACTAGAGATATTTTACGGCTTGAAAAATCACAATAACCAAAAAGAGCACAAAAGAGTAACTGTACTTACTGAAATGCAAAATCACAAAAGAGAGCGACCTGTTGTTTGTCACGGCTTTCATATGTTTTCCGATGTTCTGGACAGGTCTGCTCCACCAAATCCTTATTTTTGTACCAATGGTTTTTACTTATGCCCCGAACAATGATTAAAAGTGACGCTACTTTTTAGATCTAAAATTCACGCTCATGATATCACACCAGTTCTTCCCGGCGGACTAAACAACTGTTATCGGAGTTTTTTGGTTGTTCGCCCTTTTTTATACATAACGCTGTACAAAGTTTGGTGTCTTAACAGGCCAGACACCTGTTTTTGCAACATATTTTGTCGGAATGAAATGGAATTTTGAACGGGCATGAATTAGATTCATCTATTTGAATAATTATACTTATTTGAAATTACGGAGATTCAGAAACGTGACAATCACGGAATACACATTCGGAATTCATTCATATCTATTGAAATAATGAACTGTTCAAACTGAAATTACATGTAACATCCGTATTTATTGCCTGATCTAAATTAAATAATCTTTCAAAATTCAAGATTCGTTACAACCTGCCTAACTTCTTCCTACCAGACTCTATTTTCTTATCGAACAGCAGATTGTGGAAATTTTTACCCAGTGAGGTCTTCCCCTATGGCTGTACCCTCTAAGCCTTCCTCTCCCAACATTCCATCGCTGGTCTCCCTATCGTGTAGTCAAAGTATAAATTAAAAATCACCACTACTTTTTCAAATAGAAGGGGCATGGCATATTTTATACAATTAATTTTCATAATATGCTCCGTTTGGAAAGTGATAGAAGATAAATATTGGAAATACCCGAAAAATGTTTGAAATTTGTTCTTGTATCATAAGAATAATTGTTAGTCATTGGCTCTTGCTCAATTTCAAAATAATTGGAAAGAATTGAGTGATTCACCAATACATGAACTCTGGCCTTCTTGGAGGATTGAACAATTAAAAATGACATTTGATCGTTTCATTTTCAGGATCGAAAACTGCAGTGTAGATGAGGAATTGGATCTGCCACAGGAATTGATCAAAGGTGATGAAGATATAATTATAGGTGACCATGGACATTTTGATTGCTCTGTTGACAAGGGCTTGGATAGTTCTATCGGAATTCTTCGGTCAAAGGACTTATTGGAATGCCATGGTAGTGAATATAATTGTCATAATGGGGCAAACATGGAAAATCATGTGATGGTTACACCTAACAAGGAAAATGAATGTTCTGCTTACCGTAATATTGCATCCTATGAGTTGGTATCTCCCACCAGTAACACGAATGAAAATATTTTGTCAAATATTCTTAATAGTAATTACAGAGCCGTGAAGCATTGCGATTTCGGAAGCCCTCTGTTGTCGAACTCAAAATACGCAAAAGAGAATAAACGCAAGGGTCCGTACTGCAATGATGGAAGCCCTCACAAGTCAAATTCGAAATTTTACATCAACTCTATACACATGAAAAAGAATATACACAAGTGTCAGTATTGCGAATATGAAAGCACTCGAAAGGCAAATTTGAAAAATCACATCAACTTAAAACACACAAGAGAGAATATACTCGAGTGTCAGTATTGCGATTTTGGAAGCACTTGGGAGTCAAATTTGAAACGCCACATCAATTCTATGCACACACAAGAGAATACATACAAGTGTCAGTATTGCGATTATGAAAGCACTCTGCAGTCAACCATAAAAATGCATGTCAACTCTGAACACACAAGAGAGAAGATACACAAGTGTCCGTATTGCGATCATGGTAGCCCCATCTTGTCAGCTTTGAAAAGTCACGTCAATTCTAAACACACACGAGAGAAGATACACAAGTGTCCATACTGCGATTATGAAAGCACTCAGGTGTCAAATTTGAAAAGTCACATCAACTCTAAACACACAAGAGAGAATATATACAAGTGCCAGTATTGCGATTATAGAAGCCCTTTCAGCACAAGTTTGAAAAATCACATCAACTCTAAACACACAAGAGAGAATATATACAAGTGTCAGTATTGCGATTATGAAAGCACTTATAGCAAAAGTTTAAAAATGCACATCAACTTCAAACACACAAGAGAGAGTATACGCAAGTGTCAGTATTGCGATTATGAAAGTCTTCAGGAGTCAAATATAAGGACTCACGTAACCTTTAAACACACAAGAGAGAAGATGTACAGGTGTGAGTATTGCGGATATGAAAGCTTTCATATGTCAAATTTAAAAAGTCACATAAACTCTGTACACACAAAAGGGAAGATGCACAACTGTCAGTATTGTGGTTATGAAAGCGCTTGGGTGTCAAATTTGAAAAGTCACATCAACTCTCAGCACACAAGAGAGAATATATACAAGTGTCAGTACTGCGATTATGAAAGCCCTTATAGAACAAGTTTAAAAATTCACATCATCTCTAAACACACAAGAGAGAGTATACATAAGTGTCAGTATTGCGATTATGAAAGCCCCATGGAGTCAAATTTAAGAAGACACATCAACTTCAAACACACAAGAGAAATAATCTTCAAGTGTCAGTATTGCGATTATGGAAGCCCTAAGTTGGCAACTTTGAAAAGTCACATCAACTCTGAGCACACAAGAGAAAAAATACACAAGTGCCAGTATTGCGACTTCAAAAGCCATCATAGCTCGGCTGTAGAAAGTCACATTACACGTAAACATAAGGAAGTCAGAAAAGAAGGGTTATATTAATGTGAATATACAGAAAGACTTGATGATGTAGATTGACAGGAGTGAATTATCAAGAAAGTTGCAAGATAATATTATTGTAAATATTACAGTTCTCAAAAGGTCATGAGTATAGATTTGATAACACCTGTTACAATTTGAATGTTGACCCAGAAATCAAGTCAAGTAGTGGTGTTAATGTTTCAGGCATCATGTATTGGTTTTTTCAAATTTCTTTAAGAAAACGTGATATTTTCCATTGAAAACATCAATTATTCTAAGTAAAATGATTATTTGTTCCCTTACTATCCTTGCAGTTGATTAAATGTAGATCAATAAAAAGGAAATAAATGAATCGCTCAGAGTGTGACATACGGGGTAGTTCCCGCCAATGAGCACGGTGCTCTTCTTCGACCCATTTTTAGATTATAGATTTCGTTGTGTCTGCTCTGGTTCAATCAGGAGTTGTTTCACCTCCTCTTCAGCGAGTGCGACCGCAGTTTCAGTCCCTTCGCCTCTGGTTTCCATAGGCGCCCATACGAGGGTAACTATATTGGTGTTCTTCACTAGTGCCGTTAGCTCATTAACACAGGTGATTGCTTATGACTCCAGTGCCTTAAGGCCCCTGCTTAAATGGCAAGGTGCAGTTACTCCAACCCCAACATCCCTTCCATCGCAGCATGTCAGCCTCCGAGTTCTGTTCAAGTGATGCTGGGATACTTTTATTTTTGTTTCTAGGCACCACGCGATTGCGGTGTATGTTACGACAGGTTTCACTATATTGGTGTACACCCAGCTGAATGGTACTCGGTACTCGAACAGTATTTTTAGTGGATAAGGGTGATTATTTGGTATTTATACTGTTACAGTGTGAACATTTTTATCGTTTATTTGCTACTAACTAACTTATACCAAATGAAGAACTATTAGACAATGATATTCCATGTTGAAAATTCACATCAAACTCTTCATTAGGATTGTATGGATTTTGGTCTATTTTTCATCTACTGCCAGGTAGATACCCTTAAAATGCTGTACACTTTTTGGCAACACTAATAACGATGTGGGGTTCTCGAGGGAAATGGAATCATTTTTAGGAAAAATCTGTTTATAAACATTTATTTCACGAATTTGCAATATGATTATCAATAATTATTTACATTATAATCACTTTTAGTACAGAAAATAATCTGAAATATTTCATAAAAAAGTTTCTACATTCAATTTGAAACAAATAATTAGTAATAGAACAACATTTTTAATTCAAACGAAGCTCAAAATGAGCGCCACTATGGTCATACAACTTTCAAGTCTCCTCCGTCTTCCATCGACAGCATTTCCGATTTCTGCCAGATATATAGGCTATAGCATTTTAAATTCTGAAAATCATGTCTTACCGTATGGTTGGCCTGATCTGATTGACAATGTCCTTGAGTCTTCCACATAATTAAAAATCTAGAACTGATAAATCGGGGAATCTAGGTGGCCAGTGGAATATAGTACCTCTTCTTATCCATTTATTGGGAATCTGTCAAGCAGGTTTCAGAAGTGAGTATAGCACAACAGCAGCCCTCGTCCAGGTTACAGATGACAATATTCGAAACTCTGATAATGAATAGTTGAAAGCACTAGTTGCCTTAGACTTTTCAAAGGCATGCGATACTATAAATCACACATTATTATGTTTAAAATTGGAATATTATGAATTCTCGGAAGAGGTAGTCATTCTAGTTCTTTCATATCTATCGAATCGCTGTCAATCGGTAGGTTATAATGATGAAATGTCGTCAACCCTGAATGTGTTTGCCTCGAGGATCTATCTTAGGACCGTTCTCTTCATAATCTACACCAGTCATATCTTGACCTCTATACAGTACTCTAAAGTTTAGGTTTATGCAGATGTTACACAATTATATAACAACCTATACATCCACAACTATGGAACTATTTGTAACATGGTTCTCTCTCTATTAAACTCTATAAAACTTCACCTAAGGAATTTACATTATTCCTATTCATCAACATTTATTCATCTATCTGCAGTGTGGCCATTTAATTTGGAGAACCATGACACGTTGGAGTTTAATTCAATCGTTAATTAGCCAGAACAAACGTGAAAAATATTATTGACACTTACCCTTCAATTTCACTAGACACTTATGGATTAAAACAATGGAAGGTAAGTGAAGGGATAAACAATAGTTTTAATCAGAGAAACTCGAACTCAACAGCAGTAAACTATTTAATAAACAACAATTAAAAGATAATGTTAATAATAATAAAAAGAATATAAATGATAATTGAAGATAATAAAAAGAATACTATAATTAACTTTATTGTTAATATTATAAAATTACTAATAAGAATAATCTAATAATGAAACCTAAAGTTAAATCAAATCACCTAGATAATCTAAATCTACTAAACTGAAGAAAAATAAAACTAAAATAATTAAAAATGATTTCCCAACCAGTCAAAAGTTATGAACTGATAAAAATATATTATTAACTCGAACTTGAATACAACTGAACTCTGATTTTTAGCGAAAATACCCCCTTACCGAAAAAACACTCTGAATAATCTATTAGGATTGATTTAATTGAAAATGACAAAGTGCCACGTGATTTCTCAAAAGTCTGATTCAAGTTAGAAAATATAACTGAAAGTTTTTCCGCATTCTGTTGATATTTATAATGCGTCCTTTTTCTGCAATTAGGGAAGGATCCCCGGATTGTTTAATCAATGATTTTACTCATAGTGATCCTGATTTTAATTTTGTACCAATAATATTGCTAGTAAATTTGGAAGAATAGTTAAACCAATAAGCAGTAAGATAATTCATAATTCTTTTCCTCTTTCTTAAGATCTTTCAATCAGAATGTTTTTTAGTGTGGGGATTTCTGAACTTATCTGTCCTTTTCTGAATATTGCTAACTGTTTTGAATGTACATATTATTTCAACTAATCAAGACTATATTTAAGTACAATTTCGATGATCTCCAGAAAGGTCACAGAAGGTTTATCGTGTAGCTAATCATTAGTTTCTCGTCCTATCTCGGTTATCAATGTTGGCAGGCTTATAGCTTCCTTTAAAATATACTTTTGTGAATTTACTGCAAGCCCTTTGACCTTCTTGGCTATGGTAACATATCATCCACGTTGAAACGAGTGTGAAACTGATTTTGTGTTTATTCAAGAAATTCATTCAATATTCCCCACGATGAAATGTGTTTTTGGTGAGAAACAGAAAACATGTCGCTAACCCCAATGAGTTCTTATTACTTTGCTTTAGATATTTTAATCTCACATCAAACTTTAATTTTCTAAATATGATTTTGTTTTTTTCAACTATTGGAAATAACCTGTATATAACCCTTATAACATATTCAAAATCTCATCAATGTCGACCTACAAACCACTACTAATTTAGCTACGCAATACAACTTAAATAAGAATAAAAATAAATATCACTTGATGCTTTTCGGTACTAAAAAGAATGGGGCTTTTGTCTCATAAAACCTTACAATCGAAATTGATGATACCATTCTACCTGTTGTGAATTTCATAAGAAACCTTGGTATCATTTTTGACTCTGACCCAAAACTTGATTCGCATTTGAGTGAATTGTTCAATCGTTTGGTACTCTCAAACTGATTTACTCAAATAAACATTATTTCAGTCAATCAATCAGGAAACTGCTCACAGAGTCGTTGGTATTATCATGGTTTAACTATGGTGATATAGTGCACAGCAATCTTTCGAGCATATTTGAATTAAATCGGAAACATAAGGTACAGAAATTCTGTTGTAGATCTGTCTACTCTTTAAGAAAATACGATCATGTCTCTAGCAAAATCATTAAACTGAACTGGTTGACAATGAATAATCGTACTAATTACAATCTTTGCAACTTTGTGTACAAAGTTTTAAGCTCTAAAACTCCTACGTCCCTTTACAATGAATTGTTTCCTAGGTCTATGCTACATTCATTGGATGTACGATCAAAAAACAAATTTCATGTTCCTCGTCATGAAACGTCATTGTTTCAGGGGTCGTTCACTTATCTCTCCGTCAAATTCTACAACTCACGGTTGATCAATTGTATGCAATTTTTGAAAACAAAAATTAGAATCATTCTGAAAACACTTCCTGAATACTAATTTGAACTTGAATGCCTAGAATTGTATTTAGCCTCTACTTTGCTTGTCACATTATTTCACCTACGAGCCCTGTCTCAGTAAAGTTGGCCCAACGCCCGAAAACATGATATTTGTTAATTTATTTGAGCGCAAATTGAAATTTTATTTCAAATATAATATTTTTGGTTTCTTTAAATGTTTATAGAAAGATAACAAAACCGACGCGGCTATTTTTAAAGCGTTTTTATTCCAAAATTGTCTTCTTTGCAAAATGATTTATGTATATAGCAAAATACATGATGAAGACAACTTAAGTTGAATGGTCTATTCATTCGATGAGATAAAGCTATAGTGGAGTAAAACCGGGGCCAAAATCCATCGTTTTTTTTTCCGGGGTATAGCCAAATCAGACCTATCTGATAATTTTCTTCATGTGATTGTTCATCATAATCCAGCTGGACGACATTTTTCTATGGGGCTGAACTTTTTCATTCAAAAAAGTACGAAAAAAATAGAATATTCGAAAAACGTGTTTTCTTAAACATATCACTCAATATCTCGAGAACTACTCAAGATATCGATTCGCTTTTTTTGTTAATCGAAAGGGGATCATTTAGCGCTTTTCAACATATCATGAGCAAGATGAAATAAAATCGCGTTTTTATCTGAATAAATAGAGAATATGAAATAGTAGAAACCGTGAAATCAAATTTTCACTGATGGAAAAACTTTTTTATTATTCGAAATATTTATGTACATGCAGCGAAGAAAATTGAGATAAAGAGTCTTAAAAGTTTTTAGAATAAAAAAATTCAACTCATATGTGATAGTTTTGACGGTATGATTTTTTGAAAATGTCTGTTATTCCGCGTCTCCGGGCGACTGCTCGCGCTCGGCGCAATACCATCAGGGCCTACTCTCAATAACCGACCCATTAGCGCACTATGTTGTGTTGAGGAATTGTGCTTATGATAGTTGTTTCAAAATCAATGATACAAGTACAGATGAAGATAATATTGCATTTCATAATAATTTACAAAATCAAAAGAATTTGAACCAATCTAGTAAACGAAAAATAATGTAAATATTAATATTGTTCATTTTCTGATTCCGCTTCATCAACAGGATCTCTGACTGTATTCTGGCAGTCTCTACATTTACATTCACTGGAACATTTCAAACCTGCTTTAATGCATATACATTTATTATTTGTGCAGTTTTTATCATCACAATGAATGGCCAGGATTTTTCTTACATCATTAGGCACTGGGTCTTGTTTAGTGAATACAGGGTTCCAACAATCAATTCCAGAAGGTATAAAAATTGATTTGTTTCTACTCATGGCATCTCTCGCTAAAGTTGTAGATATCTGCCTGATACCATTGTAAGAACAGGTTGATGCAAGTTTTGATAATGTATCCAGAAGATGCTTACTGCGTACTGTATGATAAATATGAAATCCTAATCCAGTGTGAAAATAGTTCATTTTGAAATTTCCGTTATAAAGCCCCATAATAATAATAATAATAATAATAATGTAGCTTTATTCAAAGAGTTGTACTTATACATCATACAATACACAAATACAATTAGGTGAACCGGCGTCAGAGTAGTAGTAGTGATGTTTAGTTATTAAAAAACGAACATCTGAGAATGATAAAAATGCTAAAAAAATACACGATAAGTATTTGACAAGAAAACAAAAACAAAACAAAAAAACAGACATGCTGACATTGTAGAGTAAAATAGTCAATATATAAAAAAACCTGTTGACGCTGAATCAGAATAAATCGGAATTTAAAAATTCATTTACACTGTATGGTTCAACCTTAATTAATAACTCCTGTACCAACTGTTTGAACTTTTTAAGACAGGGTTCGATTTTCACTTCCGTTGGAAGCCTATTAAAAAATTTAATACACGAATACATAGGGGTTCTTTCTGTTTGAGTTAATCTGTGGGCAGGAGTATTTAAATCCACAGTTCTAGTACCATAACTATGCTATGATTCATATATATTGAATTTTTCACTATTTTTAATCAGAAATACCAAACACTCACAAATATAGATACTTGGCACAGTTAAAATATTTATTTCTCTAAATTTTCCTCTGCATGATTTCCTATAACCGTTTCCCAAACAAAATTCGTAAAGCTCTCTTCTGCACTCTAAAAACACGTTGCGCTTCTCCGCATTCTCCCCAGAAAATGACACCAAAGCGCAATAGAGAATAAAAGTTCGAAAAATACACAGTCCTTAAAGCATTTGTGTCTAAATATTTAGCTGTGATCCTGAAAGAGTAACACACCGAGTTTAATTTATTGCAGAGTTCATTTATGTGAATCTCCCAATCTAGATTTTGTTCTATATGAATACCTAAGAACTTTGTGTCATTATCTAGGGTCACATTTTGTGTCTGAAGCTGTATGTCCTGCGGTATTTTGTTCCTTGCGTTTTTTGTTGTGAAACAGATATAAGTTGTCTTTTCTTTGTTTACAATCAATAATAATATTACCAATAACAGTTGCTGTAGGGTTTGCTTCATTATCAGCACACACATCAGATGATTCATCAAGCAACCAGGACATACAAGTTAATAATAGTTTTGGAACTTGATATTCGAACATGTTACTGTTTATATCAGTAGGTCTTAGAAAAGGGTTTGGTATTGGAAATTCTGACATGTGTTTTTCCAATATTACTGCAGCTTTATGAAGAATTTGCATATCGGATTCAACGTTTGAATTTTCGAATAGTTCGAAATCTTCATCAGAACTGCTGGATCCTGACGAATCAGATTTTATTTCGAAATTGTTTTCATTGTCTCTTTGAATATCTTGTTGATATAATTGATTGTGTGATGTGTGATGTGTTTTCTCTTTCAACTGATTTATAAATGATTTGATGTTTCTTGTGGAAATATATTGACTGTAACAAGACTTGTGATACTTTGCATCATGAGCAAATAAATCTTCATAACCAGAAATTTTCCCAATCATACTTATATCGTTACGTTTCTTTGCTGAGTCAACAATTTCATCTTAGGTTTTCTTTCCAGTTCCAATAATTCAATATAATATAAAAGAATGGTTATCGTCATTATAAATCATAATTTTTTATATGCCCAATTCATATTTTTGAGATTGAATATTCCTACACATAATTTGAAAATGTAAATTTTCTAGTCATATATCTTTTTGAGTCAAAAGTAGCTATATATTAGTATATTGTATAACTAGCACGGAATGATAGTCATTCATGAGCCGTAGGCGAATGCTGCAAATCATACGAGTGGGAAATGAGCATTCCGTGCAAGTTATACACTATACTTTTTCTACGGCTATAACATAATATATTAGCGAAATGATTTTACAACAGAATACAGTTTCTGTATTTGACGCGGTACCCTTTTCTCTTTGCCAGTCTGTGAAGGATTTGTATGCTTTCACATATTTTTCTTTTGATATTTCTGGAATTAAATTGACACATGCCTGTTTTGCGGCTTCAATAATTTCTGGGGGAGTCAGTTCTACGTCACTTTCGCTGCTCATCGTTTGATTCAAGTTCAAAAATCTAACTAAACAGAGCTGTCAATATTCGTTGTTTGAATTTTGACATTCCATGGGAGACGTGATAAATTGTAAAATAAAAACACAATGAAACACAATGACTTCATTGTGTTATCAGGTGAGGAAATGGAATTGAAGGCATACAATGTACCTCATTGTTTAATCAAAAACAGTTAGGAAAGAGCAGTATTGTCTCATGGCCGTAGAAAAAGATTATATACACATAATACCTACTACTTTTTCACTGACACATATTTTATTATGTCCCATATTATTTACATTCAGATCATCTGGCAGATATTATTATTATTATTTTTATTATTATCGTTCAATGATTATATTGAAATCATTATTTGATATTTTCAAAAGTCCTCATAATTTCAAAACATCTTCACATACCTGTTTGTACAGATCTCTGCTGTTTCTTCTTTCCGCTACGGCCACGGCTACATCTTTGAAAAATCATATCTCAAAAACTATAATACATATACAAATTTTTGTTAGTTCAACAACTCTTAAGGCTATTTGTCAACATTTCATTTGCTGCATATATACACAAAAATCTGAAAGAAGTTTGTCGATTACTGAAAAAAACATTACATGAAAAGTGATATCTTGCGTTCCGAATCAATTTACGAAAAACTTATGATTATTTATCATGTTATCATACTTGCGTGAGAAACAAGAAAGAATTCTCTTTCTATTGTAAAAAAAAATATTTCCATACCTCCTGTAGTTTCAGAGTTATGGGGTGATATTTATCAAGAAACGCGTTTTAGAAAATCCATTATTTTTTCAGTTTTTTCTAAATAAGAAAGCTCGTCCCCATTCAAAAATGTCGTCCAATGGTACTCTAATAGAAAAATATATACCTCACTGTATTGTGAAGGTCGGAACTGGTTATACCTCGAAAGCATTTTTTTCGAGAACGGAACGACTTTTTGGGTGGATTTTACTCCACTACTAGGTTTCGTGAAACAAATGATAAAATTTTACGCTGCTAAGAAGCCGAATTTGTCGTTTGAATCAACTTTCAATACATTGGTGTTGTTGTTAACAATTAAAAATGGTTCGTGGTAAAGCTGTTTCTGACAAAATAAGAAAAGTGATCATTCACTTGCATTTGAAAGGCATGAATGCTTCCCAAATCGCTGAAAATGTTGACAAATCGAGGTATACAGTTCGAAATATTATTAAATTGTACAAAACAACTGGATCCAGATCTATCGCCAATTGAAACCTTGTGGCATATCATGAAGAGAAAGATTCGATCGAATCCCGCAAGGACCGTCCCAGAATTGCGGAACCGTCTCCAATAAATTCGGAACAGTTTTACATCAGATGCCAAACATTAGTTGACACTATGCCAAGACGTATCGAAGCAGTAATCAGTCGAAAAGGCGATGTAACGCAGTGGTGATTTGCTGCTATTTGGTTTCGTTGATTTTTATTAACAGTTTTCATGGATTTTGAAGATTTTGTTTTCTCTGTTACAAAAAAAGTAGTATTTTAGGCTAATATTGATAAAAATACCGTATGTTATCAGAAATACATTTTAGTTTTTAAAACGTTTTCGCTAATATGACAAATTTCATAAAAAAATTTAGTTTTGATAGTTGGGCCAACTTCACTGAGACAGGGTTTGTAGGTACCTATATTATAAACATAAACATATAAACATACTCCCATTTACCACATAAGCTGACTTTATTTCTACATATTAGCCTTTGGCTGAACTGCTCCTATTTCTGTACCTTCACCAATAAATAAGATTTATTATTATTATTATTATTATTCAAATAATCTCTTACGTTGACATAATAATGCGCGAAGCAACCATCGTGTTGAAGCCACATACTTAGACGAGTGTATAAAGCGACTCCTTCTAAAAGAACTGGCAAATAGATTCTTAAAAAAGTACAAAGTACATTGCACCATTTGCACCATACAGAGTGTTTCCAAATAAAAAAAAATGATTTGAACATCGATGATACTGTACCACACATTCACAACTGAAGTGATTATGATGGTAAATTTGTATCATCCAATGTGGATTATGTGCGGACCAATAATGCGTATCATGTATATTCACTTAACCTCTCCTAGTGAATCTAGCCTCATCTGTACATAAAATGCGAGACAAGAAATTGGATGTTTTTCTTGTAATTTCAAGCATCCAATGAGAAAAATCCAGCCTGCGAACAAAATCAACTGGTGTTAGCGCATGTTGAATTTGTACATGAAATGCATGTAATTTTCCTCCCTTGAGAATCCTTCAAATAGCTGAACGAGGAATTGCCATATCTCTTTCTATATCCCTAATGGTGCGTTCAGGATATGCTACAAAGTGAGCAAGTACATTTACAATATTGTTGTCTTTCTGCGAATTCTATTTCCAATTTGTATTGATAGAACTTGTTCAGTTTCTCGCAAACGTCTTACTAAACGCATGAAAACTATTCTAGTAAAACGTCGGCTCTAAGGATACCTTACAGCGTATTCCCGTGAGTCTTCGAACTTTGAAAATACACTGCCAGCGTGTCATATGCTTCAGCAACAGTATAAGATATGTTTTTCATTTGTTTGTGTTCGTAAACAAAAATGGAAAATTCGAATTCACAACAACAAGCGAAAACTATTGACAGCTAAACACTGTCAAGCTTATCGTTTTCCATGGCTTTCTTATTATCAATCATCATCATTCCAATGTATTGTTTAATTACAAATGCTGCGACGTCATGTTGAAGACTTTTTATTTCTTTCCAAACACTAATTTTTATGATACATTAATAATTTCTTCTAATAGTTTTCTACAAGTTAGTTACTATTTTATAACCCTAAGCCTTATGGAAATCTTTGAGCACTTCAGGAATCTAACTGTTCTTGTGATTGTCTTCCTTCAGCATTTAATTCTGAAATAATTCAAGCCGGTCAACCCTCTTTCAATGAATCGATTGGTAGTCTAGCCCTTCAAATGACCGATTATGATTTTTTGAACCAGTACTGCTAGAGTTGAACAAATCAAACAATTTATCGAAGAACGTGATGAAATTTACAGTAGACTGCTTCTACAGGCGATGGTCCCAAAGCTATATGAGTGAATAAAGCAGTTGTTACAGCAGCCTAGTGAACGATCCTATTCAACGAAGTCTCTCCCTGCTAAACGAAAACATCCTGAAGAACATGAGAGATACAAGAACTTTATTGCAAATAAAAACTGCTCTGAATAATACACCCGAGAAAAATTTCACAATAAACTTTTATTATGAATATGAAAGAAAACACGACACGTTTCCTCACACGATGACTTCTTTAGATGAACAATGATACTTGAACTGGCAAATGTATTACTAGCTATAGATACATAAATTATTTATACATTCTTGGGAAATAGGTCACACTAATACTTATGTCTACTATATACGAGGGAAAAGTGATGAGTCCCAGAAAAGTTAAACAAGAAATGATTTATTTGGCCAAAACGTATTCTATTTCTCAACATAATCTTCTTGTATACCGATACTCTCCGTCCAACGTTTTTCTAGTTTTTCGATTCCATCCAAATAATACGATCTCGGCAATCCTTCAAAATGAGCTTTTGCTTTAGTGATGATCCCATCGTTGGAGCCAAATCTGTTCCCGCCGAGGCATTTTTTAAAGCTTGGAAGTAGATAAAAATGACAGTGGACCAAATCTGGAGGAAATGGTGGATGACGAACCAATCCGTAGCGAATTTGTAAGTCAATGGCGAAGCCCTATCGATCAGCGAAGTTACGTCCTTTGGGGAGTTAACCTCCGGTTGATGAAGCGAAGAAGAGTGGCTGTGGTGTTTCAGCCAGAGTAGGGAGTACACAGAAGGCGGCGATGAAGTAGCAACTGATACCTTAGCCAGGGTGGGGAGTGAACAGAAGCTCGTAGTGACGAAGCAATCGAGTGGATTAACCTTGGTAGGGGCCACAACAGAAAGCCTATGCGATGCAGATCTAGGGCGAAGACAGCAATCAATAATAATACTGGTTTATGAGGTTCCTTTCATGGCGACTAGTGACTCATCGACCGACGAGAGAGTGGCGGATTGAAAGCACAGTGCTGATAGTCCAGGCTGTGAACTTGAGATTTAAGCTATTAAAAAAAAAACAAAAAAAAGTTCGAATCAACGTTTTTTTTTGCATTGGCTCCAGGAGGTTTTTAGGATCATTCATACACCTCAAAACCTCTTGGGAACCCCAACCCCACCCATTGGCAAAAATGGCCCGAAATCTCCAAGTCTTGAATTGTATTTTCTACAAAAAGTATTTTGGCACTTCGAGTGCACCTAGGAAGTTTTTTGGGTTGCTGAACACGAATCTGTAGCCAGATTTACTTGCAATTCATCGTAGGGGTGGTCAAATTGACAAAATTGGCCAATTTTGCACCCCTAATATGTTATTTTGCAGTTTCGTATTTCAGGCATTTCGAATGCACCAAGGTTGTTTTTTGAGTCGCTGATCACGAATCCGTAACCACATTTACTTGCAATCCATCGTAGGAGTGGTAAAATCGATGAAATTGGCCAATTTTGCACCCCTGATTTGTTAGTTTGCAATTTACGTGTTTTTGGCATTTCGAATGCACCAAGGAGGTTTTTTGGGTCGCTGAATACGATTCCGAAGCCAGATTTACTCCGAAGTAATTTTAAAATGCAAAAATAATAAAAATTTAGAAGCATGTCAAATTAGCCATTTTTGTAGATTTCCTACCCCTACGATGATATTCGAGTAAATGTGGCTTCGTAATCGTATTCAGGGACCGAAAAAACTCCCTTGGTTCATTCGGAATGCCTAAAACACGTAAATTGCAAAATAACATATAGTGGTGCAAAATTGGCCAATTTCGTCTATTTTATCACTCCTACGATGGATTGCAAGTAAATCTGGCTACGGATTCGTGTTCAGTGACCCAAAAAACCTCCTAGGTGCATTCAAGATGCCAAAATACCTTTTTTTGTAGAAAATGCAATCCAAGACTTGGAGATTTCGGGCCATTGGGTGAGGTTGGGGTTCCCAAGAGGTTTTAAAGTGTATTAATGATCCTGAGAACCTCCTAAAGCTATTGCAAAAAAAAAATATTTTTATTCGAACTTACATGTTTTTGAAGTGAAAACTTCTTATGGCGCGTTGTGCACTTTTGTGGGAGAGCATTTTCAGCCGTTCTCGCGACAGATGAGATTTTACACAGATATACTCCGCGTGTATTCTTATAATATATGTATACTATACGCGCTCTTTGCATGGGCATTCGTTCGTGCTCTCGCGACAGACGAGATTACATACCTATGTATACTCAGAGTGTATAGGTAATTTTAAAATGCAAAAATAATAAAAATTTAGAAGCATGTCAAATTAGCCATTTTTGTAGATTTCCTACCCCTACGATGATATTCGAGTAAATGTGGCTTCGTAATCGTATTCAGGGACCGAAAAAACTTCCTTGGTTCATTCGGAATGCCTAAAACACGTAAATTGCAAAATAACATATAGTGGTGCAAAATTGGCCAATTTCGTCTATTTTATCACTCCTACGATGGATTGCAAGTAAATCTGGCTACGGATTCGTGTTCAGTGACCCAAAAAACCTCCTAGGTGCATTCAAGATGCCAAAATACCTTTTTTTGTAGAAAATGCAATCCAAGACTTGGAGATTTCGGGCCATTGGGTGAGGTTGGGGTTCCCAAGAGGTTTTAAAGTGTATTAATGATCCTGAGAACCTCCTAAAGCTATTGCAAAAAAAAAATATTTTTATTTGAACTTACATGTTTTTGAAGTGAAAACTTCTTATGGCGCGTTGTGCACTTTTGTGGGAGAGCATTTTCAGCCGTTCTCGCGACAGATGAGATTTTACACAGATATACTCCGCGTGTATTCTTATAATATATGTATACTATACGCGCTCTTTGCATGGGCATTCGTTCGTGCTCTCGCGACAGACGAGATTACATACCTATGTATACTCAGAGTGTATAGGTATGCGAGAGCGCTGTCCGCGCTCTCTGTCCGATGATACTATGGCCACATTTTCTACAGATCATATGGAAGTGCATGCGACAGTATGTTTAGCACTAATGTTTCGAATATTGGTGATATATGTATTTCCCAATGCCATTCTAATGGACAAACAATAATAATGGCTGCCGTTTATATTTCACCAAAACAGTCTTTACAAGCAATACGAGAGTTCTTGTATTCAAATTTATTCATTTATTCTAAAGCTGCTTCCGCACTATTTATGATGAAAATTAATAGAAGATTCGATCATTATCCTATGATTTTGAGTGGAGATTTCAACAAGAACTTTGCAAATGTCAAAAATCAATCATTAATTGAATTTTTATATGAAGAATTTGATTTAACGATGTCCAATGATCGCAATCTTAGCACAACAAAATACAAAACTACTATTGATGCAGTATTCACAAGATATATAAATAGATTTAAATCAAAATTGTTCATTTCATACTTTAGTTACCATAGACCTATTGTTTCAGTTTTAGAATTTGATGAAAATCCTGATAATAATGATGAAAATGCTGATAATGATGATGTAAGAGTTGTTGAAATTATGGATGAGAATTGATAAATTTTGTATTCACTATTTACTAATATTTACTCATTTAAATAAAACCATTTCCTTCGAATATAGTTTCTATATTATTATACTTCATGTCTATTCAAAAAGTGCCCACATTGCTGTGATAAACTTGATTTTTTATGAACAATTTCTCATGTCGCGAGCGCACCTAAAAATGCTCACCCAAAAAAGTGCCCAACGCGCTATAAGTTCAAGTTTTCACTTCTGCCTGCACTCCTGGAGTGCGCTGACTTTTTTTTTATTTTCCGGTTCATAGCCTGGACTATGGAGGCGGATCTTTCACTGCATCGCGGAATTCGGGGAGAAGCCGCGAATTTTGCGAGTTCCGCGAGTGAGTTCCATACTCGGTGGAGGACGGCCAAATAAGTCAATTTTCGAGCGGGGCGATGATGTCAGTAAGTTACGAGATGATAAACTGATTTCACTTCTGTAACTTTCAGGCTGGTATCAGATCGCCGAAATCGTATTATTTGAAAGGAATAGAAAAATCTGAAAAATGTTGGATGAAGTGTATCTGGCTACAAGGAGATTATTATTGAGAAATAGATAAAATAAATCATTTTTCTTGTTCAATTTCTTAGGGACTTTTTACCTTACCCTTGTACATTTTACATTTGCATTCAAGCACCCGAGAATGTGCAGAATTACAGCATCCTCACTATTTTGATCCTATCGGGCACTTTACCGTCTCATTTCATGGCCGTCCGGCACTCCGGTGTTGAAACTGTAGTAACGTTTTCATGTTATTACTGAAAGTGGTCTAAAATAGAGTTATTGTTCTTCCATTCAATTTCAATCATTTGCCTGCCCAATTTCGTTAATTATTCTCTGGTGCACTTGGAACTTTTTCAAAAAATCTTGAGGAGTGCTGAAAATAATCTGAAACGTAATTGGACCATCACATGAGATATATCAATGAATAATTGCATTAAAAGGAATTGATGATACTTGATCGAAGTAGAAACGTCGGATGAGAAATTTATCATTACCGCAAGAAACTTTACAAAATATTTCTTCGATGAAGTATTTTTCATTTTGTTTTATCGGACGATAACATGAGATAAAATAAAATACGGAATCAACAAACAGTGTTTTTCCAAAATTACTTAAAAATCGGAAATGATATTTGAAATTTTATACTCCGATATCAATATTCTTTCGGTTACGCAACTTTTTCTCCTGATTTAACCAAATGAGTATATCTATTAACGTTTTCGATTTCCCTCTGATAGACATCCTTATCTTCGACACACGATCTAAAATTTATCAACAAATTTAGCAGCCATGTTTCGTAACGTACCAGTGGAAGCACACCCTTGTTTCCTTCCATACATTCTACTCCGATAAAATATCAAAGTCCATCGAGCCTAAATGTAATCGGTAACAAGTAGATGCTGATAAGCCGTAAACATGTTATAACATAAACCAATAAGCAATAACGGACCGAGAAGCTGATTGTTTTTAGGAATTTTCTATAGGAAAAAAGGTATACAAAACATAAGGTATAACGGCAAAACCGACGTTGAGAAAAAACAGTACCTGTATCCGGGGAATAATAGGATCACCCGTTTGGGCATTTTATTCGTACATCGTGGAGCATGAAACTGCTTTTGTCCAAGTGCTCCTTCATCATTTTAAATTCTTTCTTACGTCCTCTTCCAATTCTATATATGAATAATATCCGTTCTTTTCATTGTAAGGCCTCAATTCACGCGTATTCAACGAACTAGTGTTACCACAATACGAAATATGAAGTAATGCGCAGGGGTGGATTCACCTAACAAGCTGCCTAGGGTGGCGATTTAACGGAAAATATCGTACACTCAGAAATATTGATGTTTTTGAAGTGAATCTCACATAGCTCTACTATCCTTTGTTCAAGTAAGTAAGTGAGTAAGTAAATTTAGTAGTTCATATAAGTATATATACAATTACAATACAAGTAAAACATAAAATGCTCATTTAAGTATACGCAAATGCCCGTTCGGGCGTAGAACAACGTCAAACAATCAATAAGACCTACATACAATCATTGATGAATACTAGTACATTATTATACTGTTACAAATAAAATATTTCAAAATATCGTCAGATAGTTTAAATTGAAAGTACTTCCTCGTTGAAATAATCCTGTAGTGAATAGAAAGCTTTTGATGAAATCAAAAATGTTTTCAGCTTTGCTTTCAATATTTCTTTTGGTAGACATCTACTCATAGGTGGTATTTTATTATAAATTTTAGTTATCATGTATTTTACGTTCTTTTGCAAATACGAATAATTCAATTCCTCAACTACGACATTATTTTTAAACCTAGTATGTTATCCATGATCGTCATCATCTTCTTTTAACAAACGTTTATTATCAATCACAAACTTAACCGAATCGAAGATTCGGTTGAGTATAAGTATAAGTTAAGTATAAGTATAAGTTAAGTATAAGTTGAATATTTTTTGATCCACAAAATGATGTCTGAAACTTTCAGTTTGCTTCATTTTTAAGACCCTCCATAGACACTTTTATTGTAGAATGAAAATGCGTGAAGCTTCATAAAAATTGGCCCTAAATATCAGTCCATATCTCAATCGGGATTGAAGGTGCGTAGGGTATGCTGTTGAAGATGTTTTGTAATCAATTTGATTCGATACCACTTTCAGAACAAAAACATATCGTGTGATATTTTGTGCCAATTCACTGACATGACGTCTCTAATCTAATCGACAGTCTATATAAATTACCAGAAATTTTACACTATCAAGACAACGCAGTGTCTGACTGTTATGAGTAACTACTATTTTATCATTATTTGTCTGAAAAGAGAAATATAGCAGTTGAGTTTTTTCAATATTCAGGACTAAATTATTAATCCTGCACCATGTTAAGACCTTCTCTAAACAATCAGATATTGTAAGTCTCAGATCTTGTGACATTAGGTTACTGAAAATCACAGAAGTGTCATCTACGAATTGAATCAATATTTGTTGTACTTTTGCTGGTAGGTCATCCATGTATAGTAGAAATAGCACTGATCCTAATATGGAACCCTGTGGTACACGACGTTTCATGGACTGATTAAAAGGAGATTGTACAAATCCGTTGTTTTGTTTTTCTACTACCATTTGCTGTCTTCACGTCAAATAGGATTCAATGAGCTTTAGAGAATGGCCCCTAATGCCATAACGATCCATTTTTGTCAGCAATATATCATGTCTTACACTATCGTATGCTTTCGATAAGTCTAAGCACATAATCAGTGTACTATTCTTTCCATTTAAAGATCTTATTATATTGTCTAGAAGTTGATAAGCGGCAACGATTGTAGCCGATGATACTGCCGGTTCCTCGGAATCCTGGCAAGATTTTAGCACTACTATGAAAACGATGGAATCTAGTTGTGCATAGTACATTATAGGTATTTCATGATGGTTGAACAGCAGATTTCTTCCAAAAATAAAGCATGTCGATTATCATGGTGAGATGTTTCGAAACAACTACCTAAATTAGTTTGATTTTCAACTCCTAATGGATCTAGAAGAACCCTCCACCAAACAAATAGTTCTTTCTTGATAGAATCCAAGAACTTCAGTGTATTTTAGGGAGCCGAACTATAAACATGTGAACAGTACTCCAGGACTGGTCGAATCTGTGCTTTGTAGATTATGAGGAGCTGCTGGGATGTAAAGTAGCTCTTGGCACGGAATAGAAAACCAAATTTTTGCGCAGCAGTTTTCGCAATTGACCTCACATGATCGTCCCATGAGAGGGTGCTCTTGATGGTGATCCCGAGCATTGTTATGGAACACCTCATAGGAATAAATTGTACCTGACATCATCATATTAGGCAAGACGCAAGCTTGAATTTTGGTTTCATTCAACTCTAATAGATTATCAGATTCCCATCTCAAAATTTCTGCCACACCACTATTTATTGTGTCAGACGTTCCTCTCTTGCTCCTCTTGCTCATTGGATGATATAGGTAATCTAGAAGAGAAAGCGGTATGGAGCGTAACATCGTCTGCAAAACTGTGAACGGGACAGGTGGTCACTCGTAGCAGATCGTTAATATGGAGCAGAAACAAAGTTGGTGCCAATACAGATCCCTGTGAAACACCAGCATTTTATCGGAGGATACCTCGTCCACCACCATACGGAGTGATGTATTCGAGAGAAAACTCGATAGTAGGCCACAAAGTTGAGGCGGCAAACCATATGACGGAAGTTTCTCAAGAAAGCTTTGGTGCTAGACTCCGTCGAATGCTTTGAAAATATCCAATGATACAGATAGCGATTCCCCATGTTTTTCAATAGACTTGTGCCGTACATGTGTAATGTAGGCAAGTAGGTCTCCTGTTCTGCTGACAAAAGCCATATTGCCGGTCATTCACAATTTTGTAGCTCTCCAGGTATTTTATGAGCTCGATGTTGATTGCTCTCTCCATCACTTCAGAGATCGCAGATAATAGTACAATAGCTCTATAATTATTAGGAAGGTCCTCTTTCCTATTTTTGGAATTGTTTGCACTCTAGCTGTCTTCTAGCTGGAAGAAAACACACCAAGTTTGTATGAAAGTGTAAACAACCGACAGGAAATGTTAATTCAGATGCATATTCCTTGAGAACGGCATGTGGAATTCTGTCTTGCCCGTTAGACTCCTTGGTATCAAGATCAAGTAAATTTAAGGCATCGAAGGCAGCAATATTGGGAGGGTCCTCCCCTTGTGAATCCAAAAATGTATTTGCTGCAAACATTCCAGCAAAAAGGTTGGCTTTCATACTTGTGGTGTAGTAGCCAGTGTATCATCATCTCTGGTTAGGAGAGGGAATTAGCTGGAAGTGGAATTTCTGCCAATTGCTTTGGGGAAAGTTCAAAACGAACGGGAGTTCGTCACTGTTAGGCATGCTGCAGATGGTAAAATATAAACATCGTGGTTTCCAAAAGAAGTTTGGTTCCAACGATATCTTCAGTTTGATTCAGTTGCACCTACAATTCATAAAAATTGTTATAAATAGTCTTACAGATCGCGCAGTAATATAGTCACACCCAGAAAACCGTCTCATATATGAATAATATAAACAGTGATAAAGATAATTTCATGACATGTCCATACATTCCGGAGACCCCAGAATAAATTGATGAATGCTTAAAAAGATGTGAAATAAATGTTGCGCGTGAGCCTGCTAACTGTGTTGTTAAATATGTTTCAAGTCTGAAACCGTTCATAACTAAATAGCAGCAACCTCACACTGTATATATATATATATAATATTATTGAATGAATAAAAAGTGAAAAAATATACTTTAATAATTTATATAAAATCCGTTCAGTTCTACAGAAGATTAATAATCAATAGTTCAGTTACATAAATAAGGAAATTCAACGGTTAAGCAATGATATCAAAATTACAGAATGACGCAAATGAATTGAATACAACCTTGATTATTGAGTGTGCAGATCTCGGTTATATCGATGAAACGGTGACTGGCATAGGCTTCAATTCGCAGTCCTGGTCGATGTCCAACTGCACGATATAACCTTCAAAATACATCCAGGATGAATGTGATATTCCGATTGAGAGTTCAGGTTCAGAAGTTTAATTTTACCAAGTTCAATCCAAATGAGTGAGTCAGCAACGTATCCCGACTACCAAGGAAAATCCAAGGTAGTAAAATCAGGAAAAAAATTGTGTTATTAGGAAAAGCGAGGGTAATAAAGTAAGGCTAAAACACAAAGCCAAAACCCAGAATAAGAGAAATACAGCTATTAGCTTGAATAACGTCCTCATAATTAATATGTTCAGGTCTTGAAATTGTCTCAAGCCTTAGGAGAAAATCACTAGCTCAAACTTACGAGACTAGTAAGTGGAAAGATAATGATAGGGGCCCCAGACAAGTTGTAATCATTTTCTCCAATTGAAAAAGTGAACTGCAACCAAATTTGTCAAAGTTGCGATTCAACTATCTGACAAAGTTGAACAATTATTAATTCTGAATAGAATGATTATCCCAATTAATTTCACTTACCCATGTGGACAGATTTTTCATATAGAGGAACTTATGTCAGTCAGTCAGTCAGTATTCCCAATTATATCCCACACAACGTGGTTCTCGTAAATATCATAAATAATTCATATACAAACGAAACTATATCCTAATGATAGATTACGATTTAATTCAGTAGAAAATGCTCTCAATCCGATATAAAATCGAAGGAATAAACAAATAAATCCAGATGCAAATTTACTGCGTAATAACTTTTGACCGACAAATACTGAAGCTAGATTGCCAGAGAAGAAAAGAAGATGAACAATGAACTTAACCTCATATTTTAGTGAACCAATACATCGAGAGTAGGAGGAGCGAATTGAATTCTATGACAGTGAAGTGCTGAAACATTGGATTATTGTTACACAGTATATGTTATACAAACTAAACTATGGTACAATATGGTATGAGATTCTATGTAATATACAGTTAATGAAACAAGTTGACATTATTATTGAAACAAATTAGTATCTATAACCAACGCTTCCTTTATCAGTAAAATTGCAATGCACCAACATACAGATATGATTGAAATATTACGTAAAGTTTGAAACAAACTGACGGAATCAGGTAATGACTCTTAGTCCCATTTAGACCCGTGACAAATTTCAATTGAAATTAATGTGATATAGACACTCAGTGCTTACTGTCATTGTGAATTAGTGTTCAAATGTTTTCTGATGATGGTCGTCAGAACGTTAATGTGATATGTTTCTCAAAACTTTACTCACAAATGATAACTGAGTCAAGAAGCATTATAAGTTCTCAGAACCAGTTTAATCCTGCACTGAAGATACCATCTGCAATAACTGGCGATATGTCGGCGTATATTTATGCGATGCGGAATTCAACCAGAATCCTTACAGAAGCTTGATTTCATCAGGTCATCGTGTTTGAAAGAGTCATACATTGGAAATATGTGAAAAAAATTGACGACGGAGTTCGTTGAGTCAATATTCCAATTTCCATTCAATTTCAAATTGAACTGGACGATTCAGCTCGCAATCAACCTTCGCAAATCACTATGATGAAAAACAAGATCCATTCTTCCACTCAATACTAATTAGCACATGGAGAGAGGTTGTTAATTTCAAGTGGTTGGCACTTAGCAGCCTCTTCCGGGTATTCCGAAAGTAGATGCTAACTTGACGAAGTTGCTTCATACTTCCAATGAACTTTTTCCGAGTTTCGAAAACATTATTATTATCTTTTGATGTAATCAAATGTTAACAGTCTAACGAATGCTTTTATGAAACTGTAATTAAGGTTATACAGATTCAACCTCCTCCTATAATACTACGCAACTATTAAGAAAGTTATAATCTAAACGGTCAAAGTAGTCTTCTTGGCGACACCATAATGGAGAAACTTTCTCTCGAATTAGACAGAATAGATACAACCTTTAGCGATATTTCAGAGAAATTATACATTATTGAACGTGCTGAGCTCCTACTCAGCCCTCACGAACATTAGACAGTTCATGTTGGGGAAATTCTGGTCGAGCATGGCCGTTCCGAGTGATATGCTCTCGTTTGTACAATACTTAGGGTGGCTTCACAACTAGAGACACACTGGAGAGCTATCCCAGGGGTGGTGCTAATAATGGTCCTAGGAAGGTTTGAAGTACGCTGTCTGGGCATACCTAAATTTCAGCAACGGTAAATATTTCAAAAATCTCTACCTGTAAATTGTAGAGTATGGTGGGAGGATTCATCAAACTAAGTTTTAAATTGCACGGAATGGTCTAAACTATCTCACGTGCACCATGTCCATCTTAAGTTTGCGTCTCATTTTCAATGGCGTAGCGATAGTTCACTTTAGTATTTCGCCATCCCTGAAGTTGAAGGTCGTTTATGAGAATGTCCAGGGTGGGCTAATTTTGATGTTGTAACATGGTGTTCTGTTTACGAAATTCTTTACTGAAGTAATTTACATCATTCCTATTCACCAATATTCATTCAACTAGTGTACCCTCCCTGTACTAAACCCTTATTATAATGTTTTCATAGGGTAACTCGGTAACTATAGGAGATACAAAAAATATAAGTCACATTCTGAATCCCATTTTTTTTTGGTATGAAGTCACTGGTGCAAACAAAAATTTGCTATCGCCTTTAATTTTCGATATTTTTGTTTGCTTAGGAGGTGTTTGAAACCCTTTATGGGCACCTTCTGGGCCTGTAACATCGTAGGCGGACTAGACGAGCTCGAGCCGAGTTCTTCATTGGAAAGTTGTGCAACTCTTTGCGCAGTTAGATCTTTCCTTCTGCCTATAACCTCCAAGCCTTAGAAAAATTCCAATGCTTATTTCCTCTCACAACATTCCACCTATGACTCAAACGGTGTTCTTCTAACATTTAGGTTTTCCTCTCGTGTGGTCAAAATTTAGGAAAAAAATCTCATTCAAATAGTCTACATGATGTCACCACTATTAGGCTGTGCCAAAAAAATCAATATTTTTTTATTTCGCTCTTCTCCGAGTATATCATTCCCCGTTCAAATTCATTCAGGTCCCCCAAATTTGAAACAAATCGATCAATATTTAGAGGTGCATCAAGCCCAAAACGTGTTTTTTTTACGATTTCCCTCAATTTTTGAGAAGTTTCATAACACTGGTTGACATTAACGGGATGTTTGACACTTGGGAGACATCATTACATCCAAACACAAGGTATTTAATGCATTTCACTCGCCACATCTACTTTCCACAGATATATTGGCGAAAAGAACCATTTTTTTAAGGCCTAAAATCTGTAATTTCAACTTCCAACTTGTATAACTTCATACTTTTAGTTTCGTGATGCATCATATGCTCTTTTCACGTAGTTTAGTATGACGTAGCATCAATTGAATTGATAATTTCAGAGAAAATACTCCATCAGTTATGATAATCTACACTCCAGTGGAAAAACGCACCACTTGAAAATGCACCAAAAATGGCAAGAATTCAGAGTGCCTTAACTCGGTTGCATCTAGTCCAACAAACACTGGTTTTCAACACCCAAAAACAAACAGCACGGGTCGCAAGCGGAGCTAGTACACGTCGCCGCCGCTAGAGGCGCTCCACATTGGAGTGACTGGGGCGATCAATTTGAAATGAACGGACCCGGTAGAATAAGAAATGTATATTCTAAACAAAGGTATTTCATGCAAAATTAAATCTAAAATGTCAGAAAACCGTCGAAATTGTGTTCTTTTCCCGTTGAAAATAACACAAGTTGGCCAAGCTGTGGCCAAAAATGCGCACAATACAACTTTTTTTTTTAAATTTAGTATTTTGTGCCAAATTATCGTAGAAACTCGAATTTTCAGGAAACTCAAGGAAAAATGATTGAAATTTATTGAACTGTTGTCTGATTGAGTTCATGATTTTTTCGGCTCGGCCTACGAGCTGTCAAAGTGGGATATTTTTTGACACCAGAAACATATTTTTCTTAGCGGGGTGGGAGGCGGTGGCATGGATTTGTTATCACATTAAGTAGTATCACAATAAAGGGAATATTCTAACCTTTTTAGAACTCAAAGATTCACCTATTTTCGACTAGATGCAACCAAGTTAAGGCACTCTGAATTATTGCCATTTTTGTTGCATTTTCAAGTGATGCGTTTTTCCACTCGAGTGTAGATTATCATAACTAATGAACTATTTTCTTTGAAATCATCACTTCAATTGATGCTACGTGATACTAGACTACGTTAAAAGAGCATATGACGCATCACGAACCTAAAAATATCAAGTTCTTTGAGTTGAAAGTTGAAATTACAGATTTTAGGCCTTAAAAAAATGGTTCTTTTCGCCAATATATCTCTGGGAAAGTGGATGTGGCGACTGAAATGTATTAAATACTCTGTTTGAATGTAATAATGTCCCCCAAGTGTCGAACATCCAGTTATTGTAGAACAGTGTTATGAAACCTCTCAAAAATTGAGGGAAAACTTCAAAAAATACGTTTTGGGCTTGATGCACCTCTGAATATTAACTGATTTGTATCAAATTTGGGGGACCTGAATGAATTTGAACGGGGAATGAAATACTCGAAGAAGAGCGAAATAAAAAAATATAGATTTTGTTTGGCACAGCCTAACCACTATAGGTTTTATACTGATACTTGTTCTCAGGATGACTCTCGAAATTATTCATATATTGACACCTGCTGTCGAACACTATGGAAGGGATAAACGCATAAAATAGACTATGACTTCACATCGACGACGTTACTTGTACGTTGTGAAACCTATCTAAGAACGATACAAGTTAGCTAGCAACTCGGTAATTTTTGTTTAATTCTGAGTTCGGAGAACAAAATTGCCTCAAGTAGACAATTATGATACATATTGAAAAAACTGAAATCGAACACTTTTTGATCGTCGCAAATGGTCCAAAACAAAAGGTAAAAATGGCCAAAACCATTTTTTCGTGTCGGATCGAATGTACACTTCTTGCAAACTGCAGCTTAATGCAAAAAAAAAAGTTGTGGTGCGGCAACTCGCTATTCCTTTAAGTCATCATCTTCTTCAATAGATGATGAACAACTTACCAAATTTACAATCTTTCATCTTTCGTAAAAGTTGCTAAAACAATTATTTTAAATAATGGTATTTCGTGAGCTTGGCTTGTGCGGCGCACGTGGAAGGGAGAGCCGCCGTGCTAGGCTAGTAAAAAACAACAATATCTCGGGAACCCTTGCTCGAGAATCAATGTTTTTTTTATCCGTACTACGATTCAATGATATTAAGATTGCGCATATCTGCAAACTTCTATCAATGTCGGAAGTACTCTAAATAATGAATAATAAGAATGAATAGATCGAATAGCGCAATGTATATTTTTAGAGTACTTCCGACATTACTGGAAGTTTGAAAATACGCGCAATCCTAATATTATTGAATGGTAGTACGGATTAAAACATCCATTTTAGAGCAAGGGTGCCCGAGATATTATTATTTTTTACGAGCCTAGCACGGCGGCTCTCCCTTCCACGCGCGCCGCACAGCCAAGCGCACGAAATACCATTATTTAGAATAATTGGTTCAGAAACTTTCACGATAGATAAGATGTTGTAAATTTAAGTTGCTCATTAACTATTGAAGAAGATGATCCAGTAAAAATCATAGCGCATTACCACACTACAACTATTTTAGGGCCATTTTACAAAAGTGCTTTTTTTTGCATTAAGCTGCGGTTTGCAAAAAGTGTACATCCGATATTGCTGAAATTTGTGTGGTACTTGTTGGGCAGAAAAGATACAACTTATCAAAATTTCAGCTATTAATCTTCAAAAGAACAAGAGTTATGAGTTTTTGAAATTTCGAGCAAAATCGATGGTTTTTTGCAATTTGTGAGGTCATCGCTGAATCAATCAGATTCATCCGCAGCTCATTTTTTCCGTCTTTCTACGGCGCATGAGCTTATTGCTTATTTTCTTTCTAACTCAATCAGACGATGTCCGACGCGAAAAACCGGTTTTGGCCATTTTTACCATTTTTTTTTGAGCATTTGCTACAATCAAAAAGTGTTCAATTCTAGTTCCTTCAATTTGTATAATAATTATCTACTTGAATTTTCCTCTCCGAACTCAGAATTGAAAACTCCAAAAAGCTAATTCTATCACACTACCTATGTTAGTATGAAATATATGGGGCCACCCACTACTGTAACTGTAACAAATTTGCTTAGTAATTTATATATTCACGTAGCGTTTAAAATGAATAATAATTCAGTCAAGTTTATCAAAAGTGATGAAGGATAACTGATCCGATGAAAACAAATGTGAGATTTACAAACTGACATATGGGCCTTCCCTATGATGTACATTGGTCTGACAGGAAGGTCCTCCAAAAACCGGATCAAAGAACATAGACGTAGTCAAATTAATAATAAGTCGGATTCAACCTTTGCGGAACATTTAATTATAGTAAACCATAACTTCAATGATAATTTCAAGATTTTACACATTCAGAATAAAAGAATCAACAAATACCTAATGACTCTCCTTTGTTACATTTGTTTAATTGGATTATCCGTTCGATACCAGATTACCATCCAATCCCTCTTTGAGTTGAACTCAATTGGGTCAAATTCCAATAATCATCTATCTTAGGATAGGGAATCTATCCTATGGATAGAGAATAGCATTCAATGTATTCAAATCCTACTTGGAAAATAAGACACTCTCTTGAAATTAAGAATTATCTAATGAGGTGAGAGTTCGGTATGAGGTACCACAAGGACTTGTATTAGGTCCAATACTATTTATTGTATACGTAAATGACCTAAATATCAAAAACAGTGTGTTAACATGTCAATACTGTGCGATATATCCGCTTTAGCCACTGGAAAGAATAAAGAAGTGAAAATCGAAATGAATAATATTATCCTAGGAGCTAAGCTATGGTTGGATACTAATAACAAGACATCATATCTTACTTTCGGTTACAAATGTATTTCACAAAATACGGAATTCCTGGGCTTCTATATTGATAGCAGAATCAATTGGGCAACTCATATATAGTGTGACTCATTTAGATTGCAAACACCCCCTGTGAAATTTTAAGTTATCAACCGATTTCAACCATTTTTTTAAATTTTCAAATAATGGAAGGACTACGACGAAACAAAAATTTAAAAAGTTTATTCCAATTTCAGGGCATCTACGATACTTTTTCGTAGTCGAAAATGAAGTGCTTCCAAATAGCTGTGACCAAAATTTGATAAAAATATATTCATTAATAACAAAGTTACGACAGCTTAAAATTCGGAAACTCACTAAGTTAGCAGTCGAAAAATAACTTCCTGCATCAACAGGCCATGGAAATTATTATTTTTCTCATTTATTGTAACAATGCAAACAAAATGTTTAAAATAGCATAAACATTCAATGAAAGTAACGGAATTACATTTAACTTTGCACACAACTAACTATTATTATTAAAACTGAATAATTTAATAAACTTAACTTATCAAACATTTTGTTCATCCAGTAGTGGTTTATTGTTACAATTGATGAAAAAATAATTCCTACGGCTTTCTGTTGATACAGGATGTTCTTTTGTGACTGTTAGCTAGGTGAGTTTTCGAATATTAAGGTTTCGTAACTTTGTTATTAATAAATATTTTTTTATAAAATTTTGGTCACAGCTATTTGGGGGCACTCTGAATCCAGTGGCGTAGTAGCTTTTCCAATATAAAAACGTTAATAAAGATTCATCATTTTCGACTAGGAAAAATCATCGTAGTATGCCCTGAAAATTGGAATAAACAATTTAAATTTTGACCCGTAGTAGACCTATCATTACTTGACAATTGAAAAAAGTTGCTCTGAATCAGTTGATAACTTAAAATCTTACAGGGGTGTTCCCAATCTAAATGGGTCACACTATAGAAGCAGCCTGTGAGAAAATATCAAGTTCTTATTTGTTGAAAAAACTAACTACTGGAAGATATGAAAACAGCATATTTTGTCAATACACATTCATTATTGTCTTATCGTATTCTCATATGGAGTACGTCAGCAAACGCAAATGAACTTTTCATCCAACAAAAAAAGGCACTTGGGAGAAATGTGGAAGATTGAACAAAGACATTCGTATAAAGACTTTTTCAAATCTGAAACTTACCTTACCTTGTATATTCTTCTTGTTGATTTTATAACTAATGGTGAAACACTTCTACATGTGAAGAAAGTCACCAAGCAACTCGTTAGTTATTGGAGAAATAAGTTATACAATAAGTTGCCGATTAATTTTAAAACGAAGTGCATAAACAAATTAAATATTTGTTTCAAGAATTATCATTTGAGAAAACCTTTTACTGATTGAAGAATATCTGAAGTGCGAATCTTCATAATTTGTGTAATCTTTAATTTTAACTATTGTGAATATGTCTGCCGTTCATCGTTTATCTTTTATCATCTTTTATTATTACGTATAATTTTAGACTTATTAAATCTGGAGTGTGAATTTCATGAATTCTATAATTCAAATTTGAATTGTGAACATGACACTACTTCACACTCGATAAATTTATTATTATTATTACTATTATAAGCTAGGTTTGTACTTCGTAATATTTGTTTGAAAATGTTACTGTGTTAGCGAAACAATAGTCGCATTTATTTATTATACTAGAGTCCAGGCAACGACCCGGAAAATAAGAAAAAAGGACATGAAGATCAGAATCAAAAAATTCTTATGAGATTCGATTTGTGGGGATATCAGGATAACATATAAAAACTCATTTGTCACCCTCACCTACTCCTTGTGGGCCATAAGGATAATTTTAAATTTAAAGTGTACCAAGGAAATTTTTTGGGTCACTGATCGTGATTTTGAAGTCAAGATTTACTTGAAATTGCTTCTGAGGGTGGAAAATTGGCCAATTAGATCGATTTTTTACCCCCAGAATTGATTTCAAGTAAATCTGACGTCAAAATCGTGATCCGCGACCCAAAAAACCTACTTGGTCTATTTAAAATCCAAACATAATATTATTGCCAAAATAATCTATGAGGGTGCAAAAATTACCAATTTGATCGATTTTCCACCCCTACAATTGATTTCAAGTAAATCTGACGTCAGAATCGTGATTCGGACCTACACGTCTTTTTTTTATTATAGCTGAAATCCCGGCTCAATGCCTGGACTACTAGTGAAAATCGAACTTAATTACATCCTATTAAGTTTTATAACAATACAAAAAGACTTTCTTAAACCAACGAACGTATAATGTGGAAGTGAAAGGTATACCTGCAGTTAATATTATATGAGTAATATTGGCCGAAAACTAGGTTTGAAATTCTGCCACTTGATTCATAAAAAGTATCATCAAAATCACCAGCATCCATTTGGTTATAACTTGTCTAACCCAGACTTCATGATTCATAGGAAAATCCTGCTAGAAATACCCTAACATTACAAAATGTTTCCGCTCCGAATAACCACAACTTCTCCTCGTATATCATATCAGAATTTCAAGGGCCTTCTGAGCAAAAAATGTTAAGAGCATGGGACCCATACATATTTCAATATAACCACTTATACTAATATTGAATAGTGGTTTCATTATAAGGCTCTCCCAGAGTATTTCTCTTTGTAACAGTGAGCTCATTAAGGCGCGTATGTTGAACTGTTTTGATTTGATTTACTTCAGTTCTGATTCGAACAACAGTGCGAAAATTACAGCAATCAAATTGAATACATTATCATTCATTCCATTGTTAACGATCTGTTTGTGAGTATTATAATTTAGGGGAATTCATCTAGAAAGAAGGTTTCATCTATGACGGAGTCAGCCGCAGGACTCGTTTGTATTAGCCTATTCAACCATATTGATAAGCACATTTAGTATATATGATACGCTCTTTGGTTGAGACACCTTTGTAGGAATTGCTCTGATATTATTACCGATTCTTTGAAATCGAATAATGTTCCTGGGTTACAATTTCCAACTCACTCGATGTCATCGAATTGTTTGAAAGTTGAATAATAACAGGACCAACATTGGAACATATCAATCAACGGAATACAAGAGATCCAAGAAACAAACCATTCAACATGAAATCGAGTATTTGGAAAGCGCAACTTAATGAAGCCACAATAAGATAGATTAGATTTACGTATTTCTTCTGATAAAGTCTGCAGCGTCATGTGTTCATCCATCAAACAAATGGAAAATTATTAATACACAGACAATGATTGGCATCATGTACTTACTGATAACGATGTTTGTACATGTCCTTATTTCCTGAGTTGGTATGTCATCAAAATTAATTACAATATTTTTCGCTCAGGTGGAATGTAAGCTTTCAAAATTATTGGCAGTTACACTCGAATTCGTAACTCCACAGAGTACGTTGTTGTCCTTGGAAACTCTGCCTCGTTGTGTTCATATATGATAACAATCCAATGAAGTAGTATGACGTCAATCAAATCATAGAATGAGAATTTCGGAAACTCCTGTGAGTTGAATCTAGGTTCATGATATATTTCTCGTTCGCTGGAACAATGACATAACGTGATGAATCAAGGTCAGCCATTGTTGTCAGATTGAGTAGGTTTTCATGGTTA
The DNA here is from genome assembly GCA_958510875.1 of Endomychus coccineus. Taxonomy (NCBI): domain Eukaryota; kingdom Metazoa; phylum Arthropoda; class Insecta; order Coleoptera; family Endomychidae; genus Endomychus; species Endomychus coccineus. The sequence goes on along the minus strand of OY294070.1, from coordinate 32,565,058 downwards.
TTGAATACAACCACCACCCATGTCTTACAATAAACTGTTAAACACAAATTCAGGAGTTTTTCACTTATCAAATCTGATAATATTGGCGAATATTTTCCTTGGCAAGGTTGAAAATTCCTCAAAATTGGAATTAAATCAGTCTCCAAAAGTTTGGCATATATATGTCGATGTTATTTTTGTGATTATGAGAAATGAATTTGATTTACAGGACTTTTTGAACTGACTTATTAGCAATTTGATTCACTGAAATTGAGTGTCAAAATAGAAACAGAAGACCAGCTTCCTTTCCTTGATATTAACATGTACAGAAACCCCACTCAAACAAATAGGTAACATCAATTAATCATAAAATAACTACATTTAATAGTCTTGTTCATAGATTATAAATAAGAATTAATAATATAACAACGAAGTTGGAAGACTTCAGCAAATAGCATTGGGCAATGGTCACGACAAATGCTTGGTCATTTCTAAACGAAAAAGGAAAATGGAACGCAACCAATTTACCAAATAAGAGTCACTACTACGTATATTGGGAATGATTTACAGGCTATTGAAAGACCTTGAGTTATAAACTATGGTAGATTGAAATTCTATCCAAATGGTCTTTATAAAGTATTCCACCACTCTATATTTCATACTGACACGTGCTGTCAGGTTGACTTCCGCAGTTATTCACGATATAATACAACGAATTCGGATCATCGACATTATGTATATGTCGACGATTCGGATATACTAGAGTTAGTCAGTCTATTCGTAACTACGGAATTTTGTATCGCCAACATGACGTGTAGAAATCCAGTACGGATAGAGGAATAGTACCCCACGGCTTAGGCGTGTATTGTATAGGGTATTTTAAACAGATTTCCAGGGTACCCCACGCCACGGGCGTACTATTTATAAGGCAGTAAGGTACTTTTTTTTTTAAACTGTTAAAACATCAAAAATAAAAACTTTATAACCAATATTAACAGTGTAGCTGTAGACATAGAAGAATGTTAATGACAAATGTGGATTTCTCCCATGTTTTACAGAAAGAGACTGGTATTTTGGCAATTAACCTGATTCACTTACTGACCACATTTGCATAATAGTATGGTCGTTTCTTCTTTTGGTGATTGCCATTCACTGATTTATGTATGCGTGCAAGTAACTATATTGAAGCGCAGACTATGAGCTGCTTATTACTTTGTTCATCTACATCTGGGCAATTAAGTATATTTTTATATATTCTTAACCAGTGAAAACATTTGTTCCTATCGAGGACATTATCAGATCACAATTATTTAATTTATATTGCAATACAATAATAGTTTCACTTTTTTCACCACTACATCAACTTATAATTTGGTTTCAAATCATATCTGTATAAGTATATTCATACAAAATCCATTGTTGGGCCCTATATGGAAAATTTCATGAACAAAAACTTCCGAAAGATGTTTAACATGATATATCATGTACTTTTATTCTATTCTGTCTACTGATATTAAAGTACAGTACGTATATCGCCACTACAGCATTTTTGCTTTTATTTCATCCGTATTGTCAGGAAGCATTTGAAATAATCGGACTATGAGGTGGGAGCAAAATATGCGTCGATTTCCTTGATTTCACGATGTAAGATGGTATATAACTAACAATATGAATGGGGAACATACAAGTAAGGAAAGTTTTAGTGAAATTGTGAACGTTTTATTTAAATAAAAAATTATCAATTTATTTATGTGAGAAAGTATATTGCATATTTTGGGGAAGGCTGTTGAAATGTAGTAGTAATTGAAACGGAAACTGATTCGATTAAGGGCTCCTCATTACTACTAACCATGATATCCTCATTAGCTGGTGCAAACCAAACGCTGCTTTCGGTCATAGATGTTGACGCAATTCACTTTCTGAAAGTTTTGCTCTAAAATAAATAAAACCATATATTAGTAAAACTGCTATGCTCTTAATTAAACATTTTACCTTTTAGGTGCTGAAACATCAATATTCTCTTTGTCGTCTTCATCATGTCTGAAACAGTTTGCAATTATTACTACCATGTTCCATCCCAACATATCTGGAATTACTTACTCAGGGTAAATATGTAGGCGACTTGTACTGGCAAAAGACCTTTGAGGTCTTTCCTGCCGCCTGGCCTAGTTACAAAGTCACTTTCAGAAACAAACAGGTACCTAAACGATGCAAAGTACTAAAAGTAAAGAAAATTCACAATTTTGGAACACTATTAAGTCGTTAGTTTCTTGAATTTTCTAGAAAGTAGAAAGAACAAAGAACTGTATCACCAAAATCACTCAAAGATTTGACAGGTTAAGTTGATCGGAACTCGTTAACCACACTTTCAAATAAATGTCACTTTTCTTGACAGTAGGTACACGATTAGCGGCGGCGAATTACGAGTGCCAATATCGGAGATCTCTCTATTCAATCTTTATTTCTCCACACGATTGCTGGGAAGCTAGATGACAGTATGGTGGGAGAGAGACATGTTGGCGATACTCAAAAATGACTTTTTGTAATTTGCCTCCATTTTGATTTTCTAATAGACCCATTAACGAACGCAACGTCATCACTTGCCGTGTCTTAATATCCAAAAAAAGCACGGAACTTTTTACATTTTTAGGATGGCGAGCTTGATGCGGAATTATCTTGTCATCATTATGTCAGTTTAAATGACAGTGTCGAGCATCAACAACTCAAGAAGAGAAAGTCATCGACGTGTCCAGTGGAAGAATTGATTTCAGCTAATACACAATATGGTTTAGATATTTGTACTAATAGTCGTTTTCTAGTGTTATTGCTCTTTCCAGTAGAGACGAAACTAAAATTACGGAAACAAAAGCGATCACAGAACCACTGAATCAAATTTTGACTTTCAAAATTAAGATGTTACCAACCACCATAAAAATCCCTAAATGGACTAAATTAAACATTTTTGTTTAAAAACGGCATAAAAAGGGCAAATTACAAAAAATAGTATAAACAACTCGTTTCCTAAGACCTTGAAGCACTCATTCTTTAAAAGAACTCGTGGCTTCGCCACTCGTTTTTTAAACTTGAATTCGTGCTTTAAGACGAGTCTTAGGAAACTCGTTCTTTAATATACTATTAGCTTATTCTAGTATATCCGAATTCGTTGATATAATATGAACTCTTTTTATACTGACACTTGCTGTCAAAGGAACTATCAAACCATTAAAATCTACCACAGAATAAAGACATGAAATAGATCGAGTCACGGCGATGACGTCACTAGAGTCGTAAAATCAGAATTTCGGACACTTCTGCAGGTTAAATATATAGGGTATCCCAGGTTTTAGTGTTTGTCAGCAACTAGCTTTCGGGCACTCCTGCGGTCAAATTTATATGATTGTAGGTACAGAAAATATATCGTAAAGTAATAGCTGTTTGTTAGAGACAAGCTCTTATTCTAAAGTTTACTTAGAATGAATATAATGTCATGATCATCGAACCCAATTGAAATTACTGACCCCAAAAATACAGAAAACCTTTCAAATGATCAGAAAGACTTTAACAATTCTCCATTATCAAATTTATTTGTAAGTAACTCTTATCCTACTCACTCATCCCCTCCTTTTTGATCTTAATTTTGATATTCAAGGAATAAATCATAGTTTACAAACCATTGTTTGATAAAGCCACCGTGTGGTGAAACATGTCACGTTTTGTTTAATAAAAACGTTTGTGAAAATTTATCAGAAGTGTATTTTTTATCAAATATATATATATATATAAATTTTCAACAAGTAAGTACCAAAACCATTCAAGGGAAATTCGACATTTTCTAAATGTTCAGAGGAGCGACATGTGTCTTCCTCTTTATAACCCATTTTGACGAAATGAAAAATGTAAATGTAAAGAACTTTTTCGGCTATCGTACTTCTGAAACAATATCCCACCGTTTTATTTCATTCACCATATACCGATTACTGGTCTTGAATCTATCTATAGTCTACTCTGATAAGAGGCCAACACCTTGACCACGTGACTCGCGTGTCACATGACCAACTCAGGACTATGTCATGACGATCGCTTGAATCTAGTTCAATGGAGAATTCTTTGGTGTCAGTTAGAGTCTGTGCACTTTGCTATCAGTAAGATTATGTGCTCTGTGAATAGGTTGTAGCTCTACAGTAAATATAAAGACCTAATTGATATCATTTGTGTTGCAAACTCTCAATAAAATATAGATTGAAAGTTTGAGTGAAGTTCCATACTGTAACATTTTGGAATATGGAGTTATTCTGAGGGTTCATTTTCAGTTGTTTAGATAGTGTTAGACGTCTATGTTGATTCTATGAGATACGCAGGTTAGTTTTATATTGATCCATCTAGAAACTAGTTCAGAAAGTGCCAAAGATTGTTATTTCGTATCTTTTCATTAGTTTTCTTGACGATATTTTGGTAACGAATTTTCTTGTACTTATTTTGTATTATTTCCTTGTGTTAGAATTATTATTCAACATTTATGTTTTCACAAAGCGAGAGATTGGTATACAAAAGGACTAGAGTAATTGGTAGATTCTTCCGTTTCCAATAAGAATTAATACGTCTGCTTTCCCTACTGTGAAATTATTAGAGAAGACAACATAACAAAACGTGATAAATCTGCACTTGCGCTTCCTATAGAACTTCAAAAACTTTTTCAAGATAGCGTACCTACTATTCTTCCGAATCGACCTTCGTATTTGTCAAAATACGTAGCAATCAAATTTGAACATCCTGAAGAAAGACGAGTAACCCCTGAAAATCGCGAAGATATTGATTTCCGAACCTGGGTCGAAAAAAGTAATGACGGATCACCAACGAGAATATCAAATACAAATCAAAATAGAAGTGTAGTGGATCTAACATTTTGTTCATCTTCATGTGATTCAATTAACTGTAAAATACTCGAAGAACATGGTAACAGTGACCATTTTACCAATTCTATGTTCCTTGAATCATCATTGTTGTAATATTAAGATTCATTTCAAATTCAGAAGAGATTAAAAAAATGATTGTGATGTATATCGGGAAAAGATTGAAAATCTTGTAAATAATAATCCAAATATAAATATAATGCGTCTATTACTAATGTAAATGAGGTAATAGATTGCCAATCAGAATACAGAATGGTAATATCAGCATAAATATACCAATTATGATTTGAATCGGACCATAATCACAAAACTTGCCTTCCATCTTATTCGCCATATTGAATCTTCAATTTTACCGGGAAATCTTGATGTAGACCCCAAAAACCTCCACATACCAATTTAGAAAAGAATTGGACCATAATCATCCAACTCGTCCGGTCCGCCATTTTGAATTTATGAATTTTGACTAAATCATGCTCTCCGATCCCAAAAAACCTTCATGAACCAATGTTGAATAAAATAGGATCATAATCACAATACTCGTCCGCCATCTCAGTCGAAATCTCAAATTTTTGAATTTTTACTAAAAAAGATCATGATGATCTTCGACCCAAAGACTCCCTCCCATATACCAATTTTAAATAGATTCGGATCATGATCACAAGACTCGTCAGTCATTTTTGAGCCGCCTTCTAGTTTTTTTCCCTCGCATAAATATTCCATAACGCATTGTCACCCGAATGATGGACACCTGCCAAATTCCAAGTTAATCTGAGTGGGTCAAAATCCACTAGCAAGATTTCACCTGAACGTACAAATAGATAGATCGATAAGCGACGGTTGTGTCAAGTTCATTGGTCCGTCCACGGTCCGAGTGTTTCGAGGATATTCATCATAGCCATTCTGGCTATGATTTGATCAACAAACGCGGGTGCTTGTAACGCAAATTGAGCATAGATGGAATCCTACAGTCACTTCTGAGATCTCTCGATCTTTAAACTCTCAAATTTCTATGAATCTACTAGATTATTCGGTTTTACAATGATAATAATATTATATGGTGAGGAGTAGAGTTGAAACTCGAGGAAAAAGAAGTTTCAATCAACTAGCTCACCTTGTACCGGGACATCAAAAATTATCTTGGTCAAGGGTGGTTGTGGAATCTAAAACGTATGTCTTACTTTAAGTTTGAAATAATAATGTCATAATTAATTTGAAGTTTCTAAAAGTGCGGAATTTCGCAATTTTATACGAATATTGTAACACTCAGAAGTCTTTAGCGCTTTGCACTCCGGGATTTTCAAGTGGCCTATCGAAATAAGAAGGTTCGAAAGCCGTATTAGGTACAACCAGTTTGCACTTTTCTAACTCGCGTGCTACGGGCCTCTCACGTGAACGTCATTCGATTTACGAAAAATTGACTATTTCAAAACCGTTTTTGACCTGGATTGTGGCTATTACGACCTCTGAAAAGGTTCAAAGTTCACATAATTATTTCATAATTTGTAGTTCATCATTGTTTTACAACTGAAATAAATAGGTATGAAATTTGTAGGTTATTAATGATGTCAGTGTGACAGTGACCTAATTATTCCAAACGTAGAGTAAGACACACGTTTCAGATTCCACAATCACCCTTGACCAAGATAATGTTTGATATCCTGGTATAAAAGACATCATCATTTATAAATAAATTGCGCACTTATACGGATTCTTGCGTAGATTCTCGGCAAGTAATCAGGCTTTCTATGAACCAATTATTTCCCGAGAAAATATATAAAAACCCTCTTTTTTTTCCTCAAAAGTCCATTTTTTCTACCAGAGAAGCATAGAGCTCCTAACCTATGAATTCCCTATCGAACTGTCATCTCAAATTTCACAGTCCACTCGAATTGTTTGGCTCTAGAAACACTCAAAGTGACCTCTTATTAAAAATAAACACGTCCAAAATAATATTCGCCATTTTTCGATTAATGTCAATTCCAATAGGGTTCGGAAGATCGTCAAAGGGAATGTATCCAGAAGATTTCATCAAAATTCATGAATTTTCGACAGTTATCGTGTATCGAAGCAAAATTAAAAAAAAAATTGTATATTTGGAATAATAACTCGGAAACAGAAGATCAGATCGCCAAAATCAAATAAACTTGGCTGCCCTCAAGTGTTGCCTACAAACTTGCCATCTCAAATTCCCAAGCAGTTCTCGAGAGAAAAAATGATTTACGTGAAAAATACGTTCCGGAACATGGTGGCGGCAACGTCAACTGAAAATTCATGATGGTCATAATAACCAACGCGGCGAAACCGTGTTCCTGTAACAAGGCAAGTTACATAAATCTTGTAATAAGTTAGAAACCGCTAATGAAACACGTTACATTATAGTCTATGTCACATTGTAATTATAATGTATTCCACAACAATATGTTTCATACTGACACATGTCGGGAGCTTACTGCTTGATCAAGCAATACCTTTGATGAGGCTTCCGACTTCCAAAATTCCGGAACAATTATCTATGTAATTTATAAGGTATGGAAATGTATAAGAGAAAGAGCCATTTAATGGAAAATCCAGATTTAGTTATTATTTGAACAGGCATCTTTTGATCTCTAATTCAGTTTACTCTGATGAGGGTTACTTGTTAGCTGAAAGGTCCTCAGTACTTGAACACTATTTTTAGTGGATATGGGTGATTGCTCCTTATTTATAGAGTTATAGTGTATCCATCAGAGTATGAACTCTTCCATAATTTATTGATAACGTATTTTGTTAAATTGTTCTCTATAATAAAAATTCAAGTTATTTAAAACCACTTCGTATATGTAATTGGTATGATTGAAATTGAAAATTGTTCATCATGTTATTGATAATTTGAGAATAAAGATCAATTTTTTCATTCAAAATTGAATTGTATTTTGATTTCTGAAAATGAATTGTAGAAAAATTTACCTGAATTATTAGATCAGGAAATATTCAGGTTTTATACTGAGACTTGTTGTCAAATGGAATATCAACATGTGCCACAGAGTAAAGACATAACATTTTTTTTTTGCGTAGAGGAGGGGAAATCTTGCATAGACGCCGCGGGTGCCCGTGCCCCCGGGTGTGCTGGATTTCTACCGACTAAAACCCCTCCTCCGTGAGGTTGGTTCTCCATCCTAAGGGGAGCTTCACAGCACTACGGTCATTACAGACCTATCGTGCCCTCACTTGTTTCCACTCCCTCATCAGTCCGGTGTATTCTATGAATTTCAGTAGCCTGATATAGGGGATACTTCTGATTTCCTCGGGTGTAGTTTTATCGTCTCCGAGGTATGTTCGACGACCAACCGCGTATGCCGTGCATTGACACAGCACACATAGGTGTCTCATCTTCCCCGCCGCAACCCCTGCAAGTGGGCTGATCTACCAGTCCCATCGTGTAGAGGTGTTTGTTGCATGGGGCGTGTCCGGTCAGGAATGCAACAAGATTCCGTATTTCTTATCTGCTGAACGTCAGCAGATTTTTTGCTCGTTGCTGCTGGAAATCTCCCATCAGTCGCACGGTGCTCTATTTCGAGCCATTTTTGGATTACAGATTTCGCTGTGGCATGAGAAATGCCACAGGTTGGCTATGGTCCAATCAGTGGTTTTTCAGCCCCTCGCTTTAGCGAGTGCGACATCAGTTTCTGTCCCTTCTCGTTTGGTTTATTCGGACTCCCAAACGAGTTTTACTCTATTGGGGTTCATTACTAGTGCCGTTAGTTCTTTGACGCAATCAAGTACACATTGTGTATGACTCCAGTGCCTTGAGCACTGTCAGGTTGCTCACTATGATTGTGATTTGTCTATTCTCATAGGCTCTCTCCCTCATAATTTGAGCACATGTTGTAATTGCAACTATTTTTGTTTGGAATTCTATCGCAAAAGTCCCTAGGTTCGAAGAAATTCTTTCCCCTCGGTCCGTTATCTCGACTATTCCAGCACCCGTACTTTTTTCCGTCTTGGTGCCCTCGGTAAGTCATATGGAATCCCCTGGTATCATATGAGGACTGCCCCCAGCGTTCTCCCGCCCATTCACGGTTTTAATCATGAAAGGCACGAAAAAAAAAGACTTAACATAGACTATGACGTCGTTATTAATATAAGATTTCAAATATACGAATTTGATATATATTTATACCTGGAAAAACACTATTCTCAACAAGACACTATAATTTCATTTGAAAAATCGAAGATGGATGTAAGAAATACCACTCAAAACAGGGCTACCGAGCTCAACAACAGTAAAGTTCATATTTTCACCACTTTAAAGCTATCTGGAAAATTTCACATCCATACGACCAATAGGAGCGGCGCAATCGTCTCCACAGTAAGTTACGCACACATACACACGCGTACACACACTATAAGATTTCAGAGAAACCTTTTTGTTTCTAATGGCCCCAACTAGTTGAGGGTGATAATTGACCTCGTGAGGAAATGTATCGTTCTATTCTAGAATAAATAGTACTGCCTTTCTTGAGATCCATCTGCTTTACGAAAAGATACGAAAGATCCTCAATCAATAATTTCCAGCATTACGAGGTGAATAGATGTTGATGATTATATTAGAGAAAATAAAGAAAAGTTTCAATGTAACAATTTGGTTTTATTCTTCTAGAGAATTATAATTGAAAACAACATTATCTTTATTTTCAAAGAAACTTAACTCATTAAATGAACGATGAGAAATACTCCGAAAAAACCAATAGTCAAATAAATTAGAGCTCTTATAACTCAATTAAACTAAATTGAAATTACAGGTTTAATCTTATGGAAGAAAAATGAATTTTGAATCATAAGTTCGAACTAAGGAAGATAATGTGCAGTTGAAAGAATAATTTTGGACAGAGATCACAAACAGCTGATCATGAGAATTTTGCTAGCATCCTTGAAACTTGGTTGAGCATTATGAAGTATAATGCAAGCTCTTCACTAGGAATTCCTTCTGCTACACTATGCCGGAAAAACGGGAGGAGACGTCTCGGTTGTTTGAGCCCTGAAATATAGACAATGCGAGCAGTATCTTGGCCTCAAGTTCGAGGGACAATTAACTGTATCAGCATAATAATCCAACAACTGATTGTATTATCTTACCAAAATGTATATTCAAAATTATTAGAAGGAATTAAAGTCTTGTTATAGTTATGCTGGAATAAGAGTCATGAAACTGGGAATATTGATATCGTTATCTCTGAATGCTCAAGTGATATCAGAAAGTTCACCCCCCTCTAAAGCATCAACTGAGAAATTCGGCTTTATTCATGTTCAGCCAGATTCCTTCAAATCACCAATACTTCAGCATAAAATACCGTTACTGTATCAAATTTATCATGACGATTGTAGTTTCAAAATGCTACGGAATACCATGAAATCACGTGGGTCATTTTGCTGAGTTATTCAAGCCTTAATGAAACAATATGAACAGTTATAATAGTTCACCTGACAAATTTATTACTCTATTTAGTGACGATAAAAATAAACGTAATTTTTCATTTAATTACCTGCAACCGAATACAAGAAAACATGTTCTTTTTGTGTGAAAAGGATAAGTTCGATAAATGGAAGTTTGATAGTATAAATTGCGAATATCACATTGATGTTATGTAGTTAGAATAATCAAGATATAATAATATCTATCCACAACTATATAAACTTTCATATAAGAGAATCACTAGGAGATGACAAAATAGATCCATAACGATATTGCATTGTCAACAGTTACTCAAGATATCCGTGTGATCTCGTACATCATTCTTCTGTTTCTCCAGGGACCCGCTACTGCATTGACATACTTAGCTTGGGCTATCAAACGACAGAGGTCTAGGTTGTTTCTTGCTGACATTGAATATCTCACAACAGTTATCGGAATAATTAATGACCATTAGATAACTTTCTTAACGTCCAAAACGTTACAACACTCACGCATACGAATTAATGTCAAATTATGTGTTATTCTATTCTTCCGTAAAGACTTATTGACCAGCCCTCGTAACTTCTGGTTTGTAGCAATACGTTCATGATCGAAAAACCAAGGTCATATTCACTGATATACGTGTTGAGAATTTCGCAATATATTGGCCGCTCATTTTAATCTTTATGGCTTTGATTTATTCTATGTGTTATCGTTTACCGCCTCATGAAATTAATCATCAGATTCAACTGGAATACGCTATTAAATACGCCTTTCCATCTGTTGTCACAAACATATGTGCCCAACAGTTAGGCGGAGGATTTCGCTTCCAGTATTATGACACAATGCAATTATAATTTTTTTCCAATATTCGATTCCGTAATTATTATACGGACAATTTGCGAAAATACATGCTACGCATACCAGCACGTAGGGGTGAAGGATGATGAAGGAAGTTGGGGTAGTTTTCACGAAATCTCATGTAGACAGTGATTTTCCTCTTGTTTTGGAGGTCGAGTGAGCAAAATTTCATCAAAGTCGGTATTTGTTCATTTCCAGGGATGAGAAAGAGGTTTGGTATTTTTTCTCTATTCCCCGGAATTTTAGAGGCCGCCGAATAAGATTGCTTAGTTGATTTACGAATAAGCGGTAGAGGGCACTGGGTGCGCGACATTTAGGCTTAATTCGAGAGTAATTTTTTTTGCACATTTCTCTGGTTTACAATTTTATGGCAAACACATGAAGCACTCTTGTTGAGGTTCTCAAAATCTCACCAGTTTGGACTAAAACGCGATTCCGCGATACGTTGTTCTAATGCTGAAAAAAATCTATTTTCATCGTAGTAGGTTTGTGTCAAAAGTGTCCAACAATTGAAATCTTGTAATGAATTAGGTGTTGTCATTATTATTACGATTTCAATGCATCGTTGTTAATTTACTATGGCAAGTTATACGAATATTGAATACACAGACATCGTTTTAACATTGGGAAAGTGCTTCTGTGATACTGCAGAGGCTCCACGACAATATAGTGAAAAATGTTTTCGACGAAGAATACCCGATACAAAGATTTTTTTAGCGGTTGAACATCGATGACATGAAACGGATAGTGTTAGACCCAATAAATTAATGCAAGAAGAGATGGAACCGCAAGGACAGCAGCCGCTTCCACTTTTCCGAATGTTGTGTTCTGACTCAGCAATGGATTCAGTTCCTATTGAAGGTACTATAGCCCCAGTTTTGCAAGCTTATCGGCTGTTTGGTTTTCCTTCATTACCGGGGGACCCAGAATAGGGTGAGCTTGCCATAATCTCTGACAAGACTGTTTCGCGTGTTGATGCACTCTTACACTAGCTTCAATGTACTTTTCATGATACCCAGCGGAGCGAGGGCTGCATTGCTGTCTGTGCATATACTGATGTAGGTTTCCATTCTTTCTTCCAGCGCTATTTGGGCACAGCGCGTTATTGCCAGTATCTCAGCTCAGATAATGGTGACGTGTTCGACCAGAGATATAGAAATACTTTTACCTGGGCGCTTGCGGTATATCCCTGCTTCAGCCTACCCATGGTCTCTGACTCCATCAGTGAATCAGATTCCACCATTGTTTGGCAGGGCTGATTGGTTATTGTCTAACCGATCACGTCGGTATGCTCATACGATACTCCTTATAAGGGTGTATCGTAGTGTCATCTCAACAATTCTCATTGAGTATATGGGGTGAGTTTCACCACTGAATGGTAGTGAAGTGCGGCTACTGTTTGCCTTGCACAGTCCTATTGGAATAACTGTGAGCAGTTTTTGTTGTGTCACTTTTTATAGTTAGGTGAAGTGGTTCCACCTTCATTAACGGTCCAAGGGCGGCCGTGGGAGTGCTTCTCGTGGCCCCCGTGACTGTACCTAGGATGAGCTTCCCCAGATGCTCCAGGCTTGATTTGATCGTATTGAGCTCTGTTCTCTTCCACCACTTCACCGAGGCATATCTCAACCTCGGTTTTAGAATGGCTTTGGAAATCCACATTATGATGTTCGGCCTGAGGCCCCAATCGTGACGAATAGCTCTTTTGCACAACCAGAAGTCTGCAGTAAATTTTTGGCATTGTTCTAGTTGTGGTTTCCATAGAAGTTTCTTGTCTGAGATAACTCCTGGATATTTCGCTTGGTGGCTGATTTTAATCACCTGACCTTCTATGGTCAGTTCTCTGATTTGTACTGTTTCGTACCCCCTAGTGAAAACTACAACTGTTTTTTTGGGGACAATCTTCAACCCTCTATCGCTGCATCATTTATTCAATGCAGTCATGGCTGATTGTATTAGTTCCATCAGAGTATCCAGGAATTTTCCTCTAACGATTATGATTTTCTGGTACCCGATCACGCGACATCCCAGGTTGGCTCTCCCCTCAATCCACCATCAACCAATATGGTCGTGATGGTGGGTGATAGTAGGTACATCCTTTTTTCCACATACACTAATCGTGGTGGAACCTCTGGAGACTTGGAGGTTCCTATTTTCAGCATATTCTGAATCCAGGTACTACCTTAGTTAGGAACTCTTTCATTATACAGGGCCTCACAGATAATTTCGGTTGTGGCATTGTTGAAGGCTATATCCAAGAAGACTACCACTGCATACCCTCCCTCTTATATATAATTTTCGATGAGGAACATTGCTTAGTATAGGGTGGATTCCGCCGATTGACCTTTTTTGTAGGCATGTTATACTGCCCGCATTCGGGCTCAGATGTACCGATCGATTAATTTTCTCAGGGTCTTCAGCATAAAGAGCGTTGAGCGTTGGTGTAGCTTTCCTTACCTGTTTTCGGAACCTGTTTTGTAATCAATTACAAAGAATTTTTCACAAAAAACTTGTTATACGTGGAACAATTAATGTTCGAAATGATTGGCCTCATGAAATAACCCGGCTCATGAATTTTAGGTAAGCAATACAGTTTAGGAAGATTAGGATTCGAAATTCTAAGTTTATATTTAAAATGTTAGGAAATTACAGCGTTACATGATTTTAATGATTGATTTACTAATTTAACGCATTTAGATAGAGAATTTCTGGAAATGTATTCATTGGAACCATCAATAAACATGGTATTTACCAAACTATTATAATCTCTTTGTACATATTTACAATGTAATTCCTTTTATCTGTTTTCAAGTGATAACATTTTTTCCTTCAATGATTCACAGATATCATTAGAATTATTGACTGTAGTTTTAAATGATTTATTTGAATGTTCAAGAACAATACTCCCCTCAGACTATATACTACGTTTAGTGAGGGTAGTAAATATATGTAAATAAATCAAACTGCTTCCCCAATTTATACTCAAAAACAGACTCAAACCGAGCGTGAAAGTGTTTGTATCCATGCTTGAATAAGAGTAAATGAGCTCATACTGAATCGCTTGTATCAATATTTTCAACTTTAGTACGACGTGTATAATATTGTGATAAGCCTTCTCAAAACTCCCTTTTTGTACAAATGTACGCGAAGTGAGTACTTTGCAGGCGTTATACAGTACGTAAAATGTAACTTCGCTGTCGCTTCCCTCAAAAACAGCAGCGAAATTAACAGTCAATACATTTTCAGAGATCTTCGTGACTCGTTGATTGTCACACCAGTTTTTGAAATCATTGTAAAATTTTCCATACTGTTTTTAGACTTTTCAGGTACTAAGCTCCCAATAGGAGAATCGACTACATGTTTTAACTCCGGAGGAGTGCATTACATTGAACTACCACTATCAGACATTATCACAAGTTGAAAAAAAAATTCTCGTAAATGTCAGTACGAAATTCTATAGAGACTAGATTTCCATAGAAATGCTAAGAACGTTAATCCGAATATTTTGAATTTTTAATGAATTTTTCCCCCAATATTTAACTTAATATTTATATATTCATGATTATACAAAAAATAGTGTTTATATCATGGCCGCGAAATTCTTTAGCTGCCCTCGAGATTATCTTGTCTCGGTCGCAAGCGGTATAGGCGATAATTTTTCTCTGGATTGCTAAAGAGTCGTTTCGCGGCCTTGATATAAAAATAACTATTATTTCCAGCCTACAGTCATGTCTGGAAGTTTTGAGTCTTAATGATCTTTGTTTGATAATTTGCTTGGTTCCATCACACCAGACTGAAGCATCATAAGTGAAGATGAGCCTGACCATCATCGTATACATCTAGAGCAGTATTTTGAGTGAATTGCACCATAGTCCATCTGCCATCCTTCTGCAGAACATCAGGGAATATATAGCCTTTCTATTCAAATTATTCACTGGCTTGTTGCTGAGAGTTTTATCTCGTGTTATACCTAGATATTTGAACACATCTTTCAGCATGATGGCAATTTCATTCAGCTTAGTTACCTTCAAATGATTCAGCCTTTTCCTGGTGAATGTATTATCATTATTCCCTTTCGTAAGTTTTATACTATTCAGGGTTTTGATAGCGGTTATATAACATCGCATACAAAATAGATAAAAATATGTAAATAAAACAAGCAAACTGCTTCTCCAAATTCATACTCGAAAACAAACTCAAATTGAGCGTGAACATGTTTGTGTCCATGCTGAAATGAAAGTAAATAAGCTCATAAAAATTGTTTGTATAAATATTTTCAACTTTAGTACGACGTGTATTTAGTAATAAGCCCACGCAACACAATTCACTTTATTTCCAGCCTACAGTCGTGTCTGGAAAATGCAATTTCACAACATTCATAACTAACTGTGAAATATTCAGTGGCGGCTCGTGAGTTATGAAAGACGGTGTGCAAAATAAATAGTTTGGCTTAAACTAATGTCATATACTTCCATCGCATTAACGGCTTTGTTAGCTCCATCAGCTGTCGTTTTTCGTCTCTTCCTAGCTAGTCGAGGAAATAGAGCATTCCACATTCCAAACCCGGCGCAGTCGGATGGATCGAGATGCAGTTTTCTGTATTTGATTCAGAAAGTGATTAAGAAAATTTGTGCGAAAATTTTTTTTTGCGAAAAAAATTTATTGCATTTCTACAGGCAAAAAACTTCATTTTTCCGAGTTGGTTTTCTCGAATTGGTTTATCGGAGGTTTTTGGGGTCGCTGAGCACATCGAGAAAATCCCCTGAGGTCCCCTTGGACCTCGCCCGGGGTATCCGGGCGTCCTGACGCCCTAGATATCGAGGAAATTAATGAAAAAAATAATTTTTAATGTTTGTTCACTGTTAAAGTGATGATATAAAGGTTGCTAGTGAGGATTACGACGTGAAAAAATTCTTCTGCAATACCTGGTGGTACCCCACGACATCTTCTAAGAATTTGTCAATTTTTCTTCATAAAATGTATCAGATTCTGGCTCTCGGGGGTTTTCAACTCCGCCGATCACGACTATGACACTCACAATGTTCTGCAAATTACCTGGGGGTATTTCCGGGTCTCTGTGTATCTATGTCATCTTCTAGCAATTTGTTAATTTTTCTTCCTAAAAGGTAACACATTCTGGCTCTCGGGGGTTTCCGAAGTCGCCGTTCACGATTATGATACTCAGAAAGTTGATGCCTAGAAGATGACGTAGATACACAGAGACCCGAAACTACTACCAGGTAGTTTGCAGAACATTGTGAGTGATCGGCGACTTTTAAAACCCTCGAGAGCCAGAATTTGTTACATTTTACGAAGAAAAATGAACAATTTCCTGGAAGATGACGTAGATTTACAGAGACTCGAAAACACCCAAGGTAATTTGCAGAACATTGCGTGTGTCATAGTCGTGATCGACGACTGTTAAAACCCCAGAAAGCCAGAATTTGTTATATTTTATGAAGAAAAATTAACAACTTCCTAGAAGATGTCGTGGATACTCGATCTCAGGGTACCACCAGGTATTGCAGAAGAGTTTTTCACTTCGTTATCATCATTAGCAACCTTTATATCATCACTTGAACAGTTAACAAACATTAAAAATTATTTTTAAATTAATTTCATCGATATCTAGGGCGCCGACATGCCCGGATACCCCGGTATGGGTCCAAGGGGACCTCAGAGAATTATTTCGATAGCATATTCGTGTTCAGCGACCCAAAAAATTTCCGAGAAATCAATTCGAGTCCAGGGACCAATTCGAAAAATGCATTTTTTGGCTGTAGAAATACAATAAGTTTTTCCCGCAAAAAAAAATAACGTATACATTTTCTAAATCACTTTCTCAATCGAATGCAGAAAACCGCATCTCAATCTGCGCCAAGTTTGGAAGGTTTGGCCTATTTTAGTGCTTTATTTCGTCGACTGAGCAGGTTGTTCATTATTGCGTTCTTGATTGTCATTGTCAGTAGAATTTTTGATTCGAATAATTTTCTGTTGGAATTATTCAATTGCCTTTTGCAGTTGAGCACTGTCAATCTTGCGCATTTGAGCCTGAATAAATAATATTTCAACATGTGGCATCATGAAATGAAATATTTCCAACCAAAAGAGAAATTCCAGCCAATTCAAACTTTCAATAAGCCACTTGCTTCACTAATAGTTACTGAATCCGTTCCATCTTCGTCAATAATTTCGTCTAAGCTTGAAAATCCAGCTTGTAGGAACAGCGCGTGGTAATCTACGTTTGACTATTTCATCAAGAACTACCGTTCGTTTTGGCGATCGAGAAAAAAGCTTGAAAATTACTGCAAATTTGGAAGGAAAATTTCTCTTTTTCTTATTGCACTGTGCCACTCGTTCAGTAATCAAATCAAATTGATGCGCGCAACAGTGAATATAATGTGCATGTGGAAATGTTCTTCTGACAATGACACCATCTGTCTAACCACTCATCATGGACGCCCCATCGTAACTTTCAGCGATTAGTTTATTGTCATCAGACCCAGAGAGAGAATTTAAAATAGTTTGCAAATCGTTCAGCATTTTTTTTGCTGATACATCAGCATTATGTTCACCAGGCTTAAAAAAAGACCAAAAACGTTCAAAAATTTGTCCATTAAACACGTATCGAATAATAACAACCATTTGCTGATGATTAGAGGGGTCTGTAGTTTCATCGGCCTCCAAAGCAATGAACATTTTCAGATTTAATTCCTTTTCATATTTCTTGCTTGTGAATTTGCTATATTGCGTCTAGCAATTCGTTCTGAATAGTTTCTGAGATGACTTTAAACTCTTGTAAGCCCGAACCCTTTATATGTATTGCAAGCACAGTGGCTAATCTAGCTGCAATAACCACATGGATTTTCCGACGTCAATGTCTCATCATACCCTCGTTACGCCAATTCAAGGGCCCTGCAAATTTTCCACATATAATTATCCGGCGCAAAATAACGACAATTTTTTTCCACAACTTCATTGTACTTAATTCTATGTCGCAAGTCTAACTGTTCACGTTTGACTTTCTTCCTAGAACGCTACAATCCATGTATGCATCCATGTGAGAAAAGGAATTTTCGTGTTTCTTCGCCCTCTCTACGATGAGTTTAGAATCATTCAACCCTTGTTTAATCAACGCACTAACCTCTTTCTTAAAAGTTAAGCACATAAGGCAAAATAGTTTATTTGCTATTGGACATCCGCACATCCACTTGTATTTTCCATAGATATTCTTGTTAAATACTATTGTTCGGATTTTACTTGTGGAAGTGTAGTTCACAAATAGGCCTTCCTTTATTTTCAATTAAAAGTTCTTTCTCAAATAATAGCGGGTTTTTTACAGTGTAACGTCGTCAATTGGTCCATCCTTCGGACGGATCGTTTAGTACTCAGGACCAAACTGTACTCCGAATTTTGTCTAGGTTGAAGGGTGCCCACGTTCATGGGAGATGCCGGAGCCACCCCGAAAGTGTTTTTGTTGAATTGGATCGCGAATCCACTCATCGCCTGACAAATACGAAGAAGAAAAAATTCATATCACAAGCGGACTTGTTTGAAAACGATGTACATTTACATAGAAATACAAGGCCAGCTGGAATTCGGTAACTTTAATAATATAGCAACAAATAATTCTCAGAGTGAATCGATCCACTGGATCATGTATATGTGTGTACAGTGTGTACAGTGGTACACTATGAAGGCTAGACGTTTATTGGAGATACGTTGCTTTGTGCCCCAAATCGACGGTATTAGCGCGAATGCCGAAGATAACCGTAGTCAGACACTTGAAAGTTCACAACTTCCCGGAACATAGTTTGGAGCGTTAGACATCTTTCGCCTGACTTGCGGAATAAAATGATGCACTGAATAAAATGCGAATTTTTTTCTGTTCATCTTGGTGATTGGGTGGGCACGTCGGTGATTGGGTGGACACGTGCCCTTGTGCGTATTAGTACCAGCCGCCACTGGAAATATTATGTATTTCGTGAATTACTGCTCTATTAACCGTAATGTCGTTTGCATTCTGGTAGTATCGAACCAATAATAGCATGGCATCATTTAATTTGAATTTCTTCTTAGGTAATTCTCAGACATGTATATTGGACGACTGACGGTGTTAATGGTCGTTTTATGCAAATTAAATAGGAGTCCGTTAAATGAAGGTGTGTACAAGTTGGGACATGTTCCGAGAGATGAAAATTCAAAAGTTTCCAGATCAAATCGTCCGTAAAAGTAATTACATGCCTTTAATAGGACTAATAGGCAATCTATCGCACTACGGTGCAGAATTTCAACCGGGTCGGAAGAGTTCCCAATTCCAACGTGCTTTCGATAATTTATGAGAACCAACAGCTTATATGAATTGCTACACTCAGTAACTATAATATAACCTCTACCCTTCATTCCCAGTATAACTAATTGGACAACTTCGGTTACTATCAATTGGGCAGTCATTTAATCTTTCCATAATGGAGTAGTGACGTATTTTGTGATGTTTCTGTTACTCTTCAAAAACGTGTCCCGGCAATAATGAATAAACTCCTTTTGATTCAAATATTATTGTGAAAGAGTCGACTATTCAACTGAAATTGGGCCATACAAAAACATCTTCAGAAAATCTCTCACCAAGATTGTTTCGTAATGTAATGAGGATTCAGTACAGGTTATTCCCAATATTTAAAAACAAAATCATTCTCATAAAATCAAAATTTCTTGTGAAATTAAAACTTCCAAAAGTAAAGAACATCTAGGGATTGCCAGATGTTGACAGATGTTTTTGATAACAAAGGAAATTTAAGAAAAGTAAAGGAATTTCTAAAATAAATTTGAGATAATTCACACTCTCTTCAACGGGGGTGGTATGATAATTTCACATAGTACTAAAGGAAATCATGAACCAGTCAAGATGAATAAGCAATATAGGACGAGAAACTAATGGGTAGATACATATTAAATCTTAATGTGAACCATCTGGAGATGTCTAGGTAGTGGGTATTCCAGGCACATTTCAATGTGGAAGCTTTACACGTTTTTCTTTCATAAGTTAATCAAAATGAATCACACGTAAATCGGGGGCGTAACGTGGTACCTAAACATCAAAATTGTAATTAAATATAGTCTTATTATAGTTGAAATAATATATATATTTAAATCAGTTAGTAATATTTAGAAAACGGCAGAAGTAAGGAATCTCCACCAAAAACATTCTGCACCTCAAGAGAGGAATCTTACTGCTTATTGGTCAAATAGTTCAGGGATCCTTTTCCGAATTGTGGATTGATTCTTGGGAAAGAGGACACATTACAAATACCAGGGACAATGTCTAAAACCTTCAGTTATATTTTCTAGCTTGAATTAGTCTCCTGAGAAATCACGTGATACTTAATTTTAATCAATTTAACTTGATAGTTTCTTCCGAGTGTGGATTTCGCTAAATCAGAGTAGCTCTAGATTTTCAATCAATCAAAGTTTATTGTTCTCAGTTTTTTCCGATCAAGTTAAAGTTCAATAATACTTTCAAATCAGTTCAGTTATTTTCGATCCCCTAGGTTCATCCTGGTTGGGTGGCAATTCAATAATCTCAGTTTTATTTCCCTTTTAGTTGATTTAGATTATCTAGGTTTGTTTTATTTGAAATAAGATTTTGATCTCAGTTTTTATCCTTATTAGTAATGAAGGTAATTATAATATTCTTTTATTACCTTTTTTCAGCCCATTGATTGAGTTTTTCGAAAAAATTACCTTAGATTCGTATTCAGCAACCGAAAAAACCCATTTTTTTAATAAATACTAAATTATCTTTAAAAAGGGGGTGAAATAGTGTTAGTTTAGCGCTTAGTGTTGAATGTGAGGTTCTGTCCACTCAGCTCAACCTCCACAAATGATCCACGTCGGCCACAGAGCATCATGCAAAAAGAATTTTCCCGATAAGACGCCCTGCTATTTTTTTTGAAAGTTGCCCAAGTTGGACACTCAGCTTTTCTTTGATAAAACATACTGTAATTGAGTAAAATTGAGTTGACATTAAGGTGAAAAAAAGTAGATAAATAAGTTGATCGAAAATTGGTTAACATTTGGACAGTATTATATTTCTCATGTTACATTATAAAAATGTTAATATTAGAGGTGAAAGAAATCTATTACTATGAAAGATATGAAACCTTTAACAATAGTGAAATTACTGTGTAGTGGATTTTCAATATATATTCATAAGTTTTGAACATTAATATGTTACAATTTTAATTATTCGTGTTTTATTCGCTTTTGAAACATTTTATTTGAAATTAATATAAGACGTTCAGTGCTTAGTACAATTAGTTTGAGAAATCCTGCGCTTTAATTGAAGTCAACTATTATTCAAACGTCTTCTAATGATGGTTTTGAAACCGACATGTGTACAAGGACGAAAATATGATAGACATGAGTGGTAATATGACCCATTTCCAAAGTTTCCATTAAATTGAAATTCATCTACTCTAAATCTAGCATTTTTGAGTTACGACATGGCAGTTATATGATGGCTTGTTCTGATCACGATAGCAGTAGTACCTTCTATTTATTACCTCCCCGAATATTCTTCTAGCTAAAACTAATATAGAAAAGTTACATCCATACTTATTGTGTTACTTTTGTTGTCCTGTAACTATTTATACTTTGAATATCATATTACCCATTTATTTCTCTTTTCAGGTAAGTTTCCCACTACCGTCTACAGAGAAACGGTGTTTCTCCTAGATAGTAAGTACATACCATAATATTATGATTATAGCATCCGCATGATGATAAGAATTATTGACCGTATACGTCTAGCGCGTAGGTCATAAAACATAGTCCCTTTTCCGAACACTAGCGCGCGGAGTCGATGTACGTGTAGCTCACGAAGGATACCTTTTATTCAGGTCTACTTTTATGGCCTGGATCGCCCTTTTATAAGAGGCCTTGATCTCTCTGAGTCAAATTATGAATTAAACAAATCATGTAATACAAATTTGTTTTGTAAAACCGAACTTGGCCACCCGAACTTCGGAAAAACCAACAAGTGTCAGCTATTAACAGGAAGATGGCATCGCGAATCGAATTCTTTATCTTTGTTTTGACCCTCTCAGCCAGAATTGACACTTTCGAGATGAAATTTGTAAAAACTTGTTTTCATCATGCAGCCAATGTAAAGTGATATGTCGAAGAAGCTAAGCGTTGTGAAATATCACCAATTCAGAGAAGATAGAGTAATTAATGCCGGTCAACAATGGTCGTGTACCAATAAACATTGTACAGTTACCATGGTAACTAATTGCGCCTATTAGGTTCAGAGTGTGATAATTTTAAATTGGGAAATCAGGTCGTAATGTAGGAAATGAATATAAGGAATATTTTAGATCCTTTAGACTTCATAAAACAGATTCATCTTTCTCTAAACATATCCCGGGAACAAAACATACTTTTTCGAAAAGCATTCAGAAATACTGACATTTTTGATAATATTTTTGGAGGAAAATTTCGATAGGCAAGGTGAAGCAATTGTTAGGAAATATTTATTTTTAGACAGTGAGAAAATATTTCCTCACAGTTATTTCTAAATAAATTCAACACAACATTTTTGAATTGATTAATTAATTTTTGCCATATTTACATCGATTTCAGAATTATCACAAGTATTGAAGAAAATGGGAACTAATGGCGTTATTTTGCTGCATTTTATCGTCATTAATAATTTTATTTAATTGAAAATATATCTCCAAGCAATGTTTGATGATTTCCATTCGCCCAGCCTCTTCACCAAACCCAACCAACATCGTGACAGAAGACCGGTACATTTGGGCGGGTTTGGCAAATTCAAATATGTAGCCTCTACTTTAGGCATTTTCCTAAATTACTCGACAGGCAATATGTTCGCTTCCGTTCTTGCTTCCGTTCTATGGTTTGCCGCCTCAACTTTGTTGCTTACTATCGAGTTTTTTCTCAGATTGATCATTCCATCTGGTGATAACCTGAGTATCCTCCAACACAATGGTTATCGTGCTGTGCCACAGGGATCTGTATTGGCCCCAACAATGTTTCTGCTCCATATAAACGTACTTGGAGTACTCTCCACATGTTTGGAGTTCGGCTCCCAAACATACGCTGGAGCTCTTGGATTCTATCCAGAAGAAAGCTATGCGTTTGATTCATTATGTGACACTCACGAGTTCATTGACCTTTCCAGAATATCGTAGGAAGGTAGGAGATTTCTCCCTTTTCGATAAATATTACGGTCGGTGTTCATCAAAAATCTCGTATGTTGTCCTATCACGAGAGATTCCAGATAAGCGGACTAGACGAGCTCCAACTAGACACCCCTCCATTGTCAAGCTCGAAACCTGCTGAACTTTTTCCTACCAGACTTAATTTTTCTATCGAACTTTGGATAATTTTCGATTTGTGGAGAAATAATATGTAAACCTCTTGAGAAAAGTCAAATTCCCGAACTTTGTATTACCAGTCTCAACTTGTACTTCGACAGGCAATCGCCACATCGTTCTGGAATGTTTAACTTTTCCTACTAGGTATACAATGTACTATTTTCAAAAATTTTGCACTACTAGTGTGATTAAGGTAAGTAAGGTTTTGAAGTTAGGAACCACTGTAAGGTATCTGAGTGACGTTTCCTGTCTAATGATTCAAGCTAGCTCACTACGAACTCTATACTCAGAGTTCGTTGTGATACGTGTATTTAGCTACTCGATTGATCGGATTACCCAGAGCGCCAACTGCTTCAACCAGGAAAGTTAAGATAAAATCCTCAATCAAGAATTCCGGCACTACGAGGTGTATAAATGTTGATGATTATATCAGAGAAATACAGACAAGTATCAAATTAACAATTTGGTTTTAATTATCTAGAAAATTATAATTAGAACAAAACTAGTTTGATTAATAGCATACTCATTTTATCAAAACTTTGGAAAATTGAAAGTGGAACAAATCAGAATTCTGAAAAATTTGATTAATTGCATATAAATTATTAATTTCATTGAAGAATATAATTTTTAAACAAAGATTCAAATTCAGGAAAGAATTAATAGATGAAAACAATTTACGTCAGAGAACATAGATAATTGATTCAATATAGTTATTCCAACTAAGAAAAATTTTACTGTCCTTGAAACTAGGATAAGCTTGGAGAAAGTGCTCTGCCAGAAATTTCCCTCTACAACATGACCCAGGAAAAACGATGGAGACGTCTCAATCGTTTAAATCCTGAAATATAGACAATATAAGCAATACCTTGGCCTTAAGGGACGAATAATTAACTCAGCAGGAATAATCAATATAATCCCACAGCTGATTATGTTATCTTCACAATTTGCATATTCAAAATTATTGAAATTATTTCAATCTTGAAGAGAACTAGTGAAATACAATATTAAAATCTGAAAGAAAATATTTGGAAGATGAGTTACTTATTGAAGTTATGACAATTTATACTACAAACTATATAAAAAATGGTAGTCTTAAAGAGAATGAGTGAATGAATTTAGAAAACTGCACGAGAACAATTAGCCTATGGAGTATAGTAGACTGAAATTGTAATCGTACACTCTGAATGAATATATCATGATTCACTCGGAGATCCCATGAAACAGTAAATGAGAGTTTATTTAAGTTCCCTCACCAAGACTAGCCTAAAGAGACATATCCATCTCAAATTTATATGAGGAAGGTCAAAGAATGGTGATACGGAATACTATGTAACCAAGGGGATAATTGCTAGGTTAAACAAGCCTTAGAGAACGATATAAATCATTCATACTATTAACTTGACAAATAAGATAATCAATAAAATGAGAAGAAGAATATTGTAAATGATCATCTAATTTAGGTCCGAGCAAGAAGAAAGTGATCTGGTGTTAACACGTGGATAAGTCGATATTCATATAATTATTGCAAAAATATCATCACTCAGAGAATATACAAGGTCTATATAGTAGGCGCCCCCACTTGCTCCAAATTAAAAAAAAAATTACTGAATATTTTGAACTTTTTATGTGCTAATTTGGTCCCAAGCTTGAACATTTCGTGCTACAAAAATATAAAAAAAACACGGGTTTGAAGAGTGGGGGCGCTAGGTAGACGCCTTTTTGGCGCCCCCTTAACTAAAAAAAAACTGAATTTGTTAAAATAATTGAATATTTTGTACTTTTTATGTGCTAATTTGGTCCCAAACTTAAACATTTCGTGCTACAAAAATATATAAAAAAACACGGGTTTGAAGAGTGGGGGCGCTAGGTAGACGCCTTTTTGACGCCCACTTAACTAAAAACATAAACAAAATAATTAACAATATGCGTATAATTTTGTGCTATTTATGTGCTCTATGGAGAGCATAATCAAAAGTGTCCTGGACCATTTAGAAATTGATTTTCGCAGTGTTTAATTGCGGACGCAATTAACATATCTTTGGTTTTTTAAACAAAATAGAAACATGTCATTAAATGCTCATCAAAATTTACATGTTGATCATTTTTACATGGTTAATATGTACTCAAAAAGTACCCCAGTTAAAATAGACATTGAAAATGTTAAATGCAAGTACAAAAATCTCCGAGTCGAGTACATAATTAGCACATAAATCTGGTGTTATGTAAAAGTACTTTTGATACATATCAAGTAAAAAGTACATTGACTAGACGTCTTACCACCGCGCCTCCAGTAAAAATGAATTTCGAAAATGTTAATTGCAAGTACGAAATTTTCCTTATGCATATAAGTCGAGTACATAATTAGCACATAAATCTAATGCTATATAAAAGTACTTTTTGATACATCTCGAGGGAAAAGTACATTGACTAGACGTCTTATAAGCGCCCCCCCCCCAGTTACAATGAATTCCGAATGTTTATTTCAAGTATACAATTATCCTTATGCATGTAAGTCAAGTACATAATTAGCACATAAATCTGGTGTTATGTAAAAGTACTTTTGATACATATCAAGTAAAAAGTACATTGACTAGACGTCTTACCACCGCGCCCCCAGTAAAAATTAATGTCGAAAATGTTAATTGCAAGTTCGGAATTCTGCTTATGCATATAAGTCGAGTACATGATTAGCACATAAATCTGGTGTTATTTAAAAGTACTTTTAATACATGTCGACTAAAAAGTATATTGACTAGACGTCTCACCAGCGGGCCTCCCAGTTGAAACGCATTTCGAAAATGTTAATTGCAAGTATATAATCATCCTTATGCATATAAGTCGAGTACATAATTAGCACATAAATTTGATGTTGTTCAAAGTTACTTTTTGAATAACATCATATTTATATGCTTATTATGTACTCGACTTATATGCAAAAGGAGATTTTTGTACTTGCATTTAACATTTTCAATATCTATTTTAACTGGGATACTTTTTGGGTACATATTAAACATGTAAAAATGATTAACATGTAAATTTTGATGAGCATTCAATGACATGTTTTTTTTTTGTTTAAAAAACCAAAGATATGTTTATTAAGTTTAAAAGAAGTGCGTCCGTAATTAAACACAGCGAAAATCAATTTCTAAATGGTCCAGGACACTTTTGATTATGCTCTCCATAGAGCACATAAATAGCACAAAATTATACGCATATTTTTAATTATTTTGTTCATGTTTTTAGTTAAGGGGGCGCCAAAAAGGCGTGTACCTAGCGCCCCCAGTCTTCAAACCCGTGTTTTTTTATGTATTTTTGTAGCACGAAATGTTTAAGTTTGGGACCAAATTAGCACATAAAAAGTACAAAATATTCAATTATTTTTTTTTCATTTGGAGCAAGTGGGGGCGCCTACTATATAGACCTGAAAATACACATGTAACACTAGGTTTAGATACAATTAGACATCAAATTACGTGTTCACTGTCGATATTAATCTTTCAATATAGCCTATTGATCAAAAATACAGGAACGATAATAATTCGACTCACCCTGTGAAATAATCACACCAAGACGATTCCTCCCCTCTCATCGCGTGTCGCGTCACCTCTCCCGAGTTATCTCGCATTTTAAAATAATCAATTTGCTATATTAAGACATAGATGTCGTTGACCAACTCTTTCCAATTTCATATTCAATTTCTAGCTGAAACCGTTACTAGGATTGTTCAAGCAATTAATAATAATAATAATAATTATCTTCATTTTCTTGTTGACATTACATGGTATGTTTAGCAATAGTCATAGTCAAAGAGCATCACGTATGATAAAATGTCTCAATTAAATGGCTAAAAAGCAGAGCGCGTACATTTAAATCTAAAATAATAAAATCCGATAAAAGATCCAACACGATATGAGAGTAATACTAGGATTTATCATGTTCATTAAATTCACTCAACGTATAAAAACATTTTCCAGTAGGAAAGGTTTCAGACCAATAATAAAAAAGGAGATAGAATCACATGTTTCAATATGATCTGGAGGGTTATTGAATGAATTGACACCCATATGACTCGAAGAATTTTGTACCAATTTAAGCCTCCTATATGTGGCCCGAATATGCTTATTCTGTCTTGTGTCATAGTCATTTACTTCTCTATTTCTAGTCAAGTTTTCTTTATTTAAAAATACGTATAATCACATTTCCGAAATTACAATTCCCGTAAGGGTTAAAATTTGATATGTTTCGAATAATGGTCAACATGAATGATTTCGTGGTACGCCTGCCATGCACCTGACTATTTTCTTCTGATGAACGAATACATCAGAGGGTAGAGCAGACATTCCCCAAAGGCAAATTCCATATGCTAATCTGGACGCAACTTGTCCAAAATATATAACTAGGAGATGATTTAAATTCAGAACATATTCAATATTTCCTCTAAGGATGTAATCAATTGAGTTCAATTTAGTCGATAATTCCTGGCAGCGCAATTTCCAGTTTAAATCTGTATGTATGGTTAGCGCTAGAAAATTTATATTATTCACGCAGTGTAAGATATTGTGGCAATATTCCATAATCCAGTCCTGGAATTCATATACGATGACATGCAGAGTCAGCGGCGACGCGGGGACCCACAAGGCGCAGCAGCGGTGAAGTTTGTATCTATGTGGCGACATAGTTAGCTTTTAGACTTACACTCACTTTAGTATTGGCTGCAGGGCAATAAATGAATGTGAAGATCATATTATTCAATATCTACCCCCTTGCCCTGAAGTGATGATCAATAAATCAGAGAAGAGCGTCACAAAATTGGTGGAGGTGCCGCGCACATTATAATTTTCTTATATGTTAACAAGAAGTAAAACCAGATAGTTAATAGTGAGAGTGTCCGCCATCAGTGTTCCTAGAATGAGTGATGATGAAAGCATGGCAGACGCCACTCCGAGTTACCAGAATTGTACCAAATAGTCACACTGAGAAAGTTTGGAGGACGATCTCACGAAAATGTTGAAAAATTTTAAAATTTTGAACGTGCATCAAAGGCAAATCGCTGGTGCGAAAGAAAAAAACTTGCACCAACTCCCATGTTATCCGGAGCATATGGCTTTGGATTATTTTGAAGATGCAGAAGACCAAGAACTAACGTACCAAATTGCTTGCAATAAGTTGAAGGGAACATTTAAGCGTCCTGCTAACGATGAACGAACTTACTTGTTGAATGCCAAACAAAACCAACAGGAGGATACTTGGGACTACTCCCAGAAAGTTTTGAAATTGTGCCGAGGTGTTGATCCTGAGATGCAAGAATCCCAACTCCCAAAATTCATTCTGAGGAGACTACGAAAGGACTCACTGGAGAATGTTAACGGTTGAGATCGAACATTCAGAAAGTGGAAATAACAAGTTTCATAGTAGTCGAAATCCTTCAGGACCAAGCAGTTCCAGACAGCCCCCAGAATTCGAAATCCAAGAGTTATCGAGCCGGATTCAACAATTTGAATCTGTACAATGTGGGCGTCAAGCGAATAATTATTACTATGAAGAACCTCTCAGGAAAAATTATAATCCACATTTTAAAAATGTAATTAAGAAGGAAAATAATAATTAAACATCTGATGGTCGAGTAAAATCTTTCACATGTAATAATATTGGTCATCATGCAAAAAACTGCAATTCTCGGCAGTGAATTTTACTGCCCCTCCTAAATTTTACACTAGTAGAATACTTGTCAAGGAGTATCTCAACAATCAATTCAAAATGCCCGGCGCCTCCACCAGTTTTGAGACGCTTTTCTTCGATTTATTGAGCATCATTTCAAGGCAAGGGGGTAGATATTGAATAATATGATCTTCACATTCATTTATTGCCCTGCAGCCAATACAAAAGTGAGTGTAAGTCTAAAAGCTAACTATCTCGCCACATAGATACAAATGTTAATTGAATAATATGATGTTCCCATTCATGTATTGCCCTGGAGCCAATATAAAGGTAAATAAGCCAATAAGGGTAAACCAATTGGAAAGCGTCAGAATAGCTTCCTTACAGTCATTCTGTAATTCTGATTCCTCACCCGTAATTATAACTGATGTATCATCAGCATATATAGAGAGAGATGCTGTAGGTGGTAATGGTTTTTCTAGATCGTTTATGTAGAGTAAGAATAGTTTAAGTCCCATAATTCTGCCCTGTGGTGTCCCTATATCTGTGGACAAGTGGAATCCACGAATGTTCTTATATTACCTGAAACATAGTTTATCGACACATATTGTTGTCTATTTGCAAGAAAAGATGATATACAAATTAGAGATTTATCTGTGATTTCATATTTCTCCAATTCAAGTGACAAACAAAGCAGTCAAACAAACGCCCTGCTGAGTCTAGAAGTAGTAAGGAATGTAATGTTACAGAGTCTAAATTTGAACACCCCCTACAATTTCAATATCATGTACAAGCAAAATAAATCTAACTTTAAAATTTCAAAATTTTCTTTCTATTCTTCACACATGTTCACCTCGTGCGCTGCCACTCGAACGCCGAATCATTCCTTCATAATTTCCCATATCTAGGCCTTTTTAATGTTCATTTCCCATGACATAATCATTATTTGTTCCAAAACATATTTGTAAGTATAATTTTCTCAAAGTTCCTCATACTGTGGGCTAGTTTAGAGCGTCTATATTGCATTTTTTGGAATAAAGTATGTGAAAGGAGTAAATTATTCATGATATGAAATACCAATTTTACGTTGTCCGGTAACCCTACGTCAGCGGAAATAAAACCATAACATATGGCTATCAGCAAGACTATAAAAGTGTTCAATAATCTGACTTACACCGTTCTCTTCCCTTATTCATGTCTGGTTATTCAGCTAATAAAGTGTAAATTCTATCATTCCCAGAACAGAAAAGCGTTTCATACGATTCAGTGGAAAAATTCTATTCGAGAGAATGGAATATGATTTGTTTTCATGCCATTGGTGATAAAACTGTCAGTTTTTGCCCAACTTATAGTACGGCCAGCAACAAGTTTATGGAAGGAGGAATTATAGTTTATTATAACCGTTCTCACCAGTGCCTTTCTACACAGAAATATACGGGGTACAATCATTGAAGCAGAATAGAATGGAACAGATTTTATTCATGTAAATACAAAATAAAGTTAAAAGCAGTTAGTTCAAGGAATCTCGCGCTTTAGTTGATGTGAATTACTTTTCAAACATCTTCTGATGATGGTCAAGAGACTGAAAGGTACTGCATGTCCTTTCCAAGGACAAATGTTGGATAGATTATGAGCTAGATTCAAGTAGAAGAAAAGTTATATTTGGTGAGAAACTCCAAAACGTTTCAAATACTGAGGTATCCAAAACTTCAAGTGTGGGAAAGATACATGTGTATCAACTGCAATTTAAATTTAAGGACTACAATATGTAGAATAATAATAACAATAAGTTTCTACATTAGTTCACGTCTAACATAATGAGGAATATCACACTTAAGAAAAATTATTGGCGTTAATACACAAAAGATGCTAAACTGGATGATTCAATGCATTTAAGACTCTGGTATTTTGAACCCATATTGCCGGCTCATTCAAGCTCTATATATCAAAAATAGAAAATAACATAGAATGTAATTCCAAATCTGTCTGGTAATTTTTTCATACCGAAACTGGAAGCAGTTCTATTCCTGATCACGTTCAATTTAATAATTTTAGCTACTCTAGTCCTCATGATATTGTTAATGTCTTTGCGAAGTATTTCCAAAGTATCTATATTAGTTCAAATTCAACTATTAATAAGTATTCGGATGACCTCAGTAACTTCAATAATAATATGCTATCTTTTCCAATTGTTATCAAATTACTAAAAGACTCAAAGCAAGTCACACGAAAGTTCCAGATCAAATTCCTGTTTTCTTCGTGAAAGATTACATCAACATATTCGCAGCATCACTGGCATTTATATATTCATCAGCCTTGAAATCGC
Organism: Endomychus coccineus; assembly: GCA_958510875.1. NCBI lineage: Eukaryota > Metazoa > Arthropoda > Insecta > Coleoptera > Endomychidae > Endomychus > Endomychus coccineus. Next base: position 32,533,498 of record OY294070.1, on the reverse strand, counting down.
ATACTTTTCCGGATCTGTGGAAAGTTTCAAAATTAGTATCATCATCAATAACTTCTGCAAAATATTTGATTATATCTTATATGCTGCTACTTTCAATCATGTAAAACTGCCCATATCCCCAGAGCAGCGTAGGTTCATGACTGGCAGATCAACTGTTACTAACTTAAGTTGCTACAGTTGCTACTTGGCTGATGTTATTGATTAGGGTGGATCGTTGATTGTATCTACCTGAATTTTGCTGAAGCATTTGATATAATGGATCACAGTTTTTTATTTTATCAAATGTATAGCTCTGGATTTACAAATCACTCTATTAAATTTTGGGATTCTTACCTAAGTGATAGATATCAATATGTAGAGTTCTTGAATCGTATTCTCTCATGCTACCTCAGGTATAACTCAAGGATCAGTACTTGAACCACTTGTATACAATCTCTTTATCAATGACATTCCTTCTTTATTCGTCTGTTATTTTCTTCTCTACGCCGTTGACTCAAAATTTTATTCGGCAGTGAAGCATTCTTTATGTTGTATCTCATTGCAGCATGACTTGGATGCACTCAGTACTTGGTGTGTAATCAATCATCTGTAGCTTAGTATTAGTGAGTGCACTGTGATGAATTTACCAAGAAAACTACACCTATTATTTACAATCATCAACTTGTTGCTCGTTACTATAGTTTCATAATCTTGGGAATTTTGTTTGATTCGAAATTCTCAATTCTTTCTAGTGCCTACAGAATGCTTGGCTTTATCATCCGGAATAGTCGCCTATTTAACAATAGTTATTCAATAATAATATTATACAATCAATTTGCTAGTTCCCAGTTCGAATATGCTTCAGTTGTGTGAAACCCTCATTATTAAATTCATATAAACAATATAAAGCTCGTGATTCGGCGTCTCTTACGATATTTCGCCTTTAAAGCTGATGGTAATTATCCATCTAATTGATTTTCTCACCTGGTTCTATTGGAGATTCTCTCGCATATAGTCATATAAACGTTGGTCAATTCATAGTATTTTATTGCTGTATAAGGTGATTTATAACCTGGTTGACTGCCCTGTGATATATCAAGGGTAAGCCGAGAACTGCTCGATCCTCCGACTGACGCAGGATGCGATAGCGCCTGCTGTCAGGTTTCAAACACCAGACATCCTCATAACCAAGGGGACAAACTGGGAAAACAAGGACTCTGGGCCGCTTCCTCCAGGGGGACTCGTGTGGCAAGTCTAGCGGAACCGAAGTCTACTCGTGTACACCCAGAAGGGAGATTTCAGTTTCCCTAGGTGACCACGCAACCGTTTTCGAGCTGAAGTCTGTGCAATACGGACATGTGCCCTGAAAAACCTCAGATTAAACTACCGAGATAGGCGGATTTACATCTTCACTGACAGCCGAGCGGCCCTGGGCGCACTACGCGCCCACAGAATGACTTCTAGGCTTGTTTTGGAGTGCAGGGAAACTCTGGTTCAATTAGCCAGAAGGAACAAACTCCAGCTAGTGTGAGTACCTGCCCATTCTGGTGTGAAGGGAAACGAAGTGGCCGATGAATTGGCTAAACGGGACACCTTGAGCGCCCCTGACCTCGAATCAAGGGGCGCGCACTAAGTGCTCCGGACTCGTCCGCCCCCCGTTTTGATTGATTGATTGATTGTTATTACAACCGAGTCAAAGGACAACTTGCCATCAACAATTTACAATCTTCATCAATAGCTCATGTGTTGAAACAAATAACTTTCTCCAATCAAACAACGAGTGGATTGAGATTGAGCTCATTTTAAGCGTTGAACATTGATAAACTCAATGTTAGTAATTTAACGTTAGATGCCAACCGAAAATTTCGATTTAAGACACTCCTATTTATGAAGTGTAACCATAGAAATAGGTTAATTATAGTTTGCAACACTGATTATTGTATGACAAATGTTAATGAGCTATGTTATATTCATAGAGTTCGTAACGGAACTCTAAAATATTGAATAATTATTTAATGGGAAACACGTAGATTGATTGTAAATTTTAGATTTCGTTTATATTAGTATTTCAAATTGATAATTCCGAATAATTATATTGTTGTATGTGAAGATAGTACCGGGCATTCACATCCGTGTAGTTTAAGTGTCAGTTTTGCATTCAGTTCCATTCATAAGTCGCGTATATTTTGATTGCATTCAGAAACGTTCATATTCGTGTCAACAAAAGATATCGGAACAGATGTTATCAAAAAAATGGCACAAAATGGACGAACTGGTGAACCATCATGAGCGCGAAATGAGCAAAAAAGGGCTCGGCTAGAGCTGGTGTAGGTGAGTTAACCAGAACCTCGATTGGTATAAAAGAACGCCTGGCAAGCGTTGAATATAATTATTGTCAGTGAGACACAGCGAAAGGACAGCCAGAGTGATTATTCCAGAAGCAACCAACTGTGCCGCGAAAAGTGAGTGTTCCGCCTGTTCCCATTGGAGTATAAGGCTGTAATAAGGGGAAATAGCCTGTTTGGACCATGGTCAAAGCATACAGGTCTGCCGGAGCCTCCCTCCTACTCTTTTTAAAATTCAAGTGCAAGCTGATTGGTCGTTCATTTCGTTTATTTAATGTTATTGACGACGATATAATATGATGTTGTTACGTGCCGGCGATGTGATTGGAGGAGCTAGGTGACGTCACCTAGCGCGAGAAACGATGAAAGGGAGGCTCCGGCAGACCTGTATACTTTGACTATGGTTTGGACCGCGTTCTCACCAATTATTGTTTCAGAGCTTCCTTGTGCTTCCCCCGAGTCGGGAAAAATTATAATTATACATACTATAAATACATTATTGAGAAGTTCCATGGACCTATTATCCTAAGGAGACAGAATTGTTTATATTCAAACACCACCAATTATTGTTTCAGAGCTTCCTTGTGCTTCCCCCGAGTCGGGAAAAATTATAATTATACATACTATAAATACATTATTGAGAAGTTCCATGGACCTATTATCCTAAGGAGACAGAATTGTTTATATTCAAACACGATCAGACATTGTCAAATTTCGGGCCACTCAGACCGTTGTATATTACAAGTATGGCCGTATGGAATGTGCGGTTGCCGGATTAGTTGTTCTGTGTGCCGGATTGTGATTTGTTATTATTATAAAAACGTCCATAGCATTATTCATTCGTTATATTAGAAGCAATACTGTTGAAATGTCGTTTTCTCTGAAACATATTCCATAATTCATGATAACTCGGAATATACAATCGAATTAGAGAATATTTCAATTTTCAAATATAGAACTATTCCATTCCATTGTATCATTTGTTCAGAAAGCGATGACACCACGCACCTTTCATGAATGAGGAATTGGTTCTGTACTACGCAATTTGACAGCTTTCATATTTCACGTATCTATTTCGAAGCGGTGTTGCCTTACAAGTGGTACCAAGTTCTCAATCATAGTTACAGCGTTACAAATAAGGAGTAATTATGACTCGGCAAAAAAGAGGATAGTTGGTTTTCTTTGTCATACTTCATGTAATCATTGCGACAAGTCAAATGGAGTTTTATGAATGAGATGTTTCGCCACCTTAGGATAATAGGTCAGTGGGAAGTTCCGTGTTTATCTAAAACGACTTTCTGCAATAGCATTTAAGTAGTCCAGAAGTAACCAAGTATTAATTGCAATCAAAGCCTGCAATTCTAATGCTATCCAGTCTGCCCTATTGACCCCTGGATACTTACTTCACTGAGACTACCCCGAGACAAGGCTATCCGTAGATAGCACAGTGATTCGCTTTGTGGTAAGGACCCTAGCAGAAGCCCTTGACGAGGAGTAAACCTCTACAGAATCTGGCGCCCGAGAAATCAGCATAAAAGTCAATCGGATTCAGATCTGGTAGACTTGAAGGAGTATTGAAGCCGTAGAAAGTAATTATCGCCAAAAGTAGCAAGGTATGTCACAAGTTCAATGAGCAATGCAATAATTCATGAATGAATTCACATTGTTTGAAACTATTGACACATTGAGACTTAACCTCAAACTTATACTTGATCAAATAAACGTAACATCTATTTGAATTTAAATGAAAAAAGTGTTCACTTATGTTATAATTATAACTCCTACATAGATATAAAGAACCTGAGAATAATTTAACCAAAGATAAGTCATTCCAGAGAAACTGTGATTATCATTATTACACTCCAATTAGAACAGAATCATAAAAGGATAATTTGAATAGCAAATCATTTTAGTTCATTAAGAGTAACAAGCTAGCCTGAAAATTGAAACAAGGCAAAGTGCAAACAACGTGAACATTTATCAAAACCTATAATACATAATAACATTCAAATTAACTATTTTACAATCAACATTGGCATTTGAGAGCTATATAATCTGATCATATGAAACGTAATCAATCAAAACTCCCATAAATAATAATAATAATACGTAAAGACGAAAATATATTTGACAAATGTGTTAATGTCACCTATTTCCCAAGAATTTGCATATAATAACAATTCAAAAAATTACATCAATGACAGAAATCAGAAATTAATACACTACACCAAATAGCTCTTCACAAAAAAAGTATTATCGAATCTAGATAATCGAGATCAAAAAACTCGATTGATTCTTCCTCTAATCGCTTGAAAATAGACCTCCATACTTTGAGTCGCAATGGTCTGTTCGCTCCACTCATACGACCAAAAAGAAGGTGCAATCTACCAATAATGGAATTGATTGTTTCATTGATACATTATGGAAAAAAAATCTGAATATTCGATTGTCAGAGAGCTGAATGCCTTAGATACTAAAATAAATATCAAATGGCATGATATTATACAATTAAATTTGCATGTGTTAATGTCACAGCAGATGAATTAACGTGTTAGTTGTAGAATATATGGTAATTAAACTCATTAAATATGTGCTCATTTCCAACGTCAAGTGAAAGATTTTCCTATTCTGTTATCGAATAAAGTAAGCACAGCTGTTACTTGTATACTGTAACAGTGAGTGCATGAATAATGTAACAATTTTTATCGTTCTAATTAAGGCACGCAACGTACCATGTTTAGAGCCATTTTTAAGATTTTGTACTGTTAAAATTGCAAGAACAATGTAGCTTGATGGATATAAGCATGCTTGGAAATATGACCGAACGACATCCAGCCATATTAGCCTCATTAAAATAGTGTGGACTAATTAGGTGAGGTGAATGATAACAAGGTGGAAACGAATATTTTTATTCAGTGGAATTGAAGAATAATCAGTCAATATGTAGAAACTCCTATGCTCATTTTGTCATGAGAGCGTTGAGGATTCCTGGATGTCCAGTTCAGTGTGTTGATCGAAGACATCCAGGATTGTGAATCCTGATAATACTATCTTAAACATTCAAGTTATTTTCATAATTTGGACTAGTATATTCTAGGAGGACAACGTGGAAAGTCCCTGGAAAATGAAACAAGAAATTATTTATTTGGTAAAAACTTACATTATTTCTCAATATAATCTCCCTGTAGCCCAATAACTTACGTCCAACGTTTTTCCAATTTTTCGAGCAATTCCAACTAATACGATTTTGGCAGTCCTCCAAAATTTTCAGCCACGAGCTTATCGTTGGAGCCAAATCATAATAAACATAACATAATGGAAATCACGGGAGGGCAAATCGGGAGAATGTGTTTTTTTTGGGTGCGACGTGGTTGAAACCCTTTATGTGACATCCCATAAGGTAGTGTGGGAGTCCCTGAGTCCCGAAATTAATCACCTCAGATATACCCACTAAACACTCCACCTCGTGTGGTAGGCTCGATCCTGCAACCAGGGCAGTCACGATGACACTTGGGCTTGACAGCCCGTTGTATCTTGCCGCACCACTATCTCGGGCCATCGGGAAAATTCCGCAGTCGCTGGATTCTAACCCGCGACCGGCAGCCACAGTGATTAGAAGATCGATGCTTCTACCACTGAGCTACCTGGAGATTATGGTTGATGACGAACCAAATCGTACGGCAATTCATGCAATGTTGCTATAGCGACTGCGCACCTGTGCACCGGTGCGTTATCCTGGTGGAAGAGCTCTTTTTGTTCAGCCAAATCCGCTTTCGTTCCAAATTGGAGTGGAATCGATCCAAAAGTTCTGCATAATATACGTCTGTGATCGTTTAATCGATATGGACGGTACCGTGTGCATCCCAAAAAACTGTCGTCATGACTCTGTTGACCGATAAACCCCTTTTAGCGTTTCCCGGTATCGATTCGCTAGGAAAAGTCCACTGTTTTGACTGCTCTTTGGTCTCCGGTGTGTTGTGATGATTCCATGTTCCCACCACGGCTACGAAACGACGCCAAAAGTACTTCTTATCGCACTAGAACATCACCAAACACTCCTTTGAACTTATAACACTGTTTATTGGCTTATTGTCAACAGAGAGCAAATGCGGTAGACAGCTTTCTCATATTCATAAGCGTTTGCAAAATTTCACGTACCCGTTTAGTTGAGATGACCACAGCCTCTGCAATCTCGTGCACTTTTACTCACCGATCTTCCAAAATCATACCATGGATTTTATCGACGATTTCTGGCATTGTAACCTCAATTGGATGCCCAGAACCAATGGCGTCCTCCATGGTTATACTACCACAACGAAAATCCGCAAGCCACTTGTGACTCATTACAACCGATGGTAAGGAGTCCCCATGATGTTTAACAAGCGATGCTTTGGTTTGCGTATGTTTTTTCCGCGCAAGATATAATGTTTAATCAAGACGCGAAATTCACCTTTTCCCATGTTTACAAGAAATTTCCAGGTTGCTAGCTTTCGATGGGTGTCAGAACAGAGATGAAAGACATATCACTCTGGAAATTTTAATGCGTTCCAGTTAAAGATGGTACATCAAATGTCACATTTGATTCTCGATTGTGGCGCCATCTGTTTCATTTTTCAGGGACTTTTCACCTTGTCCTCGTACATTAGGTTTGAATTGGTTCATATTCAACGAGAGCGAAGGCGAGGACTACGGTTTGCGGGCGTGGAATATTCCATTAAAAACGAGTTAGTAGACTAGACTTCCTCTAAGAAGCTTTTACAATCAATAATAATAGTTTTGTCAAACTTACTGTTCCGTAAGCAGTGATAACCTTCTAATAACTTCACAAAGTATTGCTTAATCTTGAGTCAATGAACAAGAATCCTTGTCTGTGGAAGAGTAACTTGAAACGGATGAACTAAAAAAAGTCAATATGTAATCATAGCAACCAGAACAAAGGTGGCCAAATGCACGCTGTTACCTAACAAGGCGTGTACTAAGATGAATAGATAATCCAAGGAAGCAGATAAACCGTTTCCCATTGATTGAAAGCAAAGATAGAATATACATTCCGACACAGCCTGTTGAAATGATATATGTTACAATTTAATTTTTAATCATAGAATAGATAGTTTTATGTCATGAAATTAAATAAATTTTGATGGTTCAATCAGGAGAAATTTACTATTATCTAAAAATTTCAAGAAATAACAAGTAGTCATCCAAAGAAGAAGAAAATGTGGACATAAATCAATAAAAATTATATAGAAAAGACTTAAGATAAAGATTGAATTGATAAAACAAGAAACTAATTCATTGTAGAAGTAATATTAATATGAAATCAGAAGTAATGAAATAAAGCTAACATGAGTGATATCAGAAGGAAGGGAAGAATTTTGGGAATAATATAATATAATTGGGGAAAAGCAATAGCAAATGATGAATTCATAATTGGAGGTAGCGTCATTTGAATTAGAATGTCAACAAATGGGAATAAAAAAGATAAAGACTACTACAATTTCAGGATGTTTTTGGGGAGGTGAGATTTTTGGACGCTATTGAGTATGAAGACATTTTCGACGTGGAAGACGAGATTCCATTTTCTGCATTAACTATCATGAATATAGTTTAGAGAGAACTATGCAACTATTGATCTAAATGTATTGACTGATCACCACAGTTTCGGTATTCAAGAAATCGTAGAAGAATTACGCACTGGTGAAACAAATTCTGACATTGAAAATGCAAATAAAGAATCTGAAGCTCGCACATCAAGCATTACAGATATGGGTGAAATTTGTAGAAAGCTTATCGATATTCGAAACTTTTTGTTCAGTAACGATACAACTGAGCTTACACCAAAAGTTGTTCAGCTTTTATCGAAATGTGATGGTCGAGCTTTCCAAATGAAACTAGAAAAACCCAAAGCAAACATCAATGAAGCAATTTTTGGGAGTATAACTATTTGCATGTAATAAAAAACTTACAAGAAGTAAATGTTGATTCACTCATGTACCTATTCGTTTCAATTCATATATTTATTCATATATTCATCAAAGTAGCATGTTTGTATGGTGCCATAAGTATTTCATCTACTGTAGTCTAAATATGATATACCTACTCACAAAATGATGTAACATGGTACTCTATTGATGAATCTCTCTAAAACTTCACCTCAATCTATTTATTTATTAACAGTGTGGCCATTTGATTTTGAGAACCATGACACGTTGGAGTTCGATCCCAACCATTGATCAGCCAGAACAAACTTGAAAAATATCATTGACACTCACCCTTCTCTTTCACAAGACAATTAAGATCTTAACACACTGGAAAATAAGTGGAAGGAGTAACGGTAGTATTAATCAGATAAACTCGTACTCAACAACAATAAAATTTAATAATAAGAAATAACAATTAAATGATAATGATAATAATTAAAGAATGTATGATAATTAAAGATAATAAAAATGAATATTATAATTAACTTTATTACTGATAAGTAAAGTGAGGCAAATATGAAGAAAAAAAGTAGAATATATATGAAAGAAATTTAGTTGAAATATGAAACAAAAAATTTAAATATGAAATTATTTAAAAACTAATATTTTAATTTTCACAATCGATTGCTTTTTAATGGGGTAGTTTGAAATAAAACAAAACATAGTTCAATATTTTGTTATTTAAATATATATCTACCGGAACAATTTTTACATGATTAATTTAATTATTAAAACAATAAACAATTGAGTATTTCTCGCAATTCTCTAACAAAAAGTTTCGCCTCCTATCAGTATACATATGTTTAAATGCAGAAAAGCTTCTCTCTACGTCAACAGACGTAATAGGGGCGTTTTTCAAATGTGACAAAATTTCTGGTTCCAATGTAAACGTTTCATCAAAATCTCCAATTAAACCATTGGCTGCTTGTGAAAGGAATTTGTAGCCATGGTTCTCATCTATTACTGCTTTGAATTTTTAATATATTTGCTTTCCAATATGGAACATTTCTGCATTTTTTGCTCAAATTCTTTTATTAAATTTACCGCCTCTATCAAAGATAATTTGGATGACTCTAATTGGATAATAGTGTTTGAAATGAAATTATAATTGGTTTTGATAAATGAAACTTGTTGACATAAAATGTGATTGGTCAGCAATTTTTTGGCTTGTTAGAGAGGCTGAGAAGAATCATCTTCAAATTCTTGTGTAACAGCTTTTATTTGCGTAAAGTCTTCGGCATGAAAATAAGCAGCCTCTAACCACGTTCCCCAACGGGTTAAAACGGGCTTAGGTGGAATAGGAAGATTAGGTAAATGCTCTCTATAAAATTGACTTCTAAGTAGAGCTTTTAAAACTATTTTTCTTACGCAAGATATCAAATCATTCACAAGGGGGAAGTTTTTTTCCAACTTCTTCTGTTGTTTCATCTACACTTATGGAAAAATAATCATTCACTATCTCTAATCTGATGCTATTAAGTAACGAGGAATATAAATTGTCAATTTCTGTTCTTCTTAGAGTTCTTTCGCTTGGTATATCAAATTTACAATACTTTTGAAGAAAAGGTTGGAAAGTATCGTTTGACTGTGCTGATAAGGGTATATTTGACGTCACCAATGCTCGACATAAATCTTGCTCACTTGAAGTTTTGGCAACATTAGAGTGAAAGCACTTTGATGTTGACGGTTGCTTTTTTCCTTCAGATGTCCCTTCGTTTCGTTTAGCCACATGTGATGCAGTTTTAACATGCTGTTCTATTAGAAACCTCTTCTCGGATGTAATCTACAAATACGAAATACCATATGTAGAGCAAATTTTCTTCACACCGAAAAATCCTAATATTTGAAATCTTGAAAAGTTACGTGAAATACACCTTACGCATATTTGATAAACCCTCTCCATGACACACCTTGTATAGCTTGTTTTTTAGAAACATTTCTTTATGTTGAAAAGTCTGTATAGCTTTGAAAATAATAAATTTTTACTTACAATTTTGCTGCAAACTGAGCAGAATACTTTTCTCACGTCCATAGACAACTCTGGCCACGGTTTAATCCACATAGACACTTTGACACAACGAGGTCTAGTATAGACCTCGTTGCTTTGACACTTGCCATTTTAAATAGAAACACCGGCACACTTCAAAATCTAAATTTAAATTAACTCTGGAATTGTCGACACAACTTTAAAAAAAACTTTTAGTAATTATGCCCCTCCTCGTGCCCTTAGTTTGGCAACAAATAAATGGACCCCAACGGTGTCGGGTAATTCATTCTTAGTACCTACTTCCGGATTAAGTGAATATTTTAAACATCAACAATATTATTGGGATTTACCTTGTAATTGTCCTTTTCTTAAAATTATACCTGCTACATGCAAAACCAGTCAAGCAACACAAATTGAGAGTTTTTAAATTTACTTTAATCGCAAGAATAATGAAATGTTTTTGTTAAATTATATAGGAAGGAATTGTTTGTAAATTTGTTACAGATATGCTAAAAATTGAAAAATTGTTGAAAATATGAAAAATTCGGAAAAATTTCATATAATATGAAAAATATGCCAAATATGAAAATTTCATAAATGCCTCACTTTACTAATAAGAATAGAAACTAATATCAAAATCTATACTCAAATGAAAACAAACCTAGATAATCCTACTCAACTAAAAGAGAGATAAAACTGAGATTATTGAATTGATACCCAACCAGGATGAATCTAGGGTATCGGAACTGAATGAAATGATTTGAAAGTATTATTAAAATTAACTTGAATAAAAACTGAGAACAGCTTTGATCGAAAACTCTGATTTATCGAAATCCACCCTTCTTACCAAAAACACTCTGAAGAAACTATTAAGTTGAATTAATTGGAATTAAGTGTCACGTAATTTCTCAAGAGATTAATTCAAGCTAGAACAAATAACTGAAGGTTTTGGGCATTATCCCTGGTATTTGTAATGCATCCTCTTTCTCAAGAACCAATCTACAATTCGGAAAAGGATCCTCGAATCGTTTGACCAATAAGCAATAATATTCCTCTCTTGAGATCTTCAGTTCAGAATGTTCTCGGTGGGGATTCCTAAATCTATCTGTCCTTTTCCAAATATCGTTAACTGATTTGAATGTACATAAAACATCTCCAGATGGTTAACATTAAGATTTTACATGTAGTTACCCACTAGTTTCTTGTCCTATATTGGTTATTGATCTTGACAGGTTTATGATTTCCTTTACACAAAACCTTTGTGAACTTATTGCAACCCTCTCAATCATATCAGCTATGGTATCATATCACCCTAGTTGAAGCGAGTGTGAATTGTCTTACATCTATTTTAGAAGTTCCTTTACTTTTCTCAAGCTACATTTGTTATTGAAAACATCTGGCAACCCCTAGAAGTTCTTTACTTTTAGGTATTGTGATTTTACATGGAATTTTAATTTTCTAAGAATGATTTTGTTTCTAAATATTGGGAATAACCTGTACATAACCCTTATTACAATGAACATAAATAAAACCACGTTTTCCCCAACCTCTCAATAACGGTCTCCTCTCTATAACGGCCACTTTTACAGTTTACTCATTTGGCCGCTGTTTAGAGGTTTTACTTTATCGCACTCATTAACTGGCAATGCACCGGACTATTCGACTCAATCTGTATGTTACCGAAGCGTTGCTTGCGGCCAACATCGGGCGAGCAAGAAGAGAGTGAGGTAAGGATACAGTTTGCCTTCAGTTTCAACCTGATGTGTATTCGTCATTGGTCAGACAGTTTGATTTTCAGGTAATCATCATCCTAATACCCTCAAAGCCAAGGGACAACTGCACCATCTCTGCCCTCCCCCCTCTGGGGGGCTATGTCGTTCATGGATTGATTACACAAACGTTGGACCATTTTTCAGACTATTTAATATGTGTATAGCGATATGGCAGTATATGAAAGAGAAAACAAATGAATAACCCCATATCAAGATTAGGTAGATATCCACATTTCACTTCCGCTTTCGTTAGCGATGTTTCCAGTATTATTGCTTGCCTCTGTCAAAAATTTGAAATATGGCTCACATTAATACAATAATCAATCCATTTATCCGCGTTAGGCGTACACGCGCAATCATATCAATTATCATTAGCAAAATTAACGTTAACCCCTTAAACCAGCTGCGCGTGAAGTAACTATTCGGGAGTATCCGAGCGGCGCCGGCGGTCGGCTCGAGAAATGATCACAGCTACGTCTAACGGTTCAATTGCGAACATAGCAGGCTGGCAAAAGCTGTATAGTCCCGGCCGGCGGCGGGGTCGATATCTCCATAGTAACATAATACTCGCGCCTCTACTTCCTTTAATGCCTCATTTTACACATTTACGCCATACCTGACACTACTTTAAATTGGGATACTCGACCTTGGGGCGACGTAATCCGCATACACTCGGCCATGTGGCGCCCGTGTATGTCGGCCGAGAAGGCGTCTATCGATTGTTTATAATGGACGCTTGTTATCAGCTGACCGGATGCCGTTTATTGTTTCTCGAAAACCGTTACGGTGGTGTATTTGCGTAAAGTTTATAGCTTGACTTCCGGAAATCAGCTAGTAGTCTTGATTTAACATGAGCTAAAACCAGTATAATGTTGTTTCTCTCCGAAATCAAGACTGTGTATTTTCGAGTTTAATATCAATAAACTTTTTTGTAGCAATTATGCTTTCCACATTCTCATTTGTACTTATTCTGGATCATCTTTCGAATTTGCTCACTACTATTCCCTTGGCGTAACGCATAAGCGTTGCAGAAACAACGATCGATAAAAAAGCGTTAATGCAAAACATTCCTCAAAGTCAACAATCAGAAACAGTCTTTGTTTTTGACCTTAAGAATTCAGTTTACTATCAAAAGTTTGAGTTTCAATAGTAACACCTAAATATTGAATTTAATACTAATAAACTCTCGTCAACTAATGATCCTCGAAATTGGATTACAGTGACGAACCGATTGGGGAAGTGGAGGAGGGAGTCGCTATCAAAACTAGGATTAACATTATTTTCTAAAATTATCAGCTTCAAACAAATGTTTGTTGTTCTCTATTTTCCGTCGAGTTTATTATCTCCATGATTTGAAAAAAATTGAGAACTGCCATTATATACCATTAGTTTTTTTTGTTTATTAAAAGACAAAACTGAAAAAACATATAGGTTTTGCATATCACAAATTGAAGGGTATTGTGATTATATAAAAATCAAATTTATACCAGAAGAAATAGTAAGTAGTAGATTTTGAATTTATTCATAATGCAGTGTTAGAAATTTATCCGAATGCTAAAATTACTGGGTGTCGATTCCACTTAACTCAAGCATGGTACGGAAAAATCTAGGTTTATCAAAAGAATATCAAGACAAAAATTCTGAGATTGGAATGTGGCTCCATTATTGTTTTGGTCTTTTATTTTCTGATTACCTTCTCGAAAATTATTTGACAGATAATTCAAAATTTTCACCACATATATGGGCTGATGCCTCTGCTGCATTAAATAAAACAACCAATGCTTGCGAATCGTTTCATTCCCATTTTAATGCATCCATGTACCAAACGCATCCTCCTTTATTAATTTTTGTAGACGCACTTCTTAAAGTACAAACCGAAATCTATATTAAATGCAACAGTGTTCATAAATTCGAAAATATAGCCACTAAAGAACGTCAAAATTTTGTTACTTCTAAGAATATAGAATATAAGAATATTAAGTTGTCTAAACTGCAATAAGTTAAAATAATATCGCATTATTATGTGATTAATTAAAATGGTACAGTGTAAATATAATTCTGAATATGTTCTTCCTATGTAGGTACCTATATGTATTATCTATATTTTGAATTAATAAATTTTGTCTTAATGTTACATCAGTCTATTTCTTGCAAGTAGAGGAAGGTATCATTATTCATGTGCCGAGCTTAAACATTTTAAAAGTGAATCTTTTATTCTCTGTGCCAAGCTTGACTATTTTTATTTCGTATACCTGACATATGTGCCGTGTTTATTTTACCCCAACTCGATGGCACTATGGTTTATTGTTAGAGGACGGTTCAATGATCAATCCATCTCACAGACCGAATGTTCGCTTTCGTGTAATTCTCCAGATACAGCCTCCGCAAATTTCTGATTTTTCAACTGCAAGCTACTCATTCCAAGTAGAAAATAGACAAGTTTTATTCAATAGTAAATTTGAAAAGAGTAGGTTAATTGTAAACCATCTTCTACTAAACCTTACGGCCTCATAAAAAATCACAATCAGAATGCGCCTATCTGACCTATAATAGTCATACACCTAATCTAGCGGTAAACTTAAATTCAATTTCCAAAAATATAAATAACTTCAAGCCTAAGTATGCAGCAAAAACTCATTGGAACTTTCAAAGTCAATAAGCAGATGAATTTTCAATAAAAATGAAATTTTGGTATCTTCCGATGTTTCAAATATGTTTTCAAATATTCCCTTCAATAATAATAATAATATATTCAGTTCATATCATACAATTATAAAAATATTAGTATTTAAATACGATAATAAACAAACATACTCACAAAGAACTTTCAAAAAAGAAACAGTTCTCGTGTGTGAGATAGAGGGTGTACTATTTAATTTCCAATATACTCACTAAAACTTGACTCAATCTAAATTCAAACCTACCCTTATACAACACAATCTAATCAAGAATTCAGCAAATGAATGAATCTGTTTTAGTGGTGAAACCACCATTCCATAAAAAAAACTAAAAAGTGCACTAATAAATGCTCCCAACCAGACATCCAAAATCTTAATCTGATCAAAATACCTGCTAATTTGCATAGTTATATAAATCGTAACTCATAACGATTTTCGTACACCTTAAACAAATGAACAAAATCGCTGTAGTACAACAAATAATAAAATAATCCAGCAATTAACAAATATCACCGTCAACTATCTGACCCATTCTACCTCTTGGCATATTCTATATCCAAAACCTAAGATGTTTTTTACAATGACTATATTGGAATCCCTTCAGTTCAGATGGTAGGAGATCACACAGTTTGAGGCCAATATAGATGGAACACCTTTTTCCGATTGATTTCTTAATTCTATTCTTTATACAGGATTTTTTTCTAACCTGATATTCATGAGCCTGATAGTCTATACAATATCTATTTGAGAAGAGTCATACCAAAGTGAAATGACCATAGAGCTGTCTTAAGTCCATCACACCGGATTCCTTGTTAATAAGTTCTGTAGGATGAGTTCTTCTTTTTTGAAAAATATCTTTAAGAACCCACTTTTGTGTGATTTCCAGACTTTTAACGTAGTTATTTCTAACCGATCCCGAACCAATAATACCATATGATAGTTGATTCTGTACAAGAGATAAATAAAGTATTTTCAAGTCCTTCACACCTAGGAATCGTCTCAAATACTTGAATTTGAATATAAGTGTACATTCTTGACAAACTTTCCAATATGTAAATCCCATCTAAAATGTCTATCTATCGTTATCCCAAGATAAACAACTGATTTCGAACTTTGTAAATAGAGTATCTCATCATCACTCTGTATGCTGAGCCTCCCGAAACTTGATAATTCATTCACATACGAAGTGAATCAAAGGAATTTCGTTTTCTCACTATTCAGTGTCAACAAATTTATATCAAACCACTGTTTGATTTAGCGAAGTCAGCCTCTGATTTAGGTTCAAGATTCTCCCATGTATTACTCTCATAGAATACAGCGGTGTCGACAGCAAAACTTATTATAATCCCGTCTAAGCCCTCGAACAGGAGATCATTTATATAAATTGTGAACAGCAGTGGGCCCAAAAAAAAAACTCAACGACCCTTGGTTCCATCCTAACATCAAGTTCACTCTAGAAACTGAGGAACGTAACAAAATAAGTTTCCTAGACCTTAGCCTCACGCACTATAATAACATTTCTTTCAAAATGTATAGAACACCTACATTCACAGATACTATTGCCAATTCATCGTTTGTAGTCACAAATTAGCAGCATTCAACTCGATGATACATAGAGCCTTTTCACTTCTTCTTCCTCCTGAAAACCTGAATGAAGAATTGAATGTAATCAAGGTAATAGCCATTAACAATGGTTTTCAACCTCAACTTATATTCAAATCAATTGACAGAAAAAGCAGAAATTAACTTACTCAAGTATCTATCTTTCTACAAAATGTTCTGATTCTTCATCAAAATACGGTTTCAACACATATTTTGGTACCGTAAGTGAAAGAATTGCAGACATTTTATCGAAACATAATCTAAAAGTTAGCTTCGAACCTCAAAACAAATTGTCTAATTTTTCGTTCAATGCTAAAGATAAAACTAAGAAGTTTGATGAACTAGAAATATATAGATTAACCTTTTCATAGTATGATAAATTTTACATCGGTAGATCTAGTCATAATATAGAAATTAGATACAAGGAACACTACCGATCTTTGGGACACAATAAAACAGATTCATCTTGCTCTAACCATATCTCAGGTCACACTTTTCCAAATTTAGATGAAGTTAAAATTCTACATAACGACAGTAGAAGCTCTGAATTAAACACACTAGAATCAATAGAAATTTTCAAACGTATTAAAAATAATGACAATAAAATTTTAAGCTATCAATTATAGTCCAGGCAACGAACCGGAAAAAAGAATATAGTAAGCTAGAATTCCAAAATTTTTTGCATTTTGTTTCTAATACCCCATAGATCATTCATAACAATCAAGACCGCGGAGGTCGACCTTTCTACCCCCCAAAACGGGGTTTCAATCCCTCAGACGAGCATTCTTATAAAAACAATTCAAAAGTTTAGAAAATTGATGAATTAAGAGCCGAAAATGACCCACAGCATGTTTTTTGGGGCGCTGATCACGATTCCACAGTTAGTTTTCACAAAAAACTCCCTCCAGATGGAAAATTCGGGAACTTTGAGATTTTCCTGAGACGGTTATGAATAATAAAGTATAAATTTTTTGCAAAAATGACCTCTAGTAGGTGTTTTGGTTCGCTGATCATGATTCCGCTGTTATTTTTAGCAAAAAACTTTCTCCTGATAGAAAATCCCAAATTTCCCATCTGGAGGGAGTTTTCCGTGAAATCTAACAGCGGAAACGTGATCAGCGACCCTAAAAACATACTAAGGGTAATTTTTGTAACAAAATTATACTTTATTATTCATAACCGTCTCAGGAAAATCTCAAATTTTCTGAATTCTCTATCTGGAGAATTTTTTTGGGAAAATAACAGCGGAATCGTGATCGATGACTCAAAAAACCTACTAGAGGGTCATTTTTGCAACAAAATTATACTTTATTATTCATAACCGTCTCAGGAAAATCCCAAATTCCCCGAATTTTCCGTCTGAGTTTTATGAGAAAAATAACTACGGAATCGTGATCAGCGACCCAAAAAACGTACTGGGGGTCATTTTCGGCTCCTAATTCATTGATTTTCTAAACTTTTGGATTGTGTTTATAAGAATATTCCTCTGAGGGTTTGAAACCCCGTTTTTGGGGGGTAGAAAGGTCGACCCTCGCGGTCTTGACAGTCATGAATGATCTATGGGGTATTGGGAACAAAATGCAAAAAAAAAATTTGAAATTATTTTTTTTTATTATGGCCTTTTTCCCGGCTTATTGCCTGGACTATTAGATGTGTACTACAACATTCTGTTTGATGTCTTGATAACGTAGAATTTCCCATATAGTGGAGTACCTGGATCTACGGAAAAATAGGACTAGGTTCGAAGAAATTTGATCGAGGTTAGCGACCTGAGAGAAATGATGTCTCATGATAAAAATTCAATATTAATAGTTGTTCAGATTTACAACACTACAATGGAGATATAATAAACAAACTTACTTTTAGTTTATATCCAATAATATGATTAAAAATGTGGGCAATGTTCAATTGATTTGATCTTCTTGTTGATTTGTTTATTCACTTTAAAAAATACAATTACTCTGCTGTACACAAAACACAGGTAAACTATGTGGTTACTTCTTTAGAAATCAAGAACTGTTGAAAATTGTTAACTTGTTTTATTCTTATTTTTAAAGATATAAAACTCTTCAATGGATATATTGGAACGTTATCGAAGACTGGCTATCATACGATGCTACTTATGAATTGTGGTTATTATAACCTTTAAAACTTTGTTCGAAGACTCGGAACACTACTTGATTCGTAGAAATTATTTACTTGCTTCGGTTACTTTTAACTTTTCGAAGCTATTGGAGACTACTTGGGTTCTCCGATGTTATCCAATAAACTAAGGTTATGTAAAATTTTGTGAGTTGCAGGAGTACCTTGACTCTACAGATATAATGGCAAACTGAGTTGGCTTGTATTTCAGATTCCTCTTATAGGGCTTCAAAACGGACGCCAAGTGATGTCAAATGTAACCAATGGGGTGCTTACTTTACTTATCAAGGATGCTTAGTTGATTGTTGAGAACTGACAGAACTATCCCTTTGTTGCCTGTTTGACGTTTATAAACCGCCTCGACCAATCAGAATAGAGTATTCTATTAATTTTCAATTATTGAAGATTTTTAACTTATTTAAAATGATGATGATTCCTGCTTTTTAAATTAATATTGCCTACATTTTTCCACACATTTTGGTATAAGATAACCTATGATCAGGTTCATATTAACTTGATTATTCTAATATTTATGGTAATTTTCACATTTGTCATATCTTAAATCTAATACATAATATAATATATCAATAACATTTCTATAACATTATATAACTCAAATTCCCTAATCCTATCTTATATCTATATCATATTTTGATAGTTTGTGCTGTCTTATGATAGTTTTGTAATCATTTCAATTATGATTTCGTCTTTCGTAACACTGTACGTTTATCCACTTTCACTGTTTTCTTGTTTTTACACTTCTTATTCTATTTACATTATTGTGTATTTTGTTCTACATTGTTTAATACCTTATACTATCTACTACTTAACTTTTAATACTGTTTTTAATTTCATATATTGTATTTTTATTAATCATAACAATATATTTATACGTTTCTGGAAGCAAAAATTCAAATTGAACTATTCTGGCCAAATTGAAACCAAATTGAATCAAATTTGATGAAAAAGTAGATTGCAATAAGTGGTCTAAATAGGGGCTAAAAATATTGAATATATTTGCTTAAAATTCAAATTTGGCCAATTTGGCTCAAATTTTGGAATGGCTTCTCCCCTCTTGTCAAATAGGTCGGAGCGTACTTCACGTACTTCGAAGGTTATTTTATGTTCTTTAATGTGGTTAATGACAGTTACAACTTTTTTTTACGATTCATTCATTTTTTGGCCATTTACAATATATGTTATCATAAACCATTTATGTGATCCACATCAACGTTACATTTTTTGTACTATGAAATACATTATTATTTTAATGTTACTATATGTATAAATTATAATAAATGAAAAAACATCATACACAAAATTTTATTTTTATTTTTGAAAAATATTAAAAAAAAAATGGCTGACTAAAAATAAGTAATTACATATTATATGTTCAAAAAGTAAAGAATTTAGAATTGTTTTTAAAAATTTAAATAAAACATTTGTATTATTCTATAACCTTCACCTACTGTGCGCTTACGTGTATATTTTTATTCATTTTACCTTCTTTATTTATTTATAACATTTTTCTAACATAAAATTTTGTGTATGATATTTTTCATTTACTATCATATATTAACATTGAAATAATAATGTATTTCATAGTACAAAAATGTGAAGTTGTTGTGGATCACATAAATGGTTTATGATAACATATTCTGTAAATGACGAAAAAATGAATTATTTGTGAGAAAAAATTGATACGGACATATACCACATTGAAGTACATGAAATAACCTTCAATTTGAGCCTAAGTAGAGTACGCTCTGACTTTTTTTCGACAGAAGGGAGAGTAACTTTAAAGTTAAAATTTGAATTCCAAGCAAAACTATCTTATATTTTTCAACCATATTTGGACAACTTATTGTGCCTGCCACGACTTACTCTTTCATCAAATTTTATCGAATTTGCTTGCAATTTGGCCAAAATAGCTTAATTTGAATTTTTGCTCCAAAAAACGTATAAATATGAATATATTTCAGGTGCGGGGGTTAACGGAATGTCACGAAATTTGAACTCAAGGTTCCTCAAATATCAACAATGAAGGAGAATCAATCTCAAACCTTATTTGGAAGTCTAAGGGCCTCCAAAACTGATCTAAAAAAGATATAGGAAACCAATTTTTGGAAGGTTAGATAGACATGGTTCCATCCAATCAATATTGGTAATAGAAATTTTAGGATCTTATTATTTTTATCATAAGGAACCATTTTTTCTAGTCGCTAATCTTTATCAAATTTTTACGAACCTCGTCCTATTTTTCGTAGATTGACTCCACTAAAAATTCTCTTGTGCCTTCATGGTATACCTCCGCATTAAAATTTCGTCAATAAAATTTTAACTTTGCCTCATTATTCAATTCCATTTATTCGATTCTAACAATGTATTTCCGCAACCGGAACCCCACTTGCTACCTGTGTCTCATATTTTATCATAAATAGCAGGATTATTTATATTTTCTCACATTAGTATCGTTTGAAGATGACACGCTAGTGTCGAAACTATAGTCACGACTTGTTTCTACAATACATGTGATAAAAAACAAAGTAAAAGTGTTTCATTTTATTATATTTATATAGGACACTCCAAATAAAAAGCAGTCTGATGAGGATGTTATCTATACCCGCGATTATTACGAATTGAAGGACACGTTAAACTACGGCGATGAGTAACTGAAGTTATTTATGTCGGCAATACGTCTTCTACTCTTACATCTAGTATAACATTCTCTAAAAGCGAAAGTAAGTTTTTTCTTCCTGTTCGTGTTCAAACAGATGCTGAGCCTCCTGAAAACAGATTAATGGCTAATGCTTCGTCAAGTGGTCTCTTGAAGAATCTCCACTTCTATTGTTACAAGAGATTACCGGAGATTTATTTGAAAGATTTTTTTGGGAACAACGAAAATAATGAATTTTACCGAAATAATTAATGAAGTACCTACATGGTTAAGCCTTATTTAATTTAGTGGAAAATAATATTCTTCCATAGTATTTCAGTGAGCATTATTGATAGTGGGAATATTTATGAGATTATGCACCTGATGAGAATTTTGTATGGGTGTTAAATCATTCATTTTTACTGGTGGATATATACATGTGGTGTTTCAAGTGAAATAATATTGCTTCGGAGCATTGATAAGGATCAAAATGTATTTATTTATTTATTTATTTATTTATTTATTTATTTATTAAATAGTCATTAAGTTAGTTACAATTTGAATAGAATTACAAGTACAATGAGGTAGAGTTAATTAATTACAAATCATTAATTCTTTAATCACAATATAAGGTTTAATTAGCTAAAAACTAGTAATTCAAAATTAATTACAATCGGAAAATAAATACTAACTTTTTACATGTCATGTTACATGAAGGTAGTACAAGATTGATTGTATATATAAATAGCACCAAAGTGACTTAACACTTGTGTTGTGCTAACTAAGAAATGTTGATCTGAAGCTATATATGTTCATGTAAGAGGTAAAGGGACAAAATAGAAGTGTTATATAGTGTTAGTGTAACTGTTAATTTTCTAATATTTCAATAAATTTGAAGTAATTTGTGAAAATAAATTTTTTTGCTTCTCTCGAAAAGGCTTTTTGATATTTTATGCGTTTTATGTTTAGGGGTAGGATATTACAAGTTTTAGGTAACGTGTAGATAAGAAAACGATGGCATATATTCTTGTTGAATTTTTGAGTGGGTAGTGATTCTTTACTGGTATTTCTGGTAGTATAAAATGTGGGAATGGTGTTCTGAAGTAATTTATTTTTAAATGCATACACTCATAAGCTATGGAAGTATAGTGTTCGAATGTTACTGATATCCTCTGTGTATATAAGGTTTGTATGGAAATATCTTTTTTTCTTCAAAATTATCTTCAGTATATAATTTTGTATTGTATTCAGCTTTTGTAAAGAACTTTTATACGCTGCTCCCCACACCAAAATACCGTAACGAAAGATGGATTCGGCTAGAGATTTGTAAATCAGTATGAGTAGATTTTTTGATAAAAACTGTCGTAGTTGATAAAATTTATATATTAGTTTCCTCACTTTTTTCGTTAGATAATCTATATGATTGTACCATTTCAAATGGTTGTCAATAATAATGCCCAAATATTTATTTTCATTTCCATAATTTCGTTTTTCATACCCGGAATTTTATACTGGAAAAGCTGGGTCTATTTGACGATGTTATAGAGAAGGCAAGATAGTGGGTCTTACTGGCATTCAATGAGAGGCGATACATACTCAGCCATTTATTAATAGTTTCCATGCTTTGTTGGATAGAGTTTTTAGTTTCAAACCATGTATTTCCGCTGAAAATAACAACTGTATCATCAGCATATGATATTATTCTTGCTTTTATTTTTAAGCAGAGCAGTGAGTTTATATATGCTTGGAAAAGTATTGGACCAAGAACTGTTCCTTGGGGAACCCCCATTTTTATAGTCATAGTTTCACTCAGTGTATCTATACTGGTGAATTATACGCGCTGCTGCAAGCAGTTCGATTTGACACAACTCATGATGATAAATTCGTAATATGCAGTGACTCACTCAGCTCCCTTCAATCCCTGAAACAGTTATATCCTACCCATCCATTAGTGATAGCTATCAATGATCAAATAGGTACCACCCCGGAAACGAACAAAAATATAGTATTCGTTTATGTTCCATCTCATATGGGAATACGTGGAAACGAAATTGTCGACCGTCTAGAGAAAGAAGCTACATCGTCTCCGGAAGCTCGTATAGTAAATCTAGTTGTAGACACCGATATCAAAAACCACATTAAAAAACTGTTTGAACAAAAATGGGACAGTGAATGGAAAGAAACAAGAACTAAACTCCAAGAAATCCAGCCCGCTACTTTAGAACCACTTCCGTATCTTCCACGTAGGAACCACCAAGTAGCCATATATCGGCTAAGACTCGGGCATACTCGTCTAACACAAGGACATCTATTAGCACATCAGGCTCCACCAGTGTGTGCTATATGTCAAGTGCAATGTACTGTGAAGCATATACTAATAGTTTGTTTAAAGTACAATAATCTGCGCATAAAGCATAATTTTCCTCCAAATTTAAGAGCCGTTCTTGGTACAAACCGTGAATCATTGGAAAAAACAATACAGTTCATAACAGAAGCGCAAATAATAAACAAATTGTAAATAGCTTAAGTCATAAATACTGTTATACCACCCTATGTACATATACTCATACATGAATTAGTACCGAAGTCCGCTAATGGCCAAAGATGTCGAAGCGGCTTTTTCTTATAATAAAAAAAAAAAAAAAAACTGTTCCTCGTATTATTATGTTGAGAAGTATTGTATGATCAACAGTGTCAAATGCTTTTGCCAAGTCCAAGAATATTGCGATGCATTTTTTGTTTGCATCCAATTCCTCTGTAATACTTCTGGTAACGTTGTACATGGCATCTGTGGTGGTTATGCCAGTTCGAAAACCATATTGGTAGTCATGTATAATTTTGTTTTCATCGAAAAATTTAACTAACCGAATTTTTAAGCAGTTTTCAAAGATTTTTGTAAATTAGTTTATCATGCTGATAGGTCTATAGTAATATTTGTTTTGTCGCCAGTTTTATGAATTGGGATAATTATAGAAGATTTGAACTGAGTGGGAACGTGTCCTTTTTGAATAATCATATTGAATATGTGTTTAAGAGCTTCTAAAAAATATTGATGATTCTGTTTAATTGTTTCTGTGGATATTCCTTCTATGCCGGAGGAAGTGTTATTTTTCAATGCAGATATATGTTCTATCAATTCATTTGTTATTATTGGGTTCAGAAACATGGAATTGGGATTAATTAAAATATTTTCATTAATTGTCAAAGGAGTATCAATGTCTTTGACCATGTTTAAGCCTATATTACTGAAATAATTATTACAATAATTTGCCATTAGTTTGTTATCATTAAGTACAACACCTTCATTGTCAGTAATCTGTAATGTGTTTTTATTGTAGCTCCTTTCATTAGTGGCTTCTGAAATTAGTTGATAGGTTTTTCTTAAATTGATTTTGTTACTTTCAATTTGTTTAAGATAATAGTTATTTTTATTTTTATATAGTAGTTTATTTAGGTTATTCTTGTAAATTTTGTATTCTTTCTCTAGTTTATATGAAAAGTGTTTGTTTAGTTGTTTTTTTAATTTGTCCCTATTTCTTATTGATGTAATTAATCCTTCGGTAATCCAAGGTTTGATTTTGGTGTGTTTTTTATGCCATAGTTTTGTACATTCGGAATTTTCAATAATGTTTTTAAGTTTATTTAAAAAGAAGTCGGTTGCAAGTTGAGGGTCATTTTCATTTATTACTGTATCCCAAGATTCTTTTTGTAGTAAAGTCATCAACTTTTCAAAGTCTATTTTTATTCTGAATTTTTTGGTGTTCTCGAAGGTTTTTGCTTTATCGGAGTTGTACTCGATATTTAGTGATACTGGGTAATGATCTGTAATGTTGTACTTAAGAATATATGAGTGGAAAATCAAATTTTGATTATTGTTCGGTTTTTTAAGGAAAATATGATCGATACATGACTTGGTTTGAGGAGTTATTCTTGTGGGATTTTGTACGTACGGCACAAATCCGTGTTTAGCTAGTACAGCAAGATATTTGTTCACGTTAACATCGTTTTCATTTAATAGATTAATGTTGACATCACCAATAAGAATGTCCAATTTATTGGTTTGTATTGTGTCCAGGTATGAATTTAGTTCATCAACAAACAAGGTCAGATTAGTTGGGTTAGGTCTATATAGAGCAATTATTCTAGAGGACACATTATTGATTGTTAAATTTATGATACATAAAGATACGCCGCATAAAATTAGTTTATAATTTGAAATATTGTAGTTGAGGTTTGATTTTATTAGAATCAAAACTCCGTCGTTTCTATTGAAGTCACCATCATTATATATTGTCGTATAGCCTGGTATGTTAAGGTTATTTACGGATACATTTTTGAAACATTCGCTTAAAACAAAGATATCACATGTTAGTTTATAAGTTTCAATGAGTGCTAAGAATTCATCAAAGTTTTTGTTAGCACTTCTAATATTGAAGTGTGTAATGTTGAAAGATTCAGTTTTTGATACTATAATGTTCCCAGGATCTACGTATTCCCCTAAGTGGTCTTGCTCAAGTAATTTCAAATTCTTCAGGATGATATCTTGATCTACTAATACCATTTAACTAGTATAGTCAATTTTACTTCTTTTCAGATTTATGTGGAATTGTAGCGTCGGGCAAATAGTATCAGTCGAGTAATGGTCAACATTGTTCTTCAATTTGTATTTGTCATTTGATTTGACACAATTGACGCATACTTTATTAATTTTTGGACAATTTTCTTGCTCATGCTCTTCACTACATAGAGGACAAACTAGTTTATTGGGGCAGTTTTGTTTTTTATGGTAAAACTCTTGACACTGGAAGCAGCGCGGAATTGTAATGTCTTCAAAGACCGAATAACGTTCCCAACCAATGTATACCTTACTTAGTCGCATTAATTGTCTAAAGGTCGGTGGGGAACATTCTCCATAAATTATTGACATGTTGTTTCTTCCCTTTTTAATGAATGTAATTTTGATATCATCCAGGGCTTCATTTTGTAGCAGTATTGAAGTTTCAATTTCTTCTTTTGATAAGTTTTGTTGGAACGTTGGTATCTTAATTTTTGGTCTATTCATTTTAGATGATTCTATGTTATACTTGTTTTCCATTTTACTTTTGAATTCTTTTTCTAAAATACTAAATTATGTCTTGTTTTTGCATTTGATGATGACAGATCCAGATTTTGATGACTTCAAACTTCTAATTCCAATTTTTAAATTAGATGGATTAATAGTATTTCTAATTTCATTTTTAGTTCTTTCTGCATCTTGGAAGATCTTGGGTTCTATTATTATATCAGCAACGTTTTGTGGATCTATGTTGGGCGGTGTGTTTAAGTTCTGTTGTAGAGTCTCAGAGTAAGTAGGCATTGTTATATAAGTACTTTTCAGTTCATGTTTGTTTAATTTCTCTTGTAGTAACTTTATAATTTCGTTCTTATTATTAATTATTTCCTCCTTATCTTTTATGATATATTGCAAACTTTCAACATATTCATTGTTCTTACATTTTTTGCAATACATATTCAGGAAAAAGGACATAAACTTAATACACTACAATCCATAGAAATATTGAAACACTCAAAAAACAATAATAATGTTATATTAAATGATCAAATCGATATATATTCTTATGATTTCATTTCATAAACAATAAAAATTTAAAAATAATAACTTACCGAACTTTGAAAATCAGAAAAGATCAAATAAAAGATATTTATATGGAATTAAAAACAATAGTAAAAGCTAAATAATAGTTAGGATATTAAAATTAACAATGTAAAACATAATAAACAACAATGTAATAGAATAAGAAGTGATAAACAAGAACTTCAGTGAAAGTGAAGAAACGTACTGTGTAACGAAGGCAGAAATCATAGTTAAAGTGATTACAAAACTATCATGAGATAGTACAAAACATTGAATAATGTTATAGATATAAGTTAGGATTAGTAAATTTGAGTTATGTAATGTTAAAAGAATGTTATTGATATAATATGGTATGTATTAGATTTAAGAATAAGTAACTGTCAAGAAAACCATAAATATGGGAATAATCATATTAATAATAACCCAATCATAGGTTATATTATACCAAAGTGTGGGGAAAAATGTAGGCAATATTAATTTAAAAAGAAGGAATCACTATCAATTAAAATAAGTTGAAAATCTCCAATAATTCAAAAATTAAAGCATACTAAATTCTGATTGGTTGAGAGGAATTTCTAGTGTCAGTCTGGTAACAATGAGTACTTCTGTCAGTTTAACAACAATTAACTTGGCATTCTTGATAAGTAAAGTAAGCACCTGATAGGTTGTTTATGACATCAAGTAGCGTCGGTTTTGGAGGCCTATAAAAAGGTCTGAAAGTAAAGCCAAGTTCAGTTTGCATTAATACCCAAGTAGAGACTGTTCTTCTCTGGCAACTCACCAAAATTTTCTAACCTAAGTTTATAAAAAATAAACATCAGAGAACGCAAGTGTTCCAAACTTCGATAGGTTACAAGTAACCGAAGTTAATAAGTTTTATTAAAAGTCAACGAGTGTCCCAAGTATCTAAACCAAATAAAAGGTAGTAATAACCTCCAATTTATAAGAAGTATCCAACGATTGCCATTCTTCAACATAATTTCAATAAAGCATCGAAAAGTTTTATGTCTTATCTAAAAGAATAAAACAAAGTATTATCAACAGTTCCTGATCCTCAAGAAGAAGTAACCTAGATTAGTTACCTGTGATTATCGTGAAAAAGCATAGTGTTGTGCAAAAGGTGAATCAACGAAATTATAAAAGGAAGTAAATTGAAAATTGCCCACATTGTTAAACACGCTTTTGGATATTATCTAAACGTAAGTTTGTTTATAATTTCTACATCATATTATCCGTATTATCTGTAAAGAAAAAGGAAGATTGTTGATTATAACAATATAAACAAATATTAATTGAAAAAGTGATTATAAGGTTATGTCATAGATTTTGTAAACATAAAATTGAATTGAACAAGATAATAAGAGTCATAGAAATTAAATATTGTGAAATCAAAGAGCATTGTGTTTAATTCCATATAAAAAATTATTCTATAGATAAACTTCAAAACTTCATAAACATTAATTTAAAAATTCAAATATAATCAAGTCAAAAGATAAAAAGCTAGCCGGTAGAATCAAAAATAAGAATTGATTTAAAATTCAAATAAAATAAAATCATAAGAAATTAATCTTAACAATTGTCACCACAACGTGGGGCAAAATAGAAAAGTAAGTAAATTATTCTTAATAATATATATATATATAATTCACCGCTTCTTAACAATTTTTTGAACACACTCCCAACATTATCCACCCCCATCCCTCAATTTGTAGCACATTCTGATCCCTGATATTCAAGGACATACTTTTAGATTTAGCTTTAGTTGATAACTCCTTGCTTTGAAAATGCCACCGTGTGGTGAAACAATTTGTCAGCATTTTAAAATTAAACGTTATGCTTGTGTAAAATTTGAGTTTTATTCTTCAACTTCCGAAGTATAAAAATATATTACAAGCCCTCAAATACAATATAATATTTCGAACAAACGGGAATAACTCTAGCTTCATGTAAACATCCATTCCAAGATAAATATGCATAGTGCAATTAGTGAGGGATTCGTGTATTTTGAAATCACATTATACATGGTCAGTGCCCATGACCACTGTATTATGTACATGTTTGATGGTACACAATGCTCATCAAATAGTTGGTAATCTAGTTCACGCTTTGTGGAACCAGGTGCTATAATATCATGTTATTCACTCCATGCCATACTAGTTTATTATCGTGTTTTTATTGCTTAGTTCCCAACTACATAATACTGTACTTTATGTCCGTGCAGGCATTAAGTGCACTTTATGTCCCGCGTGGGTATTAAGTACAGTTTCATCAACATAATATTCTACACAGGATTCTGCCATCGAGGCTATTAATTTGTCATATTCTTCGTCGTGGACTTCACTTCGGTAAGCAAGTATTTTTTTAAATTCCGTCAGGAATTTCACTTGTTAAGATAGACAGCAGCGAAATTTGTTTGCGCCAGAAAGTACCTACTACATTTCCCTAGCATTAATAAAATCAAATTGAATTTTTATATTGTGTGGATGCAATAATGGGCAAGTCTATTAAGACATAAAAATATATATGCACCGCGGGTATTACCTACTAGATGTTTAATCAGTTGACGAGACAAACCCGAGTGCTCCGGGACCGAGGTGTTGTAAGTCGCCTCAAAATGAATAAATAATTATAACTACATCGATTGAATAATCTTGATTTTTGTGACAGAAGCGCAACGTTACTTAGTCAGCCTTCACATTCTTCAGAATTCATGGTTCTCTAAATTTCCTAAGATTCAGAAAATTGATCATCATCGTGGCACAGGGCGATGAAGAATTCTGGAGTTTTGAAGTTTCGGGAAAATGTAATCTGTGTCACGGTTTAATTTATTCGATTTTTCAATACCTCTATCGCGGTAATTTTCAGCTAAACCGTTTGAGGTATGACCAGAGTTTGGTATCTTCGAAGATGATACGATGAATTTGTTTCTGGAAAAAAGCAAACCTACGTAGCCCCCAAAGCTTTACAGCTCTCATATTCTTCCAATATTTATTTATTTATTCATTTATATTTTATTATATTTATTTATTTATTCCTTTAGTATATGTATATGCCTATCAGGAATATATATATATGACTCATTCCACTAAAGCACTGGAAAAAGAGGTACGAGAAACTGAAATTTTGTCTCTAGCTTCTGTAAATAAATACAAATTTTAGTGACTTGCAGAACATTCACAAAGAAATTGTAATAGAATACTTTCGGTCCTGTACATTTATTCATCAGCGAAGAGAAAGGTTTGTTCCTCAATACCCCGACTGAAATATACAAATCTATCATTCAACAAAGACTAGAAAGGTTGAAACAACGGATGATACTATTTAGAGTATCCTCCTTCATTATGTTCATTGAATGACATAGCAAGTTTTGGTCACTTGCTGTGGGCCTAAAATACAGGTTTTCTGTTCTCCTATGTTGATTAATAATAATAATGATAATAATAATCTTTATTTTCCAACAGAATACATCCAATTACAGGAAAATACATTATAATAATAATATAAATGGAAATGCAATACATAATGCAAACTTAACATTTAGAATAGGTGGTACAATAAGAAAGTAAGAGAAAATGCATAAGTGTATACATTTATACAGATTGTAAACTGTATATGTTGAGATAAATGAAAATATACGAACAATGATTATAAATTATTATCATATATAAACATAATACAATAATTACAATTTATAGTAATCCTTAGTAACAATAGTAATTATGACCACAATTAAAATGCAATTCCCGTAATTATAGATAATAAACTATCAATAATGTCTAAAACTATACGAAATTAGGTAATTTATCAAATAAATCATTTTGAATCTTTTGGTACTTTCGATATAATATCAGATAGCGAATCAAAGTTGATATCACACGTTTTCGAAATTTTATTAAAATTACTACACATTACATTGAGAGGAGACTTGAAGAGCAAATTAGTACGTGCAAATGGGGTATAGAAGGTTGAACTGATTCTGGTAGAACCGATCGGAATATGAAAATTGATATTCGATAGGAGATATGGGCAGTCAATAGAACCATGCATCAGGTGATATAAAAATGCAATGGATATAGTTACTCTTCTGTAAGATAATTCATGCAGAGCACTATTTTGTAGTGAAAAGTTGTGATCAAAACCACGAGGTGGATAAGTGCCTGTATGTATGAAAACAACGTATTTTAAGAATCTACGCTGGACAGATTCAACCCGCGATATTTGCTGCATATATATAGGATATTATTGTGCAATATTCTAATTTCGATCTAGTGAAAGTTGTGTATAAAGATTTCCACGTGGTTGAGCTATTGAATTGTCTACAGTTTCTAATGATAAAACCTAATGTCTCAGAGGAGACAAGTTTGGTAATATGATTAATAAATAGGAGTTTCGAATCGAACAATATACCAAGATCTTTTACTAAGTCCGTACGAATTAGAGGGTTGTCCAAAATCGTATAATTAAATTTAATCCACTTAATTTTACGTGTGTAGGTTATTATATTGCATTTATTAACGTTGAGGTTTAATCTATTTGTTTCACACCATTCGCTAATGCGATTCAGTTCAATTTGTAACAAGTAGCAATCATGGACTGATATAATAAGCATGTAAATCTTCATGTCATCGACAAATAAAAGGTGGAGGCAATTGATTAGTAAAGCAAGATCATTAATGAATAGCAAGAATAAGAGAGGACCCAAATTAGATCCTTGGGGAACCCCAGATTTGGAGACAAAATAATTGGAATGAAAGTTATTGATATTTAAATATTGCATTCTACCGATAAGGTATGAATCAAAAAATTTCACCAGATCCTCACTAAATTCGAACCTCTGCAAAGTTTGCAATAGGAGGTAGTGATCGATACGATCAAAGGCTTTAGTAAAGTCAGTATTAATGCAATCAACTTGGCCACATTTATCAACAATATTAGAAGTAAATTGGGAAAAACAGGCTAAGTTCGTAACAGTTGATCTGTTTTTCATAAATCCATGTTGATTTGGTGATATTTCATTTGGAACTAAAGGATAAATATGGTTGTAGAGGACAATTTCAAAAATCTTAGCAAAGTTGTTCAGAATAGAAATCGGTCTGTAGTTTCGAATATCTGACGAAGTACCGGATTTGAGAACCGGGCAGATTCGACAGGTTTTCCAAATCAAAGAGAAATTTTTGGTTTTTAAGGATAAAGTAAATATGAAGCACAATGGCGTAGCCAGAGCGCTAGCACAGTCCTTTAGTAGAAAAGAAGGAATGCCATCAGTTCCTGCGGTGAATTTGTTTTTCAGTTACTTTGTTGCTTTTATAACATCATCTTCAGAGAATTTCGGAATAAGTACAAAATTGTTACTTGTATGATGATTGGCGTTATTAACAGGCACATAATTAACATAAACGCTTGAAAAGTAATTGGCAAACGCATTAACTATAGACCGAGGTGTGTCACAGGAAATATTATCGTTATGCATAACACCTGGAATTCTGGACTGACCTTTTTTAGATTGGACGAGCGACCAAAATTTCTTAGGATTAGTTGAGATATCATTTTCAAGATCTGCGATATATTTTGTGTACGATTCACCAATCAGTCCTTCCACACGACTATGTAGATCACGGAATTTTGATAGATATCTTTCAGATCTGAATTTTTTATGAAGTCTATGCGCGTTGTTTTTGGCGCGTAATACGCTAATAATTTCGTTTGAGAACCAGACAAGATAACTACTCTTCCTTATTATTTTAATAGGTACACATTGATCGAAAATACTGTTGAGAATGCAGTAGAAAATATTACATGCTTGATCAACATTAAGAGACGCGTAGATGGGAGACCAATCAGTATCAAGGATTAGTTGATATAACACTGGGAAATTGGCCTTACGGAAATTATAAGAATTATGTAACGTATTATGTTGAAAACGATTAGTTTTAATTTTTGGAATGTCTACAAGTATGTAAAGGGCTGGGTGATGTTCATTTTCTGTAACGAAAGGTACCTCATCATGTAAGACTTCACACTTCTAGTTTGATAGCACCAGGTCGAGGAGGCGACCCTCACTATTTAGTGTTTTATTGAATTGAGTTAAATTTAAGAATGATATAAAGGTATTCATCAAATTGGATTTTGCATCGTCTACATTGTATACAAAATTTGTAATATTAAAATCTCCGAGTATTAATATATGTTCATTACTACGAAACTATGTACAGGTACATTGCCACTAGAAAAATATACTAAAAAAACATACAATGATTTTTTATCCTCTAATGATACCTTACATCCTATTACTTCAATAAACGGAGAAATGTTGGTTAAGCTAGAAACATCAATAGCGTTAACAGTGAAAATATTTTTAACACCAAGTACAACACCACCTCCTTTTTTTACACCAGCGGATATAAGATTTCTATCATTACGAAACACAGTATAGTTTTCACTAATAATTTCGTTGTTATTGACATTTTCTTGTAACCAGGTTTCAGTAATGCCTATTATGTCGTATGATGCACAAGAAGTCGGGACTAGTATTTTATTGACTTTGGTGTTCAGGCCTCTTACGTTTTGATAGTAGCAGCTTAGGGTGGTAAGGTTAGGTTTAATTGAGCAATTGGATGTATTATTTAGTTTAAAGAGATGATTTTGGGTACATTATTGAAGTATTTGATTTTGAGATTAGTTTCACCTTCATTTAAACGTTTATTTAATTGATCTTTCAGTGTGCGATAATATTACCTAAAAGGTGTCCAGATTGTGAACCGCATCAGGTCGTTTATAGTTTTTTCATAGTTACACATCCTACTCCTCCTCAGCTGTTTCATATACTAAGAGTATCAGATACAAACAAACACACGTGTTTATTTCGCTCATCAATCAAAATTGTTGTGTGATCATATTTTTGTAATCCAAAATATTATAGTCTGATTTCACATAGTGCATTTCAAAAAATATTCCTTCAACAAATCAAAAATTTCAAATATCAGTGATTTTTATTAAACAAAATCTGTTAGTTGCTGTAATTTTTTGAGGTGAGTATTTTTGTTTTTAAAACAATATTAAGTTTCTTCTATTATATAGTATTCATACACGATTATGAAAATCTTTCCGTAAATTCAATATATTTTTTTTTTAATTTATTATCAAATTAAATGAAGTTTGATTCCGTAAATAATCAATTTATTAATTTAGATACTGTCGTAATTTTTTAAAACGAAAAAAAATATTCAACACCTTATCAAAAAATAAGCTTGTAACGGTCATGGTGTTCTGTTGCCGAGTTATCAAGGTACTCGCGACGCGGTCCAAAGAGTTCAAATCTTGACCAGAGCTTTTTTTATATTCTTTTAAATTTTTTTATATGTTTTTATATGTTATATATTTCGTATAAGATGTATATATGAATTTTCATCTAACTTTTTCTGGGTACAACGAGTATCGAAATCAGAAGCAATCCGTGCATTTTTAAAAGTAATCCTCGAAGAAGTGTTTGATGCCTCATTCATTTAATTCCGTTGACTAGAATTTATTTTCGACATTTTTTCCCATATTTCCTCGACCATAAATAGAGAGGTTTCTTATATTCAATTAATTTCCATAAAAAAAACACAAAACAAGTACAGGAACCTTCTTTAATATTAAGCTCATTCAGATGGTGTAAGTATGGTGTAACATGATGTCGATACGGAATACGACAAACAAAACATAGACCGGCTTTTTGAATCCTTCGCAATTTCATTTTATCATGCTGAGTTGAAAACGGGTAGAATACTGCATTGCAATAGTCTAAACTTGGGTATATTAGTGACTTTGCAAGTTGTAGTTTAACTTTTTCATTTAAAGAATATTGTACTCTTATCATCTTAACACCGTATAATCTATTTACCTGTTCGTCGAAACATAAAGAATTATCTATAACTATACCCACAATTTTTGTAGTCGATACTCACTTATATTCTATCCTATATATTCTATATATCCATTTCATTCATTCAACAAATTACAGATAATAATATTTCTTAAAATAATAATAAGATTTTCTTAAATTATATTCACCTAGGCCCAAGGGCCAACAGATACAGATACAGATGTGTACAGATAAAATTTAATATTGTTATTCATATAAATAATATAATAATATTGAGCAAATCAAATTTCGGTTGCTTTACATCAAGATTACATTGTTTGAAATTAATAAATATATGTATTTACATTGTTTATATGATATTTAAGTATTTTGTTTGGTTTTTACCTATATACTGCTTAGATTTTTTCTGGAAAGCTTTAAGATTGTTTATTTTTTTATGTTTGGTGGTAAAGAATTGATTATTTTAGGAGCTATTACTGACGTGATGAACCTCTGTTTAGCATCTTTCTGATAAAAAGGACTTATTAGTATATTATTGACTTTTGATCGAGTTTCATGCTTATGTGTTGGATTGATTTTCAAATAGGGATGTTTGTAGATGAATATGCAGCATGTGTGATAATACAGTGAGCGTATACTCAGAAATTCTTCATTATATAGTAAGCTTGTAGAATACAATTTTTTTTTTCGAAGTATTATTTTAATAATGTAATTTTGAAAAACGGTCAGGGGT
The DNA here is from genome assembly GCA_958510875.1 of Endomychus coccineus. Classification (NCBI taxonomy): domain Eukaryota; kingdom Metazoa; phylum Arthropoda; class Insecta; order Coleoptera; family Endomychidae; genus Endomychus; species Endomychus coccineus. The sequence goes on along the minus strand of OY294070.1, from coordinate 32,498,124 downwards.
TGTAAGGCATTATTATAAAGACCACCCCACACAGCAATACCGTATCTCAGGATAGATTCAATTACCGGTTGGTAGAGAATGACTAATAATTTTTTATTTATAAACTTCCGTAGCTCATAAAATTTATATATAAATCTTCTCAGTTTTGCTGTTAAGGTATTAATGTGGTCTGTCCATTTGAGGTGTTTGTAAATAATTATACCCAGGTATTTGGTTTTATCAGTTCTGTTTATTTCGAAATTTGAGCCTTCAAATTTTAATTTAGAGAAATCAGGTCTGTTTGCTTCTGTCAGAGAAAAGGCTATATATGACGTTCTGCCTACATTTAAAAACAGTTTGTTGATGTCTAGTCAGGTTTTAACTATGGATATGCCATGTTGAGCCGTTTCCTTAACAGTGTGCCATGTGTTATCGTCAAAAACTAGAACTGTATCATCAGCATATGATATTATAGTGCCGCCCGTATGTGTGTCTAGTAAAGAGTTGAAGTAAATAATGAAAAGCAGGGGTCCAAGAACCGTACCTTGAGGTACTCCTATCTGTATATCATCAGTGTTGCTGTACATATTTCTTATTTTTACAATTTGTTTTCTCTCAAGTAAATAGTTTTTGAAAATCTCCAATACAATGCCTCTTACTCCATATTGTTCGAGAGTGTTTAACAGTGCTGAGTGAGGAACCGTGTCAAATGCTTTTGCTTAGTCAAGGATCACTGCATTACATTTTTTCCTTCGTCTAATTTTTTTTTAATGTGATTTATTAATTCAAATATTGCTTCATCTGTGCTTATACCTGGCTGAAAACCAAACTGTTTATAATTGAGAACTTTATTTTCATCAGAAAGTTATGTAACCGAGATTTCAAACATTTTTCAAATATCTTTCCCAAAGTATTTATAAGGCTGATAGGTCTATAGTTGTGAATAAGATTTTTTTCACCATTCTTATATATAGGTGTAACCACTGATAGTTTAAAATGCTCAGGAATTCTTTCAGTCAGGAATATTAAATTTATAATATGAACCAGGGGTTTTAAAAGGTGTTTGTGAGTGTTCATGTGTTGCATAAGTTCTGTTTCATCAAGATACATAAAATTCTTAGTTTGCGGGTATTTGTTTTTGTAGTTATGGGATACTGGAGGAATTAAGGTTGCTAATTTTCTTCCGATACTTATAAAATAGTGATTTGAATAGTTTGCCATTTCCTTGTCATTCTCGAATTGTTCTCCATTGTCCTTTGTTACGAATATGTTTTGATTTGATTTACCATCACATTCGTTGGTTGCCTCTTTCACAAATTTGTATTTTTTTTTCACGTCATTTCCATAATTTGATATTGCGTTGGTGCAATATTGTGATTATGTTGTTTTTATCAGTTGATTTAGATGATTCCTATAATTTTCGTAATTTTGGAGTAGTTCGAGGTTATTTTTATTTTTGTTTGCTTGCTTTTTAACCTGTCTCTGTGATTGATTGAAGTTATAATACCATTTGTTATCCATGGTTTGATTTTCTTTTTTTCTTTAAGCCGTATAATTTTTGTTGTTGTAGCTTGTGTTATGGCATCAGAAACCATTTTTATAAATTCATCGTAAGCTACAATAGGGTCAGTGTTGTTTATGATGTTCTCCCAATCATAATTACTCACTAACTGTGAAACTTTATCGGTGTCAGTTTTGTTGATGGTGGAATTTATCTTTATGTTGTGTTGCTTTTGTGTATTGTTTATTGTTAGAAAAATTGAAAAGTGATCGGTAATGTTAGAGTTTATTACAAAAGATTTAAAATGTGGTTTGTTTTTCTGCAAATTTTTACGTACAAAAATGTGATCTAGACATGATTTTGTTGTAGGAGTAACCCTTGTATGGGTATTTTATGGGATTCAAATCCAAGAGACAATATCATTGATATGTAGTTGTTTGTTGTTATATTGTCATTATCTAGGATATCATAATTCAAGTCACCAATGAGAATATCAATATTCTGTCTCACGTTATTTGAAATAAATGTTTCCAAGTCGTCAATGAATTCATTATCGTCAACTGAAGGTAACCTGTAGCAGGGCATAATGTTGAAGGTAATTTTATTCAACACAAATCTTATGCTATTAATGGTTATTTTAGTTGCTGGTAGGGTGGTATGTATAATATTATAGTTTATATTGGTCTTGATGAAAATGAGCACCCCGTCACACTGGTTTATTGTGCCGTTATTAAATAGGGTAACATAGCCAGGGATTGCAAAATCATTTACATTGTTGATGAATCTAGTTTCACCTAGTATTATCACATCTGCTTCATTTAAATTGAGTGTATTTAGTAAAATTACAGACTCATCAAAGTTTTTGTAAGCACTTCTAATGTTTAAGTGCAATATGTGAAAGTTACGAGTTTTGAATTGGTTTATTTTTTCAGCTAGCTCATTTACTTTAATTGGTTCTTCTTTGACTGTTAAGGAGATAACAGAATTAATAGTGACTAAGTTGCAATTGTCTTGGTTTATTATCGATCTAACTCTTTTAGTGACTGTGCACATTGCTACGGTTTTATTAGGTTTAAGCTCCAAACCATTTTGAGTACACCAGGAAAACATTGATTTTGCGAAGGTTTTCCTCCATGATGCAATTTGGTAAATCAAAGATGGAGATCGAGAACAAAATTTGGCCTGAAATTGATCCTTGGGGGACACCACTGCTTGTGAAATATTATGAATTGAACAATTGTGATTCCAGGTAAGGATTCCCGGACATATGTTAATATATACGGTAATTTTTTTTCTAATTTTTTCTTGTATAATCTTCTGATATTTGGCATTAACATTTATGAGGTAATACTTTTCTCCTTATTTTCTCACTACCTTTTTAATCGAAAATAGAGACGGCTCACCTTCGTGCTGATGATAAAACAAACATATCTTTACTGAAAATACTCATTATGGTATTGATATAATATTTCGTAAAGCCGATGGTTACTTCAGCGGCTACTCAGTTGCAGTCCTTTATAACTCGAGAATCATTATTTTGAATAATCTTGTCCTTCTTCATTATGAGCCAAGTGCCCTTTGCATGAAAACAAGATTCGTTGTTGTGAGCGCCGTTCTACCCAATGACAACTTCTGACAGCTTTTTGTATTCAACTTCACTGTTAGTGAATCTCGGTTTATTCAGTAATTGTGAAATAAAAATGCTAAATTCGTGCCAACCACCGGAGGTACAATTTACATTTTTTTGCATAGACGTGACCGCAATAGTTAAAACCCTCTGAATTTAACTGCCGAACGCGTGAAATAAAAGCATTTTCCTTCAAAATAATGCGTAATTGATAGCTTTGCAGAAACTGAGGAGGCCGCAGGATATGTCTAGCGTACATGTACAAAGTAATTATTTCCGTAAAAGTGATTCGAATCAGCTTTGCATGATATGCAGATGGGATATTCTGCACTAATTATTACTTTGTGGCAAAGTGTAATGACTGAAGTTGCTGCAGGCAATAGCATATTTGCGAAGTAATAGAACGTTGATGCTTCCATTTGTTTAAGCGGAAATTTGTTTGGAATGGTGATCATGCTGATGTATTTAATCAAGCACTCACTACAACATATCGTTATACCTCACCTCCGGAAGGAAAAAGTCATTTTGCAAAATGTTCAATTATTCTGGGAACTATTATTGAATGTAAGCCTTTTATTTTCACATAATAGTTTCATTGATTTCAATACTCAATACTTCTCAGAATAGTACATTGTGTATCTAGTAGTAGAGCAATACATTCTCAGACGACAATGTAAATTGTTGGCCGAAGCGTTAAGCCGAGGCCAACAAGCATTGAAGTCTGGAAATGTGCTTTTACTACGAGGTACACATACTATTTTTCCCGAAATAGCAATTAACATTATCATAAATTAAGGAATTTTTATAACTGCATAACAATTTTTTTCCACTACTAGCTGTGATGTTGACAATTATTGCGTCTCCTAGCCTGCTGAGAAGTTGAATTTCTCTAGTAGTGGTTGATAATTTTCTCTATTGTTGACCTAGGTTAATAATGAACAAACTCAAATGTTTTGAGAATCCAGGGATAGTTGTTTAACAAAAACTTGTGCAACGTGATTTTGTATACCCAGGAGATTGTCTTTAACGTATTTGCTGCTTGAAATTACCTAACACGATAAAATTATTTGAATAAAAAAATGCCATTAGTTTAAAATTCGCGCTCAACATGAATGACTGATGACATTTGTGAATCGTGACCGTAACCTACAACGAGTGCCGGACAGAGCCGAGCTTGGTTATGTTACAAAACTATTCAAACAAAATAAGAGTAAGACCACGAGAACACAGAATTACCAGAAGACGACATTGAATAAAACTGATCATTTCACTTATGCTAAAATAGCGTGTTACGATTGGTTGAAATTTTTGTGTTGATAAATGAAAACATCATGTTTTCGATTTTGTAGTTCGGCTCTTGATTGGCTACTGGATATGTATATGATGTGTTTTCGATTTTGTAGTTCGATTCCTGATCAGTTATTATCAAAACACAAACTTACCACTAGCAAGCTGCTATAATGACACAACACCAAACTTTGACCAAAACTAAATAAGCACTCACTATTAATTCATATCAACTTCACAATTTTCGACAAATTTTGCATACTCGTTGATTAATCAAATCAATAAATCAAAATGTTATCAAAACATAACCTCGAGCGAGAAGCAGTAGACTAGATATGCAATGACGAAACTACGAATGACGCGCTCTGTGATTGGTAACTGAAATAGAGGGATGTTTGAAATATCAAGTAAATGTTTTGTTAGTTGCATAATTCCAGAACTAATTGCGGGATTAATGTTCCTAGTTAAATTGAATAGTAGGCTGTAACATAAATGAAGGAAATTAACAATAATTCTTGAATCGAATTTACACGTCAAATTGAGTGATAAGAGCCGCTTCGGTGATTATAATCTTGAACAAATAAGAAATGAAATTAAAGACCTAATACCACAAAATACCATTCGGTCCAAAAAATACATTTGGAAACAATTCACAGAATTTTGTGAAAAACGAAATCACCTTCTAGAAGAAAATACATCAAATGAAAAACTTGCGGACATCCTTACTGAATGGGCATTCAATATGCGAAAGATCGATGGAAGTGAGTATAAGGAAATGGTACAGAAAACTACTGCCAAATGGCTCCAAGAGAAATATTATAACGAATACAACCGTACTTTAGATCCATTCAAAGATATACCTTTTCAAGTTGCTAGAAATGCCAGGAATATGAAAAGGAAAAGACTGCAAAGTATTCCAGAAAAAAGAAAAATATCTTCTGTATCCTTGACATCTGAAGAAATGACAAATATTGTACAAAGTTGGGATGAAAATAATCCAAATGGACTGCAGAGAAAAGTTTATCATATAATTGCAGTGGAATTGGCTTGGCGGGGTGGCGAGGCTTGTCGATGTTTGGTTAATTTTTTCAAAGAAGAAATAAATAACGACGGAACACCATCAGGAAGACTGGAATACAACCCAATTTTCACGAAAACTGCACAAGGAGGTGCAAGAAATATAGCGGAAAGTAAATGGCTTGTACCAAATAAAGATAAACCAGAAAATTGCCCAGTTCGACTATTCAAGAAACTGATATCAAAAAGAGGAGTGAATATTAAAACGGATCGGCTATTTTTGACGGTTAACAACAATTGGTATAAAGACAATAATAGTCCTTAGTTCAAAAATATGCCAATTGGTATAAATGAAATTAGTAAATGGACCAAATCTGCAGCTGAAAAAATTGGTTTAGATACAAAAAAAGTTAAAATTTCGAATCATTCAAATAGATCTACAGCTGTCAGTCAGTTGGCAAGTTCCGTATTCGCAGAACAAAAAATAATTAAAGTCACTGGCCATAGTAGTTCAACGTCAATAAAACCATATTTACAACTCAACAAGGAACACCATGCCAAAATAATTTCTTAGGAGTGAAGATGTAAATATATCCACAACGCAGACGGTTGTATCTACTAGTACAAAAAAGGACGAACTGGATATGGATAATGTTAAAATATACAACAGCACAAACTGTACATTTAATATTAATATTTATAATAAATAACTAAAAATGGTTTCGATTTTATTCATGAAATAATCTTAACAAATACAACTCGTGTTATCGGCGATTATCGTTAATTCCTTCTCGGTTTCGAATCAAATTATGTTGCTTTAGGCAACCACACGAGCGCTTGCAACATAATTTGATTCTCAAATTCAATTGCTATTTCGATAATCACCGATACACTTGTGGTATTACCTACGAGTATTTTTCAAGTGAGTAACCTTGCTACAGGCTACAGATAATAGATGGTTTTGTAAATTTTAGGTTAGTATTCGACTAAGTGAAAACAAGATTTCAGTAGTGGAAACGATAGAAAAGGGAAATAGTTGATCTCAACATAGAATAATGTGCCCATAAAGTAGAGGCCTTTTGATCACTTGCATAATCGTAGAAGTATGCTAGTAGTATGTAGAAATCATCTCTACGTTTTTGGTACTGCACCAAACTGTCTGTACAGTAACTTCGTCTGTGGTTTCTCGCATTTCTGGCGGTTTGGAATTTACATACTCCCTCATTTTGGCTTTTCACATGTATACGTAATGTATACCTAAATATTTCAACAATATTGTTCGAGGTTACCCTCAGCTGGAGATAAGTCGGAATTTAATAAATTGATTTTTCGTTCATACATTTTCATCTAAATCACTTAGATATCTGTCTGTACTGTGTTTTGAAAGTGATAAACTTTCTTGAGAAATCGTGTGACCTGTATTCAAAATATTTTCGACTACCGCTGATTGTTCACCAATATTTTTCTTTATATGGGCAAAATGTTTCTTATAACGAGTTAAAATGTTCCTTCTAGTTTGACGCACATAGCATTTTGAACACGACTAACAATTGATTTTGTAAGTCTCGGATTAGTCGAAATAGGCAATATCTCGAAGTCCTTGGGGAATGAACCGATTTTGATGTGACAAAGTCATTCTCTTCGGAATTTTATCAGGAACAAAGTCTACCTCGTCTGAAGTTGCGCAAAAATTTTGCATCGTTTATAAACAATAAATTAACAATTTAATTAGCATATTTATGAGATTACATAAAAATTCATCAAAAATGATCGAGTAAAGACTATTTTTGGTCAATGAACATATGAAAACAGTTAAGCAAGTAGTTGAATTACCTTTATTTGTTATAAACAATCTATTTATTAACAAATAGACGAATTTGACCAAAGCTACGAGTTTAGGATCGTTTTCGAATAATTTTGCCCTTCTGAGTTCTATTTTGTAGTCAATATTTGTTAATTTGTTATAAACAAATTATATTTGTTGATAAATATACAAATTTGACCAAAATGTCGAGTTTATAGTCGTTTTCAGCTAATTTTGGCTTCTGATTACGATTTCATTGATATCATAGTTCTTAAATGCATAGATAAATTTTTGAATTGTTATAAATAAATTATTTACTAATAATTAAACGAATTTTACCAAAATGTTTAGCTTATAGTCGTTTTCAGCTAATTTTGAACTCTCGAGTACGATTTTATCATTATTATAGTCCTTAAATGCATAGATAAATTTTCGAATTGTTACAAATAAATTATTTATTAATATATTAAATATTATATCCTAACTTATATCTATAACATTTTTCAATAGTTTGTGCTATCTCATGATAGTTTTTGTAATCATTTTAATTATGATTTCTGTCTTCGTAACACTGTACGTTTATTCACTTTCACTGAAGTTCTTGTTTTTCACTTTTATTCTAATTACATTGTTGTTTATTATGTTTTACATTGTTCATTATATTATACTAACTATTATTTAACTTTCAACATTGTATTTAATTCCATATAATATCTTTTTATTAATCTTTTCTGATTTTCAATGTTCGGTAAGTTCTAATTTTATCATTTTATTGTTTAGGAAATGAAATCATAACAATATATATATGAATTGCGCTAAAATTCCAAGTGTAAAGTAATTTTAAAATTAATGTATTGATAGTCAAATGAATAGTATCAAAAAAAAAATAGATATGTATGTTACTAGAAAAATCTCTATTTTGAAACGAACAAATAAAAAATATTTTATTCTCGTTCATTTTAGGGGATATTATTCGTGATACGTTTGAATTAAACTATTTTTTTCCTCGAACCTGGCATTTTCTCATTAATCAATTTGTTATTTCATTAGGACTTGGTACTATATTTTTTTTGAATTACGCTATTTGAATATTAATAAATTAATTTTAAAAACACTTTACACTCGGAATTTTGGCACAATTCATATATTTATTAACAAATAATTCATTTATAACAATTCGAAAATCCATCCATGCATTTAAGGACTATATTAGCAATAAAATCGTGCTCAAGAGGCCAAAATTAGCTGAAAATCATTATATATAATTTGTTTAAAACAAATTAGCAAGTATACACTCGACGATATTGACGACAAATTGAACTGAAGGCCAAAACTATTCGAAAAGTAGTAGTTTTGATAGAATTCGTCTATTTGGTGATGAATAAATTGTTTATAACAAATGAAGTTAATTCAGCTACTTGTTTAACTATGTTCAAACGTTCACTGACCAAAAATAGTCTACCCGGTAATTTTCCATGAATTTTTATGTTATCTTATAAATACGCTAATTGAATTGTTAATTTATTGTTTATAAACCATGCACAATTTTTGCGCAACTTTAGACTTTGTTCTGATAAAATTCCGAAGAGAATGTACTTTGTTCCATTTGAATCGGTCCATTTCCCAAAGATTTCGACCTCAAATACCCATTTGACTGCACTATTGCATAAACGGTGTGTTAGGTTATTCTCACATCTATAAACTGGTTGTATTGCAAATTTAGAAAACAATTTATCAATTCCTGAATAATGATAAGTGAAACTTCAGAATTTTATTGAATTTTTTGAAGGTAATTCCCTAATTTGGTTAGTTGGCGACGTTCCAATTTTCTTTTTTGTTTAGAAATTAAACTGTTGATCAAAGATTTGTGGTAACCATTTTCCAACGCAATTTGCTGAAGTTTCTCACTTCGTTGTTATAATTTTGTTGGCTCAAAGGAAAGTTCAATAATCTATGCACTAGACTATTAAACGGAGCTATTTTATATCTAAATGGTGTAGCTGAATCCGCCGGGGTATATTTGTTTGGGTGAGTTTCCTGTATTTCTTTGATGGATGGCTATTTGGTAGCCAACAGGTAATTTGAAATAGTACTTTCAGTGAATAAGGGTGATTATTTCTTATCAATAGTGTTATAATAAATCCACAGTGTGAACTCTCTTATAGTTTATTACATTATACATAGTAAAGGGCGAAAAGACAACATTTTTTTTCTCTCCATTGACTTCTAACACGGCAATGTGTTTGTTATACTCGTACATCCAATGCAGCAATCATTGATTGGTTGATTTCATGGAAATGTGGGAAGAAATCAGCCCCCAAAAGGATGACAAAAATATCTTTGATGCTCAATTGAATATTGCAGACACGTATTCAATAACACGCCTCGGGTCATATTTTAATTGGTATCCTGTTATTTCAAACTTTCAAACGGTTCCATTTATTAATTTTCACGGAATACATTATACCTCCTGCTTGTTGTATTTACGACATCCAATTGAAAAGGGTTATAATAAACATTCCCTTGAATGTTGCTTTGAAACAAATTATGCATAACAAAACCATTCGCTGACAAATTTCGATAATATCGGAAAGAATAAATGGTCCGTGGGGTAAATAATGGCCGCCAGCAAGTAAAGTGTAACATTTTTCCGGCACCATACCAAGTTTAGAATTAACGACAAGTCTTTGTTTTCGTCGTATGAAATATGGTTTGTTAGACAGTGACTAACCGATGCCATCTAGTTTATGCACACCGGTAAAATAAGGACAAGTAAACGATTGCTTTCAATCTCGTCATACATTCTCCAAACTAAGAGTGTAGAATAGGATTAATAACTTTTTACGTATCATATTGGGTGTTTTTGAGCGTAATAGAACTTTGAATTGGACTGAAACACATGCAATTTGCACTAAAAAACGAAATTTTGGATTTATTCAAGAGAAAATCTTATACCACTTATTGTTTGGAGTTTCAAGCATTGTTCGCCTGACTGCTCGCACAACGTTGACCTCAAAAGTGTGAAAAAAGGAGTCCTTACTGAAATCTTATTGACCGCACGAAAATGCAAAATTCTTTCCGCATCATGTTCAGGATGGCTTGCACATCATTGGTCAGAAGAAAAAAGAGGCTCGTAACTATTACTATTAATAAGCAATGGAAAACCATTTTCAATCAACAAATGGAATATCTCGGGTTCTTTCAATTTGGTATCAGGGGGCTAGTTGGCTCGCTGAACCCAAATCTTAAGTCCGAAAATGGAAAAATTTACCCCGTTTGTTGGAAAACCCGGAAAATTGTACCAAATCTTACCAGATTACACTTTTTCTGGACTGTGGTATCGAAACAATAAGATGCCGTGATGTGTCTCGGTACAACTTTCACTGAAAGAATGAAAATTTCGGAAAAATGGTGGGAAATTGTGTCGTTTTTCCTCCATATTCCTATCTCTGTTCTCGTCCAACATTTCTAATCATATGTTTCCATGGTCGCTGTTTATTATTTTGTGATCATAAAATCAAAACTCAATAGTTTTCCGGAAAACTCCGGAAGGTACCATGATGGTTCTTGGTACAAATTCCTCAAAAAGAAGGTAAATTATGGGGAATTAGTAGATAATTGCGTCGTTTTCCTCCACACTCCTGTCTCGGTTCTCGTCGAACGTGTCGAATTATAGGGTTTTGTGGTCACTGAGTATTATATTAAGTTTATGAAATCAAAACCTACTATAGTCTTCTAAAAGACTTCGGAAGCTTTGATTAAACTTTAATTTTCTTTCAGAAAATTGTGATAAAAAATCTAAATAATGATGATATTACTCGGTTATATATAGAATAGTTCCTTTTTCATATTATCTAAATCAACTTTTTTGAGAAAAAATTTTGAATCTTGAATTTACCACAAATTCGCGAGCTGTTTGTTTTGTTGTGAATTCGGTTTTTGAGTAACTCAGCTCACAAAATTTTTTCGAATGCACATATACGTTAATTTGATTTACATAATTTTTTTTTCGGTTACTGAGTCTTGATACAAATCGATATTTCATAGAGCTCAGGTGTTTCATGAATTATAGAAGAAATTACACCTTACACCTGCATCTGAGATACTATTGCCAGCTCCTTCCTCCCACACTCTCAAAAGCACTTGATGTGTTCTCCTTATGCGTCAACGGACCAATGTCATAGAGTTCTTGTGTATAAGATATCTATGGTACATGTACACGTGCTTCAAAAACATCTGCTCTTTTTCCACATGGTTTGAAAGAATTACTGCACAGATCATAGTAAAAAATACATGAAATTCTTCATCATAGCAAATTTTACGAAAATACAAAAGGACGATCAAAGATTATCGTGTAAATATGTCAAATTTTCATTTTTCGGAGTTCTCCAGAAAACTATGGTTGCTTTTGATTTTATAACCATAAAATAATACTCAACGACCACAAAAATATATTATTTGAGACGTTGGTCGAAGACCGAGACGGAAATATGAAGGAAAAGTGACCCAATTTTCCAGAATGTGCTTTCTTTCAGTGAAAATTGTACCGAAACACATCTTATCGTTCTAATACTACAGTCCAGAAAAAAATTTGTTTGTTTCTATGATTTGGTGGAATTTCTGGGTTTTCCAACAAACGGGCCAGATTTCCCATTTTCCGACTTAAGACCCAGGGTCAGCGGACCAAAAACCCCCTGATACCAAATTGTAGAAGCTTTGAATTGAAAGAGGCTGAGAATTGATAATGGTTTTTCATTGTTTATCAATAGTAAAATTCACAAGCCCCTTTTTTTTCCTGACTAACGATGTGGAAGTCACCCTGAACACGATGGACAAGGAATTTTGCATGTTCATGCTTCCTAACAAATTTTAGAAGTTTTTCACACTTTTGACTGGACTAATATCCCCAGAAGCCCAAAAGTTAAAAATGACTTCATTATTTTATTGTTTTCCGAGCACTCCATATTAAGCTAGTTTTTTACTTAGTAACGAGATGTAGCCTACTAGTCAAAATATAATTCCCTTTTTGGTTAAAATTATTTTAATAATATCCTATACATATTCTGGCAATTCCGTTGAATACTGATGCAATATTCACATTTTGCGACCGTGACAGGACACCAATATGGATAATTGAGGAAGAAAGATTATTAATCAGAAGACAACTGAATATTATTCGCGATAAGGTCAATTCATTGGACGATAATATCAAAAAAAGAAAACCTATAGAAAAATATCAGTTACAGTCTCCAAAAAAATCTCGAAGATAAAACTGCAAGATTGGTCAGCGTCGATGATAATTTGAGAAAAACTCTATTTTCAGAAACGCTTGAGAACATTCTGGATAAAAAGTATCAAGAGACGCAGTCCTATAGGGAAATACTCTGAATTTCAATACTCAAATATTCAACTGGGAAAATTTGATGGAAGTATAAAAGATGGCTAGCTTATGGGGCCAGTTTAGGAGAATATACGAATATGGAGAACACACTATCGAGTTTTCTCTAAGATAGATCACACCATGTGGTGGTTGACGGAGTATCCTCCGATACAATGGTGGTACTTGGTACACTTCATTTTCTCTCTCTCTCATCTAGAGCTCTTATACCATCACATGAAACCAGAGAAGCGAAGCAGTTCAAGATCTGGCAAAGATTTGGAAATAAGGATCTGATAGTCTAGTAGAGGTTGATGCTATCAAAATTCAAGTATGGGTCTTCTCCAGGAAGGCGGATCCCACAATCCCTAATATGATGATGTCAGGTACAACTATTCCTATGGAGTCTTCCATAACAATGCTCGGCATTACCATCAATAACTCATGGGACGATCATGTGAGGTCGATTGCGAAAACCGCTTCACAAGAACTTGGTTTTCTATTCCGTGCCGAAAGCTCCTTTACATCACAGTAGCAGATTCGATCTGTCCTGGAGTAAGTACTGTTCACATGTTTGAAGTTCGGCTTCCAAACATGAGCTGAAACTTTTGGATTCTTTCCAGAAGAAAGCTATTCGTTTGATTGAAGATGTAACACTAACGACTTACTAGACCTCTACAGAACATCGTAGGGAGGTCTCTCCCTTATTTGTAGATATTTCTATGGTTAGTGTTCATCAGAAATCCCGTCTATTATTCCACCTCTAGAGATTCCACAAAGGCAGACTAGACGAGCCAGAGCTAGTCAGCCCATCACTCTCAAACTCGAGACCTGTTGAACTTCTCCCTACCAGACTTCATTTTTTCATCGAACAGCTCGATTCAGAAATGCTCAAAACTGATATATTCACAAAATTCTGAGATTTTTTCGGCTGATTACAGTATTTTCCATAAGCGTACCTTACACGGTCAATATTAATAGAGCAACATTATTGACGAAGTATTGGTAAAAAAACGGTAGCTCTCACACGATCCAATAATATTGATCAATAAAGTGTCAGTTTCAATTGTGCAGTCAGGGAGGATGTATCTACCGGTTCTAATTGCGTCTGCTTTGGTTCTCAAGAAGAGGAAAAGAGGAAGGCAAAGAACAGTGTGGACAGAAAGCTGGCTACATAGACGTACGAGTCATGGATATGGGGATAGCTTCGAGGACTCAACAGTGAGCCAGATGACTACAAGAATTTTTTAAGAATGGATGAACTGTTTCAACCACTAGTTGCATTGGTTTCGCCATTTATAATGAAGCAGGATACCATTATGAGAAAAGCGGATCGACTTGCAGTGTGACCGCCTTTCTCGGGAAAAGATATGTTTTCTTGTTACACGAAAAAGTAGAAAGTTATCACCACCGGGATGACTGATCCAGGGTCGTATATTTCCCGTTGAATGAAATCTGACAGATATGAATTGATTGATTCCTCACCAGTAAAACACAGATGCTTATATATATACAGTTTATTGGAGGAAATGATGGATTATCGAAAATATATGTACAAAAGGAAATGAATATTTACACCTACTCTAAATGAACAACAATTTCATAAACTTGCTTTACAAGTCGGGATAATTCGCAACAATTAAATAATCGGAAGTTTATAATATAATTCAAATCAAGATATCTATTCGCGTGATACAGTTGTTTACATCGAACAGATGGTCTAAAATAAACTTAGACGCCAAGTAGTGTAAGTTTTGAATAAGAAACCAGTCGAAATATGTTGATAGTTCTTTAGTATATGTAGCACGATCGACACAGGTGGTGGATTTATTCCAAATCGTGGTAATTTACGTGATCGCTAATAATATTCGAGTTCTTTAAGGATCGGGTCAATTCCTCAACACAAATAATAAGTTATTTGGTTTTCGGTACTTGAATTTAGGAAAAAAACACACAAACAACTCTTAAATAGATAAAACACTCCTAATAGTACAAGAAATAGAAACAACCCCTACCGCGTCTTGAGCATAACGTTTTATTGCACAATATGGCAATATACTCCTCACATGTGTCAATAATATTGACGCCGCCTCAATATATTTACGGGCTTTCAATAAAAATCGAACTGATTTTATTTTCTTCAATATCATTGCCATCAATATTATTGTTTCAATATACTCCTTACACGTTGCATGTATTGATCAATATCGATATTGCTTCAATAATATTGACCGTGTAAGGTACGCTATACACTAAAATACTACATATAGCGAGGAAAGTAAAACTAAGTGATAAGAAACAATGAAAAACTGTTTCATTATATCAATATAGTTCCTCCATCGAATTCTATATTTTTTATTACATAAAACTAGCTTCTCCAAAATCCGTTAAGAGTAGCAGTGGGTCGTTATTGTCTCGTTCTTGTTGAAAAGAACGCACTAAAAATAACGTTTATTCTGGACTGCAATTGTTCAACTGGACAAACAGACAATTCAAATGCTATGGTGGTTCCGGAAAAAAACAATTTGCGATCGTAAAATAAAAGTTAAAAGACCCATAAAGACAGAAAATACAAATAAAACCAACGTAAACGTTCATATAACCTTCTAAAATTGTCAACAACAACCTTGCATTTGTTCTCAACTGTATAACCGCGAATAATAGGAGAGAAATTGAAATTTCATTAGGTAAGTTATTCAATAACAGTATCGATGGCATGTACCGGTTTTTATTTATTATTGTATAAAATGTATAATCTGTACATGATAAATCTCATAGATTCAGATGAGAGGTAATGTTGATATATCCCTATTTTGATTCCTTTAACATTAGCTCCCAATCATTTGATTTGACAAGAGATCGATAAAAGATGAATGGCTCTGCAAGGTTCCCAGTACACATAAATTCAAAATGAATAATATGATGATGAAGTACTTTGGAGTCTAACGAAGTTACAATGCCTTTGTTCTGTAATTTAAAGCATCGATTCCAGCTGGTGAGAGATATACATCAACGTTCCAGCATCAAGATATTTAATGGTTTCATTTTACTGAGAGGATCCTAATGTGAGATAATTCTATGGAAGATTAATGCTCCCTCAATTATCTATTCAAACTCAGATATTAGTCTGAGTAAAATGCGGAACGTTCTAATATTAATGACAGAGGATCATCTCATAAATTCTTATTGTGTCCATGATTTATTGGAGAAGTAACTCTTCACTTATTATGTTTTATATACATATATATTATTGGTAAGAGAGACGTAATGATATTATTAGAGGAACAAACTCCTATAGCCTCTACAAGAGTGAGTCCAGGGCCGGCTCAACATTATTTTGCACCCTAGGTCATAGCCATAATAGTCACCCTTAGCTTTATACTGTTCGGTTCAGGAAAGAGGACTAGACGTCTGGACGTAAGAACTATTGGAATCAGAGAGGAATTGTTCAAGGTCATAAACTTCGAGCATGAATATATAATCAATCATTATAATAATTAACATAGTAACCTGCTATTAACGTAGAAGAATGTCATTTCGGGGGGTTCAATAATTGATAAAATCATTTCAAATGAGAAGACATAGATAAAGGCATAGACAGAACAACAATTATACTCTGTGTCATGTGATATCTATGATATGGAACGGTCTGTCACGGATATTATATGACTGTCAATTCATCAGCTGTCTATCTGTCACAGCATAGACAGTCTAAACTGTGATAATCTATGAATCTGTATGTCCTGTGAATTGTACAAAAAGTCAAAATATATCGAATTAATTTTACCTAGTTTAGGACGCTGTGTTGCGCTCCAACAACATTGCAGCAATCGCGGCAGAAAACCGTTGACTACTGAACCTACTCCTCCCCATCGGTCGGTAACTGGCTTCAGGTTCCGAAATCGTTGGATATTATTATTTAAGTACACCCCTTGTTATAATATTGGAAGGTTATAATTATTGATGTAACAAATTCCCCTATACTGTTGGTTATGAGGTGTGTATCTACTAGCATACACACCTATCAATTTCAGATTGGAACCCTATATAACTTCATGAGGGTAGTTGGGTTCGCTTGTGTTCAATACGAAGATTGTACTAATTAGTTCAACTCTAACTAAAAGTGTTATTACCTTGTACCAAGGGTTGAATACGCTCCATCCTGAAGTTGTAATTAAAAGAAAGAAGGTACTTTGAAGGTATCACCTGCCCCTGTTATAAGTAGATTCCTAGAGTAATACAGGAAGCAAAATCAAGTACGAGAGCAAAGTGAAAAATCAAATAGCACCAAAGATACCATGTGAAATTTGTGGTGTACCATCTTTAATCAGAACGCATCAAAATTTTCTGAATTCAGTTCTGTTTCGACACCCATCGAAAGCGAGCAACCTTGCAGATTTAGTAACATGGAAGAATGTGGATTTCGCGTCTTGATTAAACACTATTAGTAGAGCAAATGCATGCATGAGAAGACCCTCAAATTTTTTGTAGTGGGATAGATTTGAATGAATTGGACACTTTTGATAGAAAACACCAATTTCTACAGAAGATAGAGAAAAACTAGCATACATGGTACGAGGTCGATTTTCGAGAGAAAATGAATGCCGAAAACCGCACTTTGATATCTTGACTTGTTCAAAAGATACAAGGTGTTTCTCAATTTTGTGCATTTCTGACCCACCCCCGTAACTTGTTTATTTATGAATATTTCTCATTTCTGTGAAAACATTCTTGAGACACTTTTTTGGAAGGAATCTAATGGTGTTCCTTTTCAAATATATATAATAGTTGCTACTTCTCTTTCAAAACATTTATTTTGTGGCTGTTTTCGACTTATTTTAGATGAATAATCAAAATCTGGGTTGCCATGCCTGAATACGAAATAAAATACCTTAGCTACTACAGTCTATGCGTACTGTCAAACAATTATCAATAATTGCAGTTTGCTTTACAAGTTTAGTGTGCTTCTTTCAACTGAGTTTTGAACTTACGACAATATTTGTATCTTCCTGTTAATTCAAAATGTATGAAAATTACGAAAAATATGATATGCTAAAGTGTTATTGGGAATCACATGAAGATGCACAGGCTGCCAGCAATATTCACTTTGACCGATACCCTGAAAGGAGACAATATGTTTACTAGATTGCAGTAAAACCTAGTTAATTACGGTTCTTTTTCAAAACCAAGGACAAGAGTTTACGAAGCCAGGAATAGAGATAGAGAGTAAGAAGAAATAACATTTTTGGGGGAAATACAAAATCAACCCAATACGCAAAATGCAGTTGAATACAGGTATAGCAAAGACTACAGCAATGCGAATTCTAAGAAAAAATAAATTCAAACCGTATAGAGTAAGAAAAGTTCACAAGTTACTACCAAATGACCTACAATTCCGGCTCGAATTCTGCCAATGGTATTTAGGAAAATGTGCTGAAAACTTAAACTTTGGACAGAACATCATATGGACTGATGAAGCATGCGTTAGCAGCGCTGGTATTTTTAATGGCTACAACACCTACAATTGGACTTTGGAAAATCCATATATTACAGTGGAGACACAAAATCAAGGCCGATACAGTTTTAATGTTTGGGTCGGTATTTTTAGAGGAAGGTTTATCGGTCCCCATATCTATGAGGGTAACCTTACAGCAGCCCGATATGTGGAAATATTGCGGGAATTTGTCGAACCTATAATGGATGATTTGCCATTACAACAAATTGGACACGTATACTTCCAACAAGACGGGGCACCGTGTCATAACGCACACATTATAACGACGTATTTGATCGAAATATTTGGGGACAATAATTGGCTTGGCAACCGGGGTCCTGTTCATTGGGCGCAAGATCCCCCGATCTTACGCCTCCAGATTTTTACCTCTGGGGAAGAATAAAGGACCTCACATATAAACGGCATCCTGATTCCCATGCCTTTCGTTCAATACCTGCGGTAGAATTAATTAATGCTGTCAATAATGTTAGGAAGCGAAGTCAATTATGTTTCGATTTAAATGGTGCTCAATTTGAACACATGTTGTAAATATGTAATTTAAAAATGTAATATTTTTGTTCTTGTTACTCTGTTTTTTGATTAAATAAGTGAGTTATTATAAAATAGGCACTAATTATTGTTTTCAACAGCAGTTATGTAGAACTGTTTTGTTTCGTATTAAGGTATGGCAACCCAGATTTTGATTATTCATCTAAAATAAGTCGAAAACAGCCACAAAATAAATGTTTCGAAAGAGAAGTAGCAACTATCATATATGTTTGAAAAGAGAATTTTATTTCAAACACGAATATGTAAAAATATACAGGGTGGTCCATAAGAAAAAATACAAGTTTATGTCATAACTTCAAAACCATATTTTACAATAAAATCAAGGAACACCATTAGATTCCTTTCAAAAAAGTGTCTCAAGAATGTTTTCACAGAAATCAGAAATATTCATAAATAAACAAGTTACGGGGGTGGGTCAGAAATGCACAAAATTGAAAAACACCTCGTATCTTTTGAACAAGTCAAGATAT
Source organism: Endomychus coccineus (assembly GCA_958510875.1). Classification (NCBI taxonomy): domain Eukaryota; kingdom Metazoa; phylum Arthropoda; class Insecta; order Coleoptera; family Endomychidae; genus Endomychus; species Endomychus coccineus. The sequence goes on along the minus strand of OY294070.1, from coordinate 32,478,998 downwards.
CAAAGTGCGGTTTTCGGCATTCATTTTCTCTCAAAAATCGACTTCGTAACATCTAGGCTAGTTTTTCTCTATCTTCTCTAGAAATTGGTGTTTCCTATCAAAAGTGTCCAAATTGGGCCATTCTGTACAATATAAATAAGTTTGTATGGTCACTTACATACCCCTTAACACACTAAGGATGTGAAAATCCCTCTGTACTAGTAGGATTTTTGCATGGGGAGGGGGGTTGTAAATATTTTATTCAGAATAAATACTATCAAGGCACAAACATTGTTCAGAATTAAATTTTACACCATAAAAGTATATTTATATGGTTACTTCTCAACCCTTCTTCACCCTTGAGGCTCTCGGATTTTATCCACACTTCCGAGTTCATTGACCTCTCTAGAACATCGTAGAATGGATGATCTATTCTGCTTCTATAGATATTTCGGTGGTCGGTGTTCATCAGAGATCTCGTCTGTTGTTCCATCTTCAGAGATTCCAGAAAGGCGGACTTGACAAGCCAGAACTAGTCCCCCTTCACTCTCAAACGCGAGACCTGTTGAACTTCTTCCTACCAGACTTCATTTTTTCATCGAACAGGGAAATTGTGGAACTCCTTACCTAGTGAGGTCTTTTCTCACGTCTATAATCTCGAAACCTTCAAGAAAATACGAATGAACATCTCCTCTCTATACATTTCCCTCTCGTTTAGTCAAAGTATGAAAATAGCATATATGACGTCACATAGTACCCGACCAGGACTGCTCCCTGTCTCGATTCCAACTAGCACTGCCTTCAGCAATATATATCTTGGCAAGCCACACTGCTCGTCACGTGACAGTGGTCGGTTTGCCGTGCCTCTCGAGCGTGTCACGATCTTGGAAAAATAGGTTTCTGTAAGTATTTCGAACAGTAAAAAAACTCCCATGTAGGTGTATGATAGTGAAATAACAAGATCCTTTGTTACAGGTAAGTGTCCATCACCGATGACAACGAGTAAGTAGCTATCAGTAGTGATTAATTCAATAAATTCATTCAATGTATTGTCTCAATGCAACGCAAGCAAGTCTCATCCAAGAACCAAGACCATTAATTAGTTTTTGAAAAGTTCCTAATAATGAATAGTCACGGTGCCTACGTCCATTTCAAGAAATTTCTTCAATGACTCTGTTGTTGTTGTGAAGAAATTCAGGATTTTGGAGAAAAAAGTGTCACAAACTTTGGGAGATAGTATGGCCCCATGTTCGAACCTACCTTTCTCCACCCTACGAAGATAAGGGGATGTTCATAGATATAATATATATTCAGTTGATGACTCCAACACGTAAGAGAGACAGAAGACCTATTCAAGCCTGATATTAGACAGAGATGGAGATCATTCTGATCACGTGAAAAGTGGCAAGAACGTCCATAATTTACATTGATTTGAATGGAGCGCTTCAAGAATTTCATGAATTATCAATTTTTATGATTCAGCAACAATTCATAATAGTATTATGTACAAAATTACATTGAAGATATAGAATTAAATATCGCTCATTTTGAATTCAGTCATATTTCCATGAAGCACCCATATGCAACTTGTTTTGTATTTCATCAATGGAAAACTGTAGTATGTAATGAACTGAAGTTACTGTACTCACATTAAATGACAAACTTAGTTATTAACAGCTTCAATTATTAAATAATACATATGTGCATCTACATAATCATCACCATATATGACCTAATAAATAAAACATCTTTCATAATGCCGTGAAGATTTAATTATAATATGGAAAACAAGTAACATATACACATTATTCAAAATTAAGTAAGCTATAGAAAAAATATGTCTAGAAATATCAAAATGCTCAAATAATTAGACATAAATAATATTTGCTATTTCTTGGTTCGAAAAAAAAAGTATGTCATTTATTAAAATTATTAATTTAATTCGTTACTATACAGGGTGTCCTCGAACTGCGTGGCTAAAATAAAACCGAAGATTCTTTGATTCGAAAAAAATTTGATGAGCCTTTTTACTTTTGCCTCAAGTGTCTTGTTTACCCGGTAGAGGGCTTCAAAGTTGCAAAAATAATTTTGTTTTTTCGGTATAACTTGAGAACGTGATGGACAGATTTTACAATATTTGGCAGGTGAGTTACTGTCAATAATAGCCGTTTTTGAGATAGGAGCATAGAGCCTTAGAGACCATAGAAATGGCTCAAACTTGAGGATGTAACGGAAAAAGTGTCCAGAACTTTTTTGTGGTCGATGTAATTCACTCGATATTTTTTATCTAGATAGCTTATCTAATTTGAAAACTTTTCTTACTCCTAGAAAAGAGCCTTAGAGACCATAGAAATGGCTCAAACTTGAGGATGTAACGGAAAAAGTGTCCAGAACTTTTTTGTGGTCGATGTAATTCACTCGATATTTTTTATCTAGATAGCTTATCTAATTTGAAAACTTTTCTTACTCCTAGAAAAGAGCCTTAGAGACCATAGAAATGGCTCAAACTTGAGGATGTAACGGAAAAAGTGTCCAGAACTTTTTTGTGGTCGATGTAATTCACTCGATATTTTTTATCTAGATAGCTTATCTAATTTGAAAACTTTTCTTACTCTTAGAAAATTTTGATTGAATCAACGGATTACCTTGAAAAAAATAATTTTTGAGTCTCTGCAATTTTGGCTTACTAATTTTACTTGATTAAAATACCTTAGTTGCCTTTGCTTTTCTAATGTCATTTTGGCATTTGAAGAATTTATTCTCAAAACTGTCAGTTTTTACTTTGCTTTCCGTAAAAATTTTATAAAATTATGGCTCAAAATTTCACTAACACTGAAATGGTTAATATCTCGGTAAAACACGAATAATAAAAACAATAGAAATGGGGAAACGATGTGATTATTTAGGAAAAACAAATGCTAAATTAAAAGAAACAACAAAACTATTTTGGAAATCGCTAAGGCATCAATTGTTCGAAATGTTGCCCATTTTCCTGAATACACAAATTAATTCGTTTCAAGAAATTGAATTGAACTCTGGCTAGTACTTCAGGATCATTCTTCAATAAATCCGCTTCATGATTAATTCGTTGCAACAATTCCTCTCGTGTGTTTACTGGAGCTGCATAAACTTTCGACTTCAAAGCGCCCCATAGAAAGAAGTCGCAGGGCTTCAAATCAGAGGAGGGTGCCGGCCAGTTCACTGGTGCATCGTGTCCTCTACCTATCCAGCGATCTGGATATTCCGCATTCAAATGTCGCCTCACAGCTAATATGAAATGAGGAGGTGCACCATCATTGGATAAACCAGGCCACGACGAATGTGTAGGGGCAAGTCTTCCAACAGTTCAAGTAGCCTTTGTTCCAAAAAGTTCAAGTAGTTCTCCCCATTCAATCGATCGGGTATAACGGTAGGGCCAATAATAAAGTTATCCACAATTCCAACTCAAACATTGATTTTAGTTTGATTCTGAAAATATGAAACTTCCGTTTCATGGGGATTTTCATCAGCATAGGAATGTCCATTATGGAGGTTAAAAAGAGCACATCTCGTGAAAGTATCTTCGTCCGTGAACAGAATTCTTCTACAAAAATTGGGGTTTGCGTTTTGTCTTTGGACAATAAGCCGACAGAAATCTAGCCGATGACCTGGATCCATGGGCAATAAGTCTTGAACTGTTTTAATATGATAGGGATACAACAGTTCTTCTTTCAGTACATTATGAACTAATGATTTTGAGGCTCCAATACGAAGTCCCAAACGTAGTGTGCTTATCCCAGGTTCAGTTTCAACCGCTTCCAGTATCGCTTCTTCGAGCTCTAACGTCCTTCTTGTCCGTCTGCGTCCAGTTTCTCTGCGATTTGCTTCGAATTTGCCAGTTTCGCGAAGGTTTGCCGATTTGGAATTCTGCGATGCGGATATCTTTCCCTTCTCCGGCCATTGCAACGACAAAGTCCATAAATCAATAACATATCAACCATTTCAGTGTTAGTGAAATTTTGAGCCATAATTTTATAAAATTTTTACGGAAAGCAAAGTAAAAACTGACAGTTTTGAGAATAAATTCTTCAAATGCCAAAATGACATTAGAAAAGCAAAGGCAACTAAGGTATTTTAATCAAGTAAAATTAGTAAGCCAAAATTGCAGAGACTCGAAAATTAATTTTTTCAAGCGCTAATCCGTTGATTTTATCGAAATTTTGTAAGAGTAAGAAAAGTTTTCAAATTAGATAAGCTATCTACACAAAAAATATCGAGTGAATTACATTGACCACAAAAAAGTTCTGGACACTTTTTCCGTTACATCCTCAAGTTTGAGCCATTTCTATGGTCTCTAAGGCTCTGTGCTCCACTCTCAAGAATGGCCATCATTGACAGTAACTCACCTGCCAAATATTGTAAAAGTTCTTCATCACGTTCTCAAGTTATACCGAAAAAACAAAATTATTTTTGCAATTTTGAAGCCCTCTACCGGGTAAACAAGACACTTGAGGCAAAAGTAAAAAGGCTCATCAACTTTTTTTCGAATCAAAGAATCTTTGGTTTTATTTTTGCCACGCAGTTCGAGGACATCCTGTATAACCCAAACCTGGATTTTTCCTAAGCCAGAGATCGATCTGATTGTTAAATATAAATAAGAAGAACTGGAAGTTACATAAATGAACAGTTGTTATTCAGTGGTGAACTTCTGGTATTGTGGCTAGTCGCAGATGTCAAGTTGCTAGCTTACCTTTTGTTATAATAATAAACATTAACAAAATATTACGGTTTCTAAAGAAAATGAAAGTGATATAAACATAGCATCAACGTTATTGGTCACCTTAATTTCAAACTTAAATTTTACCTACAGAGGAACATTATTATTTAATATCAGGTACTGTTACTGTTAAAAATACAAATTCTTCGAGAATAAAAGTGAACATTGTTCTGAATTATCCTGCCGTCCTGCACATCTTTTAATAAATTTTTGAGATGTTTAACCATTGCATTCATTCGACGATTTCTTGTAGTCAAGTAATTCATTACTTTTCTTTGTTTATCAATAGTATGCTTCGTAATTTGGAAAATTATGTTCATGTTAGAAGATGAAAGTATAGGACTGAAAAGATTGTATCGAATTGTTATAATAAATCTACTTAGCATATAATATACCAATGAGGTGCCCTCACAACAAATAATGTATGCATAATCACTAGTAAATACATGATAATAACATATACCCAGCTAAAAAATATGACAAATTCATATGTTTACCGACTTGTAGGTTCTCTGTGTTTCACCTACGCTTCAAAACATTCCCTAGAATATTGAAAATACTAGAAGGAACTACGTGGTACAGATCTCCTTCCAAATGAATACACAAAATCATTTTCTGTAAAGTGTTCACTACAAAGATGAGAATTCTTGTTGGGCATGAAGTTTTTTCTCTTCATTGCTATTACCCATTTTTGTTTCATCTTTTCATCTGAAGGAAAACTGAGATGAAAAGTAATTATTACACTATTTGTTTCTGTTTTCGATCGTGAATAGTCGATTAAAATTGTAATTCCAACGTCTACGTTTTAATTACATTATTGGCAATTAAGTATCTACTACCACTATCCAGTAACTACTAAGCTTGTAAATACCAGTAAAACTAGGTCCTCCTTTTTGTTACCGATTTGTACATCCAAATCCGGAACACGATTTCACCATTGTTATATTTTAGATGTATTAAAAGTATCCAATAAAAGTAATTAATCACACATTTCACTATTATAACCTTACTGTCATCAAGAGTTATTACACAATATCATTCGATAAAATGAAAGTGAAAAGCGAAACAACTAATCACAACTAAAAAACAAAGCACTGAAGAAGTTTTCTGTATTAAAATATTGCTATTTTCTTTCGAAAACAACATAATATGATACATTACAGTAACATGTACTCTTATGGCTAGAACGATGTTTTGCCACTTGTCAGCTGTTTCATATGTTGGAGTCAATGAAAATCCCTGATGCGCTATCCACGTATGTATATGTAATATCTATGGGGATGTTGTTTTCATGATTTTTAGAAATATAATCGATTATTTGAACATAACGTCGAATATGTCCCTCATGGAATTGTAATCATTCTATTTAGTGGTAACGTTTTTCAATTAAATTATGAAAAGGAACCGTTTTGTGTTTAATGAATGAATATCTTAAGGTAAAAGATGTCGCTATGAAAAGTAATTAAACGAACAAATGAGAACTGAAATCGTTGCGAAACATCTTCGGATGGTACATAAAACGACCAAGTAAATAACTTATATTTTATTCAAGTTAAATTGTAATTTAGAGAGAGTAAAAGTTATCATTGAGTTTGCTGCCGCCGAGTGGAAAATATATTTCAACGAGCGAGAAGCTGTTTGGTAAAATGAACTTTCATGCTTTCCATAATTAATTTCCCCTATGCTCTTGAGATTCACGAGTCTTTCGCCTTTTTGTCGAGAATTTCATAAGCTATGTGCGTGGGGACGGTGTCGAATTTTAGATAGGTAATAAGCCGATCTGAATGTGAAATCAGCATCTTATTGAGTTTTGATTATTCCAAATTTTACACATATATTCGGTCCATTCTCATATGAATAAGGTATCCAGGATTATCCGCGGAATAGTGATGGAGTGCAATGAATTAAGAATGGACTGTAATGTATCAAAATGGACTGTAATGTATTAAAATTGACTCTTATGTTTACGAATTAGGCAAATTTAATAAGGGAATTATAAAAAATATTGAAAAGGAAATCAAAGATAACAAATTAACTATAACCTAATAATAAAGGTGACTCGATAATTATTCTCAACATAGATAGATCAGGGTAGTACCCTTCATCGCTAACAGATAGAATTAATTAGCTTTTTGAAGTTTTCAATTCTGAGCTCGGAGAAAAAAATTGCTTCAAGTAGATAATTATGATACAAATTGAAGGAACTGAATTCGAACACTTTTTGATAGTTGAAAATGGTCCAAAAAAATGGTAAAATGGCCAAAACCGGTTTTTCACGTAGGACATCGTCGGATCAAGTTAAAAAAAAAGCCGTAAAAAGACGGAAAAGATGAGCTGCGAATGAACCCGATTGGTCCAGCGGTGGCCCCGCAAATTGCAAAAAACCGTCGATTTTGTTCGAAATTTCAAAAATTCATAACTCTCGTTCTTTTGAAGATTAAGAGCTAAAATTTTGTAACTTTTGTGCCCACCAAATACCACACAAAATTTCAGCAAGATCGGATGTACTCTTTTTGCAAATTGCAGCTTAATGCAAAAAAATCACTTCGATCCTGCTGAAATTCTGTGTGGTACTTAGTGTGCTATAACTTATCGAAATTTCAGCTCTTAATATTCAAAAGAACAAGAATTATGATTTTTTGGAATTTCGAGCAAAATCAATGGTTTTTTACAATTTGCGGTGTCACCGCTGGACCAATCGGGTTTATCCGCAGTTCATCTTTTCCGTCTTTCCACTGACTATAAGCTTATCAAAGGCTTCTTCCTTTTCATCTTCAATCCGACGATGTCCGACGCGATAAACCGGTTTTGGTCATTTTAACCATTTTTTTTGGACCAATTGCGACAATCAAAAAATGTTCGATTTCAGTTCCTTCACTTTGTATCATAATTATCTACTTAAGGCAATTTTTTCCCCGAACTCAGAATTATGCAAAAATTACCGACATTTATTGCTAATTCTATCACACTAATATGTCTTCGTCACGAAGCGATTTCTGCCTCTGTTCTCAATGTTTCCGCATTTTCCATTTTCAGTTTTCTAGTATATGAAAGCTGACCCAAAAGCGTACTCTCAATTTTCACAGCTTGTATCGCTGTTGGCGAATCCAGAAGGTTATTTCCGGAGACTAAGTTATAAAACGAGTATGAGGTCTGCGAAATTGAATAACATATGCCTTTGATAGGCTATGATTCAAATATTTAGCGGTTTCAGTCGGGTTGTAAAATATTTCCTTACGCGTGCGGTTTTCACTACCAGTCATATTATCTAAAATGGATATTTAGATGTTTGGGAAAAGTGGTGTAAACGGAAGTCACGGATATCAACTCTTCCGCTGGTGGCGTATTATTATTCGATTCTCATATTTTTAACTATTGAACATATAACGGGAGCAGCTGAATGTTCTCTAAAAACTTTTTAAACTGCACCCGCGATAAAATTCTTTGGGAATAACAACAGTTTCATCTCGAATGGAACATTCACGTGAACACACTAGTAAAGATAGTCCAAAAACTGTCTCATAATATGTCCAAGAAAGAACTAAGAACTTTTCTAAATATCTATAACTCGAATCAAATATAATTATCTCTATGTTGGTCAATCTATTACCCGATAGGGTTGTGATATCTCCTGATTGTTGGTAGGGATGAACCTGTAATGTCTAAGGACCTTAGGTTCGTTGTGAAAGAACTGGAGATTGGCATCTTTAGGGGTTATTGGAAGTATCCTCCGACGGGAATGATACACATTCTTATACAAAAGGGTTATATTATATATAATTGCTGTAGGTACATCCTCAATAGTGTAATAAGGGTTTAGTATTGGTCATTTCCAATATTTAGAAACAAAATGATTCTTAGAAAATCAAAATTTCATGTTAAATTAAAATATCTAAAAGTAAAGAACATCTAGGGGTTGCCAGATGTTCCCAATGACAAACGTAGGTTGAGAAAAGTAAAGGAATTTCCAAAATAAATATGAGAGAATTCACACTCGCTTTGAACAGGGTAATATGATACCATAGCTGATATGGTCAAGAGAGTTGCAATGAGTTAACAAATGTTTGGTTACAAAGGAAATCATGAACCTGTCAAGATGAATAACCAATATAGGACGAGAAACTAATAGGTAGCTACATGTAAAATCTTCATGTTAACCATCTGGAGATGTCTCATGTACATTCAAATCAGTTAGTGATATTTAAAAAAGGACAGATAGATTGAGCCCTCCCCACCGAAAACATTCTGAACTAGAGATCTCAAGAGAGGAATCTTATTGCTTATTGGTCAAACAATTCACGGATCTTTTCCCGAATTGCAGATTGGTTCTTGGGAAAAAGGACGTATTACAAATACTAGGGATAATGCCTGAAACCTTCAGGTATATTTTCTAGCTTGAATCAGTCTCTTGAGAAAACACGTGGCACTTAATTTCAATTAATTTAACTTCATAGTTTCTCCAGAGTGTTCTTGGTAAGAAGGTTGGATTTCGCTAAATCAGAGTTGTTTTAGATTTTTGATCAAAGTTGTTCTTCTCAGGTTTCATTCAAGTTAAGTTCAATAATACTTTCGAATCATTTCATCCAGTTTCGATCCTCCAGGTTCATCCTGGTTGGGTATCAATTTAATAATCTCAGTTTTATTTCTCTTCTAGTTAATTCAGATTATCTAGGTTTGATTTATTTGAGTACAGATTTTGATCTTAGTCTTTATTCTTATTAGTAATGAAGTTAATTACAATATTCTTTTATTATCTTCAATTATCATACATCCCTTTATTATTATCATTATCATTTAATTGATATTTTTATTATTAATTTTTATTGTTGTTGTTGAGTACGAGTTTATCGGATTAACATTAGCGTTTTACTCTTCCACTTACCTTTCAGTGTGTTGAAATCTTAAGTGTCTTGTGAAAAAAAAGTGTAAGTTTTAATGATATTTTCACGTTTGTTATGGCTAATCAATGATTGGGATCAAATTCCAACGTGTCATGGTTCTCTAAATTAAATGGCCACACTGTTAATAAATGAATAGATTGAGGATCAGGAATAATATGAATTCCTAAAGTTGAGTTTTATAGAGATTCATCAATAGAGTACCATGTTACAATATCACTTAAGTATACATATTAATCGTAGCACCATCAAGAAAAGTCACTACTTCCATGCAACTTAACACATGTGTACCTAATACTTGACTAATACTCAGGTAATACCCGCATAACATCTCGAATAATACTACTTCATACATCTCCTCCCAATACCTATTATATTACTTCCTAACTGTATATCTGTAATATACGTAATATCATATTAGACCTGTTGAATTATTCCAAGGTATTGCATTATATTCATCGACCTGCTTATTATTTCAAAAATCAACATGTCCCTGATATACTTTCTTTGGTACTAAAGCATTTTTAAGATTTTACAAAGTCTATTTTTCCTATTATGTTATGTTCAAATGCATTGTTATCAGTATTGAAGTTTTTGTTGCAAATATTGAAAGTAGTGGAGAAGTGATCTGTAATATCGATCCTCATAAATTTCAATATACCGGTAACTGGGAAATCATTACAGTCACAGGTTTTTTTGATGGTACCTATACAGTTTGTTTTGGTCTCAATTTGGAATGAACGTTCGATGCTATTGCACGTCCTTTTTATTACATTATTTTCCAGCATTTGTCAACGGTTTTGTCTTTTGGTTTGCTGAAAAACAATTCCGCAACAAGATTTATTGGAACCCCGGATTATCTGGAACAAATGGACTGAATTTGATATACTGGCAAAGCATTCTGATCAATCGTCCCTCGTAGCACATTAATCTTGATATCGGTCACCGGTCACATTCATTCAAAGATGAGGTAAATGCGAAGTGGCCAATAGTTCAGACGGTCAAGGGTTGATAAAACATTTTTTTCCATTCTGGCTGTTTGTAAGAGTCTCGTAAGATTTACAAATTCAAGGTATATTCTTCTAATAAAACTTTTCAAAACTTGTTGTTTAATATGCTATAATTCTATCAAATTCAGAAGGTTATTCACGCTTACCACAAACGCTTCAAATTGAATGAATTAGTTGACTCGAGTGCATCGTCTAGATACTGGTAGATACGATACTGACAACAGGTGCGTTCTAAATCTATAAATAACGCTCTAAGCCCATCTTAGTCGGATATTTATAAATCTCAATATACCGATTTCTGGAATATCATCACAGTCACAGGTTTTTTAATCAAACATACAGAGTGTTTCATAATATATGCGCAGGACTTCAGGATGTGATAGCTCATTAAAAAATTCGAAAAAAAGTTTCTATTAACTTACCCTGTAAAATGCACAGTTTTCGAGATACTTGAAATTGAAAAAAAAAATGTTTCTTGCGAATAACTCTGGAACCGTTATTCGTACAGGAAACAGCTTTTGTAAGCGTTTTTTACTCATAGTAAGCTATGTTTCGTGCGATGAATTTTTTTTTGAGTCATGATTGGTGAAGATTTTGAAGGGGTAGTTAGTGTTTTCCTTCCCAACTTCTACGCCACTGGAAAAATATGGTTTTGGGAGGCCCATTTGAACCGCCAATGCAAAAAAGGTATGATTGGTCATAAGCTCTAAAAATGACCGTTTTCGAGAAAAATCTACTTTTATGTTGAAAAACATGGTCAATTTTTTGAAATAAAATTTTTTTTTCACTAATTCAACAAAATTTATTTAAACGTCAAAACATGTAAAAAAACCAAACGTTAACTTCTTAATTGCAAAATTGAAAAAAATGAAAAAATGATACAGAAGTTGTCTTTGCAAAATTCTCCAAACCGTTTGTGTAAAGAAAATTTAATTTTCTTTATCAAGTGGGCTTCAAATTTTAAAACAAAAGCTACGTCTTGTCAAAATAACAATTAGTTTGTACTTGCAAAAAGTAAATTTTTATTACAAAATTAAAAATGAATTACACAAACGCTGAAATGTGCGAAATGCATTACCTATACGGAATGGCGAGCGGTAATTCGGCAGAAGCAAGGCGGTTATATCAAGAAAGACATCCTAATCGTCAAGTACCACACCATAACTTGTTTCAACGCATTCACCAATGACTATGGGAAAATGGAAGTTTTAAAAAGAATACTGCTGATAATGTGCGGCCTATGGAAATTGCAAATCCCAATTAGAAGAGGCTGTCCTCAACGAAATTGGAGAAATTCCGACCACAATTACCAGAAAAATTGCTCACAACTTAAACTTATCTCACTCGACGGCTTGGAGAATTTTGGAGAGACAATTTTTGTATCCCTACCATATCCAAAGAGTACAAGCCTTATTGCCAAGAGATTTTCCACCACGATTGGCTTTTTGTAGATGGATGCAAGAGAAAATAGATCAAAATCCTCTGTTTATCGATGAAGCATCTTTCTCGAGAGATGGTATTTTCAATTTTCACAATAACCACATATGGGCTGAATAAAATCCACATGAAATTGCCGAAAGTCACCATCAGCAACAATTTTCCGTGAATGTTTGGGCTGACATCGTCGGTGATCATTTGACAGGCCCACATTTTTTACCGAACATATTAAACGGTGCAGATTATAGACAATTTCTAGAAGAAGTACTGCCGGAACTGCTGGAAGATGTATCGTTTCGAGTAAGACAAAACATGTACTTTATGCATGATGGAGCTTCGACCCACTTCAGTTTGGTTGCTCGCCAATACTTGGATGACGAATACCCCCGTTGGATCGGTCGAAGAGGTCCGCACCTTTGGCCCACGCGATCTCTCGAACTTAATTGCTTAGACTTTTTCTTTTAGGGCCATCTCAAAACCCTAGTCTACGCTACTCCAGTTGAAAATGTTAACCAATTAAGAGAACGCATTGTTGCATCTTGCAACATAATTCCGAACACTTTTATTTTGCAATTATGAAGTAAAAGTTTGGTTTTGTTACTCGTTCTGACGTTCGAATAAATTTTGTACAATTAGTGAAAACAAATTTTCATTTCAAAAATGTTTTTCATGGTAAAAGTTGATTTTTCTCGAAAACGGTCAACTTTTGTGCTTTTTACTGAGTACCTTTTCTGTGTAGAAGACATTGGTGGTTCAAATGGGCTTCTCAAAACAGTACTTTTTCCAGTGGTGTAGAAGTTGTGGAGAAAAACACCCACTACCCCTTCGAAATCTTCACCAATTATGACTTAAAAAGAATGTTCTTCTCGCACAAAATAGCTCATTATGAGTAAAAAATGCTTACGAAAGCTGAAATTTTTTTTCAATTCCAACACCCTACCCTGTATCTCGAAAATTGTGGGTAAGTTAATGGAAACTTTTTTCAAATTTTTGGACAAGCTATCACATCCTGAAGTCCTGCGCATATATTATGAAACACCTCGTATACAGTTTGTTTTGGTCTCAATTCGGAATAAACTTTCGATGCTATCATACGTCGTTTTTGTTAGATTATTTTCCAGTATTTGCCAATGATTTGGTTCTTTGGTTTGCTGAAAAACTATTCCGCAACAAGATTCATTGGAATCCCGGATTATCTGGAACAAACGTACTGATTTTGATATACGGGCAAGCATTCTGATCGATCGTCCCCCGTAGCACATTAATCTCGATATCGGTCACATTCAAAGACGGTAAATGCGAAATGGCCAATAGTTAGGACGGTCAAGGGTTGATGAAACATTTTTTTTTCCACTTCGACAGTTTGTAAGACTCTAATGTCCGAACGAAGCTGCTAATGCCGTTATGTGTAACGTGTCTGAGAAACGAGGGATCGAAGCTGTCTTTAAATGCCAGCGCAGAACGTTGAGCCTATCCCTCTCTCTACATGCTACAAGTGGCGGCGGGCCATGCCTTCTGCCAAACAGCAGGCTTCACTAGTTGTGCGCCGTGTTGCGTTCGGATTAAATGCCGCCCCCACTCGTTTGAAATTTGTATATACTCGCTTATCGCTATTTTATTGTTAAACTCGTTAGTGGTGGTGCGGTGACTTTGATGTTTCTTTCAAGTTTTTTTATGTAACGCGTAGAGCTTTGTTCTTGACAGTTTCACATTTTCCAGCTAATTAGTAAGATGTTTCGAAAAATTCTTGCAGAATCTCTGATTGATATCATCATTAATATCTAGGCTAGATCTAAGAAAATATGCCAATTGAAATTTTCCCAGAAATGTGCATTGATTTATTATGAAATATGTATGTATACTAGACAATTTGCACTACAGACTGGGAAGAAAATACCAGAAAGACTTTAAATGATAAATTTATTTTGAAAATAATGACAAATTCTCCTTTTGTTGCTGATATTGTTACAACATCGATGCCTTCTTATTTTATGTTATAAATTAAACAGGTTTTTGAGGGCCTCGTATCGTCGGGGACCCAAATCATTTATTAGAAACAATTATTCCCAATTTTGGTTTCCATTTTACGTTATATCGACGGTACAAAAAAATTATTTTACCCTCCTTTTTGATGTTCTCTCACCTAACAATATTTTTTCAGAAGATATTGAGATTATTATATCAGCCATTACTAGTGCTGTGAAATTTTAAATATCTTTTTTTTTAATATTTCCGGAAACATTGGAAATATAAGGAAATATTTGAAACAAGTTGAAAACTGAAAAACTCAACAAAACTAATTATTTTATGGGAAAACATCATCCAAAAATAGAACGGAAAATACATAAGATATCAAAAAATACAAAGAATAGACTCAAATTTTCATCGCTGTCATCATTATCTTCGATGTTATGTTCAACATCAATGCATTCACGTCAACATTCTCTAAATCTTCAACAGGTTCAAAAATTAGAATTGATCCATTAGAATTGATCCATTTTTTTGGAAAACGTAGAGTAGCATATGTTCCTTTTTTTCATTAAATATGACTACATGCTAAAGCTGCTCTCAGCGGCACTACTTTTGATAATGAAAATGATGAACAAAGGTCTTTCCACCAAAACTACTTTTCCATATGAAATTATTGTCAAACAGTTTGCCACTCCTACAACGGTATTCTGCTATTGCGTCAATTACTTCTTGCTATTTTATAATACTAAGTTTACTTTTTGCTATGTTAAGTATTCATTATATGGCTGAAAGGATTTCTGGTGAACGACGGTGAATCAGAATCCCTGAGCTTAAAAAATTCGTAATATAGGCACGAACTTTTTAAATTATATTTCTAGTTTGATGTTTCTTCTGCATAAAATTACAAAAGATGTATATATAAACCTTTGTTTCCAATCGTTTAAAACGAGTTTTAAATATTTTTTCTATATTCAAGTATTTCCAATATTTTCAAGACACACTATTGATGAGAAATAATCACGCCTATCCACCTAAAACACTATTAAAGTACTGAGGACCTTTCGGCTACCATGTAGCCATCATCAGAGTAAACTAAATTAGAAATCAAAATGTGCCTGCTTGAATAATATTTGGGGATAATAATAAAAACAATGAGTAACCCTCAGCTGGAGATAAATTGATTGTTCGTTTATTCATTTCCATCCCTTCTAGATATTTGTCTATATTGTGTTTTTAAAGTGATAGACTTTCTCGAGAAATAATGTGACCTGTATTCAAAATATGTTCGGTTACCAGTGATTTTTCACATTTTTTTTTCTTTATATGGGTAGAAGGTTACTTATAACGAGTTAAAATGTTCCTTCTAGTTTGACCCATATAGCATTTTGAACACGACGCACAATTGATTTTATGAATTCCGGATTTGTCGAAATCGGAAACTTTATGAAAGATGTTGCCTGAATGATGTTTTAGCTTGTTCTTACATATACAGGGTGTTCCATCTCAGACGAGCCACCCCGTATATTTCTTATCCCATAGTGTGTGGAAAAATCTCCCGAAACACTCGAATGATTTTGTTTGGGGAACATCTTTTGACGTATATTTGAGGCTGGGAGGGGGGCGCTTCAACCCCTCAAAATTGAATAGGGGGGAGGGGTTGAGTGATACGTCATTTGAAAGGCCTTGGAAGCCTCTTTACAACGATGTATGAAAAACGTACATTTGATGAATCGTTTTCGCCAAAAATTAATTTTGTTGCTCGAATGCGCCACCTTGAATATTTTGGTTATTTGTACGATGTACAAGCTCATTTTTATTAAGCCTTTTTTACAAACTCAAACAATCTTCAAAAAATCACATTCGTAAAAAAATTGAATTGTGTTGTCATGCTTACAATCAAAAAAATTAAATCTGCTTGTTCAATTCAAATGTTCAAATTGTCCTCCATTGACTTCCATACAATAATACATTCTCTCAAAGTAATAAATAAAAAAACAGCAAAACATTTCCTTATGTTGCCTTCATTTTTTGTTCATAGAAGGTGTTTATCTGGTTTTAACGTTTCTTCGATCGTTTAATGATTTTAATCAATCTGTTGAGTTACTACTTTGATGATTTGTTTAAAATTTCAAAAAATATGGTGTACACATTGCAAGAACGTGTTCAGCTGGTTAGCCTTTATTACCAAAATCAAAATTATGCCCGAGCGGCTGCAAGGATATTTAACGAAAACCCTCCTGAACGTAGCGTTCGCCATAAGTACGTAATGGAATTGATTTCAAAATCTGTGGAGACTGGTTCAGTAATGGATAAAAAAAGGGCACCCATTGGAATTGGAGGAAGGAGCAGCTGTGGCGGTATTGGGACATGTCCAACTTATGCCGAACACGCAATCTGTACGACAACTTTCTGCAGCTTCCGGTATTAGCCAATCTAATGTTTTCAGAATTTTACATAAACACAAGTTCCATCCGTACAAAATTGAATTAATTCAGGAATTCAATGATGATGATTGAGATCGAAGGCAAGAGTTTTGCGAAATTATGGTCGAGCGTATCAACAATAACCCAAATTTCTTGTACAACGTTTGCTTCTCTGACGAATGCACTTTTTTACTTAATGGAGAGGTTAACCGGCATAACTGTAGAATTTGGAGCGATACAAATCCTCATGTATTTCGAGAAGCTCACACTCAACATCGGGAAAAGCTAAACCTTTGGGTAGGAATTTTGGGAAACCACCTAATTGGACCTCTATTTATTCCTGGTAATTTAAATGGCGAAATTTATCTTGAAATGTTGGAAAATGCGATTGATCCGTTGATAACTGAACAATTAGAAAACGATCCTCTACTACTTGAACAACAATTGCATCTCCAACAAGACGGAGCTCCTTCTCACTACGCCGCACCAGTTCGCCAATACCTCAATTTGCAATACCCCGGTCGTTGGATTGGAAGAAGAGGTCCTATGGAGTGGCCTGCCCGATCTCCTGACCTGAACCCTCTGGACTTCTTCTTGTGGGGACATCATAAGTCCAAGATTTTTGCGACTCAGCCTGAAAATTTGGACAAACTGCGCCAACGAATTGTAAATGAGTGTCGTCAAATAACTCCAATTATGCCGAACCATATTAGAGACGGTTTTCAGTCGAGATTGTATTATTGTATGGAAGTCAATGGAGGAAAATTTGAACATTTGATTTAAACAAGCAGATTTAATTTTTCTCATTGTAAGCATGACAACACAATTCAATTTTCTCACGAATGTGATTCTTTGAAGATTGTTCAAGTTTGTCAAAAAGGCTTAATAAAAATGATCTTGTACATTGTACAAATAATCAAAATATTCAAGGTGGCGCATTCGAGCAACAAAATTAATTTTTGCCGAAAACGGTTCATCAAATTTACGTTTTTCATACACCGTTGTAAAGAGGCTTCCAAGACCTTTCAAATGACGTATCACTCAACCCCTCTCCCCTATTCAATTTTGAGGAGTTGAAGCGCCCCCTATTAGGCTGCCTCAAATATACGTCAAATAATGTTCCCCAAACAAAATCATTCGACGTGTTTCGGGAGATTTTTCCACTCACTATGGGATAAGAAATATACCGGCTGGCTCGTCTTAGATGGAACATCTGTATATACTGGTTGTATTGCTAATTTAGAGAATAAAATCATGGAATTTTTTAATTACAGAAAAGTATGATAAATGAAACTCATGAATCATATTGAAATATTTGAAGATAATGATGATAATAATTTGTATAGTTGACTACCAATGTCCAACTTAATTTGTTGAAGTTTCTCAACTTCTTTGTTATAATTTTGCTGGCTCGAAGAAACGTTCAAAATTAATGAACCAGACTATTAAACATACCAATTTTATATCTTAATGGTGTAACTGAATCCGTCAGGATATACCTATTTGTTTGAGAAGGTTTTCTGTATATGGCGAAATCCAAATGATTACCATCTTTTATAATGTTAATGTCAAGGAAAGGAAGCTGATTATCTGTTTTCATTTCGACAGTGAATCTCAGTGAATGAAACTGGCTATTAATCATATCGGAAAAGCCATATTAATCAAAGTCTTTACTTGTAATAGTGAAAATGTCGTCAAAGTTTCTATACCAAACTTTTGGGAAGTGCTTCAATTTTGATTTTAAGGAGGTTTCAAGTTCGCTTAGAAAAATATTGTCCAAGAATGGGGAGAGTGGATTGCCCATTGCACATCCGCTTGTTTGTTTGTTTGCAATGTGCAATGGACAATACACTCTCCTTTTTCAGCCAATATTTTTCTAAGTGAAATTTTCCTTTCAATACTTGGGAATGATGTTTTAATTTTGAATTTCGTCTCGATTGGTGCCCCATCTGCTGAGGTGCCCTTTTGCTGCAGCCTACTTAGCCAATACCCTCAATATACACAAGGCTTGAGTGCTGACTACAAACGTAAGAGTGACGTCATAAAAAGCTTAGTCCAGAGACGTAGCGTACATTAATAGCATTTACTCAATGACAAATAGCCAGTATTGATTCGACAGGTGATAAATGTTAGAATTTAACAGTTTCATCTGTTTCTTGTGAAAAATTGTTTGTTTCACATGTTTCTCAGGTGCTCTTGTGTAATTGAAAATTATTTTACCTATGAATTAATTTCCAGGTAGAATGTGATAACCAATTAATTTGTTACCTAAAGTTGCTGCCCAAACATTAATTTCAAACGAGTGTTTGCAATGTGGATTCTCATCACACCAGTAGTGTGCATTATGGGAGTTAAGCATTTCTTGTCGAGTGAAGGTGGCCTCATCGGTAAAAAGGATACATTTCAAAAAACTGGGATTGAGGGTTGTCCTTTCTTGTAATTTTTCACAAAAATCTACTCTAATCTGGAGATCGTCTGGCAAGAGCTCTTGAACTTGTCTGTAGTGATAAGGATGTATCTAGCTGCCGCTCCTTGAGTATCCTCCAAGTACTTGCAGAGGACGTATCTGTTTGTCTTGCCATATTTCTTACGCTAATTGTTGGATCTTGATCAACTTAATCTAAGATGATATTCTCGTTCTGAATGGTTCTTGTTGTTCTGGGCCTACCGGAATTATTTATTTTAGTGTCACATTCCCAGTTTCTCGACAACGTCGTGCCACGGCTCTAAACATTTTTTTATTTGGTATGTTCCTTCTGGATAAACTTAACTGCATAACGCGTAACTAGCTGCACTAGCGTTTCCTAAACACTCGCCTAAGGTTAATAACATGTCGGTGTATTCAACATTCGAATACATTTCGATTATTAATTAACGTATTCATCAACAATATTTAATATAATTGACATTACCGTCTTAATTATCAATAAATGTAAGTTTTCCATGGCTAACTGAGACAAAACCATTTTGAGGTTTGCGATGACCTTTTTAACTGAGGACATTTCGAACACTTACTCTGACTGATTGAATATTTCATGTCTTCATTCAAATTTATTCTAATTTTCTTCTTGTGAATCTTTGTTTAGATGATAAATTTAGCATTAGAATAATGCAATTGTTTTTGCTTTTTGATAAATTAGTAATTGTTTTTTACTTTATACCAGCATCACTTATTTCTTCATCATTTTCCAATTAAAATATTCCCAAAACGGTACACGGTACCGAGTATCTTTTGGGTGTAAAATTGAATGATGTTTAATTTTACGTAAAATCTAACCTCAAAAAAGATATGATTAAAACTACTCGGTACGAACCATGTAATTAGCGCCCTCTATGAGAATCAGATATAAGAATAAATTCATGCGATGTGTCAGCTTCCAAAACATATTCATACTAAATTTCAATACAATGTTGCCCGTAGTTTTGACATAATCGTAATAAATGCGTTCGAAAAAATGTTTAACACCCCGTATTTTGAATACGGATGCGGTTACGAAAATTTTTCACTGAGAAAAGCACCTATCTTCAAGTGTTCTACCTATCCTAGCAACGGGGCCACTTTTTTTGAAACATCCTGTATGTGTCCTAAAAAATGAATGAAACTTTTGTATTACAGTCGGTATTGTAGCATTATGCCGTAACGTACGGGTGACCAGCTAGTATATAGCCTCTGGCTTATGACGTCACGATCGAACACTCAAGTCTTGTATATATATTCCACTTCTCCCAAAATCCTCATCCTGGATCGAGAAGATTGGAGTAACGAAACTCTCACCCTACTGCCATCAGGTGGGCTCGTATGGTCCAAAGACCTCTCCGATGTAGCTCAGGCTTCTGGGGCGTGAGCGTACTCAAAAAGGCCGAAGGTCACTATCTCAGTGATTCTATGTGCTTAGTGCACGGTTTTTCAGTCTACGCTATATAGACTTGTACCATGGAAAACCTGCGAAGGAACTATGTAAATTATTTAGCCATTCTCGTGCGGTATACGGTATGGTGAAAGATGGATTGGTAGAGACTTTTTTGATTGGGGTTATTTTAAAGATAAAGCTTATGCCACGCTGGTTCATAATAGAGAAGATTATTCGAAGAGCTTGTGGTGAAATGAATAATGAAATGTTAATTCGAACAAGAAGGTCGTCGAGAAATCTATGTCGCTGTTGCTTTTGAGTAAATGGAAGCCTCCAAGGAAAATTCATAAACAATACTTTTTTATAGAAAATAATTCAAAGTTCTTAAATTTGTGAACAATAATCATTTTCGAACATTGGCGTAGGAGTTTAAGCGGTTTAAGTACGTACAAAACCCCATAACTACGCTACTGTAATTGTCTCAAGAACATTTTGTAACCAAAAAAAATTTCTCATTCAGTAAAATTGAAACTTTATCAAGTTTGAAATGAAAAACTTCATATGTTTATAACGTGACCTTGTCGCTTTTCGGTAAATTGGTTACAGCGGTAAGCTTCGAATCCGAGGGCGCCAGATTTTTCCCAAAGGTTAACTCCTTTTTGAAGACTTCTGCTAGGGTCTTCACCACAAGGCTTGTTACTATGCTATCTATAGATAGCCTTGTCCCTAGGGTAGTTACAGTGAAGTAAAACCAGAGTCGAATGGGCAGAACACAGTATCGAAATTGTAGGCTTTAATTACAATTGATACCTGGTTATAACTCAGCTCGTTGAAGATGGAGCAGAAATAATTTAATAAAACAGGGAATTCCACATATTAAAATATATAATGATTTTAACAAGTACACTTTCAGAATAATCAATTCAAATGCAATTGAACGGTATTATTTCACAAAATTACACCCAGACGGAAAATGTAATGAAGCTCAAACGGTAAATGAAAACTCTTTCAATAAGTCAACTCTACGATAGGTTCGGTCGCTAAATTTAATTCAGCGGTACGGGATCGGTTGATGAATGATTCAGAATGATCAATTTGCGGAAAAGTACGAATCAAACAGGTCTCAGCGTAATGAGCGGTATGCGGTAAATTTTAGATAATAATAATAATAATAATAATAATAATAATAATAATAATAAATTTATTTCTACAACAGAACAGAACTTATTTTGACAGTATTTTTGATGTGTACAATTTTAAGTGAAGTAGAAATAAAGATAAAAATAAAGATAGCAGCACTAATAAATGAAATGTTCAAATCACACTACGATATATTCGGTTATTAATTCGGTTGGTTCGGAAAATATTGTTTGCACTAGTTTTCCGATTGTACGATATCAGATTTTACTATGTTTCGGTTAATTACTCTAATTGAGTTTATTCTGTCATAACACCCACCCTGGTATTAGCTACCCACGGATTACCCGGTAATTGTATGACAGTATTAGATTTCATACACTTTGTAGATTCAGAACTTAAACAATTAGGGCTTATACTCCCGGTATCAACACAGTGTGCACAAACCCTAATTATCACATCTGCAATAACCCCTATATCCACGGCCGAGGACTTCTCATAGTATTAAGGGAATTATTACGATTCTCAATCGTCACACAATCACACAACCACCCTTAGCTTATACTTCCGGTATCAGCATGGCGTGCACAAACTGTTGGCGGTTTGGTCGTCTATTAACTAAAGAACACTAAAGAAGTTTTCTGTATTAAAATATAGTTATTTTCTTTTGAAAACAAGATAATCTGATAGATTACAGTGACATTTACTCTTATGGCCAGAACGATGTTTTGCCACTTGTCAGCTGTTTCATATGTTGGAGTCAATGGAAATCCCTGATGCGCTATCCATGTATGTATATATAATATCTATGGTAATTACCCTCTTTCCCCTTCATTTATTTTGAGAGTTCAATTATTTACACCCACAGAGATCAAGTATAGTGTACTTGAAGTCCATAAGAGCGATGTTATTAATTTGACTACGTCTAAGCGAGCGGCGGTGATTTTATCCTTCTCTAATAATCTGTTCTCTCTTCCGACAAATTCGAAAGATATAGAAACACAGCAGAGTTCTTTGAGCTGGTCACGAAATCCGTCATTCAAGCACTCTATTCATGATCTCTATGTTTACACCTCTATAACACAGAGTAAACACAGAAAATAGAATGCATCTTCACACTCCGATGACATCACTTGATACTCAAAATGGGAATTTTGGACACTCTCAAAAGTTGAATATATGCGTGTGATATATATTCGTAACTAGAAAAACACGGTGGATATCGTGGTATAATAAAATACTGTGATTCCATCTCAAAGACTGAAGATGGATATCAAAAATACCACTCCAAACGAGTTCACCACGCGGAGAAACGATGCAGCTCCTGTTTTCACCATCTGTAACCGATCTGAAGAATTTCGAATCCATACGATCAATAAGAAAGGCGCAATCGTGTCCATAGAGGTTACGCATTCAGATATGCCCAAAACGGATATATTCGCGAAAACCTAGAACAATTTTTGGGCCGATTGCAAAACTTCCTTCACACTTTTTACTAATAGTAGAATATGTGAAACCAAAAAATGAGTGATATCGGTAAATTTTTTATGATTTAACGCGACCCCACGGAAAATGTTTGTTTTGGTGTATGAAACAAAAGTCTGAAATTTCTACCTCCTAAATTGACCGCAACCCCTTTTTTTTCGCCATTTTGGGGTATTTTGACCATTTTTAGGGGAAGTTCGTAAAAAAAAAATGCTATCTCCAGTTGTATTGGGAATTAAGGAACCAAACTGGAACCCTTTCATTGTTAATGTTTAAGGAACTCCCAATTCAAATTTCAAGTTAATCCGACCTCCCCCTTCCTCGCAATAGACATATGTATATATATATATATATATATATATATATATATATATATATATATATATACATAAAAGCATGAAAACTTGCGTGACGGCTAACTCGGGCAGTTTTCAACCGATTCAGCTGAAATTTGGACTGAAGGTAGGTTTTATGCCCTCGAAATAGACCTCCAAAAAAATCAGTTTCCGAGAAAGTTGAGCTTAAGTCAATTTTTTAGCTAATTTTCAAATTGAGATATCTCATGTCCCTATCATCCGATTGACATCTGCTTGACGTCAAAACGTAGGTATTTGCATACATTTTTAAGTGGTAATTATATTTTTTATACCACATCAGCAATATTATACTATTTTAGGTGATGAAGGTATATATATTTAACATAAAAGAATCATAAAATGTGCCTGTGAATGCAAATATGCATGTGTAAATACGTGTTAATGTGTTTGTATGTGTGAATGCAAGTAAATGTACGTGTATGTAAGTGTGTGTGTATGTAAGTGTGTGTGTATTTATGTATGTGCGCGCGCGTGCCTTAAAAATCACAGAATGGTCTATATAATATACTTGAACACGGCCAATATCCATGTTATAACAATAATAACAGAACACACATACCTACATGTAAATGCACGTGTATAATAATTATGGAATACTATAATAAATATGAGGAGTACATATCTGTCTCAGGTATACGACAGATTAATTGTATGTGTAGGTAAAACTATGTGTCATATAATGTAGTAAAAACGGGTCTCTCATCTTTACAATACGATGAATCTGTCGTAGACCTGAGACAGATATGTACCCCTCATATTTATTATTCTATAATTATTATACACGTGCATTTACATGTAGGTATGTGTTTTCTGTTATTATTATTATAAGATGGATACTGGCCGTGTTCAAGTATATTATATAGACCATTCTGTGATTTTTTAACGTACGCGTAATAAGGCACGCGCGCGCACATACATACATACACACACACACATACACTTACATACACGTACACTTACTTACATACACACATACAAACACATTAACACGTATTTACACATGCATATTTGCATTCACAGGCACATTTTATGATTCTTTTATGTTAAAAAAAATATATATACTTTCATCACCTAAAATAGTATCATATTGCTAATGAAGTATGAAAACGATGATTACCACGTAAAAACATATGCAAATACCTGCATTTTCACGCCAAGTTGATGACAATCGGATGAAAAGGACATGAGATATCTCAATTTGAAAATTAGCTGAAAAATTGACTTAAGCTCAAATTTCTCGAAAACTATTTGATATTTTAACTTGAAATTTGAAGAGCTATTTTGAAGGCATAAAACCTACCTTTAGCCCAAATTTCAGCTAAATCGGTTGGAAACCGCCCGAGTTAGCCGTCACGCAAGTTCCCATGCATTAATGTATATATATATATCTATTGAGAGGAAAGGGGAAGTCGGATTAACTTGAAATTTGAACTGGGAGTTCCTTAAACATTGACAATAAAAGGGTTTCAGTTTGGTTTCTTAGTTCTCAATACAACTGGAGATAGCTTTTTTTTTACGAACTTCCCCTAAAAATGGCCAAAATACCCCAAAATGGCGAAAAAAAGGGGTTGCGGTCAATTTAGGAGGTAGAAATTTCAGACTTTTGTTTTATACACCGGAACAAACATTATCCGTCGCGTTAAATCATAAAATTTTTTGATCAAAATGTTTCACATACTCTACTATAAGTACAGTGAAGAAAGTGAAAATAAGAAATTATTTTTTGATTAGTCGGAAATGGGGCAAACTGTTATCTACCGTTTTGACTCTCTCATGAATAATTACGAACAGAGCATTTAAAGCAATTTGGTGAGTGCATCAATTCGTTAGTCTTGTTTATACCGAACTGGAAGTTATTGATTCCAAACTTTACTTCTGATTATGATCAGGGAGCAAATAAAATCTTCACTTACATACTTACATAAAGTTTCTTTCAGCAAAATTTCCAGTCAATCGATTCCTTTAATATCCCCCAAACTTAAGTAATCCAATATCTGAAAGTTTTTCATGACTTTTTATGATGATAGAGTAGCTGAGACAAGCTCTCATATTCTATTATTATTACTTTCGTTTCAATATAGCCGATATTCATCTGGCGAATAACAAACTCCTTGACGTAATTGACTTTGTACTTTTTGTTTACTATAGACGAGATATTTACGATATAAACCACCCTTAGCTTATACTTCCGGTATCAGCATGGCGTGCACAAACTGTTGGCGGTTTGGTCGTCTATGATATACTTATACTTCCGGTATCAGCACGGCGTGCACAAATATACCCAAAGACGCCCCTGTCGTTCAAACATACACACTCTATACACACTACACAATTACTTGAATATTTCAATTCACGCGCGAATTCAAATCGTGCGCGATTCGACCTATGATAAACTAGGATAAACTCAAATTCACCAATTCAAATTACTGAATACTACGGAACTCAGGTATCGTACAAACGTTCACCAATTACGATAACAATCATAAATTACGGAAATCAATATATCGTAATGCTCAAAATATAAACTTATTTGCTATCATTTACCTTCTGAAACAATTCACTTGCACGGAAAACTATTATTAATTCACAGTTTTAAATATCTGACTCACAGTCGAATAAATTAAAAAAAAAACACTAGAGAGCTACTTTACTGATCAAAATCAAAAACACACAAGAGAGAGATCTTTCGGCTGTCGATGTTTTCCGAGGTTCTGGACAGGTCTGCTCCACCAAATTTTTATTTTTGTGCCAATGGTTTTTACTTATGCCCCGAACAATTGTTAAAAGTGACGCTACTTTTTAGATCTAAAATTCGCGCTCATGATATCACACCAGTACTTCCCGGCGGAGTAAACAAGTGTTATCGGAGTTTTTTTGGTTGTTCGCCCTTTTTATACATAAGGCTGCACAAAGTTTGGTGTCTTAACTGGCCAGACCCCTGTTTTTGCAACATATTTTATCGGAATGAAATGCAATTTTGAACGGGCATGAATTAGATTCATCTATTTGAATAATTATACTTATTTGAAATTACGGAGATTTAGAAAAGTGGCAATCACGGAATACACATTCGGAATTCATTCATATCTATTGAAATAATTAACTGTTCAAACTGAAATTACATGTAACATCCGTATTTATTGCCTGATCTAAATTAAATAATCTTCCAAAATTTATGCTTCGTTACATGTTTAGAAGATAATAAAGAAAATGTAATAATTCTTCAAAACTTCAACACCCTATATCTCGGAAACGAAGTGATTTAGAGAAAAATTCTATATGAAAGACCCCTATTAGTTTTAGAAGCTCTATCGTTTACCGAAGTTATGAACAAAAAAACTTAAACAGCCTGTATATTTGCACAGACTGCCGGTCGGCTCTGGGAGCTCTCAAGTCACCTAGAGCTACATCAATTCTTATCGAAGAATGTTGATATACTAGCTGAACTATCCAAGAGAAATAAAGTTCAACTCATCTGGGTCCCTGGACAGAGTGGAGTTGAAGGAAATGGAATGGCCGACTCCTTGGCCAGGCGGGGGTCGTTCGGCGCCGCTGTCAGACAGGAGCCAAGGGTCGCTTTATCGAATTGCCTGGGGGGTCTAGCCTCTCTGAGCCAACTGAACAAACAGCGGTCTGAACTGTGGCGAGAATTGCCACACTCTTCATCAACGTGCCTGTGCCTAGACTTCCGAAGAAACTCCTTTCTCTGAACAGATTGGACATTAGAGAGATGACTGGAATCCTAACCGGTCACTGTCGTCTTAACAAACACCTTCATACTATGGGCATGATTAGAATTTCGGGGGTTGAATCCCCCGCTCACTTATCATGCGGACTTGAAGCGTTCGAACTTGCCCCTTCCTAACTATCAACAGCACGACACTGCCCGACAGAGACCAACGCCTTGATTGGAGAGGAGACGGTCTTTTGAATCATCTGGGCCCCTCTCCCCCTGCCTACTCGTGTTCACGTCATTTTACGACTACTTCGTTTGACGAGTAACCGCCGGCCTCTTATCATCGGCCTACCACATATCATTGCGCTGGCCGCGAATCAATTGCCCAGAAACCTGGGATAAGAAGCACAGACAACGGACTTTAGGAGTGAAGCCATGTGGTGCAGCATTTACCCACACAGAGACAGTGTTTTTTCGCCCCCGGCGGAACTACTTTAGGTGGACCCTGTAGTCTAGAAATCCTCTATACTAAGGTCACTGCTTGTTAGACTACGTTACTGGCCCTTTTGGGCAATAGCCAACTCCACCTCCTCGTGTTAACCCGTTTCACCAGGAGCGCTACGAGTAAGCGTTCGGATAGCCTACCGCATATGTCACCACGGCCGTGAATCCATTTCGATCAGTTGTCTGGGATAGGAAGGCACTGCGCCGTGGTTTTTATGGGTAAACGACATATGGTGCACCGTTTACCTGACGTTTCGCAGAGGTACCTTCAATCACCCCGCTCGATCTGCGAAGGTTACTTTAAGCGAGAACCTACATATGGCGCAGTAGGCACCGTACTTGCTGACTATTCCCCCTTACTACCAAGGAATAGCCCCTCTCGCTTGCTTGTGTTAGCTCAAGCTACGTTTCAAATTTGGCCTTCCATATGTGTCTACAACGTCCGTGAATCCGTTCCAACCAGCATCCCTGGAATAAGAAGGTACGTGGTCGTGGTTTTAGAGGTGGAATGTATATGGCACCCAGTCCACCGAATCTTCTGCAGTGGCAACGTTAGTTCCGCCCCAAGGGGTTACTTGTCTCGAGAACCGCGAAGAGGTGTTCCTTCGAGTGCCCAGCATTAACATCCCCCAGGCACCGTCACTTCGGAAAATCAAAACTGCTCCCAAAAGAACTTGAGGAAGCCAGCGTTGGCGGTATTCTGGGTTTCTGGTGGGCTATAAACCTGCTAGAATAGAATAGGCTTCTTTCCACGGGGCGAACAATGTGCCCAATTAAGTGACCTGAGAGCATTTGAGAGTTGAACCCCCTCCCCTTAAATGATGATGATGATGAGGTCTCGTGCATATAGGAGGGTAATGACTTATCCTACTGGCTAAGCCAGTGAGGCTTAGACGCGGCGCCACGAAATAAAAAGCTCCAATTGTAGGAATTCGAGAATTGCAACTGAAAATGTCATTCATAATCAGAATCAAGTTATTATCACAGGGTAACTATAAGTCTGGAAGGAGGTACTTTTAAGTTGTTGAAACATGTAGTAAATTTCCCGAGAAAGTTCTCTAGTGTAGTTGAAATCTGCTTCGTCAACACTTCGAGTAGTTACACAGAATACGGTATTATTAATCATTCATGATCAAACATTATTCAAGCCGTATCCGTATCGCCATTCTGTATGTGAAACGTGCTGCCTATATCCAGATGAACGTTCCTAACGTCGTTACCTCGGTAAATCATTTCAAATCTCGATTACGGAACTTCGACCGCTTACAATAACTTATCTGAAATTGGCGTTTGTGTATACCTACCAGAAAAAATGTGTAACCCACAGCGAAAACCCATCACTTCGTAATGTATGACGCATTCCAAATTGGGGTAAAAAAAACCGTGCAACCTTATAGATAATATTTAAGCAACGCGGTATTAATTACCAGTGAACGACATAATTTATAATGAAATTCTTGAGCATTTTATCCCATAAAATCAACCGAATTTATAGACGCTTTGATATTAAATTTCTAATTTATAGGGCCGTTGATTAAATTTTTCGTATACTCAATCTCCGATGTAATTCATCTCCCGTTTCGACGTGATCATTATACATCTATGAGTTCCTGTCTAGCTATTATGAATGCATTAATGTACATTTGTATAGACAGAATTAAGCTCCAGCTCTATTTACAGTTCCAGGCCTGGCCGTCGGAGTATTATATTACAAGAATAATAACCTTATACTAATACAAGGGTTGCTTCTATTCTCTTGGGTGGATTATTTTGAGGGTATTTGCTACGAGCGAATTCAACCATCAAATATTTTAATTAAGATCGGATTAGGAAGGTGAAGTATTACTTCATGGAAATAGGTTAGGTAAAGATTAGATAATATCAATGGTTTTACGATTGATTTTGGTTATTTAGAAAATCGGGAACCCATATCAATATTCCTTTTGTACTTCATGCTGAACTTAGACATTTGTGTATTAAGAAATGCCATTTGGATGATTAAACTGTGTAAATAATTGTAAATTTTCAACACGCTTTGTTACTCAGATTTGATCAGAAGAAATGATATGCTAGTAGGATATGTGTATACATTTACAGAACACAATGATTATAGTCCAGTCAAAAGAGTGAAAAAATAGGGGTCATTACTAAAATTTGTAGCCCACAAAATTCTTATTGCATCGTGTTCAGGATGGCTTACACATCGTTAGTCAGGAAAAAAAATTGGGCTTGTCATTATTACTATTAATAAACAATGACAAACCATTTTATTAACAAATGAAATATCTCGATCTCCTTTAATCCAAAGTTTCTGAAATTTGGTATCAGGGGATTTTTTGGTAAGCTGAACTGTAAAAATAGAAAATCCGGCACGTTTGTTGGAAAACCCGGAACACTTCACCAAATCTTAGCAACGAACAAAAATTCTTCTCAAACTTTGGTATTGAGATAATAAGATGCCTCCGGAAAATTAGAATTTACCATTTCTACAAGACAAACTTTGAATTATTATCTTTCTCGAAAAATTTTAGTCGGTTTTATCGAAATAATAAGGTACCGTAATGTTTCTCGGTACAAATTTTACTAAAAAGAGGAACATTCTGGTAAATTGGTGGGAAAGTGCATCGTTATTCTTCATATTCCAATCTCGGTCTTAGTTCAACTTTTCAGATTATAGGGT
This sequence comes from Endomychus coccineus, assembly GCA_958510875.1. Classification (NCBI taxonomy): domain Eukaryota; kingdom Metazoa; phylum Arthropoda; class Insecta; order Coleoptera; family Endomychidae; genus Endomychus; species Endomychus coccineus. The sequence continues at coordinate 32,448,814 of OY294070.1, read as the reverse complement.
TTTGTGAACACTGAGTATTATTTTATGGTTATAAAATCTCTGAAAAACTCCAAAATATGAAAATTTGACATATCTACACGACAAACTTTGATCGTTCTTTTGTATTCCGAAAAATTTTAGACAATTATTATGATAAAGAATTCCAAGTATCTTTTATTATGACACTAGCGACCCGCCCCGGCTTCGCACAGGTGCAATGCTGATACTAAGTACACTACAGGAAAACTGTGAACGTTGTATATAAAAACATACCGGCCCGCTCCGGCCGGTAACGCCGCAAACGCTACGTCCCGCAATTCTTAAATCTGTAATATTCATTTAAATGATATGCTGTAAAGGGCCATATAGATCTATATTAAATCAACAATGTATTCAAGGTATTGAATTGGATAAGGATTAATGCTGTGTTGGTTAAAATTGCTTCGAAAATTAGCCATTATTTGTCGTAAAAAGTAAATGACAAAAAAATGGTATTGTGGGATAACCATAAGAGATAGACATATACCATCGCGGAGTTTTCTGTAGACCTTTTCAATGTGTACAATACTTAGTACATTATTTTGATATATCTCGTAGGGTTCAGCCTGCGTTTAATTGTAAGCGGAAAAAATGTAATTATTTACGACATCACATTAGAAACCTCAAAAATAACAATATTTCTCCTCTATTTAATGGATGTTATCATACATATGAACCTTCCTCTTCAATCACTCTATCTATTAAAAAAAACCGCATCAAAATCCGTTTCGTAGTTTTAAAGATTTAAGCATACATAGGGATATAGGGACAGAGAAAGCGACTTTGTTTTATACTATGTAGTGATGTACAGTACCTCTTTCAAAGCAGGTGAAAAAAGAGCAGAGGTTTTTGAAGCATCAATGATGATGCGGCGTACGTGTAGCACAGAGTTCCTAAACACACTCTATGACGTGGACACTTTGACTCTTACGGAGACACACACGGTAGCTGTCTTTGAGTATGGAGGGAAAGGAACTGACATGCTGGCGATAGTGAGATGCGGATGCAAGATCAAATCTTTTTTCTAGTTTAATTTATAAAACACGTAGACTCTATAAAATATCGATTTGTATTGAAACTTAGTAACCGGAAATGAAATTATGTAAATTGAATTAAAGTATACGTGCATCCGAAAAAAAATTGTCAGCCGAGTAACTTAAAAACCTAATTCACAACAAAACGGACAGCTCGGGATTTGTGGTAAATTCAAGATTCCAGATTTTTTTCTCAAAAAAGTTGATATTGATAATATCCAAGAACCGAGTAATATCATCATTATTATATAGATGTTTTACTACAATTTAATGAAAAAAATTGATATTGAAGTTTCATCAAATATCAAACAGTCCGAGAAAAAATTTTGTATCTCGCTAAGATTTGGTAGAATTTTCCAGTTTTTCCATCAAATTGGGCGGATTTTACATTGTCCCACTACAGATTCGGGTTCAGACTTTGGAATGGAAGAGCCCGGGATATTTCCTTTGTTATAAGACATTTGTTAATTGGAAATGGATTTTCATTGTTCTTCGATACTATTTTTCTGACTAACGATGTGTGAGCCATCTTGAGCACGATGTCAAGGAAATTTTGCATTATCGTGCTGTCTGAATTTTAAATGTTTTCCACACTTTTGACTGAACTGTTATTTCTACGTTCAATTCATAGATATGAATGTTTCCAATGAATGGAATGAAATAATGGTCAATCTATCTGAAGAAAATCATTTAGTATTGCTTATAAAAGAATGTAGATGGCGTTATTAATTGGAAGATTATTATAGAACACTGTAATATATACTTGACAAAGTATTCGATTTTTTATTAATACAATCAGTTTTTTGATTGAATACTTTCAAGCATTGATTATTTTTGTGTGTTAGATTCACAACTCATATTTTGAACTCATTATAGTTGAAACTACGATTCGTAGACATTTTATGTACATGAAGTAGATACCGTAGAAGAAATGTTTTGTATACTCATGCCCTTTCATTTCATTTTCAATAAATTGAGCCAATATATGGTAAACCACAATCTACACAAAGAATGCTATAAACTAACTTCATTTATTAGTTTTACTTTTAAGCTTGGAAAATACATGTTTTGATAATTAAATAGCTTATGGGCAACTATTAAATCATATGGTTTCAAAATATTTGATATTTTTTCTGAAAGTTCATTTATTTAGGGGATATATTGTTTCCTCTTTACCTTCAATTCATGTTCAGTTTGTTTATATTTGTTTCTTGTAATCATTCTATAATTATTATTACTTTGTCGTTAGGTACTTCAAACTTCTACGTTTAGTTCCTAAGTTACTGTTTGAAAAACAAACTGTTCTCCAAGTACAGAGAACAAAAACTGTACGTGATTATATCAACTGTCAAAAACGTCATAATATATCGAATCCCTTTTAATCCGTTTACGATTGCGTTCCGAGAAATCCGTTCTTACAGCCGGGTGACAACGTCGCCTAAGTATACGTACGAAATTTCGAGTCGGTTCGCTTCACAATTCCAAAGATTTCATGATGAATGGGTGATTCAGTCAGTAGTATTTGCCTTATATATGATACCGGGTTATCAAAAATTATCTTGGTCAAGGGTGATTGTGGAATCTTAAACGTGTGTCTTACTTTACTTTTGAAATAATTATGTCACTGTCACACTGACATCATCAATAACCTACAAATTTCATACCTATTTATTTCAGTTGTAAAACAATAATGAACTGCAAATTATGAAATAATTATGTGAACTTTGAACCTTTTCAGAGGTCGTGATAGCCACAATCCGGGTCAAAAACTGTTTTGAAATAGTTAATTTTCCGTAAATCGAATGACGTTCACGTGAGAAGCCCGTAGCACGCGAGTTGGAATAGTGCAAACTGGTTGTACCTAATACGGCTTTACGACGACTTTTCGCGTGCCGTTTTCGCTCCATGTAGTTAGATTTAGTATCGGACCGTGCTCGACGGCCCTTGTTTTTTCGATAAATGTCCATTAAATAGGAAAATTCAATTAGAACAGTTCTCAGATCTCAGCTACGCGCGTCTAACGTGCAAGAAACGACCCTAAATTAACAAGACCGAGGTAAAATGTATGAACTCTAACTTACGCGCAGCGAGCTGCTCGAGGCATATGTCAAAATGATTTCGTTCTTGGCTAATTACATAGGACCTCTGGCGTTCATGCAATTATGTTTTTAGATAAATCGAACCTTCTAATTTCGATAGGCCACGTGAAAATCCCGGAGTCCAAAGCGCTAAAGACTTCTGAGTGTTACAATATTCGTATAAAATTGCGAAATTTCGCACTTTTAGAAACTTTAAATTAATTATGACATAATTATTTCAAACGTAAAGTAAGACACACGTTTTAGATTCCACAACCACCCTTGACCAAGATACTTTTTGATATCCCGGTACTAGTAATCATCCGCGGGCTTCGCCCGCAGAAGCATCTGATATCTATAGAAAAAGGTGCCCTCATGTCATCTTCGAAACTTCAATATTTAATGCATACTTCAAATGGGTAGAAAAAAGCCGTGGAAAGACGTAAATGTCATGTGAAAGTTTATTTGCATTGACAGGGATATCTATGTTATGGAATGGTCTGTCACAGACATATTTCACTGTTCATGTATAAACTGTCGGTCATGTAAAATGTACCAGACCGATTTGGGAAGTTAGTGTTCAATGTAACCTGAAACAAAAGGTGCGTGTCTTATAAAGCCCATTTCGGTACTCTTTAACTAACGACACAGATAACTATTTTTACTAACTGTTTTTTATGAATAGAAATTCCTTAATCATAATACCAAGTACTACTTCTGCTGCTATTTCTATCTCAAATCTCTAAATAATAATAATGCGATAAAAGATAGCCGTTGCTATTACCATATACTGGACGAAATATGCTACAGTCACTGAATGGCTTTTAAGAAACAACAGTTGGTAAATAACAAAAAATCGCTGAATAGCAAGCCATTTCTAATTCCACTAAGTAACAATTCGACCTGTGCAATTGATACTCTCCTTTCCCTATCGCATAACTTAAGTTCTTCTTTTGTTCATCTCATCAACAATTCGATGCGTCTGGCTCTCCCATACTCTCACATTGATCCTACGCCGTAGGTAGGTAGGTAGGTAGGTACTTGAGAATCATAATTAATGATGGAGATCAATTACAACTCATCATATTTTATTGTTACTTCCTGATAATTCAAACACATTTAATGACAACAAAATCGAATGAGCTCAATGAGCAGAGATCTATCATTATGAACGTGTCGAGGTTATGTGTCACCTGTCATATACATTGTGAAGTATGATACTGATCCATTAATCAATGGAACTGTCTGTCATGTAAATTGTACGGGATTATATTAGCTGTCAAAAACGTCATAATACATTCAATTCCTTTCAATCCGTTTAATATTGCGTTCCGAAAAATCCGTTTTCAGCAAACATAAGCAACCTACATGTGAAATTTCACGTCGATCCGCTTTATAGTTCAGAAGATTTCGTGATAAGTGGGTGAGACAGCTAGTGGTATTTGCCTCTTACACTATGCAACCAGAAAAAGGCGTTGTGATGTCAGCCCCAAATTTCAATATATAATGCATATATCAAAAGAGTAGAAGAAAAAAGCTGTGAGAATACGTAAAACCACACTCTATGTAATGTGAAAATTCATTAGAATTGACAGGGATATCTATGTTATGGAATGATTTGTCACCGACATGTTCCATTGTTGACGTATCAACGATCTGTCATGTAAAATTCACCTATCTTGTTTATATGTTATGTGTTGTCGGTCATAGACAGTCTGAAGTATGAAAATGATCCATTAATCTATGGAACTATGTGTCATGTAAATTGTATGGGATTATATTGGCTGTCAAAAACGTCATACTATATCGAATCCCTTTCACATCGTTTGGGATTGAGTTTCTCGGCCATTGCTCAAGTCGTAAAGGAACATATCAAGTATCAAGTCTTTCTGCTTTATAGTTTCGGAGATTCCGTGATGGTTGAGTCAGTCAGTGTGTCAGCTTTTGGTATTTTCTTTATTAATACCTATATATCAACTACTACCCGTAGATGAAAGTGATGCATAATTAAGTAGAAAGAGCTAAAGGGGTAGAAAGACTTGAAATTATACTGTATATCATGTGAAAGTTTATTTGGCAGGAATAATTATATTATACCGGGATATCAAAAATTATCTTGGTCAAGGGTGGTTGTGGCATCTCAAACGTGTGTCTTACTTTACTTTTGAAATAATTATGTCATAATTAATTTGAAGTTTCTAAAAGTGCGAAATTTCGAAATTTTATACGAATATTGTAACACTCAGAAGTCTTTAGCGCTTTGGACTCCGGAGTTTTCACGTGGCCTATCGAAATTAGAAGGTTCGAAATATCTAAAAACATAATTGCATGAACGCCAGACGTCCTATGTAATTAGCTACGAACGAAATCATTTTGACATATGCCTCGAGGCGTATGTTAGAGTTTATACATTTTACCTCGGTCTTGTTAATTTGGGGCCGTTTCTTGCCCCGTGCGACCGGCGCCAGTTGTAATGAAGTGTTTTGGCTATGGGCCGCTAGCTTTTACCCGCTTCGCTTATATTTTAGTCGCTAGAAAATTCCCTTTGGTACGTCGCACGTTAGACGTGCGTAGCTGAGATCTGAGAATAGCTCAAACTATTCCAATTGAATTCTCCTATTTAATGGACATTTATCGAAAAAAGAAGGGATGTCGGGCACGGTCCGATACTAAATCTAACTACATGGATTGAAAACGGCACGCGAAAAGTAGTCGTAAAGCCGTATTAGGTAGAACCAGTTTGCACTCTTCTAACTCGCGTGCTACGGGCTTCTCACGTGAACGTCATTCGATTAACGAAAAATTAACTATTTCAAAACAGTTTTTGACACGGATTGTGGCTATCACGACCTCTGAAAAGGTTCAAAGTTCACATAATTATTTCATAATTTGTAGTTCATTGTTGTTCTACAACTGAAATAAATAGGTATGATATTTGTATGTTATTAATGATGTCAGTGTGACAGTGACATAATTATTTCAAACGTAAAATTAAGACACACGTTTTAGATTCCACAACCACCCCTGACCAACATTATTTTTGATATCCCTGTATAGTGATATGTCACGGACATTGTATAACTGTCAATGTATCAACTATCTCTCATCTGAACTGTGATAATCAATCAACAATGTATGGAACTGTCTGTCATGTAAATTGTACATGTTCATATGAGCTGTCAAAAACGTCAAAAAGGTACAAAATATCCGTTTTAGCGAGTGCCTACGTCGTATAAATTTCAAGTTATTCTCTATGGGTGGTTTCCAATTCTGTGAACTCATTAGGTTTTCGTTGTATCCAGCGAATGTCAATGTGTGACGACACAATTAACCATAGATTTTCATAGTTTCTACTCATTATGCAATTTCATTTCATCTCTGATGTGTATACTGAAACTAGATGACCAAATTTACTACAATATCCTCACTATTTTGCATCAAAGAAGAATTGTAATGAATTGTACAATAGGATGCTTGGCCTCGATGTGCACTACATAGTTCACATGTGAAGCAGCTTTGATCTCACCAGGATTCAGCTTGACGTGATCCAAATACGCAATTATGTTTGTTCAATCGATAGACGGAAGCTTTTCACATTGTAATATTTTTCTGTAACGTACGATTGGAGATAGAAAACGCAATTTACCTCCTCTTGGGACATATTCATTGCCGTGTATAGACTTCCATTAACGACTCACATATTGAAAATGGCCATAGTCAATTTAAAACAATCGCTCTCGGCTGAATTCGTTTGAAGTTTATATCCAGTTTGGTACAGACAATAAGCTCAAAAAGAGCGATTCACCATTTTGTTAAATTATTACGTAACTAGGTACTTTATTCATATAGTTCAACGCTAGTAAGTTAGGTTTAGAATAGATAACATGTAACAGTATTATTTGCATAGCAGCAAAGTTCCTAGAGGAATGTACTCCAAAACACAGAATACTTTTCTTAAGAATATCATTTTCGCCTAGAGACAGGAATAACGTAAGCGTAGTCAGTGTGCTATAGTTAGAGCAACTACGAATAAATGGTGTATAATATGTAGATGCTGGATCCAATTCCCTCGAGGAAGGTTCATATTGTGATAACAGGCAGAATACCGGATAATGTAGACAGTTGATGAATGGAATCGGATAGAATAGGATTCATATAAACATAGTGTGTCTATCAAATCACAAAATGATGACATAGACATTTGACGAACGGAATATAAGAGAATACTAATCTAAATGAAAATTACAACCACAAAATTGTGATAACCAGGGCATCTAGACAGTGCACGAACGGATTGAAAATGATTATCATTTAGATAAACAAAATAATGTAGAATGAATCACAAAATATTGTTAACCGGAAGACATAGAGTTGACGAATAATATTGGATCAACCATCATTCAGAATGAGATATACAGACTTTGTCTGTTGAAGCACAACATTCTGGATGCCGTAATAGGGCATAGGATGTTGACTAACAAAAAAGGCAAGAAGATCAGTGAATGGGGACGAAAATTCATAGATAGTCCTACCACTACCAGTTCATTCCGTCCCTTAGCCAAAGATAATGAAACACTGGTTACTACCCCACAAGAAAAAGGCAACATTTTTGCTGGAATGTTTGCAGCAAATTCCACTTTGGATCCACAAGGGAAGGACCCTTGTGAAGTGCTTTTATCGATAGCCATATGCCTGAAATTGTCCTTCGTCAGTGCACAATTAGGCGTATTCTGCTTGATCATGATACCAAAAAGTCTACGGAGCCAGACGAAATTTCACCTGTTGTTCTTAAGGAATGTGCGTCTGAATTAACACTAGTTTTTTTCAGGTTGTACATTCTTTCATACAAACTTGGTGTGTTTCCTTCCAGCTGTAAGACAGCTAGAGTCTAACGAATTCGAAAAAAGGAAGGAAGACCATTTCTAATAATTACAGACCCATTGCAGTATTATCTATGTTCTGTTAAGTGATGGAGAGAGCAAAGAACATCGAGCTCTTCCAATACCTAGAGAACTCCAAAATCGTGAATTACTGGCAATATGGCTTTCGTCAGCGATCAACTTTGTTGTTTACTATCGGGTTTTCTCCCAAATCGATCACTCCAGAAGGTAGTTGACATGGCTATCAACGTTGATATTCCATAGGTATCTGTCTTGACAGCAACTTTATTTCGACTCAATATCAACGATCTGCTGGAAGTAACCACCTGCAGTGGCGGCTCGTGAACTTTTTAAGAGAGGAGGCTGGGCATAAAACGTTTTTGTAAAAATATACTCTATTCAGCCAATTAATTTAACCTTTGCACAGCGACCGTACCAGCTACTTCAGTGACAAAATTAATTGTTGCCAAGCAAGAACCAACGTGGAGGTGTAGAGTTTCTCTTGGAAAAAAATGTTTTTGTTTGTTTTTTTTCTCTTTGGATTTTTGATATTTTTCGAAATTTCTCATATTTTGTTTTTTTTATTATTTTTATTAACTTTTTTTATATATTTACGGAATTATACGGTCTTTAGTTTGCGAAAAATGATCAATAATATTATCATAAAATGTATCATTATGTCTTAAGTGTTTTACTAAATCTTTTTCAATAGATATTAAACTAACATTGTATAAACGATTTTGGGCCATTGTATTTCGCATGTAAGTTTTAATTCGTTTGAGAGTAGAAAATGATCTCTCCACCGATGCCGACGTGACAGGAATGGTGACTGTCAAACAAAGTAGTTTATAAAACTGAGGTAAAACTTGTTGCAAATCATTATCTATCATTATTTTATCATATCGGCGTGAATGTCGTACTGGCCTAAAATATCTTTATCCGAGTATACAACGCATAATTCATTGTGCAGTGCTATTTTATCAAAAAATTTATATTTTAGAACTAAGTTATCTAAAAGTGTATCGGAAAACTCTTTTGAAAAAGATTCGAAAAATCTTCTAATCGTCAAGTCGAAAAACTTCATGTAAATCGGAAAATCGAAACTAAATTTGATCTTTAATAGTATCTAAAATTTCATAAAAAAAGTTGTTTATAATGTAGTTTCTTGTCTAGCAAATTATATCTTTTCCTCCTTTAACAATATTCTGTTTACCGGTTAATTCAAACTTAATACTCGATGTAATATATTCCTGCGATTTTTCATGTCGGTCTATACCACGAGCTAAATTTTTCAAATCATCATAACCCGAGTGCCCCCCAAAAAGTTGTATCGGATGTAAATAGCAAGTAATACCAGCAATATAATTTATTGTGTACCTCAGGTCCCGTTAATCATAAATATTTTTTAAAATTATCAGTATCAAATGATCGATTTTGAAACATACCTGTCATCACTAATCCTTTTAAATCCGGTAAAGGCCGTTTATTTCTAAAAACACTTTTCTGTCATATGTTAATCCACTAAATGGATTTTCTAAGATCTCAGCAACTAAATCACTACTCATTTTAACGTTTAATAACCAAAGAACTCTTTGTTAATAACTCACCGAACAGATAAATTATAACTTAACCTCACATCGCGTGGCGAAATAAAAACAATAAATGACGGAGCACGTGACGCTGTCGTAGCAAGTATCGTAATTCATACGACCGACCGAGTTCGAACGAGAAGCTAGCCTACATAGAGTGTTGCCATATTCGCTGTGTTACCCTATTTGGCAATTGAACTGATTGGAAAAACGGCAACTGTGTTGACCACACGTATTTAGCGTTTGAGATATATAGAGAATCTAGCCTCTGGCCACTGTTGCCAGATTGAAAATAACTACTGAGAACGGGGAATTAATTGTAAAATTTTAAAAATTATCAAAGAAACAGGAAATAAAATGGAGAATGATCATTAAGATAAATTGGTGAGGAGACTGAGCCTCCTTAGCCTCCTTGGAGGAGCCGCCACTGACCACCTGTCCCATCCACATCTTTGCAGATGATACCAACCATTCTCATCTAGAACCTCTACACCATCTGATGAAGTCAGAGGACCAGAACAGAGACAAGTTGACGCAAGTAGTGCAGATCTGGCAAAAATTTTGAAATGGAGATCAGATAATCTAGTAGAGTTTGATGCAACCAATACTCAAGCTTCTTCAGGAAGGCGGATCTCACAATCCCTAATATGATGATGTCAGATACAACTCATTCTATGAAGTCCTCCATATTCTTGCTCAGGATGACCACCTAGAGCACCCTCTCATGGGACGATCATGTGAGATACTTCGAGGAAACCGCTTCACAAAAAATTAGTTTTCTATTTCAATTTCCGTTTCTCCTCAACTAGTTCATGTAAAATATTCAACACATCTTCCATTTAAATATGGATTGTATATGGCTACTTTCATGGGGCATGTTGCAGTTACCATGGAGTGAGTACTCATCCAAGTAGGCGTTCACTCATCGCTGGATCATTCTAACACCCATTGATAATCTGCCGGCTCACTAGAAGGAGCCAATTGTCTTGTCCAATTAGAATTTTTGGTTCAGCTTGAGTCATAGATGTTATTTTATTGTCGATATATGGATATTTTCGTGAAATGTTTTCAATATTTACAGTCTATCGTAAGTCGAAAAACTTCATGTAAATCGGAAAATCGAAACTAAATTTGATCTTTAATAGTATCTAAAATTTCATAAAAAAAGTTGTTTATAATGTAGTTTCTTGTCTAGCAAATTATATCTTTTCCTCCTTTAACAATATTCTGTTTACCGGTTAATTCAAACTTAATACTCGATGTAATATATTCCTGCGATTTTTCATGTCGGTCTATACCACGAGCTAAATTTTTCAAATCATCATAACCCGAGTGCCCCCCAAAAAGTTGTATCGGATGTAAATAGCAAGTAATACCAGCAATATAATTTATTGTGTACCTCAGGTCCCGTTAATCATAAATATTTTTTAAAATTATCAGTATCAAATGATCGATTTTGAAACATACCTGTCATCACTAATCCTTTTAAATCCGGTAAAGGCCGTTTATTTCTAAAAACACTTTTCTGTCATATGTTAATCCACTAAATGGATTTTCTAAGATCTCAGCAACTAAATCACTACTCATTTTAACGTTTAATAACCAAAGAACTCTTTGTTAATAACTCACCGAACAGATAAATTATAACTTAACCTCACATCGCGTGGCGAAATAAAAACAATAAATGACGGAGCACGTGACGCTGTCGTAGCAAGTATCGTAATTCATACGACCGACCGAGTTCGAACGAGAAGCTAGCCTACATAGAGTGTTGCCATATTCGCTGTGTTACCCTATTTGGCAATTGAACTGATTGGAAAAACGGCAACTGTGTTGACCACACGTATTTAGCGTTTGAGATATATAGAGAATCTAGCCTCTGGCCACTGTTGCCAGATTGAAAATAACTACTGAGAACGGGGAATTAATTGTAAAATTTTAAAAATTATCAAAGAAACAGGAAATAAAATGGAGAATGATCATTAAGATAAATTGGTGAGGAGACTGAGCCTCCTTAGCCTCCTTGGAGGAGCCGCCACTGACCACCTGTCCCATCCACATCTTTGCAGATGATACCAACCATTCTCATCTAGAACCTCTACACCATCTGATGAAGTCAGAGGACCAGAACAGAGACAAGTTGACGCAAGTAGTGCAGATCTGGCAAAAATTTTGAAATGGAGATCAGATAATCTAGTAGAGTTTGATGCAACCAATACTCAAGCTTCTTCAGGAAGGCGGATCTCACAATCCCTAATATGATGATGTCAGATACAACTCATTCTATGAAGTCCTCCATATTCTTGCTCAGGATGACCACCTAGAGCACCCTCTCATGGGACGATCATGTGAGATACTTCGAGGAAACCGCTTCACAAAAAATTAGTTTTCTATTTCAATTTCCGTTTCTCCTCAACTAGTTCATGTAAAATATTCAACACATCTTCCATTTAAATATGGATTGTATATGGCTACTTTCATGGGGCATGTTGCAGTTACCATGGAGTGAGTACTCATCCAAGTAGGCGTTCACTCATCGCTGGATCATTCTAACACCCATTGATAATCTGCCGGCTCACTAGAAGGAGCCAATTGTCTTGTCCAATTAGAATTTTTGGTTCAGCTTGAGTCATAGATGTTATTTTATTGTCGATATATGGATATTTTCGTGAAATGTTTTCAATATTTACAGTCTATCGTAAAACGGACCCGCTAGGGTCGGTATATATTGACCCAACTAGCTCAATTTGAAATAGTTAATCTCAGGGCTCGTAGTGAAACGTGCCTTGTGATTCTAGACTGGTGAATTGTTTGAGCGCCAATTGCTTACTGAACAACTATAAAAATAAATGAATTCACAGCCTAGAATACAAGCACCACGAGATGGTTTATTAGTTGATGGAAATTAGAAAAACAATAAAAGTTCAACTTAACAATTTGATTTATTCCAGATGGAATTTGGTAATTAACAAAATTAAAATCACAGTTTATATAATGTATTAATTTATAAATGAAATGAATTTTGAAGTAACAATTACAAAATTAATCAATTTGTATAAAAAGAATTTTGAGTAAATAGTTATGAAATTAACTCAATATCTTAATTGAAAAAATGGATAGTTAAATAATAAAAAGACCACGAATGGCTCTAAAAAAATTTAGCGAAATACAATTTTGGTGAACAACAAAATCAGAAAATGAAATAGTGGTCACTCAACAAGAAAATGTTACCCTCCTTGGAACTCGTAGGAACTGGAAGCTGGTCCTGTCAGCATAGTCTCTAAACCGTCTTGGAGTGAAGGGGTGAGGAACCTCAGACGTTCAAACCCTGTAATGTCAAAGAACGAACAGTACCTGACTTGAGATCAAAGGACAAGTAACACCGTCGGCCGGAATAACCAAATGATTCCACCTCCGATAATGTTATCTTCCCCAATATGTAAAACACTATTACAAAATTGATATCTTGAAGAGATATCAATTTAGACAAAAATATAATTTAATCTGCAAGAATTATATAATTACAAGAATTACTTAAATTTAAACAATAAATAATATGTGACTGAATTAACGATACAAAAAATGAAATAGAAAGAAAAATAATCAAATTGTGACTGAAAGGAAATAACCAAAACGTTGAATTTGCTAGTTAGCACAAATCTAGAAACTGGAATTGATTTGCATCAAATTGATGCATTACTCTTCTCTGAAATCACGTGAACGCAACAGTCCTGATAATTAAAAATTCAATATGCAATAATTGAATAATACCTTAATTAATACTATTTATAGCACGATGCAATCGAAGACAGCTCTGAATACTACGTATCAGATTTACAAAATGGCGACTCTTACGAATAACAAAAAAATAACATGTGCCAATGCGGAATTAAACTTACAAGGACTACAGAAATATTATCATGAGAACCTGCCTACGTTCCGATAGATTATTCTCTTACAAGAGTCACAGCAATCAATGCTGTGATGGAAAAGATATTCTTTGAAATACGCTATCCGCAAAATGATCGGGCTTGCCCCCCTAGGCAAATCGAGATAAAAAAACCGCCGAAATATTATCACAATCAGGCTTTGTACAGGGTGTCCCATTTTGGGTACTTTTGCGGGGTATCTCCTTTATTTTTAAAAGATAGAGAGTTGCGGTTTTCGCGACACTGTGCTACTTTTTCGTAAAACTCAAGATGCCGTCAACAGAATTTTCATAGCCCTTTTAGTTTTTAAGATACAGGGCATTTCTGAAAATGTTGCATTTTGTGACCCCCCTCGTATCTCCGTTATCCTTCAACTTATCGAAAAGGTAAAATAACATTCTAATAGATTTTTTTCCGTAGAATGCAGTGGTGTAGATAACTTTTGTTACATATTTACTGTTCTTGAGTTATGAAGTAAACTTATGTTTTTTTGAATGGAACACCCTGTATATTTATAGACTATAAAATTTGTCTTTTTTTTACCTTTTCAAAAATATATGATAGTATAAACTTTTTTTCAGAAACACGCAAATAATTGACAATTTTCAGAAAATTAAATACATATTTTAATAGTAGGCTATGGATAACAATAATAAACAAGTGCAACTTACATATTACTAACAAATAATTGGATACCTTGTATATATGTATCTATTAGAAAAAATTCTCATAGATCTTTTTCTAACAGTAAGTTTGTAACAACAGTTTTGTGGCGTAAAGTGACAATATAACAAAAACACAAAAAAATAACATTATTAAAAAAAATTAAATGTGATGTTCAAATTGACCACCATTTTCTCTAATGCAAAATTGGCACATCTTTGAGATTCTTTGAATAGCGTTCAAAAGAACCATTGTCCTCATTCGCAGATTTCGAAAAGCTAAATGAATTGCCTCTCGAAGTTTTGCAATGCCGTCATATCGAGTTTTATATACTTCATTTTGTATATAACCCCATAAAAAAAAATCTTAAATTGAGAGATCTGGTGATCGTGGAGGCCATCTAACAGGTCCGTTGGTACCTATCCATCTTTGAGGAAAGTTATTATTTAGAAAGGCCCTTAAGAGCCTAGAGTTATGACTTGGGGCACCATCTTGCTGTAGGTAAACAGCATTATACTGGGCTAATGGAATGTTTTCGAGCAGTTCTGGAATAACTTCCTCAAGAATTTCTAGGTATCTACGTGCTGTAAGACCTCTTTCAAAAATCCTATAAACTATATATATATGTCTACCCAAAATAAAACATGAAACCTCAACTCCAAAGCGTCCTTGTTGTGCCCTTTCAAACATTAAATGCAGATTTTCACTACGCCAGTTCCTGGTATTGTGACGATTGAAAATGCCAGCACTTGAAATAAAGCATTCGTCTGACCAGATAACAAGTCTGCCAAATAAATCGTTAGCATCGATTTGTTGCAAATACCACTGGCAAAACAGTGCCCGGCGCTCGGCATCGCCAGGATGCAAATGTTGTAGTATATTAAATTTGTATGGATGATACTTATATTTCTTCAAGATCCTCTGAGCGTTAGTTTTTGGCACACCAATTTCCTTCTAAATTTTTCTACATGAGGACGAAGATGTTGCTTCTATATATCCTAAAGTATCTATCTCTTTTCTTTCCCTGTTCTCTTTGTTGTATGTTTTAGGGCGCGGGTGAACAAATGATCCGTGCTCAACTAAATTTGGTTTTAAACGGGCAAATATCCCAAAAAACGGTTGCCTCCTTTCTGGATATCTAACAAGCAAAAATTAAAATGATAATAGAGATTTTCATAGCCATAATAGCTTACTCACCTTTGGAAATATAATTCCGAAGCTTCTTCAGAATTTTCATTACTCTGTATAAAACATACCATCATATCATATTTCTCATAATTTTCGTAAACTGCCATTATTCAAAAAAATTGATAAATATCTATTGAATAATGATACCAAAATAAACAGCTTAAATGCGATAGAGATTTGATGTTTATTTCTGTTTCTTGTCATAAACAATATCAATGGCCTACTATTAAAATATGTATTTAATTTCTGAAAATTGTTAATTATTTGCGTGTTTCTGAAAAAAAGTTCATACTATCATATATTTTTGAAAAGGTGAAAAAAAGACAAATTTTATAGTCTATAAATATACAGGGTGTTCTATTTAAAAAAACATAAGTTTACTTTATAACTCAAGAACAGTAAATATGTAACAAAAGTTGTCTACACCACTGCATTCTACGGAAAAAAATCTATTAGAATGTTATTCTACCTTTTCGATAAGTTGGAGGATAACGGAGATACGAGGGGGGTCACAAAATGCAACATTTTCAGAAATGCCCTGTATCTTAAAAACTAAAAGGGCTATGAGAATTCTGTTGACGGCATCTTGAGCCGAAAAAGTAGCACAGTGTCGCGAAAACCGCAACTCTCTATCTTTAAAAATAAAGGAGATACCCCGCAAAAGTACCCAAAATGGGATACCCTGTACATCCAGACGTTAAATAACAATTCTAAATCAAATTAAATAGCCTGATGTGATGATATTTCGGAAGCAAAATTAAGCGAATGTATTGTATGACAATGAATTACGAATTCTCGACTTACCTATACAAAGGAACAAACCACAATGAGTTCTCTTCGACTTCCGTTAATCTACCTCCCACTTCGCGATATATAGTGACATCTCACATCAGGAATGGTAGTATCAATAATCTATGTTTTATTGACCGGCAGATGTCTTTAAATATCATATGACAAGTTTTCTTGCCGAAAAGAATTCAACTCTGTTCTTCAAAGAGTTCTATATATAATCACGTAACGCAACCCGTTCGTTACAGTCGTAGTAGAGAAAGTCCCTTTATTGTCCCTACATGTCGCAAGTAAAAACTTTTATTATTAGTTTCTGAAGAAATCTTGAATTTTACCACTCGAGAATCATTTTGCTCATTTACTTGATTGTTGGCTCACTGTGAACATAATGATTGTCGAGGTCCAGTAAGATTCAACTTGTTATCCAAATCTTGATGAATCATAGTCACAGTGGACGCATCGTCTAATACCGCATACGTTCTCATCGATGTATTACCATTATAAATAGCAACCAGTGGCGGCTCCTCGAAGGAGGCTAAGGAGGCTCAGCCTCCTCACCAATTTATCTTAATGATCATTCTCCATTTTATTTCCTGTTTCTCTAATAATTCTTTAAATTTTACAATTAATTCCCCGTTCTCAGTAGTTATTTTTAATCTGGCAACAGTGGCCAGAGGCTAGACTCTCTATATATCTCAAACGCTGAGCATGTGTTGTTCAACGCAGTTGCCGTTTTTCCGACCAGTCAATCGCCAAATAGCGTGAAACGGCGAAAACGGCAACAGGGTAGGGAGGCTAGCTTTTCGTATCCATTCGTCGGTCGAATGAAATACGATTACTTGCGCTCCCGCCTCCCGCTGCTAGAAGAATGCGGTTAGTTGTTGTTTTTATTCCATGACGCGTAGTAAGGTTAAGTAGTTAATATTTAAGTTATAATTTATCTAATCGGAATCGGTAAATGTTAAAATTATGAGTGACTTAGTTGCAGAGTTCTTAGAAAATCCATTTAGTGGATTAACATATGATAGAAAAGTGTTCTTCAAAAACAAACGGCCTTTACCGGATTTGAAAGGATTAGTGATGGCAGGGAAGTATCAAAATCGATCGTTTAATACTGATAATTATAAAAAATATGTATGGTTAACGGGATCTGATGTACACAATAAATTATATTGCTGGTATTGCTTGCTATTCACATCAGATACAACTTCATGTTGGGGGCACTTGGGTTATAATGATTTGAAAAATTTAGCTCGTGGCCTAGAAAGACATGAAAAATCGCAGGAACATATTACATCGTGTATTAAGTTTAAATTAACCGGTAAACAGAATATTGTTAATGCGATTGATTCTACACGAACACGCGAAATCGAAAATCATAATAATACAGTTAAAGAAAACCGCGAAGTTTTAAAAAAAATCATTGATTTCTTATTGTATTTATCATTTCAAGATTTGGCTTTTAGAGGGCATGATGAAACTGAAAATTCAGTTAATAAAGGTAATTGTTAGATTTGTTTTGTGAATACGACAGTAAGCTTCGCGATTTTATGACTAACGCGTCAGTATTTGCAGGCATTTGTTTTGTTTTATGCGGGTATAATGGTTGAGTGACACCACGCGAAATAAGGTTAGATTAGAATTCGTCTGTTCGGTAAATTATTAATTGTAAAAATGGACAACTAGTGGAAAGATTTTTAGGGTTCTACGATGTTAGTTCGGGAAGAACAGCGGTCAATTTATTCAATTTTTCAATGGAAACATTTCAACGATTCGACTTTGCGAATAAATCAGACTTACGTCGGCATCTGTAATGGCGGGACATTTAAACGGTCTTCAAACAAACGTAAGTTTTAAATAACATAGTAGGAAACAGAATTCCCTGTAATGCTCGAACTCGATGGAATTTTACATCACATCATGCAATGTTTAGTTTACCATCCATAAAAATAAAGACAAATCAATTGAAATATTTGATTTTATATTAAACAGATCAGGTTTCATTGAATGCTGCTGTAGGTTTAAAATCTTATTTAGAAAATGAAGAATTTTTGTTATTTCTTGATACTTTTAAATTAATATTTGAACAAACTGATCTTATTTTTCGAATTTTACAACATAAATTCACTAATATAATTCATTCAAGAGATCGTTTAACACATCTCATTGATAAAATTCAAGTTTCCGTTATACAGAATTTCATTTTAATAATTTATTTGGAAATTATTCAACTGATGAGGCTTCTCCCATGAAAAAGAGGAAAACATATAGTTTGGTAGACAAGAAACTACATTATAAACAACTTTTTTATGAAATTTTAGATAATATTAAAGGTCAAATATTGAGATTCGATTTTCCGATTTACATGAATTGAAGTTTTTCGATTTGACGAATAGAAGATTTTTCGAATCTTTTTCAAAAGAGTTTCTCAATACACTTTCAGATAACTTAGTTCTAAAATATAATTTTTTTGATAAAATAGCGCTGCACAATGAATTATGCGTTGTATACTGGGATAAAGATATTTTAGGCCAGTACGACAGTCACGCCGATATGATAAAATATATGATAGATAATGATTTGCAACAAGTCTTACCTCAGTTTTATAAACTACTTTGTTTGACACGTCGGCATCGGTGGAGAGATCATTTTCTACGCTCAAACGAATTAAAACATACATGCGAAATACAATGGGCCAAAATCGTTTATACAATGTTAGTTTAATATCTATTGAAAAAGATTTAGTAAAACACTTAAAACATAATGATACATTTTATGATAATATTATTGATCATTTTTCGTAAATTAAAGACCGTAGAATTTCGTTAATATATAGAAAAGTTGACAAAATTAATAACGAAAAACAAAATATGAAAAATTCCAAAAAAAAAGAAAAAAAATTAAAAACAAAAAAAAAATAAAAAACAAAAAACGAACGAAAAAAAATTTTGTGGGCAAGAGAAACTCTATACCTCCACGTTGGTTCTTGCTGGGTAACAATCAATTTTGTCACTGAAGGTTAAATTAATTGGCTGAATAGAGTATATTTTTACAAAAACGTATAATATGAGTAGAAATATGTAAACGGTGGCTGTATTTTTGGATTTAAGACGAGCATTCGAAACTATAAACCATAATATATTACTAAAAAAACTGATGGCATAAGGGGAAAGGTACTGGAATGGATCTTACAGATAGAAAACAACAGACAAAAGTTGGCAATTCATTATCAGTTCCATCAGAAGTAGAACATGGAGTTCCACAAGGAAGCATTTTAGGTCCACTATAGTTCCTTCTGTACGTAAATGATATAAACCAATACAATGAATGTGACTATATACACTCGTTCGCAGATGACACTTTAATATCAGTAAGTGATGAAGATCTGAATAATGCGGTCCAAAAGATGAACAATTCTTTAATTAGAATAACAGAATACCTTAAAATGAACAAATTAAAACTGAACGTTGATAAAACAAAAGGGATGATAATTGCTACACCATATAAATACAGACAAATGAAATTCACATTAAAATAGAAAACAATGAAACTGAATTAGTTTACGAGTTTAAACATCTAGGATTCATGCTTGACTATCATTTAACGTTGAATAGTCATTTTAATTATATACAGAAAAAAATACTAAAAAAACTGTTTTTTTTTTCGAGAGTATCTCAGCATTTAAGTATGAATTCAAGAATTACCGTATACAACACTATTATTAAACCCCATTCCGAATATTGCCCTACCTTATTGTATGTTTTTGACCTAAATAAAATAAGATCACCACAGAAACTACAAAACCGTGCAATGAGAATTACCTTGAGATGTAACAGACATTACACCAATTGCATTAATGTTAGAAACACTACAATGGATGTCAATAGAAAATAGACACATTTACCTAACAATGAGTTATATCTTCAAAATCCTACATAATCTTCTTCCATCATATTTTCATAAATTTATAACTTTCAATAATCAAATCCATCAACATGATACCAGAAGTAAACATAACTTACATGTGACTAACCAATCCAAAGCATACAATACTAAAACCTTAATGTTTGTTGCTTTTCAATCACCTACCCGGTAAATGGAAACGTTCAAAAAAGGAAATGGGATTACTCGGGGAGAAAGAATAAGGCAAATAGGTCCAATACAAACTTGTATAACAGCAAAACTTTAAATATATTTCGTAATCTCAAAATTGTCACTTGACTTCTGTCATAATATATTTTTCTCCAAAAACAAAAACTCATCCTTCAACTCATATAGAACAAACTCAATCAGGAAAATGCAATGAGTAGATTCCATATACAGGACAAATACAGTGAAATCTAACAATGTTCAAGGGATTCATTGCCTACAACAATTTACCAAATGAAATAAAAGGCTCAGAAACCCTCCAACAGTTTAAAACAAAAATGATAAACTATCTACTTCAAAAGCAAAATTGATTTATTAGCCGTATTTGCCATGTGTAATAAGTTATAAATGTCATATGTATCTTCTTTAAAACTGTATGTGAATTTTGAGTTTACTTACGTAAATATATATTTGTAGATATATATAATATGTTATAATTAATTTGAAACCTTATTATTTATTTTTCTCTGTAGCATAACAATACTTATTAGTTTGAGTTACTATTAGGAAATAATTTATCATATACTTCATGTATAATTATTTCTTTTTCTTTTTTTTTTGTAAATGTACATTAGGACTACCTATTTCAAATAAAGATTATTATTTATTTAAGATACTTTACATCCTAGCAGTTCCTCATAATCTACCAAACACAGATTTGACCTATCCTGAAGTAATTTTCACCTATTTGGAATTCGGCTCCCTAACATACGCTGAAGCTCTTGGATTCTATCCAAAAGGGAGGCTATTCGTCTAATTGATGCATCTCACGAGTTCTTTTACCTCTCTAGAACATCGTCAAAATTTGAGAGATCTCTCCCTTATCTCGTCTGTTGTTCCACCGTGAGAGATTCCAGATAGGCAGATTAGACGAGCTCAAACTAGTTACCCTTTCATTGTGAAGCTCGAGACTTGCCGAACATCTTCCTTAGAAAGAATTAATTTTTCCATCGAACAGCGAAGTTGTGGAAATCTTCATCTAGTGACATCTTTCACTATGGCTATAACCTCCAAACCTTCAAGAATAATTCGAATGCCCACCGCCTCTCCAAATATTCCACCGCTGGTTCACACGATGTTCAACGAACATTATAGGTTTCCCTCTCGTGTAGCCAAAGTATAAAAAAATGTGATTCCAAAATTACACCTTTACCTTTACAAAATTGCTGGTTTTATATTTTGTGATATTTAATTTATATGGAGATTTTAATGAAGGTTACTTGTTATTCCATGCTTAAATTTACTTATTGTTGTGGTAATGCGATATGAATTGATATTGCCCTCGGGCATTATTTTTTATATAATGTATTTCAGAATAGGGTGGCTATTGAAAAATAACAGACTAGTAATTTTTTTGAAATATATAATATAGAAAGGAAAATAAAATATTGAAAGATGAAATAACGGAAATTACAATAAATGGATACAATATACATCTATTTTTATCATGGATTAATATGCATCTTACCCGGTAAAATCAAACAAATATAATGTTCAGTTTCCTGTTGTGACATGTTACGATTATTGATGGCATTTGCACTCCTTTTCCTCAAGTATACATCTGTATTTTACTTTTCCATAGATGGAAAGGAATCCAGAAATTGAATTGTTCTTTAAAAGTTGTGCCACAAGGTGTCTCGAATCATTCAATTTATAGTAGACAAGATAATTCCCTCTATTTATTCTCCACGTTTCTATACAATTTCGACCTAATGGATCAGCGGGAACCCGAACCCACAGCTTGGGAATTCTTTCAATACTTCGTCGGAAGATAGATTTGTAAAATTACTGTGAACTATAGCCAACAAATAGCAGTTCCAAATTGAATCCATTTAGTTGTGTTCAATATCAGATTTTGCCGAACCGCTTTCTTAACAGCTTCTTTCGGCGTTTCAGAAATACGCTTCGGACGTGCAAATGCCGTTCGTTACAGTTTGATTTTCTAAGCATGAAACATTGTCCCATTTCATGTCAGTTCATTGTGGAATATTGATTTTATCAACTGAATTTACTCATTCGATAACTGTCATTTTGTGTGAATCGATATAACAGTGTTTGGTTAGTCATCTGGCTTGTTTGTATGAAGGAATAATAATCAGTAAAATAAACGTATAGGCCAGTACAAACAGTATTTGAACAACAACAAAATTCGTTACAGCAATCTGACAGCGGGATATTGTAGAACAAGATATTGTAAATGAGGGAAAAATAAATCGAACCGACAGCTGCTATCCGGGGTGGAATGGGGTGTGTTTTTAGGGGTCGAAAACAGTTTTTCGTGATCTCTGGCTAAACCGTGCATTCTATCAGAAAAAATTGAATATAAAAGTTGTATGGAATAAAAAGATATACAACTTTTGTACTTACCATTTTTAACCTCACCTCAAAATTTTTTGACAAAAATGCGAAAAACCGATTTTTCTGTTTTAAATTTTATTCTTTGAGAGGTGGAACTTTATGGAGCTCAAACTTCGTCAAAGGATACCTCTATCTATTGCAAAAAAGCAGTAATTTTTTCGGAGGGAAATATTTGGAGGTTGTTGTTGAATTTGATTTAAGAAAAAAAAAAAACAAATTTTTAAGTGCGATTCCTCTTAAAACTACGCCTCCTACAGAGTTCTGTCTTGGCTCACTTACTCGTTGTTACGTCTACTTCCGATAAGTGGTAAAAAAAGATATACCGTAATGGAAAAAATAACTTGCATATTTATCGTTGAATAATTGTTATTAATTAATAAAATCATTTTAATTTTTTTATGTTTATCGAAACTAAAATATTTTTCCTTTCATTATAGTATAGATCGAGTTTTGATATCATGTCATGCATGTCTAAGACAAAATTATATCTGCTATATTCGTATATTCGTAATCGCAGGATACGAATATGAAAAATTCAAGGAGCTGTTTTCGAAGCTAAAGACAGCATGCGAACGCAACCAGAGGCCTTCTAAGCCAATGAGAGGTCGAGACGGCATATACTACAGTCGTACCAACTTATGTTTAAATCGTTTTAATTTAGAAAATTGCCCAAATGCTGAACTTCCACAAATTTCCATACACGAAAGTTACTCGGAAGAAATGGAAACAGATCAATGTACTATAACTGAAACAGTACTCATTGAAACTTTCGAAAACACTGGAGAATCGTTCAGTTTTGTTGAATTGGACGAAGAAGAAGTACTACACTCTGCGAAGAAAGCAAGATTAGAGAAAAATACATCTATGGGAATGCACACTTTTTTCAATTTAGTTTTTTAAGCATGTTCAAAATAATATAAAATTTTTTTTACCGCTTTCATGAATTTCATGTTGTTAATTTTTACTACCTGAAAACAGGAGGGATCTGCTTCAATTTTTCCAGATGTATTATTTTTTATAAAAAATTTCTTTTATATAAAAACTTGCAATATAAACTTGTTCAGTGCAACATGCAAATACTGTCTTATTTATATAATTGAAAACCACTCTACAAAACCCGTATATATCATTGTAGATCTACTACATTGCCTATTGTATGATTATATTTTGTTTAGTAAACTAATTGATTTCGAGTAAAAAACTTAAATTGTTCTTGAATGCAAATTGAGAATGTGAATTTCTTATGTTTCGTTTGATAGTGACAATTCCATGTACGACGATCGTAGAAGTCATATATTCGTATCCTGCGATCACGAAGATACAAATATACCAGATATAATTTGCTGTCTTAGACATGCATGACATCATATCAAAACTCGATCTATACAATAATTAAAGGAATAATTTTATAGTTTCCATAAACATAAAAAAATTTTTGGTTTTTTCAATTTTCCCGTCATTTTTTCCATTGCAGTATACCTTTTTTTTACCGTTTATCGAAATTAGACGTAACAAAGAGTGAGTGAGCCGAAACAGAACTCTGTAGAAGACGTAGTTTTAAGAGGAATCGCAGTTGAAAATTTGTTTTTTTTCTCTTAAAAATCAAATTCAACAAGAACCTTCATATATTCGCCCCAGAAAAAATTACTGCCATTTTGCAATGAATAGAGCTATCCTTTGTCGAAGTTTGAGCTTGATAGAATTTTATTTGTCAAAGAAAAAAATTTAAAACCGAAAAATTGGTTTTGCGCATTTTTGACGGGAAATTTTGAGGTTTGGGTAAAAATGGTGACGACAAGAAAGGTAGACCTTTTGAGTCCCTACAACTTTTGCATTCAACTTTATTTGATAGAATGAACGGTTTAGCCATAAATCATGAAAAACTGTTTTCAACCCCTAAAAACACACCCCATTCCATCCCGGATAACCGCTGTCGGTTCGATATATTTTTCCCTCTTTCATAATATCTCGTTCTACAATATCCCGCTGTCAGATTGCTGTAACGAATTATTTTTTTTATTTCTAATGTTTTCTCCTATTAGTGCTGGCCTAGTAGGCATTTTGTAGCAAGATAGCGTATCGGATGAAACCTCCTGCGTTACCTTCGTTTGGCTCATAACAATGACTTCTATATAACTATTGAAGCCAATTTTTTCATTGATTAATTACAATTTATAATATGCTAATTACAGAATGGAATATTTCAAATAGTATTCACATTTTCGAGCTGGAAAGTGGGTATTTACGGTCACTGATTATAAATTCTACGTTTGAAAAACTGTCCTGGACACTGAAAAATCGTGGAAATTCGATAATTTGCACTGACAAACGATAATTTTTGATTTTGAACTTGAAAATTATGTACTGTCTTATACTTTTAAGGAGTAACAGCCCATGGGAACTTTCGTAGAATATTGACGGGAAATTTGTATGTGCTTAGGGTCAAACAACATAATATTGATGGTCTATCTCTTATAATAGGGTTTCCAGGTTGCCGATGACGATTTCAGAGTTGAAAATTTAATCACCTTCTACATTTTTGGAAAACTGTTAAATTGTCCCAATTATGAAAAGTCGTCTATCTAACGAAATAGGAGATTATGAAAACACAGAACGAAAGGACTTCAATTAATTATCATTATTGCAAAATATGGAGAAATTGTAGAACAAATGACATCAGTACACCTTATTATTATAATAATATAAACTTCATTGAGGTTTGTACAGCGATATAAAACGGTACCTACGTAATTAAAATTGATGATAAACAAAAAAATAATAGAATAGCAATGAAGCTATATTATGATGAAGAATCAACAGAGGGGTGAAAAACAACATATAGTTGATTCCATTTTCACTCCCAATTCAGCATCAACTGTAAAAACATCCCAATTCAAAATATGAACGAAAAATCAATTATGATTTGATGTACACTGAGAAGAAATAATAAAAAAAATAAAGTGAAGCTTCCTGTGTGCGACAACTAGGTGAAGAGTAGTTTATGGTGAGTTATAGCGATTATGTTTCGGTAAGTTAAAAGTAGTATTCGTGTTTATCATAGGTGCTTCATTTTGATCTTGAATAGGACCGCCTCCTAGGTTTCAAGATCAAGGCACACTTTGACACAGCAAAACTTTTAAATAGCGGCATGTAAACTGTAGAAGTCACCGCTATAGAGAGGTGACCGTTATTGAGAGGGTGAGAAAGAATGTGCCTTTATTTACGTTCGTTTTCTAAGCCGGTATATAATGATTATATTACAGTGGATGAAATACTTACGGCACCACAAAAACATGCTACTTTGATGAATATGTAAATAAATGTATAAATGTAGACGACTGGGTCAATATTTATTGTAAGTTATTTATCACATATAGGTATGTAAATGACTATACATTTATGAAAAATTGCTTCAGTGGTGTTTGTTTTAGGTTTCCTTGTTTCATTTGAGAAACTTGACTCTCACATTTTGATAAGAGCATTTATATCGTTACTGAACAAAAAGTTTCGAATATCGATAAGCTTTTTACAAATTTCACCCATATCTTCAATGCTTGATGTGCAAGTTTCAGGTTCTTCCTTTTCATTTTCACTGTGAGAATATGTTTCACTAGTGCGCACTTCATGTATGATATCTTGAAACCGAAAGTTGGGTTTTCAATCAATTCATTTTGATCAATAGACGCATAGTTCTCTACACTTAGTCCATTCATGATGGATAATGTAGGAAATAGTTAGACTAATGGCATCTGGTCTTCCTCGTCGAAAATGTCCTCATGTTAATAGCGGCCACGAATCCCGCCTTTCGCAAAAGAGAAGAGGAGAAATATTTTCCAAGCTGCTGATATCCAAGCTAAAGCACTAGTTAAGTTGATGAGGTTTTCTGCTCCTTCGTAAAAATTTTCGCTACTGGTGGAAGATAGAAGTAGTCTTGACAGATATTTTCTATATGCTAACTTAAAACTATGAATAATCCTTCTGTCTAGTGGTTGGCAGTATGAAGTTGTATTTGGAGATAGGAACACGATATTCACATTTTGTAATTACAGTTTGGGATGAGACGTGGCATTTTCCAGAAATACTACGACATTTCTATTCCATTTTTTAATTTGTTCGTCAAATTTTTCTAACCTTGAGGTCATCATTTATGTGGTCATCCATCGAGTCTGTTTCATTCGACACTCATTTTAAAGGCAGTTTATTTATATGGGCTCCTTCATATCAGCAAGAATTTTTGCTTTTCTCAATTATCTACGGATTTCTTTTTTTCTCCCCATATTGGCGTAAAATGGTAACTCGTTGTTTTACAGTTTACTTTTTTTATACTTTTGACTACACGAGAGGGAAACCTATAATGTTCGAGGAACATCATGTGAGCCAGCGTTGGAATGTTATAAGAGGAGATAGGCATTCGAATTTTCCTTGAAGGTTTGGATGTTATAGGCATTGGGAAAGACCTCATTAGGTTCAGAGTTCCACAGCTTCGCTGTTCGATAGAAAATTGAAGTCTGTTAGGAAGACGTTTGCCAGGTCTCGAGCTTGACAATGATTAGTTTTAGCTGGTCTAGTCTCACCGGTACACTGCGATAATCCTCTAATATCACCTGCAGTTTTCTTTCTCAGTCTTCAGCAGTTTCATAATAATTTTGTCTTTTAGAGACAAACGTTTTCGTTTCATCGACATGATATTATGTAGTATCAACTGCAACAACATGAATAAAACAATTTAAACAATATTTAGGCGAAATTATATGTAAAGTTCTACTTAATGTCAGCGATAGAACTATCTAAGTGAACAAAAGTTTCCGGCCCCAACAACGGATACTGTTTATTTACGGCAGCCCTTTTATACTAATAATTTGTTCTGTGGCCGGTGATAGGGAGTGTAATTGCCAGTATTCTTTTTAAGAAATACTGGGTTTGGTGACCATGGCCGCTTTATGGGGGTGCCGCTATCAGGAGGGTAATTATAATCGGTATTTTCTGGAACTGGAATTAAAAATTGACAAAATACCGTTTTCAGAGGTGACCGCTTTTGAGAGGTGCCAGAAAATAAAGGTTATACTCTTATTTTATAAACAAAGAACCATAAGCTTGAAGAACTTTACCATTTGACTTCAAGTAAAATAAAAAAATCACATATTTTTATTAATTTGAAAACAGAAGCATTGATCATTTACAGTAAATATACAGGGTGACATAGAAAAAAGTACCGTGCATAGTGTCAGGCGATAGATGACACTAAAATAAGAAAAAAAGTTCCTATGAACGTAGGTCCTCAACGCCTACCTTCAAAAGATACAGGGTGTTGAATTTTGATTTTTTTGTTTAGTTTTTTTTTTAATATTTTTGAATAAACATGTGATAATCGGACGAAATTTAGTATACGAAGGTTTTTCATCACGCTGAATTCAAATATGATCTTACTTTTTTGATTACTGATAGGAGGCGCCCAATACAGGGTTCCTTCCATCTCCTTTGAAACGGTCCTAACTTTTTTGACTCACACTGTATGTCAATATCAACTAGAAAAATTTGTTTTCCCATTTTTTATGCTTAAGAAAGGTATACCTTGTCTAAGTCGCTAGAAGCAATGGTTCCCGGTAAAAATGCATCTAAAGCCGACAATGCACGAAAATTATTCAAAAGCACAAAAGTAACTTATTTGCAAATACAATGTTATAATACTTCAATAATTAAATTTTAATATGAAAAATAATGATCAATCAAAACAAAACAATAAGTTTTTGAGTGATGTCCAAATTGTTGCCTTTGTACTTCAATACATTTTACCATTCGTAAAACAGTTTCTCCGTTTCGCAGAGTGCGACGAAAAAACAAATGAAATCTATGACACTTGCCGAACTAATGTAATAATTTTTAGAGGTATTTTGTGTTGTTGCTCAAGTTTTTCATTGATTTTCTTATTGATTTTTCAAAATTGCTTTTAAAAAATGGTTCACTACACTTTTGAAGAATACAGGGAACATGATTATGTGTTACGGCGAAGCTAGATCAAATTCTTCCGAAGCTCAACGTATCTATCGAGAAAGATATCCATTACGGCAGATTCCTAATGCTAAAACATTTATTGGTGTGCATAGGCGTTTGGGAGAAGATGGCTGTTTTAAAAAACCAAAAGTTAATAGTGGGGTTTCCAGAAGTGGTCGAAGAAACTGTTTTATGAATGGTGAAAAATAATCCGAGAACAAGCACCAGGAAAACAAGTTCAGCGGTACGAAACGTTAACCGTGAATCAGTAAGACAAATTTCCAATGAACAACTTCTCCGCCCATATCATTACCAAAAAATTCATTCACTATTGGAACATGACTTTTTTCCTCGTGTACAATTTTGCGAATGGTTGCAAAATCAAAGCATATCATCAATATTGTTTACTGACGAAGCTGGTTTTAGCCGTGATGGTATTCTGAACCTATATAACATGCACCATTGGAGTGATGAAAATCCTCATCAAACCGTAATTCGAAGTCACCAATATGGGTTTTCTACTGATGTGTGGGCAGGTATAGTGGACAATTACTTAATTGGCCCATTCCGATTGCCCAATCGATTGAAAGCTGCACTGTACCGAAATTTCTCGGAGAACGATTCAAACACATTATTAGAGGATGTCCCATTGGCCATTATTGGAAGAATGTATTACATGCATGATGGGGCGCCAGCTCTCTTTTCTCAAGTGGCAAGGGAATATTTGGACAGGAGATTTGGAAATAGATGGATTGGCCGAGGGGGGCCTTTACCCTGGCCAGCTCGTAGTCCCGACCTTAATCCCCTAGATTTTTCATTTTTGGGATTTATGAAAAATTATGTTTATGCTGTGGAAATACATAATGAAGAACAATTATGGCTGAGAATTATGGAATCGGCAGATAGATTCCGTAATAACCCAGGAATATTTCAAAGATGTCGTCAATCATTAACAAGAAGAATGATAAAATATATTGAAGTACAAGGGCAACAATTTGAACATCTTTCAAAAACTTAATGTTTGAAATTTAATTATTGAAGTATCATAACACTGTATTTGCAAATAAGTTACTTTTGCGCTTTTGAATAATTTTCGTGCATTGTCGGCTTTAGATGCATTTTTAACGGAAACCATTGCTTCTAGCGACTTAGACAAGCTATACCTTTCTTAAGCATAAGAGATGGGAAAATCAATTTTTCTAGCTGATATTGACATATAGTGTGGGGCAAAAAAGTTAGGACCGTTTCAAAGGAGATGGAACCCTGTATGTGGCGCCTCCTATCAGTAATCAAAAAACTAAGATCGTATTTGAATTCAGCGTGATATAAAACCCTTGTATACTAAATTTCGTCCGATTATCACATGTTTATCGAAAAATATTCAAAAAAACCAAATAAAAAATTTAAATTCAACACCCTGTATCTTTTGAACGAAGGCGTTGAGGACCTACGTTCATAGGAACTTTTTTCTTATCTTAGTGTCATCTATCGCCTGACACTATGCACGGTACTTCTTTCTATGTCACCCTGTATAGTATTTTACATTAGAAAAAGCATATCTTCGTTACATGACTGCAGTATGAGGTGGTGCGGATATCAAGCCCCTCAATCTCGAATTTATGGTGTTCACACGTTTCTCCGCTTATCGAAGTCAACGCAGTCAGGATGAGAATGTCCTGTTCAACAATAACTGCCGACTCTCCTCCAAATCACTGGTCTTGGATCGCGCTCCCAACTATCCAACTATTCAATGACTACTCCAACAGTAGCAATCTTGTGAAATCTCGGATGTGATACAAATGAGATTTATATTAAATAGTTATTTCGATAGCTACAAACATAAATAAATAAATAAGAACAAATTCATTTTCATTTCATTCTTTCTCTCTTTCTCTCTCTCTCTCTCTCTCTCTCTCTCTCTCTCTCTCTCTCTCTCTCTCTCTCTCTCTTCTCTCTCTCTCTTCCTCTTACTATCTCTCTCTCTCTCTCTCTCGTGTAACAGCAGTGTAGGGATGTAGTGGTTTTAATAATTATTACAATTAATTCCTGATTGCATTAATTGAAAACTGACCTTACAATTTATAGTTTTTCCTGATAATGTTGTTTGTTATGAATAGTTATTTCATATTTTGTCACGTTACATCACATTATATATTAAACATAATATCCCCTTCCAGAAGCCTATTTTCGGTTCTAGTGGGCCCTAGGCTCATATACCTTCTGGTGCCCCCTCGTAGAATCAGGTATAAAGTATTGATAGCGGCGCAGCCGGAAAACTTGCTGTCAAATAGAACACAAAAACAATAATAATAAGTAGTACTGTCAAAAGCGAACATTTATATAATTGTTACACAAAATAAATAAAATAATATAACTAACACAGGACACAAATACTAAAATACTAAATCACAGTCTTAATAGAGAAAAAAATTCAAAACTAACATTCCTACTAAACTAAAGCGTTTATAATTTCATTCGAATCTATGTTTTCTAGTACCTCATTTTCCATCTAAAGAAGGGCCATGAATTATGAGTTATCTTGGTTCAAATAGTTTCTAAGATATGATTTTACCCTTTTTGGAGTGGAAAATGATCGTTCACCTGACGCATTACTTATTGGTTTTGACAAATATATAATATATTCGAAGTAATATTTCAACATTGGAAAATATTGAGACTGTTAGTTTCGATTGAAAACTTTTTTTCAGAATTTTGAACAATGTTGCTAGATCTAGATTCAGACATTTCCTGAAGTTGCATTAATTCATTTTCTAGTTCATTCACATCGATATCCCCTTTGAAATTGTCTACAAAAATATATTAAACATATCATGAACAGAATTGTAAAATTCTTGCTTTCTCTTCAACACAATGACTAATTTGTCTCAAATTACAAAGAAAGTGTTCTTTTCAAAGATTACGTCTTCCTCAATTTCCTCAAAATGTTTTTCTCTTCTCCATATTTTGGTAGTTTCATCTTTATACAAAATGTTCTCTGGATGAATTTTTTTGCCTCTTCTTCAATTCCCCCATAATGTAAACTCTCAAATTTGTAACGAAGATAAGTAAACTGTCATGAAGTTCGCAAGCTACAGTGAGGTTATTTTCAATTTAGTGCCTCCAGAGAAAAAAACGCTATAAAGGAAAAGTTATTTTCCTATGCAGTTTCTTAAAATAGAGTGTTCACATGGACAGGTTCAAATGTATTTATTGAATCATGTTTGGGAGAATTGTTAATTGAAACTTTAAAACAGTTATTTACACTCTGCGGGCCATAATAGCCCTCATAACGCCCTTCTTATACAAATAAATATAACACACACAATGTCATGGTGATAAACATTCACAAAACAATCTCTAATTTACAAATACAGCTACCGAAGTATCGATCTCTCGATGCATGCTATCACCCATGTATTATCACATCACCCATCACCGGTCACTGCAATCAGGATTCAGGATACCTACATGAATTGGAATATAATGAACAACGCTCGACATTATAGTCCAGGCAACGGACCATGAAATAAAAAAAAAGTAGCAAACTAGAATTTCAAAATTTTTTTTGCATTTTGTTCCTAATACTCCATAGATCATTCATGACTCTCAAGATCGCGTGAGCGACCTTTCTACCCCCCAAAACATGGTTTCAACCCCCAGAGGAGCATTCTTATAAAAACAATCCAAAATTCATGAATTAAGAGCCGAAAATGACTCCTAGTATGTTTTTTGGGTAGCTGATCATGATTCCGCAGTTAGTTTTTTAGGAAAACTTCCTCCAGATTGGAAATTTAGAAGATTTATATATGATACATAAATTTTAATTTTGTTGCAAAAATTACCTCTAGTAGGTTTTTTGGGTCTCTGATCTCGATTCCGCTGTTATTTTCCCCAAAAAACTCTCCAGATGGAAAATTCGAGAAATTTGAGATTTTTCTGAGACGGTTATGAATGACCTCTGGTCATTTTTGCAACAAACTTATACTATTATTTATAACCGTCTCAGGAAAATCTCAAATTTCCCAAATTCTCCATCTGGAGAAACTTTTTTGGGAAAAATTACAGCATAATCGTGATCAGCAAAAAACCTACTGGAGATCGTTTTGCATCAAAATTATAAATTATATATTATACCGGAATATCAAAAATTATCTTGGTCACGGGTGGTTGTGGAATCTCAAACGTGTGTCTTACTTTACTTTTGAAATAATTATGTCATAATTAATTTGAAGTTTCTAAAAGAGCGAAATTCCGCAATTTTATACGAATATTGTAACACTCTTCAGCGCTTTGGACTCCAGAATTTTCACGTGGCCTATCGAAATTAGAAGGTTCGAATTATCTAAAACCATAATTGCATGAACGCCAGACGTCCTATGGAATTAGCTAAGAACGAAACCATTTTGACATATGCCTCGAGGAGCTCGCTGCGCGTGTGTTAGAATTTATACATTTCACCTCGGTCTTGTTAATTTAGGGCCGTTTCTTGCCCCGTGCGACCGGCGCCAGTTGTAATAAAGTGTTTTTGGCTATGGGCGGCTAGCTTTTACCCGCTTCGTGTATATTTTATTCGCGAGAGAATTCCCTTTGGTACGTTGGTACGTCGCACGTCAGACGTGCGTAGCTGAGATCTGAGAATAGATCAAACTGTTTTAATTAAATTTTCCTATTTAATGGACATTCATCGGAAAAAGAAGGGCCCTCGTGTACGGTCCGATACTAAATCTAACTACAAGGAGCGAAAACGGCACGCGAAAATTCGTCGTAAAGCCGTATTAGGTACAACCAGTTTGCACTTTTCTAACTCGCGAGCTACACGCTCCTCACGTGAACGTCATTCGATTTACGGAGAATTGACTATTTCAAAACAGTTTTCGACCCGGATTGTGGCTATCACGACCTCTGAAAAGGTTCAAAGTTCACATAATTATTTCATAATCTGTAGTTCATTATTGTTTTACAACTGAAATAAAAAGGTATGAAATTTGTAGGTTATTGATGATGTCAGTGCGACAGTGACATAATTATTTCAAACATAAAGTTAAGACACACGTTTTAGATTCCACAACCACCCTTGACCAACATAATTTTTGATATCCCGGTATATGAATTTTCCAATTTTCCAATCTGGAGGGAGTTTTCCGAGAAAACTAATTGCGGAATCAGCGACCCAAAAAACATACCGGCTCTTAATTCATCAATTTTAGATTGTTTTTATAAGAATGTTCTTCTGAGGGGTTGAAACCCTGTTCTGGGGGGGTAGAAAGGTCGACCCCCGCTTTGTGGATAGTCATGAATGATCTATGGAGTGTTAGGAACAAAATGCGAACAAAATTTTGGAATTCTAGGTGAATATATATTTTTTTTATTATGGCCTTTTTCCCGGCTTATTGCCTGACTATTAGTCGTACCGCTCGATACATTACGCATCTACCTCATTCAACAACAGCAACAGTGACACTTCATACGAATCCAGGCCCATACTGAGAAACTATGGGCATTTTCAATTTTAAAAAGTGAAATCAATTTGAAAAACATACATACATATAATACTGATAAATCTCAGCACACGAAGTGTTGGAATCATTATACTGAGTAACAAGTACGAAATAAAAAATGTAGACGTATGATAAATGAAAATTCTAACATGGCTAGAAAGTTGTAAAAGCGACATGAGATAGCAGCCCGCTTTTGTAATACGCCGTCTACTCTAAAGTGGTATTTATTTCACTCTCAAAGTCGATCGATCAAGACGGCCGGGGCTCTAGTCGTTCAGACTGTTTGCAAGCTATGCGAACACCGTATTTCGGCTTTCCCTACCACACACATAACGATAATGGCCACGCGATTCCTAGAGTGTAATTCCATACAAAAGTACGAACAATATTGAATGGTGCGTAATTCGAAAGCACGGTATATGGAGAGGTTTGATAAGGGTAGGCTGCTTTGTTTTTATGGACTTTATTTTATTTACCTCGTTTTACGGCTTCCATTCGTACAAGTACCCACACTTTCGCAGATAATGATTTCCGAACGCTATTTCCACCTTTAATTCATTTGTGCAGAATAGCATTGCCATTGTTTAAATGAAACTACCACTTTGTTAAGTTTCTATCAAATGCTAATTTACTTACAAAATCAATGGTCGAAGCCGTTGCTTTGCAATGAAATATAATTTTGGTGAGATAAAACACTTTTTACTTTGTTTTTTGTCACTTACATTATAGAAACACTAACTTTGTCGTTGGTGCATCTAATAAACTTATCTCTCATATCTGGAGTATTTCCAGATAAATTGAAATTAGCAGCTATAAGACCAATTTTCAAAAATGGCGAGAAAGATAAGATCAATAACTATAGACCTATAGCTTAACTCTCCAATTTCAGTAAAGTATATGAAAAGATTATTTATGCTAGATTGTCTAATTTTTTCGAAAGATTCAACATCATCTCAGACAAACAAAACGGTTTCAGGAAAAATAAGACAACGATTAGTCCACCAGACTCTAGGTGGAATATTTGATTCTATCAACAAGGATAAAACAACTGCACTTCTTTGCTTAGACTTGTCGAAGGCTTTTGATAGTATTGATCATTCAATTCTGTTAGGGAAGCTGGACTTATACTTCATCAGAGGGCCAGCACATATACACACACAGTATATGTGAAGAAAGGGGTCCCTCAAGGATAATTACTGGGGCCGCTGTTGTATATTATCTATGTAAACGATCTACCTGCTGCAATCAACATTGATATTTCACAATATGCAGATGACACTGCGGCTGCAATTTCAGAGTTGTCAAGTGAAGATCTCCAAAATAATACCTTCAAAATCATTCTTTCAACAACTGGTTCATAACAAACAATTTAACTTTGAATATAGATAACACCGAAGTGATCACATTCAACTACAGTAAAGATAATGACAGGACAGAACTTACCGATGGCAAAAGAATGTTGAGACTCTCTGCTCATACAAGTTTCTTAGGTATAGAAGTTGATTCACGGCGGAGACCTCATATAAATCATGTAGCTAGCAATATTTCTAAGTAGTGCTATGCACTGAGAACGTTATCGAATCGTGTGGGGATTGATACAGCATTAGGTGCATATCATGCATATGTGAAATCAAGGCTGCAGTATGGCATAATAATTTGGGCAAACTCCGCTCAGGCATCCCGAATCTTCATCTTACAAAGAAGGTGCTTGGGAAATATATTCAGGCTCAAGAGAATGTGAGGTTTTCGTTAAGTATAAAATACTTACCTTCTCTTCTCTGTATATTTATGAAGCCGTCTTGTTTGTCAGAGTTAACCCATCTCTATTCATGAACAAGCTGACAATCATGAGTATCAAACAAGATTTAAGGAAAATACGAAATGCCAAAAATTGAATTACACTTATCTGCAAAGAAATGTGGAGTTTTCGGCAGCAAAAATATTTAACAAACTTCCACAAGCACTTTGCTCTAAACCTAGGGGTGTTTTGAAATCCATTCTGAAATCGTTTCTCATTGCAAGGACTTACTACACAATTGATACTTTGATGACAACCTAGTCAGCTCAATCTAAAATCAATCTTTACTAAACTGAAATATTTTAAATTCAAATTGTTTTTATTCTCCTAAATTACATCATGTATTTATGATTGTAGGCTAACGCCATTCATTTATTTTCTCTTTTTCTTTTATTGTCACCTGTTCTACACCCATAGGAGCTCTTATGAATATATGAAATAAATTACTTACTTACTACTCACTATAGTTCGGACAACATCTTCAAAACGATACTAATGGATGAATAAATGTGAAAGATCTTAAGATATTGATAAGTGAAGTTTCGGTTTGAATATGGGGAAATACATTGCTGGGATTGAATAATTAAAATAGACTATCACAATATTTGCATTATACAGGTATGTCAACAAAGTTAGTTTACTATTTTAGGCTACGAGAGATTAGGTTACAAAGTGGGCAAAATAAACAATCGTTATTGGTTATTATGAGTGTAAAGATTAGCACAATTAGGTTAGGTTAAGTCAGGTTAGGTGACGATAGGTAACAAACAAAGGGGATACAAGGAATGAATTAATTAATTATTGGTTATTATGAGGGTGTAAAAGATTAGCACGATTACAATATTTGCATTATATATCAACAAAGTTGGTTCAGTGGATTAGGTGAGGTTAGGTTGAGTAACAATGGGGGTACAATAAACAATCATTATTGGTTATTATGAAAGTGTTAAGTTTAGCGCGATTAGAATATTTGCATCCTATATCAAAAAAGTTAGGTTACTATGTTAGGTTAGATTAGGTTAGGTAAGGTTAGGCTAGAAGGGTACAATAAACAATCACTATTTGTTATTATGAGGGTGTGAAAAATTAGCGCTATTACAATATTTGCAAACAAAGGAGGTAAAATAAAGAATCATTATTGGTTATTGCGAGCCTGATAAGATTACCGCGAATAGGTTAGGTTGGTCAGGTTAGGTTAGCTGAAGGTAGGTTAGGTTAGGTTAGGATGAATTGAGTAAGGTTAAGTTAAGTAACAAACAAAAGGGGGAACAGTAAACAATGATTATTGGCTGTTATGAGAGTGTTAAGTTTAGCGTGATTACAATATTTGTATTCTATATCAACAGAGTTGGGTAACTAGGTTAGGTTAGGTTAGGTTGGGTTAAAAACAAAGAGGGTACAATAAACAATCATTATTGGTTATTATGAGAGTGTTAAGATTAGCGGCATTCCAATATTTGCATCCCATATCAATATAGTCAGCTTAGTAGGTAAGGATAGGTTGGATAAGGTTACAAGCAAAGGGGGTACAATAAACAATCATTATTGGTTATTATGAAAGTGTTAAAATTAGCGGGGCCACAATATTTGCATTCTATATCAACAAAGTCAGTCCAGTAGATTAGGTTAGGTTAGATTGGGTTACAAAATTTATAAGATAAACTGACAAGATCAGCGCGATTGTTTGGGTTAGGTTAGGTTAAGTAAGGGTAGGTTAGGTTAAGTTAGGTTGAGTTAGGTTGAGTTGAATTAGGTTAGGTTGAGTTGAATTAGGTTAGGTTAAGTGAAAAGCAAAGGGGATACAATAAGCAATCATTTTCGGTTATTATGAGAGTGTTACATTATACCTTGCGTGGAAAAAACATTATGTAAGCCAAATCATCGCTTGTTAAGCACTATGGGGACTCTTCACCATCGATTGACGATTCACATGTGGTTTACTGATTTAAGATGCGGTAGTATGATCACAAAGGAGGCCAAACGTTTTGATCTTTCAATTGAGGTTACAACGCCAGAAATCGTCAATAAAATTCATGGTACGATATTGGACGATAGGCGAGTTGAAGTGCAAGAGATTGCTGAGGTTATGGGCATGTCAACCGACTGGATACGGAACATTTTGCATACATTTCTGAGTATGAGAAAGCTATCTGCCAGATGGGTGTATTTGCTTTCTGTTGAGAACAAGCGCAACCGTGTGACAACTTCAAAGGAGTGTTTGGCGATGTTCAACCGCAATACGAATTACTTTGTGCGCTGTTTCGTAACCGTGGATGAAACATGAATCCCTCACAATACACCAGAGACCAAATAACAGTCGAAACAGTGAATTTGTCCTAGCGAATCGGAGCAGAAAAGGCTAAAATGGGCTTATCGTTAAACAAAGTCATGGTGACAGTTTTCTGGGATGCACACGGTATCGTGCATATCGATTACCTCGAAAAAGGCGGAACGATCACCGGCGTATATTCTGCAGTGGTTTGAAGTAGAAGCGGCCACAAACGCCTATTTTGAAGGATTGTCGAAATCGTAATATTTGGAAGCTCCGAAGAATTTGAGAAATGTTGGAAGAAGTTCATCGGGATACATATTATGTTGAGAAATAAAATAAGTTTCGACCAAATGAATCATTTTTAGGGACATTTCACCTTGCCCTCGTAACACCTCCAAACGGCAAATCTAGGTCAATATGTAATTTATGGTAAGTTTATTTTTTTTTATACAATACCACCCGCGGAACAATTTTGAATAATGAACAGGTTCACAATTCAAAACGACCAGTCACCGCCATGTCGACTCTTGTTTTCACTGTCTTCTTAAGCATACTAGCAGCTTGCCTAGTCTATAATTTCGCGATTGATGAAACATGAAGAATGGAAATTGTGGAGTAGTATGAAAAAATTGTTAGTTATTAAAAAGCTCCTACATTTCAATAAATAGCGATGTTTATTAAAATGCAAAAGAATAATATGTGCTGCAGCCCTGCAGCCCTTATGTACCACCCGCCACTGCTGCCAAGTTAGGTGTGCAGGGAGCTATTTTCTATGACGGAATGTTTATTCAAAGTTTTTCTTCCATTATGTACACTTTCTCATGAGAAATCCCTCAATGATTCCATATTAATATTTTCGTCAGGATCCCAATATAGAAATAGGAAGTAGGAAATGTCTGTATTGAGATTTTGCACGAAATAATCTTGCTCACGCAATGTGAATGTAAATTTATATATTGTATGTGTGTCACGAGTCACGCTCACAATAATTATGATTGTATAATGAAATTTTCAATAATTTGAGTCTTTTCAGAAAAGTTATTGTAATGAAATAACATTGTAGGCATAACACGAATAACGTTTAGTGATGTTTAATTCTAGTGTTTGGCGTTGACCATGTATTGGATTACAATTTGTGAATAAAATGAAATGAAAAAGTAGTGGCGACATCATGAAAA
Source organism: Endomychus coccineus (assembly GCA_958510875.1). Lineage (NCBI taxonomy): Eukaryota > Metazoa > Arthropoda > Insecta > Coleoptera > Endomychidae > Endomychus > Endomychus coccineus. Next base: position 32,409,402 of record OY294070.1, on the reverse strand, counting down.
AAATTATAAGCTTGACACTACAATAACATAATTAGTTCCCTTCATACTAGACATGAAATTGACTCTGATAGGGGCCGTCACCCACCCAACACTCACTGCCGTGAAAATTTCAGTAAATTTGAAAGCTCTCATATTAACTTATATCTCCCTAAGGAATAAGGGTTAGAATAAGTTCATTCCGTTCTCTTCGTAAGTTTTATTTAATGTTTCTCTTACAACGAATATTCAAGAACATTCGATATGAAGGACGGTGGTGTACTTGTTATATCTGAAACTGTGATCTAATAGGTTTTCTTCATTATTCTTCAAAAATTGAAAATAAATACAGATTAGAGAGAAAAACTCAATAACTTTTGCGTCTAAATTAGAAAAAAGTTTATGTGAATAACACCCCTTACATTAATTGGATTATAAACGAACTGAACAAATTGAACTTGATCCTTTGTGGTTACCTTGAATAATTGATTGTTGAAGCCGTTATTTTCTGGTTACTTATCATGATAATATAATAATGAGAATAACAATATATTAGCCAACACCACAAATACAAAATCTGTTCGTGACAAGTCAAACAAAAATCAAACAAGAATACAACATTAGTGCAAGTATCCACATAGTAACATGATAAATATTCAAGGAAATACAAATTAGTACCAATATCTACATTAAACAGATCAAATAACTGAAATCTAATATAATCCGAGTAATAATAAGACTAACAAGCCTACCTACACATAAAAGATTGAGTGCTACAATGAGAAAAATAGTGAAACACGAAAAACAGATAAAAAAACATAATGGTGAATTGATACAAAATTCTCGGGAAATAGGTCACATTAACACATATATTTTTACCCTCGTCTTTACGTAGGTTTCGGTCTCACGACCATCATCAAAATACTTATCAATACAATAACCTGATTACTTAGAAATACTGTGATAACACAAAGCGTCCTTGTCGCACAAATTTCGTCGCCGGAACGAACGGAACCATGAAATCGGAACTATAACACAGCAACGTTGCAGCGTAAAAATTAAAAATCCACTATTAAGTAGAATCATCAACAAATACCAACACATTTCATGAATGTCTGCGAGAGACTAACAGACAAAGAGTTCTATCCTCTTTGCTAACAGACGAGACCATCTCAAGTGTTCATTTAAGGGCCAGATGTCATAATTTATTGGGTGATAAAAGAAGGTCTCTGGCCTCTGAGAAATACTTTAGACAATTCTACGTAAAGTAAACTTTTACATTATAAGGACGTAAGAAGGAATTTGCAAGAATATTAATTAATTAAATTATTATAAATATGACTTAGTGTTTGAACGTCACTCATATGATTTACAGACTTGGAGTTACGTTTTATGTGAATCATCTCCAGAATAAATCTTTTACAATAATTGGTTTCCTTAGTTAAAATATTAACATTCTTGTAATCAAATTGATGGTTATAATCAAAGCAATGTTTAGCAAGCGCGGTGGAATTTTCTAAGTTTTTGTTTCTTGTGCTATACTTATGGCCATACATCCTTTTTTGTAAATATTGTTCAGAGATACCAGTATAGGTCCCATCACAATCTAAACAATTTGATTTGTATACTGTGTGGGTTTATTTATCTTTAGGAATTACAGGTTTTAGATTTGAGAAATATTTCCCAACACAGTTAGTAGGTTCATGCGCTACATTTACATAAGTCTTCTGATGATGGTCGTGAGACCGAAACGTACGTAAAGACGAGGGTAAAAATATATGTGTTAATGTGACCTATTTCCCGACAATTTTGTATTGATTCATACGTGGGTCAAGAATCTTTATTATAAATTTGGCTGGGATATAAGCCTTAATATGGAAATATAACCACCTATCCTGGAGTTTTGAAGGAATACGGAAAATTAATGAAGATATTAGCAAAAGAGAAGAATCGCAGAATATTTCTGGTAAGATGTAGGAGTTTGCAAGTTTTCCCACATTCTATTATATCTGAATCAAAGGAGAATATGTTTAGCAAGTTGCAAAATAAGAAGGCTTACGCAAAATTATTAAATTCGCTTCATAAAAGCTGTTTAAATTTATGCATCAAAGAAGCATGCGCGAATGTAACAGAGGTTGAAAACAAAATTAAACGCATCAAACAATCCTGTTATTTAAACTTTGATAGCAACTTTATCCCGCAATTTCTTCAAAATCAACAAAATAATTTCGAAAAAAATTTCAACAAAATCAAAGCCATACAATCTAGAAAGATAAATAATTTAATGAAAGGCGTAGCTTATGAAAAACAAAATATCAATGAACAATGGTTGAAAAATCTAACCGAAACAAAAATTCCGGATGAGCTGCAGCACACGTTAAGCTTAGGTCCGAAATTTGCATTGCCTGATAACAAAATATAATAATATAATTGCAAATTTAGAATGTGGAATCAGGAATAAAAATTTAGAAGAAAAAAATGAAATTAGAAACAAAATTTGTAACATCTTGACAAACAAGAAGAACAAACAGAAAGCAGAAATAAGTACTGCGAAGAATCGTTTCAACTATCATACAAAAATAACAAAAGAGTTCTTGAATGCTAACCCTGAAATTTTAGGTTTGAACGCGGATAAATGTAATAAAACCGTCATAAAGCATAGAAATGACTACGAAAAGAAAATAGAAAACCTTTTAAATGATGAAACAACTTATAAAAAATTAAAATCTGACCCTATTTTATCAATACAAAATAACACGAATAAATTAATAAATAATTGGCACAAAAATAAGATAATCCCTATTGAATTGGAAAATAAATTAATTTTCCATAATGGGCTAGCACCTTATATCTATGGGCTTCCGAAACTACATAAAATTGATATACCCCTAAGACCCATTGTTAGTAATATAGGAGCGCCTACTTACAATTTATCAAAATTTTTATCAAAATCGATCAATAATATAATAGGAAATAATGAATTTTATGTGAGAGACTCATGGCATTTTAATGAATTTATAAAAAAATCAATCCGTACCCGTAAACCATCAAAGAATTTCTTTGGACGTTGTTTCTTTATTTACAAATATACCAGTCGATTTGGCATTGAATAGCATCAAACAACGTTGGGCAGAGATTAAAAACCACACACCTCTAGATCAATCGGAATTTATAAATTCTGTGAAGTTTTGTTTAGAATGCACTTATTTTCTGTACGATGAACAATATTTTGGACAAATATTCGGCACAGCAATGGGATCTCCTATTTCTGCTACCATAGCTAACTTTGTTATGAAATGCCTGGAGGAATCTGTTATAAGTTCATTAGATTTTCGGCCCGTATTTTTCAAACGGTATGTAGATGATTGCCTTATGTGTGTTCCCAATGACAAAATTCAGTACGTGATTAATAAATTTAACAATTTCCACTGTAAACTTCAATTTACCTGTGAAATAGAAGTGAACAAAAACATAAATTTCTTAGATATGAACATTAGGCACGATGCAGATGGAGAAATAAAAACTTCGTGGTTTACTAAAGAAGTTTGGTCTCAACGCTATCTTCACTTCAATTCCGTTGCACCAACTTATTATGAAAAAAGCGTCATAAACAGTCTTACAGACCGCGCGGTTAAATTGTCCCACCCAGAGGACCGTCCCGAAAATCAAAAATTGTTCGTAATACACTGGAATTGAATGGCTACCCAAAAACTTTTTTCAATCCTATTATTAAAGAGAGAATAAACAAAATTTATAATGGATCGTCATATAAAAATAACGTAAAAGGTAATACAGACAATTATATAACTTTACCATACATTCCGGAGACCTCAGAGAAAATTAAGGAATGTTTGGAAAAGTATGATATAAATGTAGCGCATAAACCTACTAACTGTGTTGGAAAATATTTATCAAATCTAAAACCTGTAATTCCTAAAGATAAACAAACCCACACAGTATACAAATTAAATTGTTTAGATTGTGATGGGACCTATATTGGTATCTCTAAACAATATTCACAAAAAATAATGTATGGCCATAAGTATAGCACAAGAAACAAAAACTTAGAAAATTCCACCGCGCTTGCTAAACATTGTTTCGATTATAACCATCAATTTGATTACAAGAATTTTAATATTTTAACTAAGGAAACCAATTATTATAAAAGATCTATTCTGGAGATGATTCGCATAAAACGTGACTCCAAGTCTGTGAATCATAGGAGTGACGTTCAAACACTAAGTCATATTTATACTAATTTAATTAATTAATATTCTTGCAAATTCCTACTTACGTCCTTATAATGTAAAAGTTTACTTTAGGTAGAATTGTCTAAAGTATTTCTCAGAGGCCAGAGACCTTCTTTTATCACCCAATAAATTATGACATCTGGCGCTTAAATGAACACTTGAGATGGTCTCGTCTGTTAGCAAAGAGGATAGAACTCTTTGTCTGTTAGTCTCTTGCAGACATTTACGAAATGTGTTGGTATTTGTTGATGATTCTACTTAATAGTGGATTTTTGATTTTTAGGTTGCAACATTGCTGTGTTAGTTCCGATTTCATGTTTCCGTTCGTTTCGGCGACGTTGGCATTTGAACGAAATTTGTGCGATAAGGACGCTTTTTGTTATTTCAGTATTTCTAAGTAATCAGGTTATTGTATTAATAAGTCTTCTGATGATGGTCGTGAGACCGAAACGTACGTAAAGACGAGAGTAGAAATATATGTGTTAATGTGACCTATTTCCCGAGAATTTTGTATTCATCCAAACGTGGGTCAAGAATCTTTATCATAATGGTAAAAACAGGTAAAAATATTCACATATATATTTACATCCTATAATAAGTCTAACAAATCAGCGCCCATATATTCTTCGACCGAATAAAAGGCATGAGAGACTAAAAAACTCCTTAATTCACCTCCAAACTGAGCTACGAAAAAAGTCCTGAGCGATACTGAGAATTCATTATACAGGTTGATATCGAATCAATTGACATAAAGTCTGTACCGTTGAGGCCTAATTAGCCACAGATCGTGTGCGGTAGTTGTGGAAGTCAGAATTCACAGGCAAGTTACGTACTTTTCTATGAATCACCAGCAACGATTGAGAAATATATAGACTTGGCAGCGTCATCATCCCAAGCTGAATAAAATAAGGCCTTCAATGCGATCTACCGTCAATGTTAGCCAGTAGTCTTAATGCACTTTTCTGACAACGAAATATAATGATGGAGTCTGAAGAGTTCCCTCAGAGTAGAACACCATAAGTGATGTGGGTGTGGTCTTCAGAACACACCTATTGACAATCAACCTGATCTTCCTAAGAACGAATAGAGAAGATAAAAATTTTTTTCTCAATGAATCGGTATGGGGAGACCAATTAAGCGAATTATATATGGCTATTGCCATCAAGTTAACGCACTGACCACTTGGATGCATTTTAGCATGATCCATGTTCATATTATGGGATATGAATCAATTTTCCGACCTCAATTCTACATCCATTATCGTACGCAGAAGGCATCAAGTGTCGCGTTTGTCGTTATCAAAGGGGTATCGTTAGCAAATTGTACACACTTTTTGGGCGAACGGAATTGAGAAAGATCATCAATGTACAATAAAAAGAGCAATGGTCCCAACACAGAACCATGGGAAACCCCATGAACAAGCCGAAGGAATTCAGAGGTACCCCCATCCGTAAACACACACTGGCATCGATCTTGCAAATAGGATGAGATCAGTGAAATAGTAACTCCTCAGATACCATACAACTCCAACTTATCTAACAGGAACAAAACTGTATTACCACCGATTTTGGTTACAAAACGTAACTGCAGTTTCTCATAACGATAACTGTCATTATCAAAGGATAACAGTAAGTTATGAATGAACAAAGAAGTATGCCTCGCTCCGGTCGGTAATTATCTTTTGGTTCCTGAGTCGTTTGCCCTGAGTAGTATTATTGTACCCAGAATGACTGCATTCTGCATCCGGTCTATCAAAATCTGCACCGAGTTCACACAGGCCAGAATAATCTTCAAGTTAGAACAGAGCTAATCCCCAAAATTCCGATGATCAGAACCACTAATAATACGACCTTGCCCATTTTTACTCCTCTTTCACGATGTTCTTCTCTGCCAGAGCGGAGAATTCTATGACTAACATAGTGTTGGTTTGTTCATCGCGGAGGACAACATCAGGCCCATTCACTTGTATAGACCTGACGGTCGGAAACGGGTGATTCCAATAGATCAGGCATTTTTCGTTTCCGACAACGGACTCAATATCTAATGTCATCTAAATTGGCACCGGCTCTTGGTCTATTCCGTACGAGTGCGTTATACGGTAATACAGTACGATGCCGCTTTTGCGCCGGACACGTCGAGAGCAGGTGTAAAAGCGTCTCAGACTAAGGAGTCTCCTACCTCCCCGGTAACGTGGGAGATAAGTGCGGGAAACGGACGACATAGGATGCAAACTGTCATGAATCTGCATCGTTTTCCGGGTGTCTTTGTCGAGTCTATGCAGCTCATCGACCATCCATTTCACCACTTCAAAAGAATGAAGCTGGACTGGAACGGCAAGCATATTTGTTTTAGATGCCTTGTTCTCATTCGAAAGTTAAGAAGAATGAATCTTCCGAACAAGGTTTATGTACTTGCCACCTCCACCTGGGCAGCATCATAATTGGGACGCTGTAAAATTCCCAGGTATCGATAGGTCTCTCCAGCATCAAGATGTTCAAAGATGCTGCCGTCGGCAAGCTGCATATTCTCGTGCACTTACAAAGATCGGCCTCTCCTAAAATGAAACACTGCGCAGTTGTCCAATCTCAACTCTATGTCTATGGGTCGTGTATTTTCTTGAAACATGCTTGATGGAGGTTTTCTCCCCAAAAGGCATACAGTTTCCATTAATCCATTCTGTCAAGATTTCCAAAGTGGCAACAGATATTCTATGGATCTCACTAGAGGGGTTGGTACCGCAAGGCATTGGAGCTAGTTTAATAATAGCTCATGTGATGTTGAACAAACGCCTTGCGGTAGTTAGTCTAAGTCATGGACGCTTGTAGAGTGTTGAGTCCTAAGTGATAGATCTATGTATCACCAGGTTCTGCCGGCAACCCCTTCTTTGCCCCACGCTGGTGTTATTAATTACCGGACCGATCGATTTCCACAACCTATACCACACAAACGTGTAAATATCTTGTAGTTTTTGGAATCAGACAAGTCTCCATTCGTTGAGAGCAGCACAGTATACCCCACAACTGTCCAGCTTGGAATTTGCCGCTCCTCTTTGAGCTAAAAGTCAAAGATTCTGGCCAGGCGGCGGTGAGTGGAAGGTAATTTCTTCCACCATATGTTTATGCCATCAGGGCCGGGAGCAGCACAGTTTTCGGTACCGACAAGAGCTTGTCGGACCTCATCCTCGCTAACTGCCTCGCACATTTCTGCTTCTGAAATTTGATGTTCAGCGCAAAACATTTGAAGTTTGCTAGCGTTTTGCGGCACCATACATGGCCTCATTATCCAACATGTTCAATTCTACCTGCTCGTGTGGTTGTACGGAGACCCCGATGTTGATTCGTGTTCTCCTAGTTAGCAGTGGTTAGCAGACCTGCTCTACCAGATATGCTACTTCGCTCCATAGATGCTGCTGGTGCGGCTAGATCTGGTTCTAGTGCTGCAGCCTGCTGGAGATTCTTTCTTATATAGTCGATTCTCCGCAGGTAGAATACTTGATTCCGCAACATCTGTTCGGAAAAATCACGGCAGTGAGGATGCAGGATACACCAAAATGCGTGCAACCGTGACATGTATCCCCTACAGGCTGGATGGCTGCGTTCGAAGCAGTCCAATGAGTCATACCAAAGTACATTCATTCACTCAAAGCGTCCATGTACATCGCGATCGTCATCGTCGGGACCGTCCTATTAGGCCCTACCCACCTGTACCTGCTACTCACCCGACGAGAAGCTGATGTGGGAAGCCAATCTTCTGTTGCCAAGAACGAAAGGTGTACTCTCTCTTAGATTATTAGCCCAACATCATGACGGCATTGGTATTGAATTACATTAAGCGAAATGGGAGGCATTGTCGTCAAAACAACTAACCGAGAAAATTTATAAAAGCCTTCGAATTTGTCTCAAGAATAGCGGACACGGATTCTTAGTTGGTTTTTTCTATCACTAATATTAACTGAGTTACACCATTCGGAAAACAATTTGGGACACCACGTACAGGTAATATGTATCGCGACTTCAATTCATTTTTGTGTTGCTAGAAACAATTATGCCAGGGACAATTCGGATCTAAAACTAATTTATCATTTTGCTGGTAGCATGACACATTATTAAAACTTCATGGTTAAGACTAGCCGCCTTAATCTCATAATTATATTATCGCATTTTGAACGAAATTCCAAAAGTAGAGAAAGTCTCTTCCAATTTTGCCGTTTACTTCAATTATTCCTCCCATTCTGTCAATCACGCTGAGGGCAGTAGAAAAAGCTCAATCGATTAGCAACGAAGCACATAAAAAGCTTAATACCGGAGATAATGCTAGGTGATGAGATGCCACCTTGCAAAGTATTCATTGGAGCTGACTGTCTTCTAGTGTAATGAATAGTTAATCCAATCCTTCCGGTGAGTAGGAAATTGGGCATTAGATAATCCCAAAGTCAGTGAATTCCAGAGGAGACATTAATTAATGGATTCTAATGATGTAATCCTTATTGTCATATATATAAAATTCTCGGGAAATAGGTCACAATAACACTTTGTTTTAACTATTCGTCTTTACGTACGTTTCGGTCTCACGACCATCATCAGAAGACTCACTATGTCTAAAAAGGGGTTTATTAAAACTAATTATAGCACAAGGGTCCAAATCGCACAATTTAACTTCAATTAAAAGAGCCCACGCCGTCGAAACGAACAGAACCACGAATAATCGAAATTGTATCGTCAGAATTAATGTATAAAAAATTATTTTTTTGTAGTAAGAATCCGCTATTCAGTAATATTATTAAAATATATGAGTAGTGCATATTGATTGGTATTCTCACAACATTCTCATTTGTTGTGAGAATACCAATCAATATGCACTACTCATATATTTTATGCGATTTGGACCCTTGTGCTATAATTAGTTTTAATAAACCCCTTTTTAGACATAGTGAGTCTTCTGATGATGGTCGTGAGACCGAAACGTACGTAAGGACGAATAGTTAAAACAAAGTGTTATTGTGACCTATTTCCCGAGAATTTTATATATAATTCATACTGGGTCAAGAATCTTATTCTTATTGTCATATAACAAATGTTGCGATTTGTAATTAAATTCGAGTGATCTAATCATATTTTATTGTATTTTCCAAAGGCTTTCGCACCCTTCGATGAATCTCCCAGATTTGGATTATTCAACCAATGTCTCTATATCCTTTTCGACTTTATTTTATTGAACATATCCTTTGTTTCTTGTTGTTATCCACAATTGACATCAACTTATTATTTCATTGCGTACAATTTGTTTTTAATTTTGAATCAAACTGAATCGTTTTCATTGGGTCATCCATTTTTCTATTCCATTCTATTTATTAACGTAACTTCGCGTCGGCTTCCACTACTGTGTCTAATCACCGACACTAGGCGGCAAGCTCACCCCAACCTGAAAATTTTGATGAATCCTGGATATTTCCAAGTACAGGTAGGAATTTTTACCGTGCGGTGACATCGTATAGCAAATGGGACCATCATGTCATTTATCTCAGTAAAAAAAATAATAACTAATACATAAATTTTACTTACTAAGGGGTATACTACAAAATGATTTACTTGTAAATTTTTACAAATCTTTAGTGGAGTCATTAATCCGTAATTGTATAATCGCATGGACGGGTTGTATAATAATTCATTAGAAATTTTAAATATCAGCCACAACTACATTTCAAAAGTTATTAAACATAAATCCAAATTATTTCCCACGGAACATTTATACTCGGAAGCAATGTGAGAAACTTGTAAACTTATAATGTATATAAGTTTTTCCATCAAAAAGACAATAATAAAAGTGACACCTATCATACACATTTAACTAGCTACAAATAAACAAATCAGCATCCCTATATACACCAAATCTAAAACACAAAGAACATTCCAATATCTTGGGGTTAAATGCTATAACTTGCTTTCTATTGATATTAAAAAATTTCTAATACGAAACACTTTTCTAGAATTCCTAAACGATTCATTTCTCAAGACTAAAAGGAATTCTCATCCTTTTTTACTGGCTGAAGATAGGATGAAAAGATGAAGAGAAAAACTGTTCTTGTTGATCCCTTTAATTCAATTAGATTTTAAATGTATCACGGATACATCAATATTAGAAACTTAATACTAATGTAATTTTAATTTTATCTTTAATTTATTTTCAATAACAATATTTTTTCATTAACTTACACATACAAAAGCTACTTTATTGTAACATTTAGGTGTGACTCATTATTCACATGCGATATATTATTACATTATGATATTATTAGTTCTCAAATTTGACATGTATACAAATACTATTGTATATATAAAATGAAATGAAATATGTTCATCTATGAAATAAATGAAATGAAAATGAAATGAAACTAGCTCACTAGGATATTTTACACTCAGGGATCGTAGTGATAAGTGTCATTAGATTCTTGATCGATCGGATTGCCCAGCGCTAATTGCTTTATCAAGAAAAGTTGAAAGTAGAATATTATTACTATTATTAGATGATTATACCAGAGATATAAAGACAAGTTTGGAACAAAATTAGTTTGATTAATAGACTTATTGTGTAAGTTAACGTAGTTCAATACTGGAAAAATTGAAAGTGAAACAAACTAGAATTCTTCATAATTTGATTAATTAAATTGATATTATTAATTTTATGAAAGAATATTATTTTTAAACCGAAGATTTGAATTCAACAAATCAAATTGTAGATGAAAACAAATTTGGTCAGAGAAGATAAACAACTGAAAACGGCACGGGAAGGAGGATGGATACTTCTCGATCGTTTGAACCCTTTAATACAGAGAATACAAACAATAACTTGGCCACAAGTTCGAGGTAGTTTCCCCCATAAACGGTGCGAAACCGGTCGATATCTCGTTATTTTTCGAGGTAAGAAATATAAATTGAGAACTTAATAAAAAATACAGTTAGGGTTCCGAATAAAAATGTTCAATAATACTGATAGGACAAAATTGAAAAGCCCTGTCCATTTTTCTGTATTTTTATTCTGTACGTCTCTCACAAAGAATGTGATTACCTCTTACCTCTTTTTAGTATCTCAAAAAATAACAGATATCGCCCGATTCAGCACCACCCTCTTTTTTGAGAGTATACAAGAATCACAGAGTCGTCTCACTCATGTATTGATCAGGTGATTACAAATAAGGCAAATGACGTCTCTAATATTGCTAATTTTGACCCATTGCTGTCAGATCACAAAGGTCAATCTTTCTATGATGATACTTGCTCAAAGTCAACATCAAGTACACCTAACTTCGAACGTATATTTTCGGAAAAAAATCTAAGTAAATTTAAAAACGATCTTAGCCTCATAGATTTTGACAACGGTGACTGTTTGTTTACTGCCAACTGTAAGGAAATCGATTCAATTGGAATCAACATGATCAACATTTTTCAGGAACTTATTAGCAAACACTTTCCTGTGAAAAAAATGAGTGAATCAAATAAATGTCATAAGGTATCCTGGTTTAGTAAGGATTTGAAACATCTTAGGGACTTACTAGCTGCAATGAAGGCAAAATATGAATCTACTCATTCAAATCTGGAAAAGCTTCTTTATGAAAATCTTGACAGTCTATATAATACGTTAATTAGAAAAGCAAAAGCCAAAAGTTATGATGAATTTTTCAATAAATCCGAGAATAAAATTAAAACGGGTTGGCATATTATTAAACAAGAACGTAATATGACAAAAAGTACAAAAACTGAACTTTCACCGAATAGATTGAATATTTTTTGTTCATCTATCGCTGACAAAACTATAAGGCAGCTTCCTACCTCAAATAACAATGATAAAAATCTCTCTTAAGTGAGATAAACGTTGTTCCGAACTCCTTTTATGTCACTCCTGTAACTCCGGGTGAAGTCTATGAAGTTATTGCTAAAATGAAAAACACTGAATGTGCGGATATATATACAATAAACAATAAAATACTAAAATCATGTAGTGACAATTTTACATTATTTTTCGCAGACTTTGTAAATATTTGCTTTGAACTAGGCCATTTTCCGGACTCTTTCAAATAGTCGCGTGTTGTTGCCATTCATAAGGCGGGAAGTAAAGATGAGGCTGACAATTATCGACCTATTTCAATGGTTCCTTCATTTGGTAAGGTTATTGAGGTGTTTGTAAATAAGAGACTTGTGGGTTTTTTGGAGCAAAATACGGTACTCACTGAGGACCAGTATGGTTTCCGTCGAAACAGAAACACAGCAATGGCGGTAAGAGCGGTTGTGGCCGAGGTAGTTCGAGGTCTCGAGGCCGGAAAATGTACCAGTACTTACCTTTGTGACCTATCGAAGGCTTTTGACTGTGTCTGTCACAGCACATGCAAGCTTGAAATGTATGGGGTAAGGGGCATCAGTCTGGAACTCATTCGGTCATACCTACAAAATCGTTGTCAGGTTGTAGATGTCAGCGGAAATTTCTCTGAGCCTGCAACTTTAGAGTGGGGCGTGCCGCAGGGCTCCGTCATTGGTTCCCTTCTCTTCATAGTTTACATAAACGATCTCCCTACGGCTCTCTTACCTCATAAATCGGCTTTATTTGCAGATGATAGCTCCGTTACATATCACTCAAATCAGAAGACCTTAAGTGAATGTAAGATGGAAATTGAAGATACGACACAAAATTGGTTCACCAGAAATAAACTGAAATTAAATCTGGCTAAGACACAAAATATTATTATTTCGGCGAATCCAATACATCAAACTGACGAGCCTGTACGACTATTAGGATTCCATCTCGATCCTGGGTTGAATTGGAAGTTTCACATTAGAACCTTAACAAAAAAACTCTCTGCGCAATTATTATTTCTTCGACGACTTAAAACAATTCTTTCGCATGACTGCCTTTTAAATGCATATCACGCATTATTCCAGTCCTATATTACTTATGGGGTGGATCTGTGGGGAAACTCTGTATATGCAAACAAAATTCTAATTTAAAAAAAAAAAGTAATTAGGATAATAGCTAGCATTAATAGTAAGGATTCATGTAGATCTTTTCTTGTCGAATTTAAAATACTGATACTTGTTAAACTGTTTATTTTACATCATGTTCTGTACATTCATCAAAATATCAACTTATTGGTTTCAAATGATAACGTACATCATTATCCCACTCGTTTGGGACAAAATCTGCGACCCCTTGAACTTAACCTGACGGTCTCTCGGAAAAATTCCTGGCAGGTCCAACTCTTTAATGAAATTCCGCTTAGTCTCAGAAACCTGCAGCACAGAAAATACAAGAGCAAACTTCAAATGTTTCTCACTGCTCATTGTTTTCACTCTATCAATGAATTTTTTAATTTTGAGGAGTGGAGTGATTTGCTAGTCTAGTATATATCTTGTTCATTTAATTTTGTATGTATTATATTATAACGTTGTAATTTTTTAATAATTCTTCATATATATTTATGTTATATTTACATTGTATTGACTGACTATTATGCCAAATGTGAATGCAGCAATGTGGTCAATAAACTTTCTTTCTTTCTTTCTATCTTTCTTTGAATATTAAAAATTATATTCACAATCTTAACGCACGCCGAACAGTAAACTTTTCCCATATCTATACGAAGTTCTTTGTGTGGCTTAACCCACGCTGACGCCCTACTGATTTTGGACATTTTACTAATAAAAATAAATAAAATACAATAATACTACAAAACACAAATCAATGTTATTTCTTTAAAAGGACAATCAGAAATAAAATTCAGAAATCGATTTATTATTTCATACACCTACTTATGTAAATATAGTTACAGTGAAACCCCTGTTAGGATTTTAAAACGACCTATTTTGAATTTTCAAGATTCAAGACTGGAGAATACCCATACTCTTGTACCTCTTGCGAATGACCGCGAGCACTCTACTTGTAATTCTGGAAATCTGCAAATGAAATAATAAATTAGTTTTTAATGAGAGGGGGTTCATAAAAATTATTTTTCTTGAACCCTTTTCCTCAAAATTCTTTCAATTATGTCATTTGTTAAAGACATATGCAAATATTTCAAAAAAACATATTATTAGTTATTACTTCGAATAAAGTTTTCCATTCTAACACTATATTTCTAGTAATTTTCACAAATCATCGCTTCCAACTTTCTTTGTTCTGTCATATATGACATCAGCCTGCTTGGAATAAATATAAGAAAAACGCAAAAAGCAATATACCAAAATATTACTCACGACTTGCACATCAAAATCGATTCGATATATGATACATTGTTAGGAAGAGAAAATATTTTGTTTCCGCCAGTGAATTTGTCTCAAAAAAGAGATCGAGAATGTGACTTCCATTTTTTTGTATCTCCTATAGTTACTGAGTTACCCTATACAAACATCGAAATTTGCCCAATCTGTACAACTTGAGAAGAACTTTTGTACATGCGCTCTAGATGGAATAGATCTCGGATATTAACGTCTCTACTTTTATTACTCGTGGATTGAACCAGGTTTCACCTCGTCAACCAGAGCAAAGTCGAAATAAAAATGTGTATCCGGACACAGGAAACTTGTCTAACCTGGTAAAATTGTTCTTTAGCCACTAATGTTAGCTGCCAACATTATTTGATTACTGTTCTGACTCATCAACTGTCAGAGTAAAAATGAGCTGATCTGGTTCTATTCTTCCATGATGTTTGTTCGTGATAGTTGGTAATCAAAGTTTGTCTTAAAATTCCGAAACTGTTTTGACCCCTTCTGTACATTTCATTTGCGTTGTTATTTCATCATCTTATTTATCTGGTAGAACGCAAGTTGTCCATATGCATTCTACTAACACGTCTTTGTTGCCGGTTACTTTAGAGGTACCTCAAGGCTCCATACTTGAACCTGTACTCTTTTCAAAATACATTAATGATATACCATTACAAGTTCCTGAAAGCAAAATAATCTTATATGCAGATGTTACCACCGCTTCAAGGGTTAATAACAGACTTAGTTGACTTACAAAATTCACTAATAGAGATTCGAAATGATTTGCTTAACTGGTTTACACATAATAATTGAATATTAATGGTGAAAAAACAGTGATCTTCTATTTTTCCTTTAGACAAATATCGGACTATAACAATTGTGAATTTATATCATTTCTTGGATTACTATTAGATGAAGGATTAACTTGGAGGAAACATTGTGATCAAGTTGTTTCGTCATTTGCTATAGGAATTTACGTGCTAAGGAACTTAAACAAAATTGTATCTGTTAATGTAATGCTCACAATTTATTTTGGTGTAAACACTCGAATATCAGTTACGGTATTTCAGTCTAAATATCTCTCATGTTTTCAAGATTCAGCGTAAAGCAATTAGGATTATGAAAAACCTGCCTCACCGACAAGACTGTAAGCATGCCTTTAAGGACCTAAAAGTTATGTCTCTTGCATTTACATTCAACATTGTCTAATATATGTTAAAACACATATTCACAAATATTCTACTCGATGTGATATGCATTGTGTCAACATTGGAGGGAAATATAATTTACGTATTAATTATCACCGCATAAAACATAGCAGAAATAGCGTTAATTATTGGGGTCCAACTATTTTTAATAACTTACCACTTCTGATTAGAGAGCTCCCACTCGACAATTTTTCAAGGGTTATCAAAAACTTTCTTACTGAACATTGTTTTTCTACTTTTAAGGAATTTCCAGATTTTCAGTTCTGATTTATTAGTATTAAGTTTTCATTCTTTTTTGTTCTATCATGTTTTGAATTTGATTTTGTTCTCTTTTATCTTGACGAATGTAAGCCAAAACTTGGTATTTATAATAAATAAATCATTCTATCCTATTCGATTCTATCATTAATGATGGTCACTTCAAAATAAACATGCATTGACAACACCGACGATGCCCTTTGTGAGTTGAAATTGTAACGTAAGCCGAACAAGCCATAATATGGCACATCAAACGTTTTGGCTGACAGCTGCAATAAAATCACAATAGTGGCGCTTAGATCGTCAATTTACTCCAACATGCACGTGGAACAATGCTACGTATTTGCTTATAGGAAAATACTGGGATTTGGCACTTATAACGTTTTGGTGTGGCTCCCTTCATTTGTTGTAGTAGGTACATCCGTTTGGCGGATTTCATCATGCTTTCATGTATGTTTGTTTCAAATTGAGACGGTTTATATACAATACATGTAACATTATTAACAAGATCGCTCAACTGTTTATTGTATTGTTCGCAAATAGTGTTCACTAATTATTTCAATTACCAACATGAATCGTGCTAAAATTCATATTCCTGTGCTAATAACAACCACAAAGCCTTTAATTAGCGTTTCTAATTAAGCATTACCTTAATTTCATCACGCTGATCCATTTGACAACCTTTATCAATTTAATCATCACTTCCAGCAAATGGAAACTTTTAATGAGATATATTAACTATACGGCAAACGTGTAACTCTCTCCACGCCATGTTCTGTGTTGGTTTTCATTACTAATGAGGTTCAACGTTTTTGCTATTTCAGCGGTTCGAATATAATAATAATCTTTTTAGAAATATGAATCTAAGGACTGATTGATCTGGTCAAGTAAGCAGTATTCCATCACGTATTTAATGATCTTTGACTATACTATTAATATTTGCTAATGTGAAATTCCGCACCGACGTTTAGCCTCCAATGTTTGGGCCCCACCGTTTTGCTCGCTATACCGTTTTCCTCCGACCTTTCAGCCTCCAAGATATTGATTAAAAATTGAAAGCTAGATAATTCTCACAATAAGTTCGATTAGTATGGCCGCCTCACTTTGTCGCTTACTATCAAGTTCAAGTTAGAGGATTCCATGTATCCTTCGATAGAATGGATATCAACACTGGCATTTCACAGGGATCTGTTCTGGCACCACCGTTGTTGCTTCATAAACGATCTGCTTGAAGTGACCACCTGTTTCGTTTGCAGATTTGCAGATCATGGTACACTTCCTAACGCTTTCTCATCTACAATCTCTATAGCCTCCAATCAAGACAGAGGAGCAAGATTGACGCAATTAATGGAGATCTGTCAAACATTTTGATATAAGGATCTGATAGTCTAGTAGTTCCATGCAACCAAAAACTCAAGCTTGCGTCTTCTTCAGGAAAGATGATCCCATAATCTCTAAATGATGATGTCAGGTACAACAATTTCCATGAAATCTTCCATATTCATGCTCGGGATCACCATCAACGGTAGTACATTGCGGAAACCACTTCACAGAAACTTGGTTTTCTATTTCGTGTCAAGAGATACTTTACATTCCAGCAGCTCTAGATTCCTCATCTAGAGCCTCTATACTATCCAAAAACGCCAGAGGGGTGAAACAGAGACAGGTTGACGCAACTAATGGAGATTTGGCAAAGATTTTGAAATGAGGATCTGATAATTTAGTAGAGTTTAATGCAACCAAAACTCAAGCTTGCGTCTTCTCCAGGAATGCGGATCCCACAATCCCTAATATGATGATATCAGGTAGAATCAAAGAGTTCTACATATAGAGGCGTAAAGTCCTATACCTATAATTTAACATTGGTTCTATCTCGTCGGTTATCTATGTCCTTGTCGCACAGCAGGAGAAGCGTGATGTATTCTTCTAATACCGCCTCTAATTCTCTTACGAAATTACTGGGAGTGGTGGAAATTATGCGAGAGAGATAGAAATGCCACGAGCTCGACTAGTGGAACCCACTTGTCTCCTCTATATGTGGAACTCTTTGAGTAGGACTATTCCAATGAAGTCTCCAAGATCCATGCTCGGGATCACACCAATCATACCACCCTCTTATGGGATGATGTGAAGTTCATTGTAAAAACCACTTCACAAAAACTTCTAATCCCTGCCAAGAGTTAGTCCATCTACAAAGCACAGATTCGACCTGTGCTGGAGTACTACTGACATGTTTGAAGCTCGGTTCCCAAACATACCCTGAAGCTCTTGCATTCTATCCAGAAGAGAACTATTGCTATGATTAATGATGTCACAGTTACGAGTTCATTGACCTCTCTTAAACATCGTAGAAAGGTAAGACATCTCTCCCTTTTCTATTAATATTTCCACGGTCGTGGTTCATCAGAAATCATGTCTGTTGTTCCACCACGAGAGATTCCAGATAGATGGATCAGAAGAGCTCGAAACTAATGCCCCCTTCATTGCAAAACTCGAGACCTCTCGTACTTATTCATACCAGACTTCATGCTTCTATCGAAGCTCGATGATGTGGAACACTCAACCTAATGAGGTCTTTCCGTATGCCTACAACCTTCAAACGTTCAAGAAAATTCGAATTCCTGTACCAACATTGCACCGCTGGCTCACATCATGTTATTTGAACATTATAGGTTTCTCTCTTTTGTAGTCTAAGCATAGAAAAAAGGCATCGAAATTATTGATTTAATTATGAATTATTAGATACATAAGTACATATAAAAAAGGTAAAATGTTAATTGAAATTCCGCTGATTTAAATTTGCCGAAAAGGTTATTGAATTTGATATAATTGGATGTGATGTTAAAACCTTTCTAGTAGTTGTCTAAATATTGTAGTATTGGAGTTAATGAACATCAGATTGGCAATTGGGTATATTCAGAATGAGAATTTCAATATATTTCAAGTTTATTCAAACCATTTCTATGAACGTTATAGGCTTTCCTTCGTCAAGTGAAATAAAAAAAAAAATGCTCTAATCAATGAATTGCTTCGCCTTCAACTAAAGCTCTGCTGATTTGGTTCTGCCAAGACCTTCCGTCTTGAGTATTACTCTTTTATTAGTTTTTCCAAAAACAATAACATTATTATTAATGAATATCGCCTTAAATACTTATTTTACGATAGACATAAGTGGATTTTTTTTCATAGTGCCATTCTATGTTTTCATTACATACATATTCCTGAAACAATCGATAGAACTCACTTAAAGTAGGAGAGATATCATTGAATCGCTGCAGAAGCTAGGAAATAATTCCAATAATGTCGCATCAATAATAACGTCATTAGAAGGTAAATATGGGTCAACAATAGTGGTTCGAGGAACGTAGCAGTCTATTCCGATATCTTGATGCAACTATTAGGAAATTGAGTGATGGTTTCTAGACAGGTGTGTCCTAACTAAATATCATTAATAATATAAGTACAGTAACAAAGCAGACGCTCTTCGGGTATAAATTATTCCAGGGAGTTTGTAGTAGCGTTTTGAATGGCCAAATACTTGTAGAATGATAATTTATTTGTATTACAGGTGTCGTGCAATCTAAAATTGATGATAAAACACAGTTAATATCACTGAAAAGGTATTATGGTGTGTAAGAAAGTAACTTCCTAGATGTAGATATGAATATCCAACTCAAAAATTGTACTCACCCGACAGGCAAATGCGATGTTATAAACAAAGAATTAATCGTTTAAGGCAGCTGAAGGCTATCCAAACAACACCTCAAGCTAATGATGCGTTGATAAGCACATGTTGAATGATCTCAATGATCTCATACATATATGGTTGTGGCTCTTACGAGGTGTCAAATCATTTTGAACATCATAAATTTGGAAAAATAAGACTCGAATTCACAATAGAACTTGTATCATTTAATTTTAACAATAATTCATGCTGACAAATGTTCCCTCACACTGTGGCATTTTCAATATCTTTCATAACGCCAAAGCCTCTATTGTTAAAATTCTAATGTAAATTCGAGATTCAATAATACAATAATCTCAAGATATCTGTAAAATTTTAACAGAAACATTGCAGCTTAGTTTCACCAAATTAAGCATGGCACCTGACTGCCCACTCATTATTTCCTTGTATAAATGGCAACTTCATACTTGGAATACACGAAAAGAAAACCTATTATGTTCAAATTACGTTTCGATGTTACAGCCATAGGGAAAGACCTCACTAGGTGAAGAGTTCCATATTTTCGCTGTTCAAAATACAAAAATGTGGTCTGGTATGAAAAAGTTAGGCAGTTCTCGAGCTTAAAAATGAAGGGGTGACCAGTTTGAGCTCATCCAGTCCGCCTATCTGGATGCTCTCGTGGTGAAAAGACAGACGAGATTTCGAATGGAAGCCGTCCATGGAAACATCTACTGAAAATGGGGAGATCTCCCATTTTTCTACCAGGTTCTAGAGGTCAATAAACTCGTGAGTGTGACATCATCAATCGAGCGAATAGCTCTTTTCTGGATAGAATCCAAGAGCTTCAGCGTATGTTTGGAAGCCTTACTCCAAACATATGAACAGTACTCCAGGATATTTGGAATCGGTGCTTTGTAGATTATTAAGCTCCTCATAATCTAAAGCACCGATTCGATCTGTCCTGGAGTACTGTGAGTACTGCCACTGGTGGGATGTAATGTAGCTCTTGGCACGAAATAGAGCACTAAGTTTTTTGGAGCGTTTATCACGTTTTTCGCAACGGACCTCACATTATCATCTCATGAGAGGGTACTATTGGTGGTGGTCTCGAGCATGGATATGAAAGATTTCATGGGAATAGTTGTACCTGACATCATCATATTAGGAAGTGTGGGATCTGCCGTGAGTCTTGGATACATTGAACTCTACTAGATGATCAGATCCCCATTTCAAAATATTTGCCAGGTCTTTATCAATTACGTTAACCTGTCTCTGTCTTGCTCATCTTTCTCCTTCGGATGGTATAGGATAGGGGCTCTAGATAAAAAAGCTGTATGAAGTGTACCAACATCTGCAAGGCTCTGGACGGGGCAGGTGGTCACTTCCAGCAGTTGGGTTAGGTAAGGAACAAAGGATTACAATGAACAGTCACTATTGGTGATTATGACAGTGTTAAGATCAGCGCGATCACAATATTATCATTCTATATCAACTAAGTTAGCTTAGTAGAAGTGAAGTATAGACTCGTACAGAGACAGCTGGAAAAAAAGCTACGTAAATGAATTATCGGCAAAGAGCTGCCTGGAAATCAACAATAGAGACAACCACAAATAGAAGAATTCGTGAAATCATGGGAGTAACACACACTATAGTCGCGGACATTGAAGTATACCACCTGAAATGGTATGATCATATTCAAAGAATGCCGGATGGAAGACCTCCAAAACAAGTGTGGGAATGGACACCACAACGAAGAAGGAAGAGAGGGAGACCAAGTAAAAGTTGGAGAGAGGGATTCGACAAAGAGATACGAGAAATAGACGTGGAAGAAGGCCTATGGATGAACAGAAGGAAAATGGAGACTGGAAATCGGAAGACGTCGGAAGACGTTTCAAAACGAATTAGTGATAGTAGGTTAGTAGGTAAGGTTGGTTAGATTAGGTTAGGTTAGGTTGGAACACCTGAGATAATATGATCATATTCAAAGAATGCCGGATGGAAGACTTCCAAAACAAGTGTGAGAATGGACACCACAACGAAGAAGGAAGAGAGGAAGATCAAGTGAAAGTTGGAGAGAGGGAATCTACAAAGAAATACAAGAAAGAGACGTGGAAGAAGGCCTATTGATGAACAGAGAAAAATGGAGACTGGAAATCGGAAGACGTCGGAAGACGTTCCAAAACGAATTAGTAATAGTAGGTTAGTAGGTAAGGTTGGTTAGATTAGGATATATTCGGTTAGGTTAGGTTAGGCGAGGTTAGGTGACAAACGAAAGGGTACAATAAACATTCAATAATTGGATAGAAATAAGGGGGTACAATGAACATTCATTATTGGTGAAAGTATTAAGTTTGGCGTGATTAGAATATTTGCATCCTATAGCAACAATGTTAGGTAACTAGGTTAGGCTAGGTTAAGTTAGGTTAGGTTATGTTAGGAAGGTACAATGAACAATTATTATTGGTTATTATGAGAGCGTTAAGGTTAGCGGGATTACAATATCTGCATTCTACTAGGTTACTGGGTTAGGCTGGGTTATATTGGGATATATACAAAAGGGGCGAAATAAACAATCATTATTGCCAGTGGCGGCTCGTGAATTTTTGAGAGAGGACGCTGGACATAAAACGTTTTTGTAAAAATATACTCTATTCTCAGCCTTTTAACCTTTGCACAGCGACCGTACCAGCTACTTCAGTGACAAAATTAATTGTTACCCAGCAAGAACCAACGTGGAGGTATAGAGTTTCTCTTGGCAAAAATTTTTTTGTTCGTTTTTTGTCTCCTATTTTTTTTGGATTTTTAAAATTTTTTCTTTTTTTTGGAATTTTTCATATTTTGTTTTTTTTTATTAATTCTATTATTTTTTTATATATTAACGGAATTCTACGGTCTTTAGTTTGCGAAAAATGATGATATCAAAAAATGTATCATTTTGTTTTAAGTGTTTTACTAAATCTTTTTCAATAGATACTAAAATAACATTGTATAAACGATTTTGGCCCATTGTATTTGGCATGTAAGTTTTAATTCGTTTGAGAGTAGAAAATGATCTCTCCACCGATGCCGACATGACAGAAATGGTGACTGTCAAACAAAGTAGTTTATAAAACTGAGGTAAAACTTGTTGCAAATCATTGTCTATCATATATTTTATCATTTCGGCGTGAATGTCATACTGGCCTAAAATATCTTTATCCGAGTATATAACGCATAATTCATTGTGCCGTGCTATTTTATCAAAAAATTTATATTTTAGAACTAAGTTATCTTAAAATGTATTGGGGAACTCTTTTGAAAAAGATTTGAAAAATTTTCTATTCGTCAAGTCAAAAAACTACAATTCATGTAAATCGGAAAATCGAATCTTAATTTGACCTTTAATAGTATCTAAAATTTCATTAAAAAGTTGTTTATACTTAATGTAGTTTCTTGTCTACCAAATTATATGTTTTCCTCCTTTTCGCGGGAGGAGCCTCATCAGTTGAAAAATTTTCAAATAAAATATTAAAATGAAATTCTGTATTACGGAAACTTGAAATTTCAAACGATCTCTTGAATTTATGTTGTAAAATTTGAAAAATAAGATCAGTTTGTCCAAATATTAATTAAAAATTATCAAGAAAAAACAAAAATTCTTCATTTTCTAAATAAGATTTTAAACCAACAGCCGCATTTAATGAAACCTGATCTGTTGAAAAGTCATCACTGTTTAATACAAAATCAAATGTTTCAATTAATTTGTCTTTATTTTTATGGATGGTAAATACTGCACGTGATGTAAAATTCCATCGAGTTGGAGCATTACAGGGAATTCAATGATTTTTTTGAAACTTCGTCTTGTCAATACTACTATTTGTATTAACAATGATCGATTTTGATAGTTACCTGACATTACTAATCCTTTCAAATCCGGTAAAGGCCGTTTATTTAAAAGAAACACTTTTATCATATGTTAATTCACTAAATGGATTTTCTAAAAGGCAGCAACTAACTCACTAACACTCATTTTAAATTTACAACAGACAACAATCTAACCTTACTTGGCGTGACAACACATAAACAAACAAGCACTGACTGACCTACTCAGCAGTCGGCAGAAGGCACGTCTCGTATGTCATAGATTGCTAGCGGCTGCCGCAGGCTAGCCTCCAGAGGGTGTTGCCGTTTTCGCTGATTTACCCAGTTGGCTTTCGGACTGGTCGGAAAAACGGCAACTGCGTTGAACAACACATGCTCAGCGTTTGAGATATATAGAGAGTCTAGCCTCAGGGCACTGTTGCCAGATTAAAAATAACTACTGAGAACGGGGAATTAATTGTAAAATATTGAGAATTATCAGAGAAACAGGAAATAAAATGGAGAATGATCATTAAGATAAATTGGTGAGGAGGCTGAGCCTCCTTAGCCTCCTCCGAGGATCCGCCACTGATTATTGCTATCGTGTGTAACAAACAAAGGGGGTACAATTAGCGCGATTTGAATAACTGCATTTTATACCAACTAAGTTAGGTTAGGTTGGGTTAGGTTAGGTTAGGTCAGATTATGTTAGGTAAGGTTAGTTCAGCTTAGGTTAGGCGAGGTTTGGTTAGAAACGAAAGGGGTACAATAAACATTCATTATTGGTTATAAACAAAGGGGGAACAATGAACATTCATTATTGATTATTATGAAGATGTTGAGATCAGCGCGATTACAATATTTGTATTCCGTATCAACCAAGTCAGGTTAATTGGCTAGGTTGAGTTGGGTTGAGCTAGGTTAGGTTAGGTTAGGTTAGAAACGAAGGGGTACAATAAACAATCATTATTGGTTATTATGAGAGTGTTAAGATTAGCGCGATTACAATATTTGCATTCTATATCAACAAAGATAGGGTTAGTTAGGTTGGGTTAGAAACAAATGGGGTACAATAAACATTCATTATTGGTTATTGTGAAAATACTTGCATATAGAAGGGTGGTTGGCCTAGGCAACCAGGAACATACCTGGAACTCAGTTCACGTAAACCTTTAAAAAAAACCTTTATAAAAAAGGCAATTAATAGATGCCGGATTCAATTTAAATCGACCCATCCTACCATACTACCTTGATATCAAAAATTATCTTGGTCAAGGATGGTTGTGGGATCTAAGACGTGTGTCTTATTTTACGTTTGAAATAATTATATCATAATTAATTTGAAGTTTCTAAAAGTGCGAAATTTCGCAATTTTATACGAATATTGTAGCACTCAGAAGTCTTTAGCTCTTTAGACTCCGGGATTTTCACGTGGCCTATCGAAATTAGAAGGTTCGAATTATCTAAAAACATAAATGAATGAACGCCAGACGTCCTATGTAATAAGCTACGAACAAAATCATTTTGCCATATGCCTCGAGGAGCTCGCTGCGCGTAAGTTAGAGTTTATACATCTTACCTCGGTCTTGTTAATTTGGGGCCGTTTTTTGCCCCGTGCGACCGGCGTCAGTTGTAATAAAGTGTTTTCGGCTATGGGCAGCTAGCTTTTACCCGCTTCTTGTATATTTTAGTCGCGAGAAAATTCCCTTTGGTACGTCGCACGTTAGACGCGCGTAGCTAAGATCTGAGAATAGCTCAAACTGTTTTAATTAAATTTTCCTATTTAACGGACATTTATCGAAAAAAGAAGGGCCGTCGAGCACGGTCCGATACTAAATCTAACTACATGGAACGAAAACGGCACGCGAAAAGTCGTCGTAAAGCCGTATTAGGTACAACCAGTTTGCACTTTTCTAACTCGCGTGCTACGGGCTTCTCACGTGAACGTCATTCGATTTACGGAAAATTAACTATTTCAAAACAGTTTCTTACCCAGATTGTGGCTATCACGACCTCTGAAAAGGTTCAAAGTTCACATAATTATTTCATAATTTGTAGTTCATTATTGTTTTACAGCTGAAATAAATAGGTATGAAATTTGTAGGTTATTGATGTCAGTGTGACAGTGACATAATTATTTCAAACGTAAATTAAGACACACGTTTTAGATTCCACAACCACCATTGACCAAGATAATTTTTGATATCCCGGTAATAGGGATAGTACCGTCTCATTTGTCAAACCTTTCATTAGTGACGTCAATAAATTCATATATGCCACAAACTAAAGTCTCTCAAGTATTACGTATAATCTCTCCAGCACGCAAAAGGTACTAAATTCAATGGAGCTAACTAAACACGTATATGAATAAATAACGAATACGGACAGAAGAAAATTAACACATTACGTTTATTTATATCACAATGCCATTAATTTGCATTTCGTCATCATATGATTGGATTTCTGACACATTAGATTTGAATCACTATATTTTCGCTACCTACCATGTTTTCTTCAACCTCATATTACGTAACTTTGCAATCAACGTTTTCCGAACAAAATCTGAATAACAAAAGTCGCTATTCCGCAATATAGCACTCTAGTATATTATGAAAACGGAGACAATGTTATCTCGTCAATCATGTTCGTAATAAATGGTTATTTCTATAATAACTGCATTCTTTTATTGATTCTGGTCAGATTACAAAATTGAGGGTTCTGTACAGCAAGGCATGCCTATATTGACAATTTTCAAGTAATAATTTCATTCACGCAAAGGGAACTTAAATGTTCAAAATGGTTTGTACTTCACGAGTCATGGTCAGAAGATAATTCTTTGATGAAATTCTCAGATTTTTCTACCCTTACAGGGAAAATTTTTGTAACGAATAGGAGATGATAAGTTTTCTCAAGTAACGTTACAAACTAATGTTTCTAGACAACTGTTTCACTCTCTCATCGAGCACATCACTAGAACGAGAAAGTTTGCAATGTTACTGATCGATCCTCTATGGGAGGTAGGTATACATAACCGAATAATAGAATGTTAACAAGATCAAATTATTTAACGCCATCTATTAGTAGATTTCCCTCAAGAAATCAATCAATGTGCGTGTGGGAAAATTTGTTTGCATAGGGTACCTCGGTAATTATCGGAGATACACAAAAATAGAAGTCACATTCCCGATCACCTTGTTTGAGATAAACTCACTGGTGGAACCAAAATTTGCCATCGTCTTTCATTTTCGAGCTATCAACAAAAGTTCAATTATTCGACTTTTAGATACAAAGGGAATATCGTGGTTGCTTTGTGACCTTAGGAGAAACTAACAAAAAGTTGAATTACCAAAATGGGTGCCATCCAGTTTAATTAGCCAAAAACTGTTTTATTGCGTTTTTTGAGAGGTACTCTTTTGTTTTTTTTTTTTTAAGACCTCAGAGATTTGGCTCAGATTTGAGATTGATACCCTTTTATTCTGGGTGTCAGAGGAACCCATTGGTTCAAGTTTTTTGAAAATCGGTTAATACCCCCTCTCACATTATTAATAAACATACACGTCTCTTAGGAAAAAATTCAAATAGAGTCATCAATAATACATTTGTACATGGCAGATTTTACTATGTGAGATAAGTAACAATTAATTATTATCCTTAATAAACCAACAACCTATAACATCATGATATATAATTTCTATACTCTACGCTTTTTAGGTGCGATGCTTTCCTCATTTTCAGTCGTAGTCGAATCTGTTAATGCCATATCCTCAGTTTCTTCATCACTTTCGTAGCAAGTTGCTGATGTGATATGATCATTATTGATATTATCATCAGTTGCAAAATCACTATCAGGTTCTTGATCATCATCATTTCCTACTGATGAAGGAATTACATTACTACTATCATTATCATTAAGATCATCATTATCATCATCATCGACATCGTCATTCATTGTAAATTCATTATCATCTAATAACGTAACTTCTGGTTCAACGATATTTGCACAGTCTTTACCCTCGCAGTGTTTACATAGAATTGTACATGGTATACCTACTTTCTTACAAGAACATTTGCCACTGCAACTGACTTTGCAACCACATGCAATTATTTTTAGCAAATTTTTAGGTGCAGCTTCTTTATATGCTCTTGTAGGAATGAAAAACTGTACGCGTACGCATTCTATGGAATTTTTTGGGGCCATTTTTTCTACTTGGCTCGACATCACGCGAAATTATGTTATGATGAATAAATGTTTCAATTAATATCAAAATCTGCAATAATCACTTCCCTATTCATCATTATATTGATAGTGATTGATGCATTCAGAATGAAAGAAAAATATTATTATTTCAATTATCATGAAAATTATCAATAACTAATCTCAAATTCATTATTACATTGACGGGATTTAATATTTTTATGTGAACAATACATTCAAAACGACAAAAAAAAATCAAAAATTTGAATTTTTTGGTTAAAATCTATATTAGCTCGGATTTCGAGGGCATTTGTTTTTTTTTGCTCCGGTTTTCTTTTTTCAACTCGCGCTATAATTTCTTTACAGATACGTGGAAGGACGACGATTCAGGGTTAGATAGCCAGAAGTCTTTTCTGTAAGAATTTTCTTGATTTTTTTGATTAGGGTCAAAACTGGGCTCATTGTGAACCCAAACCTACATCAATAGATATCTCGAGTTGTACTCATCAAAAAAGAACCTACGGATGCCTGAAATATTTGTAGAACTTTCCGCTATTTGCATGTGAAAGTTTAATCTCATACGAGTATTCTAACCTAAAAATTATTAATTTTTTCTGAGACCTTGATTTTTCAAAACGGTCCCATTTCTTCACGTTTCAATCAAAATGCTTGGATCCTGCAGATGTTGTAGAAGACATCAAATTCTTCAATTCGTATTTTGAATTGGGTCAAAGGACCTATTTTTAACGGAGTCGTGATGAAAAACAATTTTTTCTAAGATGGCGGATTTTGGCGCCAAGAAGAGAGATAGACAAGAAACGAGAATTGGTTCGAAAGTACACATAAAATACTAACATTGACCAGAAAATAAAAATCTTAGAGGAAAATTCGTATGACGAAAAAGTTCGAATCCCGCGGATTTATGTTTTACATCTATTCATCTCTATGATCTTATGTTAAATTATCTTAGTTTCTCAGTTATCTTCATTAATCATAAAAAAGATATAGTTTCCACGAAAACAAAATGCATAAAATACGTTGGAGTATACATCATTAAATTTGCTAGAAAGAAACACTCTATATCCTCCATTGAAGAATTGGGTGAAATATAGGCTGTTACTATTAGACAACGTTGTTCATTAATAATGCTTTCTGCGGCACAAATATCTCCACACGCTCCACTCACTGATGAAAGAACGCCAGCTACTGACTGAGGATGCTAGAAAATTTCGTTATGGCTCCACCTACCACAAGCGCATGCGTGTGTCGATTTCAGCGTGACGATTTCGTCTAGTAAGGCCTCTGTAAAAACGTATTCTACGTTAAAATTTAATTCTACAATGGCATGGTGATAAGTTCCTGAAATATAAGACAGATGGCGCCACAAGAGAAAATTCTATGAGACATTTGTGATGTACCATGCTTAACTACAACTCATTGAAATTTTCAGACTGACGTGTCATTCAGTTCTGTTTTGACACCCATCGAAAGCAAGCAAGCAACCTTGAAGATTTTTGTAAACATGGAAGAAGGTGAATTTCACGACTTGATTAAACATCATTTTTTGAGTGGAAAAGCATTAAGCAAACCAAAGTGATTCAATGATTTTTCGTTGTGACAGTATAACCACAAAATACGCCGAACGTTTTGATAGTATAATTGAGCCTGCAACGCCAGAAATTGTCGATAAAATCCATGGTATGATGTTGGACGATCGGTGAGTTGGAATGTATGAGATTGCTGAGGCTATGGGTATCTCAACCGAATAGGTACGGAACATTTTTCATGAAATATGAGAAAGCTATCTGCCATATGGGTGTCGCATTGGCTCTTTGTTGACTACAAGTGTAGACCGAAGAATAGTTGAAACAGTGGAGACTAGTCCTGACGAATCGAAACTGAAAAAGGCCAAAGTGAGTTTATCGAGCAACAAAGTCATGGCGACAGAGGTTTATATTTACAAAAATATAGGAATCTGACGGGACCAAAGTGGTGTAATTGGTAAACACCCTAGACTAGACTAGACATCTAGAAATGTGTGTTCGAATACCGCCTATGGTTCAATGTTTTACGTTTATGCATTTTTATGATCCTATGTTGAATTATCTAAGTTATCTTCATAATTCAGAAAATTTAATTTTATATCTTAATACACTATGCAAAGAAAATTTGAACTTGTTCAAAAAATATACAGGGTGTAAATAAATAATTGCGAAAAAATTCTGGTGATTCCTTGTTGAAAAATAAGGTGGGTCTTTCATATAAAAAGATTATTTGACCCCCTAATGTTGAGATACAGCCCTTTAAATGGGGCGCCAAAAAAGTAGTTTTTTTATTTTTATCTTCTAAATCAAAAAAGTTACAAAAATAAAATCAAGCACACATTATTTGCTATTAAGAAGGCATCCAATAACTGAGTTGCTTGTTTTCCACCATGTTTGTAAGGGGTAGAAATAACCACCCCTAAAATTTTTTTTTGTGTGTATATTGCCAATTAAAAAGCTTGTTTCATTCTGAACAAAAATGCCCCCAAAATAGAAAAATCCAAAGGATTCAAGTTCGGGGATCGAGGTGGCCAAAACTGAGGCCCACCTCGACCTATCTTGCGATTTGGATAGGCTTCATTCAAAACCTCACGTGCTCTTACACTAAATTGGGCAGGGGCCCCATCGTGCATGAACCACATTTCCATTCTCTCACGTGAAGAAATATCTTCTTCTCTCAGAAATAAACTGTATGAATTCCCATCTAATCTAGGCGGCAGAAAATGTGGGCCAACTAACTGATTCCCAATATGCACTAACCACACATTTAAATAAAATTGTTGGTGAGCTTCTATTTAGCGTGAGGGTTTTGTTCGGCCCATATCTGCCTATTATGATAATTAATAATCGCCTCTCTAGAAAACTTAGCCTGATCCGTAAATAAGACCTTCTTCAGAAATGCACGCGGTTATAGAGCCTGGACTCGTTGTATGTGATAAGGATATAAGAGCTGTTCCTTTAAGATGGCATATACCGTCATATGGTTAGCATGTAACAGCAAACCAATCTTCCTGGTACTAATGTCAGGTTGCTCGTCGACTAAATTAAGTACTGCTTCCTCTAATACTGGTGTTCTAACTTCGCGTTGGCGACCACAATCATGTTTCATCGTTTTGAAGGTACCATTTTCTCGTAGTCGTTGATGAAGCCGTCAAATAGACTGTGATGAGAAGCGACGCGATGGGGATACATTTCTGAATATCTTCTTGACGCTTCTAAGGAATTTCCATTAGATAGCCCGTAAACGAAATGCATATCTGTCAATTCTGCATTTGTGTATACTTCCATTTTACTGAAATTCTTTACGAAAGGGCCTCAAAATGATAACAGTGTAAGACAATTAACAATGATTTCAACTTAGTATTGCACATACTAAAAATAATTTAGTTGTCTCAACAAAATATGTCAACATGACTGCCGCGTACTAGGTGAATCAAAGTTTAATTAAAATTCCACACTATGAGAATCGTGCCATGTACTTGTAAGTAAATTTTTTTTTCCTCAGAAATCTTCAAATCGAAAACATTACAAGAGACCTTTTTTGTTCAGAATGGAACAAGCCACCTAAAATGAATTTTCAAGCGGCAATATACACATTAGAGAAAAAGTTAAGTGAAAAACAAGTTTCAGGGGTGGGTATTTCTATCCCTCACAAACATAGTGGAAAACCAGCAACCCAGTTATTGGATGCCTTCTTAATAGCAAATAATGTGTGCTTAATTTTATTTTTGTAACTTTTTGGTTTTAGAAGATAAAAATAAAAAACACTTTTTTGGCGCCTCATTTAAAGGGCTGTATCTCAACATGAGGGGGTCAAATGATTTTTTTTATATGAAAGACCCACCTTATTTTTCAACAAGGAATCATCCCCTGAATTTTTTCGCAACTATTTACTTACACTCTGTTTATTTCAATGTGAATAATTGGAACAAAGAGTTGTTAAATACATTATATAGACCATTTGGATGAAATTTCAAACTTACGAAAAGTATAATATAACATATCTCAATAGCGGTTTCTAAATCAAAAGGAAGGGAAGTGACTTGATATATCACAGTATTTTGTTGGTTATAAATGTATATCAAAATCATAAATGTAAGTTGCAAAAGTGTCCAAAATTAATATATTTAGAATTAAAAAACATATATCTAACAGTAAGTACGCATGAGATTAACAATTTATCTAATTTACAAAGTTAATCTCTCAATTTTCAACGTAAAACATGCATTTTTTAATATTATTCAATAATAAAGATTCTTGACCCACGTATGAATTAATACACAATTCTCGGGAAATAGGTCACATTAACACATATATTTTTATTTTTACCCTCGTCTTTACGTACGTTTCGGTCTCACGACCATCATCAGAAGACTTATTAATACAATAACCTGATTACTTAGAAATACTGTAATAACACAAAGCGTCCTTATCGCACAAATTTCGTTTAAATGCCAACGTCGCGAAACGAACGGAGACATGAAATCGGAACTATAACACAGCAATGTTGCAGCGTAAAAATTAAAAATCCACTATTAAGTAGAATCATCAATAAATACGAACACATTTCATAAATGTCTGCTAGAGACTAACAGACAAAGAGTTCTATCCTCTTTGCTAACAGACGAGACCATCTCAAGTGTTCATTTAAGCGCCAGATGTCATTATTTATTAGGTGATAAAAGAAGGTCTCTGGCCTGTGAGAAATACTTTAGACAATTCTACCTAAAGTAAACTTTTACATTATAAGGACGTAAGTAGGAATTTGCAAGAATATTAATTAATTAAATTAGTATAAATATGACTTAGTGTTTGAACGTCACTCCTATGATTAACAGACTTGGAGTCACGTTTTATATGAATCATCTCCAGAATAGATCTTTTATAATAATTGGTTTCCTTAGTTAAAATATTAACATTCTTGTAATCAAATTGATGGTTATAATCAAAGCAATTTTTATTATAATCAAATTTTTTATTATAATCAAAGCAATGTTTAGCAAGCGCGGTGGAATTTTCTAAGTTTTTGTTTCTTGTGCTATACTTATGGTCATACATTCTTTTTTGTAAATATTGTTTAGAGATACCAGTATAGGTCCCATCACAATCTAAACAATTTAATTTGTATACTGTGTGGGTTTGTTTATCTTTAGGAATTACAGGTTTTAGATTTGAGAAATATTTCCCAACACAGTTAGTAGGCTTATGCGCTACGTTTATATCATACTTTTTCAAACATTTCTTAATTTTCTCTGAGGTCTCCGGAATGTATGGTAAAGTTATATAATTGTCTGAATTACCTTTTACGTTATTATTATATGACGATCCATTATAAATTTTGTTTATTCTCTCTTTAATAATAGGATTGAAAAAAGTTTTTGGGTAGCCATTCAATTCCAGTGTATTACGAACAATTTTTAGATTTTTGGGACGGTCCTCTGGGTGGGACAATTTAATTGTAATTATTCAATGGAATTTTTGAACTCCGTTAACGGTTTTTTGGTATGAGGAATATTTGCCTTTTATATATACAAATTTCGAATATTCTTCAGGTTCTGTGCATAAACAGTGCAATTCGGAATTCGAAAGTACAAGTCGTTTGTCTTCATTTTGAAACATAGAAGTATACAATCTTAGCAATCTTTATTCAAGTGGTGCTAGCTAACAACGCCCAGATTTATGGTTTGACTTAAGTGTCAGAACGTTCGATATTCTTGGCAAGACAATGCTAAACGATCTTCTTCAGCCGCGGCATGTATGTATCGAAGGTTTGAGCGTGCCAACTATAATACATGAGCCACTTGTTGTTGCCTAATCGGCATTAGATGAACCACCGCTTTATCGGTAACGTTTTCAGGCAAGTTCATTCTAGCCGAACGATATCTGGGCGAACTATGCAATATCCGCAGCTTATTAAGCTTATTAGGATCCGAGTCCTTAATTCCTTTAGCGGAACTTCGGGCTTGTGAGTGTTGCCCGGTAAAATTAATATACCTAATGACTTATATCTAACGTTCCAGATCCTCATTTTCTAGTAAAACGTAGTTCACCTGCCTTGGATACGAGCAGAACTCCCCAACATTTGAAACGGCTGTGAAACGGCAGCCCATCTAAGTTGGGCGCCAGTGAAACGGACCAGGTAAGGTCGGTTTTAGTTAGCCCAGCTAGCTCAATTCAAATTAATTACTCTCAGGGCTCGTAGTGAAACGTGCCTTGTGATTCAAGACTGTGAATTGCCCGAGCGCCAACTGCTTGAAAAAAAAACTATAAAACTGAATGAATTCACAGTCAAGAATACAAGCACTACGAGATGGTTAAACAGTTGATGGAAATTCAGAAAAACAATACAGGTTCAACTTAACAATTCGTATATTCCACAGAATTTGAATTATAACAAAATAAATTACAAATTTTTAGAATTCCAATTGGAAACATAAATAGTATTGAATTCGTAGAAATAATTATTAAATTAAATAAAATCGTAACATAAATGAAATTTTGAGTAAATGATTATTAAATTAAATTGATTTGTAACCTAAAGTGAATTATAATAAAACAATTAATAAATTAAATCAATTATTAAATTGAAAAGAACTAATTTTCCAATAAGAGGACTTACAGAATACCTCGAATAATTCTATAAAAAATTAGTGGAATACAACTTCGGATAAACAACAAAATCAGAGAATGAAATTATGGTCATTCAAACAAGAAAATGTTACCCTCTTTGGAACTCGTAGGAACTGGAAGTCGGTCCTGTCAGGAAAGTCACTATACCGCCTGGGAGTGAAGGGGTGAGGAACCTCAGACGTTCAAACCCTGTAAATTTAAAGAACGAACAGTACCTGACTTGAGATCAAAAGGACAAGCAACACCGTCGGTTGGAATAACCAAGTAATTCCACAACCGATAATGTTATCTTTCCCAAATTGCGAAAACACTAGTACAAAATGGATATCTTGACGAGATATCAATTTAGGCAAAATTTTAATTTAATCTGAAGGAATAAACAATTACAATTGATTTTTAAAATTAGCAAAAAGTTAACATGTGACTAAAAGGATAATGATTAAATTTATATCTGAAAAAATATTATTTGAACGGTTGAAAATTTGCTAGTTAGCATAAAATTCTGGTTTGCTTGAAATGAAATATACACGTGGATTGATACTGTAAACTGTGATCATTCCCTAACGGCGTGACAGTGTCAAAAATATATACTTATACCTAATAAGCAGTAATTAGGTTATTTCACCTTTAACAACCTTTACGGCACGTGGGCCTAATAAGACCATCCTATGTATCAAGTACTGGGTTAACAAAATGGCGATCTTCAAGATCGCGCAACTAACATGTGCTCAAATTACAGGTTCCAGTAAAAGGTGGAATTTAAATATTGACTACAACAGCTGCTCACGACTAGTCAGAGTAATTCTAAACAGTGACTAGAACAATCCCGGTAGTGATGGAAATGATAAACCTGGGATCATGCTAGATGCAAATTTGATTGTGTTTTTTAATAGAGCAAGTCGAGGAAATTCCTCTGAAATATAATCACACGCGGGTACTTTACATCCAGGCGTTAATTAACAAACTAAATCAAATTATCGGTAACCCGGTGTGTATAATATTTCAGAAGCCCAAAAATTAAGAAAGTATGCAAAGAATATGAAATACTCGACTTACCCTATCAAAGATTAGCAACACAATGGGGTCTCTTCGATTTCCGCCGAGCTATATCCCCACTCTGCGATATTTAGTGACATCTCATGACATGAGAGGTAGTTTCAGAAATCGATATCATTGACTAGCAGATGTCTTTAATTAATCAGTTGCATGATTACTAACGAAAAGAAATCTAATCCGTTTAATAAATAGTTCTATATAATCACGTAACGCGGCACGTTACACATTCCATCTAATTTCATGACACCTGTTCATTTATTCAATCCTTGATATGAGTAGGATGATTATCTAACTTGGCGATTCATCCCTGATATGACTACCTACTTGTGAGGATACGAATGCAGGTGAAATAGGGTAGAACTCTGGAATGCATTTTACTAATAAGTACCTTATCAGCTCAGCTTTGAGTATTCGGAGTTTACTTGATATGTAATCATTTTAAAATAACTGATTCTTAGATAACTAACTTCCTTCTTCATCTTTTTCCTTTCGAGCACTTTCTCGGGCTACATGTAGGATTGTAATATATATTCACTAGCACTGATACGTTTTCTGATGATGGTCCTGAGATCGAAACGTGCGTGAAGACGGAAATAATAAGCATATGTGTTGATGTGACCTATTTCCCAAAAATTTATGTATAATATATTCACTAGCCTAATAACAAACATAATGAATTTAAGTTAAAAAATTATACTGTATGTCATGATCATGACTTTAAAGTTTATTTAAAATGACAATATACGTGTTCTAACGTTCTATGTTTGATACTCCATCTATCAATATAATATGAAGAACTTCTTCTCTCACTGAAGCCTTACGTTACATTTCTTCAGATAGTTCATAGGAAGCATTCTGATTAACAGATAGTATTCTGTAAACTTCATTTTTCAAAGTTCGCATAAGTATCTAGCACACCGCTCTCTGTTATTAAAAAGGGTCAGGGGATTAGTGCATTTCAGGTATACGTTTTTGCTCACCAAACGCTTTCCCTCTCCATTCCAACACTTTGTCCGATTAAGGGGTTGTAATGAAAAATTACGTATGTTGTCTGAAACGGCGACACTTGTTAGAAATTATTTCATTGTCTGAATCGGCGACACTTGTTAAAAATTGTTTTATTGTCTGAATCGGCGACAGCTTTTGTAGAAAAATTTGAACAAAAAATTTTATTTTGACGATTTTTTCATTAAATTATTTTGTTATGATATTTTTATAATAAAAATATAATTTGCTATTAGAATAAAATATTAATTATTAATATCACGATGCAAAAGAATTTTGTATTTTCTTGCTGTCTATTAAAGTTCAAATGTTTTTCACACTTTTGATTGGACTAATGGGGTTTTTTCGAGTTTGTAAAGCATTGGAAGATTTGGCTTGATACATTTACTGCATCCTGTATGATTTTTTGAAATAACAGCCACTTGTAATTGACAACCGTAGAATCATAAATATCTTGCCAAGTTTGGATACATAAGGAGTTCAAGAGGTGATCATGATTTATTTTATAATGAAGGTTATTATTGAATTATTTTTATCATTTCTCTCTTTGTGAGAAATTGATGAAAGGGCTCAACAAGAAACGTCTTGAGTTGACTTGAGTCAACTGTGATTCGTACACAAGCCTGGGTTGGTTTTTTATGATTTTTCCTCGTTAATATTATCTGATATAATATTCTTCCTATACATTCCTAATTAGCTAGATAGTTCTGCGGAATCCAATTTCCAATGAATTTCAGAGAATTTCACACTCCAGTGTGATATAAAACCATTTCAATATTATTCTATGATTTAAATACATCATCACTCATTCTATTAATACATTCCTGATTGTTTCCACCAATGCTTTGAGTTGAATATATAATTCTTATGTTTTTGTTTAACAAGTAATCAAATTGATGTCTCAATTATCTACGTACACTTTGTACAAAATTGTTGTCCAAGAAACGAAATAATGTTAGGTAATCACAAAGTAATTCAAGCGCCAGTAATGATGGTATAATCTGTTTAGTTGTGATTAACGTCTGTCGTACTACTTTGTTAAAGGTGCTTCAATTAGGTCGTAATTACCTGACATTATTTGGGTCCTTTGAGACTATCTGCTGAATTCAACGGTGACATTTTACTCCTATCTGTTGGAAATAAATTTTTATGTTTTGCCTCTAAAAAATTCAAATGCACGTTACCAATCATGATTTAATTTTATATTGGAAATACTTTCAAATTGGCGTATTCAAAACACCATGTGGCTCTACTTATAATTGTGAAAATATCATCGACATATCTGTTCCAAACTTTTGAAAGCTGATTCAATTTTGATTTTAAGGAGGTTTCAAGTTCGCTCAGTAAATTAGTGGTCAGAAAAAGGGAGACTGGATTGCCCATTGCACATCCGCTTGCTTGTGTATGTTAACTTTTGCTCATTTATTCATTTATTTATTTGATCACACTAGCTCAACGGAAGAAATTCCTTCCAGAGCTTAGGGGTACATATAATATAATTACAGAATAGGAATTGAAATTAATTAATATACACAGCTTTACACAAAATATATCAACAGTCAAACCGATCATCTCGTAGAATCTACACATTTGGAGAATTGGGGAAAATAATAACAGATAAACTGTATGTGTGGAACGGGTGTGAGCAGATGTAACATATAAATTCAGCCTTGAATTTATATATGAATGACCTCATGAAGAAATAAAATACTATGAATTTCCCTACGTTTATTTAACTCTTGACAAGACATTCTATCTAATAGAGCCTAGTGGGAAAATCCAATAGATGGATAATTACCATCAGCTTTGAAGGCTAAATATTCTAGGAAACGCAGATTCACTTGCTCTGTTTTATGTAAATTTTATAATGGGGGTTCCACACAATTGAAGCATATTCGAGCTTAGAACGAACAAATGAATTATACAGAGTGTCTTCGAACTGCGTGGCCAAAATAAAGCCGAAGATTCTTTGATTCGAAAAAAAGTTGATGAGCTTTCTTACTTTTGCCCCAAGTGTCTTGTTTACCCGGTAGAGGGCTTCAAAATTGCAAAAATAATTTTGTTTTTTCGGTATAACTTGAGAACGTGATGGACAGATTTTACAATATTTGGCAGGTGAGTTACTGTCAATAATGGCCATTTTTGAGAGTGAAGCACAGAGCCTTAGAGACCATACAAATGGCTCAAACTTGAGGATGTAACTTGAAAAGTGTCCCGAACTTTTTTTTGGTGGTTGTAATTCACTCAATATTTTCTATGTAGATAGCTTATCTAATTTGAAAACTTTTCTTACTCTTAAAAAATTTCGATAAAATTAACGGATTAGCTTGAAAAAATTAATTTTCGAGTCTCTGCAATTTTGGCTTACTAATTTTACTTGATTAAAATACCTTAGTTGCCTTCGCTTTTCTAATGTCATTTTGGCATTTGGAAAATTTATTCTCAGAACTGTCAGTTTTTACTTTGCTTTCCGTAAAAATTTTATAAAATTATGGCTCAAAATTTCACTAACACTGAAATGGTTGATATGTTATTGATTTATGGACTTTGTCGTTGCAATGGCCGGAGAAGGGAAAGATATCCGCATCGCAGAATTCCAAATCGGCAAACCTTCGCGAAACTGGCAAATTTGAAGCAAATCGCAGAGAAACTGGACGCAGATGGACAAGAAGGACGTTAGAGCTCGAAGAAGCGATACTGGAAGCGGTTGAAACTGAACCTGGGATAAGCACACTACGTTTGGGACTTCGTATTGGAGCCTCAAAATCATTAGTTCGTAATGTACTGAAAGAAGAACTGTTGTATCCCTATCATATTGAAACAGTTCAAGACTTATTGCCCATGGATCCAGGTCATCGGCTAGATTTCTGTCAGCTTATTGTCCAAAGACAAAACGCAAACCCCAATTTTTGTAGAAGAATTCTGTTCACGGACGAAGATACTTTCACGAGATGTGGTCTTTTTAACCTCCATAATGAACATTTCTATGCTGATGAAAATCCTCATGAAACGGAAGTTACATATTTTCAGAATCAAACTAAAATCAATGTTTGGGTTGGAATTGTGGATAACTTTATTATTGGCCCTACCGTTATACCCTATCGATTGAACGGGGAGAACTACTTGAACTTTTTGGAACAAAGGCTAGGTACTTGAACTGTTGGAAGACTTGCCCTTACACATTCGTCGTGGCCTGGTTTATCCATGATGGTGCACCTCCTCATTTCACATTAGCTGTGAGGCGGCATTTGAATGCGGAATATCCAGATCGCTGGATAGGTAGAGGACACGATGCACCAGTGAACTGGCCGGCCTGCTCCCCTGATTTGACGCCCTGCGACTTCTTTCTATGGGGCGCTTTGAAGACGAAAGTTTATGCAGCTCCAGTAAACACACGAGAGAAATTGTTGCAACGAATCAATCATGAAGCGGATTTATTGAAGAATGATCCTGAAGTACTAGCCAGAGTTCAATCCAATTTCTTGAAACGAATTAATTTGTGTATTCAGGAAAATGGGCAACATTTCGAACAATTGATGCCTTAGCGATTTCCCAAAAAGTTTTGTTGTTTCTTTCAATTTAGCAATTGTTTTTCCTAAATAATCACATCGTTTCCCCATTTCTATTGTTTTTATTATTCGTGTTTTACCGAGATATTAACCATTTCAGTGTTAGTGAAATTTTGAGCCATAATTTTATAAAATTTTTACGGAAAGCAAAGTAAAAACTGACAGTTTTGAGAATAAATTCTCCAAATGCCAAAATGACATTAGAAAAGCAAAGGCAACTAAGGTATTTTAATCAAGTAAAATTAGTAAGCCAAAATTGCAGAGACTCGAAAATTATTTTTTTCAAGCTAATCTGTTGATTTTATCAAAATTTTCCAGGAGTAAGAAAAGTTTTCAAATTAGATAAGCTATCTACATAAAAAATATAGAGTGAATTACATTTGACCACAAAAAAGTTCTGGACACTTTTCCCGTTACATCCTCAAGTTTGATCCATTTCTATGGTCTCTAAGGCTCTGTGCTCCATCCTCAAAAATGGCCATTATTGACAGCAACTCACCTGCCAAATATTGTAAAAGTTCTCCATCACGTTCTCAAGTTATAACGAAAAAACTAAATTATTTTTGCAACTTTGAAGCCCTCTACCGGCTAAACAAGACACTTGAGGCAAAAGTAAAAAGGCTCATCAAATTTTTTTCGAATCAAAGAATCTTCGGATTCATTTTTGCCAAGCAGTTCGAGGATACCCTGAATAATATTGTTAAATGTGAAATAATTCACAATTGGAATGTTTGTGATCATGCTACTTGGCAGCTGGATGGTCCTTAGTATTTTAATACTGTTTTTAGGGAATACGGGTGATTATTTCGTAATTGTTAGTAGTTTCAATGAAGAATACTCTTGCAATAAGTTTTAACGAACTTCGTTTTCATTGAACAAAACGTAACATGCTTTGCCTTAGTAAGCCTTGGCTGCTTACTTTGGATCATCCCATTCATTTCAACCTAGTGACGTAGATAGCTTTTTACGATGAGGATAATTTGATTTCGAATTTGCAATATTTTAGTTATTACCATAGTTATTACCACGACAAAATTAGCTCATTAGATTAGGGATTGATACCCTTGATCCCCTACCCTATCTACGCCACTTTATTCAACCACAAAATAGATATGACTATAAACAGAAAATCATAGATTCGTAAGCAATACTTTGACGGGGCAACCAAGGATGAGAACAAAGGTTGTCTGGGGACCCAGCAAGTCGAAACAATTGTCAACTCTTATCAGCTTTTTTCACGTCCTTCTGTGATTGATTAGCATTTCTGAATATTTTCTTCATAATTCTATATAAGTACGTCGAATAATTAACTACGAAAGTAGAAAACACTGAAAGAGTTCACAACACTAATAAATTAAATTTTGGATGGTTTTGGTGCTTACTTGTTGAAAATTTGTATCTATGGTTTTAATAAATCTTCACAAACTTCGTTTTTATTAAGCAAAATGTTTTGTCACAACAATGACCACAATGTAGTTATCAAACTGGAACCAAATTGTAAGTTCGGAACTCCTCATTTACATGTAGTATTATAATAAAATATATTCATACAAGGCACGAGTGCATAATACATAATCTAAATGATTGCTTCTTGTGATTCCAATCTAATTCCTAATGTACAAATAAGTAACTAATATCTAAGTTTTGGGGAAAGTAATAAGCATCAACTGGAGCGCGGTTTTTCTTGAAATAATTGTACAATGCACTGAGCGCAGTTATCTCATTAGTTTCAAATAAAAATATATACCTCTCAACAACGAACAAAACACGAATAATTGAAATTGAACACGTTAGTTTTTCTTAAAGACATCATATCAGCTTTCTTCATATACACAATTTCAAACATTATAAAGAATAACGTTGAAATTTGCAAGCGATCGAGTCATCAAATGTGTATAAATTTGACTCAAT
The DNA here is from genome assembly GCA_958510875.1 of Endomychus coccineus. Classification (NCBI taxonomy): domain Eukaryota; kingdom Metazoa; phylum Arthropoda; class Insecta; order Coleoptera; family Endomychidae; genus Endomychus; species Endomychus coccineus. The sequence continues at coordinate 32,367,525 of OY294070.1, read as the reverse complement.
GATTGTACATCGGTTCTATTATTCACCGATTTATTATCACGTTTTACGTAAATCATCACTAGGATAGACAATTCAATACAATTGGTTTCTTAGGTTAAGATATTAACTTTTTTATAATCGAAATAATGATTATAATCAAAACAATGTTCATCAAGGCCAGTGAACTTTTCTAAGTTATTGTTTCCATTGCTACATTTATGACCATACATCCTTATCTGTGAATATGGCTTAGATATTCCTGTATAAGTCCCATCACATTTTGAACAATTTAATTCATATACCGTGTGAGTTTGTTCAACCTTTGATGTTGAGGGCTTTAGATTTGAACAATATTCACCAACATAGTTAGTAGGTTCATGCGTAAAATCAGCGTTATCCGAACATATCTTAAATACAGGTCACACCATTTCCCTAGAAAGTGTATCACTATTGATACACAGTAATGCCAAATATCTAGGTAATTTGGAAGGGATGGAAATGTATAAGCATAAAAGCTCTTTAATGAATCGAGATCTCCAGCTGAGAGTTATCCCTTATATACCCTGGTAATTCCAAATAGTATTTGACCAGGCACATCATTATTTCTTATCTAGATGATGCTACTCAGTAGCTGTCGTCAGTACCTTAACAGTATTATTATTGAATAAGGGTGATTATTTCTTATTGATATATGCAATAAATGTTCAAAATTTTGTTTCGCATTTTGTTACTGAACTCCTCTCAGGAATAGTTGTCATCATAGTCCACAAAAATTAGGATTTCCCCCAGAAATCGAAGGAACAATATGTCTTAGATATGACTGAAAATTAAATAAAAACTCTCGTTTTTTGACGTTTTCATAATACTTTATTATCTGTACTAAACAATGTTTTGTCAATTAGTGTTTCCATGTAATTTAGAAAAGAATAGATGATTTCCATTAACGAAATGCGTCTGCAGTCGACTTGTGTTTTTAAAATCCAATTAAAACTGCAGAAAACATTTGATCGGTTGTGAGTGAAAGAGTAATGTATGGCTAATTATCAATTGGAAATGGATTGAATATAATTAAACATAAAACATTATTTTAAGATTCTACAATTCTAAATATCTAGATTGTTTTATCAACTAGCTATTCTATGATTAACATTTCATTTCTATTATTAACAACTAGTCGAGTTTAAGATAATTCTGTGGGAACTAATCTCAAAGCTGTTACTTATGAATGTTAGATCATACGTTACCTTTTTTAGGTTGAATTAAATAGACAATCTAAAGTGGTACTTCCAAATAACAGAATTTAATTAAGTTCAAATTAGATTATTATAAAGTTTTGAAACACTGGAATCTGTTTTGTCATTAACACAATAATAATAATAATAATAATAATTATTATTATTATTATTATTGTGTTAATGACAGAACAGATTCCAGTGTTTCAATGAATTGTTTCTTTTATTTTTGTATACTTTCCAATATCAAACATTCATTGTTATTCGTTTCAACATTAAAATTTTCCTATTGTTGCAGTCAAATGAATGGTTAGTGTCTTTTACATGTTTACTAAGTGCAGTGAGTGACTTTTTGATATATGCTCATTCAATTTTTTTCGAGGTATTGGACAGATTGACCGATGTATATCTTTTCGCAATTTTTTTCATGATGAAATAAACAGAATGGGTCATCTTTTTGGAAGGTTAATTTAGTAAAAAGCTTTTTATCGCAACATCTCATTTCCTTTGCGTTTTTGAGAAGAACACATTTATAAAAAGTGTTTAGAACATCGATTCACATAGGACCCTATTGTGGAAGAATTCAAAATCGCATAAAGTTTTCCGACAATCGCGAAAAACCACAAATATGTATATATTTGAATACTCTTTATCACTGATAACGTTTAGAATGGCAATCTTGACAATGCATAGATATGGCAGTATATAATTCAACAAAACTTCCGGAAAACGAAACTGAACCGTCAAAATATGCATGGTAAGATGTCCTTTTCTAAAATGTTAAATATCCTGCATTCGATTTTTCGAATAGAATACAAGAATAGAAAATGCTTAGAATTTCATTTTACATGAGATCAAACTCCAAAAACATACAAAGTTTTCAGAAAAATGGAAGCCATCTCGTAATATCCATGTATGATATACTTTTTTCCGAAAAACATTTTTCTAACAACATCAGAACTCCAGATATTTCGATGTTTTTAGAAAAAAAATATAATATACATGAATATTACGAGATGTGCGATTTTTGGAAAATTTGGAATTAATTTGTATATTTCTTAGAGCTTGGTCTCATGTAAACAGGCATTCTGAAAATGTTGTTGTACATCTTACCATGCATATTTTTATGATTTTATAAGTTTTCCGGAAAATTCTTGGGAAATTCTATACTGCCATAGCTATGTATTGTTAAAATTGCCATTTTAAACACTTTCCCATTCTTGCGATTTCCGCCAAAAACGCAAGGAAACGAGATATTTCGTTATCAGTGATAAAAAGTATTCAAATACATATATTTGGGGTTTTTCGCGATTTTTCATTTTTTCCACAATAGGGTCTTATGTAATTCGACGTTCTAAACACTTCTTCATATTTGTGTCTCCCCAACAACCTGGGGGATGTCCTGGGGGCATTCGATTTCGGATGTCCCATACTACATTTTTATCTATAAATGCAAAATATTTCCTCGATTTATGGAAATTGGCCTTTTTTGTTTAATTTCTGTCGACTATTATTCCATTACAATTATTGTTAACGTGTTGTGTCATACATGAAATATTTCATAAAGCTGCTGTTAACAAATCGTAATCAAAATGAAAGTTGCAGTGCCTTTGTAACAATAGCATCAAATATTCATTAAAGGAAAATTTGTCAATTCCGATAACACGCTATTTTCTAGGTACCAGATTATTATTTCGTTCTATATGAAATCAATAAAAGGCTGTATTACAAGTAACAATTATATCTATCAAATTTGAATGAACATTTATAACCACTACTCGAATTTGTCGCTCGTCGCACGACGTACCTCGATGATATCAGCCAATAAAGAGGCGAGTTTATCTTTTAAGCAGTATCCAACAGTGTATTGTGTATCGAACAGCCCTTCGTCCCAAGGGCTCGTACTTCGCTTATAAATCTGTTGCGAAGCTCAAGTGAAAACGGCTGTTCCGCCTATACCGCGGTTTCTGAATCTCGTGTCTCCGTCTCTGTCGCGATGTGGCAAGTGCGCCGATAACAAGAGCCTATCGCTTAGCCTGTGTGACGGTCCGATCCGAGTTGGCGCTGGAGAGCCATGAGGAACAATGTGGCAAGCTTTCTCAAGGTCAATCGAGATACTGGTTGCCTTCTTCGAATATTATTCAGCAAGGTAATTGATATTCTTCCTTTATTTATTCAAGAATTTCCAGGGCGCATTTATGACGGTTATATCAAGGGCAGTTTGCGTATCCCAGGTCGAACAAATATTATTCAAAAGTTACAATGTAACAAATGTCAACGGTCCCAGCATTCCTGAATTTACGTGAAAGGAGTTATACTTTAGCTAATACTTATTTTGTCAAGAATTTAAACGTAAAGAAGATACAGTTCAACCGTAGGATGTCCTCTAAGTCTTCAATTATAGTCGACTACAATTCTTAATCAGATAAGTGTCCCTATTCTCACACTTACAGAAATTGAGATATCAAGTATTGTATCCATGGTTTCGGCGTTGAAGTAGTATAAAATGATTTTAACTTCCTGAAGCTGAAACTTGTCAACATTCAATTTAGAAAATAATGGTTATTTCAAAGTATCATTCACATCTTCATCTTCACTGAAAAGGTGTTTTATAAAATCGAGGGCCTCATTATTATAATGAAAAACTGCACCTATTGGAAAATCCTTTAGAAATTTCAGTTAAAAAAAAATCAAAGATGTTTCAGACGTGATCTTCCAGATTGCTCTCAGTTTGTTAAATATATTAATGATAATGTCCTTAACTTCATAACTCAAAAGGCTCCCAAGCTTCACAAGTCACATTCAATGGCATTATTTTGAATAATTATAAGCTGAACCAAACTAGAGTAGCACAATAATACTCAATTCCTAACGATTCGGTAAAGATAAAAGTAAATTTATTTTCTCAATAGTGATTGTTACAAAATAATAACAAGATATTAAGGAAACAAGTCGAACAATACAACGAAAATGAGATTAAGCTCCTAATGTTGATAAATGCTTAGTAATGAGGATTTATGGAACCAATAATTTTGTGGATTTCGATTATCATATCAATAACAATACCTTAGCTAGTAAAACAGAAATAAGGGATCTTGGTGTTATTATGGACAGAAAGCTTACTTTTAATGCAAATTGTGATCATATAGTTAATAAAGCACTTAACTCCTTAGGTTTTATGGAAAAAATTTCTAGCGATTTTCATAACATTGTTTCTATAATATCTTTACACAGCATTGGTGCGTCCGCACCTTGAGTATTGCTCTTCGGTTCCTTCTCATAATGTTCATCGCATGAGAATTGAAAGGGTTCAACATAAGTTCTTAAGATTTGCCGCCTGTAAAATGGATATTAGATTTCGTGACTATAATTTCAATTACGACTTGGTTGAATCTATTCTAAATATTGAAAAATTAACAATACGTAGAAATCGCAATGATCTAAAATTCTTAGTCAAACTCATTAATGGGTAAGTTGATTGTTCTGATTTACTATCACAAATTAATTTCCGCATTCTCATAGGAATACCCGCTCGTCTAATATTAATATATTTCACATACCATATATAGTCCAGGCAACGAACCAGAAAAAAAAATATGGTAACCTAGAATTTCAAGATGTTTTTGCATTTTTTTCCTAATACCCCATAGATCATTCATGACTATCAAGACCGCGGGGGTCGACCTTTCTACCTCCCCAAAACGGGGTTTCAACCCCTCAGAGGAGCATTGTTATAAAAACAATCCAAAAGTTTAGAAAATTAATGAATTAAGAGCCGAAAATTACCCCAGTATGTTTTTTGGGTCGCTGATCACGATTCCGCAGTTAGTTTTCTCGGAAAACTCGCTCCAGTTGGGAAATTTGGAATATATATATATATATATAATATATAATTTATAATTTTGTTGCAAAAAAGACCTCTAGTAAGTTTTTTGGGTTCTTGATCACGAATCCGCTGTTATTTTTCCCAAAAAACTCTTTCCAGATGGAAAATTCGGGAAATATGAGATTTTCCTGAGACGGTTATGAATAATAAAGTATAATTTTGTTGCAAAAATGACATCTAGTAGGTATTTTGGGTCGTTGATCACGATTCCACTGTTATTTTTCCCAAAAAACTCTTTCCAGATGGAAAATTCTGGATATATGACATTTTCCTGAGACGGTTGTGAATAATAAAGAATAATTTTGTTGCAAAAATGACATCTAGTAGGTATTTTGGGTCGCTGATCACGATTCCACTATTATTTTTCCCAAAAAACTCTTTCCAGATAGAAAATTCGGGAAATATGAGATTTTCCTGAGACGGTTATGAATAATAAAGTATAATTTTGTTGCATAAATGACATCTAGTAGGTATTTTGGGTCGTTGATCACAATTTTGCTGTTATTATTCCCAAAAAACTCTCCAGATGGAAAATCTCAAATTTCCCATCTGGAGAGAGTTTTCCGAGAAAACTAACAGCAGAATCGTGATCAGCTACCCAGAAACATACCAGAAGTAATTTTTGTAACAAAATTATACTTTATTATTCATAACCGTTTCAGGAAAATCTCAAATTTCTCGAATTTTCCATCTGGGGAATTTTTTGGAAAAAATAACATCGGAGTTGTGTTCAACGACCCAAAAAACGTACTAGATGTCATTTTTCCAACAAAATTATACTTTATTATTCATAACCGTCTCAGGAAAATCTCAAATTTCCCGATATTTCTATCTGGAGAGACTTTTCTGGGAAAAATTACAGCGGAATCGTGATCAGCGACTCAAAAAACCTACTAGAGGTCATTTTTGCAACAAAATTATAAGTTATATGTTGTATATAAATTTTCCACATTTCCTATATGGAGGGAGTTTTCCAAGAAAACTTACTGCGGAATCGTGATCAGCGACCCAAAAAACATACTAGGGGTCATTTTCGGCTCCTAATTCATTAATTTTGGACTGGTTTTATAAAAATGCTCCTCTGAGGGGTTGAAATCCCGTTTTGAGGGGGTTGGAAGGTCGACCCCCGCGGTCTTGATAGTCATGAATGATCTATGGGGTATTAGGAATAAAATGCAAAAAAAAAATTTGAAATTCTAGCTTATTATATTTTTTTTTATTATGGTCTTTTTCCGTGCTTATTGCCTGGACTAATAGCAGAACAAACTACCTAATGCATTCTCCATTTTGTCGTATTTTAACTACCGCAAATCATTATACAAATCTCAATTTTTGGAACATTTCTTTGGTTGCTTTTCAAAAAGCTTTAATTGGCTTAACATAGATAAATTATGTAATTTCGAATGTATGTATATGTCTGTGTATATTTGCAATGTAAACTCTTTATTTTATATTCTTTTCATTCCTTTTACGATACATTGTATATTACTAAATTCGTTATACTGTGAAAGGGTTTGTCTCGTTAATGAATAAATACAGAAGAATACAAAGACAAAAACTTGATTATTCAAGTATTCATCAACAGTGTATGGTTCATAGTGCACAATATTATTCAATATTTTATTTTTAAATTCACAGAAATTCTTCACACATTGGATATCAATTGGCAAGTTGTTGAAAAATTTGATGCACGTATAGGGATAATTTTTGTTTCAGTGTTAGCGTATGTCCTGGAAATATATATGAAATGATACGTGTGTTGTGATTGAAAGATTTCCTGAAATCTGCAGAGAATCTTCTATGTTTGAAATTGAAAAGGAGGGATTGATAAATGTATATTCCAATATCTGCAAGTTGTTTTTCTTGAAAAAACCTCTGCACTTTGTTCATACCCTAATCCAAAGATTATTCGTATTGCTCTTTTTTGCTGCCTAAATATTATCTCAACCTGGTAGCTGTTATCCGAAAAATTACCCCAAAACTCAACAGAGATTGCAAGATTGAAACTTGGCATGATAAAAAACTTTTGATGTATTTCCCTTAAGTTGTGGTTTCATGACACGTGAACTATAAATGACAGAACTCAGCCTTTTACATTGTCTTTCGATTATTTTACAGCAGTTGAGGTCTTTATCTATATTTATTCGAAGACATTTCGAATCATCCCTTCCCTCATTTTCAAAATGTAATTATTTAAATTCAATGCTTCTGCAATTTGCAGTCTACTATGTCTTGATGTAAAGATTTTGCAGTTTGTCTTATTTTTGTTCAATGTGAGTTTGTTATTCATACAACGATGTTCAATCTTTGAGAGCGCAGTAGCAATTTCAGTTCAATAGGAACATACATTTTCCTCCATAAGTAAATATCAACTTTTTTCTGATCTGATTACATTTAAACAGTTATCTGTCAACTAAAAAATAGACACTCACGCCATACATTGTTTCTTAATTAACAAATTAGTAGATAATTTGAGTGAATATTTTCGACAACTAGCGTGTCATGTTCAGCACGACACAAAAGCTACTTTCCTATAGTCCTGAAGATGTCACGCTAGTTGTTGAAACTATAGACAATAATCGTGTTCTATAATATGAGTGATATAGAAACGAAATAATATTGTTTTATTCTGTCAATATGATACATTATCAAGACTAGCACCATCGATAATTTGAATAAAGTTTATTGGTAAGTTTTTTATATATCTTAGAATTCATAAAATACAATGGAAGAACAAGCAGATACAATAGAGAAAAATCCATTATACGAGGGCAAGGTGAAAAGTCCCTGGAAAATGAAACAAGAAATGATTTACTTGCTCTAAACTTTTTTTATTTCTCAACACAATCTCCTTCTCGCCAGATACACTTCGTTCAACGTTTTTCTAATTTTTCGATTCCTCCCAAAAAAATACGATTTTGGCAATCCTACAAGATAGGCTTTTGTTTCAGCGATGACCTCATCGTTTGAGCCAAATCTCTTTCCGCTGCGCCATTTGTACAAGTTTGGAAATAGATAAAAATCTCAGGGGGGCCAAATCTGAAGAAAATGGTGGATGACGAATCAATTCATGCAATTTTCACAGTGAGACTGCAGACCTGTGCGAAGGTGCGTTGTTCTGGTGGAAGACCACTTTTTTCTTTGCCAAATGCGGCCGCTTTCGCTTCAAATCGGCGTCGAATCGATCCAACAGCTCTACAAAATATACGCCGGTGACCCCATTGCCTTTTTCAATGTAGTCGATATGAACGATACCAAGTGCATCCCAAAAAACTGTGGACATGACTTTGTTGACTGATAAACTCACTTTGGCCTATTTCGTCTTCGATTCGCCAGGACAAGTTCACTGTTTCGACTGTTTTTTGATCTCTAGTGTGTTGTGATGGATCCATGTTTGGTTCACGGTTACGAAACGGAGCAAAAAGTTCTTATTATCGCGCTTGAACATCGCCCAACACTCCTTTGAAAGTAGTGTGGAAGTCCCTGAGTCCTGAATTTAGTCACCACAGTTATACGCATTAAACACTCCACCTCGTGTGGTAGACTCGATCCTGCAACCAGGGCAGTCTCGATGACACTTGGGTTTGACTGCTCATTGTATCTTGCCATACCACTTCCTCTGCCCATCGGAAAAATTCCGCAGTCGCTGGAATTCGAACCCGCGACCAGCAGCCAGTGAGAAGAAGATCGATGCTCCTACCACTGAGCTACCCTGCGTCCTTGGTAGTCATACTTATGAATCGTTCCAATCGATGGCGAAGAGTCCTCATAATGTTCAACAAGCGATACTATGGTTTGCCTCATGTTTTTTTCACGCAAGAAATAATGTTTAATGAAGACGAGAATTTCACTTTCTTCCATGTTTATGAAAATCTTCAAGGATGCTTGCCTTCGATGGATGTCAAAACAAAACTGTATGACGTATCAATCTCAACATTTTAATGTGTTCTAGTTGAAGATGGTACCTACATCCTGAATGTCACATAGAATTTTTCGGCTTCGATTCGCCAGGACTAGTTCACTGCTTCGATTGTTCTTTGGTCTCTGGTGATGTATCCATTTTTCGTCCACGGTTACGAAACGACGCGAAAGTCTTTCTTATTTCGCCTGAACATCGCCAAGCACTCCTTTGAAGTTGTCACATTTGAATCCCATATGGCAGATAGCTTTCTCATATTTCATGCAAAATGTTCCGTACCTATTCGGTTGAGATACCCATAGCCTCAGCAATCTCATGCATTCTAACTCGCCGATCGTCCAACATCATACCACGGATTATATCGACGATTTCTGGCGTTGCAGGCTGCTCAATTATACTATCAAAACGTTCGGCGTTCTTTGTGGTCATACTACCACAACGAAAAATCATCAAATCACTTGTGAACAAATGATGCTTTGGTTTGCGTAATGTCCTTTTCATGCTAGAAATAATGTTTAATCAAGATGCGAAATTCACCTTTTTCCATGTTTACAAAGATCTTCAAGGTTGCTTGCTTTCGATGGGTGTCGAACTGAATATGAGTCTTAAAATTTTAATGAGTTCTACTCAAAGATGGTACATCACAAATGTCTCATGGAATTTTTGATTGTGGCGCTATTTGTTTCATTTTTCAGGGACTTTACACCTTGTCCTTGTATAGGCAATAATGCTCAAAAATGTTGTAACCAATCTTTAATGTGTTTAAATTTTTGTAACTGACAATTGTGGAGAATGTAATCATTGATAATTCATAATTCGTATAATAATCGCTAGAATGGCAGATATTTATAATAATCGCACTCAAAAAACTTGGAAACTAAGTTGATTTCTGCAATTAATTCTATAGGTTTCATACTTGAAATTCAAGAAAAAGAACATAACCTCATTACTCATTCTAGAATCCATAGAAATTGTAAAACATTCAGGAAACAATAGGAACATAATATTAAGTAATCAAATCGATACGTATAATGTACTTGTCAACTTCTAGTTGAGTTTGTGGGAATGCCATAGTGTGTCAAACAATTTGTCAGCATTATTTCCTAAATTGAGTGTTACAAGATTTATGCAAATTTAAATTTAATTTTACAACTTCCGAAAAAAAATAAAAAATAGGTTTATTCAGGATACTAAGGATTATCATCTGTAGATAATCTCAGAGCTGGATGATTTGGTATTATTTTGACATAAACATTGTTAAATTTCACTTTAGAATTTAGATATTCATTTTCGAAAAATATTGAGAGAAACCTAGCTCATCACATTTCCGAATATTTCAAGTATCTCAGCTTAGCATTGTAAGTTCTCAAATATTTGTTATAAGAGGGAAATTAAATAAGACTTATGAAGAGAGAAAGCTCTTTCAACATGAAGAACATCGTGTGAACCAGCTATGGAATGTTGGGAGAGGAGATAGGCATTCGTATTTTTCTTGTTGGTTTGGAGGCTTGGAGGTTATAGTTTGAGCTCGTGTATTCCACCTATCTGGAACCTCTCGTGGTGGAACAACAGACAAGATTTCTGATGAAAATCGACCATGGAAATACATATAAAAAAAAGGGATGTTCTAGAGAAGTCAATGAACTCGAACGAATAGTTCTCTTCTGGGTAGAATCCAAGAGCTTCAACGTATTTTTGGAAGTCGAAATCCAAACATGTGAACAGTACCCCAGGACAGGTCTAATCTGTGCTTTGTAGATTATGAGGGGCTGCTGGGTTCTCATGAGAGGATGCTGTTAGGGGTGATCCTTAGAATGGTTATGAAAGACTTCATAGGAATAGTTGTACCTGACATCATTATATTAGGGATTGTGGGATCCGCCTTCTTGAAGAAGCGCAAGCTTGAGTTTTGACTGCATTAAACTGTACTAGATTATCAGATCGACATTTCAAAATCTTTGCCAGAACTCCAATACCTGCGTCAACATTGGTTGGTTTGGGGGCTCCAGATGAGAAAGCGGTATGAATTGTATCATGATCTGCGAAGCTGTGAATGGGACAGGTGGTTGCTTCCAGCAGATCGTTTATATGGAGCAGAAACATTATTGGAACCAAGACAGATCTCTGTTGAACACCAGCGTTGTTTCGAAGGATACTCTATCAACCACCACATAGATTGACCTATCTGAGAGAAAACTAGATAGTGAGCGGCAAAGTTGAGGCAAACCATATGACGGAAGTTTCCTAAGAAGGCTTTGGTGCCAGACTTGGTCGAATGCTTTGGAAATATCCAGTGCTACAGCTAGTTCATGTGTTCCAATATATTTCTGCCATACACGTGTTACGTAGGCAAGAAGCTCTCCTGTTGATGTATGCTGACGAAAGCCATATTGTCGGCCAACCACGATTTCATCAATGAGAATATCTTCCCAATATATGTAATTCTATTCTAACGTGAATTATTGCATTAGCATTCGGAGATAAATTAAATGTGCCGAGAAAATCGCATAATGAACGAAGTTATTGAACAGTAGTCGACACAACGCCAGCGTTGACAATAAGCTCAAGTCTTCCACATAGGAACTAATCCAACTTAGACTCACATTTGTCAACAACAATGACCACAATGTAATTATCAAGCTGGAACCAAATTGTGAGTTCGGAATCCCACATTTACATGGAGTATTATAGTAGACAGAAAATAGATTCATACAAGCCACGAGTGAATAATAGATAATTTAAATGACAGCTTCTTGTGATTTCAAGCTACACTTATGTGTAATAAGTAACTAATATGTAAATTTTTGAGAAAGTAATATACTCCAACTATTCTCAAACCTCTTGTAGGTTATTCCAACAGTTTTATCCTAAACTCCTTTCATTTCATTGAAAAACTCCAAACGCTAAAAAATGACCCAGGCAATTTGCTCGTCAGCTTCGACGTTTAATAACTCTTTACCAATGTTCCTATTGCAGACACCCTTTCCATAATTTCTCAACTGTTACCTGCCAAAAACATTTCAATACATTTACCACCATTAATTGATTTTTGTATATCCTCCACATATTTCCTGTACGATTGCACGTTTTACGAGCAGTCCTCAGGAGCTGCCATGGGTTCATCACTTTCTCCGGTCATAGCTAATATCCTCGTGGAAACTTTTGAGCGAGATGCTATTGACTCATCTGTTCACAAGCCGAAATGTTGGTTTAGATCTGCCGACGAAACTTTTGTTATTTGGCAACATGGTCACAAAAATCTCGTTCCCTTCCTCAATCATTTGAATTCATTGCATCCCAATATCCTTTTTACCATGGAAGTCCAATCGCAAGGTTGACTTCCGTTCCTAGACGTATAAATTAGTCGGCAGACTGACGGTATTTTAGGATATTCTGTGTATCGAAAACCCACTCACACCCGGCCAAAAAGCAATCTGTCATAATTTCCTTGGTCCACAGAGCTGTCAACCTATCTCAATCTCAATTCTTGAAATCAGAAATTGAACATCTTTCATATGTCTTATTATCAAACAATTTCTCCCATTACAACACTCAAAAAGCCATAACAAAATACACATCACTTGAAAGGTGTTTATAGAATTCCCTGCTCTTGCGGTGAAGTCTACATTGGTGAAACAGGTCATACAGTCGCTACTCGTGTGAAAGAACATGAGCACTGTACAAGGCTTCGTGACATCAGTAGATCTGCACTCACGGAACACAAGTTTGACACTGATCATCAAATCTTTTTCGAAAATACTAAGATCCTAACCCGAGCCCCAAACTTCTATCAGCGAAAAATCATTGAAGCTTTAGAAATCCTAAAACATCTAGATAATCTAAACCGTGACTCAGGATGACTCTATTTCAAATAAGGAAGTTGTCATCGACTTCCGATATAACCGGAAGCGCCGCATCTTGAAAATTATTCAGATGACTCATTGACTGGTCATCTGCCAAATTTTCAAAAAAAAATTCACTTTTTGAGATATCAATCGATGCAGTTCGTGGTGAGACACCCTGTATATGATATACCATAGTATCGTAGATTTTGTTTGTTCTTTCCTTAATAATGAGATTAAGATTTCTTTTGTGTAGCCAGTCATTTTCAGTGTATTACGAACCTTTTTAAAATATTTGGGACAGTTTTCTGGGTGTGACAATTTTATAGCGTGATCTGCAATCTTTGTAATCATGTCCAATAGGGTAATTTTGTCATTTCATAATTTGGATTCCATCATTTTCACATGTTATTACAGATTTTAATGAATGTTTTTGTTTCAGGTAAGTCCCATACTGCAATACCCTTCATATTATGAGAAAACATCCGTAACGTGAGTCTGCACATCGAATGTCATCTAACCTTTAAAGTTGCTTCTATATGTTGATTCCTAGTTATTCAGTTTCTTGAAATAAAAAAAAACCACGTAACATCACATACGTAGGAGAATACCAAGAAATCAACAAACATTCAACCACTCAGAAAGAAGTAATATGTTGATTTCGTGGTATTGTGGTTCATATTTATAATACTACTACGAATAAAACTAATCACTGCCGAAATATAATTTCATTACGACTACAATACTGCCACGTTTCCGTTTTTACCAAATTCAATTATTACCAATGTATATTTTTCTTCGATATTGTAAATCATTTTTATCCCTATTATAATCTTCAGATAATTCATCTCAATGTATTATGTGATTACAAAACTTACTTTCAACCTCCTGTCAGTCAGTGTTCATTTCATTCTCACATAATTTTATGTTGTAAATAATAAATGAAACTGTGATCTCAGCATTAGGGTTCATTATTCTACCGGAAAAGTTCATTTACCGTGTGAATCCTAAACTGCTGGATTTCATCAATAAAATATTTATAAGCCACCAACAGAGGAAAAATGGAATATTCAAACTTTCTTCTCGCGTGTGTACGCAACGATCTGAATAATGTGAGTGATGTTTTTCTGTTGACATATAACGAAGAAGTGATGAATTAACTGAACTGATTTCAAAACTATTCATCATCATGTCTTTTAAATTAAGTGAAATAATTTATCATTGTGTTTTATCAATCGATTTACGTATTAACAAATTTGCCGTACTCATTTTAAATAGCGTCAAATTTCATTTTATTTGTCAATCTGTTTTGATAAATTTTATTAAGTTAGTTTCACCAATGTTGTTCCTTTCAAATTACATTTAACTCATCTTAAACAAGAATCTTGAGGGATACGCCATCCCTCTCGCCCCGGAACAAATATTCGCTTAAAAACATTCAGCTCTGCCAAAATTTTTGTTTAATCCTAAATGGGAGTCATCTTCAACTAATCTATGTATCATAGAGTTGGTTGTATGTAACTTGCGCACTTCATGATCGTTATAGAAAGGGTCAGGGGATTAGGCCGCTTCAGGTATATGTTACTTATGCACTCGATTTTTTTTTCACTTTGCCTCAACGTTTCACGGTTGAAAATTGGAATTATACTTTTTTTGCATTTCAGTGAGTGTACTGCAAGAACTTACAAACTCGAACTGAGTAATTTTTTCTCATTTGTAGTCGTTCAATTTTTTTTGTAAAATATTCTGACGACGCTGACTTGATGAACTTCCCACACGTTTCTCTTCAAAAATGCTATTTATTTTCGTATATTTTCGTGTATGGAACATCCTCAACACATCCAATAATTTCCATATATTGGGATGAGGCAAATAGAGAGTGGAAAGCTTCCCAAATATTGATGGTGTGCTCTTGCGAACATCCTGCTTCAGCCCACATTTGTGGAGGAAAATTATCTTTCAAGTAATAATTCACTATTTAGTCAGGGAATTCTTTCACACGATAATGATTTGTACGTGGAATGGTCAGATCTGAATAGTTTGAGGAGTTGTTGTTTCCTATCTATAGGCGAGGAAATAAAGCAGAAAAGGTCGAATGGACCGATTTTGATAAAAAAATTTTATACGATTCAGGAAGTCATTTAAGAAAATATTACCATTTTTTTTCTTCTCATGTGCATTCTAGCATTTCTATAGAGGAAAATGCATTTCTTTTAATGCACTTTCAGGAGATAATATAAAAAATGTTGAAAACATGTTCAAATATAGCCAAAATTTCTCACTCGGGGGTTTTTGGGGTCGCTGATCACGATTCCGGCGCCGAATTTGAACTACGGCGCACCTGGGGATCAGGACATCCTGGTACTATTGTCGTCTCCAGGGAATTCGTGGAATTATCTTTTGGAATGAAACCTGCTAGGGAGGTTCTCTTGAGTATATGGATCGTGACCAAGACTTTCAATAGTCACCTGGTGCTCAGGATACCCTGTTGACCTACGTCATCTCCATGAATTGTTTTTTAATATGCTCTGAAAAGCAACCAAAAATTGTCTCTCTGGGGTTTTTGGGGTCGCTGAATGCGATTCGGGTGCCGGATTTGAACTACGGCGCACCTGGAGCTCAGTACATCCTGGTACTATCGTCGTCTTCAGGGAATTCGCAGAAATACCTTCTCCAAAGGAATGGAACCTGTTAGGGAGGTTCTCTTGAGCATACGGGTCATGACCAAGAGTTAATGAGGCGATTGTATCGATATAGATATATAGATATATTTGTAATTCATCAAATATGGTACATGTTTGAATACATTAAATACATGAGTTATAAATAATTACAAATAAAATAAGATCCACTTAAGCATTTTAGTGAAATGCTTGAATTATGTTTTACAAATGAGTTTAACAATCAAAAATGAATAAATACAATTTGTCGATACAATGCATATTGTATATATATATATTTTTTCCAAATCATGGACACCAACAATATTTTCCCCTTCAAAGAATATTTTCATAGTTAAGTTCACAACAACAACAATTTAACAATGTTCACACTTTAAAGATCCTTTGATGTATTTTTGCTTGTGTATTGGACATGTGAACATTTTACATATATAACCAAATGAGGAAACACTCAATTATTACAACCATACACATGTATGACTAAACATAATACATAACAATATTCATGCAATTACACAATAGTAATAACAAAGATAGTATTCAAAAAGATACATGTAGTTAAAACATAATATAAATAGAATTAAAATATCGCTCCTATTTATTAATTTATTTATAAACGCTCAGAGCATAATTTCATACAATTTGTGAATAATCATATTTTTGCAAATAAAAAACTACTCACAAGCATTAATATAAATTTTAAGATAAAATAAATACTTTAAAGTACAATTTTATTCCTTCGCAAAATTTCAAACAGATATAAATTTATGCTTCATGGAATAAAAATATTTGCAAAAGTTAAAATTTGTATCATTATTTTCAAAAAAAATTCTTTTAATTAATAGAATTATCGTAGATCGAATCTCGCACCGGAATCGCACTCAGCGAACCCAAAAACCCCGAGAGACGAATTTGGTTGCTTTTCAGAACATATTAAAAAACAATCCATGGAGATGACCTAGATCATCAGGGTATCCTGAGCACCAGGTGACTATTGAAAGTCTTGGTTACAACCGGCAGCCACAAAAGAACCTCCCACTGGGTTTCACTCCATTGCAAAAGAGATTTTTCCGAATTCCCTGGAGACGACGATATTACCCGAATGTACTGAGCCCCAGATGCGTTGTAATTGAAATCTGTTGCCGGAATCGTAATCAGCGACTCCAAAAACCTCCGAGTGAGAAATTTTGGCTATATTTGGACATGTTTTCAACATTTTTAATATTATCTCCCGAAAGTGCATTCAAAGAGATACATTTCCATCTGTAGAAATGCTAAAATGCACATTAGAAGGAAAAAAATGGCAACATTTTTTCTAAATCACTTCCTGAATCGTTTTAAAAAAAATCAAAATCGGTTCATCCGATTTTTTTTTTTGTGATTTATTTCCTCGCCTACTAGTGTGAATTCTATATTTGGATGTAGGTTATTGCTATAGGTACCTAGGAAATGAATTTATTTGCCAGGTACTACCTGTAAAGCAAGCGGTTACATCGTCAACATAGCGATACCAATATACAAACATGTGGTGGAATCTTGAATTTGGTACTTGTGTGTAAATGATTTCTGCTAGCAAAGGAGATAATGGCGTACCCATTGGGAGCTCAGTGTTCTGTTAGTAATTTTATCCATGAAGTAATTTTGGTCCATTCAAAGTGAGATTGAACTGACTATTTCTCGTGCTATCATCAATAAAGTATTATTACGAATTAAAAGTTCTTCAATTATACTGTCAGTGGTGTGGGAATATATGGAAAGACGTTTTCGACATCAACCGATACAAGTTTGGTATTTGTTTTTATTTCAATATTTCCAATTATTTCTATGTCTTCTTATTTTATTCTTTCAATATTTCTCATTGGTTGATTCTTACTGTGAAGTATTGGTCGACTTTTGGTGAATCAGAATAGCTGAGACACTACTTTGAATGAGTTGAAATGAACTTACCTTTGCTAAAGTAATATATGTATCTTATTAGCATCTATCTATGTAATTTTCGTGGTCTTTAATATTGAAGTGGGTGTGTCTGACGGATGCTATAACGGAGGAATAGACTTACATGATAAACGTTGGATATTCACCTACCAAACATCGTGAGCATTCTAGACCTGGATGTCTGCGAGGTCCAACATTGCATCATAATGTGGTGAGTCGTGTTTGTGGACTAAATTGCTATTTGAAATTCTGACTCCCATTACCGAGATTAGTTACGTGTGTCCTATGGACCAGTATAATTGATACGAGAATGAAACGTCTTGGAAACTCAATTAGATTTCCATTTAACACGATGGAAATCAATCGGTTAGAATCTGTAGAGATGTTTATCATGTGGATCTCTTGAGATTTTGTGGAGAAATGTTATAGGTACCATCTGATATAATGGGTTAACAATGATGTTACTAGAAATACGGAAAAACTGACAATAATGGTACATTATATTGTAGGTCGTATGGGTATTTCGTGAATGGCTCAAACCAGCATTATGTTCACGTTGCGCGATGGCAGGCGGTAGCACAGTAATCGATGATTGCTGTTTTAAATGTAAAATAACGTTTGAAGATGTTAAAAGTATCATTCAGTGCACAACGTGTAACCAATACTATCATGGGAAATGCGGAAACGTGGATATGAGAGGTTCTCGTATGAAAAAATCGTCCTGGAAGTGTGAAAATTGTGACACGCTGAGTGAGGTTAAATTAACAGCAGAGACAAACAAACCGGAACGCATAAGGAAACCTAGCCGTACCGATGATCCTCTTGATGTCGACGTTGCCACAGCTAGTGAAATTTCTGGGATGATAAATTTCTTAGTAAAGAAAATGAAGGAGCTGAGCGATAAAGTGAATTTACTGTTGACGGAGAATGGTAACCTTAAGGCTGAAATTGCTAGTTTAAAAGAAATTAAGAAGCAACAAATAAAAGTGATTAACCCTAAGGGTACTGATGCACTACCGACGATGTCGTCGTCTTATGCTCAGGCCCTTATCAACGACAACAAATTACTGGTTGTTAAACAGAAGGGCCAAGAAAGAGATGCTCTGAAAGTCAAGGAGGATATAAGAAAAAAATAAATCTCACAGATATTGGTGCTGGATTAACTCTAGGAAAACCCACTAAAAATGGTGGAATCCTCCTCAAATGTGGTAATGAAAAGGATCTGTGTAATATTCAGGAACAGATTCAAAAGAAGATGGGGGATAATTATACTGTTAATATTCCTAAAACTTTAGAGCATAGGATTAAGGTAGTGGGTATAAGTGAGTCAGAATTCAACTTAACTGATAATGAAATTTTATTAAAAATCGAGAGTCAAAATAATGTATGTGATACTCCTGATAGAAAAATAAAAACACTAAGGAAAACCAAAGTTGTAAACAACAAATTTACCTTAATAGTTGAAGTGGATGCCAGTACATATAGTATTTTTATAGAAAGGAAGAGAATAAACATAGGATGGAATCGTTGTGTAATCTTTAATGATTATGGCATAAGAAGGTGTTTTAGATGTTGTCAGTATGGCCATATGGTCAAGGACTGCGAGCAAAATAAAGTATGTGGTAAATGTAGTGGGAATCACGATGCGAAGGAGTGTGATGTGAACTGTGTAAAATGTGCAAACTGTGTCATGTCGAATAAGAAATATGGTCTCACTTTGGATGTCAACCATGTTACTTGGGGCTTAAACAAATGTGAATCCTACAAAAGAATAGTGGAAATCCAGCGATGTAAGTACATTAAATAGCAATTAGACATTACTGCTGTTGATAAGTGTATTTTAATTGTCAGGGTTTTCTAAATAATAAAGATCACATTGTGTTATTAGCTAATGATTGGAAACCTAAAATAATATTTCTGAGTGAGACACATGTATTACCTGATATCGAATTGTGTGAATTATATGTTGAGGGGTACAAATTAGAGCAATGCACTACCAACAACAACAGAACAGGGGGGTTATGGCCTTAATACGTTGTGATATTAAATATAAGATTTCAACTATTCAATGTGTTGAAAACTATGTATGGCTGTTATCCCTTGAAATGTCCCTGTCTAGTTTGATGTATTTGTGCTCAGTTTTATACCATCCGCCTCAGAAAGAGGATACTAAATTTATAGATTTTTTTAATAATTATTTTGATCAAATTAGTGAATTTATTGGTATAAATATTATAATGGGCGATTTTGATTTTGATTTACTAAAAAATTCTGTTTATAGCAATAAGATATCAAATGTTATTTACACAAATGGATTTTATCAAATTGTCGAAACTCCTACTAGAATAGTCCCCAGTAGCCAAACATTAATAGACTACATCGTGACAAATAATAAGAATCTTCAGTTTAAAGTTCACCATACACCTAAAATAAGTGACCATTCAATTCTCTCAATTACACTTCCTCAAGAAAAAACACAAAACAAGAAAATAATAACATTCCAGAGGTCCTTTAAAAATTATGATTCCAATAAACTTCAACTAGAATTATATAATTCTGCTTGGGACAATAATGTTTCTGATGTAAATGTTTTAGCCACTTCTTTCATTGGAGATATTGAAAATATAATAAATCGTATGTGTCCCAGGGTAAAAATAGTGCAAAATCCAAAATATTTAGATAAAAAATGGATTAATGCTGAAATAAGAGAAATGATGAAGGAAAGGGACCTATTATATAAAAGAGCTATTATGAATGGAAGTGAAAATACTTGACAAGAATACAAAACGAAAAGAAATACCATTGTCAACAAAATGAGAACAGAGAAAGAGAAATTTTATGCAGAAACAATAGACCTAAATAAAAGCAACCCAAAAGAACTGTAGAAAAACCTTAAAACTCTCTTACCTGGGAAAAAACAATTATTGCCAGATGAAATTAGGTTTGAAACGGAAATAGTCAAACAGGAGGCGGACATAGCTGATAGATTCAATAAATATTTTGTTTATAGCAATGATAACATAATCGGGAATATACCACGTCCTCAAAAAATGTTATGCCCTTTTATGATGAAACCACAGTGCATAATGGAGCTTTTAGTAATTAAAAAAAATTAACAATGAGTAAAATGAAAAAAATAATAAAAAATCTTAAAACTGTTGGTGGGGGTGGCATTTCGAAACAGGTTCTGTGTGATGTTGTGTATGTGGTTGGTAATTGATTTTTAGATGTTATTAACACGTCCCTTAACAGAGGTGTTTTTCTAGAACCCTGGAAATTAACAACTATCATTCCTGTCCCTGAAGAAAATAACACAAAACTATATAATGAATTTCGTCCAATAAATACGGTGCCCATATATGAGAAGGTTTTGGAAGTTGCTGTTAAAGAACAGTTGATGAATTTCTGTGATAAAAATGAAATAATTATTCCTAACCAATCAGGGTTTAGAGAAAATCATTCTTGCGAGTCTGTTGTTGTTGGTATTTGTGATGATTTTCTCAGGGCCATCGACTGTGATAACTATGTTTTAGTCGTGTTTTTAGATTTTAAGAGAGCTTTCGAAACAGTAGATAGGGATATTTTATTAAGCAAATTAGAGATTCTAGGAACCAGGCATACTGTCTTGAAGTGGTTCAAGTCATATCTGTCTAAAAGATTACAACGTGTGTCTTATAAAAATTATATGTCCGAGTTTTTAGATGTTAAATATGTTGTACCACAAGGAACTGTTTTAGGGCCACTCTTATTTTTGCTTTATATAAATGATATGGTTGGAGTAGCTTTAAAGTGCAAGATTATTCTTTTTGCTGACGATACAATTCTCTTTATCATAGGTAAAAACTTACAACAAAAGATTTAAATGATGATTTAGAGAGAATATTCAATTGGCTGTGTGTTAACAAACTAAGTCTAAATGCAGATAAATTTAAATTTTGCGTATTTAGAAAAAAATCAAAACTTAGTCAAGATGAAATCCAAAATATGCAAATTACGGTAAATGGGGAAAATATTGTTTATAATAACGAAATTAAATACTTAGGTATTATATTGGATTGTAATTTAAACTTTCAGGCTCATGTTGATCATGTAATGAGAAAATTTGCAAAAAAAGTGGGTTTTATAACTCGAATAGGTAAAAATTTATCCTTGCACACAAAATTACAACTTTACAATATTATAGCTCTCCCACATTTACAATTTTGTTCGACCCTATTATTCAATTTGCCACAGTATAAAATAAATCAAATGGATAAAATACAAAACAGAGCAATGAGACAGATTTTAAAATGTAACTGGTATACGCCAATTAAATATATGCTGAGTGTTCTAAATATGTTGTCTGTGAATCAAAGGGTTATGTTTAATGTGTGTTTGTTTATTTTTAAGCTTAAACATAATTTGTTACCCAACTATCTATGTAACAGATTAAAGGTCTTTAGCGATATACATAGTTATCACACCAGAAATCGAAGAGATTTTATTTTGCCTGAACGTTGCAATTCAACTCAAATGCTTAACTCGGTTTTTTACAAGGGTCTATTCGAATTCAACAAGTTACCTGTAACAATAAAAAACTGTGATGACCTAAGCCATTTCAAACGGCTCCTGAGAAAATTTGTTTTAGATAAGTGTTAGTGGTTGTATTTTATTTTATTTTATTTACTTCAATTTTAAACATTTTAGCCCGTTCATATTGTAATAAGGCAAATTATTGTTCTTATATGTAGCTATTATGCTAAATAAAAATGCTTCACTTTACTTTACCTCATTGTATGCGTGATGTTATAAGACTCACGATTTTCTCATTATTCATATAGGGAAATTCACCAACAGTATATTGTTTGGGAAAGCTCAATATCTGCGATTAGAATCTTCAGGTTGAGATGATATAACAAAGTAATGACAGGTCGTCATATCACTCATATTGGAATTGTCGTTCGTCAGCGCACAATTATGCGCATTCTGCTTCATCTCAATACCAAAAAGTCTATGGGGCCGGACGGAATTCCACCTATCGTTTTCAAGATGTGCGCTCGAATTAACACCAGTTTTCTGCAGATTGCTCACTCTTTCATACAAACTTGGTATCTTTCCTTCCAACTGGAAAGGAAAGACCTTTTCTGCTCATCTGCAGAGTTTATTGAAAAATATATAGAATTTCTAGCTGTAGCATTGGACATCTCCAAAGCATTTGACTGAGTCCGGCAGGAAAGCCTTCTTGGAAAACTTCCGTCATAATGAAACACAATCTTGAGCGTTCTTGATAACGTAAAATTTCCCATAATCCTTTCGGGCAGCCAAGTATAGCTCCGCATTAAAATTCCCTAATCACAATATTAACTCTACCTCATTATCCAATTTCAATTACTCCAGCAATGTATTTCCCAACTGTCACCTCACTTGTTACTTGGTGTCTTACATTGTACCATAAATAATAATAATAGTAATTGTTCATATTTTGATACATTTGTATTGCTTGCAAATGACACACCAGTGTCGAAATATAGTCACGATATTCTATTCAAAACATGACAATAAAAGTAATTTCAGTCCCGGTGGTGCAAAAAATTATCTTAAAATGTACCGGCGACGAAATGTACAGGCGACGAAACGGCCGCGTTGAAATGGCATTTGCCACATTCACTCCTATCGAGTATCTTTGATCTGCCGAACAACTATTTCGTACGAAGGTATTGAACCCACAATTCGAATTTGACGTTTACTGGAGGATCAATTCGTACCGTGACCTAAGTCAATTTCGATGAGACTGATCTCTTGCTAATGGGAATGAACTTTGTGGCTTCTGAAATTACTAATATTCTGTTTATTCAATAAATTTGTGGGTTGTGGGATTCGAGAGATGCTCCCAATGTGTTCACCATGTAAGCCTCCAATTTTGGTTGAATAGTCTTGGACTTCGTTCCTTGTTCGACAGAGATTGCCAATACAACTGTTCCTAGTCTTCTCTTCGATTCATGAGTAGTGGTTCTTGTTCTGGGATACTCTTGAAGTAAATGTGGTGACTTTCATGTACTGCTGGTTGAGGTGTATTCTGGCCACCTAACTTAATAAATGTAACTACTGATTCTTGTAGAAATATATGGAAAAAAGCCCACGTTCGGAAGACATGAACAAACGGTTAAATAATATAAATACCTCTCAGTGTTCATACTTAAGGCTGTACCAAAATTCTGGTACTAGATAAGATTAGATAAGATTGTCATTGTCGCTTACTATCGAGTTATCTCTTATAAAAATCACTCTATGTGGTGGTTTGCGGAGTATCCTCTGACTCAAAGGCTATCAACGCTGGTGTTCCACAAGTATTTATCTTGGCATAACTTTGTTTCTACTCCATATCGATGATCAGAAGTCCACTGTGACCGCCTGTCCTGCCAACAGCTTTATAGATGATGTTACACTTCATATCGCTTTCTCATCTAGCGTCCCTATACCGTCCAATGGAGCCAGAGGAGCGAGACAGAGATGGGAATAATGGAGATTTGACAAACGATCCAGAAATGAGGATCTCATAATCAAATTTAATGCAAGTAATAGCTTGCGTTTTCTCCGGGGAGGCGGATCCCACAAAGCTTTGGTTACTTTAAACCCTACTAGATTATCAGATCCTCATTCCAAAATCATTGCCAGATCTTCAGTAATTGCGTCAACCAGTTTGTGACTTACTCCTCTGGCTTCTTTGGATTGTATAGGGGCTCTAGATGAGGAGGTGGTATGAAGGTCTCCATCACCTTCATAGTTGTGGACGGGACATTTGGCCACTACCAGCAGATCATTCATATGAAGCAGAAACAAAGTTGGTGCCAAGATAGATCCCTGTGGAACAACAGGGTGAATGGTCATTGTTTTGGGAGATACTCCATCAACCAATACATGAAGTGATCTATCTATAAGAAAATTCGAAGTTGAGGTGGCAAACCATATGACGCAAGTTTCTCAAGAAGGTGTTCGTGCCAGACTCGGTCAAATACGTTGGAGATACTCAATGCTACAGTTGGAGATTCCCCATGTTTATCAATAGATTTCTGTCACACATGTCTAACTTAGGCAAGCAGGTCTCCTGTTCCTGACGAAAGCCATATCGCCGGTCATTCACGATTTTGGTAGGTATTGAATGATCTCGATGTTGATTATTTTCATCATCATTTAGAGATCACATACAATAGTTATATATAAAAATCCTTGGGAAATAGGTCACATTAACACTCTGTTTTAAAATTGTTGTCTTAACGTACGTTTCGGTCTCACAACCATCATCAAAAGACTTATTACTTCAATAAGCTGATTAATTAGAAATAATTGTATTAACACCAAGCGTCCTTATCGCACAAATTTCGTTTAAATGCCAACGTCGCCGAAATGAACAGAAACATGAAATCGGAATTATAACACAGCAATGTTACTAAAATGCGTAATATTAAAATTCCACTATTTAGTAGAATTATCAACAAATACGACCACATTTCATAAATGTCTACAAGAGACTAACAGATGAGACCATCTCAAGTGTTCATTCACGAACCAGATGTCATGATTTATAAGGTAATAAAAGAAGGTCTCTGACCTCTGAGAAATACTTTAGACAATCCTACCTAAAATAAACTTTTAACATTATAAGGACTCAAGTAGGAATTTGCAAGAATATCAATTAATTAAATTAGTATAAATATGACTTAGTGTTTGAACGTCAGTCCTATGATTTACAGATTTGGAATCACGTTTTATGTGAATCATCTCCAAAATAGATCTTTTATAATAATTGGTTTCCTTAGTTCAAATATTAACATTATTGTAATCGAATTGATGGTTATAATCAAAGCAGTGTTTAGCAAGGGCGGTGGGATTTTCTAAGTTTTTGTTTTTTGTGCTATACCTATGGCCGTACATTCTTTTTTGTGAATATTGTTTGGAGATTCCAGTATAAGTTCCATCGTGATCCAAACGATTTAATTTGTATACTGTGTGGGTTTGTTTATCTTCAGATATTAATGGCTTTAGATTTGATAAATATTTCCCAAACACAGTGTGTAGGTTTATGCGCGACATTTATATCGTATTTTTTCAAACATTTCTTAATTTTCTCTGAGGTCTCCGGAATGTATGGTAAGGTTATATAATTGTCTGCATTATCTTTCATGTTATTTTTATATGAAGAACCGTTATAGATTCTGTTTACTCTCTCTTCAATGATCGGATTGAAGAAAGTTTTTGGGTAGCCATTCATTTCCACTGTATTACGAACAATTTTTAAATCCTTGGGACGGTCGTCTGCGTGGGACAATTTTACCGCGCGGTCTGTAAGACTGTTTATGACACTTTTTTTATAACAAGCTGGTGCAACGGAATTGAAATGAAGATGACGTTGAGACCAAACTTCTTCAGTAAACCAAGAAGTTTATATTTTTCAATCTGCATCATGCCTAATGTTTATATCCAGGAAATTTAGGCACATAAGGCAATCATCTACATACCGTTTAAAAAATACAGGTTGAAAATCTAATGAACTTATAACAGATTTCTCTAGACATTCCATAACGAGGTTAGCAATGGTAGCTGGAATAGGAGATCTTATTGCTGTGCCAAATATTTGTCCAAAATATTGCTCACTTTACTGAAAATAAGTGCATTCTAATCAAAACTTGATAGCATTTATAAATTCCGATTGATCTAGAGGTGTGTGGTTCTCAATCTCTGCCCAACGTTTTTTGATGCTTTTGCTTTTGCTTTTTGGGCAGAGATTGAGAACCACACACCTCTTGATCAATCGCAATTTATAAATGCTGTGAAGTTTTGTTTAGGATGCACTTATTTTCATTAAGGTGAGCAATATTTTGGACAAATATTCGGCACAGCAATAAGATCTCCTATTCCAGCTACCATTGCTAACCTCGTTATGGAATCTGTTATAAGTTCTTTAGATTTTCAGCCTGTATTTTTTAAATGGTGTGTAGATGATTGCCTTATGTGTGTTCCTAACGATAAAATTCAATATGTGATTAATAAATTTAACAGTTTCCACTGTAAACTTCCATTCACTTGTGAAATAGAAGTAAACAAAAACATAAATTTCCTAGATATGAACATTAGGCATGATGCAGATGAAAAAATATAAACATCTTTGTTTACTGAAGAAGTTAGGACTCAACGTTATCTTCATTTCAATTCCGTTGCACCAGCTTGTTATAAAAAAAAGTGTCATTAACAGTCTTACAGACCGGTGAAATTGTCCCAAGCAGAGGACCGTCCGAAGAATTTAAAAATTGTTCGTAATTCACTGGAAATGAATGGCTACCCAAAAACTTTCTTCAATCCGATCATTAAAGAGAGAATAAACAGAATCTATCAGTAGCGGCTCCTCGAAGGAGGCTAAGGAGGCTCAGCCTCCTCACCAATTTATCTTAATGATCATTCTCCATTTTATTTCCTGTTTCTCTGATAATTTTTAAAATTTTACAATTAATTCCCCGTTCTCAGTAGTTATTTTTAATCTGGCAACAGTGCCCTGAGACTAGACTCTCTATATATCTCAAACGCTGAGCATGTGTTGTTCAACGCAGTTGCCGTTTTTCCGACCAGTCCGAACGCCAACTGGATGAATCAGCGAAAATGGCAACACCCTCTGTAGGCTAGCCCACGACAGCCGCTCGCAATCTATGAAATACGACACGTGCGTTCTGCCGACTGCTAAAGGTCAGTCAGTGCTTGTTTATGTGTTGTCACGCCACGCGAAGTAGGGTTAGATTGTTGTCTGTTGTAAATTTAAAATGAGTGTTAGTGAGTTAGTTGCTGCCTTTTAGAAAATCCATTTAGCCTTTACCGGATTTGAAAGGATTAGTAATGTCAGGTAACTATCAAAATCGATCATTGTTAACACTAATAGTAGTATTGACAAGACGAAGTTTAAAAAAAAATCATTGATTTCCATGTAATGCTCCAACTCGATGGAATTTTACATCACGTGCAGTATTTACCATCCATAAAAATAAAGACAAATTAATTGAAACATTTGATTTTGTATTAAACAGTGATGACTTTTCAACAGATCAGGTTTCATTAAATGCTGCTGTTGGTTTAAAATCTTATTTAGAAAATGAAGAATTTTTGTTTTTTCTTGATAATTTCAAATTAGTATTTGAACAAACTGATCTTATTTTTCAAATTTTACAACATAAATTCACTGATATAATATATTCAAGAGATCGTTTGAAACATCTCATTGAAAAAATTTCAAGTTTCCGTAATACAGAATTTCATTTTAATATTTTATTTGAAAATTTTCCAACTGACGAGGCTCCTCCCGCGAAAAGGAGGAAAATATATAATTTGGTAGACAAGAAACCACATTATAAACAACTTTTTTATGAAATTTTAGATACTATTAAAGGTCAAATTGAGATTCGATTTTCTGATTTACAAGAATTGAAGTTTTTTGACTTGACGAATGGAAGATTTTTCGAATCTTTTTCAAAAGAGTTCCCAAATACACTTTAAGATAACTTAGTTCTGAAATATAAATTTTTTGATGAAATAGCACGGCACAATGAATTATGCGTTATATACTCGGATAAAGATATTTTAGGCCAGTACGACAGTCACGCCGTGATAAAATATATGATAGACAATGATTTGCAACAAGTTCTACCTCAGTTTTATAAACTACTTTGTTTGACAGTCACCATTTCTATCACGTTGGCATCGGTGGAGAGATCATTTTCTACTCTCAAACGAATTAAAACTTACATGCCAAATACAATGGGCCAAAATCGTTTATACAATGTTAGTTTAATATCTATTGAAAAAGATTTAGTAATATTTTGATAATATTATTGATCATTTTTCACAAACTAAAGACGGTAGAATTCCGTTAATATGTAAAAAAATTTAATAAAATTAATAAAAAAAACAAAATATGAAAACTTCCAAAAAAATGAAAAAATATTA
Organism: Endomychus coccineus; assembly: GCA_958510875.1. Classification (NCBI taxonomy): domain Eukaryota; kingdom Metazoa; phylum Arthropoda; class Insecta; order Coleoptera; family Endomychidae; genus Endomychus; species Endomychus coccineus. The sequence goes on along the minus strand of OY294070.1, from coordinate 32,339,086 downwards.
AAAATCCAAAAAAAATAAAAGACAAAAAAAAATTTTTTGCTAAGAGAAACTCTATACCTCCACGTTGGTTCTTGCTGGGTAACAATTAATTTTGTCACTGAAGTAGCTGGTACGGTCGCTGTGCAAAGGTTAAAAGGCTGTGAATAGAGTATATTTTTACAAAAACGTTTTATGTCCAGCCTCCTCTCTCAAAAATTCACGAGCCGCCACTGGAATCTATAATGGTTCTTCATATAAAAATAACATAAAAGATAATACAGACAATTATATAACCTTACCATACATTCCGGAGACCTCAGAGAAAATTGAGGAATGTTCGAAAAAATACGATAGAAATGTCGCGCATAAATCTACAAACTGTGTTGGAAAATATTTCTCAAATCTGAAGCCATTAATACCTGAAGATAAACAAACCCACACAGTATACAAATTAAATTGTTTAGATTGCGATGGAACTTATACTGGAATCTCTGAACAATATTTACAAAAAAGAATGTACGGCCATAGGTATAGCACAAAAAACAAAAAACTTTGAAAATTCCATCGCCCTTGCTAAACACTGCTTTGATTATAACCATCATTCGATTATAATAATGTTAATATTATAACTAAGGAAACCAATTATTACAAAAGATCTATTTTGGAGATGATTCACATAAAACGTGATTCTAAATCTGTAAATCATAGGACTGACGTTCAAACACTAAGTCATATTTATACTAATTTAATTAATTAATATTCTTGCAAATTCCTCTTTAGTCCTTATAATGTTAAAAGTTTATTTTAGGTAGAATTGTCTGAAGTATTTCTCAGAGGCCAGAGACCTTCTTTTATTACCTAATAAATCATGACATCTGGTTCGTAAATGAACACTTGAGATGGTCTCATCTGTTAGTCTCTTGTAGATATTTATGAAATGTGATCGTATTTGTTGATAATTCTACTAAATAGTGGATTTTTAATATTACGCATTGTAGTAACATTGCTGTGTTATAATTCCGATTTCATGTTTCTGTTCGTTTCGGCGACGTTGGCATTTAAACGAAATCTGTGCGATAAGGACGCTTTGTGTTAATACAAATATTTCTAATTAATCAGGTTATTGAAGTAATAAGTCTTCTGATGATGGTCGTGAGACCGAAACGTACGTTGAGACAAAAGTTTCAAAACAGAGTGTTAATGTGACCTATTTCCCGAGAATTTTTATATATAATTCATACAGGGTCAAGAATTCTTTATTACAGATAATAGGGCAATGGGTCCATAATTATTAGGAAGGGTCTTTTTTCCTTTTTCTAGAAATTTGTTGGGCTCTAGCTGTCAAAGGCTCAACAACCTGCAGAAAACTGTTGTTAATTCAGGCGCACATTCCTTCAGAACGACAGGTGGAATCCCGGCTGGCCCCATAGACTTTTTGATATTGAGATCAAGCAGAATGCGCCTAATTCTGCGCTGACTAAAGACAATGTCAGACATATGGCTATCGATGCCAGCAATATTAAGAGAAGTCATTCCTTGTTGACCCAAAGTGGAATTTTCTCCATTGAATTGATGGGTTAGAGATGCTAGTGAGTTCGTGTGTGTTTTTTCATTCTCCGCACAAAATACTACTGCTTCTCAGTGTAATTTTGTATAATCATGAAGATGGGGTCGTAAAATAAAGTACAATTACGGTATTGATATGAATGGTTAGCCTGAAGGAATTAATTCAAAGGCTGATAAGAAATTAATGCCTTGAAAGCAATGCGAAACACGTTAAATTCAACTGCATTAATCTTTTCTCGTATAACGAGCCGTCAGTCATGTAAATCTTCTTAGGCAACTTGAAGCTTGCGTAATTTAATGTTGATTCTTTCTTACAGCATATTCTACATGATTGATGAATCTTTTGATTTATCCGCAATTTTCCCGTAGTTTCACACTAAAATGATGATAGTGATTTGTCAAAACTGATCCACTTAGCCAAATTGTTTCTCGTTTCTTAATTTTTTGACACAAAATTAATTGCGCCGTATTCATATTTCACGTGAAATGTCTGAGAAAAAATGTTTTCATGCAAGTCTGTCAGTGAAAAGGCAAATATTTGAGGGCTTGGTTATCCATTTTACGTTTAGTCGAAAGTGCTTGAGAATTCATTCTGTATTATCGATACCTTTTTGCCAAACTATCGTACCTAAGTCCCAAATGGAAATTTTATAATTATAGGCATTTTTTATTCTATCCGAAAATATAAATGAACTTGCTTGAAGACACATTTCGTAACTATTTGAAGACCTTTTTTCGACAAAAGTTGAAATAATTCAAGTCTGAAATCATTTTTACTCATGCGATACTCACCCGACAAATAAAATACTTTGGTAGCAAAGTTAGTATATTAGTGTCAAAAACACTAATATTATCATATTTCACCAAGGCAACTATCGCTGAAGGCAGCGCTAGTTGAGATCGAGACGGGGAGCAATCCTAGTCGAGTCGGGTACTATGAGACGTCAGAAATCACATGATCTCGCAACGTTTCTCATCTACTGGCTCATAATATTATATGAGAATCGGTCGTGTTGCGGATACACAAAGATTGCGCGCTATAAGTTAATTCCACTGTTGGAATGTATCTAATATAAAAATCTGAATTCCTGAAATACTCAGATTACAGTTAACAATGTTGACAGATTCAAAGCTCCAAATAGTAGGTTAGAAAAATTTTGTCAACTACACAATATAAGTTTCTAAACAGTTTGTGATAAATCAACCGATATTGAACAAGATATTGTTGAAGACTAGGAAAGAAAACTGTAGCATTATTCTCCAAGAGATACAATGCCCATGAATCTCGTCTGTATTGAAAATTAGTCATTGTACCGTGCAAAATAATGAGTTACCATTTTATTTTGCACCAATATGGAAAGTACTCTTCAATAATTGCTTCAAAGCAGCCTATATGAACAAACGGCCTTTAGAATGGGTGTCAAATCAAAGAGCCTGAATGACATAGATAATGACCTCATGGTTAAGAAAATTTGACGAAAAAATTGGAAAAGGATATAGATGATCATTTTTGGATATTGTCATGTCTGATTCCAAACTGCAATTACAAAATGTAAGCACCATGTTGCTGCCTCCAAATAAAACTTCATACTGCCAACCACTAGACCAAGAGATTATCCGTAGCTTTTGAAGTAGCTTATAGGAAATATATGTTAAACTGACTTGTGACTTTCAGTAACAGCAAAAATGTTCACGAAGAAGCAGAAGAAAGTGTCGACTTAACTAGTGCTTTATTATGGATCTCAGCAGCTTGGAATAATATTTCCACTACTAGAATTTCAAGTTTTGCGAAAGCGAGATTCTTGGACGCTGTTGGACATGAGGAAGACGAGATTCTATTGGCCCAACTATTCCCTGCATCAACCATCATGAATGTAGTAAATGTAGAGCACTATGCATCTATCTATGTTGAATATTTAACAACTATTTTACTTTGAAATTTTGAAGAAGCAAAACTTAACAAAAATAAACATTAAAACAAAGTAACCACTAGTACTTCACGTGGAATAATGAAAATTATCTACCTCCAAAAATCCAAAAACCGTAGGCAATCACAGGTAATACTTGCTTGTTCGGAGATTCATATCAAACCTACCCGTACACTTGGAAAAAATAAGCAACCAAGAACTTTTTAACAGGAAATTCGAAGTATTTATACTTACCACACAATATTCAGAAATAGTTGCACAACTAGACCTGAGATATCATTACTAATATGATTAATCAAACATTAAAATTAGTTAGTTTAACTTATATTATCAATTTAATTAATATGCTTATAACAATAATCTGTTATTATTAGTATTATTATTATTATTATTATTGTTATATAACTTGTTATGTTTTATCTCGCATACTTTCGTTAGTATTGTTCTCAATTGCAATTTATCTCAATGTATATTATAAACTTAATGTGTATTCTTTTCTGTAAATAAACTTATTATTATTATTATTATTGATCAAAGTGTGTCAACTGAAAACCCCTATTAAATAATAGATGGATTGCGCACTGGTGAAACAGATTATGAAAACGAAGTACCTGAAATTTGCACATCAAGCAAAACCAGAAAGTGTTGCAATTAAAGCGATTTGAAGGTAGCTAAAAAGCTTCATCCTCAATTGTCACTCTGTCTTTGTTTTCGAGTACAACTCCAAGCAAATCGTGGTACTGCTTGTTGTGTCAGGAGACCTCTGAAAAAGTTATGAATCAATGTATTGTATGCAAAACATGGGCTCATGATGAATGTTCGGGCTATACTGCATCAGACGATGAAGAATTTACTTGCAGCATCTGTGAAAAGTAGCAGGCTTTATAATTTACAGGGGTGGAAATAGGGCATATTCTTTCTCATCCTGTCGATAACGGTCTCCTTTCTATATCGACCACTTTAACAGTTTACATTTGTGGCCCCTATTTAGAAGTTTTACTATATAAAATGTGCCTATTCCTATTAAAATGATTAAAAGATTAAAATGAAGCACCTATAATGAACTCGCATACTATAAGTTACCGAAACTCGCAACTCTGTGATTTGAAGATTATGAGGAGCTGCTGGGATATAAAGTAGCTCTTGGCACGTAGTAGAAAACAAAGTTTTGTTAAGTGGGTTCCGCAATGGACCTTCCATGATCGTCCCATGGGAGGTTGCTGTTGGTGGTGATATCGAGCATGGATATGGAAGACTTCATAAGATTAGGGATTGTTAGATCCGCCTTCCTTGAGAAGATGCAAGCTTGAGTTTTTATTGCATTAAATTATACTAGATTCTCAGATCCTCATTCCAAAATCTTTGCTAGATCTCCATTAATTGCGTCAACCTGTCTCTGTCTCGCTCCCTTGTCTTCATTGGATGGTACAGCGACTCTTCATGTGGAGCAATATGGAGTGAACCATTATCTGCAAAGCTGTGGACAGGACAGGTGGTCACTTGCAACAGATCGTTCATATGGAGCAGAAACAAAGTTGGTGCCAAGACAGATTCCTGTGAAACACCAGCGTTGATAGCCAATGTTTCGGAGGATACTTTGTCAATCACCACATGGAGTTATCTATCTGAGAGGAAACTAGATAGTAAGCCCCAAGAAGATTTCGGTGCCAGTCTCGGTCAAATGCTTTGGAAATATCGAATGCTACAGCTAGAGATTCCTCATGTCTTTCAGTTCATTTCTACCATACATGTGATACGTATCCAAGCAGGACTCCTGCTGACGAAAGTCATATTGTCGGTCGTTCACAATTTTGGAGCTCTCTAGTTATTGGATGAGCTCGATGATGATTGCTTCCTCCATCACTTCAGAGATCACAGATAATAGTGCAATGGTCTATAATTATTAGGAAAGGTCCTCTTTCTTCCTTTTGAAATTGGTTGGACTCTAGCTGTCTTCCAGCTGGAAGAAAACACACCAAGTTTGTAGGAAAGGGTAAACAACCTGCAAATAACTAGTATTAATTCAGGCGCACATTCCCTGAGAACGGCAGTTGGAATTACGTTCGGCCACATGGATTTTTTGGTATTGAGTGCCTAATTGTGTGCTGATGAATGACAATTTCAGGCATATGGCTATGGATGGCAGCAATATTAGCAGGGTCCTTTACTTGTCGATCCAAAGTGAAATTTGCTGCAAACATTTCAGCAAAAAGATTTGGTTTTTCTTGTGTTTTAGTAGTCAGAATGCCTTCATCATTGGTTAGAGAAGGGAATGAATTGGTAATGTCTCCTTGGCTAATTCATTTGTCAATATGATATGCGTCATTACGGCTTTCATAATGTTGTGCTTCAGCAGACAAATTCTGTGGATTTGATTGTGAATGATGTTCGATCCCAACGAACTCGAGTTCGTTGTTCGATCCAATCCTGTTCGCCAACTCATGTCCTCCGGTTATCAATATTCTGTGATCCATTCGACATCATTTTGTTTATTCAAATGATGATCCATATCAATCCGTTCGTGAACCGTCTAAATGCCCTCGTTTTCACTATTTTGTGGTTGTGATTTTCATTCAGATTATATTATTTCCTTCTATTTCGCTTGTCAAATGTCTACGTCATCATTTTGTGATTAAATAGATACATTGTGTTTATTTGAATCATATCCTATCATTCTTTTCGTCAACTGTCTACATCATTCGGTATGCTGCTCGTTATCACTCAATCGCTATAACTCACCATAAATTGTTCTTCACAAAGATGTCACACACAGGAAATATACGTGTTTCTAACCTATTTCTAACACCTTTTGTTGACAAACGAGACCGTCTGGGGAATTTGTAGTGACAATTATATTTAATCGTAGATCAAGGGACCACCTGTCATCTTGAGTTCCAAGAAGACTATCACTGTCACCTTTAAACTTGTGAGTCACCTGTGTCACGAGATATGACTGGTATTTAGACATTCTGATAAACAGGTAGGGTCAGGACACTGATAGATTTCTATTTTCCAAATCATTGCATTGCAATCAAAATTATTACAGTCTGTAGCTTTGCAGATAGGAAGGAAAGTGTTAGTGTTTCCCAGTATTCTATCAGCTTCAAATGTTCCTGAACTTAAACGAAACTAGTATCATATTGTGTTGAAAGCTATCAAAAGAACGTGATTAATAAACATTTGCTCTCTGTACTATTTCCTTCATCGATTTTGTGGAGTTTCAAGTCTTGAAATACTTCATTTTATGTCCATTCCAATTTGGAACGATGTAGAATAAACACGTGTTCACTGCTGATGTAATTGAATAAGGGTTGTTGAATGGTTATTTTCAATTTGATTGCATTCCAATGTTGTCGTCGCTCGCGGAATGTCGATACGTTCAGTTTCGAGAGCGAGTTGTTCTTTTACGCAAATATAACAACACCTTTGATTCAATTACTAACCTTTAGACATTGTGTATTGGTTAATTTAGATCGCGCAGTTAATTAACTTTCAACAGGTGCAAGAAATCATAAAATTCTGCAGAGGAACAATTTGTCTCAAAAATGTTTTTGGGAATTGTAACAATTAATAGTAAAGATGTCAATTCCACATAAAACATTCAAATATGAAATGTGTTCAATTTACTAGGTATTATTCATATTATACTGTTGACATTTTGACTGCAATAAAGTCCTAATTATCCCTCTGGCCATAAAGAGCACCAAATTTAACTTTTCGGGTAGAGCCGAAGATAGTAACCTTAATTAATACAATTTCAAGTAGGTAGGATAGGGGCACCTACGACTAGCGCACAGCAGTGGCGGCTCCTCGAAGGAGGCTAAGGAGGCTCAGCCTCCTCACCAATTTATCCTAATGATCATTCTCCATTTTATTTCCTGTTTCTCTGATAATATTTCACAATTAATTCCCCGTTCTCAGTAGTTATTTTTAATCTGGCAACAGTGGCCAGAGGCTAGATTCTCTATTTATCTCAAACGCTGAATACGTGTGGTCAACACAGTTGCCGTTTTTCCAACCAGTTCAATTGCCAAATAGGGTAAAACAGCGAATATGGCAACACCCTATGTAGGCTAGCTTCTCGTACAAACTCGGTCGATCGTATGAAATACGATACTTGCAACAACGACACGTGCTCCGTCAGTTATTGTTTTTGTTTCCCCACGCGATGTAAGGTTAAGTTATAATTTATCTGTTCGGTGAGTTATCAAAAAAGAGTTATTTGCTTATTAAACGTTAAAATGAGTAGTGATTTAGTTGCTGAGATCTTAGAAAATCCATTTAGTGGATTAACATATTAACTAGAAAAGTGTTTTTAGAAATAAACGACCTTTACCGGATTTGAAAGGATTAGTGATGACAGGTATGTTTAAAAATCGATCATTTGATACTGATAATTATAAAAAATATTTATGGTTAACGGGATGTGAGGTAGGTACACAATAAATTATATTGCTGGTATTGCTTGCTATTTACATCTGATACAACTTCATGTTGGGGGCACCCGGGTTATGATGATTTGAAAAATTTAGCTCGTGGTATAGACAGACATGAAAAATCGCAGGAACATATTACATCGAGTATTAAGTTTAATTTAACCGGTAGAGAGAATATTGTTAAAGGAGGAAAACATTTAATTTGGTAGACAAGAAACTACATTATAAACAACTTTTTTATGAAATTTTAGATACTATTAAAGGTCAAATTGAGATTCGATTTTCCGATTTACATGAATTGCAGTTTTTCGACTTGACGAATAGAAGATTTTTGGAATCTTTTTCAAAAGAGTTTCCCAATACACTTTTAGATAACTTAGTTCTAAAATATAAATTTTTTGATAAACTAGCACTGCACAATGAATCATGCGTTGTATACTCGGATAAAGATATTTAAGGCAAGTACGACATTCACGCCGATATGATAAAATATATGATAGACAATGATTTGCAACAAGTTTTACCTCAGTTTTATAAACTACTTTGTTTGACAGTCACCATTCCTGTCACGTCGGCATCGGTGGAGAGATCATTTTCTACTCTCAAACGAATTAAAACTTACATGCGAAATACAATGGGCCAAATTCGTTTATACAATGTTAGTTAGATATCTATTGAAAAAGATTTAGTAAAACACTTAAAACAAAATGATACATTTTATGATAATATTATTGATCATTTTTCGCAAACTTAAGACCGTAGAATTCCGTTAATATATAAAAAAAGTTCATAAAAATAATTTAAAAAAAACAAAATATGAAAAATTAAAAAAAAAAAGAAAAAATATCAAAAATTCAAAGAAAAAAAAAACGAACAAAACATTTTTTGCCAAGAGAAACTACACCTCCACGTTGGTTCTTGCTTGGCAATAACTAATTTTATCACTGAAGTAGCTGGTACAAAAACGTTTTATGTCCAGCCTCCTCTCTTGAAAAGTTCACGAGCCACCACTGGCGCACAGCTCATTAAAAATAATCCCCTTTTCATACCAGTAGCGCGCGGGGTCAGTATACGACTAGCGCACGAGCTACCTGCGGTATACCTACCTACCGGCGACCTGTTGTATGCGCTCAAAAAATGTACTTTTTTTTGACAAATCTATTTTTTTCTTCGATTAATCAAATAACAATGAAAAGGTGACTTCAGACCACTTTGAATTTTTTTTCTAACTCAAGTCAAACTCATATTATATACATTAACATTTCCACTCTGTGTTTTTGCGGGGTTGTGACCGCCCTAGCCCACATTAAAAACATTGTCTGTTGCCCATATCTGTGGTGGATATTTCGCATCGTTGTTGATATAATTTTTCTTCAAATAAGCGCCAAATCTTTGCAATTGTGGAAAACAACCAACATACGGTTCCATGATACGATACCTCGTCTGGTCTTAAAAATGGTATGCCAAATGTCCATCTGAGCCACATTCCAATTACAGATTGGTTATTCTTGTATTCTCGAACGAGACCAAATTTCTGAATTTTCCTGAACCATGCCTGGGTGAGATGGAATAAACAGCCATGGATTATCAACTCAGGCCAACGGGATCTCAATGAGTCTTGAATTGCATATTCAAAATCCACAACAACCTTGTATGGAAAAAATAGTCAGCGATATTCCCAACATTTATCAATTATTAGTTGGAATAAAATATCGTATGTTATTTTTTCTTTGTTTGATAACAAACAAAATAACAACGGTATGTAATTCTTGTTTTTCACTCCATGGATGGTGAAAAACTGCTTGAAATATTAGACACAATATTCAAATGTGCCATCCATATAGATCGTTCTCATTTGACATAAAAACTGAAGACTTGGAATAGTTCCAAAAACAATAATTTGATTGACAGGATCGTTGATACCATACTGTCGTTGTCTGGAGTAGAAATCTTATCATTTTGCATCATCCAATCAATTCGTTCATGGGTTTCTGCAATGTCACGTGGAATGGCTGGAAACTCGGATCTCCTTGTGTGGATTATTCGACGGCGACATTGTAAAATCCCTCGAAAACACAGAGTAAAAAAACATCATTATAAAAGTAAAATTGAAAATGTTGCAAAAAAGTTTATGAAATTACTATTTATACGGTGGAACCATGTAACTACTGAAGTACATATGTACATATGTATTTTGTATTATATATATCAACGTATAATATGAGTTTGACTTGAGTCAACACAGAGTGGAAATGTTAATGTATATAATATGAGTTTGACTTACCTAAGTTAGAAAAAATTCAAAGTGGTCTGAAGTCATCTTTTTATCATTATTTGATTAATTAAAGAAAATATTGATTTGCAAAAAAAAAAACACTGTTTGAGCGCATAAAAAGGTCGCCGGTAGGTAGGTATACCGCAGGTAGCTCGTGCGCTAGTCGTATACTGACCCTAGCGGCATTAGGAGGCTTTCTGCGCTAGTCGTCAAACGCCTAGGATAGACCATTCGGAGGTATCATATAAGACCCAATAATAATAAATGTGAAATTAAAATTTTTATTCTTTGGTCAAATTGGTTTTCCGGTGATTTCTGTTGTGTTAAAATGTGGCGTCGTTGGGCTTGTACTGATAGTGGGGCATCTTGTAGTGTCACTTTCAGAAGAAAGCATTTATCCCCCGATGCTTAACAAATAATCAGAAATGTATATCAATCTGAAAGAGATTTTATTTCAAGCTATGTTTTAGCCAAAACGTTTCTTCGGTAAAAGATATAGTACTGAATCCTATTATTTCTAAAAAAAAAGGACATAACTGGCACATTTAGAAGTATTGACGAGAATGATGTGAATGTATTGAAAAGGACAATTCATAAGATGTATTAAGAACAATCTGTGCCTACACTGGTTTCCCTAAAAATGAGAGTCTTAGGAGAATTTTGCTTGAAATGGGTTATAAAAATCAAATGATTGATGAAAGACAAACCCTAATGAAATCTCCACATTTACGGTAATGACGTGATGAATATGTGATGCTTTTAAGCAAATTCGTTACGTACATTCTTAGGGAAATGTAATTTGAAAAATGAAATTATTGTGGGTGATATAAGTATCGATATATTGAAAAATGATAAAGTTACCAATGAATATCCCAATATTATGAGTACAAACAGCTATTAATGGCATTACTAGGGAAACATCAATATCAGCCTCCTGTATAGATCATATCTTTTTAGAAACAAAGAATTCAAAAAATGAAGGAATAATCTTACACTTATCAATAACAGATCATTATGCCACAATCCTAAACATAACAAATGATAACAATGAAAATAATAAAAATTCAATAAATAATTATGAAAATTCTCAGTATAAAACTATAAATTTTAATAAGTTCAATTTACATAGATTCAAAAATGAAATTAAATCAACATCTTGGCAAGATATTTTACAACAAAATAACCTAGAACTAGCAACTAAAGATTTTATTAAAAAAGTAAAAACCATTCATGAAAGCTCTCATACTCTCATAACAAAAACATTAGCGAATAAACATACTAAACGCAAAAAAAGGATCACTAACGCCTTAATTGTTTCTATTCAAACGCGGGATAAATTGAAACAACAATTGTTGAAAAACCCATTTAATATAGAACTACAAATTTATTATAAGGAATATCGAAATAAACTTCAAAATCTCATAAGGAAGACAAAAAATAATTATTTTGCAGATAAAATATTAAAAGCAGGGAAGAATCTAAAGGAAATGTGGAATATAATAAACGAAAGTACAAACAAAAGTACAACAAAAAACAAAATAGCAGATATAAAAACTCCCGAAAATACTCTTATACCTTCTTCACAAATAAACAAACAAGCAAATGCATTCAATAAATTCTTCTTGACTGTTGGAGAAAATATGGCTAATGAAATCATTAGAGGTACTAACACAAATGGGGCAATTAAGTCACATACATCTGTTTCTAACGCTCGCCAACTCAACTCTTCATTATTCAAACCAGTATCCACTGCAGATGTATTGAATGTCATCAGATCATTAAAAAATACCAAATCCTGGCCTGTTGTCAATATTAGTGTCGAATGCATTGGGGAGATCGCGGAATACATAGCGGAACCATTACAGCATATCATTAATTTCATCAATACACAATTCTCGGGAAATAGGTCACATTAACACATATATTTTTATTTTTACCCTCGTCTTTACGTACGTTTCGGTCTCACGACCATCATCAGAAGACTTATTAATACAATAACCTGATTACTTAGAAATACTGTAATAACACAAAGCGTCCTTATCGCACAAATTTCGTTTAAATGCCAACGTCGCGAAACGAACGGAGACATGAAATCGGAACTATAACACAGCAATGTTGCAGCGTAAAAATTAAAAATCCACTATTAAGTAGAATCATCAATAAATACGAACACATTTCATAAATGTCTGCGAGAGACTAACAGACAAAGAGTTCTATCCTCTTTGCTAACAGACGAGACCATCTCAAGTGTTCATTTAAGCGCCAGATGTCATAATTTATTAGGTGATAAAAGAAGGTCTCTGGCCTGTGAGAAATACTTTAGACAATTCTACCTAAAGTAAACTTTTACATTATAAGGACGTAAGTAGGAATTTGCAAGAATATTAATTAATTAAATTAGTATAAATATGACTTAGTGTTTGAACGTCACTCCTATGATTAACGGACTTGGAGTCACGTTTTATATGAATCATCTCCAGAATAGATCTTTTATAATAATTGGTTTCCTTAGTTAAAATATTAACATTCTTGTAATCAAATTGATGGTTATAATCAAAGCAATGTTTAGCAAGCGCGGTGGAATTTGTTTCTTGTGCTATACTTATGGCCATACATTCTTTTTTGTAAATATTGTTTAGAGATACCAGTATAGGTCCCATCACAATCTAAACAATTTAATTTGTATACTGTGTGGGTTTGTTTATCTTTAGGAATTACAGGTTTTAGATTTGAGAAATATTTCCCAGCACAGTTAGTAGGTTTATGCGCTACGTTTATATCATACTTTTTCAAACATTTCTTAATTTTCTCTGAGGTCTCCGGAATGTATGGTAAAGTTATATAATTGTCTGAATTACCTTTTACGTTATTTTTATATGACGCTCCATTATAAATTTTGTTTATTCTCTCTTTAATAATAGGATTGAAAAAAGTTTTTGGGTAGCCATTCAATTCCAGTGTATTACGAACAATTTTTAGATTTTTGGGACGGTCCTCTGGGTGGGACAATTTAACCGCGCGGTCTGTAAGACTGTTTATGACGCTTTTTTTATAACAAGTTGGTGCAACGGAATTGAAGTGAAGATAGCGTTGAGACCAAACTTCTTTAGTAAACCACGAAGTTTTTATTTCTCCATCTGCATCATGCCTAATGTTCATATCTAAGAAATTTATGTTTTTGTTAACTTCTATTTCACAGGTAAATTGAAGTTTACAGTGGAAATTGTTAAATTTATTAATCACGTACTGAATTTTGTCATTGGGAACACACATAAGGCAATCATCTACATACCGTTTAAAAAATACGGGCCGAAAATCTAATGAACTTATAACAGATTCCTCCAGGCATTCCATAACGAGGTTAGCAATGGTAGCAGAAATAGGAGATCCCATTGCTGTGCCGAATATTTGTCCAAAATATTGTTCCCCGTACTGAAAATACGTGCATTCTAAACAAAACTTCACAGCATTTATAAATTCCGATTGATCTAGAGGTGTGTGGTTTTTAATCTCTGCCCAACGTTTTTTGATGCTATTCAATGCCAAATCGACTGGTATATTTGTAAATAAAGAAACAACGTCTAAGGAAATTAGTTGATGGTTTACGGGTACGGATTGATTTTTTATAAATTCATTAAAATGCCATGAGTCTTTCACATAAAATTCATTATTTCCTATTATATTATTGATCGATTTTGATAAAAATTTTGATAAATTGTAAGTAGGCGCTCCTATATTACTAATAATGGGTCTTAGAGGTATATCAATTTTATGTAGTTTTGGAAGCCCATAGATATAAGGTGCTAGCCCATTATGGCAAATTAATTTATTTTTCAATTCAATAGGGATTATAATATAAATTAATTTGCCATAATGGGCTAGCACCTTATATCTATGGGCTTCCAAAACTACATAAAATTGATATACCTCTAAGACCCATTATTAGTAATATAGGAGCGCCTACTTACAATTTATCAAAATTTTTATCAAAATCGATCAATAATATAATAGGAAATAATGAATTTTATGTGAAAGACTCATGGCATTTTAATGAATTTATAAAAAATCAATCCGTACCCGTAAACCATCAACTAATTTCCTTAGACGTTGTTTCTTTATTTACAAATATACCAGTCGATTTGGCATTGAATAGCATCAAAAAACGTTGGGCAGAGATTAAAAACCACACACCTCTAGATCAATCGGAATTTATAAATGCTGTGAAGTTTTGTTTAGAATGCACGTATTTTCAGTACGGTGAACAATATTTTGGACAAATATTCGGCACAGCAATGGGATCTCCTATTTCTGCTACCATTGCTAACCTCGTTATGGAATGCCTGGAGGAATCTGTTATAAGTTCATTAGATTTTCGGCCCGTATTTTTTAAACGGTATGTAGATGATTGCCTTATGTGTGTTCCCAATGACAAAATTCAGTACGTGATTAATAAATTTAACAATTTCCACTGTAAACTTCAATTTACCTGTGAAATAGAAGTTAACAAAAACATAAATTTCTTAGATATGAACATTAGGCATGATGCAGATGGAGAAATAAAAACTTCGTGGTTTACTAAAGAAGTTTGGTCTCAACGCTATCTTCACTTCAATTCCGTTGCACCAACTTGTTATAAAAAAAGCGTCATAAACAGTCTTACAGACCGCGCGGTTAAATTGTCCCACCCAGAGGACCGTCCCAAAAATCTAAAAATTGTTCGTAATACACTGGAATTGAATGGCTACCCAAAAACTTTTTTCAATCCTATTATTAAAGAGAGAATAAACAAAATTTATAATGGAGCGTCATATAAAAATAACGTAAAAGGTAATTCAGACAATTATATAACTTTACCATACATTCCGGAGACCTCAGAGAAAATTAAGAAATGTTTGAAAAAGTATGATATAAACGTAGCGCATAAACCTACTAACTGTGTTGGGAAATATTTCTCAAATCTAAAACCTGTAATTCCTAAAGATAAACAAACCCACACAGTATACAAATTAAATTGTTTAGATTGTGATGGGACCTATACTGGTATCTCTAAACAATATTTACAAAAAAGAATGTATGGCCATAAGTATAGCACAAGAAACAAAAACTTAGAAAATTCCACCGCGCTTGCTAAATATTGCTTTGATTATAACCATCAATTTGATTACAAGAATGATAATATTTTAACTAAGGAAACCAATTATTATAAAAAATCTATTCTGGAGATGATTCATATAAAACGTGACTCCAAGTCCGTTAATCATAGGAGTGACGTTCAAACACTAAGTCATATTTATACTGATTTAATTAATTAATATTCTTGCAAATTCCTACTTACGTCCTTATAATGTAAAAGTTTACTTTAGGTAGAATTGTCTAAAGTATTTCTCACAGGCCAGAGACCTTCTTTTATCACCTAATAAATTATGACATCTGGCGCTTAAATGAACACTTGAGATGGTCTCGTCTGTTAGCAAAGAGGATAGAACTCTTTGTCTGTTAGTCTCTCGCAGACATTTATGAAATGTGTTCGTATTTATTGATGATTCTACTTAATAGTGGATTTTTAATTTTTACGCTGCAACATTGCTGTGTTATAGTTCCGATTTCATGTCTCCGTTCGTTTCGCGACGTTGGCATTTAAACGAAATTTGTGCGATAAGGACGCTTTGTGTTATTACAGTATTTCTAAGTAATCAGGTTATTGTATTAATAAGTCTTCTGATGATGGTCGTGAGACCGAAACGTACGTAAAGACGAGGGTAAAAATAAAAATATATGTGTTAATGTGACCTATTTCCCGAGAATTGTGTATTAATTCATACGTGGGTCAAGAATCTTCATTATTAATTTCATCTTAGAAAATGGTATATTTCCCAATGAATTCAAAACTTCTATAATCACTCCGGTATATAAAGGAGGTAGTAGGGAAGATATCTCCAATTATCGGCCAATATCAGTGATTAGAAACTTCAGCAAAATCGTTGAAAATATAGTAAAAATTCAATTAACCGCATACTTGGAGAAATCGGAGCTACTCTCACCTTCTCAATTTGGGTTCAGAGAAAACAGGAGTACGCAAGATGCTATAAAAAATCTTTCGAGTAAAATTTAAAGTTGTCTTGATAATTCTATAAATTCTGCTGCCATATTCCTCGACCTGTCTAAGGCATTTGACACTATAAGTCATGAACAATTACTCCAAAAATTTGAAAATGCTGGTATTAGAGGAGTATGTAATTATCTGTTTCGATCTTACTTAGCAAACAGAACTCAACAAGTAAAACGAGAAACAGTTTTAAGTGAGCCGGGAATATTAAAATACGGTGTACCACAAGGTACAGTGTTTGGACCCATTCTGTTTCTGATGTACATGAATGATTTGATCACATTAAATTCAGATTGCTACATAATTGCTTACACTGATGACATTGTACTTGTATTTGAAGGTCAGAGTTGGAATAATAAAAAATTCTTACACTGAATATGACCAAAACCGTGTGTATACCATTTACATCATATAGTAACAATTTACCTGATTTTGATTCAATTACAGTTCATGTAAATGACTGCTCTGATAATACTTCATGTAGTTGCACTAATAAACTAAATATCGCTGAATCAACAAAATATCTTGGAGTGCAGTTTGATTGCCATCTAAAGTGGTATAAACATAAACATAAACGATTTTGGCACATTGACAAAACAAGTAAGAAAATTATATTACATATTCAAAGAAGTTTCCCATTTTTTAAACATTCAAAAATTGAAGCAGGTTTATTACTCTTTAGCACAATCGATTCTCCAATACAGCATCATTGCCTGGGGTGGTGCTTATCTCTCCACTCTAAATCAAATATTCATAGCACAAAACATACTTCTAAAAATAATATTTAAAAAGGATTGGCTATATTCAACTAATAACTTATATAAAGATGCACAAGTTCTAAATATTTCACAATTATATATAAAAAACATACTAAGCGATATTTTCTCTACAACAAGAAACACAATATCACATAGCTATTGTACAAGAAAAAATGAAAATGATGATCTTATTTTACCACAATCTACAAAAACGATTGGACAAAGAAGTAGCGCTTACCTGGGCCCGAAATTTTACAACTTAATTCCCCCTGAAATTAGGAAAATAAATAATAAAATACAATTTAATAAAAATGTAACTGAATATTTATTACAAACAGATTGTAAAAACTTTTACAAATGTTTTAGGAATTCATAGATACAATTTCGAAAAGCATTGTACATATTTACCTCTAAACATGTAGAGATTTCACATATTTCAGTTAATTCATATATCGATATTAATGCACCTTCATTTTTCATTAATTAAAAACCAAAATTAAGTTAACATGTAACATATATCTTAACAAAACAATCATATTTATACACAAACATATCATTGTTTAGATAAATATGATTGTTTAATTGTTTTTAATTGTTTCTAGTTAAAATTAATCTTTGATGTACTACATATAGATTTGCTAATTATTTTTAAATAAATCTCTCTCTCTCTCTCTCTCTCTCTCTCTCTCTCTCTCTCTCTCTCTCTCAAATACAGAGCAGAAAATCGTTCAATTGTCTATCAGGACCGAACATGGTTTGATATACATGACACTGCAGAAAAAGGATGGACGGATTTATTAAAAAATGCCAAACCAAAACTCCTTTAAATAATATAACATAACAATAATACATGAAGGTTGTTTTCAGCTGAAACATAACATATTACTCTCTAGATTACCACCAAGACATTGACGTGAAACTTATTAAGAATAAGGCATTGCAAAATTACCTGTGTATACGTGGAGGTCAGAACTTCCAGGAGTACTGGGTCACCTCTGGGAGTTTCATTCTAATTCAATGTAGAATGCATCGGAAATAGTTACTGCGGGTTTTCGCGACCGCTGATCATGAATATGATGTTCAAAACAGTCTCCAATGTACCTGGTGTACGAGACACCCTGGAGCACTGCGACACCTGAGGAACATTTATCCAGTTGCATCCGGGATGCATCAAAAATGTTTACTTGAAAAAAAAAATTCTCACTGCAAAACATGTAAGCCCACTTTAATTTTTTCACAGATTATACTAGATAATTTATGACAGTGACATCTCAAGAAACGGAAAATCGATTTTGGCAAATGTTCACTATGGTGGTTATTGTGTCTGTAAAATTAACCTTTATTCGTATTTCTGTAGGTTAATGCATAGAGAACAATAAATGAAAGAAATAAGCTTACCTTTCGAAAAATTTCAAAACCCTGTACAAAAAAAAGTGCCAGGATTTGGCTCGAACTTTGTAATTACTAACATTGGTAGGATTCATGATAACAAATATGATCGAGTATGAAAATATGGAGGATAACAGGTGGCACACTTGGCATGGTATGTCCCATAGGTATGTTCTCTTATTTTCATTGCATCGCTTCAGATTTAAGGTCAAATCCATCTTTTCTTTACCTGAATGACTATCGGGAGAGAGCGTATCTTTGAAATTTTAGAGATCGGACTAAAATTTATAACCTAATTTAAGGCAAAGGTGATTATGGAAAAAACTGTAATCAATGAGATCGGTTGAATTACGAAAAACTGAAAAAATTTTATAAAACTTAAAGATTGGTATTTTCGATCGTAAATCAGTTCATGTTGCTTTTCAACAGTTTCAAACTCCAACATAAACGCGAAACCATCACTGATAACTAACTTTCAGAGGGATTGTTTCTAGGAGTTTGATGCGCCAAAAGTTACAGCAAACCGTTGTGGTTCATTTTGATACATTCACCATTGAATAACTGTTTATCAGTTCCAGTTGGAGCACGTCTATGCCTTTGAATGCATTTCCCGTTCGCTGCGCCGACTTAATTGAATAAGCTCAATCTAGAACCGGAAGTTTTCAATGGCTTACTCAGCTTTTTATTGCGGAATATCGACATGCACGGCGTCTGGCACTCTATGTTCTCTCTGCGTTGTGAAAAGCGATGTATCAACATTTTCATTCGCTTGAAAGGAACCTTCATCTTTCATTCAAATGAGATTCTCATGAAAAGGCCGATATGAGCTGTGAAGTTAATTAACGTTTTCTGGATGTTAACAATTTGTTTTCATTCATCGGTTATCTGAAATTGGGAAAACCAACTCACAAAAGTGCAAAATTGTGATGATTTCAAAGTGAAATCTGTCGGAAATTGGAATTAAAAGTAAACAACATTAATCTATAGCCATGTGGTGTTCAGGTTATTTGAAGGGTTTGGA
The DNA here is from genome assembly GCA_958510875.1 of Endomychus coccineus. NCBI lineage: Eukaryota > Metazoa > Arthropoda > Insecta > Coleoptera > Endomychidae > Endomychus > Endomychus coccineus. The sequence goes on along the minus strand of OY294070.1, from coordinate 32,319,628 downwards.
AGAGATCTCCATGTGGTGTTCTGGTCCTTAGGGTAGTATAAAAATAACTCGGTGATTGGTTATGGCTTATTGTAACACTCATAATTGTAGATAATAGTACTATTTACAATCGTAAATTAACGTTGAATAATAATTACAGGTTTGTTACATTACTACGTTAAGATCTCTACATCACTTTAGAGATCACATATAATAGTGAAATGGGTCTATAATCATTCGGAAGGGGTCTTCTTCCCTTTTTTTGGAATTGGTTGGACTCTTGTCTTCCAGATGGAAGGAAACATACCAAGTTTGTATGAAAGGGTAACAATCTTCAGAAAACTGGTGTTAATTCAGGCGCACATTCCTTCGGCAATGCATAGAGAATAGAGGGCATCATCTTCAAGGTGTTTTGTTCAAAACCATATGAATATAACCTTCCAATAGTATTTATTCATTTTTGGCAAATGAATATTTTTTATTAGCAGTACTCTTCTTTAATTCGCCTTCAGAAAAAATCAGGTTACTACGCCTCACCTTATACAGTTTCAGTTTTTCGTCCATAACTTCATAGAACTACTAAATATAATAGAGGTCTTTCATATAAAATTTTTCTCTACGTTACTTCGTTTCCGAGATACAGGGAAGTTTTGAAGAATTATTACATTTTCTTCATTATCTTCTAAACGAATGAAGATTTTTGGTTCAGATTTGGTAAACTTCAGTTTCACTGAATGAGAAGTTCTTCTGGTGACAAAACGTTCTTGAGACAAATACATTAGCGTAGTTATGGGGTTTTGTACCCATTTAAACCCCCCAAACTTCTACGCTAATGGTCGAGAATCATTATTGTATACAGATTTGAGAACCTTAATTTATTTTCTATAAAAAAGTATTCGTGATAAATTTCCCTTAGAGGCTTCCTATTCGATTTATTTTGATTCTTCCAATCAGGGTTATCTTATGGAATTTTCTTGAAGGACTAATTGAAAAGTAAAAAACTATTTAAATACCTATTTATTGGTAACGAAAAATATGATTCATAATAAATGCTGAAAAAGATCCATTTACTTCCTATTTAGCCATTCTCGTACTTGTCTTCCAAAATGAGCACGACAATCTTCCAATTTTGTCCATTTATTTGTTCTCTCATTGAATGATGTTTCCTCTCACATGTCTTCATGATTAGTTTCCAAAAATTCAAAAAATTCAGCTGACGCTAGTATGTCTGCTAAAACGTATGTGCTAAATATATTGTTTTTGTAAATGCCAAGCCAGACATTGACACTGAATTTTCCTTGGGAATTCCTATATCTTGTACCAATAGTTGCCCATGAAAGTAGATTGTAGAAATTAATAAATGCACGTGTGTATAAAATGTGCTTCACCTGTCCAGAATATTTGCGGGAGAAAGTTTTCGTTGTTGCTCAATTCCTTATGGGCAAATGAAAACCCATCATGGTACAAGATGTACGAATTTTCAAGACAAATTCAATGTCAATGTCTGGCTTGACATTTACACAAACAACATTTTTGATCCATACGTTTCACCAGACAGACTAACGGCAGCTCCATTTTTGGAATTTCTTGGAACTAACCATGAAGACATGTGAGAAGAAACACTATTCAATGAGGGAACAAATGCATCGATACTACTGGATGATTGTCGTGCCCATTTTGGAAGACAAGTAGGAGAATGTCTAAATAAGAAGTACGGTGAAAGATGGATTGGTAGAGGTGGTCCAGTTGCATAACCTATTCGATCATCTGACCTTAATCCTCTGGACTTTTTTGCTTAGGATTATTTGAAATATAAAGTTCATGCTACGCCGGTTCATAATAGAGAAGATCTATTGAATCGTATTCGAAGAGCTTGTGGTGAAGTGAATGATGAAATGTTAATTCGAACAAAGAGGTCGTTGGGAAATCTATGTCGCCGTCGCGTTGAATTAAATGGATCTTTTTGAGCATTTATTATGAATTATTTTTTATCATTACCAATAAATAAGTTTATTACTTTTTAAATAGTCCTTCAAAAGAAAGTCCATTAGATGACGCTGATTAGAAAAATCGAAATAGCTCGAATAGGAAGCCTCTAAGGGAAATTTATCAAGTTTCCTAAATTTGTACACAATAATGATTTCTGAACATTGGCATAGAAGTTTCAAGGGCTTAAATGCGTTCGAAATACCATAACTACGCCACTGTACTTGTCTCAAAAACTTGTGAAAGCAAAAAAATGTCTCATCTAGTAAAACTGAAATATACAAAGTTTGAACCCAAAATCTTCATCTGTTTAGAAGATAATGTAGAAAATGTAATAATTTTTCAAAACTTCAACGTATCTCGGAAACGAAGTGATTTAGGGAAGAATGTTATATGAAAGACTCCTATTATTTTCAGAAGTTCTATCGTCTACCGAAATTATGAACGAAAAAACTGGAACACCCTGTATAATAAATAGTGTTAACTACTATGATTATTCAAAACAGATTTGGAAATCTTCTAGATCCCATGTAACAGTGAAAATTCACTTCTGTGATGCCAAATCTATCCACAGGTGAACCAGCATCTGCAACGCTCAATCAATCCGGAAACTCTATTACGTAACGCAGAATCTATCGGTGAAACCACTCCTATAACATGTTATCTCTCCAGCAAGTCGCTCCTGTAATGCGGCATGGTTTTTCCAATTTTCAGAACTCTTTGTATCAGATTATTCAGGCGAAAGTTCTTAAAATTTTCCATGAATATTGCTCCCGATTTTTTAAACAAGTTTGTTTGTGTTCTGATCCCCTGAAACAACCATCAATATTGGAACTATAATAAATTAATGTGGATTTTTCCAGTGATTAATGTTCAAACTGAAATGGCGACAAAGTCATAAATTCCAATATTATTATGAACTTCTGGAAATGCGAATTCCTACATACAAGTCCAATTCATCATAGCTGTTAATTCAGAGCTGAACTGAAATATAGTTCGAAATCCACATAAATTTAGAATTGAACGTGCATAAATGTGAAACTTCACTTTAGAATGTATAAACCCTCTCTTTGAACGAATAAACGTATTTTTGGGTCACTCTGAAAATCCTGATATAATGAATTATTCATTATTCCCACAGGCGTAAGCTGTTACTGTGAGTAGATGAATCCGCATCGTTGTGGCATTATTATACCCCATTGTTTCGTCGGTACAGGGCTGTATCCTCAGGGCAGTTTGATCGAGGACTATGACTGATTAATATTGTTTGTGGAAAGGGTTTCCGCATCATTCCGGTGTTCGACTTGTCGATGCTGATCATGTGCAGGTATAAATGATAGACTGAGATGAATGTTTTTTCCTTTCCCTTCTCAGTTGTCTATTTGTTTCAATTCAATTAATTGCACTCTTTATTGATTAAGCATTTCATTTGTAAAAGTAGACTGTGCCAATATTTAACTTTTACTTGTTTACGTAGTGATTCTTCTTATAACTAACTAATTAATCAAGAACCGAGTTCCCTTGAGACTCCTTTTTACTTCCCTGTAACGTTTTGGACGTTAATAATTCCATTTAATGATTATTTATCATCCCGATAACTGTTGTGAGATATTTAATCCACGAAAGAGACAACCTCGACCTCTGCAGTTTGATAGCTCAAGCTAAGTATGTCAATACTGTAGCGGGTGACTGCAGAAATAGAAGATTGACGCAAGAGGTCACACGTTTCGCAACATTCCGGAAAGGCGGACATCTTGAGTGTAACAGTTATCACAGTGCCCGGCTAACTAGCGCAAATAATGAGTCAGAGAAAAGAAAAATGATATATTTAGCAAAATTAGTTATATAATATAATCTACAATGATATGAAATGAATAAAAAGGAAAAGATGTATATTTGAATTTATATGAAGATAAATTCTGTTCAGTTCAACAAAAGATGAATCAATAGTTCAGTTACGTACATAATAAAAGGTTGAGTAATGATATAAAAATTACAGAGGGACACAAATAAATTGAAATATCCAAAATTAACAAAATGACACGAATAAATTGAAAACAACTTAGTTGAATATCAATGTGATATTCGCTACATAAGCTTTGAAATTTTCGTTCATCGAACTTATCCTTGTCACAAACCAACATCATTTTTATATTCAGTTGCATCTAATTAAATGGAAAATTATATTCCTTGTCAATGTCACTAAATAGAGTAATAAATATGTCAGGGCAATTATCAGAATTGTTCATATCGTTTCATTACGTCTTGTTTGACCTAGAAAATGAACCACATGTTCCCACGGGCGTAAGTTTTTCCTGAGGGATCGTTGTGACATCATGATACCCAGATGTTTCGTGGACAATTACGGGCGGTATCCTCAGGGCAGTTTGAAATCTAGAACCATGACTGACTAATATTACTTGTAGAAAGGGTTTCCGCATCAGGATTAGCCAACTTCGCTAACAGTGTTGAGTTGTCGTGTGCAGAGATAAATGATAGACTAAGATAAATGTTCTTCTTCCCATTCTCAGTTGTCTATTTATGTCAATTAAATTAATTGCACTATTTATTAATTAATCATGCTTCTAGTTAATGTATACTGTGCCAATATTCAACTTTCACTTGTTCACGTAGTCTTCCTTCTCATGGGAGGATAACTTTCCTTCATCAATTAATCAAAAACCGAGTTCCCTCAAGACTTCTTCTTTTTTTCCTGTAACATTTTGGACGTGAATATTTTTATTTAATGGTAATTTATCATCTCGATAACTGTTGTGAAATATTTGATCTCAGAAAGAGACAACCTCGACCTCTGTAGTTTGATAGCTCAAGCTAAGTATGTCAATGCAGTAGCGGGTCACTAAACAAACAGAAGATTGACGCAGCAGGTTACAATTTCCGCGACAGTCGGGGAGAGGTTGAATGAGGATGTAAAGATCGCTTTTTTGTTATTTCATAGTAATTCTCTAACTTGACAGTTCATATAGTTATGGACAGATTATTATGATACCTTGATTATTCTAATTACATATTATCAATGTGATATTCGCTATTTAAACCTTCAAATTTCCGTTTATTGAACTTATCCTTGTCACAAATCATTTTTCTTGTATTCGGTTGCATGCAAATAAATGTAAAATTATATTTCTTTTCATCGTGACTTAATAGAGTAATAAATTTTTCAGGTTAAACATCAAAATTGTTCATATCGTTTCATTACGTTTTGTTTAACCTAGCAAATGAACCATATGATTTCGTAGTGTTCCTTTGCAGCTTGAAATAACATTCGTCATAATAAATTTAATACAGTAGTGACATTTTATGCTGGAGTATTGGTGATATGAAGGAATAATTATTTGATCTGGGTAAACATTAATGAAGGCAAATTCCTCAGTTACTGCTTAATGGGAGCGAACTTGCTTATATTACTTGGACATTTGGAAACGACGATATCACTATTCCGAGTTTCATACTCTCAATACAGTTAATCAATAACCAACTATTTTCTTCCGGATTTCAATACTGTAATTTGATGAATTGTTATTCTCTGCTTTACAAATTTGCTGTAATTTAATTATTCTTTCCAAGACTTTGATTCTTTTCTATAATTTTGAATCAACAATTTGGGTAGAAAGCATAATAAGTTGTGAGATTATTCTGATTATTCCTGCTGATTCAGTTATTTGTCTCTCGAACTTGAGGCCAAAGATACTGCTCGCATTATCCATATTTCTGGGTTTAAACGCGACGTATCCTTCCTTTCTCCCTTGTCGTGTATCAGAAGGAACTCTTGGTAGAGAGCTTAGCCCCAACTCCACAACGCTCAACCAAGTTTCAAGGACGGTAAAATTTTTTGTTGGAATAACTTCATGATCAGCTGTTTGTGATTTCTGTCCAAAATTATTGTTTCAACTACTCATTATCTTCCTCAACTCGAACTATTGGTTAAAAATTCATTTTTCTCTCATAAAATTGAACCTGTAATTTCAATTTAATGTAATCGATTCAATGGAACTCTAATTTGTTCCACTATTATTTTTTTTTAAGTATTATCCTTAGTCAATCTATTGAATTAAGTTTCTTCGTGAACCAAAAAGACGTTGTTCTCAATAATAATGCCCTAAAGGAATAAAACCAAATAGTCAAGTTGAATATTGTCTTTATATTCTCTTATATTATAATCATCAACATTCATTCAACTCGTAATGCTGAAAAATCTTGATTGAGGACTCTTTCGTATCTTTTCGTGAAGCAAATGGCGCTTGAAAAAGTCTGTCCTATTCAATCAAGAATAGGTGGTGGTTAATTATTGGGTAATTAATTTAATTATGTTAGAATCTACCCAAAATGTATATTCAAGATGATAACAAGTAACTAAAATCTTGAAGAGAATAAATGAATTACAGGGAATTAGTTAAGCATAACAATTGATTAAATTACAATATTGAAATCTGAAAGAAAAAAGTTAGTGATGAGTTTACTGATTATAGTTATGCTGGAATAAGAGTTATGAAACTCGGAAAGTGATATCGTTGTTTCTAAATATCCAAGTAATATCAGAAAATTCACCCCCATAAAGCAGTATGTGAGAAATTAGACTTTATTCATGTTCACCCAGATAAAATAATTCTTCCTTCACCAATACTTCAACATAAAATGCCGCTACTGTATCAAATTTATGACGAATGATAATCAAAGGTGCTATATAAATATGGTGTCGGAATTGTTATGATTGCCTTCGAATACACATTTCCTATAAATTTAGAAATATCAATAAAGTTTTTTTCGAAAGGTTTTGTTTACCTTGCCACGTTGGAAGTATCACTCTCCCGAGAAAACGAGATGAGACTGTTGGAAATTCTACGTCAACTTCAAATTTGTACATGAATATATTCCCCTTAGGGTTGAAAGTTACTGAGATAAAATTGAAAAGCGGCGAAACTGTTCTTCAATTAGTTCCGCCACCCTCTAGGCCTTTTATTATGTCGTACTGTAGGTACCAACGAACAATCATCCAATGTTCGAAACTCTCGGACCTTTTCCTCCGATTTGTCTAATTTGACAATGAACCCCACAGCATCATCCCATGAGAGGATGCTGTCGATGGTGATATTGGAGGACTCCATAGGAGCAGTTTTACCTGACTTGATGGTGCTTTTGCCAATAATAAGTCTTCGGAGAGGAACTTTCGGAGGAGCTTTTCAGTTAAGCAATATAATGCCACACTGCATACTAGTAAAGTCGCCAAAAAGTCTCAGAACAAAAGGTATTATAGTTTTGGATTATTCTGCGTGTTTTCCCAATATCAATATCATAGAAGATATATACAGCGTGATCAGTTAAGGGCGGGCGCCTCTCGGCCATATCTCAGAACCTACTGGGAATAGAAACGTGGGGAAAAAAAATTCATCATCGAAGTGACCGTGAGAAAATCCTAGAAATTATATTTATGTTCTGTATTTTGGCGCAAAGGGGCGCAATTGAAAAAAAATATTAAAATTTGAAAAATTGAAAGTGTAATCAATTAAATCGATGTAGTTTCTAAACGACCCATTCTATTCCAGTGAAATTAAGCTTGTATGGAAGAAAGGGAACATACTTTCAATGGTTGTATCTATTGGTACACGATAGTTCCTAATAAAATTTCTAGAGGGCGTGGCTTGTGATGTGCTATGACATGATAATCGGAAATAAGATTGACTTTGCAAAAAAAACTGAAAACCGCAGATCAATATCTTTTTTCGTTTCAAACTTATAATGATAAATTTACGTTCATGACACACGAACCCAGCTTCCCCAATTCTTACCAAGTTAATACTCCAATGAGCTTCGAAACGAAATGATGCAACCTTATCTAACCTTTCTGATAATGTGAACAAATATATACCTTAATGTGAGAATTTCCGGAGAAATTTGGAATTTTAATATTTAATTTCTAATTGCGCCCCCTTGTGACAAAACTCGGAACATAAACATAATTTCCCGCATTTTCTCATGGGCACTTTGATGATGACTTTTTTTTCCACATTTCTATTCTCAGTAGTTTCTGAAATATGGCCGAGAGCCGCCCTTAACTGATCCCACTGTATATGGTAGAGAGAAGAGTTAGGATTGGTTGAAATTAACCGGAAAATGAAGAACAACTGATATAAGCAACGCATTTTTTATAGGAATCATAGTCCGAATAATCCGTTCTTGTATTTAGGCTAGATGTGTCAAAAACGATTATTGAAAAAAAATTGTTTAGATGAATTGTTTGTAATTTTCAACAGTTTTCTCATCAAAAATGACTTTTATCTGTAAAATACTATAAGAAGATTCCAAATAAGTTAAGTTGTGTATATTTATGTAACGCTATCATTCCCCTCTCTGGTTCGTTCAAAACATCAATTATGTAAGCAAAGCTTCATGCAGTTATAGAAGCAACACTAACGTTAAGGAATATTATTCAATGTGCTGGCTTTTTGTTTAAAGTAGATGGAACAACAATGAAGATAAGTTGTGAGTGTATATTCAACTAATTGCCTTTTGTTTTCTTTTCATGTCTTGCTGCGGCTGCCTTCGTTGGATTTACCAGAGCACAGTTAGAGTAAGTGAAAATTTGCTTTATCTGTTCTATTATTTTCCATTGTTTCGTTAGTTTTCTCATTAAAGATGCATTAATTTCAAAAACAATCCGACTCATTAGGAATGAAGATATTAAAGTGTATATAAATGGAAGGGTTGAAGGGAAAATGAAATTAAAAAACCAGTAGCAATAAGTTTATGAAATATTCGACGGTCGAAGCAGTTATTTTGTGGTATATTGTTCACATTATGGAACAAAAAAATAACAAAATCTACTTTTCAACCTTATGCTTACATATGATTTGACTAGATTTCTTTTAATATTGTTTGAGAGCCTACTATTGTCACTAACAGCATAGTTCTAAACGACTTTATGAAGTCATATATCACTTAAATATGAATTTCTTTTTGAAATGATGAAAAGCTCTTCTTGAAAACTATAAAGGAAAATAACCATGATAGAAGCCGTTACTTTATGGTACTTTATAATTCTGATTAAATGAAACAATAATTAGTATGTTTTTATACCTCTCTTAATAATAATATGAGAATGTAACTAGTTTCAACCACCAAGTGTCATTATCAAACACATGTAATATTAATTTTGTAAAGATTAATTATTTCAAGTATAAATAGGAACTAAAGTACTGTAATATCAAAAATTATCTTGGTCAAGGGTGGTTGTGGAATCTAAAACGTGTGTCTTACTTTACGTTTGAAATAAGTATGTCATAATTAATTGGAAGATTCTAAAAGTGCGAAATTTAGCAATTTTATACGAATATTGTAACACTCAGAAGTCTTTAGCGCTTTGGACTCCGGGATTTTCACGTGGCCTATCGAAATTAGAAGGTTCGAATTATCTAAAAACATAATTGCACGAACGCCAGACGTCCTATGTAATTAGCTATGAACGAAACCATTTTGACATATGCCTCGAGGAGCTCGCTGCGCGTAAGTTAGAGCTTATACATTTTACCTCGGTCTTGTTAATTTGGGGCCGTTTCTTGCCCCGTGCGACCGGCGCCAGTTGTAATAAACTGTTTTTGGCTATGGGCCGCTAGCTTTTATCCGCTTCGTGTATATATTAGTGGCGAGAAAATTCCCTTTGGTACGCCGCACGTTAGACATGCGTAGCTGAGATCTGAGAATAGCTCAAACTGTTTTGATTGAATTTTCCTATTTAATGGACATTTATTGAAAAAAGACGGGCCGTCGGGCATGGTCCGATACTAAATCTAACTACATGGAGCGAAAACGGCACGCGAAAAGTCGTCGTAAAGCCGTATTAGGTACAACCAGTTTGCACTTCCCTAACTCGCGTGCTACGGGCTTCTCACGTGAACGTCATTCGATTTACGGAAGATTAACTATTTCAAAACCCGGATTGTGGCTATCACGACCTCTGAAAAGGTTCAAAGTTCACATAATTATTTCATAATTTGTAGTTCATTATTGTCTTACAACTGAAATAAATAGGTATGAAATTTGTAGGTTATTGATGATGTCAGTGTGACAGTGACTTAATTATTCCAAACGTAAAATAAGACACACGTTTTAGATTCCACAACCACCCTTGACCAAGATAATTTTTGATATCCCGGTACAATTGGGGTTATTGGGATTACAATTGAGAGTAAGGGATCAACGGGAATTCCGAAACAAGTAGATCCCGGAAAAATACAGTGTGAATTAAGGAACAATTTGTGCATTAAGATAATTATTATTCATTATTCTAAGTACTATTCTAAGAGTACTTTGAAATACGAATGAAAAGATCGCTTTGGTATAGGTCTAACTGATCATTTAGGATATTGTTATAGTTTTTGACACCTTCATAAATCTCTGTTGATCCTAACGTATTTAATTTGAAACCTCTGGTTTGATTATGTAAAATGCTTAGGCTATCTAAATTGGGAAAAGTATGATCTGTTTGCAAAAAATGATTAGCAAAAGATGACGACTGAAAGAATTAAAATGTATCTGAGTTCAAAATTATGGCACGTTCTACCTATATAAGAGTTATCACAGTTTGGGCAAATTAACTTATTAGCTCCAGGTTCACTATGGTAACGCTTTCATGTTATTATTAAAAGTGGTATAAAAACAAAGTAATGGTTCTTTCATTCAACCGTTATTAGAGTATATATTATTTGGATGTAATCACAGCTTGTCACTCAGAACTGAATGTAATTAATGAACATAATATTCAAACAAGTGAGACATTTATAAAAGCAATGAAAATTTCTTCTTTTGGTTCGGTTTCGTGCCGCCATCTGGAACTATTATCATAAAATGTTACTAATCAATCTAATTCACCATTCATATGAACAAATGTGGATGAGTGGGAGCATTTATCAATTACAGAGAATAAGTTATTATTTATCTGCAAGATACAAATTTTTGATGTATCGTTTTCTTGATATTTTGGTTCTTTAATACTACTAAGAATAATTTCAATTTTTTTCTATATTCGATATTTTATTTTATCTTTATCAGAAATCGTTATGTTAATCAGTGTTTCCATGTCATTCAGGAAAGATTAGAGGAGTTTGATTAATGAAATAAAACTCTCCAAAAAGGTCTCCATATCTATCCTTTCTTGTAATTGAAAGTCAATAATTTCTGCCGTGAATGAAGAAGTTTATTTCAATTCATTTATTATTGCTTTAATCTACACTTTTGGTCAATATTCGTTCAAAATAGCGTTAAGTTTTTTTAATGGCATATGAGAGTGTCAAATTCACTCGAATGTGTCATTCGAACACGAATTTCACAAACGAAATACAAACAACATTTTTCATACAACTAATCAGTTGAGCTACTATGTTATAAAAAATATTCTATACAATTTCATTCAGGTTAATTTGCTGTCGTTATTATAGAAAATGCTTGTTGCAGTTAAAAATACTTTCAATAGAGAGGTTATAAAAATAGAGCTGCTAAACTGTCAACTTTTTTGACAGTTTGTACAAAAAGTATTTTTCACGTTGGAAAAAGGAAAGATTCGCCTAACGATAAAGAGGCTAAAATATCAACTTTTTTGACAGTTGTAATAAAGTACTTTCCAAGGTGAAAAAAGAGAAGGTTCACGTATTGATAGAGATACAAAAATGTCAACTTTTTTGGACAATTTGTACAAAAAGTATTTTTCACATTGGAAAAAGAAAAGATTCACTTATCAATAGAGAGGCTAGAATATCAACTTTAATTGACAGTTGAAAAAAAAGTATTTTCACGGTAAAAAAAACGTTCACGTATCGATAGAGATACAAAAATGTCAACTTTCATGGCGGTTTGTACAAAAAGTATTTTTCACGGTGAAACAATTTTTTTGACAGCTTATACAAAAAATGTTTATTGCTACAGTAAAATGTCTTTTTTCATCAAATCATTATCAACGGGTCATATACAGTATTATAGGGATGAGAGCATGGTATTTAGTACGCAAAGATAACTTATTCCAATTCCAAATTGCCTTTCTCCTTGTGTTAATAATGTTATTTTTTTTCAAATGGAATGTTTCTGGGAATTATTTAATTCGTGCATATGTACATCATTGATCATATTTCTATGCAATGCGAATAAAATCAAAAATTTTTACAGGACAACAGGAAGTCCACAAGCAAAATCCCCTGCAGGAAGCAGTGCAGGCGCTCTACCTCCAGAAGCTCGTACACCCACCGCTCCAGCGAACAAAGCCCTTCAAAATGTCAAGGGGGATCATCCATCGGTAAGCCAGGATGTAAGCATGATTGTTTCTTCTACTACTATTACTATTAGCTTAAAACTTTTATGATGATAAAATGCTCACACAATAAATTATCATTCGATAGTAGTCGATTATTATTAATTCGTTAAACCTTCTATTAAGAAGTATCTATCAAACAGAAAACAGTTCATGCTTGGGATAACTATGAGAAATAATAGCATCAACGGAATGCAAGCGAGAGATGATCAAGCAAATCAATCATTTTAATGAATAACATTTTTATTACTCTATAAGAACGTTCCAGAAAATATAGGGATAGATATTGATACCACACCTTTATTCAAAAAATATAGAATATTAACTTCCTCTTATTTTGGGAAAGTATATCATGTTTCCGAAATATTATCTAAATCGATTCAGAAAGGCTCAGAACGGATATTCCCTTGAAAATGTGGATTTTTCTTCAGACCGATGTACTTACTACGGATAGTGAGGGAAGAAGAAATAAATAGTTAGGTGAAAACACATCTTATATCAAATGGGGAAGGGAATGTAGACTGCCAGAGACAACTATTATAAAAAATTGGTGGAAAAAGAACAAAACGCAACTGAAAAACACTGGAACAGTATCAATGAAATCTTGAATTCCAAAACAAGAAAAAAATGGGATTGTCGCAGATCAAAAAGATGTCGCTGATGTATTCAATAACCTCTCCGCGAAAGTGGAGGAAAATTAGACAAAGAACATAAGACAAAATCCCAACTACAGAAGTAAAAAATATATAAATAAAAATTCACTCTCTCTTACACCCACGTATACCACTAAGGCTGAAAATACAATAATCAATCTAAAAAGTAAAAGTGTTTCCGGACATGATGGATTCAAACCTGAAACTCTGGAGACTGTTACAAAATTCATATTTAAGCCTTTGACGGACATCATAAATACATCCTTTGAATATGCATATTTCTTTCGATTCTAAAAAATCACTAATAACTCCAATTTTCAAAAAAGGCGATACCGAAAATGTTTCAACACTATAAGCTTACTCCACTCCTATCATTAATTTGAAAAATTTATAAAAAAAAACTTCCCGCATATCTATCAAAGTATAATATACTGTCGACATCCCAGTATGGTTTTAGAGAAAAAATCTACCATTGATGCAATCCATTCCTCGACAAAACCATTTACAAATCCCTGGATTCATGTACTCCTTCTATCGGTGTTTTTATAGATCTGAAAAAGGCCTTCGATACTGTCTCGATCACTCTATGTTTTAAGAAACTCTAGAAGATATGAGTGTAACAGCTGTAGCGCACAATCTGTTCGGAAGATATTCAACAAGTAGAACACAAAAAGTCAAATTCAAAAATCATGTAAGTAAAGAGATTAACATTAAATATGGAGTACCTCAAGGAACAGTACTGGGACCGGTGTTATTCACAATTTACTTGATCAATCCACTTCAACAGAAAATAATCTGTAGAATAAACAGTTTCGTGAACGACACCTCGAAATTTTGTGAAAATTATGACTGATGCAATCTCAAATTGAACATTGAAAATGATCTGGGAAAATTCAAAGGCTGATTCGACAGCAGATTACTTCCAGTTAACTTCGAAAAAACGGTATACTCAGCCTCCAGCAGCCATCATACATCGTTGCCTGAATACAGTCTAAATATCCAACGAGATTTTCCAATTAAACCTGCAAAAAATATACTTGGGCATTCACATTTGCAATCATTTATGATGGAACCATCAAATGAAATAGTTAACTAGAAAAACTTCAAGAATCCTATTTCGATTCAAACGAGTTAAGCCATTTTTTAGCTTCGAAAAATAATTTACCACAATTTGGCTGAGTCACACCTGAATTATGGCATTATTGGTTGGGGAGGAGTATCGAGAAATTACCAATATGCCTTCGGAATCACCCAAAAACGATTCCTCCGAGTAATGTTCAACAAACTGTAAGATATCAGATCTCCACTCATTACTGAAACACAACTACTAGATACTAGATAATTGTATATAGGAGATAGGATGCAACAATATATCAATAAAATCGGACTTATCATTCAGAACCATAGATATACGATAAAGTCGAAGAAACAATATTGTATACCAATAGCTTTCAAGAAAATAGGTCAAAAAAGTTACCCCTATTTGACACCTAAATTATTCAGTCAACTACCACAAAGAATCATGATGAAACTTCCTTAAAACGCTTCAAAACCCAACTTTTATTATTTGTCAATGAAACCATTGAAATAAAAATATACAAAATGATCGAAGGCTAAATCAATATATCCTTTAAATAAGCTATGGAAACCTCGTTTATATTCAATACATACAAGTATGTACAATACTTTTGTGGATGTTGTGAATGTTTATTCAATTTTTTTTTTGTATTCCCTCACATTGTATTACTGTACTATTATTGATGATGGATAAACGTCGTTATTATCATTATATTATCATATATAAATGACAAGGACGTGAAACTCAATCTATCAAAAATCAATTCTACTAACACAAAGACTTGCGTTCATCTCTTATTCAAAACGCACGAATCTGCAGTAGTGAATGTTTTATTTGGAGTACAGCGTCATCAATGACACAGTTACATGGAATACTATTTTCTTTTAGTCTTCAATGGCCAATAAGCAGTCTCTAAAAACCATTGTGAATTCTGAATTAATAATCTCTGGTGTATTTTGAGTTGAAAAATGGAATATATTATTTCATCCATAGGTATATTTCCTATTTCAACAAAATCGTTCAACAAATACAACAACAAAACTATGCACTGAGGTGAACTCAAAAATAAAATGGTAGATTAACAACCTTATGATGAAAGGTCGTATAGCCTATTAGGATAGAATACTTGCCTGCGGCTCAGTAGACTCGGCTTCGATTCCCAGAAGTGGCGAATCTGCTTTTGTACATTTTCTTATAAACATTATTGAATTGAATATTATTCAGCTGTGTAAAGATAGTGAAATGAATAATTTATTTTATTCACTATCTTAACACAAATGCGAAGAAAATATTATAGAATGTGAAACAATTATATAAAAATCAATATATTTGCCAAGAATAACTTTGTAATGCACACTATTTATCTATTCTCCAAGCGGCAACACATTTGTAGTTGTGTATTCGAGTGGAACCCTCGAAGTGGGAAGCTGTGATTTCATTCAAATGAGACTTTAATATGCTTTAGGAAGAGTTTTTATCCTTTCGGGAGAAAAGTAAAGTAAGCATCAATAACATTTCTTCCATTGGTAGATACATGAAAAATGAAAAAACTTTCCGAAACTCGTTTGCTGCGGCTCTCATGTTTATTCCAGAATCGGATATTGCTGTTACGTTCTGGTCTTATCATTTAGGCCTTTCCGTTACTTTCGAATTTGATGATGTTGGATATCGACAGTTTCAAAATGAATAACAACGAATTTAAAAACAAGATATGTATAGAAAATGCTTACAATGCAATGTTCTTGGGAATTCTACGGCAAAATTTTGAATTTCCGGGATAGACAAATATTTTACGCTACCTTTATTGATAAATACACCCCTGTTTGCAATCTCTTCGCATTCATTATGTTCGTGAACGAAGACTTTGTTCCAAATGATTGATATCGTCTATCGCAAATAATGAAATACAATGAAAGACAACGTTGAACATTTTATGTCGACGATAAATCACGGACAAAATATCAATTCATAAGATGTGATTAATATTGTAGAGTTCGACACTTTACTGCGACTACTATCTGAATTTGAATAATTATTGAAGGAGTATTCATCTTCTGAAGCATTCTATCATCATCTCAAATTGAATCCCTTTCCATTGAAATGGAACCATTAAATGTCTCGATGTTGAAATGTTGATGTATATTTCTTTCTTTATTAGGTTTTCTATTTCCCGTACTGATACCAGATACCTATTCTTCGAGTTTATGTAAAAAGGCATCCCTTGTTGTAACCACCGCACTATATCTGAACCTCATACTCATTCATTCATTGATAGTTAGTTTTATTAGGTATTTTTCATGTGAAATAATTATGTTCTTTGTAACTAATACAGGGTTTGGCACTACTGTGTCGAAATTCGATATATCCGTTATTATGAGAGATATCAGATTAAATTGTAGACAAAAACATTTCGAAATTATTTTCATATGTACAGGTTGTTCCAATTTATGTGAAAATTATTGCTTGCTAGTTCAACGCGGCCTGTATACAAATCATTGATCTGGGATTTCTTGCAGACACAACTTTTTGACATTGGTCCAGTTTTATTACAAACTAGCATTTTTTTCATTATTGCAATTACTGAATAGAAGGGAAAGTCGAACACAAGATCACCTTGTATTTTATTACAAAAAGGAAAAAGACAGATTTATGATATAAAGTTACGAACCGTAGCATATAAATGGCGCTTCTACGTGTAGATTCAGATTCCTGTAATGATTCACCCCCTAGTAGTTACAGATTCCTGTGATGGTAGACCCATATAGTAACTAGCATCATAACCGCTCGCCGATATAGGTATGGGCTTCTACATATAGTTACAGTTCCTTATAATATATCTCTTTCTAACACATTCAATTCCGCAGTCTTTCTTTCTCATACACACGCATTCATCTGTACCTGTGCTCGTATAGGTGTTGCTACTCTACTAAATTGCACTCGACTTAATAATATTTATAAAGATTCCCACAGTCTCTAATCGTTATATTATTAGATTATCGATTCCATTGTTTCATCTAAGTTAGCAATGCCAGCATTTATCAATTAATGAAAACATAATACTGCTGTCACCAAATTTTGTACATGCTGTTCAGATTATGAAATACCTTGTTGTGTTAGAATGAATTAATTTTATTGATTGCGATAAGTCTTCTATTGTTCTATTTCTTCTGAAGAAGGTAAGAAAGTATCAATTTTTACCAATGGACAGAACCTTATGGAATTTAGGTTGTGGGTCTGAATGGTTCAGTATCGTAGGTGTTTTGAATCAGAACTCCCCACTCAAATACTTGGAGAGCTATTGAGTAAACTGTTCAAACCTATGAAAGAGTTATCAAATAGGAAAAAGGAAGTGGTTTACATGGACTTTTCGGTACATAGTACATCTTTTTCCGAAAAATGCACCCCTCGGAGTATAGTCATTTTAGAGCAAAAAGAGAGAGGAGTTGAAACTATGTAAAAAGGCACATAGGAAATCATACCTCAAAATAATTAGACATCATTTGTTGTCGGAAAATACAACTATAACTTTTTTCCAAGAAGAAATATTTTCCGCCTTTTCTGAATGAAACGTAAAACTGTCAGGTTGAGTTTGAGAGGGGTACGAAATGAAGGGTGGATCCTGAACCTTTGGAAAACAGAAACGATTGCTCAGAAAATGAAAAAGTGTAAAGGAAAATCCGGACATATATTTTTATACTCTTTATAGTGAAGGTGCCAAGTGAAGTTGGCTAGTAAGCGTGTTCAAAAAGCCATGTACATCAATATACTTCCTTATAATGAAATGCCAAACTTTGGAATCAGATTAAATCTTCATTTTGAGATAGTTTCAACTTCGCTTAGAAAAACAGTAGAAAGCGTAGAGGGCACAGTGCACATCCACTTTTTTGGATATATTCATTTTTGGTTGGGAGTGGAATAACCTTGCTCGAGGAAAGTAATATTTGAAAGATTATTTCTAACACATTAGCATTATAGTGTTGTGAACTCTTATAGTTCATTAAATGTGTAGCTCCCATTACATACAAATTTTTCAAATGTCAGGTTAAATTACTGGTGAAATGATTATTCCACTGCAAGAATATAGTCCCCATATATGTTTAATGTTAAATGTTGCCTGATTGTTATGACTTATGACTCTCTGTAACATAGATGTGAATGATCTGTTTGATGTTCAATGTTATAAAAGGTACGAAACCTCATTTACTAGTATATAGTATTTTTACGATCAAAATGATGCTACGTCATACATAGTTACTTTTGTAACCGATGCATCCAACAATTTCTCTAAGTAGGTATGTGCCATGCTATCTTCGTCAAACCAGGTATAGGTATTTGAATTTTACAGTTGGCAACACATTTCAGAGTTGCAGATATAAATTACACCTTTCTTGATTGGACATGATGGTTCATATATTTATTGTGAATCTGAATTTTGTTAGAATATGACTTCAAAAGTACAGAAACAATTCTTCCCAGGACTGCAATACTACATTCTACTCACATTTAAGCTTTAGACTTCAGCGATAAGACTCACATTACGTTGTATGGTATGTACAAGAAACAGAACACAAATAAAATATACTAGAATCAGTAACAGTTTTCAAACAGATGAAACAAAATAGTGAATTGGTTCTGAATGATCAGATAGATATTTATCATCAACCAACAACTAATAGCTTCGGCAATACAGCTTCCGGAATTTCGTGTCGAGCGTAGGCTTTACATGACAATCCTGCACTGTTCATTTACGTTAAGAATGATATGACGTCATACTTGGTTACTTTTCAAACAATTTTTCTAACTAATTGCCGCACTATCTTCGTTAAAACAGGTATGATTCATTTTCACAGTCGGAAACACATTGTAACATAGCTCTCCCTTTGGATGAATCCTCTTGGAAAGATTTCGTAAACAAAATGAATAAATCCACACCAGTCAAAGACATATGGTCTAACATTAAAAAATTGAACGGTGCTCTTAATTCTTCTAACAGTCAACCGTATATTCTAGGAGAGTGGTCAGAAGAATTCTTAGACAAACTAGGCCCTCCCTCCACATATGAAGCGAACAATCCTATTGTCAACGTTAATTCTATATTTTCTTCTGAAGATGAACATTTTTTTCGAAACTTTTCAATGGAAGAATTAAATTTCTGTCTTAAAGCTAACTCAAATACTTCTCCAGGGTTAGACAAAATCCATTATAATATGATCTCTCGATTACCACCTATCACGTTAGAATACATGATATCGGTATTCAATACCATCTATAAAGACGGCGTTATTCCAGACTCTTGGAAAGACTTTGTGATTGTGCCAATTCTGAAACCTCAAAAAGAAGCAAACAAGGTTAATTCCTACAGACCTATAGCTTTAAGCTCTTGTGTCCTTAAAACATTCGAACGTTTAATTAAAAACAGGTTGGAATGGTGGCTAGAATCCAAGAACAAAATTCCTCCTTCACAATTTGGTTTCCGTGAGTCTAAATCCACGTACGATGGTATACTATTGTTAGTAACCGACATCTATAAAGCCTTCCAAGAGAAGACATTTTTATGTTCTGCTTTTTTAGACATCTTTTCGGCTTATGACTCAGTCAATCTCAATATCCTTCAAAATATATTAGTGAAAATAGGCGTTCCTGTTAAATTTGCACATTTTGTTAAAAATCTGTATTCCAATCGTAATATTATCTTGAAAATTCAGAACAAATTAGGTTCACAAAGACGTACGTCACAAGGTTTACCCCAAGGAAGTATATTGGCACCTATTTTATATATTATATATGTCAACAGTTTACATTCTCTCTGTATTAATAACAACATCTGTATAATACAATTTGCAGATGACATATGCATATATTTTATGAATGCTGATATTAATGTCTGTTTAACAAATATTCAAGATTTCATTAGCATAGTTAGTGCGGGCCTATTAAAACTGGGGTTATTGATTTCGCCTGAAAAATCAAATATATGTGTGTTTTCAAGAAGACGTAGTAATGTTCAGTTCAATATTTCTCTGAATAACACTATTATCCCACTTAAAAATGAAATAACTTTTCTTGGCATTCATTTGGATAGCAAATTACTCTGGAATGTACATATAAGCAGAATTTTAAGGAAATGTGAAAAAGGTTTGAACATATTAAAATTCGTTGCTTACACAAATTGGGGAGCAGATCCACGTATTTTATTGATGTTTTACAAGAATTTCATCAGGTCCTCATTGGACTATGGCTGTTTATTTTATAGTGCTGCAGCCAAATCCCATTTATCAAAATTAAATGTTCTACAAAATAAATGCATGAGAATTTGCTTAGGTTATCTTAGAAGCACGCCTATAGATGTAATGTTGAACGAAGCTAATGAAAGTCCTCTTCAAATAAGAAGAAACTACTTAGCTCTCAAGTACATATCAAAAAAATATGCATCTCAAGCTAGTTTCTTAAATAAACTTCATAATTTCTGTACGTCGTCCTTGACTCATGTATATTGGATTAACAAAAAATTACCAGCTATACTCGAATTTTATGAAGAATTTTTATCGTTTAGAGAAATTTCGTTTACTAGCAACTATTCTGGCATGTTTGGCATTGACTTTGATGCTTCTAGACAGATCCCTAACATAATAATCCCTAAGTATGACTCAATCTGCAACAGTACTATCAAAGCCCATTTTAATTCTATTATGTCAAATTATGTTACAAGCTACAAAATCTATACAGACGCTTCCAAATCCTTATCGGGTACCGGTCTAGCTAGATATGATGTTCATAGGAATTTTAGTAACTCCTATAAAATAAATAATATGTTCTCTATTTACAATAGTGAATTATTAGCTATATATGAGGCTCTAATTTATTTCGAAGAAATTCATGTAAATTCTGATTTAATAATTCTATCAGACAGTTTGAGTAGCTTACTTTGAATAAAAAACTTGAGATTCAACTCTCATTCTTCCTACATTATCTATATGATCCTTCAAAAGGTAAACCAAATTAGGCAATACAATAAAAATGTTACCCTTCTATGGGTTAAGGCTCATTGTGGTATACGCTATAATGAGGTGGTTGACCAATCAGCCAAAGAAGCTACCAACCTAGTAAATGTGCAATCCTTTAAGATTCCTGTTAACGATATCTTTAGTCACATTAATCGTTTATGTACATCCAAATGGAGCATGTTATACCAAAACTCGAACACTGGCAGCAATTTTAAATCTTTTATCCCAAAAGTGATGACTCATTCTTGGTTTTCAAATATCCTAATTGAGAATTCCTTAACCAAAGCCTTTATCAAGACCATATGTCGAATTAGATCTGAACATGCAATCTGTCCTCAATATTTATACAAAATTAATATAAATGAAGATCAATTGTGCACTTGCGGCGCTATTGGTTCACTTACTCATGTAATCCTATACTGCCCTAATAATGAAGCCCAGAATAATATTTTTTTAAATAAAATTCACTTGTTCAATATAATTAAACCAATTAATTTGAATTCTATCGTCTTTTGTGAACATTCCAATGCACTATTGGAACTATTTGATCATATCCGAAATATAAACATGGTAGTATAATAGCTGTCTATTGTTATTATTTGAGGTTAGTTGTTGTTATAATCCCATCATAAATCCTTCCGTGGCCCAGTATTGTATGTGTATGAAGAGTAAATGCCACGATGGGTCCCTTGGCCAATTGTGTCCTTGTCTTATTATATGTTATCCTATGTTAAACTTCACCTTGCATTTCTTCGTTGTCCGTAATTGGTTTATAGGTTGATAGGTTAAATTTGTTCGGTATTATGGTATTTTTATTTCTATCGAAAAATGGCTACATAAACAAGAGGCCAATATATTGAGATACACACACACACACACCCTTTGGATGAAATTCTATAAACTTTACCTAAGGAATTTATGTTATTCCCACTACTCAATCTATTCATTCATTGACAGTGTGCCCAATTAATTTAGAGAAATATGACATGTTGGAGTTTGATCCCAATCAATTATTAGACGAACAAACGTAAAAAATATCATAGACACTCACCCTTTTAATTCACAAGACACTTAAGATTTAAGACAGTGGAAGGTAAAAGGAAGGAAAACGCTAATATTGATCAGATTAACAACCATGGATTTTAATGAAAATTATAATTAAATCGATAATGATAATGATGAAAGAATGTCTACGATAATTGAAGATAATAAAAATGAATATTATAATTAACTTTATCACTAATAAGAATAAAAATAAGAATGAAACCCAAACTCAAATCAAACAAACCTAGACAATCTGAATTAACTAAAAGCCAGAAATAAAACTGAGATTATTAAACTGATACCCAACCAGGATGAACCTAGAGAATCGAACCAAATGAGCTGAATTGAATGTATTATTGAATTTGAACTCTGATTTAGGGTAATCCACCCTTCTTACCGAAAGCACTCTAAAGAAATTCAATTTTAAGTGTCACATGATTTCTCAAGAGAACAATTCAAGTTAGAAAATATAACTGAAGGTTTCAAGCATCGCCCCCTGGTATTTGTTATGCGTCATTCAGAATGTTTTCGGTGGAGATTTCTATACATATTCAACCTTTTCTAAATATTACTAAATGATTTGAATGTACATATCATTTCAACTATAATCAATACTATATTTAATTGCAAATTTGATGATTAGATACTAAGTTACGTCCCGATTCACGTGTGATACATTTTGATTAATTGTGTAATTTATGAAAGAAATACGTTTGAAACTTCCATATAAGGTCTGCAGTGAGTCTGGAAAAAGCTCACTACCTAAGCATCTCCAGATGATTAACATTAACATTCATTATAGCTAACATTCGTTATTCATCTTGACATGCTTATGATTTCCTTCAGAA
Organism: Endomychus coccineus; assembly: GCA_958510875.1. Lineage (NCBI taxonomy): Eukaryota > Metazoa > Arthropoda > Insecta > Coleoptera > Endomychidae > Endomychus > Endomychus coccineus. The sequence goes on along the minus strand of OY294070.1, from coordinate 32,296,721 downwards.
CAAGAATCTTCTGGAAATTATTGAGTGTGATCTAATTTGTGTTTATTTTAGCAATCATTTTACCATTCCTCGCGCTTACATTTGTTATTGATACTGAACAGAAAACATCCACCAACATCTATACGGCCAACAAGCACCCACAAGAAATGTCATATATAATAAAGGTTAAGTAGGGACAATATACCTACATTATTATAAGAACTTTGACCTACTGTTGTTGATCTAGCTAAAAATGCATGAGCCGCAACCCTTATACTTAGCAAATAATATTGTTACCTGGAAAATATGACCAATGAAGTCCTCTGCCTACTGTCTTATCACATTTTCAACCTCACCCAAATTTTGGGTATAATTAACCACTACAGGAATCGGGGATCAAGTTGGCACAGATGGTAGTTCGCCGGAAAAATCAGTGGCTATGTGGAAATAGGCTAGGAAAACCAACACCAGGAATATGTGTTCTGTGTTATTAGAGGAACTAAGCATAGTGTTCAAGGCATTGAAGTAATAATCATTATTTTGAGGTGCTAGTGCAATGACCTCAAGTTTAAACATCAATTTTAAAACTCACAACAGCAATTCTATACAAATAAATGATATCGATTCGAAGCTATGCTCTTCCTATTCTGAAGCTTTGTTTCAATACCTATTGTTAATTAAACTCTGATGAGTTTATTAATTAATGATGATTATGTTTGAATTCTAAGTTTTAATTTAAATTTCAAATTTCCAGCTAGCTCTTTATTTATTTTGTTTTGATTTTAATTTGATTTGTTTTGATTGATTTGAATTGAATTAATGATTTATACGTTATATGGAATTAAACACAATATTTTAATTTGAATGCTATAAATTTATATTTCAATTATCATTGACTCTGTGTAATTATCTCAGGTTTACAGATTTCACAATTTTACTTTTAGTTATATCCAATAATATGAGAACTAATGTTGGCAATGTTCAGTTGAGTTTATGTTTTCTTGGTTATTTGAATATTCACTACAAAACAATGCTCTGCTATTATTACACTACACAGGTAAACTACGTTGAAACTTCTTTATAATAAAGGAACTGTTGATAATAAATTGTTAACTTGTTTTATTCTTCCAAGATATAAAACTTCTTCTATAATGAACTGGAATTTGCTATCGAAGAATAACTATTCTACGATGCTACTGGAATAATTGGGGTTATTATAACCTTAAACGTTGCTACGATTACTCAGGAACACTACTTTGGTCATTCTTGTAACTGACATAACTTTTTAATTGTTGACCCTTTGAAGTATGTAATTTGTCTCGACCAATCAGAATACAGTATTCTAGAAATTTTTAATTATTGAAGATTTTCAAATTATTCAAAGTGATGGTGCATTCTGCTATTTAAATTAATATTGCCAATATTTTTCCACATATTTTGATATGAGATAACCTATGATTAGGTTCATATTAACTTGATTATTTTTATTCTTATGTCAATTTTGACATTTGTCAATTCTTAAATCTAATACATAATATAAAATATAAATAACAATTATGAAACATTGTACAACTCAAATTCCTTATTACTATCTTAAATCTATAACTTATTTTATTAGCTAATGCTATCTTTTGATAGTTTTTGATTCATTTCAATAATGATTTCCTCCTTCTTATCACTGTACGTTTATCCACTTTCACTGTTTCTTCTTTACACTTCTCATTCTATATTACATTCTGGTTTATTTTGTTATTCATTGTTTAATATCTTATACTAGGTACCTATAATTGAACTTTAAATAATGTTTTTAATTCCATATTTTATATATTTTATCTTAACGAAATAATAAATAAAACTACTTTGTTTTACTACCACTGATATTTAATAAAGTCGTTACTATAGTGTCAGTCTGAAGATGACACGTTTAGTGTTGAAACTATAGTAACGACTATATTAAATATCAGTGGTAGTAACACAAAGTAGTTTTATTTATTATTCCGTTAAAATGATGAACTATCACAAAGTAACGGCTTCAACAATTGAATATATTTTATCAATCTTTTCTAATTTTAATGTTTCGGTAAGTTCAAATTTTATCATTTTATGTTATGTAGGAAATGAAATCAGAACACTGTATTAGAAACTATTAGTTTTCAGAAGTTATATTTCTTATATTGCTTATGAACCTCTTGTAAGATATATGCAAGATATAACAGAAATGAATCTTGTCAAGAATAATTTCTTCATATTTCCACTCGGTTTTAGCTCAACTAGTGAGTGATGAATGTGATGCTACCAAAGTAAGTAAGCTCTCTATTTCATAGTATGTTTAACAAACTTCACCCATATTAATATCATTGAAACGTAAGCATGCGGAAAGAAATTAACTTCTCTTACACATGATCAAAGATAAGTAATATGAAAGATGAACTTCCAGCTTGTATGGCTCCAAAGATGGATTCTAACTTAGATATTTGTTGAAATATTATATTCATCCTACTAAATTAGTATTAGTGGGATAATCGAAAGTAGATTTGGACATCGTGCATTGATTTGAATATTTTCTTAATCGGGAATTTTGAGTGTTTGTTTCCATGAATATTAATACTCACTACCGTCCAATATCATCAATAAACAATATATTGTCACGTTTCCGACTTTACCAAATTCAATCATTACCAATCCATATTTTCCTTCAATATTGTAAATCATTTTCATTCCTATTATAATCTTTCAGATATTTCATTTAAAAGTATTATCTTATTAGGAAACTTACTTCAAACAATTTTCTGTCAGTCGGTGTTAATTTCATTCTCAGATACTTTTATATTGCAAATGATAAATTAAACTGTAAATTCAGCATTAGGGTTCATTCTGCCGTACAAGTTCATTTACCGTGCGAATCCTGAATGGCTGCATTTCATCAATAAAGTTTATATAAGTCACCGACAGAGGAAGAGTGGGATATTCGAACTTTCTTCTCGCGTGTGTACACATCGATGTTGATAATGTAAGTGACGTTTTTTTATTCACATTAAATGGAGACTTAATGATTTTGAACTCATTTCAAAACTATTCATCATCATGTCTTTTAAATTAACTAAACTAATTTTGAAATTATTTATCATTGTGTTTTATTAATCAATTTATGTTATACAAAATTTGACGTACTCATTTTGAATAGCATCGTATTCTATTTTGATCTGTTAATTTGTTTTAGTAAATTCTTTTGAGCTAGTTTTACCAATGTTGTTTATTTCAAATTACGTTTGATATATCTCAAACAAGAACCCTCAGGGATACGCCATGCCTCTCGCCCCCAAACCAATATTCATTTAAAAACATTCAGCTCCACCAAAAAATAGCACGTGGCATGGCGTATCCCTGAGTATTGTTGTTTGAGATATATTAAATCTACTCACTAGTAGAAAAATCGCGTATGTTCATTTAAACGAGTTTTTCTCGATATTTTGAGAACCTCAACGGAAGCGCTTTGTTTGTTTGCAGCCAGAAAACTATGCAGGAAGGACAAACAAATTATTCGCAAGGGAGTTGAGGCTAAAAGAAACGCCGCAAGGTCGCGTGTTTTCAAATGAATATTGGTTTGAGCACGAGAGGAATGGCATAACCCCGAGGATTCTTGTTTGAGATATATTAAATAACAATAGCTCATTAACGAATTTACTTACTATGCAAATCGCGTATGTTCATTTAAACGCGTTTTTCTCTAAACGGTGAGATTTTGAGAACCTCAACGGAAGTGCTTTGTTCGTTCACAATAGGGTTGTAAACCAGGAAGGTGTGCAGGGAGGACAAACAAATTATTCGCAAGGGGGTTAAGGTTAAAAGCAGTTGCGGCTCGTGAACTTTTTGAGAGAGGAGGCTGGACACAAAACGTTTTTTTTTAAATATACTCTACTCAGCCAATTAATTTAACTTTTGCACAGCGACCGTACCAGCTACTTCAGTGACAAAATTAATTGTTGCCCAGCAAGAACCAACGTGGAGGTGTAGAGTTTCTCTTGGCAAAACATTTTTTGTTCGTTTTTTTGTTTTTAATTTTTTTTTTTGGATTTTTGATATTTTTTATTTTTTTTTAATTTTTCATATTTTTTTCATTAATTTCACAAACTTTTTTTACATATTAACGGAATTCTACGGTCTTTAGTTTGCGAAAAATGATCAATAATATTATCATAAAATGTATCATTTTGTTTTAAGTGTTTTACTAAATCTTTTTCAATAGATATCAAACTAACATTGTATAAACGATTTTGGTCCATTGTATTTCGCATGTCAGTTTTAATTCGTTCGAGAGTAGAACATGATCTCTCCACCGATGCCGACGTGACAGGAATGGTGACTGTCAAACAAAGTAGTTTATAAAACTGAGGTAAAACTTGTTACAAATCATTGTCTATCATATATTTCATCATATCCGCGTGACTGTCGTACAGGCCTAAAATATCTTTATCCGAGTATATAACGCATAATTCATTGTGCAGTGTTATTTTATCAAAAAATTTATATTTGAGAACTATATTATCTAAAAGTGTATTAGGAAACTCTTTTGAAAGAGATTCGAAAAATCTTCTATTCGTCAAGTCGAAAAACTTCAAAATATGTAAATCGGAAAATCGAATCTCAATTTGACCTTTAATAGTATCTAAAATTTCATAAAAAAGTTTGTTTATAATGTAGTTTCATGTCTACCAAATTATATGTTTTCCTCCTTTTCGCGGGAGGAGCCTCATCGGTTGAAAAATTTTGAAATAAAATATTAAAATGAAATTCTGTATTACGGAAACTTGCAATTTTATCAATGAGATGTTTCAAACGATCTCTTGAATAAATTATATCAGTGAATTTATGTTGTAAAATTTGAAAAATAAGATCAGTTTGTTCAAATATTAATTCAAAAGTATCAAGAAAAAACAAAAATTCTTCATTTCCTAAATAAGATTTTAAACCAACAGCAGCATTTAATGAAACCTGATCTGTCGAAAAGTCATCACTGTTATATAAATCAAATGTTTCAATTAATTTGTCTTGATTTTTGTGAATGGTAAACACTGCACGTGTTGTAAAATTCCATCGAGTTGGAGCATTACAGGGAATTCTTTTTCCTACTATGTTATTCAAAATTTCAGTTCGTTTGGTGGTTTTGCTAAAAAAATTTGAAAATGACGATAAGTTGGAAAAAAAATTCTAACTTCCTCAATGGAATAGCATGCATTAATTTTGGAATGCAGCAACTTAGGATTCGCACATTAAATGAACTTGTCCGGCATAATAATCAACCCTAATGTTGACATTACAGTTTTACTTATTATATGCAATATGAAAGTTATCTGAGAATGAAATTAATACCGACTGACAGGAAATGGTTCGAAGTAAGATTTGTAATCAGATAATACTCTGAAATAAAATGTCTGAAAGATTATAATAGGAATAAAAATCATTTACAATATTGAAGGTAAATATGAATTGGTAATAATTGAATTTGGTAAAATCGGGAACGTGACAATATCAAAAATAATGGAAAAATGTTCAAACAGAATCAATGCATTTCTACAAAAAATTCGATACATAATCAGTTTGGCTTTCATGCAGGGATAAGTGCAATAGATTCTGTACAGACGTTAAGCCCGCACATATGAGATAATTTTAATGTTAATGAGGAAACTCTTGCTATTTTCTTGACCTTCAAAAAACATTTGACACAGTATTGCATGCAAAATTATTGAAACAGTTGGAACACATAGACGTTCGCCTTGGTGTGCTTCAACTAAGAGAGAATTTCTCGATCGAAAGACATCAACAAGTCCTGATAGGAGGCACATTAAGCTCCACATAAATACCTAATCAAAACCGGCATACCCCAAGGGACGATATTAGGGCCAACACTCTTCCCTATATTTATCAATAATCTTCTTTTACTCAGAAACTATACAATCTTGTCTTATGCAGACGAGACAGTTGTAATATGTGAGGGCACAACCTGTGATGAGGCTTGGGATAGAGCACAATATAAAATAATATAAAAATATAATATATGTGTAATATAAAAAATTGGTTGGATGCAAATAGTTTGAGATTGAACAATTCCAAAACTGAATTCATAGCATTCTCGCCAACAAAAGCAGGACAGGCACTCATCTTGGGAACCTTAAAAATAGAAAACTTCTCAAAAAAAAGTGAAAAAACTCATATATAGATTTTATTCCCTCAGGAGCATACTAAATAAGAAAATACTATTGACTATTCATAACAGTCTGGTTGTATCAATCTCATTTCACGGTGTTAATGTTTGTGTCTCTGCATATCATCACCCCTTGAAACCATTACAAATTATAGAAAATTATGTCGTTAGAATCATTATTTCGATCCTCGCAAGGACAAGCATTAAACCTATATTTATACAAAAAGCATTACTAAATATTGGGAGTCTATACATGTTCTCAGTAATCCAGTCAATGAATAAACAAAATAATGCTGCAAAAGTAAATCATCTCTACACAACTAGAGCCATACAGAATAAGGAATATAAATACAAAAAATTTATTAAAGCTGCTCTTCAGAAAAGGAAAGATTTTATTGGTATAAGATTGTACAATTCACTACCTGTATTGAAGAGCGCTACTAACACAGAGTTTGAAATTCGACTAAATTATACATTGTACAAAATTACAATTCATTAAGCTCATTACTCGAATAAAACCCGACATCGTTCCACCATATTTCAGTATTTTTATCTTTTGTATTCTGTATTTTATCTTCTCTATTTCAACCAGATTTTTTTTTACTTGAAATGTACACCTACTACGATTGGAAACAAGACATATCTGAAGGGTTTTAGTATAGAATCAAATGCCGGCGCAGCACGAGATTTTCGCATGTACCACTGATACATGTAAAAATTGTAAATGTGATTTGAAAATAATTTGAAATTCGAAATTTGAAATAAAGTTAACATCACAGTATAGTATAATATCCCCAAGAAATTCATCATGAATTGGATAATATAAACATGCAACATATTTGTTATTGTATTATATAGCATGGCAAATAATGAGTTGACAAAGTTCCGACCGTGAGTGCATGACATACGTGTCAATCTTGGCACCTAGGTCAACCTTCGCCAAACTATAGCATGAACTATCATGAGGGGAGGGAGGCTTCTCCATTGAGAATAGATATTTAAGTACACTAGATGATAGTAAGAATAGTAAGAAGTAGGTTCAGAAAAATCAGTAAGTTCAGTAAGTTCAATAGAGAACAGTTAGTTCTTGGTCAATATGACGTTCGTTGCAAGGCAAAGGAGGAACCCTTGTTCAGATATTATAGGGAAAAACTGCCATCTCTTCCATCAGTTATTATAATGAACTAATATTACAGAAAAATCTTGACTTCCTGATGGATTCCGCATCTCAATAGCTCGTCTTGATGTCGACGTTTCGCCAACCATTAAAGGTGGCATCTTCAGAGCAGGTTTGACGCTTGAACTGAAACTGGTAAAGAGTAGGAAAGGGGAATCCCTTGTTCGAAAATTTCACTTCACACATATTCACACAAAGGCAGGGTCAGGTGCCGGAACGGAGTTAACCACCCGAATAAAGGCAGTGAACTGTGTAGCGTGAAGGAATTTTCCTACAATAAATACGGCTACAGAAACCAGTAGAACCAGTTTCAGTTCAAGCCTCAAACCTACCCTGAAGATGCCACCTGTAATGATTCGCGAAACGTAGACATCAAGTCGAGCTATTGTGACGCGGAATTCATCCGGAACCAAGATTTTTCAAATTTAGCTATTCGCGGAAGTCTACTATTGAAGTCAATATTATAGAATTGAAGCTGAGAATAAATTTTCCATATCTTCATCCAAAATCTCCCAGTGGAATCGGAAACAGTATATTACCGTACTTATTTTGTTTTCTTCAAACATTTGATAAACACCATCAGTTTGATTACATTTAAGATTATAAATAATTTGCCTTATTTGATATAATAACTGAAGAACTCCTAATTATTTTTGTAAACAGTTTATCCAACCAAATCTTTGGTTGTATTGAAAACATTGAAACCTGCTCAACCTGGCAACAATGACTGACCTTGATCAATGACGTCACATCATTCTTAACGTAAACGAACAATACCTTCAAACGAACGCAAGAATAATTACGGCAATAATGGCTCAAGAAACAATATAGAATAGTGAACGTGACGTTGAATCGATAAATATAATAGTGTACAAACGTGACAGTCTAAATTCATTTCTAGAAATTGTACAAAAGGTTATGCCCTACATTCGAGCTAAACATAGCTACAAAGATGTGAATCTCATTTGGACGTACCGCATCGTAAGTGGAAGTAGGCTTATGTGAATTTATTTTGTTCCCGCAGACAACAAAAAACAAGTGAACGCCAGAAACAACGAATGTAGGGCAAATAATGGGTCTTTTATAAGGAAACTTGAGCAAACTCGAGATAAAGTTTTGGGATGAATATATTTTTCTTGTTCGAATGAATCTACTGCGTATAATACAGTAGGCCCACGACGTCCTAATCAAAGAATTCGTGGTTGAGTATATGTTTTACATTTGTACAGTTCCGTAAAATATGTATTTTAGTTTTTATATACAGTTTATGGAAACGAGAAAATGAATCGGACGCTAAGTTTCCCCTTCAGAGGATGTCAATATCCCCGAAATAACATTGGATACATAGGGAGGAACTAAGTAAAACAGAAAAAGCTTCAGGGAATGAGAGGGTTGCAAGCGAGGGGCGTTGCACAGGTCAAAAAACGTACAAAACTTCCCTCTGAAACGGAAGGGTGTACGGATAGAAGCGGCACAGGACAAATGCCACGCTGTAGCAAAACCGCCGCAGTTAACCCTAAGGCACCGGATGGTTCAAAATAGGTAGCAGCAAAAGCGGCACTCGCACGACAGGGTGTCTCCATAAACTTAGTCAAATTTGTCCAATACACTATGATTTATAATCTTAGTGAACTGGGAAAATGTATAAAATTTATTAGCCATCGCATATTACTAAAATCTTAAAACGGCATACAAAACTCGGTAGATTTTACCCCTAATCGCCTCTACTGAAATTTCAAATGTAAAATAGGAGATGTTTGAAGTTGATTGAAGGTTAACAAACAAAAACTAGGGAACAAGTATCAAAATTTTATTCCTTTCACTCTTCTAAATATAATTACTGAGAAAGTACAATAATATTATTACTTCATAACTAGAAATATCCTACAATTATACGCAATATACATATACAGGATCCCAGAGAAAAATAAGAAATGTTTGGAAAAGTATGGCATAAATGTTGCGCATAAAGCTATTAACTGTCTGTAAATATTTTTTTCAATCTAAAACAGTTAATACCTGAGGATAATCAAGCACACACGGTATACAAATTGAATTGTTATTCCGATGAGACTAACACGAGAATCTGTGAACAATATTGACGAAAAAAAATGTGTAGCCATAAGTCTTCTGCAGGTTGTTTACCATTTCATACAAACTTGGTATGTTTCCTTCCAGGTGGAAAACAGCTAGAGTGCAACCAATTCTGGAAAAAGGGGAAGATGACCCTTCCAACTAATCATAGACCCATTTCATTATTATCTGTGACCTCTAAAGTGATGAATAATCAAATCTAATACCTAGAGAGTTACAAAATTGTAAATGAGCGGTAATATAGCTTGCCTACGTAACACATGTATGACAGAAATCTATTGAAAAACATGAAGAATCTTCAGCTGTATCATTGGATATATCCAAAGGATTTGACCGAGTCTGGTACAAAAGCCTTCTTGGGGAACTTCCGTCATATGGTTTGCCGCCTCAAATTTGTCCCTTACTATCGAGTTTCCTTTGAAATAGATCGCTCACTGTGGTGGTTGACAGAGTATCCTCCGATACAATGGCTATCAACGATGGTGTTCCACAGGGAACTATATTGGCACCAACTTCGTTCCTGCTCCATATCAACCATCTGCTGGAAGTAACCAACTGTCCCGTCTACAGCTTTGAAGATAATAATAATAATGATGATAATAATAAATGTTCATCCAGTTCATTTCATAACACGATAATAAACAAACATACTCACAAAGAACTTCCAAAGAAACAGTTCTTGTGCGTGAGAAAGAGGGTGTACTTTTTAATTTTAATATACTCACTAAAACTTAACTTAATCTAAATTCTAACCTACCCTTATACAAAACAATCTAATCAAGAATCCAGCAAACGAATGATATGTTTTATGTGGTAAAACCTCTATTCGATAAAAAAAGAACGGAAAAACTCACGGATAAATGCTCTTAACCAGACATTCAAACTCTCGATCTAATCTAATTACCTGCCAATTTGTGTATGGTATATAAATCATAACCCATAACTATTTTCGTACACCTTATACAAATGAACAAAATCATCACTGTAGTACAACAAATAATTAAATAATCAATTACTTAACAAATATCAACGTCAACTATATGGGCCATTCTACCCCTTGGCATATTTTGTTTTCAAGACCTAAGAGGTTTTTTTACCGTGACTATATTGTAATCCCTTCAGTTCAGATGGTAGGAGATAATACAGTTTGAGGCCAATATAGGTAAAACACCTTTTTCTTAATTACATTCTTCATATAGGATTTGTTCCTAACCTGATATCCATGAGCCTGATAGTCTATACAATGTCTATTTGAGAAGAACCATACCAAAGTGAAATAAGCATAGAGCTGTCTTCAGTCCATCACACCGAATTCCTTTGTAAATGAGTTCAGTGTGATGAGTTCTTCTCGTTTAAAATATTACTTTAAGAACCCACTTTTGTGTGATCTCCAGACTTTTCAAGTGGTTATTTCTAACCGATCCCCAACCAATAATACCATATGATAGTTGATTCTGTACAAGAGATAAATAAAGTGGTTTCAAGTCCTTCACACCTAGGAATTGTCCCAAATACTCCAACTCAAATATAAGTGTACATTCTTGACAAACTTTCCAATATGTAAATTCCATCTAAAATGTCTATCTATCGTTATACTAAGATAATAAGCAACTGATTCCGAACTTTGTAAATCCAGTATCTTATCATCACTCTGAATGCTGAGCCTCCCGAAACTTGGTAATTTATTCACATACGAATGAATGGAACGAATTTTGTTTTTTGTTTATTCAGTGTCAACAAATTTATACCAAACCACTGTTTGATTTCAGCGAAGTCAGCATCTGATTTCTCTTTAAGATTCTTCCATGTATTACTCTCATAGAATACAGCGGTATCGTCACCAAAACTCATAATAATCCCGACTAAGCCCACGAACAGAAGATCATTTATATAAATTGTGAACAGCAGTGGGCCCACAACTGTACCCTGTGGCACACCAAACTCGATGACCCTTGGTCCACTTATGATCTCTTCAATCTTCGTAAATTGCTGCCTTTCCCCTAATACCGCAGTACTCCAACTTATGTAACATCGGAACTGTGTCCTGCGTATATTTACCCCTCCTGAATCCGAATTGTTTCTCCGATATTAACCTATGACTTCCAAGAGAATCCACTATTCTGTTTTCCAAAGCGGTTCCAGAAATGTTACTTATATTAGACGTTATAGGCCAGTAATTAATACATTTCAAGTTATCACCTTTTTTTTACAGGGTGTTTCAGTTTTTCCGTTTATAACCTCGGCAAACGATATAACTCTAAAAATAATAGGTGCCTTTCATATAAACTTTTTCTCTGAATCACTTTTCCGTTTCTGAGATACAGGGTGTTGAAATTTAGAAAAATTATTACATTTTCTCCATTATCTTCTGAACAAATGAAGATTTTCCTTTCAAACTGGGTAAATCTCAGTTTTACTAGATGACAAATTTTTTAGGTGACAAAATATTCTTGAGACAAATATAGTAGTGTAGTTATGGGATTTTGTACCCAATTAAACCCCTTAAACTTCCACGCCAATGGTCGAAAATAATTATTGTATACAAATTTTAGAACTTTGATTCATTTTGTGTAAAAAAGTGTTCTAGATAAATTTCACTCAGAGGCTTCCTGTTTAAGCTATTTCGATTTTTCTAATCAGGGTTATCTTTTGGAATTTCTTTTGAAAGGCTATTTAAAACGTAAGAAAATATTTAAATACCTATTTAACGATGAAAAATAGTGAGATAGTAGATCTTGCATCATGATGGGGTTTCATTTACCCATAAGAAACTGAACAACAACGGAAACGTTCTCCAGCAAATATTATGGACAAATGAAGCACATTTTACACGGACGTGGATTTATTAATTTTCACAATTTGCGTTTATGGAGAAATGAAAACACTCATGGTACAAGATCCAGGAATTTCCAAGAAAAATTCAGTGTCAATGCCTGGCTTGGCATTTAAAAAACAATAGTTTTGGCTCATACGTTCTACAAGACAGACTAACGTCCGCTGCATTTTTATAATTTTTGGAAACTAATCACGAAGACACCACCCAATGAGGAAACGAATGCATGGATACAATCGGATGGCTGTCCTGTCCATTTTTGCAGACAAGTACGAGAATGGCTGAAATAAAGTCCGGTGAGAGATGAATGGTGGTCCAGTTGCATGACCTCCTCGATCACCTGACCTCAATCCTCTGGACTTTTTCCCTTGAGATTATTTGAAAGATGACACTAGGCCTCGCCAGTTCATAATACAGAAGATCGACTCAATTGTATTCGAAGAGCTTGTGGTGAAATTAATAATAAAATGCTAATTCGAACAAGAAGGTGGTTGAGAAATCTACGTCGGCGTTGTGTTGAATTAGATGGATCATTTTGAGCATTTATTATGAATTATTTTTCATCGTTACCAATAAATAGGTATTTAATTATTTTCTTACGTTTTAAATAGCCTTTCAAAAGGAATTCCATAAGATAACCCTGATTAGAAAAATCAAAATAGCTCAAACAGGAAGATTCTAAGTGAAATTTATCAGTAATACTTTTTTATAGAAAATAAATCAGAGTTTCTGAATTTGTGTATGATAATGATTCCCGACTATTGGCGTAGACGTTTAAGGGGTTTAAATAGGTACAAACCCCGTGACTACGCCACTGTATTTGTCTCAAAAACATTCTGCCACCCAAAAAATGTCTCATGCAGTAAAATTGAAGTGTATCAAGTTTGACCTGAAAATTTTCATTAGTTCAGAAGATAATGAAGAAAATATTATAATTATTCAAAACACCCTGTATCTCGGAAACGGAGTGATTTAGAGAAAAATTTTATATGAAAGATCCCTATAATTTTTAGGAGGTCTATCGCTTGCAGAAGTAATTAACGAAAAAACTGAAACACTCTGAATAGGGTCACTATGACACCTCTTTTTAGGATCTTTGAGTAAGTGCCAGTATTAATAATCTCGTTGAACAAATATGTGAGTGGTGTCAGTATTTTTCCACTAATTTTCTCAATTAGTTCCGATCTAAGATTATCATGGCCAGGTGCTGTACTATTTCGTTGTTGCTTCATTATATACTATATTTCCTTTTCCGTTATGGGTTTCAAAAATATGGTAAGCTAGTAACATTCCTTTTTATATTGCTGGCAAGTCTTTTCCTATCCTGGCATAGTGTTCATTGGAGTGACTAGCTATGGCCAACTTGTCCCTAATAACTTCACTGCTGTTCAATCTTATCTCAGATATGAGTTTATTCTTCCCTGGGGCACCACAAAACTCAAGAATACTATCGTACGAGGGCTTAGTCGGGAATACTATCCTACCCTCAATGATGGTACACTTCATACCGCTTTCTCATCTAGAGCCTCTATACCATCCAATGGAGCCAGAGGAGCGAGACAGACACAGGTTGACGCAACTAATGGTGATCTGACCAAGATTTTGAAATGAAGATCCGATAATCTAGTAGAGTTTAGTGCAATCAAAAATAGAGCTTGCGTCCTCTCCAAGAAGGCGATCCCACAATCCCTAATATGATGATGACAGGTACAACTATTCCTATGAAGTCTTTCATAACAATTCTAGGGATCACCACCAACAGCACCCTCTCCTCACCGTTTCACAAAAACTTGGTTTTCTATTCCGTGCCAAGAGCTATTTTACATCCCAGAAGCTCCTCATAAGCTAGAAAATACAGATTCGACGGAGTACTGTTCACATGTTTGGAGTTCTGCTCCCAAACATATGCTGAAGGTCTCAGATTATATTCAGAAGAGAGCTATTCGTTTGATTGATGATGTCACATTTTCAAGTACATTGACCTTTTTAGAACTTCGTAGCGAGGTGAAAGATCTCTCCCTTTTCTGAAGATATTTCCATGTTCGATGTTGTGGAACTCTTTACCTGTTGAGGTCTTTCTCTGTGCCTTTAACCTCCAAACCTTCAAGAAAAATACGAATGCGTATCTCCTCTTCCTACATTCCACTGCTGGCTCACACGATGTTCTTCTAACCTTATAGGTTTCTCTCTCGTGTAGTCAAAGTATATAGAGAAAAAAGTTTAGTACCAAAAACAAAAACTTTTGTTTTGATTTAAATGATCAGTTCTATTACAAGAATGATATTTTAACTGAAGGAACCAATTATCATGAAAAATTTATCCTTCAGATGATTCACCTAAAAGGTGATGCTAAGTTGATGAATAGCAGAACCGAAGTGATTCATGAAGTCAATTTTATACAATCTTGAATAATTGAACTGTTGTAAATTTCCACGTACCTTATAAAGTTCAAAATTGTTTATGTGTAGAATGCTGATACCAATCAGTAGTATTGGTACAGCACATACCTTTCCTTTCGTCGTCATAACCTTCAGTCACATCTGTTTAAGACTGTACTGTACTGTGACACAAAGGAATATTTGTGTACTACTTTTTTAATACATATTGATATATTTTGGACTTTAATGTAATATAATTCCAATAATTCGAGTCTTGTTGGTTGCTGCGACGTAGACATTTTGATTTGAAGTAACTGAACATGTGTTCGTTACTGTAACTGTGTTTATATCTCCATAATAATTAGGGTTATTTATGTGATAAAAGTGCTTCTTCTGAATATAAAAGTGGCCATTGTATGAATTGAATATCACGGATCACTACACGACAGCTATACAGTTTATATATATATATATATATATATATATATATATATATATATATATATATATATATATATATATATATATATATATATATATATATATATATACTACATATATATATATGGCACAGAACAAACTGTGAATAATCAATATAACCAACATATCTGGAATAGTGTACTAGATAAAAAACAATTGAAGTATGTATTATCAAAGAGAAATTGAAATGGTCTTTACGGATTAGATAATGCTGATGTGGCTACAGATTTCTTCATAAATATACTGAAAAAGGACATCGCGAAATGCACAAAGAAAATTAGAATAAAAAATAAAGATAGAAAAAGGAAATGCTGGATCACACTAGGACTTGTAAATTCTGTAAACAAAAAGGAAGAGTTCAGAAGAAAATTACGAATTACCTCTGATGACGAGGAATTGCAGAGGGAATATAGCACATACAGGAACCAATTGAATAGTCTATTGAAAATTGCAAAAAAACATTTTATAAGAGACAAATCAACAACAATCTCAACAGCTCAAAAAATATATGGAATATTGTTAATAAAATCACTGGTTTAACTATCACTGACATAAATATAAATAGCATAAGAACTGAAAATTACGAAATTACTCATGATGTCAAGAAAATTGCAAATTCTTTCAATACTTACTTTACCGATATTGGACCGAAACTAACATCAAAAATTAAGAAAAATTATCCTATGAAACATGAATTGGAATACTCTCCAAATAGTATTTACTCATATCCCACAGATAATGAAGAAGTTCTAAAGACAATCGTCTCTCTGAAGAATGGTAAAGCTTGTGGCATAGACGGTATCAAAGCTGAGGTACTGAAATATATTTAAGAAGAAATAGCGCACCCGCTTTCAATGTGGCATTCCTCAAGGAACTGTATTGGGCCCAGTTCTGTTCTTAATATACATCAACAGCCTACTTAATTTGCGTATAAGTGGAACAATGATCGCATTCGCCGACGACACCGATTTGTTCTTTGAAGATGATACTTGGGAGAACTTGAAAGAAAAAGTCGAATTGGATATGGTAGATGTGATAAACTGGTATGGTAGTAATCTACTCACTCTAAACTGTGTTCTCACCCTTCACTTGCTATGCTGACACTTCACATAAAATGGAAATGAACATGAAAAGCAATACCGACCAAATCAAAATAAATCATCGAATACCGTTACTTACCTGGGCCTAAAAATTTACCGACATCTAAAATGGAGTGAACACGCTGAAACCTTGATAAATATATTGAGATATGTTCTGTACCGAATTAAGCATATAAATAATTTTTTGAACTGGCGAACGCGGAAAATTGTTTATCATGCCCTTGTGGAAAGTCACTTAAACTATGCTATTACTGCGTGGGGAAGTACTGATACAACATATCTCGGAGATCTAAGTATTATTCAAAAAAGAATTCTAAAAATAATCTCAAATAAATCAAAATTATATAATTCTGACAAATCATTTAAAGAAACAGGTATACAAGATATAAGACAATTATATTTATTGAAAACAGAATGATCATTCGTACCAGACACGTAATAAATCTACATATTACAAAACTCCATTTAAAGCAACTGTTGAAGGACCAAAAAGTTACAGCTATATGTCCTTGAAAATATTCAACTCGTTACCAGATAATGTTGAACAAGCTAATAGCATAAGAAAATTTAGAAAAAATCTGAAAGAGTATTTGGCGATTACAGAAAGGGAGCAGATCCATCGTATTATCGAATAATAGGATGTGAATGATTTTAGTGATGAGTAATGACTATAATATATGTGCTTATTGTGTGATTGATAAGTATCTCAAACTTACATTAAGATGAAGTGTGTGTAATATTCTATAATATATAGGTATATTCATGTCTATTTCTTTGCACCTACAAGTGTTTTCACTTTGGTGTATCAATGTACTATTGTTCATATATAAGTAAATGCAATGAAGACGCTCAGTGCTTAGTACAATAAGCTTAAGAAATCCCGCTCTTTAGTTGATGTGAATTATTTCTCAAGCGTCTTCTGATGATGACCAGAACGTACGTAAATACGGAAATATATTTGACATGATATTGCGACTAATTCCCAAAAATTCTCATATAATTCATACCTGGCTTAAGAATTATTATTATTATGTTCTATAATAGTTCTCAAAGGTTACCAACAATAGTTCTCAATCGCAAACACTTTTTTTTACAATAGCTAGCGCAACAGTTCCCTTCCTGATGAAGGATCAAAAATGAGACTGTCTATACTTTTCTGAAAGAGTCGGGACTTAACTTTGGCTAGAATATTAAACTTCCTCTGAGATTCATTATTTCATTCTTCTACCATTTTTGATGAAATCCAATATTATTTTCGTTGCTAGATATTCTGCACAAGAAACAGTGGGTACGTTCATTATTGTAGATGAATGTATCAGCTTAACATCAATCAATTTGAAATTGAACTTCGTAAGTCGGTGAGCATAGTAAAGTAATTTAAATTAATTAATTTGAGGTAAACTCCCCGCCAGTCTTTTTAACCCATCCCTTTGGAGATAATTGGCTGTTACTATTTGCAATTTATTCGAATTTAATGCATAAGCTCCTCTAATGAAATTATATTCCTAATTGAATTGCATTGGGATAGTCATTTGACATTGTCTAGTTTGATTAAAAATGCACGAAACCATCTTGAGACATTTTCTGCTCAGTTCAAGCTCAACTGTTGCATAAAGAAGGTGTTCTTCTTATAAAGATCGTGAGTATTGCTTTTATAATCAAACGAATGATTGGGAACTTTGAACATTCAAATTTAATTGAACACAAATTTGCCCTTGGCTACAATTTTTATTTAACCATACAATATGAAATGGATACAACTAAGACGTAAATACATAAATAAATAAATCAATAAATATTTCTTTATTGCTATCATAAAAAATTTGACAAAACAACATTTTCAGAGCAAACGTCAGAACACAATGTTAAATTTAAGACATATAAAAGTAAAGACAAATGAATATGGACG
Organism: Endomychus coccineus; assembly: GCA_958510875.1. NCBI lineage: Eukaryota > Metazoa > Arthropoda > Insecta > Coleoptera > Endomychidae > Endomychus > Endomychus coccineus. Next base: position 32,278,569 of record OY294070.1, on the reverse strand, counting down.
TATCTACGTAAATAAGGACTTCCTTTACCGTGTAAAAGGAATGTTTTAACAGATCTCCCTTGATTTTACGTTTAAATAGTTTTATGTCAGAAATAGATCTAACAGAAACTGGCAAATGATTGTACAACTTAAATGGCTTAATTAAATGACTATTACTTGTAATGGATAAATTGTGATGAGGAAGTAAGATTTTATCTTCATCTCTTAAATTATAATCAATGCTTCTATTTGAATAAGTATTAGAATTACTTAAATATGATTTCATGTAAGTTAAAGAAGATAATATATATAAAGATGGTATTGTCAATATATTTAAATATTTAAAAAGACTTGAACAAGAATCAGTAGGTTTTTTATGAAGCATAGTTCTGATTATTTTCTTTTGTACAAACCAATAAATATCGAGCATTAGGTGAGTTACCACAACAAATAATGCCATAGTTCAATATAGACTTTATATGTCCAAAGTAATAAACTTTTAATTTGGCAAGACTGACATATTGTCTAAGTTGCCATGTAACGTAACATGCGGTAGATAGCTTCCTACTTAAAATCTCAGCATGGTTGTTCCATTTTAAGTGATTGTCGATGTTTAAACAGAGAAAATTAATACACTTAGAAGGTTGAATATTTTCTTGATTTATTCGAACCAAAATGCTAAAGTTGATTTCACTAGCTGAAAATAGTACACATTCAGTTTTAAGAGGATTGAGAATCACCCTGTTGTCGAAACAATGAGCTTGCATCGTATCTAGACACATACTAATTTTAGGTGAGAGATTATTTATGTTGCTATCACTAGTTACAGCGGTAGTATCATCAACAAATCGAGTTAAATAGTATTTTTGAAGGTGAAGAGGTAAATCGTTAATAAACAATAAAAATAAGATAGGTCCTAGTGTGCTACCTTGAGGTACTCCCATTTTTATTACCTTATGGTCCGATTCATATTCAACATTATTGCGTCTTATGAGAACATGTTGCGAACGATCAGATGAGTAGGAAGCAATCCAATCCAACGCTACACCTCTGATACCATAAAGAGAAAGTTTTTGCAATAAAATATTGTGATCCACCATGTCAAAAGCGCGCGATGAATCAAAAAATATTCCTACAGCATGTTCCTATAGTTCAAAACTATTCAGAATAAATTCGAGATATCTTAATATTGCATACTGAGTAGAGAGAGCCAACTGAAAGCCAAATTGCTGTTTAGAAATGATATTGTGGTTTTTTATGAACGATTGCAGAATCTTGCAATACGCAGTTTCAAAAATTTTCGAAAACGTTGAAAGAAGACAAATTGGTCTATAGTTAGCCATATCGGTACGCTCATTCTTTTTATAAACAGGTATTAAAATTGAATTCTTCAGAATAGAAGGGAACACACCTTGCCGAAAGAATAAATTTACAAGATTGCATGAGGGGGATTTTAAAACATCTACCACATGTAGTAATAGAGACCATGGTATACCATCGAAACCTTGAGCACGTTTTTTTGCTACTTTCCTCATCAATGACGTCACATCATCAGGACTCAATGGAATAAGAAAAAGTCATGAGTCTATACGCTTGTGTAGTATTGAAGGGAGATGATTACTTTTAGAGGAAAAATTGAATGAATGATTGAGTTCATAGAAATGATTACTAAATTTTAATTCGATTCCATTGCCATCGGTTAGTAAGAACTTGTCCGGCAATTGCTCTTTGCGTTGAAAATTAAACTGATCTTTGATTATAGACCAAGACGTTAATGTTTTATTATTAGAAAGAGCAATTTTTGAATCATAATATTGTTTTTTAGAATTATTTATTGAGTATTGGTGTTGTTCTTGTAGTATTGAACATTTTTCTCCAATTAGTGGATTAGTTGGACTTTTGTATAAATTAAATAAATCTCTCAGAAGATAACTTTGATTTAGAATATGAGTAGAGATCCAAGGCTTATGCTTCAGATGTTTGGAAGATTGTATTTTTTTAACAATGCGTTCAGGTGGAAATGCTCTATTAACTATTGTGGTGAGAACGACGAAAAGAGAGTATTAACATCTATATTTCCATCATCTAAGGTTTCATTTCTGAATTCTTAATAATAATAATGTAATTAATAAACACTAATTGTAATTAATAAACACCATGGATATACGAGAAGGTGAAAAGTTCCTGAAAATGAAACAAGGAATGATTTATTTGGTCAAAACTCATTTTATTTCTCAGCATAATCTCCTTCGTTCAACGATTTTCTAATTTTTCCATCCAGATAATACGATTTCGGCAATCCTTCATAATAGACGTGTTTCACCGAAAAACCTTTCCGCCAACACATTTCTTCATGTTTGGAAATAGATAAGATTCGCAAGGGGGCAAATCTGGAGAATGAGGGAAATGATGAACCAATTTGTAGCGCAATTCATGCAATTTTTCCATTGCGACTGAGGACCTGTGCGCCAGTGCGTTGTCCTGGTAGAAGAGAATTTCTTTCTTTGTCAAATGCGTTTTTGCGCCAAATCGGCGTCGAATCGATCCAACAGTTCTACATAATATACCCGGTGATCATTCTGCCATTTTCAAGTTAATCGATATGGACGATACCGTGTGCATACAAAAAACTGTCACGATGACTTTGTTATCCGATAAACCCACTTTGGCTCCTTTCGGCTTCAATTCGCCAGGACAAGTTCACTGTTTCGACTGACCTTTGGTCTCTGGTGTGTTGTGATGGATTCATGTTTCGTTCGCGGTCACAAAACGGCGCAAAAAGTCCTGGCTTGAACATCGCCAAACACTCCTTTGAAGTTGTCACACGGTCGCGCTTGTTGCCAACAGAGAGCAAATGCGGCAGTCATCTGGCAGATAGCTATCTCATATTCAGAAATTCATGCAAAATGTTCTCTATGCGTTTGGTTGAAATGCCCATAGCCTTAGCAATTTTGTGCACTTTAACTCGTCGATCGTCCAATATCATATCATGGATTTTATCGACGATTTCTGGAGTTGCAACCTCAATTGGACGACCAGAACGTTCGGCGTTCTTTGTGGTCATACTACCACAACGAAAATCGGTAAGCCACTTGTGAATCATTTCAATCGATGGTGAAAAGCCCCATAACATTCAACAAACGATGCTACAATTTGCGTAATGTTTTTTCCACGTAAGAAAAAATGTTGAGTCAAGACGCGAAAATCACTTTTTTCCATGTTTAGAAAAATCTACATGGCTGCTTGCTTTCGATGTGTGTCAAAACAGAACTGAACGATATATTAGTCTGAAAATTTCGATGCCTTCTAGCTAAATATGGTATATCACAAATGTCACATGGAATTTCCGATTGTGGCGCCAACTGTTTTATTATTCAGGGAATTTCCACCTTGCCCTCGTAATATAACACTATGAATACGAAACAATCAACCTTATTCACTGAAATCTACTATTAAATTCCTTTCGGCTAACAAATAACCATCATCAGATGAATCTAAATCAGATGGTTCTAAATTAGAAATCAGAATGTGCCTGTTTGAATACTATCGAAAATTAATGGTGTATCTAGGGGACTGATATCACCTGTAGTTAAATCTGACTTTACTGAATTGCTTTCCATCCCTTCTAACTCACCCAGATATTTGTCATTAACATATCTCCTGCTAATGCGGATTTGAAGAGAACCTTAACTTTTTTTTAGTGGATAAGGGTTACTGTTTCTTATATATAGAGAGATATATTTCCTCAGATGCAATAGGGTATGGTTTGTTCACGTTAAGAATGATATGACGTCATGGATCAAGGTCAGCTATGGCTGTCAGCTTGAGCGAGTTTTCAATGTTTTTGAATAAACAATTTGATTCATTAAACTGTTTACGAATGAAATTAGGAGTTCTTTACCTTTTATATCAAATAAGATAAATTATTCATAATCTCAAAGGTAATTAACAAACTGTTGGTACTTACCAAATGTTTGAAGAAAATAAGGTAAGCACCTAACCTACATAGTGTTTCTACATCCACCTGAGAGATATAGATAAAAATATGGAAAATTTACCTTCAGCTTCGAGTCAATATCATTAACGCATACTGTCATATTAAAGTACGCATTATTAATTAGGGAAACAAAAGCTCAAGATACCCGATTACAAACTATGGCTTATCAGATATCAAAATTGAAATTAAGAAGGAGGGAATGAGTGAGGTACGTGTACAGTAGGATAAGAGCTCCTTACAAATAGTCTTTCTGATGATTTAAAAGATTTTCTGTATTTTTAAGCTTATTAATTTCAATTTTCTCTAAGTTATGTAATGGTACTTTACTTTTAATTGACTTATGAAGAATCTCAGAATCTTCTTTGAAATGATGTACAGTTTCTTCGATATGGTTCACAAAATTTGTATCTCCTTTGTTCAAATTTAAAATGTTCTCTAATTTTAGTTTTGAAAGATTTCCTGTCTGGCCTATATAGAGTTTATTACAATCTTCACACTCTAGCTTGAATACTCCCGATTCTTGATCTCTTTCATTCTTATCTTTGTTGTTTTCAATATATTTGCCTACCGTATTATTTGTTCTTATAGATGTGGTAACATTGTGGTTTTCAGGTATCAGGAAGTTTACCTACAAACATTATTGTTCTATAATTATGAATCTTAGCTGTACTAGAATAAACTATCTCCATTGCTCCATTATAACCTTTTTCCTTAAGTCAATCAATCACAATTTTTTCGTTATATCCGTTATTAGTAGCTATCTGTTTTATAATTGAAAATTCCTTATGATAATTTAATTCTGACATGAGGATAATAGCAAGTCTATGTATCATGCTTTGAAGAGCAGCCAGCTTATGTTGTATGGGGTGACTTGACTTTTTGTGTCCGTATATAAAGGGTATGACAATTTTCATAAGCCTTCACATACGTTTATGAAACCATTGTTTGATCAAGCCAACGTGTGATTGAACATGTCACGTTCTGTTCAATAAAAACTAGGTATGTGAAAATTTATTACAAGTCTTTTATTGGAACTATAGATATGAATTTTCAACAAGTAAGCACCAACACCATCCAAAGCAATTTTAGTAACACTAATTTAGAAGAATGGATATGATAATCGAGAAATATCCAAGTTAGAATCCATTTTTGGAGCAATACAATTTGGAAGATAATCTTTCATATTACTCACCTTGGATCATGTGGAAGTATATTCCAATGTCCGTTGCATACTTATGTATTAATGATAGTGATATGAGTGAATTTTGTTCAACTTGCTATGAAATAAAGAGCTTACGTACTTTGGTAGCATCACATTCATCACTCATTAGTTGAATGAATACCGAGTGGAAGTTAAATGGAAATATTCTTGACAACATTCATTTCGGTTACATCTTGCATATATTTTATTCATAAACGATATAAGGAAAAGAACTTGTGATAACTAATAGTTTCAAATACAGGTTGGTATCAAAATTAAACTTCATCTGTGCTAACTGGGTCCCTGTAGTAGTATATATCCAAAATGTGTTGAATAGGGTGAATGTAAAGGTAAGAGGGTAGTCAAAGAACTTCGTTGACCATATTATCCAATTAACATAATTATCTGCTACGTTTAATGGTAGTGGCTTCTTCAATGTTACCAAGATTAACAACAGGGACTTCAAGGTGTTATCAAAACCTTTGTGTATATCACAATTCTTGGAGGTGCTTATTGTCAGCTTATTCAATATCCACAACGATGTTGGTGATTCTTTTAAATTCACTAAAAGTTGAAATTCAGACCAATTCAATAAGATATTTTTGATACATTCCCCCAAGACGATCGACATGCTTTGTTTTTGATGAAAATAATAGTTCTCCACTAGGAATAAAACCTACTGTACAACCAGCATGAAGTACGATACACATTGCTACACGAACATTTATAGTTTCCACTGTTTCAGTGCTAGAATCTTGCCAGAAATGACTGACAGTGCCATCTTCGAAGATACTCATTTTTAAGTTTAATATGCTGATGTGGGAAATGTAGGTACCAGTGGCGGCTCGTGAACTTTTTGAGAGGGGAGGCTGGACATAAAACGTTTTTGTAAAAATATACTATATTCAGTCAATTAATTTAACCTTCGCGCAGCGACCGTACCAGCTACTTCAGTGACAAAATTAATTGTTACCCAGCAAGAACCAACGTGGAGGTATAGAGTTTCTCTTGCCCACAAATTTTTTTTTCCTTCGTTTTTTGGAAATTTTCATATTTTGTTTTTTTTCATTAATTTTATCAACTTTTTTATATATTAATAAAATTCTACGGTCTTTAATTTGCGAAAAATGATCAATAATATTATCATAAAATGTATCATTATGTTTTAATTGTTTTACTAAATCTTTTTCAATAGGTATTAAACTAACATTGTATGAACGATTTTGGCCCATTGTATTTCGCATGTATGTTTTAATTCGTTTGAGAGTAGAAAATGATCTCTCCACCGATGCCGACGTGACAGGAATGGTGACTGTCAAACAAAGTAGTTTATAAAACTGAGGTAAGACTTGTTGCAAATCATTATCTTATCATATATTTTATCATATCGGCGTGACTGTCGTACTGGCCTAAAATATCTTTATCCCAGTATACAACGCATAATTCATTGTGCAGCGCTATTTTATCAAAAAAATTATATTTTAGAACTATGTTATCTGTAAGTGTATTGAGAAACTCTTTTGAAAAAGATTCGAAAAATCTTCTATTCGTCAAATCGAAAAACTTCAATTCATGTAAATCGGAAAATCGAATCTCAATATTTGACTTTTAACAGTATCTAAAATTTCATAAAAAAGTTGTTTATAATGTAGTTTCTTGTCTACCAAATTATATGTTTTCCTCCTTTTCACGGGAGAAGCCTCATCAGTTGAATATTTTCCAAATAAAATATTAAAATGAAATTCTGTATAACGGAAACTTGAAATTTTATCAATGAGATGTTTTAAACGATCTCTTGAATGAATTATATCAGTGAATTTATGTTGTAAAATTTGAAAAATAGCCTCAGGGCACTGTTGCCAGATTAAAAATAGCTACTGAGAACGGGGAATTAATTGTAAAATTTAAAAATTTATAAGAGAAACCGGAAATAAAATGAAGAATGATCAACAAGATAAATTTGTGAGGAGGCTGAGCCTCCTTAGCCTCCTTCGAGGAGCCGCCACTGGTAGGTACACGTTTCACAATTTACACAGCACGCGACGTTAAAACTACGTGGAACGTAGAATTGCAGATACATGATTAATTTTTTCTATACTTCCGAAAATTAATTCTTGGTACAGTCAACTATTGGAATATATTTGTACAGTTGATATTTGTCTGAAACTTGTTGCAAAATATTTTTGATGTCCTAAGAATCATTGGTCACCCAGTCCCACCATGGGAAATAGGCACAACAATTGTCTTACTAACAAATCGACCGTTTATAAACAATTTAAATTAACAAATTTTCCAGGCCTCAAAAAAATTGTTATTTTGAGACAGAAATACCCACTCGGAGGTTTTTGGGGTATTTAATTTTGATTCTGAAGTCAAAAATAACAGAATTATACATCATCACTTGGGAATTGGCCAATTGGTACCTAAAGTTGATGATATTTAACATAAGTTATACCTTTTTCTCGCAAAAAATGGACTCAATTGGTTTTTTTGAGCTATCAATTACTATACGAATGTGATGAGGAACTGTGAATGTGAAAATGACAATAATAAGTAACTATAATTTTTATTCATTTATTACCCTCAAATGGTGTATGTTATCATTAATATGATTATTACTGATTCGTTTACTAGGTCATAGGAATATGAAACATCATCAAATCTTATGCACTTCATCAACTTCCGGTTCCAGTTGGTCAATTTTCCAACTGTTATAAATTGATATTTTATCTTTGAATTTGGTATACTGATTGTTCGAATTGGCCAATTTCCGGAGGATTATGTATGATCTAGTTATCTTTGAATTTGGTATGGAGAATGGTAGCTCAAAAAAACCAATTGAGTTCATTTTTTTCAAGAAAATGGTCTAAATTATGGTGAATTCCACCAACTTCTGGTTCCAGTTGGCCAACTTCCGAGCGATTATGAATGACCTTGTCATCTTTGGATTCGGTATAGTGATTTATAGCTCATAGAAACCAATTGAGTCCATTTTTTTGAGAGAAAAAGGTATAAATTATGTTAAATATCATCACCTTCCGGTGCCAATTGGCTAATTTCCAGGTGATGATGAATAATTCTGTTATTTTGACTTCGAAATCGTAATTGGAGAACCCAAAAACCCCCGAGTGGGTATTCCTCTCTCTCAAAATATCAATTTTTTCGGGATCTGGAAAATTTGTTAATTTAAATTGTTTACAAACGGTCAATTTGTTAATAAAACCATTGTTGTTCAATTTCCCATGGTAAGACAGGGTGGCCAATGATTCTTATGACATCAAAAACATTTTTTGCAATAAGTTTCAGACAAAGATCAACTGTACAAAGATATTCCGAAATAAAATCTTTAAATGACTGTACTATATATTAAAATTCACATTCTTAATAAATATGAGAACTGCGGAGTCCATTCGAGAAATTTAAAATTTATATAGAGAACTCTAATGTATTGTCGAGTGTAATAATGAAATATACCTGATTTTACGCAGCTAGCCCGGCAATTATTTAGGGAAATTGTTGTAGCGAATTGATTGTAAAAGTAACCAAGTATGACGTGTCATCATTCATGACGTAAATGTACTACAGGCATGTAATCAGTGCAGGGTGGCCATGTAGAAGCCTGTACTTGACATGAAATTCCAGAAGATGTATTGCCAATGCTATTAGTTATTCGTTAATGATAAATATCTACTTGATCATTCAAAACCAGGTCTCTATTTTGTTTGATCTGTTTGAAAGCTGTTACTGATTGTAGTATATTTTATTTGTGTGCTATTTCTTGTATGTACTATACAATGTAATATGAGTCTTATCTCTGAAGTCTAAGGTCTTTCATGTATTATTTAAAACATATATTAACACTGCGTCCTGTTTGACCAATATAACGAATGTTTTTCAGTGTGATATATGATATAGAACATATAATTTGACCGAATAAACGGAACTTTGGTTTTTTAGCTTGAAAGCTTATGCCATTCATTGTTTGAATATTGTTTCGGGCATTTGACTCCTATGACTGGCTCTTATATGGCCTATTCTGAACGTCCAATATTTGGCATGATTTCGCCACTAATATTTACAGGATATAATCCAGAGGAATCAATTCACAGGATTGTGGTGACCAAACCAATAGACATGACCACGTCGCGATAAATAACTTAGTTGCCGATCGTTTCCCTGAATAAATCCATGACTTCACCCATCCTCTGGTATATAGTGCAGCCCTGTTGGGAAAACACATTCCACCTCCACATTTATTCACCCAATTGAGGAACGAAATAGTCTTTTATAATGACTCTACAGTCTTCGCCATTGACAATAAAAAGCTGACCGCTTTCATTCTTGAACGGTCGGAAAACCCATTGCAGTTTTCTTCATTGCATGTATAGTGAAAGCTGAAATACTGGAATATTCCTTTAAGAACAAGCACATTTCGTATTGGCAGTCAATTGGTTCAACAGGTTGAATAGTGACAGAACGTCTTATAGTCTCAAACAGCTGTTTCACTCTTCTCATGGGCTCGTCAGTAAGACGAGGCAGGCGTTAGGTCACTGATTAACCATTTCCGAAAGTGATATAACAAAACACCCCCAAACAATTTCGTGAACCAAAACATTGTCCATTGACTGCTAACACTAAATATTTTTGTATTTGACTATGTATTGTTGCGGAAACATAACCTGACGGTTGTATTTCCATCTGTTTCCTCGTCCATTCTTGAAATTGCGAGAACTTCTTCTTATTATATCACTTTCGTCTCACTGACGAGCCCACGAGAAAAGCGGAACAGCTGTCTGAGACTATAGGACTTGTTGTCACTGTTCAACCTGTTGAACCGAAATTTTCTTCTTAGGAACACCCTGGGAAGACCCATACAAAATTCCGTAGTCAAATATAAGATTGTAGAGACCATTCTAGTAATCTGGAAGTTCAGATACGAGAACAATTCGTCCTGGAGAGACCCATTATGACATGGATAACAAAATCAAACGAACTGTGTTCATAATTCCGTATTTTGAAGAATTATCTTATCCTGGCCCTTTGTGCCTAATTAATGCTCTTGTGTCCGATTGTTACAGATGGCGTTCTTGCAGAACCGCTCGATATCGCTGGTGGATATGTACATTGACAATTCAGAACCATCAGAGAATGTTGGCCAAATACATTTCTCATTGGAATACGACTTTCAGAATACAACACTTATACTTAAAATTATGCAGGTGAGTTAATTTTACTACTTCAATAGTATATACTTTCTTGAGAAGCCATCATGGGATAAAATATTAATTTGTTTGAGGGAGAAATGAGATAAATCTTCATACAGAAGATCTAAAGATCAACTCGACTATCTGCACATGCAATATTCTGAAATAAACTCCCTTGGCCTTAAGTAGAAGTCGTCGAGACACTGTCTCGACTCCCGATTTTTATTTTTTAATTTATGTGTTAGAGCATTCTTCATTAACATTTGACAGAATAGAATAGATAGTGGTTCCTATTCTTTGTCTATGGTGAAGGTTGCTTTATTACAGCAATAGAACATTATAAAGTTTATCACCGACTGTATTGCCGGATGACAATGACAAGTTGATTATTTGCAACATAATCGTACATTACTTCATTTTTTGATCGGTTGACATAGGTCCAATAAAATTACTCTATATCAATTTATTTGTACGGCCGAGAATATAGTATAAGTAACGCCTTATAGGAACAAGATAAAATCGGTGATTAATTTCCTGTATCGTATTCCTTATTCCAGAACCCACATCACTCAACCCAGACACTGTTCTTTCAAAAGGACTAGTTTTGTGTTGCACACTTGTATCATATGTAATATCTCTAAAAAAAATTGAGATGCAATTTTATATTAATCAGTTATACCTATTTACTGATCTTTTAAAGAGCTGTAATTACAAAGTTATGAAGGTTTCTATGGCGATTTTGGAATTTTTCAACTATCTTATATGATACTATGAATAAGAAATATTCATCTCTATCCACTGGAAATAGTCGTATGAGGACCTTTCAGCTCTCAAGCCATCATCAGAGTAAACTAAATTAGAAATCAAAATGTGCCTTTTTAAATACTATTTGGGGATATAGTGGAGTAAATCTGGCAAATGGTTAGCGAAAATCTTACGATGCTTAGCGACCCGGTGGAAAATGTTTGTTGTGATACCAATAACAACCCCCTGAAATTTCTATTTCCCAAATTGGGTGCAACCCCTTTTTTTTGGCAAAAAGTTTTTTTTTACATTTTTAAGGGTAGCTTAGCAAAAAAAAAATAATATCTCCGGTTGTATTGAAATTTGAGGAACCAAAGTAGAACCCTTTTATTGTCAATGTCCAAGAAATTTCCAGTCCAAATTTCAAGTTGATCCGACCTGCCTCCTCCCCGTAATAAAAATACATATACTCATATATGCAAGGAATCTTGCGTAACGGCTAACTCAGTCATTTTTCAACCGATTTGACTGAAATTTGGACTGAAGATAGGTGTTATGATCTTTAAAGTATCCTCTGAATTCAAATTGAAAATATCGTACGGTTTCCCAGAAATTCAACTTTAAGTCAATTTTTTTGTTATTTTTCAAATTAAGATATCTCATGTCATTTACATCCGATCTAGATCTGCTTTGCGGGAAAATGTAGGTATTCACATACAGTTTTATGTCATGGAACTCATTTTTCAATTATTCCCTTTCCGGCCTATATCGACCATTTTGGTTAATTTGAGATAAATCGAATAACGTTCACGTGAAGAGCGCGTAGCTGGCGAGTTAGAGAAGTGCAAACTGGTTGTACCTAATACGGCTTTACTAATTTTTTTCGCGTGCCGTTTTCGCTCCATGTAGTTAGATTAGGTATCGGACCGTGCCCGACGGCCTTCTTTTTTCGATAAGTGTCCATTAGATAGAAAACTTTAATTAAAACAGAAACGGGTACTCTCAGGTCTTAGCTACGTGCGACGTACGGAAGGGAATTTTCTAGCTACTAAAATATACCCGAAGCGGGTGAAAGCTAGCGGCTCACAGCCGAAAATACTTTATCACAACTGGCGCCGCCCGCACGGGGCACGAAACGGTCCCAACATAACAAGACCGAGGTAAAATGTATAAACTCTAACTGACGCCTAGCGAGCTTCTAGAGGGGAACGTCAGAATGATTACATTCGTAGCTAATTACATAGGACGTCTAGCGTTCATGCAATTGTGTTTTTATACAATTTGAACCTTCGAAATCCCAGAGCCTGAAGCGCTATCAACTTCTGAGCTTCACAATATTCGTATAAAATTTCGAAATTCCGCACTTTTCTAAACTTCAAATTAATTAATTTGACACAAGTTTTGGGGATATTACCGAATATAAAATGGCCAATATAGGCCGGAAAAATAAATAAATAAGAAACGAGTTCCATGACATAAGACTATATGCAAATACCTACATTTTCTCACGAAGCAGATCCAGATCGGATGTAAACATCATGAGATATCTTAATTTGAAAAATAACTAAAAAATTGACTTAAAGTTGAATTTCTGGAAAACTATTCAATATCTTCATTAGAAATTGAGAGGGTAGTTTTGAGACCATAACACCTATCTTCAGTCCAAATTTCAGCCAAATCGGTTGGAAAATGACCGAGTTAGCCATTACGCAAGATTCCTTGCATATATGAGTATATATATATATATATATATATAAACAAGTTTAAAGTTTCTTTGCCTAATTGGCCACTATCGTGTATGTAACTTAAGAGATATAGAATTAAATTTTCTGAATTATGAAGATAACTTAGATAATTTAACATAGGATTATATTTTTATATATATATATATATATCTATTACGGGAAGGGGGGGAAGTCGGATCAACTTGAAATTTGGACTGGAAGTTCCTTGGACATTGACAATGAAAGGGCTCTACTTTGGTTTCTTAATTTTCAATACAACCAGAGATATTAATTTTTTTTGCAAAACTACTCTTAAAAATGTCAAAAAACCCCTTTTTGGCCAAAAGAAAGGGGTTGCACCCACTTTGGAGAATAGAAATTTCAGGAGATTGTTATTGGTACCCTAACAAACACTTTCCACCAAGTCGCCAAGCATCGTAAGATTTTCGCCAACCTTGTCTTTTTTCTCGCCAGATTTACTCCACTAATAATAATGCTTTTAGATGAAATTTCAAAGGTATATTTGTACAATTTTTTATTTTAACATAAGTAATCATATTAATAAATTCATAAAATGTTCATGGTTTTTGAATATTCGTAACTTATTTATCTTTATAATTAAGAATTAAATTTCAAAATAATTTGTAGGGTATTATTAATTTCTATTTTATTGATTGAATAAAATGAATAAATAAATTTGTTATTATTAAAATATCTGACTTAATGTATTGGTTTGTAGAAAATGGAGTCTATTTAACTATTACTATTCTTCAAATATTTGTAGTGAATTTTTAAAATTATTTAGATTTCATGATAAGTGGTTTTTTTGTTAAAAAAAAATTTTAAGATGAAAATTGGAATAAGAAAATAATGTCAAGCAAAAACGATTTAAAACGTTGATACATTTTTTCATTCATTTATTAATTGAGTTTTCGTTATTAAATATAATATATTCATTAATATCTTTCAAGTGGTTCAATTAATTAGCTTATAAATTTTATTAGTCAGAATTTATTTTATTTTTTTATCAATTAAAATGAAGTTTTGTCAAACTACGAAATTATCTTTTTGTGAAATTTTTTAATTTTAAAACTTTATTTATGAATGATTGATATCCAAATTTATCATTTTTTTAAAGAAAATGTGGCTTCTTTTATATTCACTATTTATTTTTCATTTCAATTCTAAAATAAATAAAATACATGTTTACTTACTTATTATTAGAAAATAAAGTTATATTTAACTACACATTTTTCATCTTTATCGTTTAAAGGAATATTTTTATAATTTTTTATAAGTAATTTCATTAACAAATTTAGTAAATTTTTATGGCTTTTGAATATAACAAATTTATTCATATTTATAATGAAGCATTAAATTTTTGAATAATTTCTAGGGAATTATCATTAATTTTCATTTTATTGATTAAATAAACCCCCAGAATTCAATAAGCTGCGTTTTCGTCTACACATCTCCATGCCTCTCAAAATACCTAGATATCTGTCTGTACTATGTCTCACTATTCACAATACCCCAATCCCTGAATCGATAAACGTTCAGAAGAAGTAGCTTTCAAATATCAATATCCCTGACAGGAACTGCAAAGAATACGTGACCCTCTTTATATATGGAGCAGAATCATTTCGATATTGACCGGAACTTCTATAAACGAACAAGCGGATATGCAATGGGCAATCCAATCTGTCCATTTCAGCCCAATATTTTTTTAAGCGAACTTGAAACCTTGAAATCAAAATTGAATCAGTTTCCAAAAGTTTGGTATAGTTCATATATAAATATTCGAGAAATAGGTCACACTAACACATAATGCAAACTATTTTCATCTATACGTACGTTTCGGTCTTACGACCATCATCAGAAGGCGTATCAATGTCTGAAACGGGATTTCTTGGAACTAATTGTATAAGCACAAAGCGTCCTTCTCGCACCAATTTCAATTAGAAATGCCCACGTCTCCGAAGCGAACAGAAACACGGGTAATCGAAATTGCTACCCAAAATCATTTTTCAACCTCATCATTAGAGAAAGAGTAAACAAATAAGCAAACAAACGGAAGACTTTATATGTTATCTGCAGTAAAACTTGGATTATAATTCAACGAAATTTGTGTATTGCATCTGTATTTTTAAATACACAAATTCCGTTAACTTATGATTCAATTTTTATTGCAATCATATAACTATACCTACTTTCAAAAATTTATCATAATACATCGTCCAACTGTCAAGTTTCATAGATTTCTACTTATCATATGAGCATTCCATTAGCCAATTTTGTATAAAACTTGAACAAATCAATAAAAAGCGTCACTCACGCTCTTTTTGAGCTCAATTCATGTATCTATCGTTAACATAAAATTGGTATGGAAATTGTATCATAAACTTTTTCAATCCTTATCTCGGTCTTCAATCAATCCTAAGCTCTGAAACACTGTGATAATTCACATTTGTAGCGTTTTGATTTCCGAACTAGAAACACATATAAAATGAAACTAAAAGTAGTAATTGTAATTGGACATTATTTTTTATGATGTGAATGTAAGTACCTACTATAATTTATAATTCCTAAGCTACCAAACAATATTGTTCAATAATTTTTAAAAAAATTCGCCACTCAACATTTTCCTATATTCTAACAAAAAATATGTATTTTAGCTGTTTTAATTATAGAATTTTATTACCAAATTCATATTAATTGATATATTTATAAATCTATTATCAAGACTGAAACATACTTTTCTTACAGCCACTTATAATACTTGATAATGAGGTGTAAGTCATAGGCCTCAAAACATGTAGTGAATATCTACAATCTTCAATTATTACAAAATTATATTTCTAATAGTGTATTGCGTCCATAATGTCCTTGTTTGTTATCTTGGTAAGTGGTCAAATTATATTTCACATCAATGCCGTTCTAATTCAATAATCACAACTTTATTCTAATTAAAACTGAATTTGAAACACCCTGTAAAATGGTGATAGAACATCATAACATAGCTTCTAATATCGTTACATTTTTCCAATATTTATTTAAATCAAATACATACAAGTCTCAATTAATGTATGTCACTAATATATTGCGTCATTCTTATCAATAAAATGAGCCGTTGCAAGCAACGTTCTAAAGTTAGGAAGGTACATTAGAAACTTGGAAATTTATAATTATATGTAAGAGCCCAGGTTATTACATTAGCAGAACAGACATCAGGCCATTTCAGCATATTCTGCAATTAAAGTTCTAGAACTATGTTCTGATGATAAAGTTAAGATAACTAACAACTCTAGAATGTTAGTTTCCACTGGAGGTCTTCGGAATATTCGTAATGGAGATCACTCCAATACAATTTATCCAACTAATTACTATGACGTTACTTGGTTAACAGTTTTATCAAGGAAGTAGGCCTTCCCAGTTATGTTCATCCAGTGCATTATCTGATATAATGAGTGGAAAATCTACTCTTGCTTGTAACAGTTTATTATAAAGGGTGTCACGACTTGTATGTGCCAAACTTCACAGGGTGGCAGAAACATTCAAAATATGAAAAAAATGTATATAACTAAGGCGCGGATTTATTGCACCATGCATATACATGCAAACTTTGCATAAATTGGCAAAATTGTGATTATTTTGCATCTTTCAACCGAAATTGCTTATTGTTACTTCATTCAAAAACGAACATCTGACCAAGCATTTTCGATTGCACCATTCACAAATTCTCAGAAAGTTTTAAGAATGGGTCGGGCAAGTAACGATTTACGACTAGTATGTTCTTGGAAGGGAAGATTGGGAAAATCATAGGGTAGGTTAAAATGGTGTTGACAACTTTTTATCAGTACATATTATTGTTTGATACTATAGAGACTGTACTGTAGTTGAGTATTCGAAAATTGTCGTTTTGCACACGGTTTGAGTGACTTTTAAAATGCGGAAAGAATCATCAACATGCCAGAACTCCTTCGCACGTTGCAAAAGTGCAGAACATGAAATCAGTTACAGTTCAGATGTCACCAAGAGAGTCTATTGGAAAGGGCATTGAAAAGAGTGGTCAGAGTCTGCTTAATGAATATTTATGCCAAGCTTTAGTTTCTGCTAATATACCACTAACAAAATAAAATGAGGTACAGTTTGAATCATTTTTGTAAAACTATTGCAATTTTTATATACCCGATGAATCAACAATGAGGAAAAGTGCAGTTGGATCAGTTTACAATAGTGTTGTTGGAAAAATTGCAAAAGAAGTTGCAGATAATTATTTCTACATTATTGTTGACGAAACTACCGACGCCTGTGGAAGATATAAGGCGCATTTAATGATAGGAATACCTCATGATGCAGATCAAGGGAAATCATTCTTGATAGCTTCAAAGTAACTCGACAATACAAATAACTTAACTGTTAGATGTTTCGTCTAAGATTCATCAACTATTTTTTTATGCCGAATGCAGTACCAGTCGAAAAAAAAATATTTTTTATCAGTTGCAGCACCTTATATGTTGGAAGTTAGATACCAACATTCAATACATATAACGTGCTTAGCACACTACATCTAGTTAATGAAATAATTTCAAATGTTAAGAAAGTATTCATCAAGGCATCTTTGAGATTGCAACTTTATAAAGATAAGTTACCAGGAATTCCTTTACCACCACAACCAATTATCAGCAGGTGAGGATCTTGGTTGAATGCTGCTATTTTTTATGCGGAATATTTTGATAATTTAAAAGGAATTATTTTGGACATTATTGGTAGGTGCCAATGTGTTTCAATATTTTAGGAATTATTTACAAATAATGCAGCTGCTCAACAATTAGGTTTCATAAGATCTAATTATAGTTCTATTCCAAACTCAGTACTAGCCCTAGAAAAAAGTCTAGATCACCTGTCAAATCCGTAGAAATTATAAGAGACTTCTCAGAGAAATCTGAAAACATGCGAGGAACTATAAAAATAGAGTAGCAATATATTGCACAAATGCTGATCAAAATCGTCTGATATTATTTCATCTAGAAATATCTTAGATATATTTCTTAGATATTTATAGCCTGGCATTTTTTGTATAACGTTCGTTTTCTAGTTCTCCGAGAACTCTATTTTTATAGTTCCTCGCATGTTTTCAGATTTCTCTGAGAAGTCTCTTATAATTTCTACGGATTTGACAGGTGATCTAGACTTTTTTCTAGGGCTGGTACTGAGTTTGGAATAGAACTATAATTAGATCTTATGAAACCTAATTGTTGAGCAGCTGCATTATTTGTAAATAATTCCTAAAATATTGAAACACATTGGCACCTACCAATAATGTCCAAAATAATTCCTTTTAAATCATCAAAATATTCCGCATAAAGAATAGCAGCATTCAACCAAGATCCTCACCTGGTGATAATTGGTTGTGGTGGTAAAGGAATTCCTGGTAACTTATCTTCATAAAGTTGCAATCTCAAAGATGCCTTGATGAATACTTTCTTAACATTTGGAATTATTTCATTAACTAGATATAGTGTGCTAAGCACGTTATATGTATTGAATGTTGGTATCTAACTCCCAACATATAAGGTGCTGCAACTGATAAGAAATTATTTTTTTTTCGACTGGTACTGCATTCGGCAAAAAAAAATAGTTGATGAATCTTAGACGAAACGTCTAACAGGTAAGTTATTTGAATTGTCGAGTTACTTTGAAGCTATTAAAAATGATTTCCCTTGAGCTGCATCCTGAGGTATTCCTATCATTAAATGCGCCTTATATCTTCCACAGGCGTCGGTAGTTTCGTCAACAATAATGTACAAATAATTATCTGTAACATCTTTTTCAATTTTTCCAAACAACAGTCTTGTAAACTGATCCAACTGCACTTTTCCTGATTGTTTATTCATCGGGTAAATAAAAATTGCAATAGTTTCACAAAAATGATTTAAGCTGTACCTTATTTAATTTTGTCAGTGGTATATTAACAGAAACTGAAGCTTGGCATAAATGTTCATTAAGCAGACTCTGACCACTCTTTTCAATACCCTTTCCAATAGACTCTCTTGGTGACATCTGAACTGTAACTGATTACATGTTCTGCACTTTTGCAACGTGCGAAGGAGTTCTGGCATGTTGATGATTCTTTTCGCATTTTAAATGTCACTCAAACCGTGTGCAAAACGACAATTCTTGTATACTCAACTACAGTACACTCTTTATAGTATCAAACAATAATATGTACTGATAAAAAGTTGTCAACACCATTTTAACCTACCCTATGATTTTCCCAATCTTCCCTTCCAAGAACATGCTAGTCGTAAATCGTTCTTGCCCGACCCATTCTTAGACCTTTCTGAGAATTTTTGAATGGTGTAATCGAGAATGCTTGGTCAGATGTTCGTTTTTAAGTAAAGTAGCAAGTATATCTTATATATGAAATCAGAGAAATGAAAGAATAAATGGAATATGAGCTATAATATGCAATTCCGGTTGAAAGATGCAAAAAAATCACAATTTTGCCAATTTATGCTAAGTTTGCATGTATATGCATGGTGCATTAAATCCGCGCCTTAGTTATATACATTTTTTTCATATTTTGAATGTTTCTGCCACCCTGTGAAGTTTGGCACATACAATTCGGGATACCCTGTATAATGAACTGTTGCAAACAAGAGTAGATTTTTCACTCACTATATCAGATAATACACTGGATGAACATAACTGGAAAGGCCTACTTCCTTGATAAAACTGTTAACCAAGTAATGTAGTAATTAGTTGGATAATTTGTATTGAAGTGATCTCCATTACGAATATTCATAAGACCTCTAGTAGAAACTCACATTCTAGAGTTGTTAGTTATCTCAACTTCATCATGAGAACATGGTTCTAGAACTTTAATTGCAGAATATGCTGAAATGGCCTGATGTCTGTTCTGCTAATGTAATAACCTGGGCTCTTACATATGATTATAGATTTCCAAGTTTCTAATGTACCTTCCTAACTTTAGCACGTTGCTTGCAACGGCTCATTTTATTGATAAGAATGACGCAAGATATTAGTGACATACATTAATTGAGACTTGTATGTATTTGATTTAAATAAATATTGGAAAAATTTAACGATATTAGAAGCTATGTTATGTTGTTCTATCACCATTTTACAGAGTGTTCCAAATTCAGTTTTAATTAGAATAAAGTTATGATTATTGAATTAGAACAGCATTGATGTGAAATGAAATTCTTTTAATTTTGACTACTTACCAAGATGACAAACAAGGATATTATCAAGGCATCTTTGAGATTGCAACTTTATAAAGATAAGTTACCAGGAATTCCTTTACCACCACAACCAATTATCACCAGGTGAGGATCTTGGTAGAATGCTGCTATTTTTTATGCGGAATATTTTGATAATTTAAAAGGAATTATTTTGGACATTATTGGTAGGTGCCAATGTGTTTCAATATTTTAGGAATTATTCACAAATAATGCAGCTGCTCAACAATTAGGTTTCATAAGATCTGATTATAGTTCTATTCCAAACTCAGTACTAGCCCTAGAAAAAAGTCTAGATCACCTGTCAAATCCGTAGAAATTATGAGAGACTTCTCAGAGAAATCTGAAAACATGCGAGGAACTATAAAAATAGAGTTCTCGGAGAACTAGAAAACGAACGTTATACAAAAAAATGCCAGGCTATAAATATCTAAGAAATATATCTAAAATACTTCTAGATGAAATAATATCACACGATTTTGATCCGCATTTGGAGTGCAAATATATTGCACAAATTAAAATATTGTCCCATACCATCTGTTGATGTAGAACGCAAATTTTCACCGCATAAAAATATTTTAGCAGATAAATGACATTCTTTTTCAACTGAAAATTTTGAAAACATTCAATAATAAATTCCTTCCATAGTGTGATGGGATGATTTTGATTTCTTTACTTTATATGTTGAATTCTTTGTTAAATTGGAGATTGTATTTTATTATACGCAATTTGCTGTAATATAAAAATGTGTTATAAAAAATTTCGTTTTCTTTATATTTAATATGTTCTGTTCTTTAGAAAAATTAGTATTCACTTTTCAATATTCGATAATTTTCAGAGGGTGAAACGATTTAGCATAATTCAACAAGAAAAATGGGTGGGGTATTCATCCTCACATATTTCTATTAAGTTTGAATATGTTCAAAAAGTATGTGCATATTTTGAGCATTTTTAAGAAAAGCTGTGCATATTTTCAATAAAGGCTAGCATAAATATGCGCATGTATTAATTTTTCCTTCCTGCATATAATCCACGCTGTACACATAACCATGGATCAGGAAATGGTTTGCTTCCGGGATACAGGTGGTCAAAGCTATCGAAAAAATATCTCATTCTCATTGTATCGATTCAAACCAAATTTTGTATGTAGGACCGTTCAACAGGTTGTTATGTTTTGTGAGAATATCGAGTCCTGAAAGCAACTAGTGACGGAGTTATGGAGGTTCAGTTTTATTTGATTGAGAAAAAAATACGGTCCTGCAAAAAACCCAATTTTGGATAAAACATTCAATTGACTGTAAAAAGTGTCTACTGGTAAATAAGATTGTGCTTTTATCTGGAAAAATTTGTAAACTTCAGGTAATGACATATTTATCAAACATCAGCTAGATAATTTGGTTGAAGGAAGTAGGTAACTTGAGAAAAATGGAGCACATTGGTGACAAAGAGAATCCTAACATTCACCGTTTAATTACTGTTCGCTTAAAAGTCAACATCTGGAAGATTTGCCTTGAAGATATTAAATACTCGTTCTAGAGAAATTTCGTCTTTTACTTGCATTCATTATATTGAGAATATAAAAGAAGCTATATTAAGTGCCTCGGAAATAGCTGCTTTGAAAAGACATACCTTCATGAATTGAGAACTCTCATACATTTTGTTAAATTAAGTGTTATGATAGGGTATTACAAATTCGATGCATTTACGTTGCTATCTCGAAAAATATGGGAGATAGAGAGTTGATTTAATGGAGGCAAAGTTGCGTATCTTAATTTTGAATAATTTGATAAGAAGGAACTAAACAAATTCCGAAGATAAAAACCGAAGAATCAATTTTCGCTTTTATCGTTCCACTGCTTTATTACTGAACAAGCACTTTTTTCTTTACCAAATGCTAGTACTTTCGCTTCAAATCGGCATCGAATCGATTGAACAGCTCTCATAATATACGCCAGTGATCGTTTCGCTCTTTCAAGATAATCGATATGGACGATACCTTGTGCATCCGAAAAAACTATCGCCATGACTTTGTTGGCCGATAAACCTACTTTGGCCTTTTTCGGCTTCGATTGGCCAGGACTAGTTCACTGTTTCGAATGTTCTTTGGTCTCTAGTGTGTTGTGATGAATCCATGTTTCGTCCACGGTTACGAAACGACGCAAAAACATTTTCTTATCGCGCTTGAGCATTGCTAAGCACTCCTTCGAAGTTGTTACATGGTCGTGCTTGTTTATAACAAATGCGGCACTTTAACTCGCCGATCATCAAATTTTGTAATAACGAACCATCCTCTGGTTTTTTCGATTTCTGAAGGTTATCAATTTACTTATTTCATCAAATTCATCCATATATATATCATTTTCCTTGATCATTCAGTTTTAATATAGCTCGCACAATCAGGAAGTGACCCGATATCACGTGTTTTTCATTAGCTAGGCAAATCAGGCAACAATACGGTCTATAGATATATGTAATACTCACTCTTCTTTGATTAAGACACATTAACTCAGCACTGTGTGATAGAGGGTAGTTGTTAAATCACGCTGAGTAGGAAAACTCTGAAAACAAATAATAATAATAATAAAGAAATGAAACTATTTTAAGAACGAATTGAAAGTTAAGAGATTAAGTGGGTACAACTGAAGGCTTAATCAAGAATTGGAACTTGAAACACAATTAACTAATCCTCAATTTTAAATTAACCTTACTAGAACCTATATACGATTTGAAAATTGATCTAAATCAGCCCGGATGTACCAGGGTGAAGAGTTAAGCAAAACTATTACGATCTAAATATTCAAGGAATTCTAAATTTTACGTATTCAGCAATATGACTTGATTCTAAATGAGCTTAGCGAAAATTCTACCATAAACACCATAACGCAAGTGATTGGGCACTGTGTGATCGGGGGTAGTTGATAAATCACGCTGAGTAGGAAAACTCTCAAAACAAATAATAACAATAATAAAGAAATGAAACTATTTTAAGAACGAATTAAAAGTTGAGAGATTAAGTGAGTACAACTGAAGCATCAATTAAGAATTGGATCTTGAAACACAATTAACTAATCCTTAATCTTGAATTAGCCTTACTAGAACCTAGATACGATTTGAAAACTAATCTAACTCAGCCCGAATGTACCAGGGTAAAGAGTTAAACAAAACTGTCACGATCTAAATATTCAAGGAATTCTAAATTTCACGTATTCAGCAATATGACTTGATTCTAAATGAGCTTAGCGAAAATTCTACCATAAACACCATAACGCAAGTGATTCGTGAAATAGTCAAAGCAAGATTTAACTCGTATTAGAATATAACTGACTTTAGTGTGGTGAGTTTCATTTCTCATAATCTTGGATAACCACTCCTATTTAAACAATATGCTTGGGGGTGGTAACTTCTAACCAATAAGAGAGAGACTTGCCCCACTCTAGTGAGCTGGATAAAGAAGAACTATTGTATTTTTGTTGACTGGGACCTTATTTTGACTTCATTGAGTTACTATGAATGAAAATTATATCAAGTTAATATTCTAATTACATGTTTAATGAGAATCGACCACGTCTTCTAACTCTTATGTTATGGTTACGTGAATATATTGTAGCTTCAAAGGAAAAGACAGAGTAGAAAACCTTTTTTCAAACCAAAGCAAGCGATCAACCTGACGTTACGAATTGAATCATAAACATATGTCTTAACTACCAATATACTGTGAAGCACTTGTTCTCTTCAGAATCATATCTGCTAGATACGTCACTTATGATTTCCTATTGAAACTGTGAGAAACCTCTTCGACTTCGTCGATATTTTACAAATTATGATGACCCTTCCTTGACAAGGATTCAGAAACTACACATCATGTTTCCGTCTCACAGATTTGAAGAACAAACTGTATTATTTTATGACGGGATGGTCGTACTAAGAAATGAACACATACACTTGACTTGTCCGTAATAAGAGAGAACAAAAATATCTTATTTCTATTAATGTCCATGGGTGTTCTTTAGAACCGGCTTGAATTTTAGCAACTTGATCAGATATGTGAATGAATTCTGATTGATAATTGATAAGACAGCTTTGTTACAATATCATATCATGGATTTTATCGACGATTTCTGTAACCTCAATTGGACGACCAGAACGTTCAGCGTCCTTTGTGGTCATACTTACATAACCAAAATCAGTAAACCATATATGAATCGTTTCAATCGATGGAGAAAAGTCCCCATAATGATTAACAAGCGATGCTTCGATTTTTGTAAAGTTTTTTCCGCCCAAGAAATAATGTTAATCAAGACGCGATATTAACCTTTTGTCATGTTTACAAAAAAGTTAAGGATGGTATATCACAAATGTGACAAGGGATTCCCAATTGTGGCGCCATCTGTTTTAATTTTCAGAGACTTTTCACCTTGCCCTCGTTTGTCAAGTAATTTAGTGTGCCACTCTAGTAGCCTATTAACATTCTGCCACGCTCGATACAAATCGAATCAATCTTATGACACTCTTTGCATCCGAGTTCACTTTAAAATGCATCATTGATCAACTGTAGATTTTGTTGTTTGAACCATGCGGTGGTTACTATCCTCCAATCGCAGTTGCTTAATGATAATCTCTGTAATACGATTCGGCGAATTCACCGAGAGTCAGTGTGTACCAAAACAAGTTAATCCTGCCATATATAGATACACTGTTCAATACAACGCTGTGATTCTTCCCAGTTACTCTTCGCATCATTGAACAATAGATTAGTTAGTTATCAACTCCAGACATCTAACCATTGGAGTTTGCTCTGGAATTGTAGCTTCCAAATAATGATCTCTGATAAAGTTCAAAGTCTTCGTGGGTAAGCAAAAATCACACTTCAATACAATATATCGAAACATTTCCAATTGAATGTCTTGTAAAAATAAGCTGTGTCAATTGTTAAAAGTGGGATACGAGGTTCTGCCTTTATTTACAATATACCTCATGCCGAACAAAACATGAAATAGCAATCAATTTTGATCATCTGGCTATTTTGTATCAATCCCACTAACGTTGACATAAGTCACAGTTTGCGCGTTTGTTTCAAGTAACACGTTGATGTTGCGAAATGCATTTCCAAAGGTTTTTTAATAGTATCGTAGTTAATTGAATATAGACAATCTGCCCTTTCAACAACTACCGATGATAACTGATTCTAACGAATGAGTGTTTCACTAGAAATTGCTACACAAATATTCGAAGGTGAGGTCGAACATTTGATCATTATAGCTGTAACATTGGATATTTTCAAAGCATTTGACCGAATCTGGCATCAGAGCCTCTTACGAAACGTCCATCATATAGTTTTCCGCCTCAACTTTGTCGCTCAATATTCGGTTTTCTCTCAGATAGATCACTCCATGTGGTGGTTGATGAGGTATCTTCCGGTACGATCGCTGCTGTTCCACAGGGATCCGTCTTGGCACCAACTTTGTTTCTGTTCCATATCAACAATCTGCTGGTAGTGACCACCTGTATCATCCACAGCTTTGCAGATGATGGTACACTTCATACCGCTTCCTCATCTAGAGCCCCTATACCATCCAATGAAGACAGTAGAGTAAGACAGAAACAAGTTGACGCAATTAATGGAGCTCTTTTAATAATTTCGAAATGAGGATCTGATAATCTATTAGAGTTTAATGCAACCAAAACTCAAGCTTGCGTCTTCTATAGGAATGATCGGGATCACGACCAACATCACACCACATGATCATCCGAGGTCCATTCCGAAAACCGCTTCACAAAAAATTGGTTTTCTTCTCCTTGTCAAGAGCTACTTTACATCCCAGCAGCTCCTCATAATCCACAAAGCATAAATTTGATCTGTCCTGGAGTACTGTTCACATATTAGGAGTGAGGCTCACAAACATACGCTGAAGTTCTTGGATTCTATCCTGAATAGAGCTATTCATCTGATTGATGCTGTCGTACTTACGAATTCATTGATCTCTCTAGAATATCGTAGAAAGGTGTGTGAACTCTCCTTTTTCTATAGATATTTCCATGATCGGTGTTCAGCACAAATGTCGTCTTTTTTTCCACCGCAAGAGATTCCAGATAGGCGGAACTGACGAGCTCATGCTAGTCACTCCATTGTCAAGCTCGAGACCATCCCGAACTTCTTCCTACCAGACTTAATTTTTCTATCGAACAGCAAAGTTGCGGAACTTTTTGCCTAGTAAGGTCCTCCTCTATGCCTTCGAGCTCCAAAACTTCAAGAAAAATTCGAATGCCTATCTCCTCTCCGAACTTCCACCGATGCTCCTCGGACATTATGTGTTTTCCTCTCGTGTAGTCAAAGTATAAAAAAAGTATACGTAGACACCTAATTTTGTTGGGAACATTGAAGCGTTATTCGATCCAAATAATTCCACCTAACATCAAAGCAAGGAATGCCCATAATTCAAATTCATCATGAAAATCATGATTCTTAGTGGAGGGCAGTTATGATTTTTTGTGCAATTTTTGCGCTCGTTAACGGGACACGGCTCAAAAGTTTCGTATTGATGGAACAAATAACATACTAAGAAGTTGAATTACCAAAATGGGTGCTACCCAGCTTAATTGGCCAAAAGCTGTTTTTTTGCGCTTTTTGAGAGGTACTTTTTTGTTTTATTTTTTTTTTGAAGGTTTTAGAGATTTGGCTCAGGTTTGAGATTGATACCCTTTTATTCTAAGTGCCAGAGGAACCCATTGATTCAAGACTTTCGGAAATCGGTTCATGCTTCTCTCACAATATGAATATATATACATGTATTTTGGTAAAAAATTCAAATTGATCTGCAAGAGCCAATAATCGATCAATTCAGCTGAAAGTTTAGGTGAAGGTAACTCTTTCCAAAAATAAAAAAATGGTTCTAGGTTTGGTGAAAAATCTTTGATGGTTTTCCCTGAAACTCAATTTTAGTCCATTTTTTCCGAAAAATTCAAATCCAAATACCTTTTGTCATTTTGGGGTTATCGGGATCTATTTGGTCTCAAATGTGTCTATTTGTGTGTAGTTCAACTTATGGGCGTCATCCATTCATTTTCAAAATTTGGAATAGTTTTTGGACATTTATTATTATTATATATTTTGGATATGATTTATGATTTTTATGGCGCCATTACGCTTATATTTGCATATAAATACATATACATACTTATATGTATGCATATTAAACACAAATATATATTAATATACATTGGTTATGTAGGGGTCCAATAGATTCATGTCCATTGGATCTGGACTACCCAATTTTTTACTAAAATGGACATGCGACTAATGAACTTGGAAGCAAAATGATATTTGAAACAACTTTTATAGATTACATTTTTTCGAAGACTTAATAACAAAAAAAAGAATAGTTTGATTGTATAATATACTGAAAAATACACATATATTACACATATTATCCAAACATGAATGTACTGTAGTAGAGGTAACAATAATATATAGATATACATTTAAGTATTTTCATTCACTGTTTTTTTTTTCAAACTTGAACTTTTTACTTTTTTCTCTAGCAAATATGCAATCAAAGTTGCTTAAAATATCATTTTGCTTCGGAATTCATTAGTCGCATGTCCATTTTACTAAAAAATTGGGTAGTCCAGATCCGATAGACATGGGTCCATTGAACACCTATACATAACCTATGTATATTAATATATATTTGTATTTAATATGCATAAGTATAAGTATGTATATGTATTTATATGCAAATATAAGCGTAATGGCGCCATAAAAATCATAAATCATATTAATTATTTGAGTCCAAATAGATTTCGATTACCCCAAAATGACAAAAGATTTTTGGATTTGAATTTTTCGGAAAAAATGGACTAAAATTGAGTTTTATGGAAAACCGTCAAAGATTTTCGACCAAACCTGAAGCCATTTTTTTATTTTTGGAAAGAGTTACCTTCACCTGAATTTTCAGCTGAATTGATCGATTATTGGCTCTTGCAGATCAATTTGAATTTTTTTTTAAAATACATGTATATATATGTCTATTGTGACATGAACCTATTTTCAAAAGCCTTGAACCAATGGGTTCCTCTGACAACCAGAATAAAAGGATATCAATTCCAAACCTTAGCCAAGTCTCTAAGGCCTCCAAAAAAAATAAAACAAGAAAGTACCTCTCAAAAAGAGCAAAAAAAAAACTGTTTTTGGCCAATCAAACTGGGTGGCATCCATTTTGGTAATTCAACTTTTTAGTATGTTGTTTGGGCTATCAATACGAACATTTTGAGCCGAGTCCCGTTAACGAGCGCGTAAATTGCACAAAAATTCATAACTGCCCTCCACTATGTGTTCGCCAAACTCACAGATCTCTGCGATCATTTTACCAATGGCGGCTCGTCGGGATTGGCAAGGTAGGCGCTGCCTACCTTTAAATATTCTTCAGAATAAGTCTAATACAGAGAATTACATTTTATAATAATTAATTTGAATTTAATATGCCTACGATTGTAGGCATAGTTATATTTTCTTCTAAATTTTTTCAATGAGGCAATATTTAGTGCCTCCGTGAGTTTTGTGGCAGTTCCACAAATGGTCATCATTACTCATCATTTTACACTTCACTTTTGCTTTTTGGATTGTTCCAAGACGCGCAAAACACTATGGGAAAACGCCAAAAATAAACTCTTCATGCGTCAAGTTTGACAATTCAATATTGCTTTGTTTCAATAGTAACGAAACAAATATTTCATAACATCCTTTCTTTGTGGATAAAATCAATAATGCTTATTTGAAAATTTCAACAAGTTCATTGTAATAATTCATGTCCTTTGAACAATTTTCGATTTTCGGAAAAATATTATGTATACCTCGTATGATAAACCACATTCCTGGATTCTGTATTACCAGTCTCGGGGCTTGCGCCTCAACAGGTAATCTTTATTCGGCCGAGAATGTTCAGCTTTTCCTGCTGAGGAGACAATCTACCATTACTTCAGATTATTCCTTCAATTACTCTTGCTTTCTTCTGAGCATTACCACGTACTTCCCCAAGCTCAACTTCTCGTTGTTGCTTTTCCTTTTTCGCTTCTTTTGTCATATACTCTAATGTGATCTGAAGTCTTAGCTTCGCCTGTTTCAAGAGCGATACCTGACCAGCAAGTTCGTTCAGCTCCTTTTCTTTATCTTGCAATCTCCTCTCGAAATCAATCTTCTATATCCGTAGTGCTATTACTCCTTCTTCGGTTTTGCTGCCGCAAGTTACTTCATCGGATTCTCTTTGTGGGAAGTGAAGTTTTTCTTCTTCCAGTTCTAATCACAAACGGGTATCCTAGGAATGTTTCAATAATAAGTTAGAAAGAAACA
Source organism: Endomychus coccineus (assembly GCA_958510875.1). Taxonomy (NCBI): domain Eukaryota; kingdom Metazoa; phylum Arthropoda; class Insecta; order Coleoptera; family Endomychidae; genus Endomychus; species Endomychus coccineus. The sequence continues at coordinate 32,249,109 of OY294070.1, read as the reverse complement.
ACAACAACAGAAAGAAACTGAGGGAAGTTCTAATGCAATATCCCACATACCTTCTCGTATTTTGAAGGAAGTAGGCTCGAAGAAACTTCTCGACATCGGACTGGCAGATACATCTCTATGCCGGTTCTGCCAAGGAGACGAAGAGACCTCAGTACACATACTGTGCTACTGCGAAGGCCTAACAAGACTAAGGTTCTCAACGACAGAAAAGGAAAAACTACAACCTCTTATTATATGGAGGACCTGAGGTCTGACCTATGGAGTATAATAATAAAGACGGGTCTAGACTAGGAACTCTAACATAACAAGAAGGCAAACACCATAGAGCTGCAAAGGTCGCGGTGGTGAGGGTCCTAGTCCATACACCATAAACAAATCTAGTAGCAAGACTAATTTTTATAAGTGATTAACTTCAACTCAATTCAACTCCCAAAAATGAAACTTGTTAACTGCTGTTATGTGAATGAACAGAGCCGTGTCAGGTAACTATGAAATTTTTCAAATTTCTAACTTTGAAATGCTTTTATATATACAGGTGTTTCATAAGGACCTCCCGTGAATGCAGGTGACGGTAGAGTTCACAAAAATAATCGGATTTTTTCATATAAACTATGGTCCTATCTCCGTTCGTTACAGAGATAAAGGGCGTTGGATTTAATTTTTTTTAACGAAATTTTGCTGTAGCTTCTGTGCAGTTACAGGTATTTTGTTGAAATCTGCTACTCGGGAGTTTCAGAGGACGCCAAATAAGATGAATCAGTTAGTTTCAGATGCGGTAGAGGGCGCTGTGTGCACGACTTTTTGGCGTTTGTTTCAGCCTTAACTTTTTGAGTATAATTTTTTAGTTTTCTTTGCACATTTTCTGGTTTACAGTTTTATTTCCAAACAAATGGTGTACTCTTGTTGAAGTTCTCAAAATCTCACCGTTTTCGAGAAAAACGCGTTTAAATGATTCGTTAGTAAGTAAATTTGTTAATGAGTTTTTGTTATGTTCATTTGAATGCGTTTCTTGGAAATTCTCGTATCGAGGTATATATTTGTTAACATCATTAGAAAAGTTATATAATTTTAATCATTTTGATTCAGAGCTCATTGGCATACCGACCTTGATAAGAGTGGGGGAAGCTATTGGAATTGCATTTAAATCCATGTAGTTTCTCAACGACTCATTTGATTTTAGTAAACTTTAGTTTGTATAGAAGAGAATGTACGTACTTTCAATTGTCGTATCTATTGGTACACGATCGTTCCTAATAAACTTGCCAGAGGGCGTAAGTTGTAATGATAATGTGCTAATTGATTTTATCCCAAAAACTTAAATTATACGGTATAGCTATGACATGATAATCGGAAATAGATTAAATTTGCGAAAAAAACTGAAAACCGCAGATCGATATCTTTTTTTGTTTCAAAGTTCGAGAAAAACATGTTTAAGTGAACATACGCGAGTTCGGTAGTGAGTAAATTTGTTAATGTGTTTTTGTAATGTTCATTTAAACGAGTTCTTTTCAAAAACGGTGAAATTTTGAGACCCTCAACAAGAGTACATTATTTATTTGAAATAAAATTGTTAACCAGGAAAATGTGCAAACAACAAAAAAATCATTCTCCAAAAAATTTAGGGCTAAAAGAAACGCCGAAAAGTCGCGGACCCAGCGCCGTCCACAGCATAATCTGAAACTAACTGAACCACCTTATTCGGCGTCCTCTGAAACTTTCGGATACCAGATTTGAACGGAATATCTGTAACTGCACAGGAGCTACAGCAAAATTTCGTTTAAAAAAGAATTAATTCAACGTATCTCCGAAACGAAAGAAGATAGGATCATAGTTTATATAGAAAATCTGATTTTTTTTGTAAAATCTACAGTCCCCTGCATTTACGGGAGGTCTTTCTGAAACACCCTGTGTACTTGCTTGTAATTACTAACACAAAATGTGAAAAAATAATATAAACAAACCTCGTAAGGATAGCAGTTTTACTAAACTCATATAGCTTCCAAAGTTATATTCGTTCAGTGAGACTTTGCTTTTCTAAACTTGTTTGATATACTATTAACGCACACTTCTAATGTTCTAAGAAATTCTAATCTTAATATTTCAGTATTCATAGTTTTTTTGATATTGTGGCATCAGTATACTTTCCTTCATCAACTTGTTGTTATTATTATACTGCAAATACTCGAAAGCAAATAGTTGCTCCAAGTTTAGTGGATAATGTTTTATAACAAATGGTAATGCTAACATTGTCTCTTTCTTTAAAACGTCTACTTTCGCGTAACATGTCGCCTCTAGATAATATGCATAATGTATTTACATTACAATGAGACATCAAGTTCGTGTTAGTCATTACAAGAAACTCCATATAGAACTGTTCTTCTCATATAATAAAGCCATTATGAAACCATTAGGACATACATAGTAATACGTAGTAATGTACGGAACGAAAATGAATTAGTTAATTATAGCAAATTATTCCTGGATTGGCTACGGTAATATAAAAATCAATACTCTGTTTTTCATATATAAATTATTCATTACTAGCCGCCAGTGTAATGTAAAGCAATGAATTTGCTGAGCTGGTTTGAAAATTTCACTTTCAAGCGAGAGTAAGCCTAAAATTAATTAAGAATTCTTTATTTTCCCCGAGCTCACTTATCAGATGCCTCCAAATTTAAGTTGAAGCGAGTTTCAATTGCGTAATTCATTTTCATGGCTCCACAGACAACTCAATTAGTAACATTTTAATTCAGCTAATTGATAATCAAAAATTCACGTAAATAATAAGCGAATGTTCGTCTATGCTGATAATATTTCAACATGAACCGTTTAACGTTCAACTAAACCACTAGAAGCTATATGCATGGTAACGCAGCATGGTTCCACTGTGTAAGGTTTTCATAAAATCAATATCATTTATAATGAACTATAAAAGAGTTCACACTGTGGATACAATATAAATAAGGAACAATCACACAGCTGAAAAATGTTTTAGTGGATAATGGTGATTGTTTCTCATTTATAATATTACTAGCTGTTGTCCGAGGGCTAAGTCCTCAGAAAAAGATGATGCCCGTAGACGAAAGTGTCGGATGCAGCGCCGCGATGACATTCCCAAATTTCAATACCTATTAGAAATATTTCTAATGTGTAGAAATAATTAGAGGCGTGGAAATACGTGAAATAATACTCTATGCCATGTGGGAGTTTATACGGATTGACAGGGATATCTATGTTATGGAATGGTCTGTCACGGACATTATGTGACTTTCAATGTATCAGCCAAAAGCAATTGGTAGTAATCGCACTTCCTGTTCATTCCCTCCCCTAACTAAAGATGATGGCACACTGGCTACTACACCACAAGAGAAGCCAATTTTTTTGCTAGAACGCTTGCAGCGAATTCTACTTTGGATTTACAAGAGACGAACCCTCCTAATACTGCTTCCATTAATATGCCTGAAATTGTCTTTCATTAGCGCACAAATGCACAAACGCATTTTGCTTGTTCTCAATACCAAAAAGTCTATGGACGGAATTCCACCTGTTTTTCTCAAGGGATGTGCCCTTGAATTAACACCAGTTTTCTGGAACGTTTTTACCTTTTCATTCAACCTTGGTTGATATGTTTCCTTCCAGCTGGAGGACAGCTACAGTGTAACCAATTCCAAGAGAAGGTAAAAAGAGCGTTCTCAATAATTATGAGCCCATTGCACTATGATCTGTGATCTCTAAAGGGATGGAGATGACAATCACCATCGAGCTCATCCGATACCTAGAGGGCTCCAAAATCGTGAATAAACATAAAATGTGTCAGGTTCAGCGGACCAAAAATCACCTGATACCAAATTGCAGATTTGGATTAAAAGAGCCTGAGATATTCCGTAAAAGACATTCCATTCGTTAATTGGAAATGATTTTTCATTGTTTATTGTAATAAGGATTTAGTACCGGTTATTTCAAATATTTAAAACCAAAACCATTCTTAGAAAATTGAAATTCCATGTAAAATTAAAATATCTAAAACCAAAGAACATCTAGGGGATGCCAGATGTTTACAATAACAAATGTAGCTTGAGGAAAGTAAAGGAATTTCTAAAATAAATAGAAGACAATTCACACTCGCTTCAAGCAGGGTGATATGATACCATAGCTGATATGGTTAAAAGGGTTGCAATAAGTTCACAAAGGTTTTGTGTAAAGGAAATCATGAACCTGTCAAGATCAATAACCAATATAGGACGAGAAACTAATGGGTAGCTACATGTAAAATCTTAATGTTAACCATCTGGAGATATTCCATCTACATTCAAATCAGCTAGTGGTATTTAGAAAAGGACAGATAGACTTAAAAATCCCCACTGATAACATTCTGAACTGAAGATCTCGAGAGAGGAATCTTATTGCTTATTGGTTAAACAATTCAAGGATCCTCTTCCGAATTGTAGATTGGTTTTTAGGCGGAAGGACGCATTATGAATACTAGGGATAATGCCTTAGACCTTCAGTTATATTTTCTAGCTTGAATTAGTCACTCGAGAAATCACGTGACACTTAATTTCAATTAATTTGACTATATATAAAAATTCTCGGGAAATAGGTCACATAAACACTTTTTTTCAAATTTTCGTCTGTACGTACGTTTCGGTCTCACGACCATCATCGGAAGACTTATTATGTCAAAAAGGGTTTATTAAAACTAATTATAGCACAAGCGTCCATATCGCACAAATTTCAATCAAGTCAGTCAGTTGTTATGAGACTATACCAACATGCGCTTGTATATTATAAGAATATTACTGCATAGTGGATTCTTGCTACAACAATTTTTATACTTCAATATTGACGATACAATTTCGATTATTCGTGGTTCTGTTCATTCCGACGACGTGGGCTTTTTTGATTGAAATTTGTGCGATATAGCACAAGCTATAATTAGTTTTAATAAACCCTTTCTGACATAATAAGTCTTCTGATGATGGTCGTGAGAACGAAACGTACGTAAAGACGAAAATTTAAAATAAAGTGTTCATGTGACCTGTTTCCCGAGAATTTTTAAATATAATTCATACTGGGTCAAGAATCTTTATTATTAATTTGACTTGATAGTTTCTTTAGAGTGTTTTTGGTTTTCGCTTAATCAGATTTGTTTTAGATTTTCGATCAAAGCTGTTGTTCTCAGTTCTTATTCAAGTCAAGTTCAATAATACTTTCAAATCATTTCATTCATTTTCGATCCCCTAGGTTCATTCTGGTTGTGTATCAATTTAATAATCTCAGTTTTATTTCTCTTTTAGTTAATGTAGATTATCTAGGTTTTTTATTTGAGCTTATATTTTGATCTTAGTTTTTATTCCTATTAGGAATAAAGTTAATTATAATATTTTTTTATTATCTTTAATTATCGTACATTCTTTTATTATTATCATTATCATTTATTCATTATTTTCTATTATTAAATTTTATTGTTGTTGTTGATTACAAGTTTATCTGATTAATATTAGCGTTTACCCTTTCACTTACCTTCCAGTGTGATAAAATCTCAAATGTCTTGTGAAATAGAAGGGTAAGTGTCAATGATATTTTTCACGTTTGTTCTAGCTAATCAGTGATCGGAATCAAACTCCAATGTGTCATGGTTCTCTAAATTGAATGTCCACACTGTTAATGAATAAATAGATTGAGAATTAGGAATATTATAAATTCCTTAAGTAAAGTTTTACAGAGATTCATCAATAGAGTAACATGTTACACTGCTTTCAGTGACGGCTCGTGAATTTTTGAGAGAGGAGGCTGGACATAAAACGTTTTTGTAAAAATGTACTCTATTCACAGCCTTTTAACCTTTGCACAGCGACCGTACCAGCTACTTCAGTGACAAAATTAATTGTTACCCAGCAAGAACCAACGTGGAGGTATAGAGTTTCTCTTGGCAAAAAATTTTTTTGTTCGTTTTTTTCTTTTATTTTTTTTGGATTTTTAATATTTTTTCTTTTTTTTGGAATTTTTCATATTTTGTTTTTTTTTATTAATTTTATTAACTTTTTTTATATATTAACGGAATTCTACGGTCTTTAGTTTGCGAAAAATGATCAATAATATTATCAAAAAATGTATCATTTTGTTTTAAGTGTTTTACTACATTTCTTTCAATAGATATTAAACTAACATTGTATAAGCGATTTCGGCCCATTGTATTTATATGCCAAATACAATGGGCCGAAATCGCCCATTTAATTTGTTTGAGAGTAGAAAATGATCTCTTCACCGATGCCGACGTGACAGAAATGGTGACTGTCAAACAAAGTAGTTTATAAAACTGAGGTAAAACTTGTTGCAAATCATTGCCTATCATATATTTTATCATATAGGCGTGACTGTCATACTGGCCTAAAATATCTTTATCCGAGTATATAACGCATAATTCATTGTGCCGTGCTATTTTATCAAAAAATTTATATTTTAGAACTAAGTTATCTTAAAGTGTATTGGGGAACTCTTTTGAAAAAGATTAGAAAAATCTTCTATTCGTCAAGTCAAAAAACTTCAATTCATTTAAATCGGAAAATCGAATCTCAATTTGACCTTTAATAGTATCTAAAATTTCATAAAAAAGCTGTTTATAATGTAGTTTCTTGTCTACCAAATTATATGTTCTCCTCCTTTTCGCGGGAGGAGCCTCATCAGTTGAAAAATTTCCAAATAAAATATTAAAATGAAATTCTGTATTACGGAAACTTAAAATTTTTCCAATGAGATGTTTCAAACGATCTCTTGAATAAATTATATCAGTGAATTTATGTTATAAAATTTGAAAAATAAGATCAGTTTGTTCAAATATTAATTTAAAATTATCAACAAAAAACAAAAATTTTTCATTTTCTAAATAAGATTCTAAACCAACAGAAGCATTTAATGAAACCTGATCTGTTGAAAAGTCATCACTGTTTAATACAAAATCAAATGTTTCAATTAATTTGTCTTTATTTTTATGGATGGTAAATACTGCACTTGATGTAAAATTCCATCGTGTTCACAGCATTACAGGGAAATCAATGATTTTTGTTAAAACTTCGTCTTGTCAATTACTATCAGTATTAACAATGATCGATTTTGATAGTTACCTGACATTACTAATCCTTTCAAATCCGGTAAAGGCCGTTTATTTAAAAGAAGCACTTTTATCATATGTTAATTCACTAAATGGATTTTCTAAAAGGTAGCAACTAACTCACTAACACTCATTTTAAATTTACAACAGACAACAATTTAACCTTACTTTGCGTGGCGTGACAACACATAAACAACCACTGACTGACCTACTCAGCATTCGGCAGTACGCACGTCTCGTATTTCATAGATTGCTAGCGGCTGCCGCAGGCTAGCCTCCAGAGGGTGTTGCCATTTTCGCTGATTTACCCAGTTGACGTTCGGACTGGTCGGAAAAACGGCAACTGCGTTGAACAACACATGCTCAGCGTTTGAGATATATAGAGAGTCTAGCCTCAGGGCACTGTTGCCAGATTAAAAATAACTACTGAAAACGGGGAATTGATTGTAAAATTTTAAAAATTATCAGAGAAACAGGAAATAAAATGGAGGATGATCATTAAGATAAATTGGTGAGGAGGCTGAGCCTCCTTAGCCTCCTTCGAGGAGCCGCCACTGACTGCTATGTAGGTCAAACTAGAAGGATCATTTAAACTCGTTTCGAGGAACATTGTGACCAGATAAAGAAAAATAATGGTGAAAAATCAGCTGTAGCCGAACATATTTTAAATACAGGTCACACCATTTCTCAAGACAGTTTATCACTTTAAGAAACAATACAGTCAAATATCTAGGTAACTTAGAAAGGATGGAAATGTATAAACGAAAAAACAATTTATTAAACTCCGATTAATTTCCAGCTAAGGGTAACCCATTGTTTACATTATTATCGCCCAAATAGTATTTAAACAGGCACATTTTGATTTATAATTTAGTTTACTCTGATGATGGCTACTTGATAGCCGAAAGGTCCTCAGTACTTTAATAGTACTTTTAGTGGATAAGGGTGATTATTTCTTCACAATAAAGCTACATTCATGTATTAAATTTGTGAAAATCAAATTCTTAAAAGTTATTTTATTTAAATTCAGTACAGTGAGAATATTTGTATCTCATTGACAATTTATTATCGAATTCGTGATGAATTCATACTAAAATAAAAGACTAAACTATAGAATTATCAATTTGTAGGGTGATTTTAATCATGTTTACTCTTCTCCACATCTTCTATAACTTCCTTCGATTGGATAACCGCATAGAAAACCCAATTATAATCCAATTTATCTTTCGTGATGCAGAAATTTTTCATCTAATTCAATTCCATCGCTGTGTATAGTCAAGAAAATATGCTGTCGTTTAGTGCGACAATGTTTCGCCAAGAAATTCCAATAAGGAAACAGTCCCTGATCGTCCGTTTGGATAAGGTGCCAGCGAAAATCTAAAATCCCGGACTCGCTGCCGCTCGTAATTTGATTCGATCGGATTGCTCGTTCTGTTTCACTACCGGAGAGAATATAGGGAAGCCTCTAGTTGGCTTCGTTTGGTAGGAAAAACGAGTTACACGTAGGTGTGATAGTATAATGGAGCCAATAATCAATGTTGGCACGCTCGACTCGGTACTTCCACTCTAGTTACTACATTATCGGATTTTGTATTACATTGACCTTCATCAAGCCGTAATTAACCGTGTTGATCGTTCTATTTACAGCGTGGTTTCCTTGTGGTCAGTTATATTACAAAGTATGATTCAGTAAAATAATCCCCTCGCTTTCGGGCATTTTATCTGCCGTTGGGTTAAACGAAATAAACACATTTTGTTTAGCTTATTGCTAGCACTGCTAAGAGGTGTATAATGCTTAATAATTAACGATAATGATGTTGGTGTTATGTTAAATCCTGCTTTATTTTATTTTCGTACTAAGCCCAATTTATAAAACCGAGTAGGTACTCTCAAATAACGAATTATACATTATATTTGCAACACTCATTTATGTCTTGAAATATAATGTGAAACGTCCTTCCGATCTACAGAATAACATATAACAGAGGTCTCCAAACGGTTTTAATTATCCTGCCATCATCTATAATTTATAGAGCAGTCGCCGAGTAGGCTCACTGAGCGAGCATACACTTGCTAAATACGCTAGTTCAATCATTATTGAGTACTAATTGTACTGTTCTCTTACGATCACGACACCTGGTGGTCACACGAGGAAATAGGAAGTTGTAGTACCCTTTATCGATAACAGGTAGCGCTAGTAGTACTTTCGAAATGGCAGTAACAATTGAACATTCGCGAATAATCCCGTTGTTTCGAGAAAATTCTGGTCCGTCTAGGGAAGTCGAAGGAAGCGAAACTGTCTGTTGTGAAATAAAGTAGTGCGTAACTCCTCGTTGTTTCGAGAAAGTTCTGGTATATCCCACTCACTCCTAGATGCCAGTAGTTGAAGTATAAAAAGTTAGCGGCGCGACCGCGAGTCAGTTCACCTAGGAAACTCGAAGGAAGCTGAACTATCTGTTGGGAAATGAAATAGTGCGTGACTCTTTAAAACGTGTGTGTGCGTGTTTAGGGGGCATCTTCGTAACAGTATTTTGATTTGACTCGCTGTTTTTGTGTGAGATTTACTCGTACGGAAACGGAGCGAAAAGTAGCCAGTGAATGCAGAACATCCAAGGATCAGTGGAACTTTCAATATTTCGTAATTGAGTTCAGTAAGAAGGCACTATGTTTGATTTGCAATGAAACCATAGATGTTCTCAAAGAATATAACATTAAACGTCATTATGGCACTAAACATTTTCAAAATTTTTCAAAATATACAGGAAGTTTGAGGACAGAAATATTTGAAGCTTTGAAGTGCGGATTGAAATCACATCAATCTTTGTTTACGAAAGTCAATACTGAACAAGAGGCTGCAACTCGTGCCAGCTTTCGTGTGGCTCGTGAATTCGCGAAACGTGGAAAACGATTCATCGATGGAGAAATGATCAAAGAATGCGTAATTGCAGTAGCCAAAGGAATGTGCCGCGGGAAGGCAAATTTATTTAAAACTGTCAGTTTGTCAGCAAACACCGTGGCTCGGAAGGTAGAAGACATCGCAGAAAATATATCATCTCAACTGTCTGACAAAATGGACATCTTGAATGGTTTTCTTTGGCCCATCAAAACTGAAAATGTCTGTTGCATTAATTACTGATTTGTTTTTGGGTGACATTGCTTTGCGGTGAATCTTCCAACAGCCGTATACTTTTCGTATTCCATAAACTTCGCAATCCATTGTAATGCAACTTCTTTTGTCCAGTTTTGTTCAAGTGACTTTTTGCCTTTGGGAAATATAAAAATGATTCCAAGATTGATCGGTTTGCAATGGTTGCTAGCATCACGCATGTTGAATTATTGCGTATTCGGTTGATAGGAAGTCTCAACAGATACGCTGTCAATAATTCGCCCACCCTCGGACAGTTGCTCTCAAAAGTGGGCCGATTTGAGAGGAAAGCTCTCGAGATCTATTCTCAAGTGTATTTCTTTCAGATGGGCAGATGCCTTTACAGAATAAATTACTCTTAGAAGTTTCTCCAAGCTTCAGGATCCAGAAACTGACAGAATAATGATAATAAGACATTTATTAAAGAAAATTCAGAATTTTTACATTTTGGATCCACATTTATTTGTAATTACTTTTTTCGCCGACCATTTGGTAAACAATACAATTGTTTGTAAATTACATTCATGATCAGAAGTGAGAATTTAGTATTTGAAATAATAAGCAAAAAAACCAATTTTGTTTGTGACAGTTTATTATAATATATAACAATGCCTCAAACATTGAATATCATTATGATACCCTATTGATTATTCAGTAGAGAATCAGCAAAGACAATCTGCATTTTTTCACTAACTAGCATGATACTTGGGAGTTAAAATCGATTGAAGTAAAGCTGGGATTCATCCTCCTCTGTAATCAAACAGATATTTAATATAATCTGAAATAGTCAGATAAGTGATTATATTACACCTGTTTGTTGACAATTTGATTGCCAGCAATTCCAAAAATGCAACGACACACGTTTTCATATTTTTCCTTTCCTCATACGTTTCATTTCGTTTCACATTCACATCATTATCTTCTTTCGAATCGGAAGAACTTTAGTCGAGGAAATATAGACGAAAAATCGTCACAATCTCTGAAAAAAATTCTTGTCGACGGAATTTGATGAATGAGGCGTCAATCAACGTGGAATTATGTCTTAAAAAAAGTTTACTGGTGAGCGTTTGGGGGTGTGGCTTACTTGCATTGCTGCACTCAAAAATGCATGTAAAAGATGTATTTTCCAAAAGGTATTTTTTCAATTTGTGAAAACTAAAACAATAATCAGTAAAATCAGCCCAATTTCTCTTGTCAGGGTTTTTGGGGTCGCTGAACACGATTTCAATGTCCAAAAAATACTACGGTGCACCTGTTGCGCGTGATACCCGGGTCGTCTACCTCTTCTCCGAGGATTAATATTTAAAATGTACGGATGGCTTCTGATTCCGTTACTCGGGGGATTTGCGGGTCGCTGAACCCAAATTCGAAGCCCAAAAAATGGTACGGTGTACCTGGTGCGCGTGACACCCTAGTCATCTACCTCTTCTTCAGAGACTACTTTCAAAAATGCACGAATTGCTCCTGATTTCGTTACTTGGGGGGTTTTTCGGGTCGCTCAACATAAATTTGATGTCTATATGCATATAGTTGTTGCTGAATTATGGATTAAGTTGCATTAATAATTAAGGCATTAAGTGATTATAAAAATAACATCAGTAAAGCTTCCAAATTGGTGCAATTTTTCGAATGTACCATTCATCAAAAAGAATTGATTATTACTAACTAATTCTTCAAATTATTTTCTCATCATTTAAAATTCATGGACACTGTACCTTACACTAGGTCTGTGAATAAAGTGTATTAATAAGGCTGCGCGGGAATTTTTCCTAATCTGTAGTATCGGGACTATGGTGAACGTACGTAGTGAGTATAACTGAGACTACACTGCAACGTATTTTATAATCTCCATATTCAAAATTAGCACAGGAATTTTTAAAATGAATCCTCGAAGAAGAGGTGAACCACCCGGGTGTCACGCGCACCAGGTGCACTGTAGCATTTTTTGGACATCAAATTTGTGTTCAGCGACCCCAAAAACCCCGGATAACGAATTTCGAAGCAATTCGTGCATTTTTAAAATTAATCCTTGAAGATGAGGTAGACGACCCGGGTGTCACGCGCACCAGGTGCACTGTAGCATTTTTTGGACATCGATTCCTTGTTCAGCGACCCGAAAAAACCTCCGACGAGAGAAATTGGGCTGAGTATTGTTCTAGTTCTCACAAATTGAAAAAATTCTTTTTGAAAAATGCACCTTTTACATGCATTTCTGAGTGCAGCGATGCAAATGAGCCACACTCCCAAACGGTTACTAGTAGACTTTTTTTAGACGTAATTCCACTTCGATTGACGCCTCATTCATTTAATTCCGTTGACTAGAAGTTTTTTTCGAGATTTTTCCTATATTTCCTCGACTACTTATCAAAAATGAAAAAATTGAGAGGACCGGACCGAAAAAGGTATGGAGGCATAGCAGGTAAAAGTTTAACTTGTTGTCTATTGTATGATTACATGTTTCCCTTAAAATTCTTTTCAAATTACTTACAATAAATACATAATTAGGAGCGAGTGACTCTGTTTATTTCCCTTTCGCATTAAGCCCATAGTTCTTAGTTCTTGTATTGCTAGAGACTTAGATTGTACACCCATATTTAACAATTTGTGACTGGCTGATTGGCACAATTGCCTATTGCCAAAAAAAAAATCCTAAATCCGACCCTTTCCTTTCCCTTTCATTTGATTGCTTATTGTCAAGTTCTAGCATAGACAATGGGTACTTTTACTATAGTCTTTAAGTCGAAACCATGAAAACTGATCATTTTCAATTGCAGGTAGGTATCTTTTGCGTACGATGACTTCGTACAGCACAGGGGCCTACTGTTTTACTTCCCATCCAGAAAAAGGCGTTTGAATATTATCTTGTTCAACGAATATCACCGCCTTTTGCGTGTCATATTAACGATACCCATGTACGAGGGCAAGATGATAAATCCTCGAAAAATGGAAAAAGAAATTATTTATTTTGTCGAAACTCATTTTATTTCTCAACATAATCTCCTTGTAGCCTGATGCACTTCATCCAACGTTTTTCTAATTTTCCATCCCTTCCAAATAATACGATTTCGGCAATCCTTGAAAATAGGCGTTTGTTTCAGCGATGACCTCATCGTTGGAGCCAAAACTCTTTCCGCCGAGTCATTTCGTCAAGTTTAAAAATAGATAAAATCGGACGGGACCAAATTCGGAGAATATGGCGGATGACTAACCAATTTATGCAATTCTGCCATGGGGACTGCAGAGCACTTTATTCCTTTCCAAATGTGGTCGCTTTCGTTTGAAATCGGTGACGAATTGATCCAACAGCTCTGAATGATATATTTCGGTGATCGTTTTGCCTTTTTCGAGGTCATCGATATGGATGATACCGTGTGCATCCCATAAAAACTATTTCCATGTCTTTGTTGGCCTATTTCGGCTTCAATTTGCTAGGACAAATCCACTGTTTTGACTGTTGAATAGCTGAAGAGACTGAATAGTCTCTGGTATATTGTGATGGATCCATGTTTCATCTACGATTACGAAATTGCTAAAAGTTTTTCTTATCGCGCTCGAACATCGCCAAACACTCCTTTGAAGTTGTCACATGAGCGCGCTTGTTGTCAACAGAGTGCGACCCCATTTGGCAGATAGCTTACTCATATTCAAAAATCGATGGTCTTCAACAAGCGATGCTCAGGTTTGCGTATTGTTTTTTCCACGCAAGAAATAATGTTTAATCAAGACGCAAAATTCACTTTTTTCTATTTTTGCTAAAATCTTCAAGGTAGTTTGCTTTTGATGGGTGTCAAAACAGAACTGAATGACATATCATTCTGAAAATTGTAATGCGTTCTAGTTAAAGATGGTACATCACAAATGTCATTTGAGATTTTCGATTTTGGCGCCATCTGCTTTATGTTTTAGGGGCTTTTCACCATGCCCTCTTATGTAAAATACATTCGGGACCGGCCGCCGGAGCTACTGGTAACCGTGCTAAATATTTTAATTAAGCAACGGTTAAATCAATTAATGCTGAAGAAATTAAGATTGTTCCAAAGCTCCCACGGATATCAAACGGTTTGTTTTACGACTGCAAATCAATGAAAGGTCTAACGAAAGATTTCAAAGCATAAAGCGCCGTATATTGCATCACCAAAACTGGCATTTAAGAATTTAATGTAGCTCCGAGATTAAGGTCATGAAACTTATCTGTGTTGAGCATTTCTAGGAAATCGTCTCGGCTTAGACACTCATTCACAAGGTAAAATTTTATTTGCTATATGATCCCTTGATGTGCTAATCTTTCATTCATTTCGGCTATTGTTAACAAGTTCCGTAGTGGCTGTTGGTACCGTCAAGTTGTGTAACTTTGAATGAAGTTTGAAGTTTTTGTCAGGATACAAGAAAGTGGGAGGAGTAAAAAATATGGAAAAATTATTATATATTTTTTGATACCTTCTTTATAAATGATTCAAATTAAATAAAATTAAAAACTAAGGCATCCGAATATCCCCGCTCAAGTAGGGTGATTTCGGACAGCACCTGGATGGCACGTAAATCGAAGTATCCTCGTGCGTTTTTCGAACACATAAAAATAAAGAAATGAAGGTTATTCAACTGTTTTTAATGTACAATATGTTAAAAAAATAAACGGCATTTATAAAAATTTTATTGACCAGAAAATACAAACTCAATCTATTTTTACGTTATGTGAATGCAAAACAAAATGAACAGTATTAGAACACTTAACAAACAAAAAATACAAAACCTTGAACGTGTTTTGACATAATAATACTAATATAAGTAATAACTCTCCATGAGATATTGTGCATTTTAACATTCGAAAGCTTAAAAAAATATCTATATCTTCCTAAATCTTAAAATCTATATGACTTGGTCTTTTGAAACTATGGTCGATATGCGGATATACAAAATATGGTCCAGTCTTGCTATCCTTCTTTGTTCTCAAGAAATTCTATAATTATGCTTGTGTAATATAGAGTTCTTATATTTTTCCCGGGAGTTTCAAATCTTACTACAATGAATTTATTTGGCAAAAGAATATCATATTCTTCAGTTTCAGTCTTTTCTGTCTTACGACAAATTATCACTTCCTGTACTAGTGAAAGCCCCAAGCTTCTCTTCCTCAGATTCCAGAATCTTTTCAGGATTATCACTGGCAATGTCAAAATTAACACTGGTAGTGTCAATAGGAATTAAGTCAGATTCTTCGAGGTCATTTTCACTTTCAGAAGTTTCATTATTTTTCCAACAACAATGTTTGATTTTCCACCCAGAGTTTTTCTTAAAAGTGAGTTCGTATTCCTAGTTTTATCCAAAAAACGGACCAAAGCTGAGGTCCAAGAGGTTTCAGCATTCGGCAGTTGTTCAGACGCACTTCAATATTCGTTGTCTATCCACAGGTATAAGCCAGGTATCGCTCCAACTCTCAGTAATGTTCCGGGCAGATGTCTACGGAATTTGCTCCGCGGGAATATGCTTCTATTCGATTTTTCCCATTCTGATAAAACCTCTCTCCAAGCGTTATTAAGTGAATGAAGAGCGGTTGACACAAGTGTTTTAACATAAGTTGTATGTTACCTCCCATACACTTATGCAAGACCATAATAGAGATATGACTTAAGATATTATCTCCTATAAGGGCATCTTCTATTCAGTGTTATAAAATACGGAAGTGCTATTTTCCTAAACCAATCTTCAAAAATGGTTTGGTCGGACCAGCCGCTTTTCTTTCCATCATATGCTGTACCAAGAGGTCCATTCTCAAGTCTAACAGGATAAAGGTGATGTGCCCTGAACACAATATAAGCTGCTAATAGTTTTCCTAAGCCAGCAGCTGCCATCATTACTGTTACACTCGATTTAGGGGGATCCATAATCCTTACTGCATAATTTGAATTTGAATCCCGTTTGACTACAACTTTAATTTTTCCGGGATCACCGAATGAATCCAATGAATTTTCATCCACCCTTCTTACCAAAAACGCTCCGAAGAGAGTATTCAGTTAAATTAATTGAAATTGACAAAGTGCCACGCCACTGTTTCTGCCATTGCTCTTGTTATTCATAATGCGTCCTCTCTCAAAAATCAATCTAAAACTAGGGGAAGTGTATCGTGTAAATTCCACTTGACGGCTTAGAAATGGCCGCTGTAGGGCAATCGGTTAACTCCTTTGACGTCAGCTATGCTAGACCATATATTCTAAGGGTCATGGTTGTTCAGTGTCAGGCCCGAAGATACCGCTTCTATTTCAAGGTAGTTCTGTGTGAGACAACGAGAGCGCCGGGAAGGCGAGAAAATAGCGACATTTCTGGTAGAATCGTTCAAGTGGGAAGTCGTGTTGCTAGGTTATTTCAACAGGGAGGTGATACCAAGCTTGTATTTGGAACCAAATTCTGGGAATATTTCTTCCGTTGAAAACAAAGACATCAATTACCAATTTGGATTGGAATATTTGGAATTAATTGGGTAATTAATGTACCTTCGGGAATCAAGACCTAGTTTCGACGTGACTGTTTGTGAACGGTAGTGAAGTTGTCTTATTGGAAGGAAAAACCCTATCGTGATAGAGGTAAATGTCTTTGTAATTCCATTTGATTTATTCACTAACTTCAGGAATTAATTTGCCTTCATAGGTGGAATCTGACAAAACATAGACTAGTCCTAATTTGTTAACAATTGTTATGTATTTTGTTCATGTCTGTCTTCTGACGACAATAGAACAATAGAGGTTTGAACATTCCGTGATTTCAGGGATCTTCTTCTTGTTCTTCCTCTTATTTTGTGTCTATGTTGTGGAAAATTCAACAAGAACTGTGTTGAGGATTGCTTGAATCTGCTGTGGAAAGATCACTTAGGAGTCGCTGATTTATTTGTGCTGTACAATCGTGGAAACGGTATTATAATTGTGGCAGGGACCCCTACATGAAGTAGAAGTAATTAATCATCACCAAGCAAATACAACATCCAGCTTCACCAGGTCAGGCTATCGATTTTGGTTCATGTTCCAGTTTTAATAATCATTGAGTATTGTATTTCGTGTAAGTTCAACTGTTCACTGTTTTAATGATTTAAGTGATTAACTTCTTCCATATTTTCTAATCATTCGCTTGATACCTCATTATTATAAGTCCTGTCATAAATTATATCAATATTAGTGTGTCAAAGTAAATTTCAATCATTCTGGGTACAGGTATTTTATTTTCTTTCTCTCAGGGTAATTCAACCTGAGGACTTGAGTTATATACATAATTCATTGGTTGGTTAAAATACTCTGGCGCCCGAATTTTTAATATCTAAAATATAACCTACGACCATCTTCACTGTAGCTGTCGGCAACCGAGTGATAAAATAGAGCTTTTCAGTTTATCCTTTAGTAAGAGTAAATTGTAACCCTTACAGAAGGATCTCCGAATAGTTCAATCAATAAGCAGAGAGATAGTTGATAATTTTGTTCCTTCCTTGAGCCCTCTAATTCAGAATGTTTTCGGTGGGGATTTGTGCTTTTCTAAATATCAGTAACTGATTCCTCCCTTACTAATCATCTCAACAATAATCAAGACCATATTTAATTACAATTTTGATGCGTGGATACTACGTTATTCAAGTTAACCCTGATCAATGATTACTCCGTTATATTACCTAGACTAGCAAAAAGAGACATATTCATAACGAATTTATATGAGGAAGGTCAAAGAAGGGAGATACGGAATACCACGCGACCACGAGGATAATTGCTAGGTTGAACAAGCCTTAGAGAACGACAAACACCATTCTGACTATAAGCTTGACAAATAAGATTCCGAATGAAGACAAGAGGAAGAGTATAGTGAATGATTATCTGATTTAGCTTATAAACATTTATTGAACATTTTGTTCCTTATACCCCATAGATCATTCATGACTATCAAGACCGCGGGGGTCGACCTCTCTAACTCCCAAGGCGGGGTTTCAACTCCTCAAAGGAGCATTCTCATAAAACAATCCAAAAGTTTAGAAAATTAATGAATTGAGAGCCGAAAATGACCCCTAGTATGTTTCTTGGGTCGCTGATCACGATTCCGCAGTCAGTTTTCTTGGAAAACTCCCTCCAGATGGGAAATTTGGTTTCATATATAATATATAATTTATAATTTTGTTACAAAAATTACCTCTAGTAGGTTTTTGGGTCGCTGATCACGATTCCGCTGTTATTTTTCTCCAAAAAAACTCTCTCCAGATAGAAAATTCGAGAAATTTGAGATTTTCCTGATACGGTTATGAATAATAAAGTATAATTTTATTGCAAAAATGATCTCTAGTAGGTTTTTTGGGTCATTGATGACGATTCCGCTATAATTTTTCCCAAAAAACTCTCTCCAGATGGAAAATTCGGGAAATTTGAGATTTTCCTAGGACGGTTATAAATGATAAAGTATAATTTTGTTGCAAAAACGACCCCTAGTAAGTTTTTTGGGTTGTTGATCACGATTCCGCTGTTATTTTTCCCAAAAAACTCCCTCCAGATGGAAAATCCCGAATTTCCCAACTGGAGGGAGTTTTCCGAGAAAAACTAACTGCGGAATCGTGATCAACGATCCATGAAACATACTAGGGGTAATTTTCGGCTCTTAATTCATTAATTTTCTAAACTTTTGGATTGTTTTTATAAGAATGCTCCTCTGAGGGGTTGAAACCCCGTTTTTGGGGTAGTAAAGTCGACCCCCGCGATCTTGATAGTCATGAATGATCTATGGGGTATTGGGAACAAAATGTGGAAAAAATTTCGAAATTCTAACTTACCATGTTTTTTTTATTTTCTTGTATGTTGCCTGGACTATTAGATGTCGGTAACCATCTCTTCCCAAGTTTAATTATCTATAATTTCAAGTGGAAACCGTTACTAAGATTATTCAAGCAATTAGACATAGTAACGTATATAACGTTACAAATGAAGTCTAAGCCAAACTAACACTTCCATATAAAAAATACAACTTTATGCGATAACTCGCATTTCAATTTTTCTTGCAAATGTGACTACTCTACTGTATACCACTCGTAAAAAAAGTGCCTTGAAATCTTAGAAATGGTTTTTATCCGATTTTATAAATATCTGAGATATAAGTACTTGAAGGGGAAAACTCGAAGTTATGTTTTCTCAAATTTCTCAAAAACGAAAGACGATACCCAATTTTTGATTTAACCATTAACATTTTCCTGAAAGAAGAGATCGAGTGTGGGGCTTCATTTTTTGGTACCTCTTATACTTATAGAGATTCCCTATTACAATGTCAACATTCACTGAAATTACGACTCTTCTTTTTCCTTTGTATATTTCAAGCCTCTGCCAATTATTCTCTGACTTTAAGGGTTGAAAGCATTATATTCATTCAGAAATTGAGAGATAAGAGATTTGTCTTCTAAAAGATTTCAAATTATGTAGATAATAATTTCTTGTTACAAACCCGCTATAGTTATATACTTTTTATTCATAATCTCAACAACAATTTGTCTCTGAATTCCTCCTGCGTATAACTGTGATAAACAGTTTATAATTACAAACTTGTGTTTTGTTGTATGTGGTAATATATTACGACGTTAACGTTCATTTCGTTGAACGTTTATTTTGATTTAATTAATTCTTTCTGCTCCGAAGGAATGATTCATGAAGGATCCGCTATATCTTACGTGAAATTAAGGCCCCGTTTCCATCTGCAAATGTTTCGCTAGTAAATCAGAAGAAACAGCGTGCACAAACTACAGCAGGAGAATATGTGGAACGTTCTTGGCATGGTAACGTTTATTTAACTTTACATCGAAGGAATAGGGTGGAAGCAAAACGCTGATAAACTCGGTCGTTACAAAGGGGAAAGTGTAAGGTTAATAACATTGAGAGATATCAAGTTTTCTGTATTTCTTTTATTTGCCCGTCAAGCTCAACTGCAAAAGTTCCCTTATAGAGATTCGTTACATTAGATGATATTTTATAACGCGACTTTATTGACCGTTAAATAAGCGAATATTCAGAAGATCTGTTAACAAGAAGCTGTTTGTGAAATGAAGTAGGAGAGCAGTATCGGAACTATCCTACAGCAAAAGGGACAAGTGAAGGAAGCCCTTGAATCCAAGGAGCCCTGGGGCTGAAAATGGATTTTTTTTTCAATGTAGTAATATAATAGACAACATCTATGTGAAAGTACAATGAATTACACGTTCGTCGCTCCCAGACGTTCCTAAACGTTTTCTTCATTTACACTAATTCCGACATGCGTTAAGGGTTTTTAGGGCTTGTGCTTGTTGATTAACTAATACTTTGAACGCAAGTAATTTGAAACTGCGTGAACGCAGCCAAATATCACGCGCCTCGATCCTCGAATAAACAAACAAAAATAGTTATTGAGCAACCGTGAAAAACTTTCAGAAATCACAATTTTTTTTAAAGCTTCAGTGACAGACCCCGAAACCGAAATGACTAAGCTAGAAGAAAATACCACGAATGTTCAAGCTAATCCAGTATTGGCTAAAAACACCTGAATGCAGGGATAATGTCGTTATTTCCAATATTTCCATCGCTAGTTCTAGCTCGGTAAGTGCAGATAAAAACCTAAATATGAAGGAGCAACTGGACAGCGAACATCAAGAACATTTTGAATGGCAATCTTTAGCAAACAATTTTACGAATAGCGTAGGCTCTTTTCAAAATCTAAATACGTTTCCTCGAGATTCAACCGAAAATAATAGGAAATTTCACAATGTTCATTCTAAAAAGGAAACACCATATGGTTTGATAGTTAGGCTGCACTATTCTAAAGTATTAGGCGCAGTTTATTGCGAAGGCGAAGGCATTAGAGATTGGAAAGAATTGTCAAAGAAAAGTCAGGTTCACGAGGCATCTTAATCACATTCATCGGCTTGTAACAGTTATGACAAATTGAAAAATTATACATGCACAAAAAAGGAATTCGAGGACAACTTACGATACGAGGCTAGTTTTTGACCATCTTATTAACATTACGTTAATGCTAGCTGAAAATTGTTCAGCTTTCCGTGGATATCGTGAATTACTTTCAAACACTTATAATGATAACTTTCTATCCATGTGTTCAGTTAATTGCACAATACGATGATGTTTTAAAAAATTAATTAATTTGTCTAACGAAACCACGAAATATTTAAGCCATCAAATACAAGACGAAATAATTAATATTTTAAGTGATAAAGTTTAAACCTGTATTATTTCAAAAGTTCCAGAAGCAGCATTTTTCGCTGTTATGATCGATACTACACAAGACCTGAGTAAGAAAGATCAGTTTAGTAATGTTATTAGATGCGTAGAAATTGCGATAATAAAAAATGGTGAACCAATTTCAATAGAAATAAAAGAATCCTTTCTGGGATTCACAAAAAAGCATGATCATTCAGCAAGTGGACTATCATTAAAAATTGTGAAATTAATAGAAGATAACGGACTCAGCTTCAAAAAGTGTCGCGGTCAAGGTAAGGATGTGACGTCCGTGATGAGTGGTAAGACAAATGGTGTCCAAGCCATTATCCGAAGAACATTTCCACATGCACGTTATATTCACTGTTACGCCCATCAATTTGACTTAATTATTGAACCAGCGATACAGTGAATAAAAAAACAAAATTTCGCTTTGCAAACTTGCTGTCATGCACGGGATTGACAGTGCTCAACTGCAAAAGGCAATTGACAGCAAACTATTCGAATTGGAAATTCTCCTGAAAATGACTAGGAAAAGACAAAAAAACGACAACTGAAGATAACAGAGCTGTTATTGCAAAGGAAGTATGTGACACTATTTTGAGCCAAATTAGCGATTTTCATCGTGCGCGCACCCTCTTTCATAACTTAGGAGCCGCCACTGCAATTTGGAATTTAATTTAAACTTTTTAAATTTCCAATTTTATGAATATTTATTCAAATTTCAAGTAAGGATTACAAAATAATAAGTAATTTTGAATTCAGGTTAGGAATCAATATTTACATGCGACTAACCAACCAAATCAACTTTATTCATATGACTACTATAAAATAGAAGCTAATGTTGCCGCTTGTACACAAGATTTGGTCTTCCGAACTTTCGAGTAAGAACAAGGCGTATGCAACAAATATGCTTGCCGTTCCAGTCCTGAATCACTCTTCTGAAGTGATGAAGTGGACGGTTGATGAGCTGCATAGACTAGACATTTATACCCGCAAAATGATGCATATCCATCACAGTTTGCATCCTGGGTCGTTCGTTTCTCGCATTTATTTTCCAGGTCGCCGGGGAAGAAGGGGGCTACCCCTCAGTCTGGAGGGTCTGAGGCTTCTGGGTATAGCTTGTAGAGGTCTCAGGAGTTCAGACCCACTCCTGTGCCTTGTTAAAAGTCACGAATTGGCCGAAGTGGGGCCATTTACCGTTAAGGCAGCACAAAAAGCTGCAGAAGAACTTGGTCTCGAATTTCTGATCAGTCGAGAAGGCCGACTAGCGAGCAACCTCGAGTTCCAACATTTTCTCCTGAAAGCCCGGATAAATGCCGCGGAGTAAGATTTTAAGCTCCGGCAGCATGTTGACAAGCCCATACATGGTATTTTCTATCGAAACATCGAAACACTTGGCTTGTCAATCAGGCTGACCCTCAGCTACCTAAGTTCAACAGGACTTAGATCCGGAACCAAGGGATTTACCGCAGATCGCAAAGATGGCGTTATTAACACCTTGGTCTATCGTCGCAAAGTGATGGGTGTACAGGTTCCTGATGTCAGCTGGAGGGCCTGTCGGAATGCGCTTAAAACGCTTTTCCACCTGACGTCAGCTTGTCCAGCAAAAGCGACCTCGGCGTACACCCATCATCATGCCCTACTGGTGCTGTATTACATTCTAAGACACTGGTACGGAATAGATCCACAGCCGGTGCTTCCTCACATGCTTGGAGATATTGAGTCCGTTGTCGGAAACGAAAAATGCCAGAATTCTCTGCTCCGGCAGAGAAGAACATAGTCTTGAAGGAGGAGGAAAAATAAACAAAGTATCAAGATCTCCTGTTCAAGCTCCGTACGCTATACCCAGGTCACAAGGTCATATTAGTGATTCTGAACATTGGTGTTTCGGACGGAATTTGGTCTTCCTTACGTTCAAACTTGAAGATCATTCTGGCCTATAAGAACTCAGCGCAGATCTTCATAGACCGGATGAGGAAAGCAGTCAAGTCTGGATTCAATAAGACTACTTAGTGCACACGATTTGGGAAACTGAAACTATTTAACGACCAATGGGGAGGAGTAGCTTCGGTGAACAGATTCGATTTTTTCTGGCGCGATTACTAATCAAGCTTCCAATATTTAGAATTTTTAAATGAACTTACACTTGCGGAACAATAATTACCTGAAAATCTTCTTCGTATTCCTGACATTCATTCTTTTCATTGGAATAATATAAAAAGATTGATGCTTTCGGAATATAACGAAATTGAATTAGGACGATTCCTCCAATTATTTGCACTACTCCGTTCATGTCCAATCTTAAAATTTCAAGTCATCTGCAGATAAAATCTATTCCGCAAAATAAACTCCATATATACGAATGCGTATGTATTTCCGAAACTGAAAGGTCAAACAAACACGCCAAAGAGAGCAGCGCGTTCGATGCAAAAAGGGTCCGGAAGGAACAAAGCCAATCGAAGTTTAATGCTTTTCAAATTCAATAATGCCATTTTGTTTCTGCTCTCGAGCGTTAGGTCTAACCCGAACGGAAATCCTAATAAAAATATACCTGCTACAGGACGAAAAATATTCCAGCCCATAAAACATTTCTTTCATGTAACGTATAAAAAAGGTACACAATAAAAATAAAGTGCAATATGGTCACATGCATGTCCACAAGTCGGGAATCGACCTCAATTATATTTGCAGCATGGTCTAAGTCGCCGCCTACGCTCGATAATTGCATACCTAGTAGCAAATAACCAAGATTCATTGTTGGATAATCACGTGATGATATATTTTAATAACCCATTGAGAGATTAAATTTCCTAGGATACCCCCATCAAACACTTCGAATTTCACAGTTAATCTCGTAGGATAGAAATCATATCAACCAACACTTGCATTAAACAAAAGATTTGTATGAAACAGAATTATGTTCAATTTGATAATAATATATATTTGTCTAAAAATGGTTCAACTATGGGTAACCCGTTAAGCCACTTATTGGCAGTAATTTTCATAGATAATATGGATACCGAAATGCATAAATATTCCTTTATGAAAAAGTTCATATTTTGGATTTTGGGATAGATACGTTGACGACATAACAATTTCATTGTAACTATAGTCGAGGAAATGAAGCAGAACAAAGAAAAAGAAATAATAAAACATATAAATTCATTCAAAAATAATACTGCTCCTGGCGTAGATGGTATAACTACAGAAATTATTAAACATGTTTATCAATACATCTTACACATATTATAAATTTGATATATTCAACCGGTATTGTACCAGATCATTTCATACTTAGTATAATGAAACCTATTGATAAATCCGAGATAAAATCAGGCATCAACAACTTCAGACCTATATTTGAGAAATCTTCAAAGTGACGATTAGTCACTTTTTTTAATAACAACGACATTATTTCTTCCAATAGCTCGACTGAATGCTGACGTTTCGCCAACCGTTACAGGTGGCATCTTCAGGACAGACTTGAGGCTTGAACTGAAACTGGTTCTACTGGTTTCTGTAGCCGTATTTATTGTAGGAAAAATCCTTCACGCTACACAGTTCACTGCCTCTACTCCGGTAAACTCCGTTCCGGCACCTGACCCTGCCGTTGTGTGATCATGTGCGAGGTGGAATTTTCGAGGATGGGCTTCCAAATGTTGGGAAGGTAATATCCTGAGTCACGATTCAGATTATTTGGATGTTTTAGGATTTCTATCGCTTCAAGGATTTTTCGCTGATAGAAGTTTGGTCCTCGAGCTAGGATTTCAGTATCTTCGAAAAGGATTTGATGATAAGTGTCAAACTTGTGTTCTGCAAGTGCAGATCTACTGGTGTCACGAAGTCTTGTATAGCGCTCGTGTTCTTTCAGACGAGTAGCTACTGTACGACCTGTTTCACCAATGTAGATTTTACCGCAAGAACAGGGAATGCTGTAAACACTTTCTAACTGAAGAGGAGGAAGGGGATCTTTGATGGGTTTGTAAAACTGAGATAATTTTGGAAGTGTGGAAAAACGGATGGAAATATTATGTTTTTTGGGGATTTTGGAAATTCGATCTACTATATTTTCAACATATGGAAGATAGGCAGTGGATAAATCAGGCGGGGGTTTGTGGCTCAGGGCGATTTGAAATTTAAGGCGAAGTGTATTTCTTTATGGCTTTTTGAATGTTGTAATGGGAGAAATTGTTTGATAAGAAGGCAGATGAAAGATGTTTTAATTCTGATTTTTAAGGATTGGGGCTGAGATAGGTTGACAGCTCTGTGGACCAGGGAGTTTATGAGAGATTGCTTTTGGGCAGGGTGGTGGTGGGAAAGACCATTGAGGTATCTATCGGTATGAGTGGGTTTTCGATACACAGAATTTCCTAAAGTACCTGACTAACCAATACATCCAGGAACGGGAGTGAACCTTGCGATTCGACTTCCATGGTGAAAAGGATATTGGGATGTAATGAATTTAAATGATTGAGGAAAGGAACAAGCTTTTCGCGACCATGTTGTCGAAAACAAAAATTCTCTCGATATCTGTCATCTATTCTCAAACCTCTTGTAGGTAATTCCAACAGTTTCATCCTAAATTCCTTTCATTTCGTTGAAAACCTTCAAACGCTAAAAGTTGACCCAGGCTATCTGCTCGTCAGCTTCGACGTCGAATCACTATTTACCAATATTCCCATTCCAGACACCCTTTCCATAATTTCTCAATTGTTACCTGCCAAAAACATTTCAACGGACTTGCTACCGTTAATTGATTTTTGTCTATCCTCCACATATTTTTTATATGATGACAAGTTTTACGAGCAGTCCTCGAGAGCTGCCATGGATTCCCCACTTTCTCCTATCATAGCTAATATCTTCATGGAAACTTTTGAACAAGATGACATTGACTCATATGTTCTCAAGCCGAAATGTTGGTTCAGATATGTCGAAGACACTTTTCTTATTTGGCAACATCTGTGAAGCCGTGTAACCAGGGTGTCAAGTCATCCTCAGGAAATGCTCTTCAATTCTCTCTAAAATGAAATTAAACTTCTTATCCGGGGTTTTCTCGTATCTCTAATCACATATTATTCATTGAAATTATACCGGGAGTTCAGGATATCCTAGTTCCCTAGGTCATCTTCAGGACGCTTCCTTAAAAGGTTTCAAACGTGTGATTCCACTTATTATCTGGGTGTTTGTGGAATCGCTGATCACAATTCTGTTGTCTAAATGCTATAATTCACCTATAATTTATTTTAAAAAAAACGCGCATATGATCTCAGTAAAGACATATAAAGAACTGACGTTTACTATGCGAATACGTGGACTATATATAGTCAAAGTACAAATACTGACATGGAAGAGGTGGAAACAAAAAAAAATAAATTCTGGATACCCACCCTATATAGTAAATTCTTAATTATCAACAAACAGCAGTCATAGAGACAATAAACATTTTTTCAAAAACGTGAGACAAGATGATAATTTTTGGGGCGTGTCACACGATGGGTCCTTTTTTTTAATGTGTGATTCACCTGTCCTTTTGTTTTACCGTGACTAATAGCTGCCAGTGAAAATCAAATCTGAATTGTTTCCATTTCATTTCTTTTAAGATATTAATGAATTATTTTTATTATTTCTATCTTTATTTTGTGGAAAGAAATAAAATTATAGCCTAGGCGTTTTATTACGATTAATATACCTACCTGAAGGTGTATTTTATTACGTTATAACGGAATAATAAATAAAACTACTTTGTTTCACTATCACTGATATTTAATATAGTCGTTACTATAGTTTCAACACCAACCGTGTCATCTTCAGACAAAAAATGAATTTAACAAATATTATATCTACTATTTATGTGTTAAAGAAGGATTACAAACAAATTTTATGGCTATAGGAAATAGTTCTGGGAAAAACTAGAGAGGGGTAAGGTGATTAGGTAATTCCGTGAGAACCTTAGTGGTGCGGGTATATTTACTAACGGACTTTAAATACTAAAATCAGGTTATTAATACCGGGATATCAAAAATTATCTTGGTCAAGCGTGGTTGTGGAATCTAAAACGTTTGTTTTACTTTACGTTTGAAATAATTACTGTCACACTGACATCATCAATAACCTACAAATTTCAGTTGTAGAACAATAATGAACTACAAATTCTGAAATAACGGTTTTAGTAACAAGAAAAACTAAATAACAGTAATTGTTGGAAATGTCCCCCGTTTTGTTCGATGCACAAGTTGACGCGCATCCTCATGCTGTGAAAACCGTTTTGCAGCATTTCTGGCGTTATGGTTGCACATTGCTGAACAATTCTTTGTTGAAGTTCTTGCGAATTATTTACCGGAGTTGACGAACGTCATTGAGAACTTCTTCTGTACGATTTCTTGGTCTACCATCACCTTTTTTATGAGTCACACAACCAGTTTTGCGAAACACTTCAACACAATTTGTAAGGCACGCATAAAAATTGTCCAGTAATATTGCAACGTTTGGGAAGTGCTCTCGAAAATTGTCCAAACACGAACGTTGACTGTATTGCCAATTTTCATTAACTAGCGCACCCGTTCGAAAATAGGCTTCAATCGTGAAAATTTTGTACTGTTTGGTAAGAGGCATGATTCAAAAACTGGGTTAGAAAATTTCAGCACAATGACTTAACAGATTCTGACACAACAAAACATATTCAAAAATTTGAAGTAAGACACACGTTTTACATTCCACAACCACCCTTGACCAAGATAATTTTCAATTTGTAGTTATTGTTTTACAACAGAAATAAATAGGT
The DNA here is from genome assembly GCA_958510875.1 of Endomychus coccineus. Taxonomy (NCBI): domain Eukaryota; kingdom Metazoa; phylum Arthropoda; class Insecta; order Coleoptera; family Endomychidae; genus Endomychus; species Endomychus coccineus. The sequence continues at coordinate 32,220,865 of OY294070.1, read as the reverse complement.
ATGAAATTTGTAGGTTATTGATGATGTCAGTGTGACAGTGATATAATTATTTCAAACGTAAAGTAAGTCACACGTTTTAGATTCCACAACTACCCTTGACCAAGATAATTTTTGATATCCCGGTACATTGAAGAGATTACTGTACTTAATATAAATCTAGTTGATCGTTTAGGATCTTATTATCATACATCTCCATTCCTTTGAAAAATTGACTCTAATCTATTTAGTTTTGAAATTTTATCTTAACTATGTAAAATTTGGAAATTATTTAAATTAGGAAAGGTATCGCCTGTTTCTAAAATATGATTTTCAAATGAAGAATCGGTTTTATTATTTTTAAAGGGACGAAAATGTTCTTTATATCTAACTGCTATGTTACGGCAAGATCTACCTATGAGATAATTTGTTTGGGGGTTTGAAGATGATGGTCAGGTTATGATGGGACAAGATGTCTGCAATTTTTTCGCTTATAGGACCAAAATAGGTTAAATAAACATATTTTAATGAGTTATCTTTGTATTTTATAAAGGAATAAATGCTATTGTAAATTAATTCTTGTCTTTTTCTATTTATTAATTTAGAAACTACTTGAGGACCGAAACCGTTATTTGTAGCAATGACTTCAATTGTATCTAGTTCTTTACTAAGATTTTCTTGAAATAAGGGGAGGGAAAAGGATCTATATATCATTGAATGAAAAGCAGCTATGACTATAGGGGCTATGTGAAGAAGTAGAAATTACTGTATCTGTGAAAGTAGGTTTTCTGTAAATGTCGAATGAGATGCTATTATTACCTCTTCACATATCTTTTGGCCCAAAAAAGTCGATTTTAATGTTTTTTGCGTTTAAAATGAAAACGGTGACTCAAATGGGAAGAAGTAGAAGTCATTTTGAGGTTATGATCTCGAGATATAAACGAATTAGTGTTTATTGGGTCAATGCAAAATCTTTTTCAGCTAATCGAATCTTGACCAACAAAATATTCTGTTTAGATGGAAAGATGGTACTTTTTATAAACTTTCCACATACTTCTTTTTTATCTTTCATCTTTCATTTTGGCGCCACAATCGGCCATTCTCTAAAATCCATAAGACTGAGATTGAAAGCAGAAAAATGGACCTTTAGACATGAAACAAAATGCATTTTGTACATTTCAATGAATATGATCTGAAAGATCCCTCAATACAGGTTTTGGATCATATAAAAATTTATTACAGCTTTGAAAATTGGGAACCTCGGAAAATGTGGAAATTTTTGCGGTGAGAATTTTTCTAGGATGATCAAATTCTAGGTTCTATTAGAGAATTTTACGAGGCGTATTTTGCGTCAAAGAAAACTTTTCTAGGTTGAGTAGAAGCCGAGATATCGATATAAATGTGTTTGGGCCTCTTCAGGTCCCAATATTGGGCCTATCGAAAAAAAGTCGGGGACCGTTGGAAAGTAGACAAAACGGAATTTACCTAATCACGGTACCCCTCTCTGGTTTTTCCTAGAACTATTTCCTATAGTCATAAAATTTGTTTGTACTCCTTCTTTAACCTATATATAGTGGATATAATATTTGTTAAATCCATTTTTTGTTTGAAGATGACACGTTTAGTGTTGAAACTATAGTAGCGACTATATTGAATATCAGTGATAGTGAAACAAAGTGGTTTTATTTATTATTTGGTTAAAATGATAAACTATCACAAAGTAACGGCTTCCACAATTGAATTATTTTATTACGGTTTGTTACAATTGGTTTTGACATTTCATTCCATTCTAGAGCGAATTATACCGAAAATTCTCCAGGGATGAGGTAACAAGCAGGTTGTGCTGTTCCCCAGGTGAATTATAGTATCATTTAGACATCAGAATCGTGATCAGCGATACCAAAAACCCCAGATAACAAGTGAAATTGCATGTTTAAAACATTTTAAGGAAGTGTCCTGAAGATGACCTAGGTAACTAGGGTACCATGGACTACAGGTATAATTTGAATGAAATATGTGTGATCAGAGATATGAAAAACTTCCGGATGAGAAGTTTTATTTCATTTCAATTGACAAGCATTCCGTGAGGATGACCTGACACTTTGGTTGCACGGGTCCCCAGATGTATTGTAGGACTATTCAGACATCAGAATCGTGATCAGCGACCCCAAAAAAACCCCGAGTAACCGATTTGGATTAATTTTAGTGGATATTTATCAAATATTATCATAAGTAAAAGAGTGCATTGAAAAAAATGCATTTTTGCACTTAAAAATGCAACTCTACATTACAAAAAGCGGATAAAGTTTCCAGATACCTTCCAGAATATAATGCAAAAAATTGCATCTTGATCCATCTTGGAGCAAACATTTTCTAGCTGGAGGACATTTTTGTGCTTTCTTCCCTCGACTATGAGCGATTAACCAGGACATGCTGCTACGAGTTACAGAGCATTTTCAATCACGACTTCAACAATGTTTAGAAGTACGTGGTGGCCATTTAAAAGAGATTATTTTCGAATAATATATATTTATCTGCATTATATGTGTAATAAAAATATATGTTTTTGATCTTGGTCGTTTCATTAGTGTATCCATAATAACACTCTTAAAGCGCCATTATAAAAAAGACCTTAATAAATCCAAATGAAATCAGCTCGAATAAACACGGCCACAAGTCTGAAATGAAGCCACCTATTTTCTATTCATACAATGCAATATTATCACCGAGTTTTCCTTTTGTTCTAGGGCAAAGACCTTCCGGCAAAGGATCTGTCAGGAACAAGCGACCCCTACGTTCGGGTAACGTTACTGCCGGATAAGAAACATCGGTTAGAGACGAAAATTAAGAGGCGGACCCTGAATCCACGATGGAACGAGACGTTCTACTTCGAAGGGTTCCCGATACAAAAACTGCAATCTAGAGTATTACATTTACATGTGTTCGATTACGATCGATTTTCTAGGGACGACTCTATAGGGGAAGTCTTTCTACCCCTTTGCCAGGTAAGTCATTAATTTGAGGATGCGAAAATGTCAAGCGAAAACGACCGCAAACGTGAGCGCTTTGTGTTTTGTGATCGCTGAAAACAATATAATTACAGCAAGAAACTGTCAAGACGAACATATTCCCAGTAAGTGGGACACGGGAGAAGCCAGTTGTTAATTACTGAGTTCTCTCAAAAGATTCTGGTTGGGTGAATTCATAATTCTATGTTTGGGAGCCTCAATTAAATGAAAATCGTGTTTCTTTGTTGTAATGAACTATAAAAGAGCTCACACTATGGATATATTATAACACTAAGAATAAGAAATAATCATCTTTATTCACTGAAAATATCATTAAAGTACTTCTTTATATGGGCGAAATGTTCCTTATATCGAGCTAAAATGTTTCTTCTAGTGGAACCCACATAGTATTTTGGACACGACTCACAATCGATTTTGTAAATTCCAGATTTTTCGAAGTCGGAAACTTCATCAAAGGTGTTGCCTAAATGGGTTTTTTAGCTTTTAGCTTGTTACTACATCTATAAACTGGTTGTATAGTCCAGTCATTTGAGGAATTTTTTTGTCCGAATTTTCGCGAGGTCTAATTTCAGTCGATTCTTATGTATTTTGATACGCTGCACACGATGGTGTGGTTCAGATTTCGATTAACTCTTTGCTCGAATTATGGCCCTTTTTTGGACCCAAAAATTGCCATTTTCGATTCTTTGCGTTTTGAGACAAAACTATGGGTCGTATCAGAAAATTTTGTTGTAAAAATTGATACGCGATTTTTGGCTCTGGTCCAAAGTCGATTCGATGTCGTGGGCCCAAGATAGGGCCCATTTAGTGAGTCTTTTAGCACATTGAAAAATTGAGTATATGTCGAAGATTTTTTGCTTTTTTATATTCTGTTTCGATGAAAAGGTAGTATTTTTAATTCTCTCCTTTCAGTTTCTGGTGGTTTGACATACCTCATTTTTTTGGTGCCGAAATCGGCCATTTCGATAAATCCGTATTTTACGAATTTCAGACGAAATACTCATGTTATAGATCTAAAACTAAATTTATTCGAAAGATTTCATTACTCTGCACTTAATATCTTAAATTCAAGCCTTTTGATTCAAAAACGTAGCTTTGGAGCCATTTTGAAAATTTTGGACTACCGAAAAATTCAAATTTTTTGAGGTTAGACTATTTTTACGGAATCCAAATTCTAGGTGCTATTAGAGCTTATCATAGAGATTATTTTAAGTCTAAGCAGATCGATTTGGGTAGAGTAAAAATTAAAGTATTCTAATAAATGTGTTTAGGCTTCTAGAGGGCCCAATTTACGGCCTATCGACGAAATCCCTTGAGCAAATTACAGAGAAATATTCTAATTTGAAACAGCGTACAGAGACTCGTCCATAATTCCAAGTTATAACGAATTTTATCATAAAAAAAATTAGCTCGGAAATTCATTTAGCAGCAATAAGCGACCGTCGGTACAACAGATTCCGCCCACGAAATTATAGTTATAAACATTTTTTAATGCACCTGAAGGCTCATAATCGTTTTGTGTGAGTGTATGTAGACGTGTGAACATGTATACTGGGTGTCCCAAAAGTCTGGAAACGGTTGAATATCTCGTAAACAAATCATTGGATCGCAAAGACAAAAAACATGCCTCTTTTTATTTTCAAAGATCAATTTAATGATGCTACTGAAAAACCACCCCCACCCATGTAGGGGATGATGAGAGGGGTAGTTTTAAAATTTTAAAGAGAAACACCTACTTTTTATTGCATTGTTGCATTCTTCATGAAAAACCGTGTTAGGATGTGCAATCAACCCTTTTTTCAACCCTACTTAAGGGGTAAAAAAAAGGGCACTTTTGCTTCTTTTCATACGGTGTTGCATTCTGCATGAAAAATGTGTTCTCATGTGCAATCAACCCTTTACTTTAACCCCACTTAGAGGGTGCAAAAAATGGTAGTTTCTGTTATTTTCTCACCTGACCTCCATCGCCACAAATACAAAACTGCCCTTTTTTTCAGCCCTTAAGTGGGGTTGAAAAAAGGGTTGATTGCACATCCTAACACAGTTTTTCATAAAGAATGCAACAATGCAATAAAAAGAAGGTGTTTCCATTTAAAATTTTAAAACTACCCCTCTCATCACCCCCTACGGGGGTGGGGGTGATTTTTTAGTAGCATCATTAAATAGATCTTTTTGTTTACGAGAAATTCAACCGTTTCCAGACTTTTGGGACACCCAGTATGTGACCGTGACAGGATGTTTTTATAGAGTGCTACATAACAAATTTCAATACTAAAACCAAAAATAAGATTAATGAGTAATTTTGGTTTTTTTCACATTTATATTTTTTTTTCTTTTCACATCTCATATCTATTAAAACATTATCTATATGTCTAATTATTCACAAATAACCTAAGTTTTTGTTATCACTGTCATCATATATTGATAATGATGTAATATGATCATTGATATTGATATACGGATCATCGTTTACTAAAGCTTGATCGTCCCAATTGTCATCGATATCGTCATCATCTTCATTATCATGTTAATTTTCATCTATACACTTATCAAAATCATCATCATCTAATATACTGACTTCTGGCTCGGGGCAATTAGGAGTCTTTACCTTCACAATGCTTTCATAATGAGCTACAAGGTAATCCTAATATTTTGCACGAACATTTACCTGTACAATTTTCACTACAACCACTAGAGATAATTTGGATCAACTCGTCGGGACGTGCATTTCACTGTTTGTATAGGAGTAAGTCCATTCAGATTATTTCTCCAACCCCATTTCGTTTGATCAACCTTGTAATGCCTTGGCATAATGTAAATATTCACTGGAATGAAAAATTGGGAGCAACACACACATTTATTATCAAATTTCAATTGCACGATCTTTCATACTCGACATAAGATTTCAACAAGGTAACCATATGAAAATACGATAATGCTACAAAGCAACATATTTTCAGGGTGTATTACCAAGTTCAGGTTTGGTTCGGTAATAAATGTTCATGTAACAAATTAGGACTACTTTGTAGCTCATTATGTAAGCATTGCGAAGGTAAAGACTGTTCTAATTGACCCGAGCCAGAAGTTAGTATATTAGATGATGATGATTTTGATAAGTGTATAGATGGAAATGAACACGATGATGAAGATTATGACGATACCGATGATGTTAGCGGTGACAATTTCGGCGATCCAGTCTCATCAAACTCTAATGATAAAGCGGATCACGATGATCCGTATATCAATATCAATGATCATATCACATCATTAACAATGTATGCTGACAGTGATAACGAAAACCAAGGTTATTTGTGAATAATCAGACATATAGATAATGCTTTAATAAATATGGAATGTAAAAAACGAAAAAATAATATGAATGAAAAAAAAACAAAATTATACATTAATCTTATTTTTTTTGTTTGTATTGAAATTTGTTATGTAACACCCTATAAAAACATCATATCACGGTCACATATACATGTTCACACGTCTAGATACATTCACACGAAACGATTATAAGCCTTCAGGTGCTTTAAAAATATTTATAAGCTATTATTTCGATCCATTGTACCGACGCTCGCTTTGTTACATTAATGGCGTGTATTTTATTTACGTGGACTGTATATTGATGATAATGATTTTATTAAAATCCTTATATTGTCAAGAATTTATTCTGTGGTAGTTACAACTAATAATAATGCTCTTGACAAAATACAAGCTACTCACTTTGGTTCATACTAATGTATTTTATCTAAAACTAGGAGATATATATAAAAAACAATGTCTGTCGCACTAGTGTCTATATAAAAACCGCTGCATGTCGACGGTCCAGAACGTAACATCTGGTTCTTCTACAACTCGGCGTTATGGAGACTATACAGACTGATTATATTTAGTTCATAACACGCTTATCGCCGCGCTTAATGAATTTTCGCGCTAGTTTCTTATGATAAAATTCGTTATAACTTGGAATCATGGACGAATCTTCGAACGCTGTTTCAAACTTGAATATGATGTATTTCTCTGTAATTTGTCGATAGGTCCAAAATTGGGCCATCTAGAGGCCCAAACGCATCATTTATTAGGATAGCTTCATTTCTACTCTACCCAAATTGATATGCTTAGACTTAAAATAATCTTTATGAGAAGTTCTAATGGTACCTAGATTTTGAATTACATAAAAATGTCTAACCTCAAAAATTTCTAATTTTTTGGTCCTCCAAAATTTTCAAAATGGCGTCAAAGCTACGTTTGTGGACCACAATGCTTGAATTTCAGATATTAGGTGCAGAATAATGAGTTATTCCGGATGAATTTGGTTTTAGATCGATAACAGGACTTACATACTACTCATAGTTTTGTCTGAAAACGCAAAAAATCAGAAAATGGCATTTTTAGGTCCAAAAAATGGCCATAGTTATTCGAGCATAGGGTAAATCCAAATTCGAATTCCACCATCGTGTTTGGCGTGTCAAAACACATAAGAATAGACTAAAATTAGACCTCGCGGAAATCGTCGATTTTCCTCCATAAATGCCTGGACTAGTATTGCAAATTTAGAAAACAAATTATGGAATTTATTAATTACAGAAGGATGTTAAACGGAACTTTCGAATTCAATTGGAATATTTGAAGGTAATGACTATAATTTAGTTAGTTGACAACGTTCAAATTCCCTTTTTTGTTTAGAAAAAATAATTTCAAAGGCCCAAAGAACTATTAAATGGAGTTATTTTATATCTAAATAGTATAGCTGAATCTGCAGGGGTATACCTATTTGTTCGAGTGAGTTTTCGGTATTATGTCGAAACCCAAGTGATTACCATGTTTCATAATGTTAATATCAAGGGAAGGAAGCTGATCATTTGTTTCTATTTCGATAGAGAATCTCAGTGATTCAAACTGGCTATTAAGCGTGTTGAGAAGGTCACGAAATTCAAGTGAATCTTTTATAATGTTAATATCAATGGAAAAAGGCTGATTATCTGTTTCTATTTTGACAGTGAATTTCAGTGAATTGAATTGGCTATTCAAAAAGCCATGTAAATCAAAATATTTACTTGTAATCGCGAAAATATCGTCAACATTTCTATATCAAACTTGTCAAAACTGATTCAGTTTTGATTTTGAAAAGGTTTCAAGTTCACTTAGAAAAATATTGGCCGAAAACGAAGCGAGTGGATTACCCATTGCACATGCGCTTGTTTGTTTATAGTGATTTTTGTAAAAGTTAAATATTTTTGCTCCATATATGAGGACGTAAGGATCACGTACTCTGTGCAGTTTCTATCGGGGATATTGATATTTGAAAGCCATTTCTTCAGAATGTTTATCGACTTAGAGATTGTGGTATCTGTGGATATTAAAACAACATCAAATGAAACGAGAGTATCACCAGGTTCAAGTTTGAAATCCTTCAATTTTTCGTTCCAACGAATTTTTCACAGAAAAATTTGGTGCGGCTTGAAAGTTGCTAAATTTTTCAACTAACCATTTTGCTGTGTTATACCTAGAATAACTAATGTTTGAAATGAATGGTTTCATGGAATTACCCCTCTTATAAAGCTTAGGTAAGCAATACAGTTTAGGAAGATTAGGATGTGAAAATCTAAGTTTGTATCTTAAATTATCGGATATTACAGCTGTACATGATTTTAATGAATTATTCACTAGTTTAATGCATTTTAAAAACGGATTCCTGGTGATCTGTTTTAGTGACCATCACTTAACAAGACATTCACCGATTTGGGATAATCCTCGACAAATATAGAAAATTCACTCGAATAAATAGGTTACCCTCGCAGATTCATCTGCACCATTCAGATATTAAATAGCTCCATTTAATCTTCTTAGATCATTAAACGTCCCTTTGAGCCAGCAAAATTAAAACAACGAAGTTGAGAAACTTCAGCAAATAACGTTGGACAATGCTTACGACAAATTTTTGATCAACAATTTAATTTCTAAGCAAAAAGCGAAATTGGAATGTAATAAACTAGCCAAATTAGACTCATCACCTTCAAACACTCCAAAAAATTGAAAATTTTCACTTATCATCCTTTAGTAATTAATAAATTCCATAATTTGTCTTATAAATGTGCAATACCATTCGCTTGTGGATCTAAAAACGAGTCAAAGAACCGTTTATGCAATAACTTTGATAAAGTTTCAAACTTCGACAAATCCGGGATTTACAAGATCGATTATAAGTCATGTTTTAAATGCTATGTGGGTCAAACTGGAAAGAACATTTTGATTCGGTACCTTATAAAGGAAAATAATAGTGAAAAATCAGCGTTAGCCGAACATTTTTCAAATACAGCTCACACCATTTCTCAAGAAAGTTTATCACTCTTAAAAGACAGTGCCGGCAAATATCTAGGCAATTCAAAATGAAAATGTATAAACGAAAAAGCAATCTATTAAATTCCAATTTATCTCCAGCTGTGGGTAACCCCTTGTTTGCTTTATTATCCCCAAATAGTATTTAAACAGACACATTTTGATTTATAATTTATTTTAGTCTGATGATGGCTATTTGGTAGCTGCAAGGTCCTCAGTACTTAACAGTATTTTTAGTTGATAAGGGTGATTATGTCTTATCTATAGTGCTTTGATGTTGTGTTATATGAGTGGTATTTGTATTTATGTTTTATCCAATTGTGAATCATTTTATGAGAAGAGCTACATTCTATTACTCAAATAGCGCATGACACCCTAAAGACGTTCCTTTTAGGCACTATTCATGTAGGAATATCATAATCGCTGTCCCTTACACGTTCCATCAGGTTCTATGTATGTGATATACAGATTGATTTTAAATCAACGCTTAGGAGTCTTGTGAGTTATAGCGAGCCAGTCCAATACCCTCAGTATATACAAGGCTTGCACGTTGACGTGAGTACGATGCCATCAACAAAAGGCTTGAATTATAGACGTAGCTTACGACATTACAGTTTAGTCGTAATGGTGAATCGCCAGTATTGAGTGTAACAAAGTTTTACCTGTTTCCTACGGAAAATTATATGTTGCACCTGTTTCTTAGGTATCTTTGTGTGATTGGAAACTGTTTTACCTGTAAAAAAGCGTGTATGAAAGTGTTATGACTGAATAAAGTGCGTTGCAAAATGGATTCCTCAGTGAATGATTATGTTGATGAAAATTTAAAATTTAATTTCCTATCGGAACAGATTACAATGCAGATGACTTGTGAGTAAAGATACAGATATTCTGCAAATACTATGATTTTATCCTCAGCTTTACATACAATTAATGCACATGCATATAAGAAGTTCAAATGTATCAATTCAGCCCCATGCAACAACTATAATGACGGCTTTCTAATTCCTACTCAAGTAATCAGGTAGCTGAAGAAAGACGAATGTTCCTTACATACGCTTGAAATCAAATAAAAATGAAGATAATATGATACTTCCGTTTGATGGGATCCGTATTCAGCCACTTTTGGATTATAAAGGCGTAAATATTGCTCGCAAATTAACACTTTACTTGCAACAACAGCATTTGTGTTTATGATTATTAGTGTCAATTGGAACTCCATAGAGTTTGCCTGTATTTCTTTTGTATCAATTTTCCAATTGAGGTTAAAACGCCAGAAATCGATATTTTTGAATATGAGAAAGCGACCGTGTGACAATTTCGAAGGAGTGTTTGGCGATGTTCTAGCGCGATAAAATGGACTTTTCGCGCAGTTTCGTAACCGTGAATGGAACATGAATTCATCACAACACATCAGAGGCCAAAGAACAGTCGAAACAGTGGACTTGACCTGGCGAATCGAACCCGAAAAAGGCCAACAGGTCATGGAGACGGTTTTTTGGGATGCACACGGCATATATCATGTAGAGCTGTTGGATCGATCCGACGCCAATTTGAAGCGGAAGTGGCTGCATTTGGCAAAGACGAAAGTGCTATTCCACCATGTCAACGCACCGGCGCATTCACCATATTCTCCAGATTTGCCCCTTGCGATTTTTATCTATTTCCAAACTTGAAGAAATGGCTCGGTGGTAAGAGATTTTACACCAACGATGAGATCACAGCTGGAAGACAATTTTGAAGGATTACCGATTGTTATTTTGAAGGGATCGTAAAATTAGAAAAACGTTAGACGAAGTGTATCTGGAAATAAGGAGATTATGTTGAGAAATAAAATAAGTTTCGACCTTGCCCTCGTAAATTATTGGTGCAAGTCTGATTTTTTTAATTATGTTAATATTTACAGTATAATATGGAGTAAATGAAATCATGGTTTATTTTTCAACAATAATATACAGGGTGATATCGTAAGATGTCAAATTTGGAAATTATAAATCAACAGAATAGAAGTTTTTCAAATGGAACACGTAAAAACCGTATGAAATGCAGAATAATTTTGCTAAGTTTATCAACAAAAAAAAAACGGGCAGTCACCGAGCACTGCTGACAGAAGTGAAAACTGACATTATGAAGTAACCAATTTGTTTTATGTTATCTTTGAATTATTGCGGCATCCGAAATTAAAATTTTATTATTTTTAAATGAAAATTATTATAATTAGTTTTTCTTTAGTTTTCACAACTGTCAGCATTTCAATCAACAATAGGGTCGTTCAGTGAAACTGACATTATAACCTTTTTATGGATTTTCTTGTAGTATCTGGACCCCTAATATACTGACAAAAATTTCAGACCAATAGCTTCATCCTGTACTGAAATAATTCAAGTTGAAGTTGCGCTGGTGGAAAAGTACCGAGAACAGCGCGTGACGTTACTATACGCACACGTACTCTAGTCGCCGCGGCATCGCTTGTGTATTTATTCTCTTGGTGGAGTCTGTTGTTCTTTTTAAAATGTACGCATTGAAAGCTGGGTTTATGAAAGCTGATTCTGGTAATCTACCAGAAGTGGATATATTTATGATAATGGACTATTTCAACAGAAATAAGGACTTTATTTGCAGTGAATAGAAAGGAGTAAAATTACAACGCTAAGTCAACACACTAGATTTTATCAGAAGTATTCTTCTATACTTACACTGCAAATTCACTTGAATACCACGATTCGCGGTTTGTGTCGCAGTAGTAGTTTCTCTTTCTGTTTCTTCATTAAGAGCAGCCAAATCATTATCAGAAATTTCAGTGATGTAAGTCTGCATAATATTTAGTTTTTCCCGTTTTTTGAATACATCCCTAGGTTTGGTACTATGTGAATAAGTGCGGTTTTTTTGGCAATCAAAAATATGCGGTATTAAACCTGGCTTCATTTGTATTCTGCCACTTCTCATAGTTTTTAAGTACATGTAATTTTCTATGTCCTTTTCAACCTGATATGAAAATCATGTATTAGAAATTAAACTCATCCTCATTATATTGATATGCTCACATCGAAATGATCTTCACAACAGTATCTCGATCCTTTGTCAGACACAAAATCAGTTCTACGCATAGCACGCTGCCAAGCTTTTTACTTTCTGGTTGGCAGGCAAACAAATGAATAGCTTATCCGGTGCATTTATAGATGTATTCCTACACTCTGGTACCACGCAACTTTTGTGAAAACTCTCTTTATCGCTCATTATTAATTACGATACATATAGTCAACACACAACGAAAACTGACCCGCATTGACTAATAACAAACACCTCTTGTCTGGTCACCATCAACCGTACGTATCGTGACGTCACAATCAGCCGCGCCTTGTTCAGATGCGCACGAATATCAAATATTAATTTTAGGCTGTAAACATGTGAATAAAATTTTTTTTTCGTAGTTAGATTATTTGAGTACAATACTTTTGAATTATGAAATTAAAAAAAAATGTTGAATGAGTCTATTATATATATTATTATATTTATTAATAAAAAACTTATAATGGGCAGTACAATCTCTGTAGAGAGTATGAATGTAACCCGATTGCCATTATAATAAATACACATTATTTTATTTTCATAATATATTATTTATTGATATTTACATCGACGTAAATGAAAGTAATGTTAAACAGCATCTTCTTGATTTGTGTCGTCATTAACGGTAACTTCGACTATACTCAAATTATTAGATTAGATCCAAGCATGGAACATACTGTGGAATCAGGTGTACTCATATATAAAAACAGGCTACCATTACCGATCACACATAATTTATTTAGTACTTTTTACTCTGAAATAATTGAAGTATGAGTTATATTGCAAAAAAGGTCCATTTTTTCAGTTAGCATGAAAATATAACTTTCGTCTGCACGAGGACAGAGGATTGAGTGAACAATAACGTCGAGTGTATGTGTGCTGTTGTAGCTGTATACAGTGTAAAGTGTGTATACGCAGTGTATACGTATACCTGTCCTGTATACCGTAATCGAAAGCACTGGCTCACACACACACGCTCACCAACACTGACTCAGATATGCACACGTGGGTAAGCGTATAGAGACTGCCTGACGCCTGATCCGAGTCCTGCACGGCCGCAGTTGCGCACGCAGCAGTATACATAATACCTAATGTATATAGCTACAGCGTGACGGGACGTGATGGATTCATGGTTTTACCCCTCATCTGGAATAGCCCAACGCGCCTGAAGAAGTTAATTATTAATAACATTAAATCATTCGATGAAGACGAATCTGGGGTTTTCAAGCTGACATGTGTGTCTTACTCTGAATCTCGCAGAGAATCTACTACCTCGCTATGGTTTTTATCTTCAAAATTCTGAACAATCTAGCTCTATCTTATTTCCAAATGTTCTTGGTTTTTCGACGAGATGTTCATCCGTACCTAACTAGAAATTGTGATGATTTTCATAGCTCTAGAACAAAACGCAAGAGCACCATGCATTCTCTGTTTTTCAAGGGTTTCCAGAAGTTCGATCAATCACCTTTTGCAAACAGTTCCACTCTCTCTGCTCTTAAAAAAAATGTCAAATCTCTCATAAAAAACCAAGGAAGTTAACAATTTTTGTCTTATCAATTTATAATCAACTAGTCATTGTTATATATTTATACATACTATGTTGATTTTTTTTTTCTTTTTTAGTTTTATTTAAATTGATAGATTGTTTTTTTTTTCATGGATGTAATATTGGAAATATGTACTGTACGTGTTCTTACTTATTTACTTATTTATACTTATACAGTATTATGTTATTATTATTATGAGTATATTTCATATGTATATTAGGATACCTAATTAAATGAAGATCTATCTATATATCTATCTGATATATACATTGGTCAGACAGGAAGAAGCTCAAAAAACGGATCGAAGAACATAGGCGTAGTTTCATTCATAATAAATCTGATTCAACCCTTGCAGAGTAAATAATTATGGAAAATCATAACTTGAATGATAATCTTAAAATTTTACACATTCAAGATGAAAGTAATGAATTAAGTTTGCTAAAATCTCTACAAATTAATAAATATAAGACGTCCGATAACCTATTGAACCATCAATAAATAGTACTTAATAATTATATTCAGGTAGATGTATATTCAGTAATAATGCCGTAAAACAAAAACAAAAATTGATTTTTCGTTTTTTTTTTCGAAATTCGTTTAGTTCCTTCTTTTCAAATTATTCAACATGAAAACACGCAGCTTTGCCTCCATTTAAACATCTCTCTATCTCTTATAATAACTGAGATAGCAACGCAAATTCTTCGAACTTGTAATATCCCATAATAATACTTAATTTAACATAATGTAAAAAGTTCTCAATTCATGAAGGTATGTCTTTTCAAAGCAGCTATTCCCGAGGCACTTTATATTGCTTCTTTTATATTCCCAATACAATGAATGCAAGTAAAAGACAAAATTCTTCCCGAATAAGTATTTAATATCTTCAAGGCAAATCTTCCAGATGTTGACTTCTGAGCTAATAGTAATTAGACGGAAAAATGTCAGGATTCTCTTTGTCACCAATGTGAAAGGTTTAAAACTTTAAGTAGCAAACATGAAAGGAGGACTGCGAAATCGCGCGCAAATTGAATTTCTAGAACATAAAACGAAACTACAAATTCAATTTCGATATATCTCGCGCACCACTACTCCATACCATTAATATCGATGACAATATTATATTACACCTCAGGTCCACATCGCATATTCCATTGTTCCTTTTATTAGAGCACTCCGCTCTCCAGATAGCACTGAATATAGATTATTAAGTGTATTTTGTTCGTTCGAAAATCTTAATAATGTTACACGCAATAAAGGTAGGCTGCTAATATCATTCTGTACGCTTCGTTTCAATTTTATATTATCATTTGAATTTGTTCGAGTTCGATTCCGACGAGTTAACCCTCTGATAATGGCTACTTGGTAGCTGCAATGTCCTCATCACTTTAATAGTATTTTCAGTGGAAGTCCATTCAACGAAGCGCACAAATGACATAAAAAAATCTTTCATTTGAGTTCTACAAAATAAATTTCGATGGAACCTTGTGCAATGGTCAAGTCAATAGAAAAGATAAAAAAATGATGAAATTATCGGAAGTGGTAGGAAACACCCCCACCCCTCTATTCACGGGTACCTTAGCCTTAGGGTTAAACTGGAAAAATTATGTATTCACCTTTTTTGCCCCAAAATAAAATGTTCAAACTCCAGCGAATTTTCCCGAAGAATGAATTTATTCCGAGATATGGCCACTTGAAAATTTCTGAAAAATGGTGGAAGTTAAATGTAAAAGGTAGAGAAAAAATCTTTAAAAAATCAAGTGAATATATTATCGAAATTTGTTCGAATTACTCCTGAAGAACATGAAAAAGCACCCATTTCTATGACATTGTAACGCCTTAAAAATTTCAATTGAAATTCAAACATTTACATTGAGGTCATTAAATAATTTTTGCTCCTTGAATTTTTTTACATGCATATTTCAATTATACCGAAACAAATGGCCTTGATTCCATTTTTTGATGATGAAAGTGACAGTCAGTTGGAATATGACTTTTTTATCGTTAATTTTTCTCAAAATTCTTTCGGTATAATGACTGAAAAATTTAGTAATTTTATAGTCACGAAAAACTGTCTGTATTTCGGAAAATATGTATGTTAAACAAATTTCAAGCAAGGAAAATTGTTTAGAAGGTCTTAATTTTTTCAACTAAATATTTTGAAAGCACTACAATGTCAAAGGAATTTTTCACATTTTTCCGAAAAAACTAGATCAAAACGCACTTGATAAAAAAGTTGCCTGTAAGAAAGAACTTGTAGTTCCATCATATATGCAAAAAATTCATACGAATATACCCATATTATTCACAGTTAGAAAGTCCTTAGTATTTTTACCTGGTTCATATTCTAATCAGAACATATTATGATTTCTGAGTTTTAAAAAATCTAGAACTTATCCTCAATAGATAAGGATTACCAGATGAAAATATTTGCTGAAAAATTCAGTTTTCATACTCTACAGTTCCTTTAAATTTCCGCCAGTATAAGATAATGGCGACCCCATGGGTAGATCATCATTTTGGCTACATGAAGAGATTCAACTCAATATTTCCTGCAAAACGTCATGTAGGGTATTGTTGTTTTCAAATGGACCTTCAATAATTGACAGTAGCATTAACTTACAAAATGGCTTCAATATGTACTAATGAACACAATGGCCGATAATAATGCTTGTTAAATTGTAAACCAATTGTTGTTGAGTGAAATATTACTATTTTTGCCTTTTGAACGTACGTTGGAGTATCAATTATGAATCATCACGTATTGATTTATGATTTAGATAGTTCATTTTTATGAGAATAGACGTAACGCTTCCTCATTGAGGAAATCCTCCGCACTGCTCCGCAAATAGGCCAAGACGGTGACTGAATAATAACTGTAAGTTTATTCCTCTATTGATAAGGAATAATCACCCTTATCCACTAAAAATGCTACTAAAGTACTGACGACCTTTCGGCTACCAAGTAGCCATCATCAGAGTGAACTAAATTAGAAATCAAACTATGCCTGCATTTTGAACACGACTCACAATACATTTCGTAAATCCCGGATTTGTCGATATCGGAAACTTCATCAAACTAAACTGTATTTTAGCTGTTTCTTACATCTATAAACTGGTTGTATTGCAAATTTAGAAAAAAAAACTATAGAATTTATTGATTACTCAAGAATGATGAGTCAAATTTTTGAATTTTATTGAAGTATTTGAAGGTAATGGCTCTAATTTGGTTAGTTGGCTACGTTGCAATTTTCTGTTTTGTTTAAAAATTGAAATATTGATTGACTTATGGTAACCATTGTCCAACGCAATTTGCTGAAGTTTCCCAACTTCGTTGCTATTATGTATCGAATAAATTGTTTACCTAATACGCTGAAGCAATAATTTCATTTTGGAGCTTAATAATTCTTGCCATATCTGAATCAAAAGTTACTGTGTTACCATTGTTTACTATCTGAGTTACTGATAAAAAATTAACTTGCAACTCAGGAGCATAATAAATATCAATAAGAAACAATCACCATTATCCACTAAAAATACCATTAAAGTACTGGGACCTTTCCAGTACCAAGTAGCCATCACAATAAAATAAATTGGAAATCAAAATGTGCCTGCTTGAATACTTTCTGGAATCAATAACGTATATACAGTATAAATGAGACAATCATTCTTATCCATTAAAAATGCTGTTAAAATACTGGGGGGGGGGACCTTCCAGTTATCAAGTAGTCATCATGAGAGTAAGAACTGAATTAGGAATAAAAATGTTCCTGTTTAGATATTATTTGGGGTGAATAAACTAAAAAGAGTTGACACTGTAGATACACTATAACAACATGAATAACAAATAATCACCCTTATCTGTTAAAACTACTGTTGAAGTACTGGGGATCTTTTTTTGGCAATCCGAATACAAAACACAGTACAGACAAATTTCTAGGTAATTTAAAAGATATGAAAATATAGAAACGAAAAAGCAGTTTATTGAATTCTGATTTATCTCCAGCTGAGGGTATCCCCTTGCTGGCATTATCAAATTATCATCCCCAATAGTATTTAAGCAGCCACACTTTGATTTATAATTTAGCTTACTCTGATGATGACTACTTGGTAGTCAGAAGGTTCTCAGTACTTTAATAGTATTTTCTAGTGGATGAGGGTGATTATTTTTTATCAATAGTGTTATGATAAATCGACAGTATGAACTCTTTTATAGTTTATTAGTACGTTTATTTGATTATCCAGAACCATAAACCTGGATATATTTAATATTTGTGAAGCTCAGTGATGAACCCACTATGAATGATTTTTTTTTGTACCAAAAACTAACTATTCGTTTGATTTCCAGGTGGACCTAAGTGAGAAACCATCATTTTGGAAGGCACTAAAACCACCAGCAAAAGACAAATGTGGGGAACTGTTAACTTCTCTTTGTTATCACCCCAGCAACAGCATTTTGACATTAACATTGCTCAAAGCGAGAAACTTGAAAGCAAAAGATATCAACGGAAAGTCTGGTGAGTTCATTATTATTCAATCATCATGGTATTATCGGAGATAGTAGCAAGGTATTATTATCATAGAATGTTTGATGAAGGTTGACAACTATTCATTCTCTGTCAGATCAAATGATAATTACAGATAAATGGTATGGTATTTATGATGTATGAGTATTGAACAGATTGGAATCTATTCATGCCCAGGAACTATTAAAATCTCTCCGCTATTACTCAGGATGATTTATTATTAATTTTTTAATAGAGCATTACATTTTTTCATCAATTATTCATGATGAATTATTCAGCGAGGTATGAAACATGATACAGTGTTCGGTTCAGAATTTTCTTACAGCTTTACTGCCTGGAATATTAATAACCACGATTATAAATTACAGAATCAAAGATGTTTCATTTCGTATTGCAATTTTATCTGAACACAACTCGCTTGAATTCCAATCTTTCTTCAAATTTTTTTATGGCTATGTGGGATTAAGTTTTGGATACGATATTATCTAAATGTTCCCCTCAATTCTTCAAGCGATGTTTTAGATTTTCGATAAGGTACAATTAGTCCAGTCAATAAGCTGGGGAATTTGCCCGACTTTCTATGAAAAATCTTTCGCGTAATGTTCTTCTGTGGCCGACGTGGATCATTCGTAGGGGTTGAGCCAAGCTGCTGTGGTCTCCCACTGACCCCTAAGCGGTAAATTAACGCAATTTTCACCCCCTGTTTCAAGGTATTTTTTTATTAAAAAAAAATAAATCAGGCCTCCAGGAGGTTTCTTGGGTCGCTGAACACGAATCTGAGGTCATTTTCCCTGAAAGCTCATTCAATGGGCAGAAAATCAGGGGAATTTTGTAATTTTCATACAACATTGCTCATTTTTCACGCGATTATAGTTTTATACATAAAAGATGATGGCAGTCGCGTATTTCGGTCCAAAGTAGACCAAAAGCAGGGAAATTTGCGCAAAACTATGTAAAACCTGAGGAGAAAATCTTACCCCTTCATTGGAATTATCTTGTGATAAATCGCTATAGGGGTTTTTGTGGTCCCTGATTACAAATTTGATAATTAAAAAGTTGAAAAATATCATTTTTGTATGAATTCTTTTTTTTTAATTATTGAGTGTCGTGTTTATTATTAGCATTTGTGTTTTCTATATGCACGTTGAATTACAAAAATTGAAAACAATGACAAAAAAAACGATTGTTTGACAATTCTGAAGAAATTAAAGCAAATTACAAGGAAAATTTGGAAATGAAAATGGAAGAAAATTAAGAAGAATAGAAACAAGTTTTTAACTGTTTATTTAAGCTACATTATTATAACATGATGTGTCATTTTAAAAAAACAAATAGATGCTGACAATAACTCTAGATCCGATTCTTGGAGATAAATCAGATGATGAATATGAGATGTTATATTAAGAATAATTTATAAATATGTAAATGTGAGATTACTCACTTTTTTTAATTTATTGTTAACAAAATGTTATTATCAGCATTTATATGGTTTGATAAAATGACACATCATATTTCAATATTGCAGCTTTAAATAAACAGTTACAAACTTGTGTAAATTAAAACAAAGATTCTTGTATTTTTTAAATTTTCCTCCATTTCCCACATGATTCTAATATTATTTTCAAATGTCTTAGATGACAAATTCGTGATCATCGACCAAAAAAAACCATGTAGCAACTTATCACACGATAATTTCAATGACGTTATAGTGTTTTTCCTTGTAGTTTTCTTTCATTATTCCGGAATTTTCAAACAATTGTTTTTCTTTAAATCATTCTCAATTTTTGTAATTTGACGTGCACATCATAAATACAAATGCTGATCAACACGACACTCAAAAAACTCCTTTTTTTAAAAAACAACAAGAAATCGTAACAAAAATTTCTTCGTTCTCCAGGGAAATTATATTTTCCAACTTTTTGATTATCAATTTCGTAACCGCGACCACAGAGACCCCTATGGCGACTTATCACACGATAATCTCAATGATGTGGAAAGATTTTCTTTTCAGATTTTCCTCAGTTCTCCGCAAATTTTCCTGCTTTTGATCTACTTTGCATTGGAATATGCGACTGCCAACATCTTTTATGTATAAAACTATAATCGCTTGAAAAATTAGTAATTTTGTATGACAATGACGAAATTTCCCTGATTTTAATATTTTGCATCAAACATTTTTCTCTTTTCTATTCCATCAATTATTACTCTTTACGGATTTACTGTTTTGGGTATGTTAATGTTGGTGATCCAGGTATAGTCTTAGAAATTAATCACTTAATGATAATATCATGATGATATCTAAATTTGTTAATTGTCGAGAATACATTTCATTGACTCAAGAAGACTTGAGACAGGAGACCAAACTATCCAGCGCTGTGTACGAAATGAGTCAGAATATGGCCGCAAATAGGGTGGTACTTAGATATACCCAATCACGGCTGTTGCATATGAATCACGTGGAAGAGAAATGGATCTCCAGTCTCGAGTATTTTTGCCTCGAATAAATTACTTATTGTTCCTAAAGCAGCCGGTTTCAAAATGGCCTGCGTAAATACCAAAAGTTTTAGAAAAATTCATACTTCTAGGTTCCAGAAATTCATCCACATCGTTCCCTGTTAGAGCATATTGTTGCTTGTAGCTATTGCAACAATAAGAAGCACCTATTGAAACTGTTTTATACGAGATTTCTCATAAGACTTGTATGAAGATGAACAGTTTCCAAAACAACACAAACAACAACAATTTATCTCAATTTCTACCACTTCGTTATATGATTCTCAGGTTTCAACAACCCTGGCTGGTAGAGGCGCTGAACGTATTTCAATAGTCTATTCCATAGCATTTAGTTGTATTCGTACCGAAATTTCAAATTCTATGAATCTACCAGATTTCAGAATCTTCTATTTCAATAAAAACATGTGATGTTCCCTGTGAACCACTGCTTCTTGCTCAAAGCATCAAATGTTGAGGAGTTCATTTATAACAGATATCTCGGTGTACAATGTTATGAACAACTAGAGAATAAGCTGGTGATGAACTTAACACATGATTTATTTCTAGATCCGTACGTGAAAGTATGGCTGCAATTTGGTGATAAACGTATAGAGAAACGCAAGACAGCTATTTTTAAGTGCACATTAAATCCTGTGTTCAACGACACTTTTTCATTTAATGTACCCTGGGAAAAAATCAGAGAGTGCTCCTTAGACGTTATGGTCATGGACTTTGACAACATAGGACGCAATGAACTTATAGGAAGAATTTTATTAGCAGGTTAGTATAGACGATTTATTGTTCAGAGAATATGAAACTGACTGATACTTTATGTGATAAGATGATCGTAAAATAGATTTGTTTCTACTCCGCGTCCGTTCGAAGCTTCATTCGACACGATAATTCTAGGGATTTTTAGGATCTAAATGTTGGCGTTACTAATTATTGAATGAATGAACTTCACTTTGCTTACAATTTTCCATAATTGACACGAAATGCAAGCCTACAAATTGAAAACAAAAATTAATAATTTCTTCAATTTTGTTTCTGGAAAAAAGGGAAATAAAAGGCGGAATAAAAGATAGTAAAGAGAACTAACTCGTTTCATCAGGCGTTTTGGCGTCCTAATTAAACTAGTTCTCTAATATACAATAATGCCTGTTTCTGAATAAATTGTTTAATTTATCAGTGCAGCTGTTTTGCCGTTGGGCATTTAGGTTGATGTGAATAACGTCTATGTGCAATTTCCGACAATAAAGCGCGACACGAAATGAACGACACGGATCCAGCGTCACGAAAAGTTGAGCATGCGCAGCACGTTATTCAGAGGCCTTTTTGGTTTACATTTCTCTTATGATTTCTCGAGATATGAGTATGTACAATCCTAGTCATCTACAGAACTAGTTTCTTGAACATTATTTGATTTGCTTTTGTTTCTTATCGGACCTTGCTATCTTCCATATGGGAACAGATTATTCAGAAATTCACATTGTAAATTGAAATTGGGGAGGATATTCTGCTCTAATATTTTTAATACAGTCTAAATGTAGCTAGTTCCATCATCGACATATAGGAATATGTCGATGAGTTCCATGAAACTATCTCAAAAAAATTAGTACCAACAACTTATTGCTACCCCTGGAACATAATAATATTTCTAGGGATACATTTCTAACCTCAACAGATCAACATTATTCAATCATTTTGTGTGTTCTATGAACCTAATATGAATGGAATAGTTTTCTAATCCCAATATAACTAGTTCTACGTACGTGTCTTGAAAATGACTACCTACTTAATAGCTATGGTTACACCAAGAAATCTAGACTTCTTGGATTAGTAGTAAAACGCAATCCCTTCGAACCTTAGATACTGGTTATAGGTACCAGGATGAGAAATCGCATATGTCACACTACAGAGCATCGGCAATGACGGATGGGAGCCCAGCTTCGTGAAGGAGGATATGGGTTGGCGCGCAAAAGAATTAAATTACTGATGTTCTACTGGTCCTGCGAAAATTTGAGTTCATCGGCCCAAAGTATTGATATTAAATTAATATATATTCTCAAGCGTACAGAAAATATGGTCGACACTAAGGATATTGAAACTCAATCGAAGTCAGAATTATTAATTCGGATTTATGCAATAATGACAAGATTTGACACTAAGTTGCCCATGTCCTCAAATGGACCGTCTACGTCCACTTCAGACTCAAGATTAGTTAATTTGAACTTTGAACTTTGAAGATGAAGAAATATATGCTTCAATTGAACAATCCACACCAAATAACGCGACAACTCAACATTTTTCTTACTCAACCATGTCAATTCCTGTAGTGAAATGGAATTCGAAATTTACAGGCGACCTTGAAGATATGCCCCAAAACGCATTCTTGGAGAAAGTAGAGGAATCACGCATCGCGAAACGGGTGACTGAAAATGATTTATTCATTTCATTCATTTATTCATTGAATCTCTTGAGTGGTAAAGCACTAATGTGGTATCGTGCGAATAACATTGTGTTACCGATTGGTCTTCTTTAGTATCATTATTAAGATTACAGTTTCAACCAGTAGATTACGATGGAAGATTATTGGCTGAGATTATACACAGGACACAAGCGCCAGAGGAATCCTTGGATTTGTACGTGGCCAACATGAGTCACCTGTTAAGCCGCTTACGTATAAAGAGAAGCGAAGAAGAAAAACTCAAAATCATTAGGAGAAATGTAGCACCCTTCTATCGATGTTCATTGAACCTTGTGGAAATTACTTCTATAGAAGAATTGTTAGTTATTGGTCGTAAATTGGAAGCCAACAGAAATACTATCAATAACTATGTTCCTCCGAGGTCTCCTAGAAATACAGCTTTCAATTAACCAGATTTGGCATATGTCGGGTGCGAAGACGGAATTGTTGACGCTATTTCACCACCACAATCTTCCATTTGCTCCAATTGTTGACAGAAGGGACATCGATTTTCCCCATGCACATCACCCCGCGAAAGATTTTGTTATAAATGTGGAGTTCTTTGGTTTCGGGAAACTAGTTTCCGAGTCACAAGCCAGCCGATTTGTTGACTCGAATCGAAAACATACGGCTATAAAATCAGTCCTTGATTACATTATTAGTCACAGCGAAGGAGATGAACGTCCATACCTGACTGTGAATATTTTGAGGAACAAACTCTTAGGACTCCTAGATTTTGAGGCATCAAAAACGATCGTAGGAAATAACGGTTGGTCCCGACTTAAGTCTAGGTTTGCCTCTCATCAAAACCGAAATTCGTACTTGTAAGGTAGCTAATGAACAAAGTTATAGGAACTCTTCCAGTACCTTTTCAAATTGCTGAACTAACTATCTATTACTGACTTGTACTCAAAACAATGAGTAACGTATCACACAATAATAATCGCCTTTTATCCCATGCAAAACAAAGACAATTTCTGGTGTTACTTCACCCATCGCTTTTAGGGAAAGTTTTTGTTTCAATCGATAGAGGACAATACTCGGCTGCCACCATTCAACCCCTGCGTTGAGGGTGGCTTCCAGCGTCTAATATAACCATATCGAGTAATTTACCTATTTTTATGGACGAATGATGAACTGATGGAAAGTTCGTCGGATTTCCTTCTGGAAGATATATACACCTACCGCGCCTTTGTCTTTAAGAAAGTGAAGTTACCGAGATTTCAAATGCGCGCTCCAGAAAAAGACAGAGCGATGCGTTCTCTTTTATTCTCCGAATGCAATTGAAACAATACGGTGCTAATGCCAGTCAAGACAAAGCCGTTAGTTTCAAGAATTTCTAATGATCAGAAACAGCTAAAGAAGTGGAAAGACATATGAAAATTATATGAAAGTTTATTTGAATTGACAGGAAAATCTATGTTGTGAGGTCTGTTACAGACATTATGTGACCGTGAATATGGATTTTCGAAAAATAGATCAACTTCTACAAATTTAATGTTGCTGACGTAGAACCTATCGAATACTTTGGTAGAACGGTGTCAGGTGGATGTTATACACACAGATTTGATCATTCATTATTACAAAGGAAGCATGAATTGTTCGCCATGAAATGTAATCTGCATCATTGAATTGTAGCTATAATAAGCGACAGAATACAATATGTTCACATCGAAGGTATAATCTCATTAGAAATTGAAGTAACGTTTGGGATACCACAAGGAAGACATTCAGGACGTCTCATTTATATCCATAAATGACATCGTTGCGTCATTTGAATGAAGTAAATTTCTTCTTTTGCATTTTGTACAGTAATGTACTGCATTGACGACCTCAAAATCGTACAGTAATTAGACCTTTTACTGCATAGCAACCAGTACTGCGTAAAAACATCAATATCATTTAAAACATAATTTGACAAATAAAGGAGAAGTTTATTACAAGTATTATGACAATAAATATAAAAAGAACTGTTGTTTAACTTAGAAAAGGTCGTAACTGCTGACCTAGCTAATTGTTGCTGAACATTTTTCCATTCGCCACAACTTCTTGAGATCGTGAAAGTTGGGCATTGTTAAATTTCCTTTTAGAATTTATTATTCTATTACCAATGCTTTCTTTAACGTATCCTACAGCTACGATTGTAGATCACCATCCTTCATGCCGCTTAAGAACCTGAATATCAGCGCCAATGTTAACAAGAAAAGTTGCAGAAGTCCTTCTTAGGCAAAGACCGGTGTAACTTGAAGCGTCAGAAAGTTTTGAGTATTCCGCAATTTTTAAGCGCATTCTGCTTGATCTCAAGGAAGTCTATGTGGTCAGACGGAATTCCACCTGTCGTTCTCAAGGAATGTGCGCCTAATTAACACCAGTTCAATAATGGGGGTAATGTTTCCGTTGCAAATTGAATGATCACCGTACAGACGAAGGAATAAAGAATATATAAAAAAAGTAAAAAAAAATAAAAAAATTTTAATCGATTCTAGAAGTCATTTTGGAAAAATGTTAACAGTTGACGTGATATGCATTTAGCATTTCTACATAGGAAAATGCTTCTTTTTGAATACATTTTCAGAAGATAATATTAAAAATGTTGAAAAACTAGCCAAACAGGCCAGAATTTATCTCGGTTGATTTTGTGGTTGCTGATCACGATTCCAATTCCAAATTTGAACTACGACATCTGGAGCTCAGGACATCCTGAAACTATCGTTGCCTCCAGGAAATTCGGGAAAATATCATTTGCAATGGAGTGAAACTTATTGGGGAAATTCTCTTGAGGTTACTGGTCAAGACCATGATATTCAATACTAACTTGGTGGTCAGGATACCCTGATCACCTAAGACATATGCTCTGAAATGCAACCAAATTCGTATCTCGGGGATTATTGGAGCCCCTGAACACGATTTCGGTGCCAGATACGGAATACCACGCACTTGGGGCTCAAAGCATCCTGAAACTATCGTCGTCTCCAGGAGATTCGTGTAATTTTCTTTTGGAATGGGATGAATGGGATGAGGAAGGTTCTTTTGAGGTTGCCGGTTGTGACCATGACCCTCAATAGTCACCTGGTGGTCAGGATTCCCTGATGACCTAGGTCATTTCCATGGATTGTTTTTTAATATGCTGTGAAATGCAATCAAATTCGTCCCTCGAGGAACTTTTTGGGGCGCTGATCACGATTATGGAGTCGAAATCAAAAATAATAAAGATAGTAATAGTAATCAAACTAAGTGATTCTTACTTACATAATATTTCTAATAATTAATTTAAAAAGTTGAAGTTGAAGTTCGTGTTTTGCGATATTGTTTTTGTTGTGTTTCCTTGTTAACTTATCTGTTGTAGATTAATTCTTCAAAAAACAAACTTAATTTTTAAAGTTTTCCACATTTAAAATCAAAAATGGTTCACTACTATTTTTTCCGCACTTGAAAAACTAAATCAAGTTTGATTACTGTACAAAAGGTATATTTTGAATTCTTTGTTGCCGACATCACTGTTTATAATATGCATCACCGATTGATTCCAACTCCAGAATCATAATCAGTGCCCCGAAAAAAAACCGAGAGATGAATTTGGATGCATTTCAAAGAATATTAAAAAACAATCCATGGAGATGACCTACGTCATCAAGGTATCCACCAGGTGACTATTGAGGAGCATGATAACAACTAGCAACCTCAAAAGAACCTCCTTCACAAGTTTCATCTCGTTCCGAAAGATAATTCCACAAATTCCTTGGAGACGACCATAGTACCAGGATGCCCTGATCCCCAGGTGTGTGGTAGGTCCAATCTGGCACCGGAATCGTGACTAGTAACATTTTTTTTAATGACTTCTATAATCGATTTGAAAAGAATCATCAAAATCGGTTCTGCCGATTCCTTCTACCTTTTTTGCTTTGTTTCCTCGACCAGAATCAATCGAGCGAAGGATGCGTGACATAAATCGAACACTGTCTAACAAGAAAATTCTCTTGTTCTCATGTTTCTCGCATATAATAATTCTGACGTTTCATTTTCAGGTAAAAATGGATCAGGTGCCTCAGAAACGAAACATTGGCAGGATATGATAACAAAACCAAGACAAACAATCGTACAGTGGCATAGATTAAAACCGGAATGAACTATCCACTCAGACGGTTACATTGTTGGTAGAGAATCTTCAAAAGGACATCGCTTTGTTTGTCGTTGTTTATTTGCACAATTTTCCAATATCCGTCATTCCGTTCTACTTACCGGGTAGGTAAAACTAGCCGGCAGCATTGATCCAACTATAAACATTGAACTTGGTATTCATATCCGTAATTAAAAATTGTCAATTTCCTTTTATCGTGAATCATTTGAGTTAGTTTGAAATGCTCTTCAATGAGAAAGTTCTCGATTTCTATATATAAAGGGTTTTCTGAACTGAATCATTCTCTCAGAGTTCGTGAATCTAAAGGCAAATGATATGAATGTTTACAGGATCTATCCTAAAGTTATCAGAACATAATGACTTCATTCGTATAGACTGGATCCATAATTCAGTTATATGTATCTTCAAACAGAGTCAATTTAATTTAATGAACGATTGCAAGGATTTTTGAAGAAAAGTCCTTGAAAAACACCAAATCTGGATATTTTGGCTCGAAGGACTAATTTTATGTATAAATCAACCTCCATGGAGGTAATTTTTGGAGTGAGTTGTATTAATAACAATTTGTCTCAAATTTTGTGTGACATTCAAGATTAGGTTGTGAGGAGTGTCAAATGGTTTTGTCTCCCATTAGAGGGTATCCTAGTCGATGGTCTGATCAGTCGAATTCATAGAACTTCATTTACGAGGTGCTAAATTTTACTAATGATACAATCTGGTCAAGTTGATTGATTTTGAGTTATTCAGGAACAGATGCTAGAAAATATCTTTGTATTACAAAATTTATCTCTATTCTATCAAATTTGAACCAATTCTAATATTTAAAGTTATTTAGAAAATCTAATCAACACTAAATTTGAATTGTCATGAAATTTAATTGAATCACCAAAATATTTCTTTTGCAATTCTTGTTCAATTGTATATTAAATTTGGTCTCAGAATATTTTCGAAATTTTGAACTATAGTCAATGCTTAAAATTGGTGAACATACAGATATGATCAGTCCTAACATAGTTTGTTCAGAAAATTTCTTCGAATTCAACAATCCATTCTGGGTCTTATATAGTCGTATAGGCATAGAATTTTGACACTGAAAATATCATTTCGCGTGAAATTTGGTCTACGATTCACTCAATTCAATTTTTTGATATGAACAATATGAGATTTTACTTGACAAACTTATGAATTGTGGACTGACATCTAGGTTAATTACTTTTTCTTCTCGTTTAAAAAAGATTTCAGTATGTTCTTCATCATGGGCTTACGTCAGCGATTTATGTCGCTTCGTCTGGAGTACCACAGGGCTCTGACTACTTCTTAACGTGTTCATAAACGACTAAAGACATAGTAGAAGTTATTTTTTCCAACATTCTTAAATAAGGCCAATTAAAAATATAAGTAACTGAATTCCACTTCAATGTGACCTTCACAAGCTTGAAATATGGTGCCTCAATAACCAGCTAGAGCTGAATGTATCAAAATGTAACGTAATCCTTTACTCGAAAACTAGATACAATCATTTACGTATATTCAGCTCATAATCACATTCTTTTTTGACAGTCTACCTTCAAGAATCTAGGCGTCATCTTCGATCCAAAACAATCATTTATACTCTATATTAACAATATTATTCATCTGCTTATACAATGCTAGGATTCGTCATAAGAAACTGTCTAGACTTTGTTAATATTGATATTCCAACTATTTTATTCAATTCTGACGTTCGCAGTAAACTCGATCTTACGTCTGTGGGTTGGTGTTCTAATATTCAACTAATGAATTGAATATTGAGAATACACAGTGTAGATTTTTGAAATATCTAGCCTATCGTTTAGATCATCAGTACCCCGTAAGAGGTTTTCCTCATGAAACGCTATTAAACAGATTCAATTGCAATGACCTCATGATTCGTAGAAAGTTCTTTTTGGTAGTTTTCTTCCGGTTAAATTGGAACAAATTGACCAGCTAGACCTTATAGTATTTTGTTACAGTTCTCACCGCTCTTACGCTGGTTGATGATATGAAAGATCACCTTGACATATTTGTGCGCATTATTAATTCAATAAGGAATTACCTTGCAATCAAATAACAGCTCATGTATTTAATTAATCTTGTTGGTACTCTATTATACCATTTCCTTAACCTGCGATTGTGATTCTTCCGGTTGGGTAAAGTATTCAAATGAGTGAATAAACAATTTCCTAATATAATCAATCGATACAGTCGATTTAAAAATATTCAACTTTGACCGGCGCATGCACCAAAATGATATGTTTCCTTTCAATTGAAATAAGAGACGCCGATGACCATAATCAGTAACCTAATAGCGTGGGTTCTCTCAATTATGATTGAAAACTAATGAGGCTGAATATGTCATCTTTCTAGCAATCCAAATTGATTATACTCACGTGGAAGAACAAGGTCTTTGCGAAACTGGGACGATACGACAATTTATATAGGGTGTAACAGAACTACGCTGTCAAAATTTAACCTCGGGTTCTAATATTTGAAAAATGTGCAGCAGGGCGTTGAAATATGTTTGAAAAATATTATTTTCCAAATGTCTTTCAAAGTAACTGAGATATTGGAGCGAAATTTCGTACACGACATATTGCCATAAAACGTGATGGCGTGGTGTTTCTTAGGTAACCAGTGGCGGAGGAATGATGATCCAGTAAAATTAAATTGGTGAAAATGATTGTACGGATCTAAACATTTTTTGACAGAAATTTTTACAATTGACAAAAAACCACTCTTGACTTTTTCGCGTATCTGAGAAAGTTCAGCAGTAACATAGACTTCACTTATTTACCTCACAGTAGTAAAATATATATTTATTGAAACATGACAAAAATTGATACATTCATTAATAAAAAATTATTGTTATTCGAAAAACTCAAGACGTAAAAGAAGGGACTCGAATGATATCCCTTCCCTCCGAGAAAAAATTGACTCATCGAAATTACGTTGAATATGGAATTTTGAATATACGGTTATTCTAAAATATTGTCTGAATTAATGCAGTGGTAATAGAGAATATTTAACTAGATTCCATAAAATTACTTATTCAATAAATTGCTCTACTTTCTCAAAGAATCGATACCGTGCGCTATCGATATAAGGGATACAAATATTAACGAACAAGGCTCCACCTTGAGGATATGGATATAGTGAACCATAACGAATCATCGATTTATCCCTTTACAACCCTAAGGATTGGACACTACATCCTGGCAGGATCGCCATGTAAGATTCATGTCCTCATGGTTCGTACCTATGGGTTGTATAGGTATAACTCGATGATTGGTTACTGTTTACTGTAACACTTATGCATATAGATAACATAACTATTTACAATAGTAAATTAACGTTGAATATTAATTATCATCATAGGTTGGTTACATCACATGGGTGGGAATATAATTCATACTCCTGTTTAGTCCTCTTTCAAATTTATCAAGGTGAAACCTTGTTCTTTCACGATGTTCTGAACATAGTTACGAAGGTTGACGTTGTCTCCTCACCTTACTAACATAATGTTTATATTATTGCATATTCATTAGTATTACGTTTGTATTTACTATATCGATAGCATACCTAGCTCACGGTATAGCATGATATTCGAATAAATTTCTCCATGTTTGAGAATAAATACAGATTCGCAGTTTTATAGAAGCGAACGAAGCGTTCAATGTAAATCCCTTGATCCTCAACTCGTCGCTACAAAAATACACTTTTTCATTATCATTCGATGAAAAAGTATTTTGTTCTGCACTTGAAGATTTACTTTGATTTCGCGACTTTATCTAGAAAGTTTCAACTGAAATAAAGTATAACTGAAGTCATTCTGAACTGTTGTCAATTTTCTCATATTGCTCTTGTCGAAGTTTGCTACCTTTCAAATTGAAAATAAAATATTGTGCAATTCATGTTGTAAATCGAGACGCGTATTCTATAACGCGAATTCCGAATTTGGTCTAGACGTAACTTATCCTACGAACTTATGTTGAGAAGTGGCTAACAAGATTCTACAGCTGACCGAGGAACATAATCCCTTCGAAAATACTTTTCTAAACTCAACTATACTCAATCATTTTTAGCTCGTTTGCAGAAATAAAGGACTTCTCTTAGAAAATGGCTAACAAAAAACTAACTCACCTCCTGAAGAGAGTTGTGTTTGAGATGAGCGAGAATATGTGACGTACTCACGATACACGAGGGATTCCCAAAGTCTAACCTTAAATCCTCAGACCAGCATGACTTCATTCATAATAGATCATAATTCAATAATATCTCCAAACCAAGTCAATTAAATTAAATATAGGATTCCAACGGTTTCTTAAGAAAAGTACCTGAAATGTATCTAACATTCACGAACAAAAAATCAATTTTTCAGCTCGAAGGACCAATTTCAAGTGGAAATCAAACTGCATAAAGGTATTCTATAAGATGGGTTGTATTCATAACATGATAACATTTGTTGATACCTATGATGGAGAAGAATAACAATTTTGTGTCCTAATAGAGATCCTCACAGCAGATGTTACAGTACATCATACTATATGTGCCTAATCGCATCTAACGTACATGGATCACGTGAATATGGAATCGTAATAGCCCCCTAATCTGTGCAATAGCGTTTGTTTGGGCAAGGATCAGGACTGAATATCCCACATATCTTGGGTCCATTATTTGACTCACCCCTTCTATGTGAGCTTGGTCTCCTCATGAATTAGCCTGTGGATGTATACAACTTCCAACAAAGTCTTGGAATGATGAGTCGAAATTCAGAGCCGACATAGGCGGGGTTTTGTCGATGACCTAAGAATCTTTGTGAGAAAAAGCTACTCAACCCTGAACGCAACTCCAATTCGTTCCCCGCCCACGTCCGCTCTATATTCCGCTCCAGCTTGTCTCATTAGCCATAAAGAGTTTGGCATCCTTCATATATAGAATAACTACACCTGACCGCCTAACTCAATTCCTTCAAACTTAATTTATAAACTCAACCAAATCAACTTCGCTCAATTATTTTTCTCATTTTTTGACTCAAATTGGGATCGGACATGATTCTAGCCTCGGATGAAAATTGCATTTCTTTTTGGTATAAAGTTCTGTTTGAGAATCAAATATTTCTCTATGGAGAAATCTGTTTATATTTTTCAAAATAATTTCAAACAAGTCGAAATAGCTCGGGGCTATTTCAAATTTGATACAATCTTCATATAAACAAGAGTTTACATTCATTGTCAATGAATAGCTTCAGACATACGATATCTATTTAGTTGAATGTTTAACAATGAACTTTTCCAACTTGAATAGCTTCAACAATCAATGCTTGTGTCTGTTTGTTCTTCCAAGGGCAACTTTCATCTGTACATGATAAGCCAGGTATCTGTTCAATGCCTTTGCTTTAAATTATAAGGAAAATCACCACTAAATTCATTCAATATTGGAGTTTTTAATACACTATTTTTTTCAATACAATTAAACAACATAACCTACAGCTCGACAATTCTAGCTTGACCTCCGAGTTTTGGATGCCCAGTAGCCTGAGGCTAGAAAGCTCAGTTTGGGCGGTGTATTCGTACTGTTTATAGCGGCAAAGTACCATACATTCGAGGAACTTGCCATTCTCTGTTTTTGTCGCCAGGGCCGGATTCAGGAGTGAGCAGAGTGGGCGGCTGCCCACGGGTTCTCACCAAGAAGAGGCCCTCACCAAGTATAACATATTGAACAAAAATTTGGATTTCAACAAAAATGATAGGATGATTTTGTTAATAGATCTTCATTTAATTAGGTATCCTAATATACATATAAAATATACTCATAATAATAATAATAACATAATACTGCATAACTATAAATAAGTAAATAAGTATGAACACATACAGTACATAGTTCCCATATTACATCCATGAAAAAAAAACTATCAATTTAACTAAAACTAAAAAAAAAGTATTAATCAACATAATATCTATAAATATATAACAATGACCAGTTGATTATAAATTGATAAGACAAAAATTGTTAACTTCCTTGGTTTTTTATGAGAGATTTGATATTTTTTTTTAAAAGCAGAGAGAGTGGAACTATTTTTTATTGCAAAAGGTAATTGATCAAACTCCTGGAAACCCTTGAAAAACAGAAAACTCATGGTGCTCTTGCGTTTTGTTCTAGAGATATGAAAATCATCTCAATTTCTAGTTAGGTACGGATGGATATAGTAACAAATTTCATAATTTGAGTAAATTTTTGCAGAAATTGAATTCACATATTTTAATTATTTATTTTACATTACAAAAGCAGGAAATATTGTATATTTAATATTTATGCAATGACAGGTAGAAGTTAAAATAAGCTATTTCTGATGTCACATTGCTTTGAAATACTACATAATAATAAGTTCATTGAAATTAGTTATTTGAATTTTCCCGCTTGTATAATATGTGGCGCCGTATCACAGATAGGTTTCTAGTCCTTTGGCATTACAATTCCATTATAATTTTGTATTGTAAAAATCTTTTGTGCCATTTAATATTACCATAGGCGCCCCCGCCAAACTTGTGGCCACGAGCCTCCACCACTCTGAATCCGGCCCTGTTTGTTGCACAGTGGCTCTTGCACTCTTTCTTCCCCGCATCTCAAGGCCAAGCTAGAATGGTCGAGTTATAGTCAATACAATAGTTTTGCTTTGCAAGAGCATATCATGAATATTAGTTCATACGTATCTATTTTACCTTCAATCCCGAAGTAGGGAGACATCGCGCCGTTAGGGTTCCACACTTATGATTGGATTTGTTTTTCTATCACTAGATATCAAATTACTGAGGTCTTAAGAATTATTTCGGCCTGCCTGGAATTCTTTTGAGGAATATTACTTTCAATATCTATAGTATTATACATAAAAATTCTCGAGAAATAGGTCACATTAACACTTTGTTTTAAATATTCGTCTTTACGTACGTTTCGGTCTCACGACCATCATCAGAAGACTCACTATGTCTAAAAAGGGGTTTACTAAAACTAATTATAGCACAAGCGTCCAAATCGCACAATTTAACTTAAATCAAAAGAGCCCACGCCGTCGAAACGAACAGAACTACGAATAATCGAAATTGTATCGTCAGTATTAAAGTATAAAAAAAATTTTTTGTAGTAAGAATCCGCTATTCAGTAATATTATTAAAATATATGAGTGCATATTGATTGGTATTCTCACAACAACTGAGAAGAACGAAGTTATTTGTCAAGTATCTACTTTCGAAACCAGATGTGTAGGATTTATGAGTAGGTACTTAAGAACGGTTTCAGACCTGTACTGGAAAATTGCTATTACGAATTCTTCCTAAAAACATTTTCAACAATTATAAAGACGTATGTAAGAATTGGCAAGAGATTATTTAATAAAATTGGTATAAATATGACTTAGATTTTGTGTGTCTACCCTATGATTTACAGATTTGGGGTCCCGTTTTATGTGAATCATCTCCAGGATAGATCTTTTATAATGATTGGTTTCCTTAGTTAAGATATTAACATTTGTAAATCTGTAAATCATAGGGTAGACACACAAAATCTAAGTCATATTTATACTAATTTGATTAAATAATCTCTTGCAAATTCTTACATACGTCTTTATAATTGTTGAAAATGTTTTTAGGAAAAATTCGTAATAGTAATTTTCCAGTACAGGTCTGAAACCGTTCTTAAGTACCTACTCATAAATCCTACACATCTGGTTTCGAAAGTAGATACTTGACAAATAACTTCTTTCTTCTCAGTTGTTGTGAGAATACCAATCAATATGCACTCATATATTTCAATAATATTACTGAATAGCGGATTCTTACTACAAAAAAAAATTTTTATACTTTAATACTGACGATACAATTTCGATTATTCGTAGTTCTGTTCGTTTCGACGGCGTGGGCTCTTTTGATTGAAGTTAAATTGTGCGATTTGGACGCTTGTGCTATAATTAGTTTTAGTAAACCCCTTTTTAGACATAGTGAGTCTTCTGATGATGGTCGTGGGACCGAAACGTACGTAAAGACGAATATTTAAAACAAAGTGTTAATGTGACCTATTTCCCGAGAATTTTTATGTATAATTCATACTGGGTCAAGAATCTTATTAATATCTATAGTATAGACATAGACTTTTACCGAATGTTTTGCATCTTTTATTTCTCTATGATCTATGCTTGCAATGCAGTACTTTATACCGAAACTAAGTTAGATCATGTCCGATCCCAATAGAGATGAAGGAGCTTCATATTGTGATTTTAACCAGTTCTATGAACGTGTTGAGGAACAATGGGTACCGAAACTTCGCTTTCGCTTCAATCTAAATTCATAAGAATGAATACAATTCCAACTTTAACTAACTTTGCTTGTCAGGGTAGAGTATTCTCATAGTTCCTCATCTATTCCTCTTCCACAATTCCGCTTTTACTGATTTCAAATAAACTGCATACTTTACTATCGACGATTTAGGAATACATCCAATATCAAACTTTCAAATTCCTCTTCTTCAATTTAATACCTCGACACCGTCACCACGTTGCAAATCTGAAGTGTTGAAATAGTTTGCAACCAGCCATTCCGTGCAGGTGTTTTATTCGTGGCAACCAAGTTTAAATTAGGTCCCGAGGCACGAGTAGAATATATGTTTAAAGTTAACTAGAGTATTCCTGCGTCCGCCTCGAGTGCTACACAAGTTGGAGAATTCTGAAATTGACTAATGTGCGAAAGTGAAGCCGGTACGTCTATCCAACAATACAGTTCACACCTTCATCGTCCCATGAGAATTAGTTACTCCCTTGTAACCTCCGATAACTACAAAAATATACTGATGTGAATAAAAACTGCAACGAACATTCACATAAGATTTCTATGTAACAAAGAAATAATCAATTTCCTATGAAACAACTCTCAAACAAATATTCAGCATGAAGTGTACCACTGTGATTGATATGCACTAATTTACAAGCATCTCTTAACATAGAATATGCTTTTACGGAGGACCTAGTTGGTGGAAAGCGTTACGCAAGAACCGTTACGTGGATCCGTGATTGGTCGAGACCACCAATAGACTCCTCCTTTCATACCAGCGCCGAGCAAGCGCGGAAACAACCGAGCGTAGAAGAGTGTATACGTGACTGTGACTACATTCAAATGAGACAGTCTACTGAGGATCGTGGACCTTGTTCAGAATTACCAATTTATTCTTTTTTATTTGTTGGGAACAAAGAACGTTAAACATGTTCTATGTTATTCGTTTTTATCTAATAGAAACTGTACATTTTTATGTGAAGCCGAACCCCAATATGTGGGGAATGAGGTAAATTATCCAGTCTGGTACCGATCACGCTATAATATCTGAACAAGGGTTCCTTCTTAGGCTTGCAGAGAACGGCATGTCTTATCACTTAAAAAGTTCGGTGCTGGGTTATGGTAGAAGTTTCGTATAGAATTCTGACATAAGGGCAGATGGTTGGAATCACAGCACTGGGTACGAAATTGATGGTTTCAATATTCACTACATGGTACCTCCTAAGACTGACTAAGAACTAACTGCTCTATTGAAGTCACTGAACTTAATGCACTTCTTAGTATCTTCTAATATACTTGAATATCTATTCTCAAGGGAGAAGCCTTGCTTTTCTCCTAACAGATCAGCGAAGGTTGACCTAGGTGCCGGCATTGACACTCATGTCATGCCTTCACAGTCGACTTATCATTTGTTATGCTATATAATACAAATAACAAATATGTTTATATTCAATAAACATTATTATGACATAAGAAAATAGGATATTGTTAGTTGTCTAATTCAGGATGAATTTCTTCAGGATACACAGAATAAATCATAACTATTGCCGGGTAACACCAAAAATAAATCACCCGGTGAAAACAAAATGTGGCGTTTAAAGCTGACATGCGATCAGATATACATTGGTGAGACATGATGAACTTCTAAAAAACTAGTGATAGAGCATTATAAATTATTAATAAGACTGATTCAACCTTTGCAAACATTGAATTAGGAGAAACCATGATTTGAATAAGTTTGGAACTTCACAACTTCATGATAAAAGTAACAAATTTAATTGGCATCCCTGGAAATTATTAATATGAGAAATGAGATATTCTGTTTTTCCCTGTTAAATTTTGTCATCCGATTTACCGTTTGCTACCAGTTTTCATCATTTAATTGCTTGATGGGTCAAAGCGCAGACAGATAAAATTCCACCAACCATCTATCCTACGATTATCATTAATGTTACTTCTCAGATTATCTCTTTTGAGGTAAGCTAGTATTTGCTAATACCTATTTGAAGAACATACGGTGCTTACGAAAGTACTTGAAATTAATGTTCCAAGTTAGTGAAAATCTGACCTTAAATTATTTTATTTCGAGTAATGATGAATTTTCATCACGTAATTGCTGATTCTACAAAATTTTGCAAATCACTCTAACCGAATATTTCAGGTCCAACATTTTTCCATTTTATATGAGACGTCATCTGTTTTATCAATAAATCCCTTGATTTGAATAATACCGCTTAAGAAAGAATTCACAATAGACGAAATAAAGCAACATTTTAGTATCGTACGATAACAAAAGGGGATATTCAGATTCTTTGCGTTTGGTGGTTTTATATATTCATGTAGGATTGTCATCAGACGTCCTGTCATTGTCGCGAATGCTATACCATTAAAAATGGATTATCAAATCCGCCAAATGGCTTCTTGTGGCAAATATTACACGCTAGAAAGGGGAAACGATGTCACGATTTGTTGCGTGCACGCTATCTACTTTCCTATTCGATACTTGCAAATAATATATTCTCCAATATGAGTATGTACGCTATGCAATAATGTAAAATACTCCAGATTATGCAATCCAGAGTAGTGTTGGGAATAATCGACATATTTCAGCATTTCAGAAATTATTAGTAATCGTACATATTTTGATAATTAATAATTTTGTATCTACATATTAGCAATAGTATCCTGCCACCAAAGTTTGTAATTTGAGTAACTACATCGCGTATTCATGTGTAATTGATATAGGTCATACGTTTCTACTAGTTTTCTATCACTATTGACTTGTTATTTCGATACTGACTGTCACTTGCCTACCGTCAAAGCTTTACTTTCATTATTCCGACAAATTTTATGATAGTATTTTGAATGTTCGGAGTTATATTTGCAAAGGCATTTGATACTGTTACTCATGTCAAACTCACAGATACACTGAACGCTATGGAATTAGGGAATTGTCCAAAATGTCTGAGGAAGTTACTTGGAAAATAGGCTACAAATAGTCAAAGTTGGAAATGATTT
Source organism: Endomychus coccineus (assembly GCA_958510875.1). NCBI lineage: Eukaryota > Metazoa > Arthropoda > Insecta > Coleoptera > Endomychidae > Endomychus > Endomychus coccineus. The sequence goes on along the minus strand of OY294070.1, from coordinate 32,181,928 downwards.
TAGCGAACAAAAATCAGTAAAAATTGGAATACCACTGTATTGGGGTCTGTTTTATTTATAGCATTTAAAGTCATTGACTAATTTAAATACTACAGTTTTAATTTTCTCTGACAATACTTGAAGGGAGGTAAAAAAATAAAGTTTTGGCAGGTATAAAACAAGTAAATGAATGAATAAATTTTTATAAACTGTCTCTTGACATTAAAAAAACTAAATATATTGCATTGTCACTATTTTGAGTCGAACATCCAGATTTTAATACAATAGAAATCATCAGTTGTGAAGAACCAATACAAGAAGTAGAACACATCATATATTTAAGTATAACCGTTGACAGGTATTCCAAATGGGACGAACATATGAGACAATTGACAGTTGAAATACGCAAACTGATCTATAAATTTTATAATTTGAGAGAAATATTACATCATTTATTATCACTATCTATAAGGTTCTAATTGAATCTATAATCCTATATGAATTTATTGTCTGGGGCGACTTATATCATAGATCTCTTAAAAGAACTAAATATTGTTGGAGACTATATGTTGAAAGTAATTTTTAAAAAACACATCTCACAATTCAACTATGTAATCGAACAATATTCAATGTTCCATCACTCTATTTTCATAGTTCTCTATTTAATTTTTGTAATTTGGATGAAAATAACGATAACACCAAATACATCAACTTTCTTAAAAGCACAAATACCTCCATCTAAGATTTGTAGACTCCACTGATTCAAAAATTTACAACTTACTACCTACAGCCCTGGAAAAAGTGAAGAACTATAACATTTTCTCAAAATTATCGAAGCAGTGCAAATTATTGAAAATAAAACTAAACTTAAAATACTTATTTCTTTCTTTTTCAAATAATTCATAACTATAAAGCTGAAACCATAAAATAAAGTTTCGAACGTTAATTATTTACTCCCGCAATTTTAGAAGTAGTTATATATATCTTAATATTGACTTTTTTCACCACTAATTGTGAGAGAATAATTTGAATCGAAATACTAATCTAGTCGAATCACGAAAGCACTATCGATTATATCAAAATATTTCAATAATCTTTTATATCTATTTGAAATTTCGATTATTCCCATCACTCATCCAGAACATGTGGCTTTATCATTCATGAACACAGTTTTTGTAAACCACATAATTCTCTATTTAATTTTTGTAATTCGGATGAAAATACAAATTTACATCAATGTTCCGTGAATTGTTAAAACTGAATATCTAATCAAGATAAAATTGCAGGTTAGATATGCTTAAACAAAATAACATTTTCGTAATTTGTGAACTTGCTATAAAAATTGACTGGGGTAAAAAAATACCATACCTATAATATTTCTCATTTGTTCTCTGTCAAAATAAAAAGTTATTTCGTACTTCACTTGACTTCATGCTAATGAAATGAGAATCAATTTTTTTCACTTTTATTTTCAATTGTCTATCCCATAGCTTATGTAAGTCCTGAGAACCGAATTGATCTAATTGAATCAATCAGAAAATGGTGCTGTTTTTATCAACAAAAATATAAAAAAAACTTGTTTCAAAGCATTAGCATTTTAACAACTTTCAGTATCTACGACGAGTTAATCTAACATCAAATGTAACAACAAGATCAGTACAGAATGGCATCCCTTCCCTCCTTAAAAATATTAATTCATCCAAATCTTGAGATAACGTAGAATATGGAATTTTGACCTAAGAATATATGGTCATTCTAAAACATTGTCTGAATTGATGCAGTGGAATAATAGAGACTATTTCACTAGATTCCATAATATTACTCAAATCAATAAATTGCTCTACTTTCTTAAAGGAATCGATAACGTGACCTAGATACGCTATCGATATAATAAATACAAATGTTAACTAATAAGTATGCAATACAAACATTATGTCAATAAGGTGAGGAGTTAATTTCAACCTTCGTAACGATGCTTAGAACATCGTAAAAGGACAAGGCTCCACCTTGATGACCGAGAATTAAGAGAGAACTAAACGGGAGTATAAATTATAATATCGCCGTTGTCTGAAACCAATCTGTAATTGTAATAATATTATACTTCAATTTACGATTGTTAATAGGGATGTTATTTACGTGTATAAGTGTTGCAATAAACCATAACCAATCACGAGTTATTCCTATACCATCCATAGCTACGAACCCTATGGACTGGTCACTACATCCTGGGAGGATCGTCATGTATGGGTTATATATGAATACCTCGGTGATTGGTCACTATTTATTGTAACACTTATTCATGTAGATAATATCACTATTTACAATCGTAAATTAACGTTATTAATTACCATTACAGGTTGGTTACATTATAACGATGAGATTATAATTCCTACTCCTGTTTAGCTTATTTCTCTATATACAAGGTGGAGACTTATCGAACATCGTTACGAAGGTTGGCATTGACTCCTCACCTTCCTAACATAATATTTATATTGCATATTTATTAGTATGACATTTGTATTTACTATATCGCAATTTATTGAATCAAGTAATTTTATGGAATCTAGTGAAATAATCTGTATTATTCGACTGTGGTGAACTCACTAATGAGCTCCATAGGAGGACAAAACAGGTGTCCAGCTTGTGGTGTTACCTTTTCATTGCAATGTGGACAAAGCCGACAAAAAATGAATATTCATTTATTTCTCAATTGTCACATACATTATTGCAATTCAGCGATTGTGGAAATGAGAAAGGAAATTGTTCCTACTTTCATGGTTTCCTCACGGAGCCTTTCCTCTCTGAGATATTGCCCCCATTTTGTTATTATGAAAAGTAATTTATACGTCACTAATTATATTATTCGTTCTTCGAATATGTATCAAAACGTTGTTTTTTTTACAAGGTAGCAGCATTTTTGATTGAAATATATGTTTCTATAGTTGTTCTAAGAGTCAAATCGAAAAGGACAAACATTTCAAAGGTCGACAATACATTTTCTACACATACTTGGATTTAAATTCAGTGCAAATCAAATGAAAACAATGCCCAGGAACTAATCGTTAACATTGTACCGTTCCATCTGATTTACTTTGCATAGGTACCTGGTATAGCAACATTGATCTGAATTGCTTAACGTCAATTCCTATATCATTATATTTCGATAATTCAATCATTACGTTGACATTTGATAGAAGTGATTATTAATAACGGATGGAATGGAAATCAAACTACCAAACAGTCGATATCAAGTTAGCTCTGCTTCAGCTTTAAGCATCAAATGTACGCCATGACATTATGGTCGAATAGTAATCGCCCAGCTTGTCATTAAACAGCATTTGCTTTGACAATAATACTCACGATTTGGTGCGGATATAATTGATATTCGCTCGATAAGCGACCTATTTCAATAAATAACGGCTGTTACATCCAAATGTCAAATGTGTTACCATCAGATCTGGGTGATAGTGAGGTAGGAAAAGATATTCAAATGAAAATGCGCATTCAGACGTAACAAGAAATATTACGGGTTTGAAGTATATTTTCTCTTCTTTTATCATGAATTAAGTAAGGCCGTATCATTAAGGAAAATGTTTTGAAATAATCAAGATTGGTATAACTTTGAACTTTTGTGTATTAACTTGACATGCTGCTGTGGTAATCGATACATGCCAAGTGAATAATCGAAAATTGAAGTATATGTTTTTTTCGTTAATATTTTGCATCAACTCAACCAAAACATCGTCAAGAACCTCATTTTTGACCATATTAAACTGATTTCATATATTCTGTTGTTCGTATTCGACCAGTATGAAATTTTTTTATGTATTTTCACCCTCTGACGAAAGTCTAGTCCCAATTTCCATGTAACAAATATTTTTCATGGAAATAATACTTGTCAGATATATATTAAACATATATGTTTTTTCGTTAATATTTTGCAAATATTATCTTGACCAAAATATCATGGAGCCATCTCATTTTGGCCCATATTCAACTGATTTTCCATATTTTCTTCTTTATATTTGACCAGTACAGAATTTTTATATATTTTCACCCTTCACGAGAGTTAAATAAAGTCCCAATTTCTATGTAAAAAATATTTGTTGTAGAAATAATTCTTGTCAGATATGAACTTCCGCATTTCAATCAAATTCATAAATGATAAATGTATTTTTTTTCGTTTACATTTTGCAGTATATCAACTTAACGAAAACATCATCAAGCAACCTCATTTTTGCCTATATTCAATTGATTTTCTATATTTTGATCTTCGAATTTGACCAGTATGGATTTTTTTGATTTTTCAATATTTTCGCACTTTCACGAGAGTTAAGATAGGTCCCAATTTCTATGCAAAATATATTTTTTATGGAAATAGTTCTTGTCAGATATGGACGTTCTAATTTCAATCAAATTCATAAGTAGGTATTAAATACATATTTTTTTTCATTAATATTTTACAGAATATTAACTTAACCAAAACAACCTCATTTTTGCCCATATTCAACTAATTCTCTATATTACGTTCTTCGTATTTGAACAGTATGAAATTTTTTAAATTTTTAAATATTTTCACCCTTTGACGAGAATCAAGTTAAGTCCCAATTTCCATGTAAAAAATATTTTTCATGAAAATAATTCATGTCAGATGAATTCACAAATATTAAATGCATATTTTTGAGGCCAATCGAGTGAGTGAAAGAATGGCATATGCCTGAAAATATTCACTACATAATATGAACTCACACGAATCATTTTCCTTTGTAAAAATATGACTATATCTGAGCGAATTTTCATCGAGCATCTGAAAGCAAACTGAATGTGTATAAAAATTAAACAGAATCAGCCATTACGTGATAGAAATCCATTCTAAACTCAAATAAAATAATTATTAAGAGTTTGATTTAAAAAAAAAAATTTGACGAAAGCTGCAAAAGTTAACTTGTCGCCCAAAGAAACCTTGAAACTGTCAAGATCGTTTCAATACCCTACCCAGAATTTCAGTTACCAGCAATCATATACCTTTAGGCTCAATTGTAATATTTTCGTGGCAAGGAACATTCTTCATGATATATCCTGTAAATCACCAAAAAGTAACCTGGAGTCACATCGTCAGTAGAGATGTTACATACATCTTTAATATACTCACTAGAGCATAATAATATGGTTCGTGTACATATAATAATAAATAATTGATACCCTTGTGACCGGTATCTGAAAAGTTCTTCAAAGACAATTATTAATTGTTACACAATATAATGAACTCTGAGAACATGACATTGGAAATCGTTATAATATTGTTTGAGAACTTTCTTAATATTGTTGATATCGATTTTTCACATTTTTACCTGAATTATCCTGGTGATGTATAACAAGAAGAGATTGAAGTTGGCCCTGATATTGATATGAGTTTGCTGAATAATACACTTCGAGCATTATCGTCGGAGGAAAAAGTATATAGCGCAAGTAGTGACGAAAATGAATATAAGAAAGTGAAAAATTATTATGTACAAAAAAAAAATATCGGAAAAGTATTATTTTTTTGTTGAAATTATTTATTTATATTTATTATTTTCGTTAAGAAAAATTTTATTTTCTGACTCGCACTAGAAAATTTCCTACTATAACCTTTCTCGTATTTTTTCTCAAAAACTGATAATTAATACTCTAAATAAAAAAAAATTATTTGAAATAGTTGCAAATTTTCCGTTTTCCAACTTTGCTGTCTTAGCAATTTTCACCAAAATTAATATTTCGTATTGAAAATAAGAAAAATCTCTTACAAATGTCTTTGCAACATAAAAAGGAAATTTTCTGATCGACAACTTTGCTCTCAATTTTCACCAAAATTTGTATTTTGCACTCAAAATGTGAAAAATTGCTTACAAAGCTGAACAATTATAGGCGCGCACTTTCTATGGCACGTCCTGGCGGAGAAAATACGCAATTTCAGAAAACTAATTTGTTTCATGAAAGTGGGAAATTTTCTGTTATATAACTTTTCTCCCTTGATAATTATCACCAAAATGTGAAAAATCACTAAAAAAACTGATTATCCATAGCCGCTCACCTTCTATGGCGCGTTCTAGCGGTTATCAAATTAGTGTTCTAGAAGTCGAAACCTTCATAAAAAACAAGGTATGTATGCTGCACGAAATTTTAACACAGAAAATGACAATCCCAATTGACTAAAACGTCACCCAGTCAAATAACAAATTTAAAGCTTAAAGAAGTGTTGACTTGATTTTCAATAATATCTCTATTCGTTATGAAAAACGATAGGGCATTGTCCATTCTCCTAACTATACTTATACTTAAATAGTGATAATTTCTGGTATAAATATGACTTGCAATGCAATTATCTTAGAATAAAATATTTGATATAAATAATTTTGCGAATGATTGTATTGCTTTCCGCATCAGTCATATAGAGAATTCAATCTCACGAAATACCAAAATAGCTTTATCATCGGTAGAATGCAATATGGATATGATATCGTTCAAGATTCAACCTCAATCCATCTTTCTAGATATGCCCGCGCCATGTCATGTCTTTCGTATAATTGGGCGAGAGCCGTGAATATCTGGCACTCTCGGCACGAGCTAAACCAATGTACGAGTTATACAAACTTTGACTTCCCATATGGAATTTGTTTGCTGCATGTTGGCCAGATGAAATTTCCGAATGATGTCTAGGATCGCAAAGATTTTCTGTCTACCGAATAGTAGATTCTGTCAGAGCGGAAGGTAGAATTAAATTTTTACCTATTGCCGGATGATGATGAGGATGATAATGACAATAGGAAAAACAATGAATCAGAATCATCAGAATATATTAATTTATTCCATAACAAACAACGCCTTTCAAATTGGTATTCATTATTCTCTTTCGCCGAAATTAAAACATTATATTTAGATTGTTAAGTTTCCGGCACAAAACCTGCGAAATCTTGTTCTATATATATAAGCTGGATTTTAGAAAGAAAGGTTTCTATGCTAGAAGCAAATTTTTTCTCACAAAAACTAATGAAGATGATGATGAAAAAGTAAGAATGAAATTAAACCTATTTTATTAGTTAAATTTCTCAAAATTGGAGAGCTTGAAATTATAATAAAATACACATTTTCCTGTTTTAATGCACACATTTCGAAAATATCTATCAGCTTGAGGTAATTAATATTTTGAACGTCTAAAAATTGTCGAATTAGTCAATACACTCGAATAATTTCAAAGTTTTTGTCATTTCAAGAAGCTACAAGAAGCAAACAATTCAATTTCAATCAATTGGAAGCTTAAACAGGAGTTTTCCGTACATTTTTCAAGAGACATATTTTTTTTTTTAATGAACCATGACTATTAGTTTTTTGTGAGGCCAATTTGCATTAAAATTCTCTACAAAAAGACTACTTTGTAATTTCAATTTATATGAAAATGTACCACCAAATTTTCGAAAGAATTTTGTGGTAATTTCAGAGTTTTGTTATTTTTGTGAAGAAGCAAACAATGCAATTTCGATTCATTAGAAGTTTAAACATAAGTTTTCCATACGTTTTTCAAGAGACATATTCGAATGTTTGCTAAATGAAGGATAGTTATGAATTTTTTGCCAAACCAATTCGCAAGATATTAAAATTCGATACAAGACTACTACTCTGGAATTCCAATTTATATGAAAATGTACCACTGGCTGGATTTTAAAAACAAAAGTTAAAGTGCTAGGAGCACTCTTCCAAACCAGTTAAATTTCCAAAAATTGCAGAGTATATTTTTCACATGATTCTTGAATAGCTTATGAATGATTTTATTAACTTGAACGTTTCAATTTTACCTGTGATATGTAATGAAGGATTGCTATGGTACATATCTAGCTTTGCTATTTTTTTCGAGACCAAACACAGTTTTAAGTTTCTTCATAAAATGCGTGCAGTATTTGCCAGATATCGATCGTTCAGTGAGCTCGCTCATAGGCGAGGTGTGGATCACTTGGGAATTTGTTATTGTCGAAATTTCCCCCAATGGAACCTCATCTACCTACCTAGTTATATCGTGTCACCGCCATTTTGAATTATTATTACTTAAGGGAAAAAGTATTATAATACTTTAGCACAAAGATTAAATATTTAATGTAATTTTCGATCTTTACCTAAGAACGATTAACCAAAACAACTGCATAAAGTATTTTTTGTGATACCTTATATTGTAATGTTAAATATTATACTGTTATAAATGTGAATATTATTAGTTTAGGATTAGAATATATCATTTCACGATTGGGGTGTAACATACAAAAACTATTCTGATTTTCCAATATTTTCTAACCGGCATTTTGAACTAAAAGTGGTGTTCTTTTATATGGGTAATTATAACAAGAACACAAAATTCTAGATTTATGGTATTACAACATCATCATGTTACTGAAAAATGCCTTACAGCGACAGCTAATTAATGATGAATGTAAAATACTTATAATATTTTGAATTATATGAAACATTTTTTTCTGTCATTCCTCCTTGGTGATCTCACAGAACATAAAGTACCACTAATGATGACAGTACTCGCTCGTCGCCAAACTGGGGTCCAAAAAATTAGCCTAACCCCCACCACCGAATTCAAAAAGGCTTAGTCATGAATTTTTAGCTTCTTATGAGCGTTCAAACTGCAACAACAATCATTTTTTAGCTTTCGTAGCCTTTGGTAAATATTGAAAAAACCAAGGGCGAGGCTAAATTTAGAAAACTAAGCACTTTTCTTCCTTCAGAATAGGTCAAAGAGCATTTTCTTTCGCCCTAGAATTTTGAGTGAATTATGAGTATAAATCTACCAGACTTGACTTCAACCAACATTCGGAAGATAAACGTTTTAAAGCATTCACCTTGAATAACTTAGCGATGAACTATAAAAATTATATTCAAGAGAACATTGCGAATAGATCCAGAATTTTAAGCTTTTTATGATCTTCAAAATGCCGTAAGTGGAAATTCTTGAGCTGTCAATAAAATTTGACAGAACCGAAAGAAGAAAGTAGTCTAAATGTCGTGCTAATAAAAAAACGGGCAATTTATGAGCTTCTCGAATCCACGTGCTGCAATTTTCGAGCTCTCAATGAAACTTGAAAGAACCGATAAAACAGACATTTTACGTTTATTTTATAAACTTAGCAGTAAAGTAGTGTAAATGTCGCGCGAATGAAAAACCAATAGCACACCATTTTCGAGCTGTTTATGTGCACGTCCTCGTTGTTGTTTTTTGAGCTGTCAATGAAACTTGACAGAACCAAACAAATTAACATTTTACGTTCATTTTATAAAGTTAGCAGTTAAGTAGTCCAAATGTCGTTCAAATAAAAAACAACAGCTTATAAATAGCTCGAAAATCGTGTGCTATTCGTTTTTTTATTGGCACGACATTTAGACAACTTTAGTGCTAGGTTTATGAAATAAATGTTGAATGTGTATTTTTCGGTTCTGTCAAATTTCAGCTCAAGAATTTCTACTTACGGCATCTTAAAGCTCATAAAAAGCTCAACATTCTGAATCTATTCGCAAATTTCTTTGAATATAAGTTTTACTGTTCATTGCTAAGGTTTTCAAGGTAAATGCTCTAGACTAGAACGTTTATCTTTAGAATGTTGGTTAAGGTCTAGTCTGGTAAATTTATGCTTTTCACTCGAAAATTAATCATAATTCACTTGAAATTCTAGTGCACTATGACTTATTCTGAATGAAGAAAAGTGCTTAGTTTTGTTAAGTTAGCCGAGCCCTTGGTTTTATGAAAGCTCAAAAATTATGGTTGGTGCAGTTTGAAAGCTCATAAAAAGCTCAGAATTCATCACTAAACCTTTTTGAATTCGATGGTGGGGGTAGGGCAAACTTTTTTCGCCTGCCAAACTGGTGTGTTGGTGAATTAGTGTACAGGAACTTGTGTCGGAAAACTAGTGATGGCGAACCAGTGTCATCGAACTGGAATATGTTCATTCATATTATACTTGAGTTGAAAGACTTTTTCAACATGAAAATAATTTAAATAGTATGATTCAATCTGAAGAATCATGCTGCTATTTTGTCCTGCTCAACGAATTAGAGGAATACTTAATAGATTCAAAAATTCAGCAATTATTCATTCAAGATATGATTAACAATTGAAAAACAAAACGAAAAACTAGGAACGATAGATGCATTTTCTGTACAAAACATTTTGGAATTAACTTTTTGTGAGGATCAATATTTCACCAGCACGAATAACTTCATGACACCTCCTCGGCATGCTTCTTATGATTTTCCATAGACTTTAAGAATTTAATAATCAGTGAAGTTATAGGAAAGGGATCGCCATATAATATCCCGATAGTGGTGTTGTTGCAAATTATATCATCACAGCTTTTATCGGTTTATTGAAAATATACATATAATTGAAAATATACATATAGATAATGGTTAATAGCTATAAGAACTTCAATCTCTGGTTAATCATGATTTATGATATCTTAACTTCTGATGATTCTGATTCTTAGTTGATACATCATTCCATAGAATTTATCCATATTAACGTTGGATGGTGTATCAACAATAAGCTAACCTTGCTTATGGTGCATTATTACACATATGATCCACTTTGTATGTTATATCAACCTGATCATATAACTTGTTGATATAACATTTGAACAAATAGAGCAGGATAACCAATAGGCACCACATTATTTATGTAAGTTTCCAACACTAGCCTAATTCTTTCAAGCCGGACCTCTATCCAATATGAAATCTCAGAAATTTCTATAGGCACTTATAGTCATTTGGACGACCATCGACACTCAATTTCCTTCTTTTGATTGATTGTGTTTTATTCCATACACTGAGAATATAATGAAAAACCTAAACATCAAATCAAATTCAATATTTCTTTATCTAATTCAAAATAATACAACTATTCATCGTTAACTGTCTCTAATTTCATGGCAAAATTGGGAATGGGAGATAATTATTGTATGTTACGCCATCCAACTATGTATTTATTTCTAAGTTTCTCATTATAAGTAATATGTTTACAAGTATAACGTAACGACATACACGCTTTATGACTCAATGTGTAGAATATTTTAGAGAAAAGGGAGGATAAACCCATCCTCCTGAGTACCATTGTGATTTGTGTGTTTTCATGGAAATGTACACATGTAATGCAAATACAGAGTTGATTTCATCAGACATAGTTTTCGAAGCAATAATTGGAACCGAATTGATGACAGTCATTTTCGCATTTGAGTTATTATTAAACAGTTGAAACACGTTGCATTCTATCTTTCAGGAAGTTGGCTGGTTTGTCAATATTTTACAAATTTGAAGATTTCTTCAATAATTCGAGTATTTTTCAACCAATCGATAATGAATCACATCCTATCATTCCATCAGGTGTAGCCGCCAATTCAATAAAATCTCTAACAACAAGAGCTTAAAGTATGAAATTTCTCCTCCACATCATGAAATGAGGATTGAGAATCCGAGATAATTTTCAACGAATATTAATTGATATAAGTTGAAGCTCAGGGGCTGAATAAAGCACTGATGCACTAAGGGTAGGAAGAGTAAAATATGAGGTTCATTATAAATCGTAAGGCATCACGAAAGGAAACCCCAACATGTTTCATCCCTTTCGTGGATTATTTAATCTTGCAAACCCTCTTCATCCACAACAAAACAAATGAAGGATGGTGTGAGTGGAGGTGTAAATTGAAATGAGGTGGGAACAAAAAGGGAGTGTGAATTAGCCTGTGCCAGCAGCATTGTACAATGAACAGTCATTGTAATGAATAAATTATATAAAATCACCAACAATATTACCTCTTAGCTTACTCAATATCCTAGGTGACCAGAGAAGGGGATATGTTGAAACAGAAAGATGATAATATGAAGGTGTTTCCATGAACATACTGAGACATTACCTTGGTATAGGAATTTTGAATTGGAGAGACATGTACATACACATACATCACCTCACTCTACTCCATACCTAATGTTGCCAAGAGAGGAGTAATGTTACGGGAGACAGAGACCTTGGTATAGGAAATGTGAATTTTGAAGGTACATATACACACACGCTACTTCATACCTAATCTTGCCAAGAAAACAGTGATGTAAGGGGAGAAAGAGAGTCTGAGTGCATGTTCTTGAACACTATGCATTAGGTATGAGGAATATTGTATTCTATAATATGAATGAGATCATCACCATCTTCCTCTCACTTTACTCCTAAATCATACTCATGATGCAGCAATAGACGGAGCAAGTGAGAGGATACCACAGGAAGTGTCAGTGTGTTTTGACCCAGTAGACTGCTAATTTAGTATGAGGAATAATATACAGGGTGTTTCAGTTTTTTCGTTCATAACTTCAACAAACGATAGAACTTCTAAAAATAACACTAGCCGACAGCCATTCTGTCCTTGGAACTAAACAGAAGTTTTTCGATTGTTTGGGTGTAAAATAGTAGGAAAGTCGCCATCTAACCCCTCAGACTTTACGTGGGAAAGCATTTTTTTAACTTTTTTTACTATAACTTTAAAACGACGCAAGATGAATTGAATCTGATAAAACTGCTTGAAAGCTTATGAACAAAGCTACATTTGATATATAAATGACCTTAGTAGAATGAACGAAACCATGATAAAAATCAATTTTTCTGTCAAAAAAACGCAAACATCGCGTTTTTCAACCAGTTTTGAGATTTTAATCGGTTATAAAAAGAAACTACGCTAGATAGCTCAGATCAATTTTGCTGACCTGGAAAACTATCGAATGTCACTTGATCAAAAGTCTTCTAAATAATGAGTTTTGTTTGAAAAAATCGCGAAATATGCATTTCTTCGGACTTTTTTCTCTTTATGTATAATAGTGCACAACATACTTGAAATATGTTTCATGCATTTGAATGCCTATAAAACGGGCTACAATTTCTACATGTCACACCTCTGTATCGTGAACAGAAGAAGTCTTTTGAATATTAATTTTTGTTTGAATAAATCACGAAAGCTTGTTTGGGGCACAATACAATGTGTGAGCCGGAAGATTGGCACTTGTTCATTGAACGTTCATCCAACAGCTTGAAAGCCGTCTTGTTCTACAATGGGTATCAGTATCCATCTATACCGGTCGCCCAATCAACTTCACTTAAAGAAATTCTAGTGATGATTTCCTAACATTTCCAATTTTGTCCATAATACTTAATACCTTTTCAGAAGCGAAATGAGTCAGTGGAGAAAATGTTTGTATGCTGAAATATTGATAGTCTGACCTATCTAACGTAGTTTTTTTTTTATTACCGATTAAAATTGCAAAAGTGGTTGAAGAAAAATTGATTTTTATCAGGATTTTGTTCGTTCTACCAAGGTCATTTATATACCAAATGTGGCTCTGTTTATAAGCTTTCCAAGCAGTTAAAAAATGCTTTTAGCCGTATCCTAACCACAAAAGCAAAGTCTGAGGGGTTGGATGGCGACTTTCCTACTATTTTACACCCAAACAATCGAAAAATGTCGGTCCAGTCCCAAGGACGGAGAAAAAATCAAATTTTGTCGGCTAGTGTAATAGGGGTCTTTCATATAAAATTTTTCTCTAAATCACTTCGTTTCCGAGATACAGGAAGTCTTGCGATATTATTACATTTTCTTCATAATCTTCTAAGCAAACGAAGATTTTTAGTTCAAACTTGTTACACTTGAGTTTTACTGGATGAGTAATTTTTTAATGACAAATACAATAGCGTAATTATGAGGTTTTGTACGCATTCAAACTCCTTAAACTTCTAAGCCAATGGTCGGAAATTATTATTGTATACAAATTTGAAAATGTTGATTTATTTTCTATGAACAAGTATTCTTGATAATTTCACTTAGAGGCTTCCTGTTCGAGCTATTTTATTTTTCCAATCAGGTTCATCTTGTGGAATTTCTTTTGAAAGGCTAAAAATGCAGCTGCAGTCTGTCTGGTAAAACGTATGGGCCAAAAATACAGTTTTTGTAAATGCCAAGCCATACATTGACACTGAATTCTTCTTGGAAATTCCTAGTTCATGAACCATGGGGGTTTTCATTTGTCCATGAACGTAAATTGTGAAAATTAATAACTCCACGTCGAGTAAAATATGCGTTATCTGTCCACAATGTTTGCTAAAGTTTCCGTTGTTGTTCAGCGAATTAATTACAAAATGACAAAATTGAAAACGCCATTCGTTGTCTCCTGGGTGTAGAATTTGTACGTGTTGTAGACGGTAAGTTCTTTGACGATCTCTTCGTAACGTTCTCCAAATTGTAACGTAAGGTATATTAAAAATAAGAGTAGCTTTGGGAACACTCATGGATCTTGTTTCTTCAAATAATGTAAGAATACGTTTTGTTCTATTCGTTACTAAAACATTGTAATTTCTGTTTTGTTCTCTCCTATGACGTGCAGGACCATTTTCCGAAAAAAACAAATGAATTCTTCTAAATACCGCTGAAGATGGATGTTTTGCATTTGGGGAACGTCTACTTTGCTGTTGCAGCAAACCATTGCAAACCCATAAACGAAATGAATATTTGCGTATTCCTGATTGGTAAATCGAAATGGCATTATACTAATTGAGTATCTTCAACAAAGAATATCAATAACACATAACATAAATAGTGATTTATATGACATTTGTCAATACTGCCTACTAAATAATATCATATTTGATGAAGGTTAGATAGCCCTGATTAGAAAAAACAGTACAGCTCGAACAGGAAGCCTCTAAGTGAAATTTATCAAGAATACTTTTTTATAAAATAAATCAGAGTTCTTAAATTTGTATACAATAATGATTTCATACCATTGACCTTGAAGGTTTGAGTAGTTTAAACGCGTACAAAACCCCTTAACTACGCTACTGTACTTGTCTCAAAAACATTTTGTCTCTAAAAAAGTTTCTCATCCAGTAGAACTGAAACGTATCAAGTTTGAACTAAAAATCTCTATTTGCTTAGAAGATAATGAAGAAAATGTAATATTTTTCAAAACTTCATATCTCGGAAACGAAGTGACTTAGATAAAAATTTTATATGAAAGACTCCTATTATTTTTTGCAGTTCTATCGTTTACCGAAGTTATGAACGAAAAAACTGAAACACACTATATTGTTAGCGTAAAATATATATCTACAACATTATCTTCCACCTTACACCATATCTAATTTGGTAAAGGCAAGATAGATGAGCGGGGAAGACATCTGGGTGTAACTTTGAACAATGGAAGCCACTAAACTATGAAAATAGTGTAATCTGAGGGCTGGATGTTATGACCAGCATATATATAAGTGCCTCCTCAATGAATTCATACCTTATCGTGCAAGATGATAAAGTAAGAGGGAGAAGAGAAAATGTGTGCCATTAACAACACTGGGCCAACATCTTGGGTTTGAGGAATGGTCATTCTGAGGGTAGGACATACATCATCAGTACCTACGAACACCTTACTTCGTGTCTAATCTGGTAATTAGCAGAGACCTAGTTCGATGGTGTATGCTTGAACACGCTTGGTATGAGGGATACTGGTATTGCTTGGTATTCGTGCAAAGTTTTCTAATATTATTGATGAATGACCTCGGTTTCCGAATCATGTTTTTGAAGATTATAAATTTCTGCTGAAATAAACCCTTATATTTGCTTTCTCATCGTATTTGCAAACTGTCTGCTGCCAGAACCCACAAAGCATCCATGTTTTCAAACGTGCGCCCATTGTTTTGGCTCACGTTTTAATCGGACCTTTAGTTTTAGGCAAAATCTCGATGTGCGGCAAATATCGGTGTTATCTGTTGTAACATATTTCAAATTTTTAATACCTGTATCATGTGCGTTTATTACACCTAGGAGAAAAAGTTGCAGGCGACGTTCATAATATAAGGATGTTAGGCATGTATTTTTCTAAGGTATATCAAAGTAAAGGATGCAAATAAACATGTATAACAAGAGTTTTCATCATCAATGGTCAATCGTGTAGTATTTGTCACCTCAATGGTGACGCCAACAGTATGAGATGGAAGTCTGAATCGACAAACTTTAATATTTATTCGCTGAACATTATGTAGAAAATTGAAAGGTTTGGGCAAATATCAAAGAAAGAATTCTTTCATACTTTGTCAGATCGGATTTAAGCATTTGATTCCAATTCCTTTATATTTTTAGGTTGTGTTTAATACTTTTTCTCAGTATTATCCACAATGCCTAGTCATCATATACGTTTAAATCTGAGCATATCCTCTACAAAGACAACTTCCATTGGTGTTAGGTAACATGTGAATCCTAAACATTAGTGATGCCTCCGAGGCAGAAAATTCCAAGGACTTCAAGACTTAAGAATACCCCCGAACATTTTTTTCATAAGCAATACATATTTTTCTCAACGTATGATCTATTAATCGAAAAATGACATACTGAAGAAAAACCCGTAGCTTAAGGAATACTTATTAAATTTTCTTAGGACCGGGATGAATGTTAATAGAATTTCAAGCTGTTCTTATCTCCAAGTAAGATAATATCAACAAGAATTTCTTGTTAGCTGTTAGAGCTTAAATCAACAGAATTCTCATTTCAGGTTCAATCTAGAAAGAAGGAATTGACAACAATCTGTTAATATTGTCTTATATCCCCGATCAGTGACATTACAACCTGAGGATCCTGAGAGGGTGAAACCCTGAACTTTTGGTTTGTGCTGTTACTGGTAGAGATTGCTTAACTTTTTGTACGTATCCACGTAACATTAAAATTATATAGTCCGTTATATTACATTGCATTGAACATTCAAGTTAGAACATACATCTCAATAATCAATATAATATACAAGAAATAATTTGGCAATTTTTCAATTAATATTCGATAAAATTGTGCTTATATATAATACGGTTAACAGGTAAATTTTTGGGATTGACATTTGGGATTTTTCTTACAACCATTGATGATTTTTATGATTATTATTATATGGTATTCCAAAACAAAATCGTAATTTGAACTGGGTATTTAATTCTGTGAAGCCAGAAGGAATTACTCCTCACGAACAAACTGAAGGGGTTCGCGGGTCATTTCCACCGAGTCCCGATTTTCTCTGCAAGACTACTGTCAGGTAGCATGTGAAGTCTAAGCATTACTGTATAAAATACAGTACGTTTTTAACGTTTTTGTCAATTTCTAATAGTGTTATTGCTCCCCCTAGCTTTTCTATACAGGCCCAGGCATTATGTAACATACTGAAAGCAGTTTGGTCGAAGAATAGGGAACTAGGAGGGCGGGGGTCATGCGATTGAAAGTTCTACGACATATTCAAAAGCGATCAGGTAATATTTCAAAGTTTTGAGCGTTTTTTTTTTAACCCAATATGTGAGAATATAAGGAGACCCAACTGCGCCTTTCCAGTGTTGACTCAACTATAATTTAGCCAACAAGCCCCTAAAAAGATCTTGTTTCGCTACTTAATTATATCGAACCATGTCTAGCAGTTCTAGGCGTGCGCGAAGATAGTCCTTCGCAACTGAAGCGAGTTTTGGAAAAAATTCAATTTTCGGGTCTGTTTATACCCCGGCAATCCAGGAAAATGGGAAGTATAGAAGACAAAAAATAGAAAAATCCACGTTGCTGTCATTTTAGAAGCGATTGTTTTCCGTCAAATTGTAATTTGGAAAAATGTATTTTACTTCATGAGTTTACAAAGTTAAAAATAGTGTAGAATTATTTATTTATATTTCTACCAAGTCAAAATCACATTTGCTGTCATTGGACCTGTAGCAATTGACGAAAAAATTAATAAAAAATTCAATTGCTTCAAATTCGTCTCAAAATGTTTGTTAGACTGTATACACAGTATTGCTATTGTTCATTATTTATCCCCTCTACTTACATAAAGATATAAGCCCTTAGTCTTAGACATTTCGTCCTTAAGAATATATAATCAAAAAGCAATGCCGAGTATAAGTTATTTACAGTTTAACAAACATTTTAAATGGGAAAAAATCCAATTTGCGAAGCATGATATCAAAGTTACAGGTCAAATACAGCCAAAAATTTTCAGTGTCAATCGCGGATTTTTGTTACAAATCTAATGGCTGCAATGAAAATGTGATTTTCACTTATTAGAGATGAAAAATGAATAGTTGTACACTATCTGCAATATTTGTTAACACATACAGTAATACGTAATATTTCCAAAATTTCAATAAGACCGAAAAAATGTCCTATTCAGTTCGCTCCCACCAGAATGACAACAAAGTGGAATCTAAAAAATTTCGATTATAGAAGCTGCTACATGGTAATTTTTTACTATTATTAAATGCACTATTTACAAAATGTCTATAAGACTGAAAAAATTTCCCCCCCCCCCCCACGCCCCGCTCCCACCAGAATGACAACAAGGTGAATTTTACAAAGAACTGATGGTAGAAGCCATTACTTTACCGTGATTTATCATTATGATCAAATGAAAGAACAATTACTTTGTTTCATACCACTTTTAATAATATTATGTCCCCAACGGCAAAAACCGTTCGGAACATGGATTTCGACTTTTTCCAATGCCACATGGTTAAAATAAAAGCCAAGACATGGACAGAATCCGTGAACCGAGAGAAAATTTACTGCGGTTTGTGGGAGATAAAATGGCGACTATTACTGTTATCTGTAAATATGGGAACCCTATACCCTAACAGTAATCAGCGCTATGTTGGCAACGCCGTGAACTAATGAACAGTCCACTTGTTTGGATGGGTTTCCTTGTACTCTAGACTTCTTGGTCGAACCTATAATAGTGATGATAATTGAACATGTTTTCCTACTCTACCTGTTCGGGGATTAAGACAATTTGTTTGGAATCTGGTGATACTAACGGGACCGTAGTAATAGATCCTTGGAGTTCCAGTCTTCTATTCTCGTATTGTGGCAACAATAATTGGTATTGATAACCTTATACAGAAAAAGCGTATTGTTTTGTTTCTGGACTTCAGATCGGACAACATTCTGAAATTTCGTCGATGTTCCTGCAGCTTTTTCGTATGTTGAAATAGAGGTTAGGGTTGTAGGTTTAAAACAAAAAAAGATAAACTGTAGTGCCTGAATGAAACGTATCGTTATGCGAGTACCTTTTTAACATATGTGAATAATCATTTATTCATAAGAAGATTTATTTTTGTGTGCTGCTAAAATATAATGAATAATCTTAAGAAAAAGTAGACACAAAAAGATTAGCATGTTATATATGTGACTATAATAACGTTTATTAATCAAATCAATGTGACCACTACAAAGCTTGTTTAATGAATTGAACGCCAATTTCATGTTCTCAAAGGTGACTACAATGACATTCGATAGGATGAACGCTGAAAAATGTTGAAGTAGCACTAGCACCGATTGCTTATAATCAAACGCTCCACTCCATACAGCGCCATCCTGACCCCATTGCGCATGAATACATCTTCATGGTGATCTTCTATGCATATAGTTGAGTTCCCCAAACAATATTCACTATTGTTCAAAATAAAAAAGTCCGAGAAACCAACAGATGTGAACTCAGTTCATTGTTGTAAAATATTAACGACGCGAAAACTTTTCTCTTATCAAAATGGATTTCTAGGATCCGTTTTCTGAATTGTTGTCACAAAACAGTTTTATAGTGAACCTCAATAAAATAATCATTAAAAGTCCACTTCCCTTTCACTTTCATAAATAAATATGACTATAGTTTCGAAACAAATAATACAAATAACTAACTTCTTACAAAAGAGCTACCTAATACATAACTTTAATGATAACCTTAGGATAGATGGTTATCTTTACCTAATAGGGTATAACCCGTTAAAGTATTAAATGATAAACTGGTAACAAACGGAAAATCTAATTATCCAAATTTAACAAGCGAAAATTATTAAGTGTTTGTTGATCATTCAATAGAATATCGAACTTCTTACATTTATTTATTTCTAGGAATTCTGTCTGATGTAATGTATTATTTTTATTCTGAATGTGTAAAATCTTGAAATTATTATCAAAGTTATGGCCTTTTATAATTAATTGTTCCGCAAAGGTTGAATCCGATTTATTATCACTGAAACTACGTCTTTCTTCGAAGGTCCTTCCTTTCTGACCAATCTATATCAGAGTATTTTTGATAAACTTGGCTAAATTATCCTGCGTTTTGAACGCTACATGAATATCTGCATTACTAAGAAATTCAAGTAGCGGGTGACCCTATATATGTGATACTAACATAACATATACATGGGGTCACCCACCACTAATATTCCAAATTATCCTGCGTTATAAACGCTACGTGAATATCTAAATTTCTAAAACAATTTGGAATAGTAGTGGGTGACCCCATGTATATGTGATATTAGTATCACACATATGGGGCCACCCACTACTCAAATTTCTTGGTAATTTAGATATTGAAGTAGCGTTCAAAACGCAGGATAATTTAGCCAAGTTCATCAAAAATAATAAAGAGAAATTATTCGATGAAACAGAAATGACTTGCGGGACTTGCTCTATGATATATATTGGTCAGACAGGAAGAACCTTCAGAAAACGGATGATAGAACATAGACGTAATTTTAATAATAATAAATCGGATTCAGAATTTGAATGGAGCTGTCCGTTATTTTTACAGATAAAATAAGAAATCTCACTTTGTTGAATATCACTTCATTTGAAAGGAAGTTGAAATTATCGTTAGAGTTATGGTTTTCTATATTTGAATGTTTCGATTTACAGATAAAAATGAAAAATTTCACTTCGTTAAATATCACTTCATTTGAAAGGAAGTTGAATGCAATTTCAAACTTTCCAGTTCATTATCAAAACATACAATCATATTGTATATTGTATGTTCTGATAATAAACTGTAAAGTTCGAAATTACATTCAACTTCCTTTCAAATGAAGTGATATTTAACAAAGTGAAATTTTTCATTTTTATCTGTAAATCGAAACATTCAAATATAGAAAACCATAACTCTAACGATAATTTCAAGATTTTACACATTCAGAATAAAAATAATGAATTATAATTGATAGAATCCCTAGAAATTAATAAATATAAGAAGTCCGATATCCTATTGAACGATCAACAAATTCTCCTTTGTTAAATTTGTATAATCAGATTTTCGGTTTGCTACCAGTTTATGGTTTAATCTCACAATGGGTTAAACTCAATTCGAATAACCATCTATCCTAAGATTATCATCAAAGTTATATATTAGGTGGCTCTTTTGTAAGAAGTTAGTGATTTGTGATATTTGTTTGAAGAAGTTACTGTGTTAGTAAAACTAGAGTCACATTTATTTATTAAACTAGTGAAAATCGAACTCTTAATAGTTATCTTATCTGAGCTTCGAATGAATTTTCATCACACGTAATGGCTGATTCTATTCAAGTTTTATAGTGGTTGGTTGATTTTTCATATTTGTAAGTTAACCTCTAGTTGGTGTAAAACTGAAGCCAAATTATATGAAGGATCATTATATTTATAATTAAGTTTGATTAATATTTTATATAAAATGTTGCTACTTCATGATAAAACTACATGTTTATTGTAAAACTTAATAAGTAAATGTTGTTAAACAACATGTTTGAATGTATGTAAATATATGTTAGAATTTAGAGATTTCAATGATTAATAAAATGTAGAATTACTTATTAGTGAAAGTAATAAACGTATTTAATTTACTTATTTTTATTCTACCATTCACATCATTTATAGAAGGCACATGTAGGAATATTACAGAGTTTCATAATTGCTTGTAATATCGCTACCTATCAACCTAACGAATCCAAAACTTCCTTAATTTGAACGCCACATGTCGCTGTCTGAGAAAT
The DNA here is from genome assembly GCA_958510875.1 of Endomychus coccineus. NCBI lineage: Eukaryota > Metazoa > Arthropoda > Insecta > Coleoptera > Endomychidae > Endomychus > Endomychus coccineus. Next base: position 32,160,087 of record OY294070.1, on the reverse strand, counting down.
GAATTTCCACGTACCATCTTAACAGTATCTTAGATACAACCTCACGTAGCATTGAGAAGGGAAATGTGTTCGCAATCTATCTTAGCGTAGCATGTGATGGGTATTCCCAGAATTAGTTCTCACGGCATATACCAAGTACCTACATCCGTGTTTTATAGATTCTAACCTCTTAACATTTAGTATATTAAGAGCCTCATTTCTTTCTTTCGTTTTTTGCTACCTCGAGTTAAGTTATGTGAACCTGCTGAATATGTAACTAACTCATCAGCCCCCGACCTAAGATAGTACCAAAAACATTATTCTATCTCTTTAAGTGTTTAGAATATATAATATAATATGTATATTATGATTTACTGCTTCGCCTTGTGCAGATCTATTCCCTATCATTAATTATATGTTCTAATAACGTCACTGGCGCAGTCGGTAGGATTACTAAGTACTCATTTAGATCAGGTTGAAAATAAAATTATTGAGATTGAGGATTTTCTCATATTAGCAATGATTTTTGATCATATGATCACTACAGTAGCAAATATCAAAACAATACTGGAAACTTTGATCAATGCTATTGCTTTTGCCAAATTGAATACGTTCCATCCCTCGATTTTGGAAAGGGAAGATTTTGGTACTGAATTGTCAAAAACTGCAGAATTACCACAAAATTCTCGATTCCCATTCGATATCAATCACAACACTGTTCTAAGATTTGAATCAATTGCAAAAGTTAAAAGTTATTATCGGAATAGAGATTAATTTTATAATCGAAATTCCCATTGTAGAACCTTATAAATAAGGTGCGGATTTCATGCACCATGCATATACCGAGTAGGCCAACCAAAACGAAACACGACCGATATCTCATATACCGTTCGTTTAAAAAAACAATCGATGGGACCCGTTGATTTTTATGTTTCGAGTAAAAGATTCTGCCTATATCACCAACCTTGTCACTACCACCCCTCGCGGGGGTGAGCTTTAACACCAAAATGCTTAATAGGATTAGGGGTCGAGCGGTAACTTATTTTAAAGGTAATCAAATTCTCTGTTCAACGCATCTTAGTTTTACGAATTTGATGAAGCCGTTTTTGAGAAAATAAGGGAACAACAATGAAAACAAAACCATTTCTCAATAATTATTGCTCGATGAAAAAATGTTAAAACCTCTCGATTTCTATCTCGGAGAAGAAGTCTTTTGTGCATAATTTTCAACTGTGTCACTTCAACCCCCCGCAGAGGTGAGCTTCAATCCTTAAATTAAAATGGGATTAAAGTACGTGTGATACCATATTTTAATGGTCATTATATTCTCTTTTCAACAAATCCAACATAATTTATTAACTTTAATTTCCCTTTATTGTTTATTTTAATAAGGAAATGTTTTCTACATTCCTCAATCCATTCACCAGTGACAGAAGGTAATGAAAATTCTAATTTTATCGTTCGAAGAAAAAAGTACTTCATTTTATGTGCTGTGGAATTATTTTTTTTGTGAAGAATTTATAAATTTAGCAGTTCTTTAGAAGTGAGTTAGAAGTTAGTATCACGCAGAGTTTTGTCTGTGACTAAACTTTATCTTGATCTAGAATGGTTTATTCTACTGCAGAAAGAGTATTGCTGATTGAACTGTATTATGAAAATGGTATATGTGCTGATATTGTAGCACAGGTATTTAATGAAATGAATTCATATAAACTTGTTAATCGAAAATACATAATTGAGCTGGTAACAAAATTTTGGGAGACAGGATCAGTAACAAACCAAAAACCAATTGCTCCAAATCGAAGGATAGTGGGAAACGGAGCAGTTGAAGTTGCTGTTTTGGGCTTCGTCAATATCGACCCTACATTAAGCACCAGGCAACTACCTATAGTGTGTGGCATATCTCGTACCAGTATTCGCAGAATTTTAGAGACAAATAGATTTCACCCCTACAAAATTCATCTTGTACAACAATTAAACGAAGATGACTTTGACAGACGTTTGGAATTTTGCGAGATTATGACTGGACGAGTGATAAATAATCCAAATTTAGTGTTCAACATTTGTTTTTCCGATGAGTTTTCGTTTTTTCTAAATGGGACTGTTAATCGTCACAATTGTCGATATTGGTCTGGCGAAAATACAAATCTATTCCATGTGGTTCACACTCAACATTCTGAGAAACTAAATGTCTGAGTTGGAATTTATGGTGATTGTTTAATTCGTCCTTATTTTCTCCCAGGATATCTAAACGGAGAAATGTATCTGCAATTATTAGAAGACGCTACCGATCCTGCATTGACAGAAACGCTTGAAAATAATAACAATTGCAATGCCGAAGAGTTGACATTTCAACAAGATGGTGCACCTCCTCATTATACCTTTGCTGTTCGTGAATATTTGAATCGGACGTATCCTGGTAGATGGATCGGCCGAAGAGGACCAACAGAGTGGCCTACAAGATCACCTGACTAAGATTTTTTTCTAGGGGTCACTTGAAAAGTAAAATTTATGAAACTCAGCCACAGTCATTATTAAATGAATTACATCAGCGGATCATTGATGAATGTCGGGCCATTACACCAGAAATGCTTCATAATGTCAGGGATCGTTTTGAACAAAATCTCTATTATTGTATGGGAGCAGGACGCCAACACTTTCAGCACTCACTATCATGAACAATGAATAAACTAAATTCACATTTTTTGTCTCATCTTTTTTGTAAACCTAAGCCATACCGTTAAGCTAAGTTAAAAAGAATAATTTTTTCCACAAAAGTAATGTTATTACATAAAAGTAACGCAAAAATGGATACAAATATTTCATCAGTGTTTACTTATTAACTAACTCGACTACCTACGTAATTCTTAAAAATTGTTAGTCCGTGAAAAGACATTTTGATGACTTTTTGAATTTTAATTTAATGGTTGAAGCTTACCTCTGCGGGAGGTTGAAAAGGCAGAGTTGAAAATAAGCGAAAAAAAACTTTTTTCTCGCTATAAAAATCAACGGATCTCAACATTTTTTCACCGAGCAATACTTTTTTGTTTCATTGTTCTTCCCTTATTTTCTCAAAAAACGGCAGTACCAAATTTGTAAAACTAAGATGCGTTGAACAGAGAATTCGATTACCTTTAAAATAAGGCACCATTCGACTCCTATTCCCATTCAAGATTTTGGGGTTGAAGCTCACCCCCGCCAGGGGGTGAAAGTTACAAGGTTGATAATATGACCAAAATCTTTCCTTGGGAAATAAACGAACGGTATATGAGATATCGGTCGTGTTTCGTTTTGATTGGCCCACCTGTATATTCAAACCTTACATAAATTGGCAGAATTGTAATTTTTTTGCATACTTCAACTGAAATTTCATATTATAGCATATATATTCCATTTATTCTTGCATTTCTCTCTAATTTCATATATATCCCAGGTAGCAACTACACGTGAAAACACGTTGAAATCTAGTATTGTATCACGTTCCAGTCAACGTAAATATTTTTCGTAAATATGTCACAGGGTATCCACGTAAACAAAACACGAAAATACTTGTTACTTAAAACCGTAGTTTCGACGTGCTTTTTACCTTCGCTTGAACGTAGTATTCTCGTGTTTTAATTATAAATTTATAGGGTACAGCAAATCAAAAATCAAAACGAAACATTAGTTGGAAGTGTTAACGAGCATAGATAAATATAAATGAATAAAAAAGTTATACAGTAAATTTCCCTTAGATAGTCACTATCAAAAAATGTTCAACTTCCTTTTTAATTCGCCAGTAAAAAAATCTGAAATAATCATGTTAATAGTTAATGTAAAATAAACAAACTTATTAAGAAAACATAAATTTTTGTTCTCCAAAGACAGGTTTTTTGACTACAATGGCAGAATTTTTTTTTATTTTAGGAGGTGGCGGAAGGATCTCATTACTGTTATAAATATTTTCATCAGTACTATCTCAGCTATCACTGTCATCATCGAACAATTTTTTTGGTTTGATTATTCGTTTAAGAGGAAGTTCTTCTTCAGTTTGAACATCTGACGTAACTTCGGCTTTTTTCAATTTTATATTCGCCTTTTTAAAATTATCTAGAAATAATTGTCACAATCAGTTCATAAACACAAATCTTCAAAACTGTTTACTTGACAAGAAACCCGTATAAACTGTCACCAGTTATCAAAAAATAGTTTTACTCGCCTTCTTTGAAAAAAGATCTTTTGATTTTAAAGGTTTGCCAAGATTCATTTGGGTTTCGCCTTTTTTCAAACATTTATTGAACACTTCCTGATTCTTATATGGTGGCCACCATACTTCGGTTTTTCGTGGTGTTAGCCATTGTTCATGTACTAAAGCAACGCGACTGCCTTCAGTGCCTTCGTCGATCGCACTGCTATCATCATTATCAAATTCGACGCCAACATATGACATGCCTTTACCGCTACTAATAGAATAATTATTATTAACACATGAATTATACAAAATAATGTTCAACTTACCGCTATATTTCTCACAGCACAGACTAAAAACACACTACAGATATTCAGTTCAGACCACGGTCGTATACAGACATGCAGATGGTTCAGATTCTTAAATATGGCCCAAAAACCCAGAATTTTAAATTTTCCACTGCCATCGATGAAAAGTTAAAATTCGCGGTTTTTTTTGTAAGGGAGTATGGTCTTGACCATATCTAACTTTAAATAAAAAAAGCAGAAACTTACCGGACTTGTAAAAACTTAGTACACTTCAGGGTGCCCTAGGGTACCCTACATACCACCTGGGAAAGTTTTAAAATTCGTCAGTGGGTTCGGGGCACCTTTGAAAAATGTACTATCATTGAATCAGAAGCTTTAAATAGGTACCTGTAAGGAAATTTGCTAAATGCCACTTTCACACTTTCAATAAAATACCCAAGTGCGGTTTTTGAAAAAACAAATTTATGAGTATTAGTCATTTGTTTCATAAGTCAAAAGTGATAACGAAGAATTTGCAAAAACAAGTTCAAATTTGTTAGGGTTATTTTCTCAAAAAAAAAGTTGTTTAAGTTACCAATTTTTTTACACCATCAATAGTCCGGTCAATGTAGACCAAAAAATGAGAGTGAAGGTACATAAAATCCCAACAAGCTGAAAATCAGTAAAATTGTTCAAAACAATTATAAATAATATTTAAAAGCTCCCCATCATTCCCGTGTATGGAAAAAATTTTATTCAAGGTCAAAGGTCGAAAAAATTAGTTTTTCGCGATTTTCATCAAAACGGTAAGTTTTATCATGAAAGTACCTCGGACAAAAACAAAAAAATTTATCAATACTTTTTTTACTACGAGCCACCGTTTCTGAGATATAGCGATTCAAAAAGTTATAAAAGTTGTTATCGTCATAATATGCATGAGTACGCCACGTATATACATCTCTAGAGTTGTTATATATTATGTATATTATATATATTATATATATTATATATATTATATATATTATATATATTATATGTATTATATATATTATATATATTATATATATTATATATATTATATATATTATATATATTATATATATTATATATATTATATATAATATATATATATATATATATATATATATATATATATATATATATATATCTATATATATATCTATATATAACTTAAGAGATATAGAATTAAATTTTCTGAATTATGAAGATAACTTAGATAATTTAACATAGGATTATAAAGATGAATAAACGTAAAAGATTGAACCATAGGCGGGATTCGAACCCACATTTCTGGATTTCTAGTCCAGGGTGTTTACCAATTACACCACTTTGGTCCTGTTAGATTTTTATATTTTTGTAAATATAAACCTCTGAAAGGATAGTAGATCATTGATGAACACAATGCGATTCGATGCCCTACCATAGATCAACTATTCACGCACATTCATCTGAAGTTCAGTCGTTTTTTGAAGTAAGGATTGTAGGTTAGTACTGCTATGGTTGGCAGTTACTTGACAGTTCTTATTCAAATGACAGCATCCCGGTTCTTATATATTTCAATAGAACTGACTGAGAATTGTTCTGGTTAATTATAAACAAGTTTAAAGTTTCTTTGCCTAATTGGCCACTATCGTGTATGTAACTTAAGAGATATAGAATTAAATTTTCTGAATTATGAAGATAACTTAGATAATTTAACATAGGATTATAAAGTTGAATAAACGTAAAAGATTGAACCTATGTTAAATTATCTAAGTTATCTTCATAATTCAGAAAATTTAATTCTATATCTCTTAAGTTACATACACGATAGTGGCCAATTAGGCAAAGAAACTTTAAACTTGTTTATAATTAACCAGAACAATTCTCAGTCAGTTCTATTGAAATATATAAGAACCGGGATGCTGTCATTTGAATAAGAACTGTCAAGTAACTGCCAACCATAGCAGTACTAACCTACAATCCTTACTTCAAAAAACGACTGAACTTCAGATGAATGTGCGTGAATAGTTGATCTATGGTAGGGCATCGAATCGCATTGTGTTCATCAATGATCTACTATCCTTTCAGAGGTTTATATTTACAAAAATATAAAAATCTAACAGGACCGAAGTAGTGTAATTGGTAAACACCCTGGACTAGAAATCCAGAAATGTGGGTTCGAATCCCGCCTATGGTTCAATCTTTTACGTTTATTCATCTTTATGATCCTATGTTAAATTATCTAAGTTATCTTCATAATTCAGAAAATTTAATTCTATATCTCTTAAGTTACATACACGATAGTGGCCAATTAGGCAAAGAAACTTTAAACTTGTTTATATATATATATATATATATATATATATATATATATATATATATATATATATATATCATATATTATATATTATATTACCAACGGCATCCGCTTTCTTCTTTCTATGTACGGAGCTTCTAAAAAAACTACCTGTTTAGATAAGCATTGATATGCATGTTTAGTTAAAAATACTAAAAATAAAAAACTAGTTCAGTTAGCTTGTCTTCCTCCAACCTCAGTTGCTGCTCATCAACATCTTTTTCGGGTATATTACCCGAGTGTGGCTTGGTTATCAGCTAGACCCTACAGACTGGGGTTGGAAGTTGGTCAACAATATATTAGAGCCAGTTCAAACTTTACTCCCACCTGCGCCGGAAAAACTGCTGAAAATAATTTTTTGCAACTGCAAAAAGGGATGCAGTGCTAAATGTCGTTGCAAAAAAGTCGCACTCTTTTGTTCTCTGGCATGCACAAATTGTCAAGGCCGGTCGTGCTCTCATGTTGAATCACAAACAATGGAGGATTCGTTTGATTCCGACGAAGTGTCATGCGATACATCGCTATTGACGCAATTTACTTGCATCCAAAATGAAGATGAAGAAGAAGCAGGAGAAGAAGAAGAAGAAGAACAAGAAGAAGATCAAGAAGCACAAGAAGAATTTGAAACTTACGAATCAGGCGGATGAACTTCACCACTTTTTTTTAATTTACATCGCTTTTATCTTTTCCAATCTTTGAAAATTTCCGTTATTTTGCAATAGTTTCACATTGAACAGGATCACAACTGACCCGTGGAGTAGGCCTACTGGGGAAACCACGTTAAAAAAAACGCGCTAAGTACACTACCTCATCCTCATAGGTGGCGTGGAAACGTGTGCATATTATGACGATAACAACTTTTATAACTTTTTGAATCGTTATATCTCAGAAACGGTGGCTTGTGAAAAGAAGTATTGATACATCTTTTATAGATAATTTCATGATCTGCAATTTTTGTCTGAGGTACTTTTATGATAAAACTTACCGTTTTGCTGAAAATCGCGAAAAACTCATTTTCTTGACCTTTGACCTTGAATTAAATTTTTTCCACACACGGGAATGATGGGGAACTTTTAAATATTATCTATAATTATGTTTTGAACAATTTTACTGATTTTCAGCTTGTTGGGATTTTATGCACCTTCGAATGTCTAAATTGACCGGACTACAAGTAATTGAACCATTTGAGAAAACAGCGGAAAAAAATTGGGCTTGTCATTGAAAAAATTAGTGATGACGTCGTTATTCAAAACACATTTTTTTTCATTATGTATGGCTAAACGGGAGGGAAACTTATAATGTTCGAAGAATGAAATGTAGGGAAAGATATCTTTATTTTTTTTTAGGTTTGGAGGTTATGGGCATAAAGAAAGACCTCACTAGGTGAAGAGTTCTACAACTTCGCTGTTCGATAAAAAAATTAGGTCTGTTAGGGAGAAGTTCGGCAGGTCTCGAGCTTGACAGTGAAAGGGTGACTAGTTTGAGCTCGTCTAGTTCGCCTATCTGGAATCTCTCGTGACAGAGCAACAGTGGCGAAACGTCGGCATCAAGTCGAGATATTGTGACGCGGAATCCATCCGGAAGTCAAGATTTTTCAAGATTAGCTATCCGCTGAAGTCTACCATTCGATGATACCCTAGTTGCCTAAATTATGGTCACGTTACTTTTGTAGCAAAGCTGTCCTATTAATTATCAATTATAATTCATTCAGATTTCAAACCATGCTACTAAGATTCAAGCTGGGGGTTAAGAACACCCATTAACGTAAATAGGAATAGGATATTCCTTGTTGCCTTTATTACGGACAAGTCAAATACATGAGTTCATTTCTTAGTACGTCCGTACCATCATAAAATAATACAGTTTGTTCTTTGTATCTGTGAGACAGAAACTAAATATATAGTTGCTGTATCCTTGTGAAGAAAGGGTCATCGTAATTTTTAAAGTACCGACAAAGTCAAAAAGGTCCCTCACAGTTCCAAGAGGAAATTATAAATCACAAAGTTAACAGAAATCGGTCTAAAGAAAACAAGTGTTTTACAGTATATTGGTAGTTGAGATATATTTTTACTGATCAATAAGAAGCGGCAAATGGATCAATTGCTATGGTTCAAACAAAGGTTTTTTACCCTGTCTTTTCCGTTGAAGCTACAATACATTCACGTAACCATAACATAAGACGTGCAGGACGCAGTCGTTTCTTATTAAATATGTAATTAGAATATTAAGTTGATATAATTTTCATTCATACCTAAATTCAAGGAAGTCTAAATGAAGTCATAAAATCAAGGTCTTTGTCAAGAAAAATAGAATAGTTCTTTTATATTCAGCTTGCCCAGTCTAGGCAAGTCTCTCTCTTATTGGGTAAAAGTTACTACCCCCAAACCTACTACTAAAATAGGAGTGGTTATCCAATATTATAAAAAACCGAACTCACCACACTAAAGTCAGTTATATTTCAACTTCTTGAGTTGAATCTTACTTTGATTATTTCACGAATCACTTAAATCATATTTTAGAAAACTCTCCAAGTTTTCTAGTTAAGTTTGCGTTGTGGTGTTTATGGTAGAATTTTCGCTAAGTTCATTTAGAATCAAGTCATATTACTTAATACAAAAGATTTAGATTTCCTTGAATAGTTGAATCATAATAGTTTTGTGTAACTCTTCACCCTGGTGCATCCGGGCTGAGTTGAATTAGTTTGACATTTCATATTTAGGTTTTCATAAGTTTGATTTAAAATAAAGGATTGATTAATTATTTTCTAAATTTAACATAATTTCTTGATTAATACTTCAGTTACATTTAATCTTTTAACTTTTAATTCATTGTTCTATAATTGTTTATTTTCTTGTTATTATTAAATATTTTATATTTGTTTTGATTGAGAGTTTTTCTACTTAGCGTAATTTATCAACTACCCTCGATCACACAGTGCTTAATTAATGTGTTAGTGTCTCAACCAAAGAAGAGTGAGTATTACATACGAGGGTGGATTGATAAGTTTCCGGCCTGACCAAGAGATGGCGCCACTAGGCCTACGTTGTGGTGGCGTTCTATAGTACCATCCTTAGATAGCTTGTAGCTATAGTTTCAGTCCGATCACCATGTTAGTTTAGGTTTGAGAGCACGCTGAACAAGACGCCTCTGTGTTTTTCGTAAAAATTTCATCAAATACTTTTATTTGAAGGGGTTAACGCCGAAGGACATTAAAGAAGATGGACTCAACACTGGGGACATCCTCCCCATCATATTCAACCGTTAAGCAGTGGGTTTCCGAGTTTAAAAAGGGTCGTGTGAGCACCTCTGATGAGCCTCGCTCAGGACGCCCCATTGAGGTCACAACTCAAGATGTGATCGAAAAAATCCATCAAATAGTGGTGAAAGACCGCAGATTAAAAGTGCGTGAGATAGCTGAGACCTGTAAGATGTCATATGAACGTGTACAAAATATTTTGCACCAACATTTGTGTATGGAAAAGCTCTGTGCAAGATGGGTGCCGCGTTTGCTAACAGTCGACCAAAAATTGATTCGAAAGAACATTTCTGCCGCCAATTTGGCGTTGTATAAGCGTAATCCAAGCGAGTTTTTGCGTCGATTCGTAACCGTTGACGAAACTTGGGTCCACCACTACACTCCTGAAACCAAAGAACAGTCTAAACAGTGGATTGGGCCAGGGGAACCAACTCCAAAGAAGGCAAAAACAATTTTTTCGGCGAACAAGGTTGTGGCTACTGTTTTTTGGGATGCAAGAGGTATTATATACATTGATTACCTTAAAAAGGGTAAAACTATCACTGGTCAATACTACGCAGACTTATTGCAACGTTTGAGCCACGAAGTGAAAATTAAACGACCTCATCTGGCGAAGAAAAAAATCTTGTTTCATCACGATAACGCACCAGCGCACACGTCCATCGTTGCGATGGCTAAAATCAACGATCTGAAGTTTGAATTGATGCCTCACCCTCCCTACTCTCCAGACCTAGCCCCGAGTGACTATTATCTGTTTCCTAACCTCAAAAAATGGCTTGGCGGTAAGAGATTTGCGGAAAATGAAGAAGTAATCGAAGCTGTAAATGGGTATTTTGAGGAGCTTGACGAATCAGTCTATAGAGATGGCATTACTAGACTAGAACACCGCTATGAGAAATGTATCAGCCTTGAATGAGATTATGTTGAGAAATAAAAAAAAATAATTCTTAAAAACGTTGTTTTTCTTGGTCAGGCCGAAAACTTATCAATCCACCCTCGTATATCTATTGATCATATTGTTTCCTGGTTTGCCTAGCTAATGAGAAACCCGTGATGCGGGTTCCTTCCTGGTTATTGGTTCACGTACTGCAAGTTATATTGATATTAGTTAATGATATATAAGAATGAATTTGATAAGATAGGTAAATTGATAACCTTCAATAAACAAAGTAAAACCAAGGAAGAGCTCGTTATTACACTTTTTTTACACAAAGTAACGGCTTCCACCACCGATTTTTGTTCATAATTCGCAAGACGATACGTGGGTACAATTAGGTACTTAATTGATTGTACATCTGGACATTTGGTGTAGAAAGAAACAATATTTAATTTAACAATATACTGTCACAACATAGAATATTATACAAGAAATGTTGGTAATTTGATAAATACACCTAATACTTATCACTAAATACGAATATAAAGCAGCATATATTACAAATATCTAAATATATTCATAATGATTAAACATATATATATTTACATTGCTCAAAGTTAAGTTTTTAACTAAATCACATTAAACATCAATACTTGGTTCTTAGAAAAGCCCAACATTAATCTGAACTAGTGAAATGATAAATACAAATTTTGATTTCTTCAAGTACTCTTAATTATCTATAATTTCCCTAGAATATAAATACAAAAGAACCAACATAATATAAACTCTGCTACATCAGTCTTATCACAAAAAAAGTTCAACAATAAAATGATAGATATATTGTCTTATCGATATCCTAATTATCTTCAATCTCCCAAAAATATCTAATTAGAATGTCTAAGTTGACTTAAATATGTGATGATAAAAATGAATGTACAAGGCATATACAGATTATTAGCAAACATAACATCCGTGCTTAGTGGGTCTATTAAGTAAAATCCTTAAAGTAACGACATTAGTCACCTCCACAGTACAAGTTCTCCATTTGTATATCTTGGCCTATCCTACATACACTTATCACATTGGCTTCTATTATATTTTCAGCCATCCGTCACACATATTCAGATACCACGCTATCGTCTTCCTCTTGTCTGCAGAATGTTAACGAGAGCGTTCTGCAGAGTTTCGTCGCTACTCATGCATACGACGAATCCTTTCCTAAATTGCTCGAAGTACTTGATCGGCTCGTGTTGGACAGTCTGCAATAAAATACAAAAAAGTAAACAATTATATAAAGACTGAATTTCTGAATAATAATAATAATAATAATAATGATAACTAGTAGGTCGGTCAGTATGGTGCGCATGCCGAAGGTATAAGACGGAGTGTGTCAATGTACCGAACGGATCGGCTTATACTTTCGTTAAGCTCACGCCATCTTTCGCGTAAGCCTATGAAGATTAGCCGATAAAGTGCGTTCAAAAACATAAAAAAGACAGCGGCAGACTTATCTAATCTCTTTATGGGCTTATGGGAGGTGACGTATACTACGCTAATTATGTGTTCTTCAAATACAATACAAAAAACTAGAACTGAATGTTATTTCTCCGAAATTTTAACCACTTTCACTATTTGACAAGTTCGGCATACGAACAAAATTCAGTGTTTTGTGGAAAACAGTAAGCACAAATCTAAACTTACACGAACTGCATAGTTCAATTGCTGACAATTCATTGTTTCGTCACACAGTGACAGTTTGTGACCCGCTTTGAAAACGTCACCATGTGGCGATACAATAAGTTGTCCGCAATTTCTTGATTGTACCCTCTGAAATATGCTCAAGAACTCAGGTGATGTCCCACCAACAAGGTAGCTCTGATCTAGCAAACGAGTAGCATTTTCGTCTCAGTGTAAATAAACCAAATTTCGACTACTGGGCTGACTGATTAATGAAAGACCGCTTCAATGGACTAACAATTCAGAGTGACAGGCCTGCACATTTTTGTGAAGAACGACCTGACCGTGAATTCCTCAAGGTTATGAATCAATTCTGCAAATTTTCTACATCCCTGTGCCAACAGAATTAAGCTACAGCTTACACAGCCAGAAATTCAAATAATGCTTTGAGAGAATTTTTCCCAGACGTCTGGTTTGTCTGAGGAATAATGTGGATTGTCTTGTGCGATCCCCAGATTCATGCATCTAGGACTTTTTTCCTTCAGGATACTTGAAGCATCAAGAGTTTAAACATCGCCCTCACACGTTACCAGAGCTAAGGGAGCTGATCTGTTTACAACTTCAGTAATAGTTTCCCAAAAGTGTGTTACTGCTAACTTTCGCCATCACAAACATTCACTGTTATCAAAGCTAGATGGATAAAATGGTATTCACTGTTGAATCCAAAAAAGGAAACAGTTTTGCTCTATATACCTCAATTACTTTATTACATAGTCCAGGCATTTAAGGAGGAAAGTCGGCGATTTATGTATTTTGACGCGCTGATCACGATGGTGTAGTTTAAATTTGGATTAACCCTGTGCTCGAAGAACTATGGCCATTTTTTGAACCCAAAAATTAACATTTTCCAATTTTTTGCGTTCTGAGACAAAACTATGGGTTGTATGAAAAATGTTAGGAACAAAAGTTGTTGGAAAAATGAATACGAGATTTTTGGCTCCGGTCCGAAGTCGATTCGAGGTGATGGGCCCAAGATAGAGCCCATTTAGTGTGTTTTTTAGCATATTGAAAAATTTAGTATATGTCAGAGTTTTCGTTTTTTCATATCCTGTTTTGGTGAAAAGATAGTATTTTTATTTCTGTTTTACTGGTTTTTGGTATGTTGACCTACCTCTTTTTTGGCACCGAAATCGGTCATTTTGAAAAATCCGTATTTTACGAATTTCAGACGAAATACTTATTATGTTATCGATCCAAAACCAAAATCATTCGAAAACATTTTGGTCCAAAGACATAACTTTGGCACCATTTTGAAAATTTTGGACTACCGAAAAATCCAAATTTGTTGAGGTTAGAAAGTTTCACTCGATACAAATTATATTATTATCGACAAAAACCTTGGATCAAATAACAGAGACATACATTAGCTATTTAAGTTTCAAAATAGATTGTATTACAATAAATATTTGTTTATGGAACTTACCTCCTAGAGTCATTGGAGTTTCTGTCACTATTGGAAACTATTTTGTGGGAAGCTAAGAATGTGTTCACTGAATCATCGGAGCTGTACGTGTCATGTTCACTGAAAATAAATAATTACTATTAACGTTGAACAGCATCGTACGATTATTGAGAAAAATTGCTCAATTTCCATCTCCAGTAACTATACATTCTTCATTCATTTTATTCATGATCCTAAATACAAAAATGATGAGAATATTCAGAATGTATTCAAATATCAAAGTTTCCTCTTTGACTGATTTTCGTTCGCAATCTTGATTACTTTCTGCGTCGATACATACGTTTATGAAAGATGAATTCACCACTGCACATCGGAATGAGGTTTTTTTTGGTATACACGCGGAATCATCCACAATGACTGAATGGGAAAAGAGCGAACGATTATGCTTCATCATTGAACTGGTTAAGCGAAGAATACAAAATAAAACGTTTACATTTGGTCAAGAAGAAAGTTTTATTCCATCTAGACATTGCATGGATGCACACCTTTGCAGTTTCGAAGACAAACATTCATGAATTGGGGTCCCACCCACCATATTCACCATATTGTAACGTTTTGGACGTTAACAATTTTATTCAATGATCATTTATTATTCCGTTAACTGTTGTGAAATATTTAATCTTAGGACGAGACAACCTTGATAGCCCAAGCTAAGTATGTCAATGCTGTAGCGGGTCACTGGAGAAACAGAAGATTGACGCAGAGGTCACCCATTTCGCGACATTCAGCAAGAGGTTGAATGCGGATGTAAAGATGGACATCTTGAGTGTAATTGTTGACAAGGTAAGCTCGATAAAAATTAATTTTATTTCGTAGTTATTCTCTAACTTGAAAGTTCATATAGTTGTGGATAGATATTATTTTGATATTTCGATTATTCTAATGACATAATATCAATGTAATATTCGCTATTTAAACTTTCAAATTTTCGTTTATCGAACTTATTCTTGTCACAAGCCAAGATAATTTTTTCTTGTACATATTCGGTTGCATGCAATTAAATGCAAATTATATTTCCTTTTATCGTTACTAACTAATAGTAATAATTTTGTCAGGTTAACTATAGGAATTGTTCATATCGTTTCATTACGTTATTTGATCTGGGTGAACATAAATAAAGCGAAATTTCTCAGTTACTGCTTTATGGGAGTGAACTTTCTGATATTACTTGGACATTCAGAAACGACGATATCACTATTCCGAGTTTCATAACTCTTATTCCAGCATAACTATAACCAGTAAACCAATAACTAATCATTATCTTTCAGATTTCAATATTGCAATTTTATAAATTGTTATGCTACGCTTAACAAATTTCCTGTAGTTCATTTATACTCTTCAAGACTTTAATTCCTTTTCATAATTTGGAATATATATTTTGGCTGGATAACATCAGTTGTGGGATTATTTTGATTCTTCCTGCTGACTCAGTTATTTGTCCCTCGAACTTGAGGCCAAGATACGGCTCGCATTGTCTAGATTTCAGGGTTTAAGAGGTCGAGAGTCGAGACGTCTCCTTCCTTTTTCCCGTTCGTGTTGCAGAAGGAATTCATGACGGAGCACTTAGATTCAGCCCCACAACGCTTATCCAAGTTCCAAGGACGATAACATTGTTTAGTTGGAATAACCACATTTTCATCATCAGCTGTTTGTGATCCCAGTTCAAAATTATTGTTTCAACTATACGTTAACTTTCTTAACTCGAAATTTTGATTCAAAATGTATTTTTCCTTCATAAAATTAAACATGCAATTTCAATTCAATTTAATCTTAATAATAATTATTCTTTGTTAATTTATTGAATTAAGTTTCTTTGTAAACCAAGATAATTTTGTTCTCAATTACAATTGCCTAGAGGAATAAAACCAAATTGTTAAGTTGCAGCTTGTCTTTATTTTCTCTAATATAATCATCAACATTTATACACCTCGTAATGCTAGAAATTTTTGATCGTGGACTGTTTCGTATCTTTTTGGCGCTCAAAAAAGCTGTCCTATTTGATCATGAATCGAAAGATACGTTTCATTACCCTGAGCCCCTGAGGTTAAATATTACCCTGAGCTAGTTGTGGTCATTAGAGACAGAAAAGGTTTCTTCAAATCCTAACAAGATTTCCCCCGTGCGACTTTTTCCTGTTTCCAAACATGAAAAAATAACTCACCGGAAAAAGATTCAAGTCGAACGGGGAGGTCATCGCCGAAACAAATGCCTATTTTCAGGGCCTTCCGAAATCATACATTTTGGAAGACTTGAAAAAGTTGGACAAGCGCTGGATGAAGCGTGTCTATGTTGAAAAATGTTAATGAATCAAGCCAAAATAATGTGTTTTTTCGTGTGTTAAGTAATTTCACTTGATTTGGTTGGTAATTTGAAGGATAGCTTACCTTTCTGAATGGTCCGATATACTATCGCCCAACTCTCCTTGCAACGCTAGCTGAAGATCTTCTATCCGTTTTCGGGCCAATTTCAAGTCTGTGCGGTCACTGACTGCTTCCGCTTCTAGGATTTCGCATTTCTTCTCTAATTCTTTCTTCTTTTGCAGAGCTTCAGATTCTTTCACGAAGCTATTATTTAATTCCTCCTTGATTTCTCTGTAAAAAACACAAGAAATTCAAACCCAGTTGCATGAACAGTACGTATTTGTTTGCTTCAGTATCGTTCACCCTAATTACCAAAAAGTCAATAGTTGGCTACGAATTTATAATTGAAATTTGACAAACATCAAATATGAAAAAAAACTAATTAAAAGGAAGGAAAGTAATATGTTAAACAATGTTGTTGTATGCAATATGAACAAATACCTATTTGGTATTGCTAATACAAAGAAATTGTTGAAAATCATCACTATTTTCAAAACAATAAGTGAACAATTACTAAAATGGAACAACTTATTCCATAATTTCAAAATTTGAAGTATAAATTCATAGCATGCTTTTGACTTTTAATGATTTCCGAAGTAACATTGTTCAACATTAATTCTCTTTAGTTATTTCTTCGAACGAAATTGTAATTTCTCAATTCTGCCAACAGATAAATATTCTTTAGTTATTAGAGTTTACCTTGAATGAAATTGTAATTATCCAATTTTGCCTGTAGATAAAATTTCAGTGGAATTTCGAAGACTCACTCACTCTTAATTAGATCCTTAGAATGATTTAATAACAATTAATTGATGGGCTTGATCATAAGCGGGCACGTGGGGGTGCCCAGGCAAAAGAAAAGCTAATAGTTTTGATTAAGCGAAGGTAGGATATTGAAATTATAACATTTCAGGTACGAGCTTTAAGTAATTAAATGAAATGAATATGTTTCAATACATCTATGAATTTTTGTGTTCCATCTGTGTATAATTTGATTGTTAGAAATTATCTATCTTTCAAAGTTTAGTAAAGCAAACAAAATTATCTAACATTTATTCATCATGTAAACTTTCTATGACACATTGATACAACAAATAAAATATTAAAAAATAATGGAGAAAAAAGTAACGATTAGTTTTATGTAGGTTCACATGTTTACTGCATGGTCGATCCCGGAGCTTAGGTATGAATGTAAAATTGTCAAAATTGTCTTAGTTGCTGACACAGTTTGATAAAAAATAATTTTCAAATTATTATTATTATTTTAGATTCTCGAGATAGTTCATATGTATTTTCTGAAGGAAAAACACTTTTGTACGGTTCAAGAAAGATGAGCGTTGGGAAGCTTTATACAATTATACTTGTTTGTTTATACTCTATTTTCTAACCGCATGCTCAATACAACATAGAGGAGTAGACCAACCGAATGTTCACCTTTTCGAGGCGACGATATTACAATTATCAACTATATATTCCTCCTAATAGCGACATGTCATCGACTAAGGGAAACACAATAACCAATGGCGTGGAATCCCCTAGAGCATTCAGAAAAGTTTGGTTAAATGATTAAAACACGTTATAAGTGATCATTACCAAAATAATTAGTGCATCGTGAACTACTCCGTCTGGGATTCATTATAATATACATTAATATTATAATTAATATGAAGTGAGCGGTAGCGAACGAAGTCTTTCCTAATTTCAGTTCATACGGCACGTTGTTGGTTTCTACATAGCAGCCGAACAGTGACTCCGATTTACTGCATTTTTTTACGTTGCTTACTATGAAATACTTTCTACTTCCAAGGTAGAGCACACTGAGACAAACGTATGCTCGTTCACGTGCACAGAATATTCACATCGCGGTTATATATGCTGACCAGCTTAGAACAAACATGCAATTTTGTTTCAAACATTAACATATTTGATGAAAAGGAAATTTCTACATAGCGGCATCGAGCTCGCGCCACTAGACAGACTACGGCGCGCGCTCTTTATCGTCTTATCTTCATAGGCTTATGCCAAAGACGGCGCGAACATTTCGGCACACTGACACACTCTGTCTTTTCAACTTGGCTCTGATTCCAACAGTTCCTACCCCTCTGGTCCATATTTGTTTCACCTAATTATTTTCAAGATATTCAAAAATAGACAAAATGAATATTATTTCTCGAACTTTGAAATATAAATGAACCCCTCCATGAAAAAAGTGTCTTCTATGCTTTTAGCAAATATATCTGTAGAATAGAAGATATAATATTCATTTATTTAAAATTGTTGATAAACACACATCCATTTCTCCTCTCCAAAGAAGCTTTCTTGGAGGGTTTCACAATTTTCCTTCTAGTGTAAATCATATATACTTTTTCTGTGGAAAGTTATAGGAACCCTACGCCTCCTCAATATTGTTAGACAACTCACCTTATAGTCCTTTGTAGTTTTTTGATCTGATCCTGACCCTGCTGTTCTTTGACTCTAGAGGCTGTTATTTCTGATTGTAATTTTTCAACTGCTTCCTTCAGCCTTGAAATCTGCACTTCCAATCTACTCCTTGTAGTCTGCTCCAAGTCTAATTTAGATTCTAATTCTTTCACTTTCAATTCATTCCTGCAAAAAAAACGTATGATTACGTATCGTTAAATCAATCTCAGTTATAAACAACGTGTCAAATTTTTAAATTCTGTACAGGGTTAGCACGGAAAATATCGACTGAATGTATATTATGATATTAGAACATGGGCAAGCCTTTCTAGAACCTTCGCCTAGGCATGGTCGAGTGCCTCTTAACGCTGCATGTACTAGGAAGGCTTTTAAGCACGAATAGCATACGCTGTTTTTACTTCTCCCACTATTGGTAGTATTACAATCGAACTGAAAAAAATTTAGCATTTTCGTGAAAATATCAGCTTTGGGCATTTCTGAATCAATCTAGACCAGGAGTGCGTAGATAGATGTCAAAGGGGTCGGAATACGTTTGCATTATCGAAAGAAAAATTAATTAAACGCCGGTCACTGTTTCAAAACGCGACGTCGTCAGTCGATGTTCAAACAAGTTTCGACAAGTCGCCTTCAAAGGCATTTGAGTCAGCAACATCCGCCTCTGATTTTGGAGTCACACGAATAATACAGTCAAGCGTAGAATCAATTATATTGCAGCAGACATAAAGTCACAAATAATTAATAAAGTAAAGTAGTTTTTACCATTAGATCTTTGATAGCAGGCATTAAATCTGAAGATATATTTAATTCAATATCTGATTTCATCGAAAAGAATTACTTGGATTGGAATAAGCGATAGATCGAATACATTGTGTTATTTATCGACATGCTTTGGCTTCCAAACATTTGTCACAGGAATTACGCCAGACTTTGAACTCACCTATAAAGTTCATCAACTACATCAAGAGCGGTGTTTTGAACATTCGATTATTTACTTTACTTTTCGAGAATCTCGATTCTGATAAAGTTCTTCTATTCCACACAGAAGTGCGCTGGTTGTCTAACATGGTGGCTAGCCTTTATGAATTGAAGGGAGAGGTCGTCCTCTTTCTTGAGTTCAAATTCTATTTTTTGCAAATTTGCAATGTAGGTTGGCCTATTTGACTCATATATTTGATACCTTGAATCAGCTGAACTTAAAGCTTCAGGGCAAAAACGGCACTTTAATAAGTAACTATGATCATATTCAGGGGTTTATATCAAAGCTTCAACTTTAGAATCAAAAGGTGGCTGCAGAAAATGTATTATCCTTTTCTTGGCTATTCGAAGCAATTAAAAATAAAAAACTGGACGAAGGTTTGAAGGCTGAAATAGAAACATTTGGAAGAACTTGAAGACGAATTTCACCGATACTATCGATACATTATTTCAGAGTCACCAATATGGCAAATGACCAGAAACCCATTTGTTGTTGATGTCTCACAATTACCAGAAAATCAGGAAGAATTCCTATAAATGAAGACTGATTCGACCATGAAAGATGACTTCCATTTCTTTTAATTGGAGAAATTTTGGATCAAACGATTCCTTTTTAATTCGAAAGTTGCCTTTTTTGCTTTACGAACACTTGTTCCCTTACTTATGTGAGACAGATTTTTCAGCTCTGTTTTTAATTAAAAAATAAGCAGAGACATTTTTTTGCCTTCAATACTGACCTGATGATAGCTCTGGCAAAAACTAAACCTGAAATCAACCAAGTGGTATAGACCATGCAAGCTCAAGTATCTCATTAGTAATTATAATAAAACATTTTCATAAAGAAAGCTTTAAATTTAGTTAAAAATATTTTGCATAACATAGAATTAAATAAATAAATGTCGTTGAAATAATGTGCGTTTTTTAGTGATTAAAAAATTGAAGGGTGCATGAAAATATTACTTATAAGCCGGGGAGGTTCGACGAAAAGAAGGTTGGCAAACGCTTATCTAGACTATTTTTGAGATTTATCTACGTGTGTTACATTATGAACTTATTCCTTCTGGTTCGGACCAAATTTTCATTGATGTTCAAAATGGTCGATAAAAGTGGAGAAGCACTATACTTTACTTACCGTTTTGCTAATAAATTGGAAGAAGCATCGCCCATAGACTCGGCAGATTCCAACTTGGAGCTTATCTCAGCCAACTGCTCCTTTAGGTGATTCCTCTCTACCTCCAATTCCGAAACTAAAGATACCTGCTCTTGCAGCGCCATCTGATCCAGAGACATCTGCTGCACCGTGGTCTTGTATCTCTTGAGAACCTCGGCCAATTCTTCTTCGTTCTCTTCGAGTTGCATTTGCAATTCACTTTTCTCTCTCATCAACAAGTTGGCTTTGTCTTCCGCATCCCTCTTTTGTTTATGGGATTCGTCAAGAAGAGCCTGCGTTTCAGCGAGATCGGCCTCGAGCGATTGTTTCGCTTTGACAGCAATCGATCTTGCGCACTCCATATCTTCTAGTTGGTTTCGTAACTGACGGATCACGTTTTTTCCGGGGGTGTCTGCTTTTTGCCTCTCTAATTGAGTTTGGCAATCTCTGAAGAGTGCCTTAGTTTTTCTCAAGTCATTCTTCAATCGTTGGATGGCGGCTTCCTCTCCAGCGCGGTCTTGTCTTTCCGATTCGGTGGCAGACGCCAATCTTCGTTCCAATTCATGCTTTTGACGTAATATCAACGTCCTTTCTTCGTGTTCGTTTTCTAGTTGTGCTTCAAGGGCTAAAATAATATTCAGTATTAATTCGAAAGATAGACCAATAACGGTTGAATTTGAGGATAAATATGAAATAAAATACTATAAAGAAGCTGTTATTGAAACAATGTGGAATAAATCAGCCAAATTAATGTAATATACGTATTACGACACATTCCACGGAAGATAGACCCTTTCAGAGATATCGAGAGCGTAAGTTTTATACACAATGAACCCGGAAAAAAGCAAAGCTCTGCAATTTTAAGTAAAGTATTAAGTTTGGATGGTTTTGTTCACTTGTTTGAAATTAGGATATGTAGTTTTAATAAAAAATAAACTTATTTAATGAAGCCACCGTGTGGTAAAACATGTCACGTTTTGTTTAATTAAAACGAAGTTTGTGAAAATTACGAGTGTATTTTTATTGAAACTATAAACTATTATATAGATTTTTTGTGATTCTGAAACCATTTTTCATACTCAACATTGTGGATTTGATATCGTATGAGAAATTCTTGGAATAATTCAGAAAATATAAAATTATTATGAATAACTATTATGAATTATTATATCATTGATTATAACTTTTAATTATTATTAGAACATATGGCTCTTTACCTTTATTGTGTGACCATGTCATCTGATGTCGAAATTCAAAATTCAAACACACTGCCTCTCGACATGGCCAATTAAAATTTAAAACCAAAGCAGAATTTGTAAAAAAAAAGATAATTGGATACAGAAGCTTTTGATTATTATTATGGAATGTGGCTTTTGAACTTTATGACGTGATCATGCCATCTGATGTCAAATTTCGAAATTCAAACGGACTGCCTCAATTAAAAGTTAAAAACTATGCGAAATTAATAAATAAAATAGATAATGTAAGTAAATATGAATTATTGTATTTTTCCGGGAATCGTTCAGAAATATTGACATTTTTGAAAGAAAAAGTCAACGTTTCCTTGCATTTAGTCATTGCCAGGCATTGTTATAGGAAATATTTATTTTTGTACTGTAAGGAAATATCATTTCATTAGTCATTCATAAACATTGAATATTTCGCCCAGAAACTTGAAAATTCCATCTTGGAACCACGCTCCAAAAAGTATGCCATAGCAACATTTTCTGAGAAAGATCTTGCATTTTCATTCTAAGGATATTCTATGGATTTTTTTGGCAACAAATCCAATGAGGCAGTATTGAGTGCCTCCGTGAGGGAAGGGGGAGTTCCACAAATGGGAGTCATCATCACTCTCTACTTTTGTCTTTTGGAATGTTCGAAAACGAGGAAAACGCCAAAAATAAACTCTTCATGCGACAAGTTTGACACATTTCAATATTGCTTTGTTTCCACAGTTACAAAACAAATACTTCATAACATCCTTTCTATGTGAATAAAATTGATAATGCTTATTTGAAAAATTTAAGAAGTTGATTGGAATAATGTATGTCCTTTGAATAATTTTCGATTTTTGGAAAAATGGTACCTCGTAAAAAAAACATATTCCCGGACATACCAGTCTCCACTTGCGCCTTGATATACAATCTTAAGTCGTCCAGGAATGTTTGGCTTTTCTTCCTAGGTATACATGTACTATTACTTGAGATTATCCCTCTAATTACCTTTAACTTTCTTCTGAGCATTACCACGTACTTCCTCAAGCTCATCCTCTCGTTGTTGCGATTCCTTTTTCGCTTCTTTCCTCATAGACTCTAATGTCATTTCAAGTCTCAGCTTCGCCTGTTCCAAGAGCTGTACCTGACCAGCAAGTTCGTCCAGCTCTTCTTCTTGATCTTGCAATCTCCTCTCGAAATCGATCTTCTGTTTCCGTAGTGCCGTTACTTCTTCTTCTGTTTTGCCGCCGCAAGTGACTTCATCGAATTCTCTTTGTAGAGCGTGAAGTTTTTCTTCTTTCAGTTCTAATTCCAAACGGGTATCCTAGAAATAAAACAACAACAAATTAGAAAAAGATAAAGTTTTTTGAAACTGGAATGAAGGTCCTAATGTCCTAAAGCGATATCCTAAAATGTTCATCATCAACAATAAAGCTACAGAGAAAAGAATTTTGAATGGAAAAAAAATCATTCCTACTTTAGATTGGCAATGACACTCATAAAATTTGAATATGTACAGTTTGCATTAAATCATTAATTCTCAAACAGCTTCGATTGAAGTTCATCAGTCAACAGTCAAAAAAGAAGTCCGCAAATATATCAAAAAATGTCCTCACCTCCAATCGAGTGTAAATACAATGAATGGGAATCTGAATGCAGTTTAGAAGTTACTGCCTTCAGGATGATAAGATTTTAGGATAAGCCCAATGCTTTCCATCCCATACGTTCCAAGAAAAAAAGAATTCAATCTAATAGCTTAAAAAGTTTAAAAACAGACATAAAAAGTATGACTTTCACCATCACATATTTAACTGCATTTTTGGTGCAATAGTTTGTCCCATGACCTAAAGCGTACCTTACACGGTCAATATTATTAAAGCAATATCGATATTGATCAATATATGCAACGTGTAAGGAGTATATTGAAACAATAATATTGATGGCAATAATATTGAAGAAAATAAAATCAGTTCGATTTTTATTGAAATATATTAAATATATTGAGGCGGCGTCAATATTATTGACACATGTGAGGAGTATATTGCCATATTATGCAATAAAACGTTAGTCATGCTCAAGACGCGGTAGGGGTTGTTTCTATTTCTTGTACTATTAGGAGTGTTTTATTTATTTAAGAGTTGTTTGTGTGTTTTTTCCTAAATTCAAGTACCGAAAACCAAATAATTTATTATTTGTGTTGAGGAATTGACCCGATCCTTAAAGAACTCAAATATTATTAGCGATCACGTAAATTACCACGATTCGAAATAAATCCACCACCTGTGTCGACCGACCGTGCTACAGATACTAAAGAACTATTAACTTATTTCGGCTAGTTTCTTATTGCGGGTCAACGTTCCAAACTTCACTACTTGGCGTCTAAGTTTTTTTTTAGAGCATCTGTTAGATGTAAACAACTGTATCACGCGAATAGATATCCTGATTTGAATTGTATTATAAACTTCCGATTATTTAATTGTTGCGAATTATCCCGACTAGTAAAGCAATTTTATGAAATTGTTGTTCATTTAGAGTAGGTGTAAATATTTGTTTTCTTTTGTACATATATTTTCGATAATCCATCATTTCCTTTAATAAACTGTATATATATGAACATCTGTGTTTTACTGGTGAGGAATCAATCAATTCATATCGGTCAGATTTCATTCAACGGGAAATATACGACCCTGGATCACTCATCCCGGTGGTGATAACTTTCTACTTTTCCGTGTAACAAGAAAACATATCTTTTCCCGAGAAAGGCGGTCACACTTCAAGTCGATCCGCCTTTCTCATAATGGTATCCTGCTTTATTATAAATGGCGAAACCAATGCAACTAGGTGTTGAAACAGTTCATCCATTCTTAAAAAATTCTTGTAGTCATCTGGCTCACTGTTGAGTCCTCAAAGCAATTCCTCATATCCATGACTCGTACGTCTATTTAGCCAGCTTTTTGTCCACACTGTTCTTTGCCTTCCTCTTTTCCTCTTCTTGAGGACCAAAGCAGACGCGATTTGAACCGGTAGATACATCCTCCCTGACTGCACAATTGAAACTGACACTTTATTGATCAATATTATTGGATCGTGTGAGGGCTACCGTTTTTTCACCAACACTTCGTCAATAATATTGCTTCAACAATATTGACCGTGTAAGGTACGCTTAATACAATATATTGAACCAATATTCGGATTTCATGTGATTTATTGTTTCTCATAATGAACGAGGGAACAGCTAGTTTGCACACTCAAAATCTGTAATCTGGAGTGAGTTTAGGGATAGGTCTTGTAAGTCATCATCAGGGAGGTTCAACTGCATCCATAGACAATGATTATTGTTTATTGTTTTCAACTAATATCAGTATAACTAGTCATCTATAGGATGATAATTCAACCAGCCGATAATTTGAAACAGTTTCCTTCTTCATTTAGAACATAGTGCACAGTTTTGCTAGATGTAACTGAAACACTGCAGACAGTCTGTGAATGAAGTGGTTTTCAAACAAACTACAGAATGTTTTTGAAACTATATGTAAAAGGTAAATACCACACACACATTCAGTCACTCACTCATTGGCTGATTCACCCATTCTTCACGAAATCTCTTAAACTGTAATGCGGACCGACTTGAAACTTGGCAGATATATTCTTAATAAGACGTAGGCGCCCTCTAAAAATTCAATCCAAAACGGGGTGAAAGCGTTTAACATATTCTGAAGTTTTTGACAACTACTATAATCACGTACAATTTACATAACAGTCAGATCAATAGACTGATATTATAACAGTTCAGACTATCTATGCTATGACGAACAACACATAACCCATAAGCAAGACAGGTAACGTTTACATGACAGACAGCTGATACATTGAAAGTCACATGATGTCCGTGACAGACCATTCCATAACATAGATATCCGTGTGAATTCAAATAAATTTTCTCATAGAATAGAATATAATTTTACGATTTTCCACGCCTTTTCTTTCTACTCATTTGAAATATGCATTAAATATATGTAATTTGGGGGATAACTCGCCGCGGCGGAGCCGACATATTTATACGGGGATTAACATTTTCCGTGAGCGTAACCTGCAGACAACAGCTACTAGCACAAAGACACTCAATTTTAGGCCACGTTTGTCCATTTCTATACTCATATCTGACTTAATGGCTGAATATCTGTTCTATGATTCACAGAATTGGAGTCAAGTTTTATGTGAATCATCTCCAGAATAGATCTTTTATAATGATTCGTTTAATTATTATAATATTACCTATTTCAAAATGGTCGTTAATAAGTGTAGCTATATTTATTGAAAATGAAAGTTTGTATATAAACTTTCCAAAATAGTTCGGATCGGATGCAATGGCATGAATAAAAATTGGTATCAATAGTTGACAATAATATAAAACTAGTCATTCATATTAATTGAGGTTAATTAGTTACACATCTAATAAAGATTATAGTGTATCGTTTTAAACTTCCTGCTGATCTCCAGACGAGATAACTTCGATATGATAAAACATGTTGGTTTGAAAGTTCCCACTAATGTCCATATGAGATTCCTCAGTAATGTTTTTCAACTTAATTAACAAAAATGAATATTCAAAGCACCATCAAAATACACTACATCCGTATTCAAATTGGTTTCAGATCACATTATTTGATTAGACACAGCAAACAGTTTCAACAAAAAACGATCTCGTTTTTATTTCAGGTTTCCGATTCAGAACGTACGTTATTCTCAAAACATATAATGCGAAATTTGATATGGTATTATTATTAAGCTGCGGATAAATTAGGTTTATGGATTTTTATTAAGTTTATATTGAAGTATTTTATGTATTATCTTGACGTCATCACTGTTATTTTTACCAATTTCTATGATTCTATTTAATTCTAAATGCAATTTACCTTTACTCAATAGTTGTATGGTTCTAACTTGTGTGACTGCGGGTGTATGAGGATATCTGTATGATAAATAGTGAAGGAATGATAATTATTTATACGCAAAATGGCTAGATCTAAAAAGTTTGAGTTGGTGTTTTCTATATTATTTATTATATATAAATTCTCGGGAAATAGGTCGCAATAACACTTACGCTTTATATTTTTCTTGTCTTTACGTACGTTTCGGTCTCACGACCATCATCAGAAGACTCATTATGTCTAAAACTTGATTACTTAAAACTAATTGTATTACACAAAGCGTCCTAATCGCACCAATTTCAATTAAAATGCCCACGTCGCCGAAACGAACAGGAACACGAATAAACTAAATTGTAAACCTCAATGCTATAGCACAATTATCAAAAATCCACTGCTGAGAAGAATTCTTAATAAATGCGTATTCATGTCGACACAGTAAGTGATCGAATAGAGACGAGACTAATAAAAGTTTGTATAGATATGACTTAGATTTTGAGTATCTGTCCTATCAAACCAGATGTTAGATTCACGAGCTAATAGAAAAAGGATTGCCAGTGACTAGCAGATTTGGAGTCAATCATAGGACAGATACTCAAAATCTAAGTCATATCTATACAAACTTTTATTAGTCTCGTCTCTAGTCGATCACTTACTATGTCGACATGAATATGCATTTATTAAGAATTCTTCTTAGCGGTGGATTTTTGATAATTGTACTATAGCATTGAGGTTTACAATTTCGTTTATTCGTGTTTCTGTTCGTTTCGGCGACGTGGGCATTTTAATTGAAATTGGTGGGATTAGGACGCTTTGTGTAATACAATTAGTTTTAAGTAATCAAGTTTTAGACATAATAAGTCTTCTGATGATAGTCGTGAGACCGAAACGTACGAAAAATATAAAGCATAAGTGTTATTGTGACCTATTTTCCGAGAATTTATATATTATTAATACCTGGGTCAAGAATCTTTATCACAATGTTGATGTTTTCTATCTCTAAGGTGAATATATAATAAAGATTCTTGACCCAGGTATGAATTATATATAAATTCTCGGGAAATAGGTCTTATTAACACTTATGCTCTTATTTTCTCGTTTTTACGTACGTTTCGGTCTCACGACCATCATCAGAAGACTTATTATTTCTAAAACTGGATTACTTAAAACTAATTGTATTGCACAAAGCGTCCTTATCGCACCAATTCAAATTAAAATTCACACGTGGCCGAAACGAACAGAAACACAAATAATCGAAATTTTAACACATCAATGTTATAAGTATAATATATCAAGAATCCACTGTTATGCAGTACTCTTAATAAATGCGAGTTCATGTCAAGAAAGTTTATGAACGACTAGAAACGAGAACATTAGGTTCAAGCATCCACTTTCAAACCAGATGTTAGATTTACGAGCTAATAGAAAAAGGTTCGTCAGTTATTGGATATATACTATCGACATTCTACCTAAAATATACTTTTAACATTATAAAAACCCATGTAGGAATTTGCAAGAGTTTTAATTGATTAAGTTGATATAAATCTGACTTAGTGTCTGAATATCTGTCCTATGATTTACAGATTTGGAGTTACGTTTTATGTGAATCATCTCCAGAATAGATCTTTTATAATAATTGGTTTCCTTAGTTAAAATATTAACATTTTTGTAATCGAATTGATGGTTATAGTCAAAGTAGTGTTTAGCAAGGGCAAGTTTTTGTTTCTTGTGCTATACTTATGACCATACATTCTTTTTTTTTAAATATTGTTTAGAGATTCCAGTATAAGTCCCATCGCAATTTGAACAATTTAATTTGTATACTGTGTAGGTTTGTTTATCTTTAGGTATCAAAGGTTTTAGGTTTGAGAAATATTTTCCAACACCGATAGTAGGGTTATGCGCGACATTTATATCATACTTTTTCAAACATTTCTTAATTTTCTCTGAGGTCTCCGGAATGTATGGTAATGTTATAAAATTGTCTGTATTACCTTTTATGTTATTTACATATGAAGATCCATTACAGATCTTGTTTATTCTTTCTTTAACGATAGGATTGGAAAATCATCATGCCTAATGTTCATATCTAGGAAATGTATGTTTTGTTCACTTCTATTTCACAAGTAAATTGAAGTTTACAGTGGAAATTGTTAAATTTATTAATCACGTACTGAATATTATCATGGGGAACACACATGAGGCAATCATCTATAAACCGTTTGAAAAATACGGGTTTTTATTATTTTAATTGAGATTGGTGCGATAAGAACGCTTTATGTAACACAATTAGTTTTAAGTAATCCAGTTTTAGACATAATAAGTCTTCTGATGATGGTCGTGAGACCGAAACGTACGTAAAGACAAGAAAATAAAAGCATAAGTGTTAATGTGACCTATTTCCCGAGAATTTATATGAAATCTATGGTGAATTATATATTTGGAGGTAAGTTATTAATATAGGTAAGAAATGAATTTATTTGCCGGTACTATCTATAAAGCAAGAGATAATGTCGTCAACAAAGCGATACCAATATACAAAATGTGTTGGTATTTCGAATTGACTATTTGATTTTGTAAGTAATTCATAAATATATCTTCCAGTAAAGGAGATAATGGCGAACTCATTGGGAGCCCGGTGTGCTGTTTGTAATGTTTATTGTTAATCATCAAGTAATTTTGGTCTATGCAAAGTGAGATTAAACTTAATATTTCCTGTGCTATTATCAGCAATGTATTATCGCTAATTAACAGTTCTTCAATCAGACTAATGGTCGGCCGTGTGGAAATACTTGGAATGAGGTTTTCGACATCAAATGATGCATGTTAGGTATTTGTCTTTAGTACTATATTTTTAATTTTTTCTATTAACTTGAATTGATTTTTATACTGTATTTAGGGCTAAAGTTTGTATATTTTGCTATCATGTTGACTAATGTTCTCGCTTGTCTTGACAGGGGGCATTGATATCTGAACAAACGGTTCTGTATATATTATGTTTGTAAATTTTTAATGAGCCATGAAGAAAAGGTGATTGAGATATTTCCATGGTCGGTGTTCATCAGAAATCTCGTCTATTGTTTCACCACAAGAGATTTTAGATAGGCGGAATAGACGAGCTCAAACTAGTCACAAATTCATTGTCAAGCGCGAGACCTGCCGAACTTTTAACTACCAAAAATGTGTCTATCGAACAGAGAAGATGTGGAACTATTTGTCTAGTGAGGTCTTTCCCTATGACTATAACCTCCAAAAAATTCGAAAGCCTATCTCATCTCCCTGTCCTGCAGTACTGTTCACATGTTTGGAGTTCGGTTACCAAACATACGCTGAAGCTCTTGGATTCTATCCAGAAGAGAGCTATTCGTCTGATTGATGATCTCTCCATTTCCTATACATATTTCCATGGTCGGTGTTCATCAGAAATCTCGCTGGTTATTCCACCGCGAGAGATTCCAGACAGGCGGACTGGAGACCTCATCATTGTCAAGCTCGAGACATGCCGAATTTCTTCCTACCAAACTTCATTTTTCAATCGCACAACGAAGATGTGGAACTCTCTCCCTAGTGAGATTTTTCCCTATGGCTATAACCTCCAAACTTCCAAGAAAAATTCGATAGCCTATCTCCCCTCTCTGCCCTGGATTACTGACCACATGTTTGGAGTTCGTGGCTGAAGCTCTTGGATTCTGTCCAGAAGAGAGCTATTCGTCTGTATGATGCCACACTTGTTCATTTACCTCTCTAGAACATCGTTAAAAGGTGGGAGATTTCCTCCTTTTCTATAGATATTTCTATGGTCGGTGTTCATCAGAAACCTATCTGTTGTTCCACCGCGAGAGATTCTCGACAGGCGGACTAGACGAGCTCAAACTAGTCACCTCTTCATTGTCGAGTTCGAGACTTGCAGAACTTCTTCCTACCAGACTTCATTTTTCTATAGAACAGCAAAGTTGTGGAACTATTTACCTAGAGTGAGGTCTTTTCCTATAACCTCCAAGCTTTCAAGAAAATTCGAATTAAAAAAAACGAGATTTCTTCTATTCGGTGAACATATATTTGATGTTTTGAGAGAGAGAGAGGGAAAGAGAGAGAGAGAATTTTTTTAATATTTGGAGTGAGAGTCTGGAATTTTGTTGAGTCTAAAAATTGATCAATTTTTTCCTAAATATGTGTGTTTATTTATTTATTGCAATTGTTGCATTACCTTTATCAGCTTTAGTGAACACTATATTATTTTCATCTGTCTTTGCATTAAATAATTTAGTAATTTTAATTTCTGGATTCAAAAATTTGCTGGGATCTTAATTTAGTAAAATTTATCAGTATATCTTGCTTGCAAAATTCTTTATTTTTAATGCGAAGGTTTTCAAAGCGTTTCACATTAGGCTTGAAGGTGACATTATACTGGGATATCAAAAAGTATCTTGGTCAAGGGTGGTTGTGGAATCTAAAACGTATGTCTTAGTTTACGTTTGAAATAATTATGTCACTGTCACACTGACATCATCAATAACCTACAAATTTCATACCTATTTATTTCAGTTGTAAAACAATAATGAATACAAATTAATATAGTAATAAAAATTGCAGAAATGTTAACTTTGAACCTTTTAAAAGGTCGGGATAGCCACAAACCGGGTCGAAAACGGTTTTAAAATAGTTAATTTTCGATAAATGGAATGACGTTCACGTGAGGAGCCCGTAGCTCGCGAGTTGGAAAAGTGCAAAAGTTAGGAACACAGAACTTCTTTACGAGGGCTTTTTGCGTACCGTTTTCGTTCCATGTAGTTAGATTTAGTCGCGATACGCACCCGACGGCCCTTCTTTTTTCCAAAAATTCCGTTTAAGTAGGAAAATTTAATTGGAATAGAAGCAGGTACTCTCAGGTCTCAACTGACGCGTAGCGAGCTTCTCGAGGGAAACGTCAAAATGATTTCGTTCGTAGCTAATTACATAGGACGTCTACGTCTGGCGTTCATGCAATTATGTTTTTAGATAATTCGAACCTTCTAATTTCGATAGGCCAAGTGAAAATCCCGGAGTCTGAATCGCTAGAGACTTCTGAGTGTTATAACATTCGTATAAAATTGCGAAATTTCGCACTTTTAGAAACTTCAAATTAATTATCTTGACACAAGTAAAGAGGACGTTTTAGATTCCACAACCACCCTTGACCAAGATACTTTTTGATGTCCTGGTATTTGAGGCATCTGTTAAGTAAATTAATTTCAGACTGAATGAAGGTTGCATCGGATAGGTTGACAAATCTACTGTGGTAATTAAATTTTTGGTTGTCTACTAGAAGAATGTTTGGTTTTATATTATTTGTGATAATAACTCCATGTTTAGTTTCGTTTTTGACTACATTTTTCAACTTTCCCTTCTATTTGAAGAATTGATTACGTTCTATTGATGAGATTATTTTGCTTATAATATTATCAATCAAAACATCAAATTCTATATTATGGAGTGAAAAGGTGAGTGAATTTAGTACCTTTACATAGTGGCAAAGAATGTTTCTTCTTCGGTAGAAGTCCTTCAGTTCTTCATTTAACCAAAACGATTCAGCTCAAGGACTTCTACCGGAAAAGAAAACCTATGACGGTTTTCTACTCTCAATTGTTTGACGCCACCGATGCTTATGAAAGTATGGGAAGGTTTAGGGAATGGACCAAAATTAATTTTTCACCCCTTCTCGTAGGGAAAATTTTGTAATTTGTGATTACCCCAGTAATGGAAAGAGTAATGATATCTAACCAAAAAGGGCCCACTACTCATTTACCAGACTTATTTTTCGGTCTAAAAAACATGTTATCGAACAGTTTCTGCAAATAACTCGGCATATTACATTCAATCGAAAAAAGTGTCGTGACAAAAATTGAAGGCAGCGAACAAACAAACATCTATCTCTGTAGGATTAATATTGAATGAGTTATAGCTCGGTGAAGGTTGCGCCCTGTTCACAGAAAACGGTATGAAAAAGCATTTCAAGTTGAATAACTGCGATTAGGAAGCTCGTTCATCAAATTGAGCAAGGCTAACATTATATTAAAAATAATCAATGTAATGCAATTTAATCACTATTATTATTAGTGGTCATCGGTTATCAACAAGAATATCCAGGTTAAGCTAATGATTTAATGATTCGATCAGTAAATCACAAAAACACATATGGCTTTGGGCTAGTATTCTATTATTTACAGATATAAGAATGAGAGAAAGTATGGCAATCTTACATTCCACAAACAGTGGTAAAAGCAAATGACTTTATTTAATAACAATGGTTTACAATAGCGTAGATGATCGACGAAAATTTAATTATCCATCACAATCGAACTGAAAAGAGACTTTCCAAATGTACTACTTATTAAATTGGAAGAATTGATGAAGCCAACGGATGAAATATCATAAGGCACATGATTCAAAATAAATTCATAACTTTCTTTACTACGATCGTAAACTAAATCGTGAACAGCTACATTTTGCACATAATATCGTATTGCATTTGTTGCATAGCAACTGATGCAATATGAACCATTATTATATAGGGGCGGTTCGTTGTGGCTAATGCGACGGCGGCTTTGTGAATGTGCCACTAGCGACGGTATATTTGAATTTCATCAGTATTTCTGACATTCTGTTTATAATAAATTAGAATATTAAACGTGAGTAGTATTATTATTTATCATTATTAATTGAGGGGCGTTGCGGTCTTAAATGCCTAGCCCGAAGCCCTAAGCACCCCGTGTCACGTGTCACCTAGTGGAGCGGGTTCGACCATCGAGTGTTCACCAGGACACCAAAGGACAGTTCACAAACGAAAGTGTTCATCATGCTCCTCCGGGTTGAAGATTGACGTGTCACCTAGTGAGTGTTCACCATGCTCCTAAGGTCAACGATTCCTAAAGGTTAACACCATCTTGGTGATACATTATTCAAACGTCGTTTTTGGGCGATCCTCACCTGACTTCAGAGGTAGGCGCGATAGGCTCCAACTCCAGAGTGTTCACCGGGTGCTCGAGGTGGACAAAAAGCCACCTACTCAACTACCAGTCGGGACCGGCTGGGTAGACAACAGACCTTCTTGTCTAAGATAATTCTTAGATATTTAGCGAGGTCGCTGATTTTAATCACCTGACCAGCTATGTGGTAGCACCTAGGATGAGCTTTCTCAGATGCTCCAGAACTCATTTGGTCATCCCGAGCTCTGTTCTTTTCCATCACACCACCCGAGGCATGTATCAACCGCGGTTTGAGGATGGATTCGAAGATCCCCATTATGTTGTTAGGGCTGAGGTCCCAATTGTAGCCAACTGACCTTCTGCACAACCAGAAGGCTGCAGTGAATTTTTAGCACTGTTGTTCTAGTTGTAGTTTCCATAAGTTTCTTGTCTAAGATAACTCTTACATATTTAGCGTGGTCGCTGATTTTAATCACCTAACCTGCTATGTGGTAGCACCTAGGATGAGCTTTCTCAGATGCTCCAGAACTCATTTGGTCATCCCGAGCTCTGTTTTTTTTCCATCACACCACCCGAGGCATGTATCCACCTCGATTTAAGGATGGCTTCGAAGATCCCCATTATGTTATTTGGGCTGAGGTCCCAATTTGTAGCCAACAGACCTTCTGCACAACCAGAAGACTGCAGTGAATTTTTCGCACTATTGTTCTAGTTGTAGTTTCCATTGGAGTTTCTTGTCTAAGATAACTCTTAGATATTTAGCGTGGTCGCTGATTTTAATCACCTGACCTGCTATGTGGTAGCACCTAGGATGAGCTTTCTCAGATGCTCCAGAACTGATTTGGTTGTCCTGTGATCTGTTCTTTTCCACCACACCCCCAAGGCATATATGAATACATCAACCTGGGTGTAAGAATGGCTTCGAAGATCCCATTATGTTGTTTGAGCTAAGGCCCCAATTGTGGCCAATAGACCTTCTGATCAACCAAAAGGCCGCAGTAAATTGTTGGCACTGTTGTTCTAGTCGTAGTTTCCATAGAAGTTTCTGGCCTAAGATAACTCCTAGATATTTTGCTTAGTCGCTGACCTCCATGGTCAGTTCTCTGGTAAGTACTGTATTCTAATTTCTAGTGAAAACCACAATTTAGTAGTTAAATAGTAGAAGATAGTAACTCGCTAAAATGGCAATTTTGCACTTCTATAGATTGCAGCCGTCGCATTTGGTTCGTGCTTTCACTCATATGCAAAATGAGCCTCATTTAGTGCTTTTTGCACACTATGCTATTTTGTGGTAACGGCAATAGTATTTTGTTCTAACGCACATCTTTTCCATACTATATTATCCAATCACGCGATTCAAAATATGAAATTTAGCCTATTTAGATAATATAATGACTCTAAATTAGCAAGTCTGTACTATTTCCTTCCGTTGATTTGTGACTAAAACAAATAAAATATAACAACTTTGCTACCACGTTTATTAAAGTTATGAAACTTATGGAAAAAATCGATATTACTATCAACAGTCGAATAAACATACTGTTTGTTATATAACAAGGCAATGTTGAGTCATTAGTTAAGTACTTACCGCCAATGCGCCTTCTACCGAATACTTCTCAGCGATGACGACTTCTTTCTCTCTAGAAATTCGTTCTTTGGCGTTCTTCTCCTTCTTCAGTTCGTCGTGGAGCATTTGAGATTCAGAATCGAACCTCCTTTGTTTCTTCTCCAAAAGGTTGTTTCTGGCACTTTGTTCTTCCAGGAGTAATTTCAAATCGTTCATTTCACCATTCAACTTCTGCACCTTACATTTCCATTGGCCAACGACTTGTCTTTGTTCTTCCGCTTCCTCATAAGCGTCGGATAACTGCAAACGAAATTGATGATCAGATCGACTGAAGAACAACTACATCTCTAAGACAATTCCAAGTGGAATTAGATATAATTCGCTACATTTTCTGGTGTCAGCAAGGTTAGAACTTGCAAGACTTCACATGTTTATTTGCCAGTTGCATGCGGTGAAGCATGTACGAAAGTGATAATTAGGATTACTCTAGCGGAACAATTAAGAAGTAATAAAATTTGAACCACTCAACCATCACAAACAAATGATTCCTGTTGATCGTATCGATTTAAAATTTTACAGATCACTTTAAAAGTGGTGAAAATAGGAACTGTTGGGAGTGGTATTTCTGACATTCATGTTCATTTTTTTTAATGAAATTATTGTATTTTATTGAACCGTGAGGACAACCGTGTTTTTTTGGTTGTAAATATTGATCACACCAATATATTTAACCTGCAGATGTGACGTTACGATCTATTCTGTCTTTATTCTGTGGAAGAAGTCCTAGACTTTTAATTCTGTGATACATTTTGATGGTTCATGTGACAACAATTGTCAGTATAAAAGAAGGTTATATTAAACCTGATGAGGTTAACGATCTAAAACTACTATATTATATCTCAGAATAATTATGTCTAATGTATAACGATTTATAAGAAGAAAGAAGGATTTGATTTCCTGTGTTAGGAAGAGATCAAGGACTTATTAACTATGAGAAAATGTTGGAGTGAACTTAACCATTGTTTTCTTACGATAAAATATTATATTTTCCATAGTTCTGTATTTTTACCTTAAACACACGTTCATGCGTAGATCTTTTATCTACTAATTATTGGTATTACTTTGAAAATTTAATACCATTTATTGGAATAATGCGATTCAGAAAGTATGTTATATTCGACGATATTTGGGAATTACAATATTTGTGTAAGATTTTCTAATATTTTCCTCCCAAACCTTCTCACCTGATAAAACTTGAAATAAACTTCATCTTCATAACACTAGAAACCCCGCCTACAAGTCCATATACTTACTGTTTCTGTGTTTGTATTGTGTTCATTTGTGTTGGAATAATACTGATTCAACCTGAATGGAAAAGAAGTGGTAAACCAATGTTGGTTGTAAACAGTATTCCTATACATTCTGGTACCAATTAGGAACAAACAAAGAGGAAAAAAGAAATTTGGAGCAAGAAGTAAAAAAAGTTAGATTAAGACAGGTTGGGTTGGGTTAAAGATCTCAAAAAGGAAAAACTAAATAAGATTAGGTGAGATTAAAGGTTCCAAAAAGAGTTTTTCGAGCTGTTGAAATGCTTTTTACATAGGCTTTTTCTAAACAATTAAAAAATGTTTAGCTTTGTTGGAGACGTTTCCGAAAATGGGAGGGTTGTAGTTGGACTAGTTGGTAACTATAGTTGGGAAGTGTTCATTATTCAAAAATGTGTAGGATGATACAATTTCAACAGGAAAAAAATTAGTGATATTGTGATAAGAATTGGAAAGCTGTGGAAAGGAAAGTCGTAGATCAATTAATGGACAAACCGGCAAAAATTATCAATTCAACACTGGAACAAATGTCATACCCAGCATGACTGAAAAAGTATTTGGTGAAATATTTTATACAAATATATTATTACGGCAGATGTACTTACACCTTTATAGACATAGGTAAGAAAGTAGGAAAGGCTAAGGCTAAGAGTAGCCAGGTAGTTCAGTGGTAAAAGCATCGATCTTCTAATCACTGAGGCTCCCGGTCGAGTGTTCGAATCTCAGCGATGGCAGAATTTTTCCGATGGCCTTAGAAAATGGTGAGGCAAGATACAATGGGCAGTTAGGGTTAGGTGTTATCGAGACTTCCCTAGTTGCAGAATCGAGTCTTCCCTAGTTGCAGAATCGAGTCTACCCCACGAGGTGGAGTGTTTAGTGGGTATATCTGAGGTGATTAAATTCGGACACAAGAACTCCTACCCTACCTTGTGTGATGTCAAAGGCCCATAAGGTACGCAAACAGGGTTTCAACCACCTCCCAACAAAAAAAAAGGCTAAGAGAAAATCATTTGAAAGGTGGAGGAATATAAGTTCGGTATGCTGAGGTTCGGTTTGGAGTTTTATTTACTGCACATTTATTTATAATCAAATATTTCCATCATCTTTAGTTTGAAATTTACATAAGCCGTAAAGTAGTGTGTAATGTGTTAGGTTTTTACCATTGACTATAAACTGACATTGACACATTTGTTTACATGGAAATGTGAGTCGTCAACTCTTCACATTCTGAGTGGAGAGTATGAAATACACTTCCGGTTAAAACTGAAAGCAAACAATGTCCCAACACAAAACCCTTCACTTGCCCGCAAGCTCACGATTTTGGCCGCGAACACTGCTTAAGTGAAGTATAGCCGATGTCGATGGTTTTAACTATCAGATGGGTTGGTTCTGTCGTGGTATTCCATACAAGCAATCAATACGCTTCATTAAAATTCCGCTACTGGTTCCTCCTCTAACCAGTACCCAGCGTTATATTCCATGCAAGAGAGCAAAAATGTAACAGATGAGGTTTTTTTGTTGTTGTTGTGAGGTGATTGAAACCCTTTATGGGCACCTTATGGGCTGTAACATCCCACAAGGTAGTTTGGAAGTTCCTAAGTCAGAATTTGATCATCTCAGATATACCCACTAAACACTCCACTTCGTGTGGTAGGCTCGATTTTGCAACCAAGACAGTCTCGATGACACTAAGGCCTGACGGCTCATTGTGTCTTGCCTCACCACTTTCTCAGTTCATCGGAAAAATTCCGCCATCGCTGAGATTTGAACCCGCGACGCGAAGTCGAGGCTGATAGCCACCTTTTGGAGTATTTGTTTCAGTCACTCGGCGCAGTTTTTTTTTATGCCAGTGCTGCGTATGTGAATATGTTTCTTATCACCGTACAACCATTGCATCAAATCCATCATCAGTTCTCAGGTTATTAGAACCATTCTGTGGCAGGTACATAGTGCCCTTGTAAAGGTTGACCCCAGAGTTATACCCTAGGTATTTAACCCCCTTCTCTATCTTAAGGAATGTCTCATAAAGGACCTGCCAACCCACGTTAACGTTTTCCCGCCTGCTTGTGAACGCTAGGACTGATGTTTTGCCTATCGCGTATCCTTATGTCTACACACCCAGCTTATCAAGAACTTAGGGAAGTTTGTCCGCCAAAAGACACCGAAGTACCGGGGATAAGACGCACTTTGCGGACCGCCACCCAAGAGTAGGGCCTTTGCGGTCACCCCATTAAGAGTGACTTTTTGAGGACTTATTGTTTATTTATTACAGTTGAGCTATATGGATACGCTGGAGGTAATTGAGCATTGTGGATATAACGTAGACTGGTTGATAATTATGCCTCCCTTTAAGCGATAACTACGAGCCGCCACTGATGTGCCCACATTAGTGTCATCTGAGTGAATTGATTCACTTATTAGATATGTATATGTAATTGATATTTGGCTACTTTGAATATTGATTTTGTGATTAATTCTTTAATCATTTGCTGTAATTGATATTTATTCACCAATAATAGGCGAGAGATAGTTTGTTCTGGTTTGTTTTATGTATACTACCTTTCAAATTTGTAACAATTTTGTCTCTATTTATAAGTAATCACTTTGATCCAAATAACAAGGAAATTTGATTTACTCACATATTCCATGTCAAATTAGGTAAATTTATTTGTTTCATACACAACTTCCTGTTAAGAACGTAACACATCTAATACAGGTCGAGAACTAATATCGCGGGTGACTTATAATTCGTTATCATGCATCTACAATCTATATAATTTGTGAATTACAAAAGTAGAACTTAATGTAACGTATATTTCAACCTTCATGATACGCTCAGATGTTGACATATATTGAAAATAATATGAACATAATTATCAAATAGTGTAGTTTGATTCTCACTATTCATAAATATTTAAGATATTTAGCAAATATACAACGTGATCAGTTAAGGACGGCTCTTGGCTATATCTCATAAACTACAGGGAAAAGAAATGTGGAAAAAAAATTCATTATTAAAGTAGCCATGAGAAAGTCCTGGAAATTATTTTCAAGTTCAGCACTTCGCCGGAAGGAGGCGCATTAAGGTATATCTTTATTAACATCATTAGAAAGGTCAAGAGAATTTTGCATCATTTTGGTTCGAAGCTCATTGGCGTAACGACCTTGATAAGAATGGGGGAAGCTATTGAAAGTGTAATCATTTAAATCGATGGTTGGCGAAACGTCGGCATCAATTCGTACTATTGTGACGCTAAATCACTTCATTGCACTGGAGGTCATGAATTAAATCAAAAGAAGTACGCTCTTGTGTTCTGTTAACAGATAAATTCCGATGAACAAAATCTAACATAAGAAAATCTAACATTGTTTATCAAAATTTATTATACCTGACTCTCTGGAAATGCCTTTAATAAATGAAGAAGCTTACGATATGTTGGCAGTATTTTTCCAGTGCTTTGAAAATACAATATTAGCATCCCGGCAATATTCGCTACAGTATCCTAATAGGAGGCAGCATTCCAAAAGAGTTTTCTGCGTCTAGCTCGACGTCTTCAGCAGCACGATTGCGTTCTACCACTTCCAACTTTGCAAAGAAATCGAAGGGTACGAGTTGAGGAAAATATTATGAATGTCTTGGCTTATGTACATAATGATTCCCCAAGCCCTCTAACAGCTGAAGATTTCGACAACCGATTAAACTTTTGTAATTGGCTCAAAAATATGGCGGCCCAAAGTGAACAAATTCTGTGGACCGATGAGGCACCTTCTGTGACTTATCTGTCAACAGAAAACAAACACAAGAGCTTACTTGACAAGTTTTTTTGATTGAATTCATGGCTTACTACTGACACAGATACTAACGGGACATGGACCATTTAACTATCATCTCCAGAAAATGAATCTAAGGGATTTCACCCTTGTGAAGGTGGCGCAATCGAGACGATAGGTAACACTGATTCCCCAAGGCTCAGAGAACTCTCCGTACAGCTATGCGACCCTGAGGAGATCCAGAAACTACATATATTTGCATTTTTGTGGATATTGGATACGCCAGTCCAAATTGTGTAACCAACATATCATTTTCCATTCAGTAGCCTTTCACAAAACACTACCTAGTTGTTTGTACCGAATATTACTCATATGGCTTCAATTGGTGCAACTTCATAGGTATCTACATACCAAGGGTGCTCGTGCTTCGCGTCGTGCATTAAAATTCAAGGGAGGAAATGCCCTTTAATCTAAAGGGAAGTATGTACTTTTCCCGACTACATTGTATGCCCATTTTCAAGAATAATCTTGGTATTCTGTTTTCTGTTAAAATACAACGATTGAAATCAGTTAGTATACATCACAGAGATTTTGAATCAAGAAAATTATCAATGAAAAATGAAATATGAAGCTTGTGCCAATTAAATGTTGTGAAAGAAACAAGATAAAGTACGACCTTCTTGAAAAATGGCTAGAGAAAAATCTTAACTTGATAATTGTACCTCCCTAGGGAGGAAAAGTCCTGTTTTCTTCCCAAATTCAGAAGTCGTAAACGTCATTTTCTAA
This sequence comes from Endomychus coccineus, assembly GCA_958510875.1. Classification (NCBI taxonomy): domain Eukaryota; kingdom Metazoa; phylum Arthropoda; class Insecta; order Coleoptera; family Endomychidae; genus Endomychus; species Endomychus coccineus. The sequence continues at coordinate 32,118,476 of OY294070.1, read as the reverse complement.
GAGGCTAGTAGGAAAAAACATTCATCTCGTAACATCCAATTCAAAAGCTATTGTCTTGGGAAAATTCTAGGATTAGCTTTGACATAAGCTGGAATGCAACTTAATCATCGTTATCTTTTCTATTTTGGGTTACCTGTGAACCGTAGAGATTCTCCGAAATTTCAGAGCATGAGGCTGTTTTCGATTGGAATATAGGTTATGATTGAAAACAGTATATGGTCTTAGCAAATAGGACTTCATATCAACTTTTTCGTCATTATTCTATTTAGTATTAATGTTTCTTCTTAATTAGAAATTACATAATAAACATTAATTTTTGTTTGATTCTACAAGTATTATCTGATGTAACCAAATTCGCCTAATATTTTCAATAAACAAAACAATATCACAGCCCACTAATTTCTTGCAATATTAAGCATAATTTGAAAGCAAAATGGTACTTATGATCACTATGAATGAGAATTGATTCTGCAAAAATATGCACTGTCCCATTTACTAAACCGAAGTCAGATATTTATTTCAAAAATAGGTGGGTTAAGAAAAAATATTGATTGGTAGGTCAAATTTTGTTTGACAAGATCCTGATTTGATTTTTCTTTGATTAATATAATAATCCAAGAAGATCCGCTAGCTACGTTGTATATTATCAGAATCAATTTTGATGAAATATTTAAGTCAAGAAATAAACTTGAAGCCCACTGAAAACTAACCTTTTTCTCCAGTTGTTTCTTTAATCCAACCAATTGCTCCAAATCGTCTTCGTGTTGCTGTATCAACCTGCGTTTGGTGAATTCCAATTCGCGGAATACTCTTTCGTACCGCTGTTTATAAACACCACCATCTCCTTCGCCGTCTTCGTCTTCTTCCGAAATTCCGTTGAGATCAGATCGGGCGTACAAGAGTTCCATTTCCAATCGTTCCGAAGTATGGTGCAGTTCCTTGTTCTTGTGTTGGATTTCTGATAGTTCACGCTCGAGCTTGAGACGTTCCGATGTTTCGGTCTCCAAACGTTCCGTCGCTATAGTCGCGGTTGAATGTTCCTCTGCGAGATCGGCCGTCATTTCGCTCAACTGTAACAAATAAATCTAGATATAGATAACGATACATTTCCAGTCAATTCGTCAATTTTTCGACAATATCAGACCATAGCTTGTGGATGAACGTCTGAAAAAGCTTCAGTCAAACAAATGTACCAGTCGTTGACGTTGTGTTTTATTGATTATTCGTTGAATATAATTTTAATTATAGATCCTAAACAATACTCTATATCATATATCATTATAATAAGGAAACTTAATCACTGAATTCAAATTTACTTGTGTCTCAATTGTATGAACAAAATATTTAATCAGATTGTTCCTATCATTGGTATGGATGGAGTAAGCCAATAGGTACTAGTTTCTAACCCATCGATAATTTGACGATAAGCAATAAGAATATCTATATCAACGGAAACATGGTTTCACAATCAAAAGAATACAATAGTATACCTGAGTTTTCATGATATGGAAAAAGACAATTTCCAAATTTAAAAGTATTATGTACTAGTAAAATCAGAGCCTGGCCAAGTAAAGTCATTAGATGCTGTTATTGGCCGAGCTGTTGCCGAAGACGCAATTCATCAATATTTTGTATTTCAGTAAGATGTACGAGAATCTGCGTCTTCGCAAGAAGGGTTGGAAATACAAAAGTTGTGTGTTTCCTTCCAGTTGGGAAACAGCTAGAGTTCAACCAATACCAAAAAAAGGAAAAGAGACCCTTCCTAATAATTATAGACCCATTGCATTATTTCTATGACCTCTGAAGTGATGGAGAAAGCAATCAACGTCCCATACCTAGAGAGCTCCAAAAGCGTGGATTACCGGCAAATATGGCTTTCGTCAGCAGATATCAATGTAAGACCTGCTGGCCTACGTAGCACATATATGGAATCTGTCTATAAAACATTTGACCGAATCTGGCACCAAAGCCTTCTCGGGAAATTTCCATCAAATGGTTTGCCGCCTTAGCTTTGAAGCTTACTATCGAGTTTTCTCTCAGATATATCACTACATGTGCTGTTTGATGAAGTATCCCCCGATACAATGGTTATCAACGTTGATATTCCACAGGGATCTTCGTGTCTGCTATGTATAAACGATCTCTTGGAAGTGATCACCTGTCCCTTCACCAGCTTTGCAGATGATGGTACATTTCATACCACGTCCTCATCTAGAGCCCCTATACCATCCATTGAAGCCAGAGGAGTGAGACAGAGACAGCTTGACGCAATTAATGGAGATCTGGTAAATATTTTGAAATGAGGATCTGATAATCTAGTAGAGTTTAATGCAACCAAACTCAACTCAACCAGCAGCTCGTCATAATCTACAAAGCACAGATTCGACCTTTCCCGAAGTATTGTTCATATGTTTGGAGTTCGGCTCTCAAACATACGTTGAAGCTTTTGGATTCTATCTAGAAGAGAGCTACTCGTCTGATTGATGATGTCAAATTTGCGAGTACATTGACATCTCTAGAACATCGTAGAAAGATGTGAGATCTCTCCCTTTCTTATAGATATTTCCATGGTCGATCTGGAATCTGGTCTGTTGTTCCACCACGAGAGATTCCGGATAGACAGACTAGACGAGATCAAACTAGTCAGCCCTGCAATTCCAAGCTCGGGACCTGCCAAGCTTCTTGCTACCAGTTTTTATTTTCTATCGAACAACAAAGTTAACTAATGAGTCCTTTCCCTATGCCTTTAATCTCCAAACCTTCAAGAAAAATTCTAATGCCTATCTCCTCTCCCCCAACATTCAACCGCAAGCTCACACGATGTTCCTCGAACATTATAGATTTCCCTCTCGTGTAGTCAAAGTATGAAAAAAAATAATGCGAAGAAATTGGAGTCGACGGGCCGAAACTTGCTTGCAAGTTAGTGGAGACAACTTTTTAGTTCATATGTGGTTAACAATTGTCGTCAATTGTCAAGTTGTAAATGACCCTATATAGTTATTAAAGGGTGAAGTCGTCTCTCATTTTAATAAGATAATCTACTAGATTAAACTGTACTCATGTCTCAACAAGTATATTTCCTCGCAGCTATTCAATATACTTATGGAACAAAGAAACGTATTGTTTCATATTTTAAAATATGAACCATACTGCGTATAATGAGGTCTGCAAATAAGACCTTTCATTTTAAATTTCCCGCTATTTAGAATCTGGTGAGGGTACAGATTTAGCTCGTTGACATTTCGATAGTCAAAATGATGAACTTATGAGAAAGCGAAACACCTGTCTGGAACTAAACGACCTGTTGTCAGTGTTCGATATAAAGGAAACATAGTTCTCTCTAATAAGAAAATGTGTTTGTTATTCATCCAATACATTATTACAAGGTTTAGTTAACACAAGAAATGAACTGATGAACGTCGTACGTTAGGATCATGGAAATGCAGGTCGCGTAATTTCTCGATTTGGTGATTCTAATTAGCCAACTAGATCGTGCGATTTAATACATTTAGACTTTTTTTTGGGCTACGTCAAAGCAACGATTGAAGGACTTGAAGACAATATAACAGCTGTTATTGGCGACATTGTGCAGTAATTGTACGAGAATGTGATGAAAAAGTTCCTGAAAGGGATGACCATCTGCAAGATCATTTGGCCGTTATCTTGCTCCGTCAATGGACACATTTTCAATTTGTTTTCAAATATTGTAGATTTTTTGTAAAAAAAACCTCGTTTCGTAAATGATTTAGAATGTACCCAGAGGTACAATATGAGAGCAAGGTGAAACGTTCCTGAAAAATGAAACATATGGCACCACAATCGAAATTCCTATGTGATATTTGTGATCTATCATCATTAACTAAAACGCATTGAAAATGTCTGACTGATGTATCATTTATTTTTGTTCCGAAACCCATCGAAGGCAAGCAACCTTGAAGATTTTGGTAAGCATGCAAATGAGTGAATTTCGCGTCTTGATCAAACATTATTTCTTGCGTGGAAAAAACATCAGCAAACCAAATAATCGTTTTTTAAACATTATGGGGACTCTTCACCATCGATTGGAACGATTCACAAATGGTTTATTGATTTTCGTTGTGGTAGTATGACCACAAAGAACGCGGAACGTTCTGGTCGTACAATTGAGGTGACAACGCCAGAAATCGTCGATAAAATCCATGATATGATATTGGATGATCATCGAGTTAAAGTGCACGAGATTGCAAAGGCTATGGGCATCTCAACCGAACGGCTACAAAACATTTCGCATAAATTTTTGGATATAAGAAAGTTATCTGCCAGATGGGTGCCGCATTTGCTCTCGGTTAAAAACAACGCGACCGTATGACAACTTCAAAGGGGTGTTTGGCGATGTTCAAGGGCGATGAGGACGTTTTGCGCCGTTACGTAACCGTAGAGGAAATATGGATCCATCACAATTTACCAGAGACCAAAAAACTGTCGAAACAGTGGACTTGTACTGGCGAATCGAAGCCGAAAAAAGCCAAAGTGGGTTATCGGTAAGCAAAGTGATGGCGACAGTTTGTTGGGATGCACACCGTATCGACCATAACGATTACCTTAAAGAGGGCAAAACTAAAGCGGCATTTGTCAAAGAAAAAAGTGCTCTCACATCAAGACAACGCATCGGCGCACATGTCCGCAGTAGCAATGGTGAAATTGTATAAATTGTGCTACGATTTGGTTCGTCATCCACCATTTTTTCCAGATTTAGCACCCTGCGATTTTATCTATTTGCAAACTTGAAGAAATGGCTCGGCGGAAAGACATTTGGCTCCAATCAAATAAATCATTTATTATTTCATTTTCCAGGGACTTTTCACCATGCCTTCGTAGAAACCAATAGACAGAACAAACATTAGAATTAGTTGTATTTCTACACAGAGGACGATTCACAGGATGGCAATATGCATATACAGGGTGTTCCATCTCAGACGAGCCACCCCGTATATTTTTTATCCCATAGTGAGTGGAAAAATCTCCCGGAACACGTCGAATGATTTCGTTTAGGGGACATCTTTTGACGTATATTTGAGGCTTGAACGAGCAACCCCCTAATAGGGGGCGCTTCAACCCCTCAAAATTGAATAGGGGAGAGGAGTCGAGTGATACGTCATTTGAAAGGTCTTGGAAGCCTCTTTACAATGGAGTATGAAAAACGTAAATTTGGTGAGTCGATTTCGCCAAAAATTAATTTGGTTGCTCGAATGCGCCACCTTGAATATTTTGGTTATTTGTACAATGTACAAACTCATTTTTATTAAGCCTTTTTTACAAACTTAAACTGTCTTCAAGAAATCACCTTCGTAAAAAATTGAATTGTGTTGTCATGCTTACAATGAAAAAAATTAAATCTGCGTGTTTAAATCAAATGTTCAAATTTTTCTCCATTGACTTTCATACAATAATACATTCTGTCAAACTAATAAATAAAAAAAACAGCAAAACATTTCCTCATGTTGCCTTCATTTTTTGTTCTTAGAAGGTGTTTATCTGGTTTTAACGTTTCTTCGATCATTTCATGATTTTAATCAATCTGTTGAGTTACTACTTTGCTGATTTGTTTAAAATTTCGAAAAATATGGTGTACACATTGCAAGAACATGTTGAGCTGGTTAGCCTTCATTACCAAAATCAAAATTATACCCGAGCGGCTGCAAGGATATTTAACGAAAACCATCCTAAACGTAGCGTTCGCCATAAGTACGTAATGGAATAGATTTCAAAATTTGTGGAGACGGGTTCAGTAATGGATAAAAAAAGGGCACCCATTGGAATTGTTAATGATGAAGGAGCAGCTGTGGCGGTATTGGGACATGTCCAACTTATGCCAAACACGCAATCCCGGTAATTTAAATGGCGAAATTTATCTTGAAATGTTTGAAAATGCGTTTGATCCGTTAATAACTCAACAATCAGAAAACGATCCTCCACTACTTGAACAACAATTGCATTTCCAACAAGGCGGAGCTCCTCCTCACTATGCCGCATCAGTTCGCCAATACCTCAATTTGCAATACCCCGGTCGTTGGATTGGAAGAAGAGGTCCTATGGAGTGGCCTGCCCGATCTCCTGAACTGAACCCTCTGGACTTCTTCTTGTGTGGACATCTTAAGTCCAAGATTTTTGTGACTCAGCCTGAAAATTTGGACGAACTACGCCAACGAATTGTAAATGAGTGTCGTCAAATAACTCCAATTACGCTGAACCATGTTAGAGACGGTTTTCAGTCAAGATTGTATTATTGTATGGAAGTCAATGGAGGACAATTTGAACATTTGATTTAAACAGGCAGATTTAATTTTTTTCATTGTAAGCATGACAACACAATTCAATTTTTTTACAAATGTGATTTTTTGAAGATTGTTTAAGTTTGTGAAAAAAGGCTTAATAAAAATGAGCTTGTACATTGTACAAATAACCAAAATATTCAAGGTGGCGCATTCGAGCAAGAAAATTAATTTTTGGCAAAAACGGTTCATCAAATTTACGTTTTTCATACACCGTTGTAAAGAAGCTTCCAAGACCTTTCAAATGACGTATCACTCAACCCCTCTCCCCTATTCAAATTTGAGGGGTTGAAGCGCCCCCTATTAGGGGGTTGCTCGTTCAAGCCTCAAATATACGTCAAAAGTTGTCCCTCAAACAAAATCATTCGACGTGTTTCGGGAGATTTTTCCACTCACTATGGGATAAGAAATATACGGGGTGGCTCGTCTGAAATGGAACACCCTGTATTATGAGCGTATTTGCTCGCGTTGTGATACAAATTGTCATCTGTGTGAAAATCGAATACCTCCACACAACAAAATACCTCATCTGCTTCGGCTTCTGTACACTCATCGGTTAGAGGTCCATTAAATTCCGTTAGAGTATCTCCGGAATGATCCCCCGCCACCGAAGCCGACCTGCTACAACTGCTAGCCCTACTGAACAACTGGAACCCTTTTATCATAATATTGTTGGCACTCTTTGATCTCGAATAGAACCTCGAACCGACCCCATCGTCTTTGTGTCCCATCCTTTTCCATTCGTCCATGATGTGATCGGTTCTACCCAGAAAATCGGCGATCTTATTGGACAACACGTTCGATTTGGTACCGGAATCAAGATGAGCAGGTATTGGTCGCAAATTTTGCTTCATTTTACCCTTACAACCTAGGACGAAGGTTAGATTGGCATCGAAAACAACTGGCGAGTCTTCCTTGCTCTCGTAATCTTCCATATCTACTTTGGTTCCGATCTGTGGGTAAATTCTACGTGGGCCACAGCTTGTGGACCTCATCGATGAACTTGGACTCGGTGATCTCGTCATACTTCTTCCGGATGATGAAGACAGCACTGTCAAATCTTTCAGGGGTCTGGGGTGAAACGTTTGCGCATTTCTTTCTCTATACAGTTCCGCTGTAGCTGTTCTTCTAATTGGAGTGATGCGTCTCATGTTATGCTGATTGAATGGAACCGGTGGTGGAAGTCTTGGGAAGAAAGTGGACGTTGAGCTAGGAACGCTGGACGTGGAACTGCCGTTAGACAATGGATAACAATCATAGCTTGGAGTACTAGATGAAACGTTCGAACGGTTTCCATTGCTGGAACTAGGAAATGTACCACCATAGCTTCTCCTATATATGGGTTGCTCGTTGGCTGATCTAGTGGAAGGCGAAAAAGTTTCTCGTTCATTGATCCTGGAAGGGGTCACGTAACCAAAATTATTTCTATTGAGGGATGAATAATCGTGAGTTTTAAACATCTCGTCATAGTTCACACCATCTCCAAAAGAATCCTTCCTGTACTTCGAGTCGTTCCCTAAGTTGCTCAGGAATGGTTTGGGGCTTCCTGCATGTACGTTAGACGCAGTTAGTTTACTGAAAATACTGGATGTGCCCGTATCTTGGTCGAATTGTGAGTTACTTCTGTATCCTTCCCTATTTAAACCATTCATGTAGGTTATATTGATTGTATCTTTGGAGTTGTTGTTTGAATCGGTAGGAGAAGGTGAACCGAAAGTAGTTCTATTGGAAGCATTACTATCTCGTGTCGATGGCATATCACAACTAATTTTGACACTAAGGCGACTAAAGGCCCCACTTAACACGCACAGAAGTAGTTTTTAATCTTCAATCACTCATAATTATAGTAACTACTAATCGGGAATGATTTTTATGACATACTGGAAGATCATGAAAGTTATATTATCATATAAACTGTTTGAATTGGAATATTTGCTGAAAATTTTGAAGTTTGTGGTATACAATAATAGAAAACTCATCTGAAGCTAACTGTAGATGCCAAAAAATGGATGGCATATATAAGAAGTCAACAAGAACGTTATTGTTTCAAGCGTTGATCTATTCTATCTATTGATAAAAAGATCATTTGGAAGGTACTGATTACTTGTGAAATGCAAAAGTTCATGTGATGGGTATCCATAAATGACGATTCAATATATAACAGTCCAAACAGATGAAAGTTTCGTGAATATAGCTATTAGACACGATGTCGATTATTTGAAAGGATGTTGTGTTTCTAGCCTTCTAAAAAGTTATTGAATTGAGTTTGTTAAATAAATGTAAATGTTATATTTGTAGTTGTTCAATTGGAATAAAGCAGGGATGAGGGGTGTTCTTATTCTTAACATCCAAATTTGAGATCTACCAGTGTACAAGCTAAGGCTATCAACGCTGGTGTCCCACAGGGATCTGTCTGGGCACCAACATTGTTTCTGCTCCATATCAACGATCTGCAGGAAGTGACCAACTGTCCCGTTCACAGCTTTGCAGATGACGGTACACTTCATATAGTTTTCTCATCTAGAGCCCCTATACCATCCATTGAAGCCAGAGGAGCGACACAGGGACAGGTTGACGCAACTAATGGATATCTGGCAAAGATTTTGAAATAAGGATCTGATAATCTCAAAACTCAAGCTTGCGTCTTTTCCAGGAAGGTAGGTCTTACAATCCCTAGTATGATGACGTCAGGTTCAACTATCCTTATGAAGTTTACCATAACAATGATTGGAATCACCATCAACAGCACCCCCTCATGGGACGATCATGTGAGGTACATTGCGAAAACGCCTCTACAAAATTTAATTTTCTATTCCGTGCCAAGAACTGTACATCCCAGCAGTTCCTCACAATCTACAAAACACAGATTGGACCTGTCCTGGAGCACTGTTCATATGTTTGGAGTACGGCTCCCAAACATACGCTGAAGCTCTTCGATTCTATCCAGAAGAGAACTATTCGTTTGATTGATGATGTCACACTTACAAGTTCATTGACCTCTCCAGAACATCATAGAAAGGTGGAAGATCTGTTCCTTTTCTATCGATATTTCCATGGTCTGTGTTCATCAAAAATCTCGTCTGTTGTTCCACCACTATAGACTCCAGATAGGCAGACTAGACGAGCTCAAACTAATCACCACTTCACTGTCAAACTCGAGACCCACCGAACTTCTTTCTACCAGTCTTCATTTTTTTATCGAACAACGAAGTGCAAACCTAGTGACATCTTCCCCTATGCCTCCTCTCCCTACATTTCACTGCTGACTCGCTGGCTCACACGATGTTTTTCGAACAGTATAGGTTTTCTTATCGTGTAGTTGAAGTACAAAAAAAGAAATTGTTCACAAGTTGACTTACAATGTGTGACCCAAACCCACGGTACACCCCCTTTCTCCTTTGTTTTTCCAGATATTTAGCTGGAATTTGGAATATTTGATATACTGACTAAGCGGACCTTCTGGACATTCTGGCAGATGACCTTACTAAAATTGCAATACTTCATTCGCAGGGTAATGCTTTGTAGATTGGGCTGCCGATTTTAATTTAGAAGTGGATGAGAAAGTACGAAGGGTTGTTTTTTATCGTTCAAATTGAGTATGAGAGATTTATTTTCAAAAAATCTGTTACAATAGGCAACTCCTTTTTTATTAACCCTTCATTTCGAATTATTAATAGAGCATAGATCAACGAAAACGGGTTTTAGGTTGTAGACGTGAAACAAATTCAAATTCGACATAAAATTGCTAACCAGAGGACTGAATTTGGAACATTTGATATGCTGACAACGCGGATCTTTTGGACATCCGGGATATGGTGTCGCAACCCTACTGGTTCTGCTTATGAGACCGAGAGGGCAGTGATGTCACTGATCGATCTACAGAAACATTACTAAAATTGCAATATGTCATTCCCGAAGAAATGCTTTGTAGATTGGGCGGTCGATTTTAATTTAGAAATTGATTGAGAAATCAGGAAGATTTGTTTTTTTATCGTTCAAATTAGGTGTAAGAAATTTGTTCTCAAGAAATTTCAACCAGATGATTTCTTGTTTTCCTAATCACTTCACGTGAATGCTATCAGCTAAATTATTTAGAACATTTGTATTACCAGAATTAAAGTAAATAAACTAAATAGATCAATCGAAATGTGGTTTCAGTAAGAGTAATAGCTATTGGATTGAATGTTAATGATAATTATATCGTAGCTTCAGCGTTTAATAAGACGCATGATGAAATAATTTTATGATTCAGATTAAAAGAGTATGTTCTAAATCTTATTCGGATACTGTGATTTGAAATAGACTATGAGTTTAATGGGGATGTTGTTTCCTAATTCACTGTAGGCTGAGTCATATTTTTCAAATTAAGTTCACTGACATTACAAATACTCTGACCGAATCTAAGGCGGTGACCCGTATATTTTTCACATATTTCTCTCGACGAATAATAATCGACGCTAATTCCGAAATGACAATGAATTAGAATTAATGATGTGATAAAAGAAATTTTGAAATATTTGCTGGATTGCAAAAATGCCGACCTGATATTTTATGTGTGTAACGCAATATAAATTAGACACATTCCGAAACTGCGTCATATAATTTATGTTTATCAAACAGATTGAGCTCATTTCGAAATATGAAAATTTTGGTTGTAAAATTGCATACTATTATTAGGGATCATTTGAATAATCCTATGATTTATGGCAATGGACGAAACAGAGATATTTCAAAGTGAATACAATATTATAATCGAGAACTAATGCCGTGCTTATAATTATAGCGGCTGAGTAAAAAGTAATGAATCACGGCCATAACAAAAAACAGGATTGCATAGAAAACATCTTTGACATAAATGGCAATCTACACTTTGTGATACCATAAACGAGACTATCTTGATTGATTATTTATCAAACGGTACACAAATAACATACTTTTGTTTATTTTAGTATAAATTATTTATTTTACTTTTAATGTTATTTAGCAAAACTTTTATTATGAATGAAAGACTAGATAAAAAATATATACAAAATGAGATGCATATCCGCATGTGGAAGCAACATAGTCGGGAAGTTATTGATTTGATAAATTTTTTTTTTATTTAATATTTAAGAAAGAATATTGAGACTTTTGAACAAACGTCAATAATAGGGAAGGTTTATTGTGATATAATTTGTTTTCAAAAGAAAATAATATTTTATTATTTGAAGTTGTTCTTCCTCAAATGTAAAGCAATAACTATGTTATGGGATATGGTAACCGGAAAAGAGCTGAAGATGGGGTATGTGCATTATTTAATCAGATATAATTCTAATAACAATACCATAAGCAGATGTACTGAGTCGAGTTTACTGTTGGTCAAAATGCACTGAATATTGTGAAAAATACGAATATAGAATGTAGAAGAAAAGCCAGTATGTGATTTATTCAGGAAAGAAAAATTGCATTTCTACAAGGTTTACTTTACTCATGATTGATGATTTTGATAATAGACTGAAATTGTGTGCGAAGATACAACCAAAGGTTTATTCGTCACACGATATAGTTCACTACTTTAACTCTCAAATTCATTCTAATTGAAAAGTAGCCTTTTTAGTAGCGATAGTAGAATACGTGAAAATGTGAAGGTGTGCTTTAAGCAAAAAACCAACAACGAATCAACAACAAAAATAAATAAATCAGATAAAATATTAAATTCCACTCACAAATGGCTTTTAGGGGGTTGTCGAAGTCGGAGATTTCATATTGAAGTTAAAAATAATTTAAAAAAATAGCAAAAAATCGACAACAAATCTGCAAAAAATTAGCAATAAACGAGAAATGAAAATTGATAAATTTCACTTCTTAATATTGTGTTAAAAATTGAAAATGAGCTAAAAAACCTTTTTAACATTATGCGGTTTATTCATCACATCATATGGTTCACTACTTTAACTCTCAAATTCATTCTCATTGAAAAGTAGCCCTTTCAGTAGCGATAGTAGAATACGTGGAAAGGTGAAGGTGTGCGTTTGATTTTAAGCAAAAACAAGCAAACAAATCAACAACATAAATAAATAAATCATATCAAATATTGAATTCCACTTAGAAATGGCTTTTAAGGGGTACTCGAAGTCAGAGATTTCATATATGAAGTAGATAATAATTTGAAAAAATAACAAAAATGCAATAAATTAGCAACAAACGAGCAATAAAAATAGATAAATTTTACTTCTCAATATCAGAATCAGAAATTATAAGTAAAGGTAACATTCCAATTCAAACGTACCCTACCGCAGGTTAAGGCTTAAAAAAATTTTTGTTAAAGGACCTGATATAAAACCTACGTAAACTACGCAACTGTCAATTTGTTGCTATTTTGAATGTCAGACTTCCGCGCATAGCTAATTATTATTTATTTCAGACATATTAATATTTTTGCCTTCAAAAACGCCTATAACACTTCTTCCTTTTCCTAGTGAAAATTTGTTCATTTTTGTTGCTAATTTGTAGTTAAATGTTGCTAAATTGCTCATAACAAATTGTTATTAATCTTTAACTTTATATATGAAATCTTTGACTTCAAAAATCCCTTGAAAGTTATTACTAGTTTTTTGCTTAAAAATTCGTTTGCTAGTTTTTTGCTCAAAATCGAAAGCCCACTTTGCAATACTATCTAATTACGAATCGAATGCCGTTTATTTAATGAAAATCGATCTTTCCTAACCGGAGTCCGAGGTTTTGCACTTTTTCTGTCTTGACTCATGCGTTATACACGTGAACTAATAAAACTGCTCAAAAAAACCTCTTCCAGAATCAAAAATTATAATTAAAGGAAACATTCCAATTCAAACGTACCTGCCGCAGGTGAAGGCTTAAAACATTGTTGGTTAAAGAAACTGATATGAAACCTACGTTACTTTTTTCTTTCCCTAGTGAAAATGTTTCAATTTTTGTTGCGAAATTGTAGTTAAATGTTGCTAAATTGCTAATTAATTTAACTTCATATATGAAATCTTTGACTTTGGAAACCCCCTAAAAGTCATTTCTAGTTTTTTGCTTAAAAAAGTCGTTGCTTGGTTTTAGCTTAATTCGTTGCTAGTTATTTGCTTAAAATCAAAAGCACACCTTCGAACCATGAAGATATTGCAATACTATCAATTTCGAATCGAAAGCTGTTTATTTCATGAAAATCGATTTTTCTTAACCGGAGTCCGAGGTTTTGCACTTGTTTTGTCTTCACTGACTGGACTAAAGGTACACATAGTTATCCAGAAAAACATGCCCTTATTTCTTTCCCTTTTTCCTTTGGTTGCGAAGAGATATTTAGTGAACCATTATTGAATGAAACGTAATCGAATAAAGATCATTTTTATGAACGTGCATTCTAAGAAGAAGTCTATAATCTGATTTTTGGAACCCGATTACAGTTTTCGGTTTTAAGCTGCTCCGTGATGAATAACATTCAATAACATTTTCACGATTACATCTCACATGTAGAACTTTTCAATCACCCGAACAATATATCACAATGTTTAATAAAAAAAACTTATTAAGTATGATGAGCACGGTTTATTTACATACAACCAACAGAGTAAACTTCCAGGTATGAAACGTGTTTAAGTTGAAATTCAAACGTATTAGATGTCACCGCAACTACCATATTCTTGACGAACTATTGAAAAACATTGACGTGTGTTAGTCTCATAGTTTTCAAGCGAACCGATTCCGATACTGCACAGGCAAATTTTTTATTGCAACGTGATACGGTTACGGTTCCATCTATAATTCACATCCTAATATAAATCATGCATCAATCATAACTCAACAGGTTTGAACAAGTAATAAAATTATCACTGCAATTAATATTCTCTCACGAATCTCGTATTTTTCGTTCGAGCAATCACGGCGTCGGTTCCAAAGCAACTGGAAGATAATATACGATATGTATTTAAATTCAAAACTACAGACACTAGCGCGGTGTCCAGAACTAAACTTATCCGCAGGTTAAAATTAGTTTCGATTCATATTCGACACCAACAGATTACACGTAAATCGAGGGGGCCGGTGCATCGAATCGTCAAATTTTGTTTTTCCACGTTGACGCGATTTTCATGTTTTTAAATAGAACGCCATTAGTCGCGGTTGCACAAATCCTAATGACGTTTTGTCGTAAATCCCAACTCACGATACATTCGGGCGTTGTTTGAAAGAGTTACTCTTACAATCAACGGTTCGGGTCAGTTTAGCGGAGTTTAGATTCACGTCATACGTATTCGAATCAAACCTGCATCACTAGCTATAATATTACGCTTGCCGATGTTTCCCAACAACACAATTTGTTTGACCAAGTATTTATTTATCTTCCTGATTATATTTGCGAGTTGATTCCAACACTGCATTAATGGTCTACGCGGGTTACAGCCCTAAGCTCCGTCATTCAATTCAATCGGAGTATTTGAAGTTCAGATGACAACACATTACGTGGATATGTGATATAAAAAGTACAATAGGTCAAAATATAATATAGTATGTTTTGTCGGTGGCGCGGCAGGCAGCTGTCGATCGATACTTATCAACAGATGATTTATTTCATTACGTTTTATTATTAACTCTTATAATTGGCAAAATTGCTGATGGAGCGAAGTGCGAGTGCCGGCGGCGCCCATAGCCAAGCAAAGGCATCAGTCAAAGATTTTTTTTCAGGAAGGGGAAGAGAGAAAATGACCAGACGGTCAGCGTCGAGTTGCTCGACGATAGGTAACATTTCCAAAAACTCGTGTCCGAATTGCCAGACGAACGCAGGTCCAAGTTGCTCGACCAGAAGCATCCTAATGAGGGTGTGTAAGGTAATTAACACTATAGGTACCTACCTGCTTTTATTATGGATGGAATGAGGAATTTTTGTATTCTGATAAAATTTAGTTTGAATTATACCCCACTGCAGCTTATTTCTTAAATTTGTAGTTTAGAGATGTATAGTGAAAAGAGCAAGAAGTTGTGCAAAATAACAAGTCCGACTTGATCATATCGCGAAATGTGGGAATGGCTATGTACGAAGGCATTGGAAAAACCAAGTGTAAGGCGAAACTGTACTCAATCGGGAAAGACGGAATAGTGATGGATAACCGCTGTCTACAGCACAACCATTATATTGGAGAGGATAAATTGCTCCATGTCATAGTTAGCAATGCATGTCAAAAGAAAAATGTTGACAATTGATGTGAGAAGCCTTACAAATTGATGAGGAGCGAATTAAAGTAATTGGACGAAGATACATTTAACATGTTTTGAAACAGTGATATTAAGAAAATAAGAAAAAACATTCATCATGAACGTCGTTTCTTGATTTCCGACGTTACCGAAGCCACAACTGGAAGTGCATCAAATGATCATAATTCAAACACCAATGAAAACGAAAACTCTATAGCTATGATAATAATAATACAGCAGTGTTTTCGGACTCAACCAATCTGAAATTTCTATGCAACTTCAAAACTGTATTCATGGACTATAGTCATATTATTATTTTTACCTAAGGGGAAGAAACCCTTTGCACCCCTTATCTCGTGTCACTTATTGGAGCGGTTATTTCGTTTCCCCTTAATCCAGAGTGAACGGAGTTCCAGAATAGGATGAGCTTGCCTTCGTATCCGCCAAGGGTGTTTAGCGTGTTGATTACCAACACCAGCTTCGATGTTATTCTCATACTATCCAGCACAGCAAGGGCTGCCTTGCGGTCTGTACATATACTGATGTGGGTTTGCATCTTTTTTCCAGCGCTATTTGGACACAGCGCGTTATTGCCAGTATCTCCGTTTGCAGAATGGTGGCGTGTTTGCCCAGATGTATCAAAATACTTCCACGTGGGCCCTCACGGTATATCCTTGCTCCCACCTGCCCATGGTTTCAGGCTCCATCAATGAACCAGATTTCACCATTGGTTGACAGGGCTCTTTGGTTATTGTTCAGCCAATCTTCTCTGGGAGGTATGCTGATACGATACTGCTTGTCAAAGGTGTATCGTGGTGTCATCCCATCTGTTCTCATTGAGTGAATGGGGTGTATTTCACCATTTTTTAGTAGTGAGGTGTTTCTACTGTTTGCCTTCCTCAGTCTCATAGATATATGTCTGTAGGCAGCTTTTGTTGTCGCATCTTATCTAGTCAGTTGAAGCCAATTTTTTATTATTGATGGTATAAAAATACTTATAAAAAGTAGTTGTGAAGAAGAGTTTTTCATATTGTTACAACTCTGGCGATAACAATATTCGTGCTCATATTGAATTGCGGTTAAGTTAGAAGTGCTTGATTGTCTTCTCTTCCTCTTAATTAGAGAGTGCTACTACTATCTGTACCAATTCAATTACATCATCTTAATTAAACATCAGGTGTTAGATAATGGCCCGGTATAATGTCCAACCTGGAGCATATTCCTCCGTCAAATATTGACATGTGAAACAACCCCGAGGCGACCAGAGAAATTGACGGGATCAAGTGATAGTTGGCAGCGCTCTTTGATATTAATTAATCACAGATCAGAAGTGGCACGTTGCCCAATTAAAAACAGTAAAATTGCTTAATGAAAGTCGTATAAACTCACTCTTGGGTGGCGTTGGAGTTTTGCATAAATTGTCGATAAAGATTTTCTTAAATATGAAATACGATAGAAAGTTCTCGGATCGTAAATTATCGATGGATGTAGTCGTGTTCTGAATAATAGTAATACAAGTCATGGGAATGGGTCAACGGATGATCTCGTTATTTCGGATTTGTCTCGCTATATCTATCACTGTGATCGTAATCTTAGTAGAATTATACTGTATCCACTCAAAATGTGCATTTTCCGTTATAATTTCAAATAGAACGATAATAGCCGAAGGTTATATTTGCGCGTAATGTTACTTCTTATAAGCTACTTAGATCATAATTTCAAGTTTGACCAAATGAATAAAAAATTACACTGCTGGTTGCGTGTATATAATTTCATTGATGAGGTGGTTGAACGACAACCACTATTTTTATATGTTCCACCAATTATTCAATTGTCACTATACAGAAAGTTCCTCAACGATATGCGAACATTTTGAGGGGTGATTCCTGGCTCAATTTTAAATAAAAAAATTCCTAGAAACCTGTCCTAAAACGCGATGTTTTCGATATACAGAATGGCAAAGTTTCGACGTGATATCGTTCACCCTCGTTTTGAATCTGCGCCCCGTGAGGTACGAATCTATAAGCTTCAGGTAGGTTATTGGGAGGTTGTATCTGTATCTGTACCTACATCTTATGTATCAGTTCAGCGTCCCATACCTTGTCAAAAGCTTTAGCTATATCTAGGAATACTGCACCGGTAGAGATTTTCTTGTTGTACCCCTCTATAATCTTCCCAGCTATTCTAGCTAGTTGGTGCGTTGTGTTATGTGGAAACATAGATAGAGCTGATTCCTTACTAGCCAGTTATGTTGTTATGAATAGGAAACAGATGCTTACAGCCTGAAGCGATGATTCACATGGGAGTACCCCAAAGAATCATTCTGAGGACCAATATTATTTTTTGCTTACGATAATGTTTTACGTGAATTGGATATCAATGATACATTAATTGCTTATGCTGCGAGCAATGCGAAGCATTTACTGGTCTATCATGAATTGAAACAAAAAAATACTGCCATAACTGTAATCCTTCACAATGTTCTTGATATAGAAAGTCATGAAACTAGTAATCAAGATGACCAGTTGTATTCGTGAATAATGAATCAATTTGGGCCAGGAATTTACTCACTTACTTATAATGATTATGAACATGAATATCATGAACAAAATTGCCTGTGACAAATGAGGAGAAGGCACGAATATTGGATATTGTGAAACATAAAACCCGTAAAAGCTACACTCATCCGTTTGCATTGTCCTCTATACTTGACGCACTGCAACATCTCACCGTTAGGTTTTTTTTAATTACTTAGGAGCACGCACTGGTCTCAATTTGCATATATGCGTGGTTAACAAGTACATTTATGCACTATCGTTATTTATCTTATTAATTCAATAAGTTATAACGGTAAGAAAATGAGAATAAATGGGTAGTCTTATAAACGGTTGACTTAATGGCTATATGAAACTCTAAAATACGAATATTAATTCAAAGTGTTATCATTAATTTTGTACTCTTAATGCCCGAACATATACACGCAAGTGGTTATACAAACCTGTTTTTTATTTATAAAACATATTCCAGATACGTTACTACAACGAAAGGAAAAAACATATGGTTCAATGGACATTTAAACGAATCCCATCACCATATGCATACCTGCTATCATACACTAATGAGAACAAGAAAAATAATTTCCAAACCAGATATAAAACAAATAATAATAATAATGGTTTTGAATGGTTTTGGTGTTTACTTGTTGAAATTTCATATCTATAGTTTTTATAAAATATACACAATTATTAATTGAATTAAATCAAATTATTTGGGTGCCGATTTGGAGATAATATCTATAACTTAGAAGATCGGATTTTTTGAAATACGATCAAGCTGAAAAATGGGGGGGTGAGTTGATTTTTGAAATACAAGTGCGGATTCCGTATTTCAGCTTATTAAGACATTTTCCAATGATTTTTGAAGCGATCCAGAAAAAGACATGTTTTTTTTGTTTAAGGGGGGTTTGGGGGATGAGGGGGGGGGGCTTTTTTATAGGAGAAGAACTATATCATGCAACAGAAACTAGAATGAAGCATGTTAAAATATTGTTCCCGTCTTCAGAAATAAATAGTCTATTAGGAGTAAAATGTAAATATAACCCCTCCTAGCAGAGAATCTGTTCATTTTTTGGGGGTTGGCGCAATGATAACATTCGTTCAGATATACATGGACTACATCAAATCAGAAATTCAGAAATATCCACCGATACCCAATTCCCGTAAGGAATTTGCGGGGTCCTTTGGCCGCGTGCAATCCCCCAAAACCCAAAATTGGAGCGTTGTATGTCAGCAACTTTGCATACTCACGGTAAATGACGTTTTAAGACCATACTTAAGTTGCTGACGATGACAACTTGCACGCGAATGAGCCTTTTTCTCGAAATAAACTGTTTTTGATCCTCGGATCGAGTGTACACAGGGGTAATTGCCTTTCTCAAATTGTATTCGAAGTTTTCCCAATAATATTTTGCCCATCGATTCAAGGCGTAAAAATCCTCATACCCCTGCATTCCGTGTCAGAAGAAGATCCAAAATGACCATTTCTTGAAAATTCAGGTGTTAGGTTCATGAATTTGACCCGACACGACAATCCATGACTCATTATCCTTGTGTCCACTTGATCCGAGACAATTTATTTGGAATTTTCCGCGGTTTATCATTCATCGCTTTTCACGTGCAAGTTTTCAATCGTCAGCAACACTCAAAGTATGGTCCCAAAACGTTATTTACCGTGAGTATACAAAGTTGCTGACGTGCATAGACCCGATTTTGAGCCTTGGGGAATTGCACGCGGACGAACGCCCAAATTTAGCGTGCAAGTTGAACGCGTCAGCCACTTTGGCTTTGGTCTCTAAATTATACCTTGCGAAGGTACCATTAAAATTGTGCAATTCTCTTATCTTGACGGCTTCGGGAGTTGCACGACCAGAAATTTGATGTGTAACACGCAGGGACCTCATCTCCTGGATCTAGGAGTTTCAAGGCATTTCAATTGCTGACGTGCAACTTCTCAAGTCGAAAGTGTGCAGACCGCAGGACTATTTGCATGAATCCGTTAATTCAATTATCACAGAAGGTTCTTGAAATCTAATATATATTTATTGCAATGACAATTTGCTGCCTATAAATTATATTACGTCATAAATATTCCAAGAAATATGAAAAATGTGAATAATTTTATACGAACCTAGTTATTTATGGAAATATTTATTATTGATGGAAAATGTAAGACTGTTGTTGACAAAACTTGTGTTATTCTCAGTTATTCAAGTGGCACATATGTCATATGGAGATGCTTCTCGTTAAAAAAACACGACGGATTCTATCAATAAACCTCTCACATTCTACATAGACGATGAATAAAATAAGGCTATCTACGGTGGTCTGAATTGATTACAAATGCGCATATCTGAAGACTGATGTGACTTTATCAAATACTAGTAAAAAATTTGCATAACTTGTATTTGATGAAGTCACATGGTATACAGGGTGTTTCAGTTTTTTCGTTCATAGCTTCGGCAAACGATGGAACTTCTAAAAATAATAGGGGTCTTTCATATAAAATGTTTCCCTAAATCACTTCGTTTTCGAGATACAGGGTGATGAAATTGAAAAAAAAATGTAATTTTTTTGCAAATATCTCCGGAACCGTTCATCGTACAGGAAACAACTTTTGTGATCAATTCCTACTCATAGTAATCTATGTTTTGTGCACTAAAAAAAATTTTTTTTAGTCATAATTGGTGAAAATTTTGGAGGGGTAGTGGGTGTTTTCCCCTCCAACTTCTACGCCACTGAGAAAAGTACGGTTTAGAGACGCCCATTTGAACCGCCAATTTTTTCTACACAAAAAAGGTACTCTTGGTCATAAGCTCTAAATTTGAACGTTTTCGAGAAAAATCAATTTTTATGTTGAAAAACATGGTCAATTCTTACTAATTAAACAAAATTTATTCAAACGTTAGAACAAGTAACAAAACCAAAAATTGACCATGTTTTTCAACATAAATGTTGATTTTCCTCGAAAACGGTCACTTTTAGAGCTTATGACCAAGTTTCTTTTTCGTGTAGAAAATATTGGCGGTTCAAATGGTCATCTCAAAACCGTACTTTTTCCAGTGTCGTAGAAGTTGGGGAGAAAAACAACCACTACCCCTTCAAAATCTTCACCAATTATGACTAAAAAAAAATTTTTTTATCGCACAAAACATAGCTTACTATGAGTAGAAATTGCTTACAAAATCTGTTTTCTGTACAATGAACGGTTCTAAAAATATTCGCAAAAAACAAATTTTTTTTTTCAATTTCAACACCCTTCCCTGTATCTCGAAAACGAAGTGATTTAGAAAAAAAATTTATATGGAAGACCCCTATTATTTTTAGAAGTTCTATCGTTTGCCGAAGTTATGAACGAAAAAACTGAAACACCCTGTATAGGTACTGGGATTTCAATTTGTTAACAGTTGTTTTACTTTGTAATTTAACATCAATTTCAATAAGTTCGATTAATAAGGTTTAGACCTTTAAAATGATGTTCCGGATGACGCGCACCCAGTGCCCTCTATCTGATATTCAAGAACTAACTAAGCCATTTTATTCGGCGTCATCTAAAACCTTCGAGTACCAGATTTCAACGAAATATCTTTAAATGCACAGGAGCTACAGCAACATTTTTGTTTTAATTAAATTTAACGCCCTATTATCTCCGAACCCAAAGAAGATGGGACCATAGTTCACATGAATGTTTTTTTGTAAAATCTACTGTCCTCTACGTTTACGGGGGTCTTTCTGAAACACCCTGTATATACCGGAATGCGATAACTTTTATATAGGTAGAACTTGACGTAATTTCAAACTTAGATACCAACAACATTTTCGGTCTTTCAGATTCAACCTAACCTTTGTTAACCACTTTTTAACAGGTCATTCCTTTCCTTCTTTAGATAGTCTAAGCAATTTACATAATCCAACCAAAGGTTTCAAATTAAATACATTAGAATCAATAGAGATTTATTAATTTATTTATATAACAATATTCTAGACGATCTGTTAGATTTTTCCAGAGAGATCTTTTCATTTGTCTTCAAAGGAATAATTCTTAGAATATTAAGTAATAATTATCCTAATGCACGAAATTTTTTTTTAATTTATACTGTATTTTCCCGTGATTTAACTGTTTCGGAGTTTCCCCATGATCCTTTACTCTCAATAGTAATCTCACTAACCGTATTGTACTTTAGTTTCTATTTATACTTGAAATGTTCATGATTTACTATATAATTTTGTATCCGTTTGATAATGGTACATAGGTGTTGAAAGAGTTGAAACGTTATTATCAATAGTGGTATAAAACAAACTAATTGTTCTTTCCTTTAATCATTATGATAAATTATCATACAGTAACTGCTTCTACCCTCAATTTTTTTTAAATAAACCTACGTATATAACGTAAAAAACATTCAAAATAAAATACAAAAACTATTTTTGCATAATGATATTTTTTTCTTGACATGTGAGATGTCAGGTTTTAGAATAATTGAGTTTCAACGGAAGCATGACATGTAAATAGCTATCCTGTCACATTATTTTTTGGCATAGATTTTAACAAGGTTGTTGGATTCAGAGGCGCCAGTTGCATGAACATATGTTATTTTCTGCAACACGTGACAATTAGTGAAATAAAAATTAACGTATCTCTTTTAATTTTCTAAACTAAGTTCACTTACATTAGCGATTTAAGTCATACAAATTCAAGTTTATAAGGTTGAGATGCTAAACATTTTCATTAATTTTCACTCCCTTCACTATACATAGTGTATAGTGTATTCACTATACATAGTGTATAGTGTAAGTGAGTATTATAATCGGCGCAAAATTTTTTTTCCCTTTTTTCGCAGATACAGGGTGTCCTCGAACTGCGTGGCCAAAATAAAACCGAAGATTCTTTGATTCGAAAAAAAGTTGATGAGCCATTTTACTTTTGCCTCAAGTATCTTGTTTAGCCGGTAGAGGGCTTCAAAGTTGCAAAAATAATTTTGTTTTTTCGGTATAACTTGAGAACGTGATGGAGGACTTTTACAATATTTAGCAAGTGAGTTACTGTCAATAATGGCCATTTTTGAGAGTGGAGCACAGAGCCTTAGAGACCATAGAAATGGCTCAAACTTGAGGATGTAATGGGAAAAGTGTCCAGAACTTTTTTGTGGTCAATCTAATTCACTCGATATTTTTTATGTAGATAGCTTATCTAATTTGAAAACTTTTCTTACTCTTAGAAAATTTTAATAAAATCAACGGATTAGCTTGAAAGATTTAATTTTCGAGTCTCTGCAATTTTGGCTTACTAATTTTACTTGATTAAAATACCTTAGTTGCCTTTGCTTTTCTAATGTCATTTTGGCATTTGAAGAATTTTTTCTCAAAACTGTCAGTTTTTACTTTGCTTTCCGTAAAAATTTTATAAAATTATGGCTCAAAATTTCACTAACACTGAAATGGTTAATATGTTATTGATTTATGGACTTTGTCGTTGCAATGGCCGGAGAAGGGAAAGATATCCGCATCGCAGAATTCCAAATCGGCAAACCTTCGCGAAACTGGCAAATTTGAAGCAAATCGCAGAGAAACTGGACGCAGACGGACAAGAAGGACGTTAGAGCTCGAAGAAGAGATACTGGAAGCGGTTGAAACTTAACCTGGGATAAGCACACTACGTTTGGGACTTCGTATTGGAGCCTTAAAATCATTAGTTCATAATGTACTGAAAGAAGAACTGTTGTATCCCTATCATATTAAAACAGTTCAAGACTTATTGCCCATGGATCCAGGTCATCGGCTAGATTTCTGTCGGCTTATTGTCCAAAGACAAAACGCAAACCCCAATTTTTGTAGAAGAATTCTGTTCACGGACGGAGCTACTTTCACGAGATGTGGTCTTTTTAACCTCCATAATGAACATTTCTATTCTGATGAAAATCCTCATGAAACGGAAGTTACATATTTACAGAATCAAACTAAAATCAATGTTTGGGTTGGAATTGTGGATAACTTTATTATTGGCCCTACCGTTATACCCGATCGATTGAACGGGGATAACTACTTGAACTTTTTGGAACAAAGGCTACTTGAACTGTTGGAAGACTTTTGCCCTTACACATTCGTGCGAGCGCGCAATGCTTCCCCCACTCCGCCTCATGCTCCGGCAGCTGCGCACGCTTAGCTTTGTTACTCAATTTCTAATACTATGAATCAATGAAACATATCCAAATATTTTTTTATTGAAAATGTAGGTATTTAACATCAACCTCCATAAAACACACTTCTGTATAATGTGTATTGCGTCTTACAGATTTTTTTGAAATAAAAAAATTATCGCTGGTCCAGAAAATCGTAGGTGAAAAATTTTTTTTTGCCAATACGTAAAAAAATGTTAGAAATCGATTTCCGTCAAAGACAATTCTCCAAAATTAAAATTGTGAAACTAATCTGAAAAAAACACGTTAAAAAAAGATGACATTTTTTAAAAGTCTTTTTTTCACCCTAAAAATTGAAAAAATCGCTACGTTTCTTCAATAAAATTATAGCACAACTCTTCATAAAGAAAATAATCTCAAAATTGTTACTCCAGGACCATTCCCTCAGAAGATCTAGCCAATTTATGAGAGGCTCTTTTTTTAGAAAAATCGATATATTTTGAAAAAAAATCAATATTTCAAATGAAGAAGAAAATTGCTCTCTCAGCTTGCCATGGGCTATATGTACAGGAAACAATACATATGAAAACGTAATAGTTAACGACTTCTCGATACCCCGATTTTTAACGGTTTTTTTCAATATAACTCGAGAAAGATGAATGATATTTATAATTATTATGAGACGAATCGATAGATCTATTCAATACCTTCAACTTTCTCATTTAACTTTTTCCGAACCGAGCTATAGTTTTTTAATTAATTGAGAAAAACCACTTTTTGCAACTTTGGGAATTTTTTAGGTTATGTTCGCCATTTCGGATCGAGTTGCATTAATCAGAAACTCACCTTTAAATTCAATTTCCTATACCCTCATATTTTTTTTCTCCAGGTATTAATTTCTGCACGCATTTCTGTCTATTGCTTGGACTAATATTTGGCTGAAAAACTCGGCATTTTCATGGAAAATTTCTACAAAAACCTCCAAATAATCCATCACGAGCGTAAAAAAAATCATTCGGGGTTTTCGAGGTCGCTGATTACGAATCCGTTGTCAGAATCGGTAAATTCTACTTTATTGACTGGAAAAACTCGACATTTCATGGAAAATCTCAGTACATTTCAATAAAAAGTTAGAATAAATATTTGGCTGAAAAACTCGGCATTTTCATGGAAAATTTCTACAAAAACCTCCAAATGTTCCATCACGAGCGTAAAAAAATCATTCGGGGTTTTCGAGGTCGCTGATTACGAATCCGTTGTCAGAATCGGTAAATTCTACTTTATTGACCGGAAAAACTCGACATTTCATGGAAAATCTCAACCAAAATTTGCCAATGTTGCATTACTAGCGTAAAAAAATTCACTCGGGGGTTTTCGAGGTTCTGTTGTTATAATCAGGAAATTCGACTTTGTTGACAGTACAACTTGACATTTCAATAAAAAGTTAGAATAAAATATATCATTATTTCTTTTATTTCATAATTCATTTGAAAATAATTCTTTTTTAACAAAAAGATTATATTTTATATAGTGATATTATATTTAATATCACTATATATAGATACCTTTTTACAAAAAATTCAAAAATGTATTCACAGAGACCTCGAAATCCTCCGAGCGGATTTTTTTACATTAGGGATGCATGGAAATGTCGAGTTTTCCGGTCAATGAAGTAGAATTTCCCGATTCAGACAACGGATTCGTAATCAGCGACCTCTAAAACCTCCCGAGTGAATTTTTTTACGCTCGTGTTGCAATATTTGCAGAATTTTCCATGAAAATGCCGAGTTTTCAAGCCAGATATGTAGAATTTTCCGATTCTGACAACATAATCGTGATCAGCGACCTTGAAAACCCCCGAGTGATTCTTTTACGGCAGTGATATACCGTTTGCAGATTGTGGTTGTAATTTTCCATGAAAATGTCGAGTTCTCCCGAATTCTCCGATTCTGACAACGGATTCGTGATCAGCGACCTCGAAACCCCCCGAGTAATGATTTGCGGTCAATTTCCTTTCATATTTATTTGACAAAAAAACATTAGTTAAATATCGGTCAAAATCAACAATTAATTAGAGGCTTAATTGTTAATTAACAAATAGGGATAACAAAAGCGCGGGTTCAAAATGGGGTCTTCTGGTTCGGGGGACATTTTGACACCAAGTCCAAATCGGTCAATAGTAGCAAAATGCCATTTTTACCAGACTAAATCATTCATATATATAATAATAATAATAGGTATCGTCCCTTGTAAGACACAATATCTTGCCAATTCGAATAAGCTTTTAATGTAATGACATAGAGTAAGTTGACGTCTTTTCACGACTTCATCTGTTTATAACCATTTGTTTTATATTTTCTACAAGTGAGGAAAGTTAGTGCTCTATGAATCACATTTAATAATCACTCCATTAACGTTTTATATTTCTAAAGTTCTGAAAATACTTTAATAAGTATATCGTGAGACCGTACAGTGTTTTCGACAATAACCGATAAATTTTATGTTGACCGCGTTGAAACTGTATCACTTCCTAGTTTCGAGTTTTTTCCAGTGCAGAAAAATAAAACAGCTGTCGGAAAGCGTAACATTAATAGATGAGGCCGGTTTTAGCTAAGCTTCGTGGCTAACGTCCAACGTGTTTTTATAAATCCGAACTGCATCGATATTAAATAATGAAAACACATCGGAATTTCGCAAGCGTCTCGGATAAAAATGCACGCTCCTCGGTCTGCTGTCTTTGATTGATCGGCGAGTGTTGTGTAATTTTTTTGGCACGTCACTTAGCCGTCGTATGCCTCCCGCCGAATATTTGATTTTGTGCCCAAGTGCGTTGGCAATGTTCGAGTATTTTTATGCAATGGTATTGTGAAGATTTGCGAAGGCGTTCTATTGTTGTTCATTGACTCGAATGCACTAAATGACGATGATATTTTGGATAATGAGCTATTTGAACTGATCCAAGAGAATTCCACATTTTGGCGGATGTCGTGAAATTTGTTGTTATGGAGTGGAAGAAACTCCGGAGACGATAATAAAATGCCTACTTTTGCGTTTTGCTCCGCCGTATTCGAACAACAAGGAATATATTATTACTTATATTCGCAAATGAACATTTTGATCAAAAGTTTTAGAAAAACTACAGTTAACTTATATATTGCAACTGATTAGAAACATCTTATCATGACAATATGTCAATATACTCATGTCAACAACATATGTGTTTTTTATACTCTACGTATTATTATAGTATTTTGTTATCAGATGAATTCTCAAAATCATTGACATGAAGGATCTTTCATTCACGATACCAGGGTGTATCTAATTTAATGTAATTAAAATAAATTAATAAAAAATATTCGCAGAGAGGCAAATCTATAGAATATGGTGAATGACGAACCAATTCGTAGCACAATTCATGCAATTTAAAAAGAATCTGAGAGCTTTCTACCAACGATTGATAATTTGCAATTCCTTCACTAATTTTCTGAACGCAAGGGAAATAATCGGACATCCCTTTTCGTAAACACAAACCAAATTTTGAGACGACTCCTTTAGTTTTTACCCTTGGCCATTAGACTGTTTTCTTCTCGAATTTTAACAGCATTTTATTCAAGTTTAGAATTGCATAGTGGCTGATTCCATTCAATTCTTGTAAGAACATTGATAATTTAGTTTCCAGTTCCAGAACTCGTTCCAATAACTTTCCTTTGGATAGTCCCTGGACCTTTGTGTGATAAAGGAGATTTCGTAAGAGCTAAATAATCGAAGTTGCAAGGCTTTACCTTCAATAGAGTTCACAATTTTGATCACCTATTAAGCACATCATTTGAATGAGAAGGTCCTGGGGGTCGCCAGAATTTTTTCACTCGTAAAGGGGTCGCGTATTCAAGAAGGTGTTTAAAACACAGTTTCACTCATTCAAATATTGGAAACATTCTTAAAGTACAATTGCTCAAATCTGTTCTTCATCTGTCTTTCTGAATGATTTTGAGGTGCCACCAACTCTTGCGGATGAGATATACTCATTGAAATTTTCAACTTAGTGGCAATGCTTTCGTCGATATACACTTCAGCCACACTAGTTGACTGACATTCGCCATGCCTTTCAAGTGTTTGAATGTCAGCGGGGTAGTTGGCAGATGACCTCCTCAAGCAATGGCCAGTGTAACTGGATGCATCTGGGAGTTATAAGTTTTCTGCAATATTTTGGGGAATTTTTGCAAAACTGTTGATGCCAACTGATTGTTTTGTAGACTTACCGCCAACATTTTTCATAGTAAATGAAAAACCTTTTGTCTTTGAGTCTCAATCGTGAATAATTATGATAAATTCCGTATCCATTGCAGTCTGATCCTACGGTGAATACCAGTTTCTTTTTGTTTTTGGTATCATGTAAAGTAATAATTAAAATTTTTTCCTTGTCTTCTATATCTTTTACAGTTAGTTGCACAATTCTGCACGCCGACATGCCCAATTTAAACCAAATATTAGTACCACTTTCATTAATAAGAACTCATGAACGGGGCCTTTTTCAAAAAAATAGTAACATTATCCATAGTCAAAACTCTTGATTTCTTTGCTTCGTATGTCATTTTGACGTTTTAATGAGGTAAGTGAAGTAGCTTATTAAATTGTGATATATACGAATTTCCGTTAATTTGAGTGGAAGAGATTGTATGAAAACCTCTAAAATATGTATAAAAACTAGCCTAACTTCTTAAAAAAATACGCTAACATTAAACTTTCATCTCAGTTCCTAGTGCGTTTTTGGTCGTCCTCCAATTTCAAAATATTTCTTATACATTTTCGTATATTTCCTTGGCCAAATGCTTTCGCTTCAAATCGGCGTCGAATCGATCCAACAGCTCGGTATAATATACGTCGGTGATCGTTCTGCCCTTTTCAAATTAATCGATTTGGACGATACCATGTGTATCTCAAAAAATTGTCGCCATGCCATTTATGGCCGATAAACTCTCTTTGCCCTTCTTTGGTTTCTTTTCGCCAGGACAAATTCATTGTTTCGACTGTTCTTTAGTCTCTGGTGTGTTGTTATGAAACGGCGCAAAAATTCTTCTTATCGTGCTTGAACATCGCCAAACACTCCTTTGAACATGTCACACGGTCGCGGTTGTTGTCAAAAGAGGACAAATACGGCACCCATCTGCCAGATAGCTTTCTCATATCCAAAAATTTATGCAAAATGTTCCGTACCCATTCAGTTGAGATGCCCATAGCCTCTGTTATCTCGTGCACTTCAACTCGCCGATCGTCCATCATACCATGGATTTTATGGACGATTTCTGGAATTGTAACCTCTATTGGACAACCAGAATGTTCGGCGTCCTTCGTGGTCAAACTATCTCAACGAAAATCAGTAAACCATTTGTGAATCGTTCCAATCGATAAGTGAGGAGTCCCCATAATGTTTAACAAGCAATGCTGTGGTTAGCGTGATGTTTTTTTAAAGCAAGAAATAATGTTTAATCAAGACGCGAAATTTACTTTTTTTCATGTTTACAAAAATCATCAAGGTTGCTTAATTTCGATGAGTTTCAAAACAGAATTGAATGACATATCAGTCTGAAAATTGTAATGCATTCTAGATAAAGATGGCACATCACAAATTTCACATGGAACTTTCCATTGTGGCGCCATCTGTTTTATTTTTCAGGGTCTTTTCACCTTGCCCTCGTATGTAAAATATCGGAATCAAGGGTGAAATTGTGATTATTTTCCAATAAGTGATTAGCATAATTAGTTCCTTTTTTCAAGCCTGGAAGTTCTCAAATGCTCGTGGGACCTTATACTGAAGCTGCGTCCAGTTGGTTCTATGTAAAGGGCATTATAGTCTTCATACTTTAAACCTCAGATTTCGTTAATTTATTTTTTTCAGATTTTGAATTAATAATATATGAGTATAGATTATTAGTTGTTTTAAGAAATCGAGACGTTTCATGTGAGTATTTAGATGAATAGGCTCGATACAATATTTCTTTATGATTTCAAATGGTTCAAATTATGTTAGAAAATCCGGTTGACAACAATGGGTATGAATTGGCAATGCAGGATGTTGGAATGCAGATTATAAAATAAATAAGTAGGTTTTTTACTCCTGAAGAAGCGGAAACCGCCCTTGCAAAGGAAGAATTAATCAAAAATAATAAGAATGCAAGAAAGACGGAAGAGAACAAAATGACAAAAGATGAAACAATTAGCAAAAAAAATTAATTGACAACAAAACTAACGTTGGAGTAAGAAAAAGTCAAGGAAGCTTTGAACATGTGAAAGGGATGAACATTACCGTAGACAGTTAGACTGATGAAAATGAAGAATGTACTGAATTTATTTTCGAGGAGTTTTTTATTCAACATCAGATAAAGGTTGGTGTCGCCGTAATTTTATTTTTAAGTTCGTATCCCGTGCCACTCAAAGTACCAGTGGCGGATTCAGGGAGGGAGAATAAATCTGACTTAATGACTATATGTCTGTTCTATGATTTACATACTTGGAGTCCGTGTATGAATCATCTTCAGAATAGATCTTTTCTAATAATTGGTTAGCTTAGTTAAAATAAATATTTTCGTAATCGGATTGGTGGTTATAATTAAAACAGTGTTTAGCAAGAGCGGTGGAATTTTCTGAGTTTTTGTTTCTTGTACTGAACTCATGGTCATACATTCTTTTAGTAAATATTGTTTAGAGATTTCTGTATAAGTCCCATCGCAATCTAAGCAATTTAATTTGTATACAGTGTGGGATTGTTTATTTTAGGTATTAAAGGTTAGATTTTTCAAATCTAAAACCTCTAAACAATATCTACAAAAAAGAATGTATGGCCATAAGTACAGCACAAGAAACAAAATTTTAGAAAATTCCACAGTTCTTGCTAAACAATGTTTTGATTATAACCATGAACTCGATTACAAAAATGTTAATATTCAACTAGGGAAATCAATTATTATAAAATATCTATTCTAGAGATGATTCACATGAAACGTGACTCCAAGTTTGTAAATCATAGAACAGACATTCAGTCATTAAGTCAGATTTATACTAATTTATTTAATTGAAACCCTTACATGTTCCTACATGCGTCTTTATGTTAAAAGTATATTTTACGTAGAATGCTCAAGTAGCAATATTTATAATGGGGTCTGACAACCTTTTTCTATTACCTCATAAATCTTTAACATCTGGTTTGAAAATGGATACTTGAACGTTATATTTTTTGGTTTCAGTCGTATACAGACTTTGTTTGACATGAGTACTTAAAACATTAATGTGTTACAATTTCGATTATTCATGTTTCTGTTCGTTTCGGAGACGTGGGCATTTTCAATTGAGATTGGTGCGATAAGGACACTTTGTACTGATACAGTTAGTTTTATGAAATCCCGTTTTGGACATAATACGTCTTCTGATGATGGTCGTCAGACCGAAACGTACGTCAAGACGAAAAAAGTTACTGTAACCTATTTCCTGAGAATTTATATATAATAGGTAATTTAGAAGGGATGCAAATGTACAAACGAAAAAGCCATTTATCAAATTCCGATTTATCTCCAGCTGAGGGTAACCCCTTGTTTACATTATTATCCACCAAATAATATTTAAACAGACACATTTTGATTTCCAATTTGGTTTACTCTGGTGATGGCTTCTTGGTAGCCAAAAGTCCTCACTACTTTAACAGTATTTTTAGTGGATAAGGGTGATTATTTCTTATTTATAGTCTAGAAAAACATAGTAAAAGTGTTCTAATCTATCAAATGTTAAATTATCACAAAGTAACATCGATTATTCATGTTTTATTATTCCATTATTGTACATATAGTGCAGTCAAATGGGTATGTAAATCCTTGGGAAATGGATTTTGATGGGGCAAAGTGCATTCTTCTCAGAATATCATCAGATAAAAAGTTGACCACAAATAAACTTGCGCAAATTGTTTATATTGTTTATAAATTAAAAATAAGCAATTTAATTAGCTCATTTCAAGATTACATAAAAATTTCAGGAAAATGCAAAATTTGCCCGTTTTTGATTGGATAAAGACTATTTTTTGTTATAAGCAATTTATTTATCAACAAAATAGATGAATTCAACCAAAATTCCGAATTTAGAGACGTTTTCGGATAATCTTGGTATTCTGAGTTCAATTTTATCGTCAATTTCGTCGAATATATACCCACAAATTTGCTAATTTGTTATAAACAAATTATATTTATTATTATATATACGAACTTGACCAAAATATGGAGTTTACAGTTGTTTTCGGATAATTTAGGACTCCTGTGTTCTATTTTATTGCTATTAGGGTCTTTAAATGCAAACATAAGCTTTTGAATCTATAAACAATTATTTTTATTAATAAAAATACGAACTTGACCAAAATATGGAGTTTATAGTTGTTTTCGGATAATTTAGGACTCCTGTGTTCTATTTTATTGCTATTAGGGTCTTTAAATGCAAACATAAGCTTTTGAATCTATAAACAATTATTTTTATTAATAAAAATACGAACTTGACCAAAATATGGAGTTTATAGTTGTTTTCGGATAATTTAGGCCTCCTGAGTTCTATTTTATTGCTATTGTGGTCTTTAAATGCAAACATACATAAGCTTTGAATCTATAAACAAATATTTTTATTAATAGAAATACGAACTTGACCAAAATATGGAGTTTATAGTTGTTTTCGGATAATTTAGGCCTCCTGAGTTCTATTTTATTGCTATTAGGGTCTTTAAATGCAAACATAAGCTTTTGAATCTATAAACAATTATTTTTATTAATAAAAATACGAACTTGACCAAAATATGGAGTTTATAGTTGTTTTCGGATAATTTAGGACTCCTGTGTTCTATTTTATTGCTATTAGGGTCTTTAAATGCAAACATAAGCTTTTGAATCTATAAACAATTATTTTTATTAATAAAAATACGAACTTGACCAAAATATGGAGTTTATAGTTGTTTTCGGATAATTTAGGCCTCCTGAGTTCTATTTTATTGCTATTGTGGTCTTTAAATGCAAACATACATAAGCTTTGAATCTATAAACAAATATTTTTATTAATAGAAATACGAACTTGACCAAAATATGGAGTTTACAGTTGTTTTCGGATAATTTAGGACTCCTGTGTTCTATTTTATTGCTATTAGGGTCTTTAAATGCAAACATAAGCTTTTGAATCTATAAACAATTATTTTTATTAATAAAAATACGAACTTGACCAAAATATGGAGTTTATAGTTGTTTTCGGATAATTTAGGACTCCTGTGTTCTATTTTATTGCTATTAGGGTCTTTAAATGCAAACATAAGCTTTTGAATCTATAAACAATTATTTTTATTAATAAAAATACGAACTTGACCAAAATATGGAGTTTATAGTTGTTTTCGGATAATTTAGGCCTCCTGAGTTCTATTTTATTGCTATTGTGGTCTTTAAATGCAAACATACATAAGCTTTGAATCTATAAACAAATATTTTTATTAATAAAAATACGAACTTGACCAAAATATGGAGTTTATAGTTGTTTTCGGATAATTTAGGCCTCCTGAGTTCTATTTTATTGCTATTATGGTCTTTAAATGCAAACAAGCTTTTGAATCTATGAACAATTATTTTTATTAATAAAAATACGAACTTGACCAAAATATGGAGTTTATAGTTGTTTTCGGATAATTTAGGCCTCATGAGTTCTATTTTATTGCTATTATGGTCTTTAAATGCAAACATAAGCTTTTGAATCTATAAACAATTATTTTTATTAATAAAAATACGAACTTGACCAAAATATGGAGTTTATAGTGGTTTTCGGATAATTTAGGACTCCTGAGTTCTATTTTATTGCTATTATAGTCTTTAAATGCAAACATAAGCTTTTGAATCTATAAACAATTATTTTTATTAATAAAAATACGAACTTGACCAAAATATGGAGTTTATAGTTGTTTTCGGATAATTTAGGCCTCCTGAGTTCTATTTTATTGCTATCATGGTCTTCAAATGCAAACATAAGCTTTTGAATCTATAAACAATCATTTTTATTAATAAAAATACGAACTTGACCAAAATATGGAGTTTATAGTTGTTTTCGGATAATTTAGGCCTCCTGAGTTCTATTTTATTGCTATTATGGTCTTTGAATGCAAACATAAGCTTTTGAATCTATAAACAATTATTTTTATTAATAAAAATACGAATTTGACCAAAATGTGGAGTTTATAGTTGTTCCTGGATAATTTTGGCCTCTTGAGTTCTATTTTATTGCTATTAAGGTCTTTAAATGCAAAAATAAATTTTTGAATTTTTATAAACAATTTATGTTTATTAATAAAAATACGAATTTGACAAAAGTATCGAGTTTATAGTTGTTTTCGGATAATTTTGGCCTCCTGAGTACGATGTCATTACTATTATAGTCTTTAAATGCATATATGAATTTTTGAATTGTTATAAACAAATAAATAGGAGAGAAATGTGACCTTTTTATTAATTTGTATATAATATGCACTCTCAGAACTTGATTTTTTTGACAAAATTGATGAAATGTATTAAGTGTTAATATAATAAAAAAATGGCATGCCACTAATTTTAAATAATTGTTTACACTTAAGTAACAACTCTCCCATACCTTCTTAAAAAAAATAATATGTATAATTATATATATATTTATTGATACTTTGTCATACTAAAACATCTAAATTTTTATTATTTTTTTTAATTCGCTTTTGAAAATTTCCACGAGAATGCATTTAAAGACCATGACAGCAATACTCAGCAGGCCAAAATTATCCGACAATGACTATAAACTCGACATTTCGGCCAAATTCGTATATTTAATAATGAATATAATTTGTTTAAACAAATTAGCAAATTTGTAAATTTGTGGGTATACATTCGACGATATTGACGACAGAATCTAACTCAGAAAAACAAAATTATCCGAAAACGACCCCACAGTCGGAGTTTTGGTCGAATTGATCTATTTTGTTAATAAATAAATTGTTCATAACAAAAAATAGTCTTTATCCAATCAAAAACGATCAAATTTAGCATTTTTCAAAATTTTTTATGTAATCTCAAAAATGAGCTGATTAAATAGTTTATTCATTGTTTATAAACAATATAAACAATTTGCACAACTTTATTTGTGTTCAACTTTTTTTCTGATGACATTCTGAAGAGAATGCACTTGCACCATTAAAATCGATCCATTTCCCAAGGATTTACAGGTTTGGCCTATTTTTGTACTCATATGACTGCATTAATATTTAAGAAAATTATTTACATCAAGTAAACGTCAAATCCATACAGATTATTTTATTCATCATTTTATTTATTGTGTACCACGTACTTGGTTTTGGTGTTGAAAAATCGCGTGCCGTTGGGTTGGGAGGAACGTCAAAGTCAACACAACCACCACATTATGGTTCATTGAATCCACATTCGAAAGCAGCAGTCTGAACTATCTATATGTTTATATGAAGGTTATCATTCTCTAATTGCAATATGATTTTTTCTCATTCCGTTATCCAAATGTAATTTATTATTCGCAACAATACCAATTAACTCATCGCAGTCGAATAATGAATGAAACTCTCTTCTTACTGTAGTTTTTACCACTGATTTATTACACCTGTCGTAATGATCGTTGATGAAAGGTATAATAAATTGACTATAAAATATGGGAACCCGTTTTATTGTTTGTTTATTTACTGTCGCTACGACATACAAATCAAACTTTCAGGACTTTCAATCGCAACTCTATCTAACTGTCAAAGAACAAATAGCGTGCCGGACGAAGATAAAAGTTAATTACCGAATAACGGTATCAAGTGGGACGACAACCACTTTTTCCCATGAGAAGGGAGATCCATTTGTGTACAAACTCAATACGTATCTTCGAAATTATCACGGGTACATCTTCCCACAGAAATCACCGAGACGGTCTGGCCTATCTCACTTCATCTTTCTGTTTAGTAATTTCCGGTAAAATAATGAAAAATGCAATAGATTAACATGAATGTCCATGTCGAAAGCAGGTAAAGTGTGGTACAAGATTTATATCGTTTTAGCTTACTTATAGTTGAAGAATGCTCAACGCCATATATAAAGGTTGGCTTTAAGAGACCGGTGTAGATTTAATAAGTGCGATAAAGATTTAACAAAGTTGGGGGAGACAGTTGCCAACTTGCGTCCCGCAGTCACTTTTATAGCTGCGTTGCGTCCCGAGGTCAGAAAAGAACGACCGGAATGACTACCAATTATTTCATGTAACAGAAAACTAGAATAAAGGTTGATTTATGTTACAGTGTAACGACACAACACGACAAGAACAACAACCGACCGACACCAAAGAGTTCTTTCTATAACAAACTCTTTGACCGACACATTTCGAAGGTATACACATTATCAGAAAGTCCTACGGGCGCACACGAATATGGCGCCGAGGACATGAAGTCGTCACTGCTGCCAAAACGATTAGTGCGGTGCGCTTACGAACCCGGCACTGTCAAATTTGGATAAAACCAAAATCACCTGCAAGATTTGGTTTTATAAGTTTCTAAATTGTATTTCAAAAAGAAAAACATTCGTTTTGAAAATATTATTATTGAAAAAACACTTATTTATCCAAACATACAACTTTTATTATATATAAACTCTCGGGAAATAGGTCACAATAACACATATGCTTATTATTTTCATCTTTAGGTACGTTACGGTCTCACGACCATCACCATAAGACGTATTATGTCTAAAACGGGTTTCCTTGAAAGTAATTGTATTAGCACAAAGCGTCGTTCTCGCACCATTTTCAATTAAAATGCCCACGTCGCCGAAACGAACAGAAACACGGATAATCAAAACTGTCACACATTAATAATGTTTTAAGTGTATCAATTTGTATCAAGAATCCACTGCTTAGCAATTTTTCATATGAACTCATGTCAACAAAGTCCGTATACGACTGAAACCAAGAAATATAACGCTCAAGTATCTATTTTCGAACCAGATTTATGAGGTAATAGAAAAAGGTCCTTACTAGAAATATACTTTTCAAATTATAAAGATGCATGTAGGAATTTGCAAGGGTTTTAATCAATCAAATTAGTATGAAGACTTAATGATTGAATATCTGTTATATGATTTACAGACTTGGAGTCACGTTTTAAGTGAATCATCTCGAGAATAGATATTTTATAATAATTGGTTTCCTTGGTTAAAATATTAACATTTTTGTAATCGAATTGATGGTTATAATCAAAGCTGTGTTTAGCAAGGGAAATAGAATTTTCTAAGTTTTTGTTTCTTGTACTATACTTATGGCCATACACTCTTTTTTATAAATATTGTTTAGAGATTCCTGTATAAGTCGCATCATAATCTAAACAATTTAATTTGTATACTGTGTGGGTTTGTTTATTTTTGGGTATTGAAGGTTCTGCCTAGAATATACCTTTAACATTATAAAGACGCATGTTGGACGTTATAAGAGTTTTAATTAATAAGATTAGTATAAAGCTGACTTAATAAATGAATGTCTGTTCTACGACTTACAGACTTGGAGTCACGTCTTATGTGAATCATCTCCAGCATAGATCTTTTATAATTGGTTTCCTTAGTTGAAATATCAAAATTTTTCTAATAGAATTGATGGTTACTATCAAAACAGTGTTTACAAAGGGCGGTGGAATTTTGTTGTTGTTGTTGTACTATACTTATGACCATGCATTTTTTTTTGTAAATATTGTTTACAGATTCCTGTATAAGTCCCATAGCAATCTAAATAATTCAATCTGTATACTGTGTGGGTTTGTTTATCGTTAAGTATTAAAGGTTCTCCCTAAAATATACTTCTAACATTACAAAGATGCAGGTAGGAATGTGCAAGAGTATTAATTAATTGAATTAGTATAAATTTGACTTAATGATTGAATGTCTGTTCTATGATTTACAGACTTTGAGTCACGTCATATGTGAATCATCTTCAGAATAGATATTATATATGTATTTTATAATTGGTTTCCTTAGTTAAAATATTAACATTTCTGTAATCGAATTGATAGTAATAATCAAAACAGTGTTTAGCAAGGGGTTTTTGTTTCTTGTATTATACTTATGCCCATACATTCATTTTTCTAAATATTGTTTAGATATCCTGTATAAGTCCCATCGCGATGTAAACAATTTAATTTGAATGCTTGCTTGAAAACCATTCTTTTTTACAAAAAAGCTAGGGATACCATTGGATTCCTTTGAAAAAAGGGCCTTAAGAATGTTTTTACGAAAAAATTTATGAATGAATAAGTTATGGAGATGAGTCCAGAATGCACAAAAATTGAAAACCAGTCCCCGATACCCTAGAAAAAATTGAAAATCAGTCCCCTATATCGATGTGTGGTTTTCGGTATTCACTTTCTCACAAAAACCAACCTCGTAATAAGTAGGTTAGTTTTTTTCCGTCTAGAATTTGATGTTTCCTATTAAAATGTAAAATTCGGACCAGCCTGTACAATCAATTGGGTTGAAATATAAATAGTGACACCTACCTTCGCTTCCAGCTTGTCATTCTCATGTTTCAGTGTGGTTCTTTCGTTTTCCAGTTTTTCCAACTTCGACGCTAATATTGCCAGTTCATCCTGGGACAAACAATAATTATGAATAAAGATAATTCTCTACATACTCAATATATTTCACGTTTTGTTAATAAAGAGAAAATTACTACCTATGAAATGCTGTATGCAAGTTTACGACTTATCAGATAAATAGTAGAAGGTCATTGTGCTTTCATGAGTGGTTAGCAAGATATTTCTATATATTTATTAGGCATATTGATCATTCCTAAAGAGATTTATTCAGAAACAGATTCAAATTCGCATGCATACTAATTTAGAACCCAAAGAGGAGTAAACATACAATGAACATGAACGATTTTTATGACTTTGCATAATTAATAATTTCTCAACTACGAGTATTAGCAAGATAATAAATTATTGTATTTGAACTCAGGATATTAATTGAATCAAAAATAGATTTATGAAAAAGAAACCTTGTCCGATTACATTCTGAATTCTATTAATAAAATATGCATAGACTGGCATAATAATTCAAGTTTACTAACACGAGGATTTTATTAGCATTATGTTTTCTGTCAATATTAATATTATTAACATTTTAAATTATTCAAATCCCTACTAAAAAGTGGCGCTAGATGCTAGAATGAAGAATTAAAATATACCAACTGTTGGTTTCTGTTTTCTGTATAAATGATTCGAGTAGGCGGTTTACTTTGGAGCCAAATTCCGAAACAGCTCAAAACGTCGGCAGTATTATTCGATTTTTCGGCAGCATACGAGACAGTTTGAACAGAAAGAAGGCTTGACATACAAGTGCTTGTAAAACCATCTCCCTTTGTACAAAGTACGTGGGATATTAGAACACTTAGTTTATTTTTTGATTATTACATTCATCTGATGTTCAACGACATCTGGAGCTCAAGTACTCGAACATTTCCAGTGATTTATACGAAGTGGGAGAAATTCTATGGTTAAATGACTTAGATTTCTTAGTGTGAGAGTTACTCTCAAGAAGGATAGATGGAATTAGATATGTTTGGTTCCTCTAATATTTTCAATTATAATTAATTTACCAAGATATGAATATTGTAGAGCATTGCGGGATCAGAATAAACATATCCTTTATCACAACTTATAAAATGAGTATTTGCATAAATTGAGAATTGTTTGGAAAAAAACATATGATGTGGTGAAATATTATATAATGATGTGCGTAACAAAATTAAAAAAAAATATTCTTGATTAAATACAATATTACAATGATTCTATAATTCATTTTAAGCAATTGAATAAATTTTAATAAATTTTACAATTGCTGAACAAATTTTGATAGAAATTTTCTTCAATGTGATGATAAAATATTATATATTGATGTGAGTAACAAAATTAAAAAAACATTCTTAATTGAATACAATATTATGATGATTTAATTTTTTTTTAAATATCGAGTTGAACACATTTTAATAAATTTTACAATTGTTGAACAAATTTTGATAACAATTTTTTTTATGTGATATGAAAAAATATTATATATTGATGTGAGTAACGGAATTAAAAAAAAATATTCTTAATTAAATACAATATTATAATGGTTTAAATATGGAGTTGAACAAATTTCAATAAATTTTACAATTGTTGAACAAATTTTGATACAAATTATCTTTAATGCAGGCATTCTTATATATGCCTGAAGGTGAGGTGTGACTTTTGACCTCGAAACCTGATAGTACTAAATTACATTGATTGTGAGAATTAAACCAAGTAATTTTATGATATATTCAGTAATCTATTGATTACTAAAAGACAGAGAATACAATCTGATTTTATCCATTGAGAAGTATATATTTCAACATTTCCCTCTCGATTTACGGAAAAAGTATTATCATCATTTAAAAACAACTGGACCAATTGTTGAAATGCAAAAATTCTTGCAGATTCGTTTAATAGAATTTAATAGTAAGTAGTATATGTCCTCAGCTACAACAGAAATCTCGGACAAAATGGGATATAATGTTCGGGTGGGGGATATAAATGAAGTTTGGAGTATAATATGCTTCCCTGATAATAGGTTTGTTATCCTTATATCACCCATGATGACATTCAAAGTGTAATGTACTACTAGTCTGTTTAATTCGAATTCAATTTTCTATTAAAAACAAATTTTGACATGCAAGATTGATTAATTGTACATCTACAAATCTTATTAAATTATAGAGGATTATTTGATATTGGAGAGAATAGTCTATGACAATGAGGGCAGTAAGCATGCTACATAATATTTTGTTATTGTCAATAATGCTGGACCATTTAGCTGTTTAAGTGTTGAGTTGCAGTGTCGTTAAAGGTTTCCCAAGCGGCCGAGGCACTTGTGTATCATAAACCAACAAGGTTCTTAGTTATAACCTTCAACATTACAAATAAGCTGGTATATTTGTTTAATATTTAATTTACATTGAGATGTTAATAAAGGTAATTTGTGATTCTGTGTTGAAATTCATGTATTGCTTTGGTAACGCGTTATAAATCGATAATGCCCTAGGGTTATATTCATGTTCATAACGCCCTAGGGCATAATTTCTATTGTAATGTATCTCAGAATACGTTGATTATTGAAAATAAAAGACTAGTAGGAAAATAATATATGAAGGTGGTCTAAAGCTTTTGGAACGTGCTGGTTTATAAGTTTGCTTATATTTAATGGGAGACAGTTTTCTTCTAAACACATTTTTCAGTTCGGATGGCGAATGTGAATTTTCAATTTCTAATAGGATGAATCACATCATCATATAAACGAATAATGAATTGAATGTGATACAAAACTACCGGAAATATACCAATCGTTTTACAAATATTGACTCTGCCTGTTTACTCAGTTGAACATCAACGAAACAAAAATATCAGGACTCAATAACTATTTATAGAATCTATTGGTTCATTTCTTAGAAGTGAATAATAAACAATAGTACTCACTGAGAGTAATAAACAAGCTGCTTATTGCAGAATTGTGACACAGTACAACAAATGAATGCAAAATGAAGCACGCGCATTATTCAGTGAAGAACTCTAGAATAATCAAATATAATTGCTTTAAAAATAATTAACTATTAGTTCCAATGCCAAAATCCAAGAATAACTAACAAAAAGAAAACCTATTATCTAACTATCGTTATGTTGATCTGACCTAAAATTAAATATGTAGCACATATGTACGACTAACAAGATGTTTAACTATAGCAAAGATATAATATTATTCGTCTCCTCTCACCGGATATTTATTAAATGATTTATTACTAGCAAAAAAAATTGATTGGATCATTTATGAACCAGTTCTTTGCCATAATCAGAAGTTTTGAGGTTTCTAATGTGTTAGATATTTCAATCTAATGTGATATGATCTAGATTTGTATGAACAAATACAATATATTCCCAATATCATAGAACTCATTAGCGTTGAAATCATATACTACTTCCGACTCCTGGAAGGTTGCGAAAGTAATTCCGCTATTTGAAAGAGGTTAAAAGGTTATAGGAATTTATTAAACACCGTTAATTGGAAAGACTAGCAACAACGGAAATGCTCTACCTGCAACTCAATGAAAAGTAGTAAATCCACTATTTACCCATGTTCGAGGGCAAGGCGAAAAGTACCTGAAAAATGAAACAAGAAATGATTTATTTGGTCAAAACTTATTTTATTCCTCAACATAATCTCCTTGTAGCCGAATACACTCCGTCCAACGTGTTTCAAATTTTTCGATTCCTTCCAAATAATACGATTTCGGCAATTCTTCCAAATATGCGTTTGTTTCAGCGATGACTCTTTCCGCCGAGCAATTTCTTCAAGTTTGAAAATGGATCAAAATCGCAAGGAAGCAAATCTGGAGAATATGGTGGATGACGAACCAATTCGTAGCGCAATTCATGCAATTTAGTCATTGCAACTGCGGACCTATGCGTTGTACGGATGGAACAGCATTTTTTTGCCAAATGCGGTCGCTTTCGCTTCAAATCGGAATCGAATCGATCCAACAGACCTACATTATATAGCCCGGTGATAGTTTCGCCCTTTTCAAGGTTATCGATATGGGAGATACCGCGTGCATCCCAAAAAACTATCGCCATGACTTTGTTGACCGATAAACCCACTTTTGCCTTTTTGGCTTCGATTCGCCAGGACAAGTCCACTGTTTAGACAGTTTTTTGGTCTCTGGTGTGTTGTGATGGACCAATGTTTCGTCTACGGTTACGAAATGGCGCAAGAAGACTATCTTGTCGCGCTTGAACATCGCCAAATACTCCTTTAAAGCTGTCACACGATCGCGATTGTTTTAAACAGGAAGCAAATGCGGCACACATCTGGCAGATGGCTTTCTCATATTCAAAAATGTATGCAAAATGGTACGTACCCGTTCGGTTTGAGATGCCCATAGCCTCAGCAATATCATGCACTTTAACTCGCCGATCGTTCAATATCATACTATGGATTTATATCTTGTATTATAAATTGTCATAACTCCAATAAGTAATTTAATATTCAAATATTCCTTCAGATTTTATTATTGTATCAGTTGTGGAATTATATTGAATATTCTTACTGATTTAGTTATTTGTTCCTCGAACTTGTGGCCAAGATATTGCTGGTATTGTTTATATAACAGGGTTTGAACGATCGAGCCGTATTCATCCCTTTTACAGTGACGTGTGTAGAGAGAATTTCCTGGCAGAGCACTTCATTCAGCTCATCCAAATTCAAAGTACGGTAACATTATTTTTGTTGGAATAACCAAATTTTCATATTCGATTGTTCATGTTATGTAACCAAAATTGTTTCTATCTTCAATCTAATTTGGGAATTCGAACCTGTTATCCTTTTTTTAAATAATAGTAATCAATTTAATAAGAATTATAGTTTATTTCACATTCAATTTTTCAGTATAGAACTATATTAATTTTTATATACAAAGATGTTATTATTATTCGAACTAATTTTGCTTAAATTACAATTCCTTAGTGAAATAAAACCAAATTGTTAAATTGTTTCTCTGAAATATCCATCAACATTTAACCACCACGTAGTGCCAGGAATTCTTGATTGTGGATTCTATCTTATCTTTTTTGTGCGAAAGCAGTTGGCGCTCAGGGTAATCCATTCAATCAAGAATCTAAGAGCACGTTTCACTAAGAACCCTGAGTGTATTATCCTAGTGAGCTAGTTGAGATCATTAAACATGAAGAAACACGAAGGTCACTTTAAACCTTACTGTGGCAATACACTAAAGAACCTGCAAATGCAAAATGTTCGACGATGAAGGATGAGTGCCAAGTTATCTCTATTCAGTTGCCAATTTTTTGCGGCTTCATATACATCCTTCGTGTAATTCAATATCCTTCCGGATAATAACCAGTTATTAAGGAGTTATTCATAGCTCTCATATTACAGTACATTAAATCTGTAAAATGTTGTGGAAAGAAATAACCGAAGCTTTTTTATGAATCGTTATCGAGGCATGCGACGAACTTAAAACCTAAAATTTGTGACCCCTTGGGCATTTTTGGGGATATCGAAATATTTTTGGATTTGATTTGCGCGAGAACGGTAAGTCATGGACAAAAATTTTGTGGAAATAATTTGTAGAGAATATATTCTTCACTGTGATACAACCAAAATTACAACTATATAGATAGCCAAATTTGTCGAAAATGTTTTTTCGGCTACAGTGGAATTATGAAAGTAGTAGAGCCGAAAAACCTAACAAAAAAGGTATGCACACTTTT
Organism: Endomychus coccineus; assembly: GCA_958510875.1. Classification (NCBI taxonomy): domain Eukaryota; kingdom Metazoa; phylum Arthropoda; class Insecta; order Coleoptera; family Endomychidae; genus Endomychus; species Endomychus coccineus. Next base: position 32,073,916 of record OY294070.1, on the reverse strand, counting down.
CCTACGATGCACTGTCACGGAGATATAGAGTTTCGATTTTCTAAGATGTACTACTTTGGAAATATCTACCGAATGCGGGGTAATGAGTATTTACAGACATTAGAATGGAGAAAGTATTATTCATTTTTAAATCGAAGAATAGAATGCCAGTATAAATCGCTTTATACAAGGTTTTCTTAATAACCAATTTGAAGACTAACCATTAATTAAACATAATTATGTTGATATTGTTGAAAAGAAATGTATGTAGCTGTGAAAAAGTTAGGACTCATGATATTTTACTTTGATTGAGAAGTTTGGTAGATAAGTAGTCTATAACGATTCGTTTCTTATAATTTTCGGGCTTGTCCTCTCAATTTTCTTCTTTGGCAGTTTTTAAACGGCGTTTGCTTCTTCAATGGAGACCAATGATGCGCTATCAACTCTTCTTCAATGTCTTGCACATCGTTGTCCGCTATGCTGATTGATATGGAGCGCCATTGCACGTTATTGCAGTTTTCCCCTCCTTCCCCTCCTAAGTACTTGGAATGCAAGCAGCTGAGCACACAAGACCGCAACCTGCATCACAATTATTGGTTTCACATCCGCAGGGGGTTCCTTTGTACTCAACTCTGGTTCAAGTCTTTTTACTGTTTTTTCCCAACCCCAATCGAAGCGATCTAACACGTTGCTCAACAAAGCCTGCACTAGAAAATAGAATCTCTGACTATGGAGATTCGCCACATCAGGTGAAGATGGTGATGGAGACTCTAGTTAGACCTTGCACTGTCTTTCTTCAATCCCGATCCAAGGGATCCAAGGCATTGCCCAATGAAGCCTGCTCTAGAAAATAGATTATCCGGCTATACTTCACATCAAGTGAAGATGGTTATGAAGACTCTGGTTCAAGTCCTTGCAATACAAGGGATTCAAGACATTGCCCAACCAAGCCTGCACTTGAAAATAGACTTTCTGGGTATGGATATTCGCCACATCAGGTAAAGATGGTAATGAAGACCGATTAACTTTGGTTGCAGCTTGAGTGAAGTTTTTGAAGAGGATTCGAGGCAGGGTATCTGTGCAGCAATGCCACAAAGATAATTTGTCCTGCAGCTTCGAAGCTTTGTTGATGGATGCGAGGTATCTTGAAAATTTCTGCAGTATTTCACAAAATCTCACCCTTTGTAAGTAGAGCTAGTAGTTTTGATTTTCCTGGGAAATATTGGGAAGTGTTTATATATTTAGTAGGATATATTTACAGTGTAGCACAAACACTCATTTTCGTTTTTGAAAACTTTGGCGGCCTCAGCTTTTTGTACTTTTGGTTGTATCGCAGCGACTGCATGAGATAAATAGTAGATTATATTCTTCTCTACAGTTTTTGTTCATAAATGTTCTCTACGACCTAATCTTACGCGAAATCGGATTCAAAAACATTTTCACATTCCCAAAAAGCTTAAAGGTGGGGTAATAACTTTGTGGATTTGAGCTCGTCATATGCCCCGCTAACAATTTAATGAAGAAATATTTGAGGGTAAATAAACTCAAATTGAATGTCTCCCAAATAAAAGGGATGATAATTATGACTAAATATAAATATGGTACTTGGGCTTCATGTTAGATAATATCTTTTGATAATTATTTTGAATTTATCATCAAAAAAACTATATTTTTTCTCCAGAATTGCTCATTCTCTCTCAACTGAATCTAAAATCACTGTATGCAACACTATAATCCAGCCACATTTTGATTAGGTACTGTGTTTTCATACTATTTATGTCAGATCTTAACAAAAAAATGAATTACAAAAAATTTTAAATCATGGCATGCGAATTATTTTGAAATCAGCTCGATATACGTCTGTCATTTTTATGCTAACAACTTTGCAATGGTTTTCTGTTTCTGAACGTCTAACTATATTATGTTACAATGGTCTTCATATTTAAAATCTTTAACAACTTAGCTCCTTTATATTTTCAGAGATACTTGATTTATAAGCAAGATGTACTCCTATGAAACTAGAAATCGAGAAGATTTTCATATTTCAAGAGTAAACAGAAGGAGTTTAATTAATTCTTTATTTTTAGAGGTTCTCAAGAATTCAACTAATTACCTGAATCTTTAAGAAATATTACTACTTATCTACTTGTAAAATTCACGAATAGTTTGAAAAATTCCATGAGAAATGTTTGAATGTTATTCAAATAAATATTTGCATATATAAATATTTAAGAATAAGTGAACAATTTGTAATATATAATTTTTTATTGTTTTTTTTTAAATTTGGGAACTGTATATTAGGTTTCTCCTATTTGAAATAAAGATCTATCTATCTATCTTATAAGAAATAGCTTTGGTCATTTTTTTTCTCACAAAAGCCATATGTTCCTGACAGATTTACTGTACTATTAGGACGTTAGTACTAAGTTAATCGACTTACGTGTGTATATAATATAACAATTATTGAGGTTTATTAAAAGTTCTAGATAGATCAGATGACACTTGCCTCATGTCCAGTAGCACGATTACATCTTTCATTTTCCAGTTTGCTACAAGCAGTAAATGCATATTTTCACCCTTTTCTTCTTAATGCTACGAAAACGGCCTAATATTCACTTTGAGAACGATCACATGCAATTACCAACTCTCATTTCTATTGGAAGGCACCAAAGATGTATTAAGTCGAAATGAGTTTCGTCTGTACTTTATTCAGAGTCAAGAAATTGAAAATAACCATCATAAATAGAATAAAATACGAACGTGTCTTAGAAAATCAACACGTTTCCCACGTGATTTCAACAACACAGCCAGCGTTACTGAATGAATGGTTTGATAACGAGAGACCTTGAATTTCGAGACATTATTTATAATGGTACGTTATAAATCATAAAGTCGGAGAGCAATTCCGTGATCATACGACCTATTATTGCCCTGGCTATGCTAGAGAGCGTGACCGAACGCAAATGAAGATGTGCTCCAACTCTAGGCATTTCTTTCACTACCAATACTTAATGGATGAATTACATAATTCTCTCACAGTCTGCGAGCTAAATAAGACCTACACACTAGTCGGAAATTGTAAGGCTCTCGTCTAACGAGCGATTGTTATGCTCTTCACGACAATGAGCTGCAGTTATGATCGAATTCAAGATAATCTAAGATCGATCTCAACGATTCTTCTTACCAGTATTTTCACTGATATAAATAATTCTTAAATGATTTCCCTGGCTATCAACCAACCAATCAAAGCACGGGCGGACAAGTCCAGGGCACTTGGATCGCTCGATTGGGTCCATTATACGTCCCTTGAAACAAGACAAAAACAGTCCAGCAGGCCTGAGGCAACGCCAAAATCAAGAATACTGCTTGAACTGATGCCTCTTGTGGCGTCGGGGGGCATGTACTAATACAAGAGGCTTGGAAAAGAAGAGAGGAATTGTTATTTTCTAAGATCGATTCCCATGACAATAATACCTTGATTCTTCTTACCTGTATTTTCATTTATATATTCCTAAACGATTTCCCTGGCTATAAACCAACCAATCAAAGCATGGGAGGACATAGCGAGGGCACTTAGACCGTTTGATTGGGTCCATTATGCGCCCTTGAAACAAGACTTAGTCCAGCAGGCCTGAGGCAACGACAAAAGCAAGAATACTGGTAGTATTTATTTTCTAAGATTGATTCCAATGATAATACCTTGATTCTTCTTTCCTGTATTTTCATTCATATATTTTTAAACGATTTCCCTGGCTATCAACCAACCAATCAAAGCATGGTAGAAGTTCAGGGCATTTATACCGCTCGATTGGGTCCATTATACAAGAGGCTTGGAGAAGAAGAGAAGGTATTTTTTATTTTCTAAGATCGATTCCAAAGATAATAATATCTTCTTACCTGTATTTCCATTCATATATCCTTAAGCGATTTCTCTGGCTATCAACCAACCAATCGAAGCATGGGCGAACAAGTCGAGGGCACTTGAATGGGTCCATTATGCGCCCCTTGAAACAAGACTAAGCCCAGCAGGTCCGAAGCAACGCCAAAAGCAAGACTACAGCTTGGACTGCTGTCTCTTGTGGCGTCGGGAGGCATTTACCAATACCAGAGGCTTGGAGAATAAGAGACGTGGCATTTTTTTGTTGGGAAGTGCTTCATGGGCACTTTACGGGCCTGTTACACCCCTCAAGGTAGTTTCGGAGTTCCTCAGTTCAAATTTAATCACTTCAGATATATTCACGTAACACTCCACCTCATGTGGTAGGCTCGATTCTGCTGCAACCAGGGCAGTCTCGATGACACTTAGGTCTAACGGCCCATTGTATCTTGCCTCACCACTTTCTCGGGCTATCAGAAAAATTCGGAGATCCGAACCCGCGACCGGAAGCCACAGTGATTAGAAGATCGATGCTTCTACTAATGATCAACCTGGCCCCCGAAACGTAGCTTACGAAAGTAACGTTTAGTGGAAATGGCACGTAGCCGGTGTTGAGTGTGACAGGTGATAAATATTAGTTTTTTCCTGTGGAAAAGTATATGTTGTACTTATACCTGAGGTAAAGTATTTTTAACTTTAAATAAGCATGTACAAGAGTCTAATGACTGAATGAAGTGTTTGCAAAATGGCTTCTACAGCTAATTAAGTCTCGATACTAAACTTGCTGGAATTTTTGGAAATTTGTAAACAAAAAAATACCCTATTTCTTGATGATTGAAGAAACCTAATTTATTAATGAAAAATGAAACAAGAAAGGATTCATTTGATCAAAGCTCATTTTATTTCTCAACATAATCTCCTTGTAGCTCGATACAGTTCGTCCAAAATTTTTCTAATTCTTCGATCCCTTCCAAATAATACGATTACAGCAATCCTTCAAAATAGGCGTTTGTTTCAGTGATGACCTCATCGTTGGAGCCAAATCTTTTTCCGCCGAGCCATTTCTTCAAGTTTGGAAACAGATAAAAATCGCTGGGGTGCAAATCTGGAGAATATGGTGGATGACGAACGAATTCGTAGCGCAATTCATGCAATTTTGCCATTGCGACTGCGAACCTGTGCGCCGTTGCGTTGTCGTGAGTTTTTTTCACTACACGTACTGATTTTGAAATCATTCTTTGAGGAATAATTCACTTATTAATGAGAGTATATGTATGTATACATTTCAATACTCTTTTCATTGATAAAATTACAAGAATTGGTCTGTTAATATTTTTCATATCTACCTACTACTGATGTAATGTGAAACATAATTTGATACATACTCTCTAGTTTCAAGCTTACGGTGTGCATCCTCTTCAACAAGTCTTGAAACACCCGCACGAGAATGTTTAGTTCTGTTTTAGGGGAATAATTAAGCTGGGGAAAGCATCTTCCAAAACAACTACCCAGTGACTGTTTCTTATTTATAGTGATATGATGTATCCACGGTGTGCACTCTTTTATGGTTTATTATCAACTGAACATATAAGAGATCTCATATTATCTCGGAGCGGCAAATTAGTGAATTTATTTTGGAATTGCACAGGTTTACTTTGCCAAATGCGGCCGCTTCCGCTTCAAATCGGCGTCGAATCGATCCAACAGATCTAAATAATATACGCCGGTGATCGTTTTGTCCTTTTCAAGGTAATCGATATGGACGATACTGTGTGCATCTCAAAAAAATATCGCCAGCACTTTGTTGGCCGATAAACCCACCTTGTAGTCCAGGCTATGAACAGGAAAAAAAAATGTAAGGTCGAATCAAACAATTTTTGCATTAGCTTCAGGAGGTTCTCAGGATCATTCATACACCTTAAAACCTCTTGGGAACCCCAACTCCACCCATTGGGGGCGAAAATGGCCCGAAATCTCCAAGTCTTGAATTGTATTTTCTACAAAAATAGGTATTTTGACATTTCGAGTGCACCTAGGAGTTCTTTTGAGTCGCTGGACACGAATCCGTAGCCAGATTCACTTGTAATCCATCGTAGGGGTGGTCAAATCGACAAAATTTGCCAATTTCGCACCCCTAATATGTTATTTTGCAATGAACGTGTTTTTGGCATTTCGAATGCACCAATAGCTTGGACTATTGGCCTTTTTCGGCTTTGATTCGTCAGTACAAGTTCACTGTTTCAACTGTTCTTTGGTCTCTGGTGTGTTGTGATGGAACCATGTTTCATCCTAGGTTACGAAACGGCGCAAAAAGCCCTTCTTATCGCGCTTGAAGATCGCCAATTAACCTCAATTAGACGACCATAACGGGCGTCCTTTCTGGTCATACTGCCACAACAAAATCAGTAAGCCACTTATGAATCAATCCAATGGATGGTGAAGAGTCCCCATAATTTTTAACCAGCGATACTTTGGTTTGCGTAATGTTTTTTCAGGAACTTTTCACCTTGTCCTCGTATAGTTGAAGTTATTTTTTTAATAGTATTTGAATACCGTCTGAAGATAGCTCAAAAATGCTGAAACTCAAGTAACGAAGTCACAAGTAAAGGTGATATCAACATAGTAGTGTTAAATTTTGCATTATGGATAAAATTTCATATCACATAAGTAAAGTGTGAAACGATAGTTTTTTTCTCTAATTGATCTTTATTCTCAAAAAAATCTTACGGAAACTTGATACTGGTATTGGTAATTTAAAATATGGTACTGGTATCGGTAATTTGTTGCTTTGATATTTATATTATTGGTAATTTCAAATGCAATACTAGTGTTGGTAACAAAACCTAATCGAAGATGTTAAAACCCAGACGCGTGTCAAGATTTCCAATTACATTATTCATTATTCAATAATAAGTTAATTATTCGTAAAATGCTGTCCTGTCATTTGAATTATACGGTATTAAATGCAAGTTTCGAATCAACCGTTTAAAGTTGTCTCCTCGTAACCATAAGCAAAGAAGCTATTATTCGCTTGATTCTCGAGTAGTGCATTAAAAACGTACCATAACCATTTATGGCGACACGTTTGCTGCGATTAAATTCAAAAGAAACGCGACTTTATGTTTATTAATTTCCCGTTTCTCCTTCGTGGTATTATTGCTAATTGAATTTACCTCTGAAAACTTACGACCGACTGAATAAAAAATGTCACCGTAAAGTGTATGTTCAATATGCACGTCATTAAGTGATTCGCTAGAATTGTAAACAAAACAAAACAACAATTTAATTTCGGAACGGACATAAATTAATTAATGTTCTAATCACATCTTAAAATCCATATTGAGGTCTGAAGCAAACATCGGTATTCCATTCTCTAGTCAAGACAGTACCTCTATTACTGTTGAACGATAATGCTAGTAGAAGTAGAATGGACATTCATAGGGCCATCAACAACATTGAAAATGGTCAAATAAGAGCTTATGCCAGAAATGTTTGGAACAAAGGTGTTTCGTGGCAATGAAACACAATTCTGATTAAGAAATAATGCATTCAAATGGGTATAAAAATAGGTCAAACCGTAAATCCTTGAGAAATGGATCGATTTTGATGGGACCCAGTGCATTCACTTCAGAATGTCATCAGAAAAAAAAGTTTACCTCAAATAAAGATGCGCAAATTGTTTATAAACAATAAATTAACAATTTAATTAGCTAATTTTTGAGGTTGCATAAAAATTTCTAAAAAAATGCAAAATTCGATCGTTTTCGATCGGATAAAGACTCAATTTTTGTTATAAACAACATATTTATTAACAAAATATATGAATTCGACCAAAACTCCAAACTTCCATTTTCGGGTAATTTTGGTATTCTGAGCTCGATTTAATCGTCAATATCGTCGAATGTATAGCCACAAATTTGCTAATTTGTTATAAACAAATATTATATTTACATTTATTATTAAATATACGAATTTGACCAAAATATCGAGTTCATAGTTGTTTTCGGATAATTTTGGCCCCTTGCATACGATTTCATTGCTATTATGCTCTTTAAATGCATACATAAATTTTTGAATAGTTATTATCAAATTATTTATTAACAAATAAAGAAAAAAGAACTGTGATATGTTTATTCATTTTATATAATACGCACACTCAGAACTTTTTCTTCGACAAAATGTTTTAAGTCTTAATATAATAAAACAATGGCATGCCACTAATTTTAAATAATTATTTTTCCCTTAAGTAACAACTCTCCCATACCTTCTTAAAAAAAATAATAAGTTCAATTTTATATATATTTATTGATACTTTGTCATACTAAAGCATCTAAATTTTTATATTTTTTTCAATTCGCTTTTGGGTATACATTCGACGATATTGACGATTAAATCAAACTGAGAATACCAAAATTATCCTAAACCGACCCTGAAGTAGGAGTTTCGGTCGAATTCATCTATTTTGTTAAATAAATACATTGTTCATAACAAAAAATAGTCTTTATCCTATCAAAAACTGTCAAATTTTGCTTATGTAATGTCAAAAATGAGCTAATTAGATTGTTTAATTATTGTTTATAAGCAATATAAACAATTTGCGCAACTTTATTTGTAGTCAACTTTTTTTCTGATGACATTCTGTAGAGAATGCACTTTGTCCCATCAAAATCGCTCCGTTTCCCAAGGATTTACGGGTCCAATACCCAAATGCTTTCGACATTCAGAAAGGAACCAAAATACTATACACCCAAAAGTTATAAACAAAGGAAGCTCGAGAACTCCCGTGTCTTCTTGTGCTATGGTTTTATCTCATCAATTTTGGTTACAAGTCTTTTATCATTCAGAACATCTTAAAGGTAATTTATAAATTCAACAATGTATCTCAAAAACCGGGACCGTAAAGGGATTTGAGAAGATCACAGAAAATAAATGCAAACGGTATGATGACAAGTTCCATGAAGACAACATTTTCTAGGAAAAATAACATTCCATAGCAGTTTTCAATGAAATAGAAAAAAAATTTGCAAAACAAAGACCTTTCGCGCCAATGAAACTTAATACTGATTAGGAAAACGCTTTCGACATTCAGGAAGGAACCAAAATACTATACGCTCAAAATATCAACAAAAGAAGCTCGAGAACTCTCGTGTTCTCTTGTGTTATAGTTTTGTCTCATCAATCTTAGTCACAAGTCTTTTATGATACGAAACATCTTAAAAACTGGACCGTGACTGGATTTGACAGGATCACAGGAAGTGAATGCGAACGATATGATGACAAGGTCCATAAGGACAACACTTTTTGGAAACAATAATATTTCATAGTAGTTTTTGTTAAAAGGGAAAAGAATTTACAAAACAAAGGTCTTTTGTGGCAATGAAACTCAATTCTGATTAGGAAAATGCTTCCGACATTCGGAAAGGAACCAAAATACTATACGTCCGAAAGTTATAATCAAAGGAAGCTCCAGAGCTCCCGTGACCTCTTGTGCTATGGTATGATGACAAGGTCCATAAAGACACCATTTACTGGCAAAAATAACATTTTATAATAGTTTTTTTGAAAATGAAAAAATGTGCAGAACAAAGGTCTTTCGTGGCAATGGAAATTCTGATTAGGAAAATGCTTTCGACATTCAGAAAGGAAACAAAATAATATACGTTCGAAAGTTATAAGCGAAGGAAACTCCAGAACTTCCGTGACCTCTTGTGGTGTGGTTTTTTCTGATTAATCTTGGTCACAAGTCTTTTATCATTCGAAACATCTTAAAGGAAATTTACAAATTCAACAATGTATCTCAAAAACCGGGACTGTAAAGGGAATTGAGAAGATCACAGGAAGTAAATGCAAATGGTATGATGACAAGGTCCATGAAGACATTTTCTAGAAAAAATAACATTCCATAGTAGCTTCTAATGGAAGAGAAAAAAATTTGCAAAACAAAGGCCTTTCGCGCCAATGAAACTTAATACTGATTAGGAAAACGCTTTCGATATTCAGGAAGGAACCAAAATACTATACGCCCAAAATATCAACAAAGGAAGCTCGAGAACTCTCATGTTCTCTTGTGTTATAGTTTTGTCTCATCAATGTTAGTCACAAGTCTTTTATGATACGAAACATCTTAAAAACTTAACCGTGACTGGATTTGACAGGATCACAGGAAGTAAATGCGAACGATATGATGACAAGGTCCATAAGGGCAACACTTTCTGGAAACAATAATATTTCATAGTAGTTTTTGTTAAAAGGGAAAAGAATTTACAAAACAAAGGTCTTTTGTGACAATGAAACTCAATTCTGATTAGGAACATGCTTTCGACATCCAGAAAGGAACCAAAATACTATACGCCCGAAAGTTATCAACAAAGGAAGCTCGAGTGTTCTCTTGTGTTATGGTTTTGTCTTGGTTACAAGTCTCTTATCATTCGAAACATCTTTAAATAAATTTCCAGATTCAACAACGAATCTCAAAAACCGAACCGTAACTGGATTTGAGAGGATCACAGAAATTAAATGCAAACGGTATGATGGCAATGTCCATAAGGACAACATTTTCGGGAAAAAAATATTTTTCATAGTAATGAAAATGAAATACAATTCTTATTAGAAAAATGCTATCGACATTCAGAAAGGTACCAAAATACTCTACGCCCGAAAGTTATAAGCAAGGAAGCTCGAGAACTTCCGTGTCCTCTTGTGCTATGGTTTTGTCTCAGCAATCTCGGTCACAAGTCTTTTATCATTCGAAACATCTTAAAAATAAACTTAATATTGTATTAAATAAAAATCCCGATTTCGGAATCATTAAAAATATTAACAGTCATTTTAACGGTAGGACTACCACGCTAGAAATAGCAATGCCATTGAATGCATACTCTAGCTTTAAGTTTTGCCCATTAACATCTGTTGGTTTCGAGCGGTCTTTTCTGTATACAGATTAGAGTTAAACGATAAGCGCCAAAGTTTTTCAACAGATAACATAGAAAAGTTTTAATTGTATATTGTTATCAAAATTATTCTACTTAATATTAATATTCCTATATTTGTAAGCAACAAATAAAAGTATATGTCCATTGGATTTCTAAGCTATTGCATATAGCTTTTATCGCGGGCTTTGAGCGCGGCTTTGAGCTTAAAAATACTGCATAAATTATAAATAAATAAATAATTATAATTGCATAAGTTGAGAAAAAATGCTATGCAATAGCTTCACCGCGGCAGTCCCCGAGTGCCACACGTTTCTTTTTTATTTCATTTACTTAATCAGAACATTTGACATATTGCAAAATAGTCAATCTAATCAAATGAAATAATTTTGATACGAAATATTACCGTTTTTAAGAGCATATCTATGATCATAAAAGAGTAGTTTGATAAGGCATATCTCCCGAGATCTGACCATCAGTTTTTCCATTAATTTCATTCACCAGTTGCTATTCGTATATCCGTAGTATAATTAGGAAAACAACTTCAAATTTCGCACTTACTGTTTTAATCCTAAGCTCTTCTTCTGTCCGGTGAACGTTTAAAAGGGGGGCTACGCGTACCAACAGTCTCCACCAAGGCCAATCACGAACCAGCATGAATTTTCTGACATTCCTTTGAATGCAACGTACAGCCAAATCTTGTAGTTTCCGTTGGCACAATCGTTTCCTGGCCAGGAACCCTCGGCAGTGAGCTTGTAGCTTGACAACTATACCAGCCAAACATTCGTCTCTCTGGGACTCCAGTTGCGGAAGGATCCCATTTCGGAAGAAAATCTGAAAGACAAATAAATTAGATATTGATGTAAATTGGTGTTTCCTTCAAAAATAAATACTATGATTTCAAATTATTATGGATGACTTTGCAATAACAGAACACCAGGTCTTAAAGGTGTCCACTCATTCGAAAAGATTTTGAGTGGAAGGTAATCAAAGAAGACCCCCCCCCCCTAAATTTCGCTCCGGAATGACGAAGTGACCGCGCAAATTCTATGGGTTCAAGTAGGTGAGATGAAAGGTGCCATCGAACCGACTATTTTTAGGTTATTTGAAGGTATTTATTTAGCTACAGTTTTCATGACAGATGTCCTTTTGAATGGACATTTCAATATTCTTCAAATTGGAAATATATCGACTAATGAAAAATATACGAAAATAAAGAGTTTTCGAACAACCATTCCAATTCGAAATACTGCTTACTGACCACAAGGGAACTGTGCTAGGACAATGATAATTGAATGATTCCTTCCCCAGCAAAATATAAAATCTCATTCTGAATGGTGTTGTGATAGTTGAAAAGTAATACCTTCGATGGGTTGTCCTTTGAATCTGCAGCAACATTCAACCAAGATGAATTTTCCTCGGTATTAAAACAATCTTCTGATTCAACCATAGTTGAGGCCGAACAAATAGCAGCAGAAACAACTACTGGTAGCGAAGAATCTTCACAATCCATTTCTATTTCTGTGGAAATATTACCAGAATCGTCCGAATTATCATCAGAGTTATAATTCAACTTGTATTCATCAATTTTATCGTCATTTAACACTTTACCATCGTCTATAGTTTTCAACGATTGTTGATGAGTTTCTCGAAGATAACTAAACCATTTATCGACCTCCATGTGCTTAAAATGATCCGAAGCGATTATTTTCATGATATCCACGTGGTTGTTTCTAGGAATACTTTCCATAGATTTCTCGATGAATTTTGGTTCGGCTTTGACTTTCCTCACACCAAAACTATTCTGATCTAGAACAGCTCCATTCGTTCTTTCATTGACTTCCAGTCGACCTTGCTCAGGTTCCTCCTTCAATTTCACGTTATTATTTCTCAAAGAACTCGTGACTATTTTGGCACACTTTCCAAGATCTCCATTACAAGCAAAAACGGCATCGTCTATCGTACAATTCTTGGGGATATTTATTTCATTTTTACGTTCGTACGTTTCATATTTCTTGATGTTCATCTGGTCGTAGGCAATCTCAGGAATTCGAATATCTTTATTTTGGAAACTGCTTACCGTTTTCTTGAACGTTTCCGATTTGCTCAAATTGGTCGCTGATTTTGGATCGCTCGAAGTCGGTTCTAGTTTATTCACCACTTCCTTCACGTGTTCATCTTGACCCGATTTTATGGAAACGAAACACTCTTCTGGTTCCGCAATTTGTTCTGGTCGTAGTTTGGCGGAATAATGATCGACTTTTTCTTTTAGAATGCCCGTTTTCGGAGCATTTGGAATGGACGGTACCTTCTTCCGGTAATCCCCTTTAGCATTCTCCTTCATCAATGTTACTTCTTTAGATTCTATGGCACGTTTGAATCCAAGGTTATGTATACTTTCCGCACCAACGACAGGTCTAAGACCCAGTTTACTCAGATTTTGGATACTTTTTCCCATAGGATTTACGAAGTCTCTTCTCTTTTCGCCATTTTTACTCAAATCTTGTACGCTTTTTCCCAACGTTTTGGTCATTGACCGTTCTTCGGGAGTTTTGGGCACAGAGAGTTTCGACAGCGGTGTTAGGTGACTCAGGTTTTGGACGCTTTTGGCTAATCTTCCGTTCATACGACCTTGCAAGATTCTAGTCGGTGGGGTTTGTTTTTGACATCCTGTCAAGCGGTCTACAGTATTAAGACCGGAAGGAGTACTGGGAAAAGATTTTCGCAAATTTGTATTAACGGGAATTTTGCTTGTAACGAGTTTTTTATTGATTGATAAGTTAGTGGTGCTTTTAGCTTTCGACATGGGTTTATTTTGAAATAAATCTCTAGCAGGAAGATTTTTGGCTATTGAGAGTTTCTCATTTGGCTTCGCGCTTGGCACATTTCCAGATGAGGAATTGTGGGAAACCATAACATCTTCCAATTTTTTTGTAACTTCTTTGACGCTTTTACGCGTGATGTCTTTGTTATCAACCTTACTTTGTACCATCGACTGATTCTTTTTAGGTTCTATCCCATTCAAACTGTTGATTTTACGTATTGCTTCCTTAACTTTCGTTTCCGGTGCGGAATTCATTTTGGCTAACTTTTTATTGGTAGTAGCCGGTGGAGAAACGAAATTGCAAGTGTCGGAATTCTTATTTGAAACCAGATCGTGTAAACTTTTGGTCTTTGTGGTCAACTTTATTTCGTTGTTGCTGAACAAAGGTTGTGATAACCTTTTCTTCAATACACACTTCGATTCTATGATACTACAAGTTTTCGATTTTTGTAACTTTGGAATTCGAGACTCCTTCGGAGATTCTTTTATCGTAGCCGGTAATTGATATTCTTCCAATATCTTATCGAAGTTATTTATGACGATTTTCAATTTATTTTCTTCATTCCGGTTTATCGGAACTTCTATTATAGTTACGTTCTCCCTTGTGGATAACGTTTTGTTGTTGTTGTTGGTTGTTTTACATTTTTTGAACTCGACGTTCTCGTACGTGTGATCGGTCTTTTTGTGAATTATAACAACGTCCCGTTTAACTCTGTGTTCATTGGTCTTCAGTTGAGTTTTTTCGGCTCCGCCATTGTATCCCAACCACTTTTTATGGGTGTCATATATCTTCCTTATAAGCGGTTTGCCGACAGAGTTCGCTTTATTGTTTGTTGACTTATACTTGGTCGACATTTCTCTTGGCTTGAAACGCCGTTCTTTTTCCTTTTAGATGTAACGTGTCCACGCTCTATTTGCTAAATGTCTTGCGGAGAAGTATGTTTCAATGTAAAACAATGCAATTACATTACAATTCGAAGGCTAAATCAGAAGAACACGAGTATAATGATGACTCTTTCGACGACGTAATACTTCGCTAGCATGTAGTATCAAAGGTCAAGAATTTCAAGTTCTAGGTCAGCGTCACACTTCGTGTCAAGTCGGTTTTGGTCTGGTTAACATATCCTGTGTTTATAATAACGAACTAGTAATGTCCTTTTCAGAATGCCTCGAGACGGACTCTTCCAAATATGACGTATAATAAAAACAAACAAGCGAACAATGCTTGTGTCGATTCTGATAAATTTAACATTAATTCAGGGGCTTCCCTGAATTCATCAGATTCTTCGAATTCTTCTAAAATCATTCGTAATTTACACTAATCACTTGACAACCAGTTTATAAGTTCGTTTTAATGTTCAGGAATTATTTTTAATCACAGCTGTAATTTATGAGAAGAGTTATAAAACTATCCAGACATGACGATCTCAGAACACCATAACAATACCTTCAATTAAGAACCATAAGTACTATTTAAGTGTCATTATTAGGACAACTACATACATTCATTACTTGAATACATTCATTATTTGAATCAATTGAACATAATAATTTATTTCTATTGCTGTACGTGAAATTAAATCTTTTCATTCGTAATACGTGTGAATGCTTTTGTCTGGCAGATGACTTCTAACGTATGTTACTACCAATTTGTCTTACAGAAAATTGTATTGCTCAAGATTATGGTCCTTCGAGCGAGACTCTAATTTGTGAACGTTCATGAAGATAGTTTAGGTTGGTAACACTGCAATTCGAGCAAACTTAAAAGGCATAGAAAATACCACATCTTGAAGAATGCATATATACTGGGAAATTGAATAAAATCTTTAGATGGTTTTGGTGCTTACTTGTTGAAAATTCATTTCTATAGTTTTAATAAAAAATACACTTGTAATAAATTTTCACAAACTTAGTTTTTATTAAACAAAACGGTGGCTTCATCTAACAATGGTCTTACAAACTACTGTTTATTCCTTGAATAATAAAATTAAGATTAAGAAGAATGGGATGAGTGAGCTGGGTGTACAGTAGGATAAGAGTTACTTACAAATGAATTTTATAATGGAGAATTGGTAAAGTCTTTCTGATCATTTAAAAGGTATCTGGTATTTCTAAGCTTATTAATTTCAAATATCTCTAAGTTGTTTAATACTTTACTTTTAACTGACTTATAGAGAATCTTAATATCATCTTTGAAATGACGATCAGTTTCTTTAATTTGGTTTATAACTTTTGGAACTTCTTTATTCAAATTAAAATGTCCCTTAATTCTAGTTTTGAAAGATCTTCCTGTCTGACCTATATAGAATTTATCACAATCTTCACACTCTGTCTTGTATTATCCTGATTCTTGATCATTTTTCATCTTTGTTGTTTTCAATCTATTAGACTGCCGTATTTTATTTGTTCTAAAAGATGTGGTAACATTGTAAATTACATACATTATCAGAAAGTTTACCTACGATATTATTGATCTATAATTATGAGTCTTAACTGTACTAGGGTAAACTAACTCCATTGCTTCATTATAACCTTTTTTCTTATGTAAATCAATCACAATTTTTTCGTTATAGCCGTTATTAGTTGCTATCTGTTTTATAATTGAAAATTCTTTATGATAATTTAATTCTGACATAGGGATAGTAACAAGTCTATGCATCATGCTTTGAAGAGCAGCCAGTTTATGTTGTATGGGGTGTTATGAATTTATTTGGATAATAATGTTCGTATGTGAAGGCTTATGATATATTGAAAATGAATGTTTACTATTTAATTTAGTTACGGTTAAGTCCAAAAAGATAATAGTTTGATTGACTTCTACTTCAACCGTGAATTTAATAATGGGGTAAAGATTATTTAAATGTTGAATGAAAGAATCTAATTGTCTTTGTGTTCCATTAAAACATGTTAATAATATACACATTGTAATTGAATTGAAAATAATTCTGAGAAAGACATAATTCGAGAGAGCCTAATATTTCTCGTATTATAACAATGTGTGTATTCTTTTTTCGACGATACTTTGGATTATCAGTAATGCTACCCCCGGAGGTATACTAGGGAAGAGGTTAGTGACATCAAACGATATAAATTTACTATTGGGTAAAGGTAAAATCTTTAATTTTGTTGACTAGATCGATTTTTATGCCAAATTTCGGTTCAAATTTACAATGTTCTTTTAAGAATTGTAGTAATTTTTTGATAAATTTAATCTTCTTAAGGGATTCAGCAATGAAATTAGTTTACCCTAATACAGTTGAGACTCATAATTATAGATTAATAATGTATGTAATTTACTTAAAACACAATGTTACATCTTTTAGTACGAATAATACGATAGGCAAATATATTGGAAACAACAAAGATAAGAATAAAAAACACCAAGAAGCACGTGTATACAAGGTAGAGTGTGAAGATCTTTCAAAACTATAATTAGAGAACATTTTAATTTGAACAAAGGAGATTCAAAAGTTGTAAAACATATTAAAGAAACTGATCATTTCATTTGAGATTCTCCATGAGTCAGTTAAAAGTAAAGCATTAGGCAACTTTGAGAAAATTGAAATTAATAAGTTTAAAAATACAAGAAACCTTTTAAATGATCAGAAAGGCTTTACCAATTCTCCATTATTAAATTCATTTGTAAGTAACTCTTATCTCACTGTAGACGTACCTCACTCATCCTTTCCTTCTTAATATTAATTGTAATATTTAAGGAGTAAACCATAGTTTGTAAAACCATTGTTTGATAAAGTCACCGTGTGGTGAAACATGTCAAGTTTTGTTTAATAAAAACAAAATTTGTGGAAATTTATTACAAGTTTATTTCTTATTAAAATTATAAATAAAACCTTTTATTTCAATCATATTGAGCTAAAGTTTATCAATGCACAAAAAAAATTCGCTACCCATCAAGTAAATTTAATATAAATTAATGAGTTTCATATCCTCGAAGGTATTGGCGTCAATTTAGGATTCAAGAGAAATGGACGATTACAGCTCTTGATCTCATGGGAAGCCAAATGAAAATGTTTTGAATAGAAAATATTAATATAACTGTTGATTAATATATTGCACAGTTGACAAGTTCTCTTGAATTAATTTTTTTTCATCCACATTTTGGAAACATTTGAAGAGTTTTTATAATCCTAATACATCTTTGCTGGAAAATATTACAAAGACGAACAGCCACTGTAGTAACGTCCAGAATTAACCATATAATATAACATGCAGTTGTTTCCTAAATGATGAAGCAAATAAATATTTTTTTTGTTAATGTTCAAATTGAATATATTGTTATGTATTCATGTCTAGGTTATGCTGATTTATTCAAGCCAAATTCTCAAACCATTCATCGCAAACATGTTTCAACCTATAGGAAGTATAACCGTTCTATTTAACAAAGAAATCCTCATTTTAACGCACTTAAATTACAATATTATTACATTTTCTGTGTATTTTGCATAGAAAAATGGGAAAGTCTAGTGCTCCCACGCTGGTAAGATCAAATACCTATTTTACAAAAATAAAATATTTATTTATAATCCCATAGTTTTGATGTTTATAACTCATATTATCAAAATATTTAACTATTATCACTGTAAAAGGGAGGTTCTATTCAATTCTTGAAATTAAGTGTTTAAGTGTACTTCGTAAAATTTGTTTGAGGAAGCTACGATGTTAGTTGCTATAGTTATATTTATAATTTTTACGTTAGTGTTAATCAAACTTTTATTAGTTATTTTATTGAAGTTTATTTATGTATACCTTAATATATTTTTGGAGCAACAGTCTTGTAGTTACAGAAAAAGGAAGAGATCGACAGAGTCTAAATTGAGAAAATTGTTATGTGTGAAAGTATTTTCTTGAATACAGTTGGAGCCGAATTTAGTGGATAATATTGTAGTTCATCGCATCATTAATTTAAAGAGAAGTTGTGAATGGAACTACTTTAAATTGTAAAAGTCAATAATTGAGCAATTACTTGTTATAAATTAATCTAATTCACAAATAGACCAGACGACGGGGACGAAATAATATGAAAACGTGCAGTTTCCGGGCGGTAGCAATGTTTCGATTGATTCTTATGTTTTTTTGCCGCAGGATACGATTATCGTTACCCCTTATTTGTAAAAGTGGTGCTTCATTTTTTAATTTACCAATTTGTGAAAAAAAAATGACTTTTTTTTACATTTTCCTTTATATCTCCTTTCCTGTGCATTTTTATCTTTTTGTTGCTTACTTAATTATCTACAAAATGAGATCTGGTGCGATGTCCCAAGTGTCATTGTTAACCTGCAAATTGCGTTGAAAGTTGAAAAAGCGTGTTTTTTTCAACATTCAATATCTCAACAATTAAAATACCTAGGAGCTTGAAATTCTCAGAAAATGTTGCTATTACTAATATAAACAAGTGCACCAAATTTCAAAACCGATCGCTTTTTAACTTTTAGAGTTATTAACGATCAACATTTTCTTCGAAGTTTAGTTACATAATGCGCCAAAGTTGCTGTGATGGTCTGATTTTGATCCAACTGATCTCAAAAATTTGAAAAAATATTCAAATTTAATATCCCGTTGGAATTTAAAAAAAAAACTAATTATAACCGATTTTATAACGATTTGTTTAACACTAGTAGTCGTATAGTTTTATACGTGTGTATAGAACTACTAGTGTTAACAAATCGTTATAAAATCGGTTCTAATCAACTTTTTTTTAATTTCAACGGGATATTAAATTTGAATAGTTTTTTAAATTTTTGAAACCAGTTGGATCAAAATTAGACGATCACAGCAGTTTTGGCCCATTATGCAACTAAACTTCGAAAAAAATTTTGTCGTTAATAACTCTGTTGAAAAGCGATCGTTCTGAAATTTGATGCATTCATTTATATTATTAATAGCATATTAATAACATATTCTGAGAATTTCAAGCTCCTAGGTATTTTAATTGTAGAGATATTGAATTTTTTTAAAAACACGCTTTTTTAACTTTCAACGCAATTTGCAGGTTAACAATGGCACTTGGGATATCGCGCCAGATCTCATAACTATGAGGTGCATAATGCTAAAAATGCACAGGAAAAGAGATATAAAGAAAAATGTAAAAAAAAGTCATTTTTTTTCACAAATTGTAAAATTAAAAAAGGAGCACAGCTTTTACAAAGTACGGGTAACGATACTCGTATCCTACGGCAAACAATACATGAGAATCAATCGAAACGTTGCTACCCCCCGGAAAATGCAGGCAAAAATCTCCGCCGTCTGGTCTAAAAGACCTACAGAGATCTATAATACAATAATATTGTGTTTCACCACGCATAAGTACCTATAGTTCTGAAGATGCCATCTTGTAGTGAAACATAACATATTGTTATTTACGAGAGCAAGGAGAAAAATAAAACAGATGGCGCCACAATCGAAAATCCCATTTGAAATTTGTGATGTACCATCTTTAACTAGAACGCATTAAAAATTTCAAACTGATATGCCATTCAGTTCTGCTTTGACACCCATCGAAAGCAAGCAGCCTTGAAGACTTTTGTAAACATGGGAAAAAGTGAATTTCGCGTCTTGATTAAACATTATTTCTAGCGAAAAAAACATCACGCCAACCAAAGCATCGCTTGTTAAAGATTATGGGGACTCTTTACCGTCGATTGGAATGATCCACAAGTGGTTTACTGATTTTCATTGTGATAGTATGACCACAAAGGACGTCCAACATTCTGGTCGTCCAATTGAGGTTACAACGACAGAAATCGTCGATAAAATCAAGTGAACATTACTTCGAAAAAAGATGGTTGAAAAGCTCTAGTCTAGAGAATCTTAGAACAGAGATAGATTGAAATGCCGAAACTATAGCATCAATGATTTCCTAAGATTCAGTAATAGGTGAAGTTGGTAAGGAGTCACTTCAGTCAAATGAATAAAGAAAGAGAGGAACAACCACAACTGCAACCTTCAAGAGAGCAGAAAGAATACACAAGATGGTAGTTGATGCCTTCCATATTAAATAATAAGAAACAAGAGATAAGTTCATAAACTAATACTTAATAGGTTAGTTGTCATCATATCTAGAGCTGTCAGATGACTAACTAAAGGTCTACCAAGATGGTACCTTACGTCACCTTCCTTAACAATCAACCAAAACGAGGCGGACAAGGCCAGTGCACTTGATTGGGTCTATTGTACGCCCCTTGGAACAAGACTCAGTTCAGCTCGCCTGAGGCAAAGCTAAAGGCAAGAATACTTACAGGAGAATAGCTTCAATAATGTGAAATGTGACAATCGGCGAGTTGAAGTGTACGAGATTGCTGAGGCTACGGGCGTTTCAACCGAACGGGTAAGGAACATTTTACATATAATTTTCAATATGAGAAAGCTATCTGCCAGATGGGTGCCGCATTCGCTCTCTGTTGACAAGAAACGCGACCGTGTGACAACTTCAAAGGCGATGTTCAAGCGCGATAAGAAGAACTTTTTGCGCCGTTTCGTAACCGTGGACGAAACATGGATCCATCACAATACACCTGTACCAAAGAACACTCCAAACAGTGAACTTGAAAAAGGCCAAAGTGAGTTTATCGACCAACAAAGTCATGGCGACAGTTTTTTGGGATGCACACGGTATCGTCCGTATCGATTACCTTGAAAAGGGCAAAACGATCACCGGCGTATATTATGCAGAGCTGTTGGATCGATTCGACGCCTATTCTAAGCGAAAGCGAAATAGTCCATTCATCCTGGGAAATTTTCTACAGCAAAAAAATCCAAAACACGATGGTATGGTCCAAATTGAGCTACCGGATACGGAACATGCCGCAAATCGCCGATTTATGGCCAATTTTGCCCATTTTCGAGTCTTTCGAAGATATAACAAAATCTATGCATTTTTATGAAAATAGTCAAGAGAGCAAAGTTGTAGTGCTAATCAACATTCATCATCTGGTTCAAACTAGATGGCGCTAGCATTCTTAGAACTCAAAATATGGCCATTTTAATGTGGCGAAAATGGTCATTTTTGCGTTTTTCGAAGATAGGACCGAATCTATGCATTTTTAAAAGAATAATCAAGGGCGCAAAGTTATAGTAGTCAAAAATACCCGTAATCTGGTCTAAACTAGATGGCGCTAGCGGTCATGAAACTTAAAATATGGCCATTTCAGCGTCAAAAAAATTATAACTATTTGTCTTTTTTTCACAATAGGGACGAAACCTGCGTATTTTTATGCATATACTCAGAGGAACAAATTTATAGTAGTCAAAAATACCAGTAATCTGGTCCAAACTAGATGGCGCCAGCGCTCATGAAACTCAAAATATGGCCGTTTTAGCGTCAAAAAAATAATAACTTTTTGGGTTTTTCGACAATAGGACAGAATCTATGCATTTTTATCAAAATAGTAGAGAAAACAAAGTTATAGTAGGCGAAAATATTGCCGTTTCAGTGTGACAGAAATGATAATTTCTTCAATAATTTTTCGAGTTTTACGACGATATAAAAAAATATACATCGTTGTAAAATGTGTCATTTAATTCATCATTCTATCAAATTTAATTGGGAGCCCATTGAACCAAGCTTTTCTTACTAAAATTACAATATGATAATTAAAAGTACATAAAAAAGTATATATGCGCAGGTATAAAATAAACGTAGGTACGTATTGTAATATCTTTTTTGCGACTACTGTTGCTTCAAGCGACGCGATGCGGTGGTAACGAGTTACATCTGTTTCATTACTACATTCTTCTTAAAAGACGCGTTCATTTTGTCATTATAGCTTGTACATGTAAATACATAGTGTGCACGTGTAAAATTTTTTCGGAAATTTATTTAACAAGTGTCTACGAAAATATTTTTAGTAATTATTCATAGAAGTTGTTTTTATTAAAATACATCATAGGAAAAATTTTGATCTTATTTTTTATCTGAAGAATTCTTCAGAAAAGTAAACACTACTAATAATCAGGAAGTAAAAATAAAAACCAAGGTGAACCAAGGTGAGTTTTTTTCATGATAAATGAATAATAAGATTCTTGACCCAGTATGAATTATATATAAAAATTCTCGGGAAATAGGTCACAATAACACTTTGTTTTAACTATTCGTCTTTACGTACGTTTCGGTCTCACGACCATCATCAGAAGACTCACTATGTCTAAAAAGGGGGTTTATTAAAACTAATTATAGCACAAGCGTCCAAATCGCACAATTTAACTTCAATTAAAAGAGCCCACGCCGTCGAAACGAACAGAACCACGAATAATCGAAATTGTATCGTCAGAATTAATGTATAAAAAATTATTTTTTTGTAGTAAGAATCCGCTATTCAGTAATATTATTAAAATATATGAGTGCATATTGATTGGTATTCTCACAACAAATGAGAAGAACGAAGTTATTTGTCAAGTATCTACTTTCGAAACCAGATGTGTAGGATTTATGACAAGGCCCTTAAGAACGGTTTCAGACCTGTACTGGGAAATAACTATTACGAATTCTTCCTAAAAACATTTTCTACACTTATAAAGACGTATGTAAGAATTTGCAAGAGATTATTTAATCAAATTAGTATAAATATGACTTAGATTTTGTGTGTCTACCCTATGATTTACAGATTTGGGGTCCCGTTTTATGTGAATCATCTCCAGGATAGATCTTTTATAATAATTGGTTTCCTTAGTTAAGATATTAACATTTTTGTAATCAAATTGATGGTTATAATCAAAGCAAAGCAGAGAAAATCAAAAAATGTTTGAAAAAGTATGATATAAATGTTGCGCATAAACCTACTAACTGTGTTGGGAAATATTTCTCAAATCTAAAACCGTTAATACCCAAAGATAAACAAACCCACACAGTGTATAAATTGAATTGTTTAGATTGTGATGGAACCTATACTGGAATCTCTAAACAATATTTACAAAAAAGAATGTACGGCCATAAATATAGCACAAGAAATAACAACTTAGAAAATTCCACCGCCCTTGCTAAGCATTGCTTTGATTATAACCATCAATTTGATTACAAAAATGTTAATATCTTAACTAAGGAAACCAATTATTATAAAAGATCTATCCTGGAGATGATTCACATAAAACGGGACCCCAAATCTGTAAATCATAGGGTAGACACACAAAATCTAAGTCATATTTATACTAATTTGATTAAATAATCTCTTGCAAATTCTTACATACGTCTTTATAAGTGTAGAAAATGTTTTTAGGAAGAATTCGTAATAGTTATTTCCCAGTACAGGTCTGAAACCGTTCTTAAGGGCCTTGTCATAAATCCTACACATCTGGTTTCGAAAGTAGATACTTGACAAATAACTTCGTTCTTCTCATTTGTTGTGAGAATACCAATCAATATGCACTCATATATTTTAATAATATTACTGAATAGCGGATTCTTACTACAAAAAAATAATTTTTTATACATTAATTCTGACGATACAATTTCGATTATTCGTGGTTCTGTTCGTTTCGACGGCGTGGGCTCTTTTAATTGAAGTTAAATTGTGCGATTTGGACGCTTGTGCTATAATTAGTTTTAATAAACCCCCTTTTTAGACATAGTGAGTCTTCTGATGATGGTCGTGAGACCGAAACGTACGTAAAGACGAATAGTTAAAACAAAGTGTTATTGTGACCTTTTTCCCGAGAATTTTTATATATAATTATATTATATCATAATATATTTCCCAATTTCTAATATTTCTCTCGTTTCATTCCATAATTTCACAGGTCCACGATGGACAAGTGTCTACTTCGTTTGAAAGTCAGTTCAAGCGAGGTCGTGTTCCTCGATGAATCAAAATTAGCGGCTATTACATCATCATCAATTGAACGCAAACTACAAGTTTATACGAGCCAAGCGTTCATTGAGGATGGTCGAACAAAGGTTGTACATGAAAGGTGTCTAGAAATATTTGAAAATTTAGAATTACGCTGGCCACCAGATGACGAATCAGTAGAAGAGGGCCAAGATGTTGATATGGAAAAATCAAACAATGAAACGGTACATATAATATATATATTTATTGATTCTGAATTAAAAGCGAGACTTCATGAGAAAAAAATGACTGATATAGAAGATAGATATGACCGCCAGCGCCATCTAGTTTGGCCCAGATTACGGATATTTTTGACTACTATAACTTTGTTCCCCTCACTATTTTTATAAAAATGCATAGATTCGGCCCTATCTTCGAAAAACGCAAAAATTACCATTTTCGCCACATTAAAATTGCCATATTTTGAGTTCTAAGAAACCTAACGCCATCTAGTTTGAACCAGATGATGAGTGTTGATAAGCACGACCACTTTGCTCACCTAACTATTTTCATAAAAATGCATAGATTTTGTTATATCTTCGAAAAACCCGAAAATGGGCAAAAAATGGCCATAAATCGGCGATTTGCGGCATGTTCCGTATCCGGTAGCTCAATTTGGACCATACCATCGTGTTTAGCACACCAAAATACCCCCTTATACGTTGAAAAAGTCCATTGGAATTTTTTGGACCCACATTTTTGCCAGGATGACTGGACTAAAAGTACAACGCACCGGTGCATAGGTCCGCATATTCTCCAGATACGGCCGCCAGCGATTTTTATCTATTTCCAAACTTGAAGAAATGGCTCGGCGGAAAGAGCTTTGGCTCCAACGATGTGGGTCGGTGGCCAGATAGCTCAGTGGTAGAAGCATCGATCTTCTAATCACTGTGGCTTCCGGTCGCGGGTTTCAATCTCAGCGATCTGCCTACCACACGAGGTGGAGTGTTTAGTGGGTCTATCTGACGTGATACAATTCGGACTCAGGGACTCCCACACTACCTTACGGGATGTCCCAGGCCACTAAGATGCCCATGAAGGGTTTCAATCACCTCCCATCAAAAGAAAACCAGAACCAACCAGAAATATCAAATCATTATTTACAAATGTGGAACTGAATTTCGGAAAGTGAGTTTGATAGTTCAGATATTGACATCACAACTCACCAGACTTCGCATGTTTTTCTCCGAGTTTCTTTAGAGAGGTCAATGCTTTGAATCGATGACCCTACGTAATGTGCCACAGAGATCTTGGATATTATCAGGCTAAGAATGGAAAGTCACATAGCCCATACCAACAAATCAACATCTTCTGATAAACGATGCTTCAATAAAATCTGTTCTAGGGCCGTCGCTGCAAAACAAACAGTATACCGTCGTTGGCGCTATAACTCATGTCTGGTGACCAGAACAAAATATGTTGAGGCCAGAAATATGTGCAATGAAAGAATAAACGCTTCGAAAGAGGCATATAATGCCAAACTAGATTAAACCTTATCGAATGCCCGTTCGTTTTGAACTTTCGCCAGAGCAATTGGTAGAAATTTCACTTCCAGTTCATTCCCTTCCCTAACCCAAGATGATGACACACTGGATATTACAGTACAAGAAAATGCCAGCCACCTCTAGGGCCCAGTCATAACTGAATCTTGCCCTGTTTGTATACTGATATCAATCATACAAGACGTCATATAAAAAAGGCCGCAAAACGTCATGAAATTCCACACAAGCCCATTTGTAGGAGAATTACTAGAACTAATAATCTACAAAAGAAAACTTATGTGGGTTTCATAAAATCAAATTTTTCATCAAATAAATAGTTAGATAAATGCATCACATTTTTGAAAAAAAAATCTACTATCCTTGGAAAACAGAAATTTGGCTTTGTTAATTTCTTTGAAAACATTCAATTCTAAATTTGATCCAATGAAACAAACGTCTTATTTGAAGGATTACAGAAATCGTAATATTTGGAAGGGATCGAAAATTTAGAAAAACGTTGGACGAAGTGTATCGGGCTACTAGGAGATTATGTTGAGAAATAAAATAAGTTTTGACATTTCTTGTTTCATTTTCAGGGAATTTTCACCTTGCCCTTGTATGTATAAGTTCACGTTTCATTTGAAATTTTCACTACTTAAAAAAACCTAAAGTCAACGACGAAAAAGTTACACCATTTGCATAAAGTTGTAATACAATAAATCATCTTGCACTTGATGGCTTGTTCAATGTAAATTTATACAAATTAGAAGGCAAGTCAAGTCATTCGCATAATTTGTGTGATTTGTACCCAAGTAAGTAATAATCTAGTAATAATAAAAAAATAAAGGCAGACAATTTGAATGTTACGAAAACTGTGTCAGGCGCCTTCAAATGTGTGAAAAAATGGAACCTAATCGCAACATTTGCATAAGATTAATTCAATCGATATTTGTCTCAGAACGTGTTGCATCTTATCGCCTCACTTCTGTGAATTTGCGAAGCTCAGGAGCGAACACAAAATGATTAATTGTGCACGCGTTGCTTAGGAACCTGCCCGGAATACCTTCTAGAGTATAGTGCACCAATATTATAAAACGAATTGACTCACAATTTTCCGATTTGAAACGTTTTAAGCACGTCTCTCGAGGTGTACGTCAAGGAATTTCGGTCTGCCGTTGTTAATTTAGACATTTCGATATGTTCTGATACGAATAGCGATTGAATCAAGATTATGCAAATGAGACTTGACTTGCCTTTTAATGTTTATACATTTGCGTCCATTTATACACATCTTCGTCAAGTGAACCAGTAGACAGGCTCGCTTTTCCTCAGATAATGTGATAGAATAATGATTATCCTTGTATTACAGTTTTATGCAAATGATGTGACTTTTTTTTAAATGAAAGAAAAATTCCTTTTTTTATACTACATTCAATAATAACTTGAAAATGTTACTATAGTTTCAACCCCGAAGTGCCATTATCAAACAGATACAAAATTACAACGTAAACAATAAACAGTTCAAGTATAAATTGGAACTAAAACAGAATAGGGTTGACGAGTAGGGGAAACAGAGTGAATAATAATTATTAGGATAATTATTACTCAATATTCTAAGAATTGTTCTAAGAAAGACTAAGGAAAAGATCACTTTGGTATATGCCTAACCTATCATTCAGGATATATTTATAATAAGATTCTTGACCCAGGAATGCATTACATATAAATTCTAGGGAAATAGGTCACATTAACACTTACGCTTTTTATTTTCTTGTCTTAAAGACAAGAGAATTTGTATATGATATATTTATAGGAATTTTTGACACCTCTATAAATCTCTATTGATTCTAATGTATTTGATTAGAAACCTTTGGTTCACTTACGTAAAATGTTAAGGCTACCTAAATTAGGAAAGGTTTGACCTGTTTGTAAAAAATTGTAAGCAAAGCTGGAGTCTGTTTTGTCAAATCTGAATGAACTTGGTATTTAATTTTAATATTACAAGTTCTACCTACATAAAAGTTATCACAGTCTGGACAAATTAGATTATGCGAAAGCAAAGTGAAAAGTTCATGAAAAATTAAACAAGAAATGATTTATTTATCAAAACTTATTTTATTTCTCAACATAACCTCCTTGTAGCCTGATGCACTTCATCCAACGTTTTCTAATCTATGACCCCATCGTTGGATTCAAATCTCTTTCCAACGTGCCATTTCTTTAACTTTGTAAATAGATAAAAATTGCAGGGGGCAGGTGGACAGCAGGAAATATCAAATAAGATTTTTTTCAGGCAAGAAATAATGTTTAATCAAGAAGCGAAATTCACTTCTTCCATATTTACAAAAATCTTCAAGGTTACTTGCTTTAGAAGGATGTCAAAACAGAACTGAATGAGATATCAGTCTGAAAATTTTAATGCGTTCTAGTTAAAGATGGTACATCACAAATGTCACATGAGATTTTCGCTTGTGGCGCCATCTGTTTTATTTTTCAGGGACTTTTCACCTTGCCCTAATAAACTCCAGGTTTAGTTACAGTTCATTCATTTGGTTTTGTCTTAAGCATTATATAAAAGATTGCATAGTTTAGTTTATGGTTTGAAACTGATTTCAAGATTATGGCGTGATAAAATGTTAGCATCATTTTCGCTTTCGGAACCAAAATAAGTCAGAGAAATGAATTTTGTTGATACATTTATGTATATTATGTTGTGGTAAATATTGTAATAAATTGTTGTTATTTGCGGTTAATTAATTTTGTTATTTGATCTACAGAAAAATCATTATTGATAGGTATTCGTTTTCTTGTGTCCAATTCAATAGCGATGTGTTCTTTTGACAATGGTGTTGAAAATGCCCTACGTCATTAAGTGGTATCCACCTGATTTATTGTTAGGGGACGAACCAATGAATTATTCTGTCTATTATGGTGACGTATTAGTGTTAAGTCTAAACAGTTTAACAAAAAAAATGGGAGAATCAAATCAAAAAACAATAGTTGTCTATGAATTTATACTTCAAATTTGAAAATCAACACATATCAATAAGAACTATTGCATAAACCCGCCAAGTTCATTCCGGTAAAATGTTGAAGAAAGACAAAAAAAGGTTTTACGGTCAAAACGATTTTTTTAGATTTTTTTTTTGTGGCTCATCCTACGTAGATGCATATTTATGTTTGATTTGTAAGTATTAAAACGTTGGAAATCAAAAAGTACATTAAGTTTAGAGAAAAAACCAATGGCAATGGAAAAAAAGCAGTAAATTAAACGAAAATTAATTAAATATTGAAAATTTGATTCTTATTGAATTTTAAGAACGGAAGGCTAAAACTAAACATGTTGTATTATATTTTAATATTAATTTTACTATTATTGGAGAAACACAAAAAACCTAGACAACGTTGTATAGTATGCAATATGAAAGTATGAATTTGGTATTAATTTGTTGAAAATGATTACCATTTTCTTCAAGGACTAAATTACTCTGTCCAATTACTGCTGATTATTTCGAAGTATGGACTCGTAAATAACTATTGAATTTCCCATGTGATATTATTGAACAGTTTTGAAAAATGGCAACAATGAACACATTTTGAATCAAACTCCCATAGAATGGTTTTGATTATTATCAATTTTCAAATTTGCCAATATCTGCAGAATCCTTCGAATGCTTCCGTTGATTTTCACTCAATTAATACCGCTTATGCATCCATACACTGTAAGAAAGTTGGTTCTTTTAAGTTGAGTTAAGTTTACATATTACAAAGATACCGTTTTTTTTTTCGACATTTGAAACTCCACGTTGAATGACTATAACACTTTAGGAGGGCAACTTGGTTTATAGGCACCTCTCCTCTGTGTCCATTCTCATGCGAAACATCATGTAAGTATAAAATAATATAACCACGATCGTCGACTTTCCACATAGTCAGTTAGAATTTCCCAGTTTCTGCTAACAAATCGCTCATTTGAAAGTAGTTGAAAGGTGGACAAATAACTAACGTTTACATTCACAAAAAATGCTTTTAGAGATCGTAGGATACACATTATCATCTGTCAAATATGGACTACAGAGAAGAACCTTACTTTCTCTACGATAATATTGTCGTTTAACAAGATTGACGATTATGGGAGTGACATAGAATGTTGGTGTAAAAAAAACAATTCATTAGCTGTATTTGCCGAATTAAAAGAAAGCTTCCAACAGAGAAATTGATACGAAGTGAAGAGATGTGAAAATTCACTAAACAAGCGGGCGTTAACATTAACAATGCACAAAAACAAGCGTTGAGAATGATAATTTTCTAGAATTCAGTAAACAAGGGAATTGTTACAAAATGATCGTTTAGTTCAGTCAAATCATTTAAATTTCGAAGAAATGTTTCCCATCAGCACAATTGTTATGTTCAAGCTTAGGTTTTGGTATATGGAACAATAATCTTCAAATGCGCAGTCAATTTTAAATATTGAAAAGAATAATGATAAATGTTTGATATTAGAAAGTATCCAAATTGAAATAAACAACTGCGTTAATGATAAAATTGATTCTAATCTTTCAAAACTTTATAATAATCTGATTCAAATCAAATTCAAGTATTTTGAATTACCATTTTCTATTGTCTATTTAACTCAACTCAAAAAGGAACTGTATTATCTGACATTGTTACATTTATGACAGTGACAGTTTTGAAATAGAATTCCATAGAGCTATCGTAACTTGACTAGTTATTAGTGATAGAAATGAAATGTAAATCATAGAATAGGTAATTCATAAAATAATCATAGTTATTTAGATTTGTAAATCATAGAATAGTATCTCATGTATTCAATTGACTAGATTTAATCCATCTCAAGTACATCTATTTGACAATTAGCCATACATTAATCTTTCACATAAAACCGATCCAATGTTTTCTGCAGTCTCAAATGGATTTCAAAAGTCAGCGGCAGACGCATTTCATTGATCAAAGTCATCTATTCTTTTCTGAATTACATAGAAACACTAATTAACATAAACATTTTTAATAAAGACATAAAAATAATACCGAAACGTTAAAAAGAGGAATTTTATTTTTTTTAGTCATATTAGAGAACCTGAATACAAAGAAGACGTAACATACATCTATACATTCTAGTTTTACTCAATCTCTGATACAAACGCATGGGGAGGTTTTTTCGCATAGAAAATAACGAAATGGAAAGCTCTCTTGATGCAAGTTTCTCGCTCCAGCTGCATTGCCATTACCTTTTCCATAATAGAAATGCATATCAGCCATTTATGTATTGGTGGAACCTTGCATTTCAAATTCCGTGCATTTCTGATATTTTCAGATACTGACTGAATGTCAAATATTGAACGAAATAAGCCTACTATGTTTCTCCTCCTAATTACGCGTTTCCATCAAATTTTTCGGAGCTCTTTTTACCGTAGTTGAGGAATCGTATACTTTATACATAAATTCTATAAATTCTCGGAAAATAGGTCACACTAACACATAAGCATATTATGTTCGTCTTTACGTATGTTTCGGTCTCACGACCATTATCAGAAGACGTATTATGGATAAAACGGGATTTCTTAAAACTAATTGTATCAGCTCAAAGCATCCTTAACGCACCATTTCAATTGAAAATGCCCACGTTGCCGAAATGAACAGAAACACGAATAATCTAAATTGAAACACATGAATGTTTTGAGTATATGAATATATATCCAGAATCCACTGCTCAGCAATTTTCTTACAATATACGAACTCATGTCAAACAAAGTCTGTATGCGTTTGAAACCAAAAAATATAAAGCTCAAGTATCCACTTTCGATTCAGATGTTAAAGATTCATGAGGTAATAGAAAAAGGTTGTCAGACTTTATCAGAAATATTGCTATTTGAGAATTCTACCTAAAATATACTTTTAACATTATAAATCGCATGTAGGAATTCGCAAGGGTTTTAATTAATAAAATTAGTATAAATTTGACTTAATGACTGAATGTATGTTCTATGATTTACAATTGGAGTCACGTATGGAATCATATACAAATGGAAAAACATTTAAGAATCAAAGACTTCTTCAAGCATAACAACTCTTAAAACAATCCACTCAACAACCAATTATATTTACGAAACAACACTGATCAATTGAATTCTCATTCCGAGATTACCCAGAATGCTCTCATTTTCCCCTCATAATGAGAATATACCATACTCATCTCTTGAACTTATCCACTTCAATAATAACTAGTGCCTATGTCTCCCTATACATAGATGTAACTTTCCTAATTCCTCATTGTATGTTCTGAAAATGATCTATCGATATTCTACAAAGAGATTGTATTTTTATTCATTTTCAGTACAATGTTTCAAGTAAACTGGGAATATGAACGCTATCTTATGTTGGCAGACCAAACCGGAATATTGGGTAGGTGAACAATAGTGTGCTCAAATACCAAGCCATTTCAATTTGGCACCTGTACAGCAAGTAAAACTTTTTGGCCTTACAAATCAAATTTGAAAAAAATATCGTTATCTACACTTTTGTCAGATTCAATTATTCAAGAAGCATACACCTAACATAGCCAATTCATGGTCAAATATAGAAGATGAAAATCATGATTTTGGAAAATCCTCATGAAAGTTCGTGACCAAAGAAAACTGGTCTTCCCAGAGCAACCAAGGGTAACAACGAATTTGGTCCATACACCTTTATTCAAACAATATTCTGAAGATGTTTCCCAATAAATGCCTAGTAAATCTAGCAAGCCAAGATCACGTTTCCCGTTTCTGCAGACTGAGGTCTGCAAGAAAAAACTTCACACAGACTAAAAATATGTTCATGTTTAGAGTGAAGGAGAATGAAATAGCATATTTGTGATCTTGTTTGTTCGCTGATTTTCCCCCGCTTTATAATAACATTCAACTTACGCAGTTGCATAATCAAACTGCCAAAAATATACTAAATTACTCATCAAATATAATGTTGATTTTCATATTGACAATTTCATTCAACTATTTCCACCGAGTCAGAATGAACTCTCGAAAACATTAATCAAAAGAGATAACTTATGGAGAAAAAGCACCAACCGCAATTTCAAATTACTTCTCAGAGAAAAGATTTAGTCTTGAACTCATAATTTCAATCTATCTAGCCGATTATATCAACTGATTATTATAATCTGCTCTCGAAGATGTAATATAAACCGATGTTATTGAACTGGTCTAAATTGCAAACACCTTGAAAATATACCAAAACCTGTTCGGCGAAGTATCAATTTCTGTGTACTATCATTTTCATCTCTAATCAAATATATTAAAAAAATATGATGGATATAATGACCAGCCGCTGAGCAGGTGAACAAACAAATCAACTTTCTTTCATGAGGTTCCCAGTAGCGCTCTAACCTTGATAGTTTCTTCAATAACTTTCAAGGATTCAAGTGCATCAGAATATCAACCGTTCACGTGGACGTGTCCGAACTGCGAGTTTTCTTAATCTCGTAATGTGCCATCGTATTATTACTAAAACGAATTTGCACTGTAGCCAAATGTGTCAAATTTTGAAGAAATGTTTCCCTTTTATTTCAAATTGTAGGTTTTGGTATCTAGAACAATAATTTTCATAAGGGCAGTCATGTGCCTTGGGGCATTTGCAGCATTTATTCATAATATTCGACCAAAAATGGGCAATATCTCGGATGGTATGCATTTTCAAGAAACATGTTTTATAGATAAAAGTTGTTCCAAATTAAATTTCCTAGAAAAATGCAGGAGACAACAATTTATAAATTATGATGGTCTTAAAATGACCTTTTTTTAGTTTTCGTTTTGAATTAATATAAAACAATACAGCTCAAGAGGTGCAGTTTACTTTGGAAAATCACTGAGACTACCAACCGTTAAGATAGATTTAAGTAGTCCAGTCAAAAGAGTGAAAAACATAAATTTCATAGACCGCACGATAATGCAAAATTCTGTTTGCATCGTGTTCAGGCTTACACATAGTTAGTCGAAAAAAAGGGGGGCTCGTTTACTATCAATAAACAATGAAAAACCATTTTCAACTATCAAATAGAATATCTTTTATAATAAATGGAATCTGAGGCTCTTTTAATCCAAAGTGTCTAAAATTTGATATCAGGTTTTTTTTTGATCCGCTGAACCTGAATTTGAAGTCGGAAAATGGTGGTATTGGAATTATAAGATACCTTGATGTGTCTTGGTACAATTTCCACTAAAAGAAGGAAAATTCTGGGAAATTGGTGGAAAATTGGGTAATTTTTCCTTCATATTCCAATCTCAGTCCTCCTCCAACATGTCTAATCATATGTTTTCCGGAAAACTACGGAAAATGAAACTTTACCCTTTCTATACAAACTTCAATTATTTTGTTTTTCGAACAATTTCAGTCAGTGTTATTGGAATAATAAGGCACCGTGATGGTTCTCGGTACAAATTTCACTAAAAGAAGGAAAATTGTGGAAAATTAGTGGATAATTGCGTCGTTTGCCTCCATATTCCTGTTTCGGTTATCGTCCACGTTTTGTGGTCGCCAAGTATTATTTTATGGTTATCAAATCTATAGCAACTATAGTTCTCCGGAAAACTTAGGAAACTGAAAATTTGACATATTTACACAACAATCTTTAATTGTTATTCAGTTTTTCGAAAAATTTTCGACAATTATTATGATAAAGAATTTCAAGTATCTTTTCTTATGATATGTACAGTAGTTCTTCCAAAGCAGGTAAAAATTGAGCAGATGTTTTTGAACCTTTAATGATGACGCGGCGTACGTGTACCGTAGAGATCCTATACCACAGCAAATGTGCCGGATTTCCCATTCTTCAGATTCGGGTTCAACAGACCAAAAAACCCTGATACCAAATTTCGGAAGCTTTGGATTAATAGAGCCCATGATATTCCATTTGCCAATTGAAAATGGTTTTTCATTGTTTATTAATAATCATGAGCACACCCTTTTTTTTGACAGTGTGTAAGCCATCCTGGACACGATGCAGAAAAATTTTTGCATTTTCATGCGGTCTATAAAATGTTAGTAATGACCCCTATTTTTTCACTCTTTTGACTGAACTAAAGCGATAATTAACAAGTATTTGTTCATCGTTCAATAGGATATCGGACTTCTTATATTTATTAATCTCTAGGGATTCTAGCACATTTTGATTATTACTTTTATTCTGGGTGTGCAATATTTAATTACGGAAAAGCATAACTTTAATGATAATTTTAAGATATCACACATCCAGAATAAAATGTATAACTAAATTTGGTAGAATTCCTAGAGATTATTGAATATAATAAGTCCCCCCTATCCGATCAACAAATACTTAATAATTCTCCCTTGTTAAATCTGTATAATTAGATATTCCGTTTACTACTAATCCTCGAAGCGTTAAGCCCAATTAGGTAAAATTGCTATAACCATCTATCCTGAGATAATCATTAAAGTTATGTATTAAGTTAGCTCTTTTGTAGAAGTTAGTACTTTGTAATATTTGTATGAAGAAGCTACGGTTTTAGCGAAAATATAGTTACATTATATGTTGAATTAGTGAAAATCGAACTTTTAATATTTATTTTGTTTAAGTTTGAAATCAAACGTTTTAATGAAATATTGAAAAGTTGTATTTTCATTTGTTTGAAAATGGAATATTAGACGATAGGATAAAAACATGATGGAATTCATTATTTTCACGTTCTCTATCTTTCTTCAGAAATAACGTAACATGATTTTCTGTGGAAATAACTGATAGTTTACAGAAATTGACTTGTAAACAAACGATACAGATACGTAAATGTTATAAGACATACCTAAAATGATAAACTACTTAGAACAAAACTAGATAAAATGGAATTCAAGTTAATTTTGGGAATAAATCTGATATCGATGATTGAATGGGTATTTTATGACTTAATTTTTTCGCCAACCATATATGAAAATATGTTATACCAACGCTAAAATTGTGACCGGAAGTAATGTTCATCGTCGCTAGGGACGCTAAACTATATAGAACCTTAGCTAAACTCATAACACCTTCGATTGTCATTTGCGGTACTTTGACGTTTCACATAATTTTTGATCAGTTTAAATCAAAGTTTGGAATAAAAACGGACAACAAAAGTGTAAGTTACGAATTTGTTATTTGACGAATTTGAATGGAGCTGTCCCTTTCTTTGTGATATTCCAATTTTACAGATAAAAACAAGAACTTCACTTTCTTAAATATCACTCTATTTGATAGAAAGTTCATTATCCAGACATACAATGAGAAAACATTGAAACATCATAAGTATTTATATGAAATTTACAATGAACTGAATCGATTCTAAGAATTAATGGAACATACAGCTACTAAGGTTAATTGTGTTGAGATAGTAATCGGCAAGGGAATAAACTGTCGGTAATTACATTCTGATGTAATGAAGGATTATTGTATTGGAATATTCCTATAGATTCTAATAGATTAAATTTTCTACCCCTCGTAATTGTCTGTAAGATATTTATGTTTTATAGTGCAGGGAAACGGTGTTGGTTTGAAAAATTTGAATTACTTTTATTCAATTGAAATGACTTAAAATGTTCTTTATATCTGACTTGCAACGATATACCTGTTTGACCAATGTATAGGGCATTACATTCCTCACAAGTTAACTTATAAGCTCCTGACTTCCGAAATTCATTTGATTTAGTTTTTGCATTAAAAAATATGGTCGAAAGTTTCTAGCTTGTTATGAAAGCTACATTTAACTTTTGCTTGTTAAAGATATTCCAGATTTTATCAGATACTGGCCCAAAAAGTAAGTCAAGGTACTTATTTTTTCTCAGTTTTTTTTTGCACATTGGGATAAATTTGATAAATAGTTGATTTTAAAGATTTTCTCTTCATTAAATTATTTATTAGCCATACAGAATAGCCGTTATGTGAATCTCAATAATTGTTATCTGATGGTGGATAACAAATTCATCTTCAGATACAAGTTATTAGATTTGGTTCTTCAGCAATATTATGGTTCAGCCCAAACATGTGTTAATATGCTCATGTCGCTTATAACTTATATCAGTCTTGAAGCCATAATCGTGACATAATTCCCCTCAAACTTGTATATATGAGAACTTTTGTTTAGATAACCAAAAGCTGAAAAATATCGTAATTCTGAAGAATTCGACAGAGACACGAGTCTAGACGAGACTAAGTATATGAATATGTATGGAGAATGCACTGCATAGCAATCTACTTATAATATTCGAGGTCATCTCAAACAATGTTTGAAAAGACTGAAACCAAAATACAACGCTCAAGTATCCACTTTCGAACCAGATGTTCAAGATTTAGAAATATTGCTATTCCAGCATTCTACCTAAAATATACTCTTACTTCGGCGACGTGGACATTTTTAATCGAAATTAGTGCGATAAGGAAGCTTTGTGCTTGATCAATTAGTTTTTTTATAATCCCGTTAGACATTGATACGTCTTCTGATGATAGTAGAGAGACCGAAACGTAGATAAAGACGAAAATAATAACCATATGTGTTAATCTGATCTATTTCCCGAGAATTTACATATAATTAATACCTGGGTCAAGAATCATTATTAATTATAGGTTTATTTAAAAAACGCTTGTAAAAACATCAATGTATTCTTTAAGTATTGTAAGACTAAATATTGAAGCCTCACGAAGCATGAGAACTTCTATGTGAGCCCTATATCGCAAAAAAATTATGCCGAAATGCGACCTATTAAAGCCAAAAAGAGGGCTGATGAAGAAACTTGACCAGTGACAGAAAATATTTCGCGAGGAGCTGATGAGTGTACAAAAATTTTGTGAACAATATTCCATAATTTTCATCGACCGAATCAGCATTGTTTCAGGCTTGGTTCAAGGTTTTGCACATTACTAGTCGACCCAAGCATAGAAGAAGATAGAGATTTTCTGATAATTGGTGATGGCCATGACAAAATAATATTATTATTTTCCAAAGATAGTGGAAAACGGCTAAGAAAGGCTAATGCGCCCCAAAGGTATATTATATCTGTGTTTATTGAAAATTTTCTAATAGAATTAGACGAAAACTATAGAGGTTATTGAAATTACAGTATGCTACCTTCTTCCCAAAAATAGTTGAGCAAATCGAAATATTGACTACACTTAAGATATCGTGAATTTTTCCCTAACGTAAGCCTTTATGAAATCTTTTCCGAGTGGCACTGAAATGGAAATCGTACAACATACTTATTTATCAGTTTTAATTAATTTTCAATATTTGTCTACAGGAATTTGGAGTGTTTGGTCAAACAGATTTCTAGTTGTGAGGCCAGACATTTTTAATTAGCAAGAAATCAAGAGAAACACTGAAAAACTGAAGGCGTTCAAACTAATATTTACGTTCAAAGGTTCCCATGCCCCTAGTTAACTCACTGTATGTATAACATATTAGAGAAACTCCAAAAAAATGTAATAAAAAGCTACATCCTAGCCATGTTCAAATAAACGCTGGGAACAGACAAACAATTCAATGTCAATAAACTCTTTTACTTTTCAACTTTCGGATAATTTCGTGAGAGAATATAAAACTTCACAATATTTGCAAAATAATTACTGATGAGTTGCAAATAGTGTTAGATTGAACAATAAATGGGCGATAATTTCTAATAAATTCCAAAATTACTAAAATTATATCGGGAGATAATTATCATAATATTTCGACACCAAAACTATTTTTTTTAAAATAGGTAGTTGCAAAAAAAGTTATTGATGAGTTCCAAATAGTATTAGATTGAACAATAAATGGGCGATAATTTATAATGAATTCCAAAATTACTAAAATCACATCACGAGGTAATTTATATAATATTTCTACAACAAAATTATTTTTAATTATTACTTAGTCGCAAAAAAATACTAATGGGTGGCAAATAGTATTAGATTGAACAATGAATGAGCGATAATTTCTAATAAATTCAAAAATTACTAAAATTACATCCCGAGATAATTCTCATAATATTTCTACAACAAAATTATTTTTAATTATTACTTAGTCGCAAAAAAAATACTAATGGGTGGCAAATAGTATTAGATTGAACAATGAATGAGCGATAATTTCTAATAAATTCAAAAATTACTAAAATTACATCCGGAGATAATTCTCATAATATTTCTACAACAAAATTATTTTCAATTATTACTTAGTCGCAAAAAAAATACTAATGGGTGGCAAATAGTATTAGATTGAACAATGAATGAGCGATAATTTCTAATAAATTCAAAAATTACTAAAATTACATCCGGAGATAATTCTCATAATATTTCTACAAACAAAATTATTTTTAAAAAATAGGTAGTAGCAAAAAAAAATAAGTTGCAAATAGTGTTAGGTTGGAAAATAAATGGGAGATAATTTCTAATAAATTACAAAATTACTGGAATTAATCAGGAGATAGTTCTCATAGTATTTCTAAGACAAAATTATTTTTAAATAATAGGTAGTAGCAAAAAAAATAATGAGTTGCAAATAGTGTTAGGTTGAAAAATAAATGGAAGATAATTTCTAATAAATTACAAAATTACTGAAATTACATCAGGAGATAGTTCTCATAATATTTCTGAAACAAAATTATTTTTAAATAATAGGTAGTAGCAAAAAAAATAATGAGTTGCAAATAGTGTTAGGTTGAAAAATAAATGGGAGATAATTTCTAATAAATTACAAAATTACTGAAATTACATCAAGAGATAGTTCTCATAATATTTCTAAAACAAAATTATTTTTAAATAATAGGTAGTCGCAAAAAATATTACTAATGAGTTATAAATAGTATTGGATTCAACAAAAAATTGCGATAATTCCTAATAAATTCCAAATTTACTAAAATAACACCAAGAAATAATTCTCATAATATTTCTACGAAAAATTATTTTTAAATAATAGGTAGTCGCAAAAAAAATTACTAATGAGTTGCAAATAGTATTGGATTGAACAATACATGAGCGATAATTTCTAATAAATTCCAAAATTACTAAAATTACATCAGGAGATAGTTCTCATAATATTTCTACAACAAAATTATTTTTAAAAAAAATCGTTAATTCGAACTTTCATGTCGCTATATAAATAAATCTTTTTTCAATTCTAGTCTGTCTTTATGCATATTCAAATAATTTAATGTCTAAAATTTTATATCATGCAAGAACTATTTTATTAACCATAAAATGATCTATTAATCATTACCAAATTATTAACAATGAATAAATCAATTCTCAGGGTGAATTTTCGAGTTGATGTTTCAGACTAAACATAAGTTTGGTTACTCGGAGTATGAAAATAGCTGGAGCAATAGATTTCGCAGGTATTCATATGAATTTCGAATATAGGATTTGGAAAAGAAGTTGCCCGAGAATGAAATTTTCAAGAACTGCTTCTTAAATATCATTCGATATACGGTGAATATTGTTATTCATTTTTATTGACTATTATTCAATTCATTTTAATTATTTGTCAAATATATTTAGCATTATTTATGTGGAGTTTCACTGGCATTAAATAATGTAATAAATATTATAATCAGATATTTCATCCTTATACCAATGATAATGATAATAATAATAATAACAATAATAATAGAAACATGTGTGCGATGAATTAATTGAGACATAATTCAAACCCTTTGCCATCGAATAATCCCATAACAGACGAACGAACGTTTAAGGTTCGTTCCGCCGGTATAAATTCACGATTTTATTACGACCCAGAATAATAAATTATATTTTAATTAAGTGTGTCACTGTATAGAACGTATAAAAATCCGATCGAATCGCGACTACGATCAACCTGTTTATACACAACGTAATGCTGGTTGAATCGGAAGAAGGAACACACGCACGAACGTACACAAGAGCAGGTGAGTTCGATGGTCGCGCAAGTACTGAAATTCACCAGCTCCATGAGGATGGCACGCGGATGGTGGTAGTGGCAGAACTCATGGCTATGGAAGATTAAGGAGTGGGCGATAGGTTTTTACAAAACAAGTTGTACCTGTCGCACCGTTCGACGTGCAAACTGGATGGGAATATAGCACTTTGTAATAAGTAAACATCGGACTGTGGCAGGTGTGTCTGTATATTTTCGAAACAGAAACATTTCCTTGAAATAGGGAAACAATGATATTACCTGGACCAAACAGTACAACTTCACGTCTGTGACTATTATCTTTCCTTTGCAGCTTGCTATTGCATTTTGTATTAAAATGAACATGCTTTGATATTATTTTGGAATTGGTCTAGATATATTAAATTTGATTCGTAAACTATAATTCTTTATACATGACAGTCTTTGATATTTACTTTCCTCACTATACGTAGTATATGGTGTCTATCGGAATTTGAACCATAGGCGGGATTCGAAGCCACATTTCTGGATGTCTAGTCCAGAGTGTTTACCAATTACACCACTTTGGTTCCGTCAGATTCTTATATTTTTGCAAATATGAGCCTCTGAAAGGATAGTATCAAGATTAGATGCTCCGCTATAGATCAACTATTCACGAACATTCATCCTAAGTTCAATCGTTTTAAAGTAAGGCGTGTAGGTTAGAATATTACTATGGTTGGTAATTAATCTGACAGTACTCATTTAATGACAGCGTCCCGATTTTTATATATTTCAATAGAACTGACTGAGAAATGTTCTGGGTAATTATAAACAAGTTTAAGATTTCTTTGCCTAAATAGCCTCATTAATATATATACAATTAAATATTCTGAATTATGAAAATAGCTTAGATAATCGCATTGTGTTCATCAATGATCTACTATCCTTTCAGAGGTTTATATTTACAAAAATATAAGAATCTGGAGGGACCAAAGAGGTGTAATTGATAAACACACTAGACTAGACATCCAGAAATGTGGGTTCGAATCCCGCCTATGGTTCAATATTTTACGTTTATTCATCTTTATTATCCTATGCTATACGTACTGGTGAAAAATAACAGAAAAGCAAAGTTATCAAACGTCAAATTTCGTATCGACTTCGTTCTTTCAATATTTTTACAAATCAGCGCTGTTTTGCCGCTAGATCGCGCGCAAATATGTATATATGTATACTTTTCGCCGTTTTTTTGCATTTTGGGCAAAAACTATGCATTTCTTTAAAATGTTCTTTCTATTCTTTTAAAATCATTAAAAGAATTTCAAAATATACATTTCCACAAAAATGCATAGTTTTTAGTTGAAATGCAAAAAAAACTGCGAAAAGTATACAGATAAACATGCTTGCGTGCGCTCTAGTGGCGAAACAGCGTAGATTTGGGAAAAATTGATATGACAAATTTGTGTATTATGTTGTAGAAGTATGGTTGGAAAATAATGATACAATGGTGGAATGGGACTAAGAACAATACCGTTAAATTATATTCTTTTCAATTTGAAATATTTTCATTCGCCATATTTCTTTGGCTTGGAAGAAAGGCAGAATTAGGAAAGGAAACATACCGATGTTACCATATGGCTGACAATGATAATCCCCTATTACAAAGAAACTGAACTCTTCATGTTGAAAGAACTTTCCAGAATTTAACAGCATGAGGGTAGCAATGACCTTATAGCGATTGGGGGGTATTTCAAATCCCTTGCAATTATATTGGAAGGTAATAAAACGGTATTGTGAAAATATGCATACAATTGTTGTTTGATTCCAAGAATATAGTAATGTTGTCTTTAAGAATAACATACAATTTGCAATTAGTAAATCGGTGTTATCGTATTATGCTGTGGTGTCTAATTGCAAATTTGTAAATTTATTGTCCATGTTGTTAATCACTTTTTGCATTTCAACTGAAAAAATCTTCTTTTAATTACCTGTAGAAATTTAGTTTAAAATTATTATGACATTCCCGCATTCTCTGACAGTTATTTAATCAGTCATGGCCAACTAGATTTATCAAACTTAAAAACGTAGAATCCAAAAATTCTATAAATTATAAGTATAGCACAAGCAACAAAAACTTAGAAAATTCCACCGCGCTTGCTAAACATTGCTTTGATTATAACCATCAATTTGATTACAAGAATGTTAATATTTTAACTAAGGAAAGCAATTATTATAAAAGATCTATTCTGGAGATGATTCACATAAAACGTGACTCCAAGTCCGTAAATCATAGGAGTGAAACACTAAGTCATATTTATACTAATTTAATTAATTAATATTCTTGCAAATTCCTACTTACGTCCTGTCCTATATTGTAAAAGTTTACTTTAGGTAGAATTGTCTTAAGTATTTCTCAGAGACCAGAGTCCTTCTTTTATCACCTAATAAATTATGACATATGGCGCTTAAATGAACACTTGAGATGGTCTCGTCTGTTAGCAAAGAGGATAGAACTCTTTGTCTGTTAGTCTCTCGCAGACATTTATGAAATGTGTTCGTATTTGTTGTTAATTCTACTTAATAGTGGATTTTTAATTTTTACGCTGCAACATTGCTGTGTTAGTTCCGATTTCATGTTTCCGTTCGTTTCGGCGACGTTGGCATTTAAACGAAATTTGTGCGATAAGGACGCTTTGTGTTATTACAGTATTTCTAAGTAATCAGGTTATTGTATTAATAAGTCTTGTGATGATGGTCGTGAGACCGAAACGTACGTGAAGACGAGGGTAAAAATATATGTGTTAGTGTGACCTATTTCCCGAGAATTTTGTATCAATAAATTATAGGGTGTTCCATTTAAAATAACGAAGTTGTCATCGACTTCCGGTATAACCGGAAGAGCCACATTTTGAAAATATTTTAGATGAAATGTACTCATTGACTTTGATCAGCTGCCGAATTTTAAAGAATGTTCTGTTTCATTTTTGAGATATCGATCGAAGCAGTTCGACACCCTGTATATATATACATATATATGTATATTTCAGTTTGAAACATAAAAGGTGACGGTAATGTTTAAGAGGATCTATAAAAAGTTACGTTATAGCCTTTCACCTAATTATTGTTGCAAATGTGTTGTACAGAGTTGTTATTTTCTGATGATGGGATCTAAATCCCGAAACTAGTGAAGATGTAGTTATAATCTACGTGTATCAATCATCCAAGAATATATGTGGGATGTAACAATATTTTTAAATCAATTTTCTCGAAAATGGTACATCTGGTGGATACGGAACAAGACTTGATCTTGATTCTGTAGAGGTCTAAATATTCGCAATCGAGACTAAATCGTCGAAAAATGTGCATACGAAAAAGTTAGAGTGAAACTTAACCTACTCTCAACCTGTTAAATACACTACGGAATGAAATTTTCTAATTATTAGCCACAGAAACTTTAGTTGATGTACCAAATTGCATCATTTGAATCATTTCTCGTTTCATTCTTCAGGGACTTTTCCCCTTGCCCTCGTAGTACAAACTCTAT
The DNA here is from genome assembly GCA_958510875.1 of Endomychus coccineus. Taxonomy (NCBI): domain Eukaryota; kingdom Metazoa; phylum Arthropoda; class Insecta; order Coleoptera; family Endomychidae; genus Endomychus; species Endomychus coccineus. The sequence continues at coordinate 32,029,553 of OY294070.1, read as the reverse complement.
TATGTACCCATAACATTTTTTATAAATTATTTTAAACAGTATTTTGTATGGGTATGAGTGATATCACTCTTAAGTTACAGGTAATATTACCCGTATCGATTTAAATAATAATAATAATGATAATAATATTTTACAAAGTAAAAAATATATAATGTAAAAAAGAGAGAGGCGAAGTTTAGTTTATGGTGCTCATACTTAACCTCTAACAAGCATTAAATAAGGAGAAAGACTTAAAAGGAAGTATAAACTTACTTATCTAATTTTAAACTACCAAGAAAAAGGGGAAAAGATACTTCACAAACTGCAATATATAGCCAACTGTTCTTTTTGTCCAGTAGCGTCAATTAAAGTTTCCTCTTGAGAAAACCTTCTGACCCATTTTTGAACGCAGGTGGTTAGAATTATATATTTTAACTGCATTTAAAGTCTACTTTACAGAGGAGTGGAGATTAAAAGTTAACGAAAGACCAACGAGCTCATATGATGTCTAAACTAATTATCGATCGCAAGCCAGCCTACATTGTTGATTTTAGCTGATACTCTGTCATATTTACGGAGACCAAAAACAAATCTACAACAGTAATTTTGGATTCTTTGAAGGTAATATTTAGTAGTTTGAAGCAAGCAAAAGAGAAATACAAAACTAAGTCGTAGTTGAGGATAGATATAACTAAACACTCACAAAGTTTTCGCCTCAAATTAAAACTTATTAATTTCCTATGCCTGTCATATATATAAATTCTCGGGAAATAGGTCATATGTTTATTATTTTCGTCTTTACGTGAGTTTCGGTCTCACGACCATCATCAGAAGACTTATTTATCTTATACGTGATATCTTAAAGCTAATTGTATTAGCACAAAGCGTCCTTATCGCACCAATTTCAATTAAAAATGTCCACATCGCCGAAACGAACACAAACACGAATAATCGAAATTGTAACACGTCAATGTTTTAGAATATGAAATATATCAAGAATTCACTGTTTAGTAAGTTCAAGTATCTATTTTCGAACCAGATGTTAAAGATAAGGTATTAGAAAAATGTTGTCAGACCTTATATTATTAGAAATATTAGGTACTATTTGAGCAATCTTCCTAAAATACTCGTACACTTTTAACATTATGAAGAAGAATGTAGGTATTTGCAAGTGTTTTAATTAATTGAATTAGTATGAATCTGACTTAATGACTGAATATCCGTCCTGTGATTTACAGATTTGAAGTCACGTTTTATGTGAATCATTTCCAGAATAAATCCTTAGTTAAAGTATCAACATTTACGTTATGGAATTGATCGTTATAATCAAAGCAGTGTTTAGCAAAGGCGGTGGAATTTTCCAAGTTTTTGTTTCTTGTGCTATACTTATGGCCATACATTCATTTTTGTAAATACTGTTTAGAGATGTCAGTATAAGTCCCATCACAGTCTAAACAATTTAATTTCTGTACTGTGTAGGTTTGTTTATCTTTAGGAATTAAATGTTTTAGATTTGAGAAATATTTCCCAACACAATTAGTAGGTTTATGCGCAACATTTATATCATACTTTTTTAAACATTTCTTAATTTTCTCCGAGCTCTCCGGAAAGTATGGTAATTTTATTAAATTATCTGTATTGTTATTCTTATATGACGTTTCATTATAGATTTTGTTTATTTTTCCTTTAAGGGATTGAAAAATGTTTTTGGATAGCCATTCATTTCCACGCGATCTGTAATGCTGTTTATAACACTTTTTTTATAACTTGTTGGTGCAACGGAATTGAAGTGAAGATAACTTTGAGACCAAACTTCTTTAGTAAACCACCAAGTTTTTATTTTTCAATCTGTATCATGCCTAATGTCAATATCTAGGAAATTTATGTTTTTGTCCACTTCTATTTCACATGTAAATTGTAGTTAACAGTGGAAATTGTCAAATTTATTAATCACGTACTGAATTTTATGATTGGTAACACGCATAATCTACATACTGTTCAAAGAATACGGGTTGAAAATCTAATGAATTTATTACGAATTCCTCTAGGCATTCCATAACTGGGTTAGCAATGGTGGCTGAAATAGGAGATGCCATTGCTGTGCCGAAAATTTGTCCAAATTATTGCTAACCGTATTGAAAATAAGTGCATTCCAAACAAAACTGTACTGCATTCAAAAATTCAGATTCATCTCGAGGTGTGTGGTTTTTAATCTCTGCCCAACGTTTTTTGATGCTACTCAATGCCAAAACGATCGGTATATTTGTAAATAAAGGAACAATGTCCAAATAAACTAATTGATGATCTATGGGTACCTACGGATTTTTTATAAACTCATTAAAATGCCATGAGTCCTTTACATAATAGTTATTTGTTTTACTAGGCATAAAAGCACAAGATTTAATGCCGCGGCTGGTGTTTCATAGCCGAGCGTAGCGAGGCTATGAAACCAGCCAAGGCATTAAATCTGCTTTTCTGCCGTGTGAAACGTATAATTTTTTCTTCCAATTTGTTCCAATTCCACGCAAAATCGACTTTTCCATATTTAAATTGCGTTTCATTATCAATATCCAAATAACTAAATTATTTTATTAAAGGTAACTGGGCCCTGCGTTACTATGTTTACCGCTGATGACGTTTGTTGAATATGTTTGTTTACTGTTTACTTTGTCATTGTCAATTTTGAAAAGTTGTCATGTTAGAAATGGATTTACTGCAAAGTGAGGATGAATTGATGCAATTAACACCACCTGAGATAAGAGACCAGGCGCGAGATGTGGAATTTAACCTTTTACCGGAAAAATCAAGAACTGTATATGAACTCACATACAGCAGATTCATGGAATATAGACAGAAGAAAAATATAGGATCTTTCTCTGAAAATGTGCTGATTGTCTATTTTTCCGATTTTTCAAAGAAAATGAAGCCTTCAACGTTATGGTCTACCTATTCGATGTTGAAAGCTACCCTGAACATGAAAAATAACATTGATTTGACAAAATACCAGAAGTTTTTTGAAACGCCAGTCAGACGGTTTCCATGCAAAAAAATCCCGAGTTTTTCAAAGAGAAGTAATCGAGAAATTTTTATCAGATGCCCCAGATGAACTGTATTTGTGTACGAAGGTAGGAATATATTGAAAATGATCTATTATGGATTAAAGAACTAATTTTCAATTTATATTTTAGGTTGTAATTATTGTTGCAGTCGCTGGGGCTTGTAGATGTGATGAGCTTTTGCAAATGAAAATAGATGATATAAATGATATGGGCTACAAATTGCTAATTATGCTACCAAATACTAAGACCAAAAGATCAAGATCTTTAGTAGTAACGGAATTTTTGAGCGTTTACAGAAAATATGCAGTCTCCAGACCCTCGAATTTAAATAATCGGCGTGTCTTCTATAAATATGCGAACGGTAAAGCACATCATCAATTCATTGGCATTCACAAATTCGGTAAAATGCCAGAAGAAGTTGCTACTTTTCTGGGACTATCCCATGCGAAAGAGTATACCGGGCACTGCTTTCTGTTCGCAGAACTTCGGCCACGTTGCTGGTGCATTCTGGTGGGGACATAACAATGTTGAAGCAACATGGAGGATGGAAGTCTTCCGCTGTCGCGGAGGGCTATATTGAGGACTCGCTAGCCAATAAGTCGAACATCGGCAATAAAATATTTTCTGGCGTTTCCGGAGTATCAAGTGTGGATACTAAAGTTGTTAATTTTACTGGAAAGGAGGGAAGTGGACAGAGTTCAATTGTATTAAATAATTGTTCACAATTGACCATAAATATATCTAATAAATAAAAATTTCGTGTTGTAGTTTGTAGTTTTAATCAGTGGCGGCTCGTGAACTTTTTGAGAGAGGAGGCTGGACATAAAACGTTTTTGTAAAAATATACTCTATTCAGCCAATTAATTTAACCTTTGCACAGCGACCGTACCAGCTACTTCAGTGACAAAATTAATTGTTGCCAAGCAAGAACCAACGTGGAGGTATAGAGTTTCTCTTGCCCACAAATTTTTTTTTCCTTCGTTTTTTGGAATTTTTCATATTTTGTTTTTTTTTATTAATTTTATCAACTTTTTTATATATTAACAAAATTCTGCGGTCTTTAATTTGCGAAAAATGATGAATAATATTATCATAAAATGTATCATTATGTTTTAAGTGTTTTACTAAATCTTTTTCAATAGATATTAAACTAACATTGTATAAACGATTTTGGCCCATTGTATTTCGCATGTATGTTTTAATTCGTTTGAGCGTAGAAAATGATCTCTCCACCGATGCCGACGTGTCAAACAAAGTAGTTTATAAAACTGAGGTAAGACTTGTTGCAAATCATTATCCATCATATATTTTATCATATCGGCGTGACTGTCGTATCGGCCTAAAATATCTTTATCCCAGTATACAACGCATAATTCATTGTGCAGCGCTATTTTATCAAAAAAAATATATTTTAGAACTATGTTATCTGTAAGTGTATTGAGAAACTCTTTTGAAAAAGATTCGAAAAATCTTCTATTCGTCAAATCGAAAAACTTCAATTCATGTAAATCGGAAAATCGAATCTCAATATTTGACTTTTAATAGTATCTAAAATTTCATAAAAAAGTTGTTTATAATGTAGTTTCTTGTCTACCAAATTATATGTTTTCCTCCTTTTCACGGGAGAAGCCTCATCAGTTGAATAATTTCCAAATAAAATATTAAAATGAAATTCTGTATAACGGAAACTTGAAATTTTATCAATGAGATGTTTTAAACGATCTCTTGAATGAATTATATCAGTGAATTTATGTTGTAAAATTTGAAAAATAAGTATCAAGAAAAAACAAAAACTCTTCATTTTCTAAATAAGATTTTAAACCAACAGCAGCATTTAATGAAACCTGATCTGTTGAAAAGTCATCACTGTTTAATATAAAATCAAATGTTTCAATTAATTTGTCTTTATTTTTACGGATGGTAAACTAAACATTGCACGTGATGTAAAATTCCATCGAGATCGAGCATTACAGGAAATTCTGTTTCCTACTATGTTATTTAAAACTTGCGTTCGTTTGTTTGAAGAACGTTCAAATGTCTCGCCATTACAGATGCCGTCGTAAGTCTGATTTATTCGCAAAGTCGAATCGTTGAAATGTTTCCATTAAAAAATTGAATAAATTGACCGCTGTTCTTCCCGAACTAACATCGTAGAACCCTAAAAATCTTTCCACTAGTTGTCCATTTTCACAATTAATAATTTACCGAACAGACGACTTCTAATCTAACCTTATTTCGCGTGGTGTCACTCAATCATTATACCCGCACAAAACAAAACAAGCACTGACGCAACACGCATGTGTCGTATTCCGTACCACACCGACTGTACTGAACTTAAAGGCGGGCGGCAGGCTATTTTCGCTGGTTCACGCTATTTGGCGATTGACTGGTAGGAAAAACGGCAACTGTGTTGAACAACACATGCTCAGCGTTTGAGATATATAGAGAGTCTAGCCTCAGGGCACTGTTGCCAGATTAAAAATAGCTACTGAGAACGGGGAATTAATTGTAAAATTTAAAAATTCATAAGAGAAACCGGAAATAAAATGAAGAATGATCAACAAGATAAATTTGTGAGGCTGAGCCTCCTTAGCCTCCTTCGAGGAGCCGCCACTGGTTTTAATGCAATAAAACCAGTTTATTATCATCAGCATCATTTTGAGTTTTCTTAATGTCATTGTCAATTTTAATAATCAGTTTGATTTAAATTATTACTTGGAAGGTTGCCTAGCAACGAACTTTTTCTGCTTAGGCAGTAAAAGTGGACTTTTTCTGCCTAGGCATTAAAAGTACAACTTCTAAGCCTGCCAAGTGTCATTAAAAGGCCGCTTTTAATGTCATTTGGAGAAAAAATTCATTTTGTCCCATTATATTGTTGATAGATTTTGATAAATCGTAGGTGTGCATTCCAATATTACTAGCAATGGGTCTCAGAGGTATATCACTTTTATGTAGTTTCGGAAGCCCATAGATAGAATGTACTTGCCCATTATGGCAAATTTATCTATTTTTCAAATCAGTAGGGATTATCCTATTTTTGTACCATTTATTTATTAATTTAATCATGTCATTTTGTACGTTAATGTAGGGTCAGATTTTAATTTTTTGTAAGTTGTTTCATCATTTAATAAATTTTATGACATTTTTATTAAATTTATTGACGTTCAAAACTAATATTTGAGGATTAACACCTAAGAAGTCTTTTGTCTGTTTTGTGTGAGAGTTAAAACAATTTTTTGCTATGCCTATTTGTGCTTTCTGTTTATGCTTTTTATCTCTCAAGATGTTACAAATTTTATCTCTAATTTCATATTTTTCCTCTAAATTTTCGTTCCTAGTTCCGCATTTAAAATTAGCAATAATATTGTCGATATGTAGTTTATTATTATCAGGCAATGCAAATTTCGGACGTAAGTCTTGAGACTTTTTAACCAATAACGTTTCATATTTGAATTCACGAGTGTTTACGAATTAAATTTGGTACATTCACGTTAGATATCAAGGCCAAATACCAGACTTCTCCTATCGCATCGTACCATTATTTTCATTGAACGTACAAGAGTACGGAGATGTTACGCGACCCGAACCAGACAAACTGCTCAATTTAAATTTTTACATCAACATGTGCATCCACAATTGAAGTGAAAGTTTTCCTTCGTTGTTTTGTCAAATTATCGGGTAGAGATAATAACCACAAAATGTGTTAGAATCGCCATTAGGTACACCTCTCTTATCTCCAGCATCCAATTTACCTTATGCAACTATTTACGATTAACATATTTTCATAACCTGGTAATGGTATATTATTAATGGAATTATTAAAATGTTTCCACATGCCATGTAGAACTTTCGATTTTTATATAATTTCGGGTCTCGAAGGCCATAAATCATTCGAAAATTGTGTTGATGCTTCGAGAAATCGTCGTGGTTGATTTATGTTCCCTTTCTATTCTCAACGATTTATCGACGTTACATGCAAATCGTATGTTCGGGTTGAAACAAAAGTAGAGTGCATGTAAAATAAACCGCATCGTAATTAGTTTTACCTACTTCTAGAAATGCTTTGCAGACACAAATAATGTTATTTATCCATATGTGCGTACATACGGAACAAGTATCAATTTATGCAATCACACGTTATGCTGTTAAAGCATTGAAGTGCAATCTTACATTAGAGCATTAGCTATAATTTAAATCCTTTGCAAAAGCGCTATAATTCGCATTATAAATATGAAAATATAAGTTTGATGAATTTCTTGACCTAGAAATGAAATTTCAACAGTTTCTGAGACATTCGAAAACTCATGAAGGGTAATGAAAATTACCCAACTCTCAGTTGAGGAAATAAAGCGTACACCTGGAATTTTTGAACGAATGAACGGATTCTGATGTAATTGGGCTCATTCGATTCGGGAAGGCGAGTAAAAACAATGTGGTGTATTGGATTTTCTTGGAAAAATGTTTATGAACTTCAACACGTGTAAAATGGACATTCTCATGCCATTTTCTGGAGATGATTTATCTATCATAAAACTTTGAAAATAGCTGGAATTGGTTACTCAGGGGTTTTCGAGGGTGCTGGAAACGATTATGATGTTTTAAAAGGCCCATAATGCACATGGAGGTCAGTAGCCTTGAGTACCACGTCAGTCTTAGGGAAATTACACAAATTTTATTGAAAACGGTCCCAAATTTGTCATTCGGGTGTTTTCGAGGATACTGAACCCGAATATGATGTTAAAAATAATCTCTAATGCACTCGGTGATCGGTAACCCTGACTACAACGTCGATCACTCAAGAGTTTTAGTTATTTCATCACAAACTATCTCACAATTGTTACTCGGGGGTTTTCGAGGATGCTGAACCCGAATATGATGTTAAAAATATTCTATAATGCACTCGGTGATCGGTAACCCTGACTACAACGTCAATCACACAGAATTTTTCAGTTATTTTATTACATATTATCTCACAATTATTACTCGGGGGTTTTAGAGGATGCTCAACACGACTATCATGTTTAAAATAGTCTATAATGCACCTAGTGATCTGTAACCCTGACTATAACATCGGTCACAGACATTTCTCAAAAATTTCATTGTAATTGGTACCAAACTTGTTATTTGAGGTTTTTTCGAGGGTGCTAAATACCTGAAAGAAAACTTTTTTTATCTATATACATGGGCCTTGGTGTGACGGACACAGGCCTGAGAAACGAGAAGTGGGAAATCATTTAAGAAATACCAGGGATACTGATATGATCTCTAAGAAAAATAGATTTTATATAATAAAAGCTGCAGGGTGACGTTATTAGAGTTGAAAAATAGTATTTTAAATTTGAGGTTCAAGTGCATTATAGACTATTTTGAACGTCTAGATCAGTCTGAATTTATAGTCCAGGCAATAAGCACGGAAAAAGAATATAATAAAAAAAAATGTAGTAAGCTAGAATTTCAAATTTTTTTTTGCAGTTTGTTCCTAATTCCCCATAGATCATTCATGACTATCAAGACCGCAGGAGTCGACCTTCCTACCCCCTCAAAACGGGGTTTCAACCCCTCAGAGGAGCATTCTTATAAAAACAGTTCAAAATTAATGAATTAAGAGTCGAAAATGACGCCTAGTATGTTTTTTGGGTCGCTGATCACGATTCCGCAGCTAGTTTTCTCGGAAAACTCCCTCCAGATGGGAAATTTGGGAAATGTATATATAATATATAACTTATAATTTTGTTGCAAAAATGACCTCTAGCAGATTTTTTGGGTCGCTGATCACGATTCCGCTGTAATTTTCCCCAAAAAAGTCTCTCCAGATGGAAAATTCGGGAAATTTAAGGTTTTCCTGAGACGTTTATGAATAATAAAGTATAATTTTGTTGCAAAAATTACCTCTAGTAGGTTTTTTGGGTCACTGATCACGATTTCGCTGTAATTTTTCCCAAAAAAGTCTCTCCAGATGGAAAATTCGGGAAATTTGAGATTTTCCTGAGACGATTACGAATAATAAAGTATAATTTTGTTGCAAAAATGACCTGTAGTAATGACCTCCAGTCATTTTTGCAACAAAATTATACTTTATTATTCATAACCGTCTCAGGAAAATCTCAAATTTTCAGAATTTTCCATCTGGAGTTTTTTTGGAAAAATTACAGCGGAATCGCTCCTCTGAGGGGTTGAAACCCCGTTTTGAGGGGGTAGAAAGGTCGACCCCCGCGGTCTTGATAGTCATGAATGATCTATGGGATATTAGGAACAAAATGCAAAAAAAAAATTGAAATTCTAGATTACTATATATTTTTTTTTCTGGTTCGTTGCCTGGACTATTAGAAATGCAGTAAACTTTTGTTTGGAATACACTTATTTTAAAGTCACCTACTATAGCTAACCTAGATATGGAATGCCTAGAAGAATCTGTAATAAATTCACTAGATGTTCAACCCCTATTCTCCAAATGGTATATGTAGATGATTGCCTGATATGTACGCAATTAACAAATTCAACAATTTCCACTATAAACTTAAATTTACTTCTGTAGTAGAAGTGAACAACAAGACACATTTCCTAGATATGAACATTGGGCATGATACAGATGGAAAAATAAAAACATCATGGTTTACTAAAGAAGTTTGATCTCAACGATATTTTCACTCTGATTCACTTGCACCACCAAGTTATAAAACAAGTGTTATACACAGACCTACATATCATTAAAGAAAGAATAAACAAAATCTATAATGGTACGTTATATATAAATAATATAAACAGTAATTTTAAAGCATTACCTCCCATTCCGGAAACCTTAGAAAAAATTGAGAAATTTAAAAAAAACTACGATATAAACGTTGCACATAAAACTACTAACTGTGTTGGTAAATATTTTTCAAACCTACACTACACCTACACTTAAAAGATAAACACAGTATAAAAAAGAATGTCTCGTCATGAGTATAGTACCAGAAACAAAAACTTAGAAAATTCCAACGCTCTTGCTGAACATTGGTTTGATTGTAATCATGAATTCGATTACAAAAATGTTGATATTTCAACTAAAGAAGCCAATTATTATGAAAGATCTATCTTGGAGATGATTCATATAAAATGTGGCTCCAAGTCTATAAATCAAAGAACAGACGTTCAATCATTAAGTCAGATTTATAATAATTTAATTAATTAAAACCCTTGCAAATTCCTACATGTGTCTTTACAATGTTCAAAGTATATTTTAGGTATAATGCTGAAATAGCAATATTTCTAATAAGGTCTGACAACCTTTTCTATTACCTCATAAATCTTTAACATCTGGTTCGAAAGTGGATACTTGACCGTTATAGTTTGGTTTCACTCTTACTCAAACATTGCTTGAAATGACTTCGAATATTATAAGTAGATCGCTGTGCAGTGGATTGTTGATACATATTCATATACTTGAAACATCATTGTTACAATTTCGATTACTCGTATTTCTGTTCGTTTCGGCGATATGGGCATTTTTAATTGAAATTAGTGCGATAAAGACGATTTGTGCGAACACAATTAGTTTTAAGGAATCCCGTTTTAGACGCCTTCTGATGATGGTCGTGAGACTGAAACGTACGTAAAGACGAAAATAATAAGCATACTTGTTAGTGAAATAAAAATTATTTGAAATTGTTCACGAACCTGCGTTTTATGGTAAAACCAAAATGGGACGCTCGTAATGAGAAACTCTTCAGATGAGGATGCTAATAAGAGCAACGTGAAACAGTGGTGTTTGTTGACGCTCCACTATAACACAAGCTCGTTCAAATAACATAGCGATATTGAATTTTACGATGGATAACCTGATCAACTCGATTCCGAGTCAATCACAAATTTATGGCTCTTTTATTTTATAATATTTATAAAATGTTGAAAACATCAATATCATGCACTGGAAATGAATAAACGAATAAATTGGATGGTCAACCAACTGACCGTTTGTATCATCATCAATGACTAGGCAATTGAAGAAACAAGTTCTATTCAGAATGAAAAATGCTCAAATTCTAAAAGTGAACATTATTTTTATTCAGCAGTCGACTATAATAAATTATTACTACTGGTTTTTGTAACACGAATCACGACTTCGAAGGCTCAATCGGCATGTAATTGTCTACGTATTTGTTGTAAGTTCTTATATTATGTTTTACTTAAGCCTTTTATGAAAATTGTATATGAACGTGATGAATATATAATATAATGTGACAATCTTAATCACATTAGGTTTGAAACATGTCCTCTTGACACGCATACAATTAGGATAGGGTCAAGCACTTCTATAGATACCTTTATGGAAGACAGTAAAGTGACACAACTTGGAAATTGAAATAGTTAAATCATTAATTATATGTAAATTCTTGGGAAATAGATCACATTAACTATCATATTTTCGACCAGTCGCCCCAACGTTTTTGCTCATTCAATCGTTCTTTGGCTTTTCTTTGAGTGAAGATCAAGGTGCCATCTTTGTTGGTTCGTTTTCCATGCAGGTACAAGTAGAGACGTGTCGGGTCGTTTGATGATTTTTCATTATTGTGGTCGTAACAAAGAGTTTTAATTTTAATAACAGATTCGACTTTCTCGTTCCCGAAAACACACCAATACATAGTTTAGAGTTGAGCCGACAATTAATGAAAATTATGGAATTTTCGTGTGTGTCAGCATGTTCACTATTTTCGTTCTATGTCGTTAACCGTTCGTCGTATCGTAACTAAGTGAATTTTCTTATTGTGCTGGTTCAATATAGTGAGTATACGAATTTTCATCGAAATCGAAGACCTGAAGAATTTCTATTTTTTTGAAGGGCACCCTTTAGAGTAGTCTCGATAATGTGAACATACCATAACGTGAACATACACGAACGTAAACATTGATTTTGATATTATACATATTCCAAAACATAAACAAAAGATTTTCCCTATTTTGAAACGAAAACAGATTTTTTTTACCATTCTTGGTAGGGTTTGTGGACGAAATTTCTGCTGGGGAAGTCCCATTTTATAAACATATTAAAACAAAAGATTCACAGAGACGGAATAAAGCTCCCTAGGTAAATAGTAAGCAATTGGCACTGAGCTATATACCGGAAGAGTGGAGGGCGGCAAAGCTAGGACGAGAGTCCTACGCTCAGCCAAAATCTTTCCGTCCGATCAATCTAACATCGTTTCACCTGAAAACTCTAGAGAAACTGATCGCTAGGTATGTTAGGGATGGAACTCTTATGAGAAATCATCTACATCGTAATCAGTATGTCTACTAAACCGAGAAATCCTGAGAAATGGCAGTATACGAAATAATACAGAGAGAAGAAGAAAAATCGCTGGACTGCAAAGGAATTGCGCTAGCGAGCGTTATGGACAGAGAGGAAAGTTTTAGAACCTCTTTCGAATAATTGCCCCAGCAACGCGAGAGCGAGGGATGGATGGTCTGCTGTGCAGATGGATCCACAACATGCTCCGATGCAGGATAGTCTTATGAACTCTCAATGAGGTTGAGAAGGAGGTGCAAGTTGCTGGAGGATGTCCGCAGGGATGTATACTGTCACCTCTGCTATGGAGTCTGATGGTGGACGAACTTCTGAGACTCCTTGAGAGTAAAAGATTCTGCATAATCCGATATGCGGATGACATCGTCATTATAGTACAAGGAAAGTTCGGTAGCACAATAGCATCTCTGAAGCAGCTAGCTCTGAACATCGTGAAAAAATAGTGCAACAAGGAAGGAGGAGATATTGAGTCCATTGCATCCTTCACGAGGAGAAATGACATTGGAAACATACAAGACTCAGTTTTATATGGGGAAAACATACAGATGACGGACGCGGTCAAGTATCATAGGGTAAGCCTAGATAAAAGACTGACCTTTGGGAAGCATCGGGAGAAAACCACTAATAGAGCGATAAGGGCCCTTTGGACCTGTCGCCATACATTCGGAAGAACCTGGGGACTCAAACCACGGATGGTGCACTGGGTGTACACCACCATAGTGAGGTCCATTGTTACATCCGCCGCAACCGTGTGATGACCAAAAACAAGAACGAAAGTATCCCAACATTCCCTGAACAGAGTTCAGAGGCTGGCGTGCTTAGGAATAACAGATGCAATGTTGACCACCCCCAACGGCTGCGATGGAAAGGCTGTTGGGGTTGGAGCCACTGCACCTCACCGTTCAGGCAGGAGCCATAAGATGAACTTATCGCTTTGATTTTATTGGACAGGGAGAGGCCGACCAAAAAGGCCGAAGCATTGTTGGATTGCTTATATCACCTGGGCCATTGGGGATGAGATCCGACAGGATCAAAGTTCACAGCACTTCCGTACCGTTCACGATTCAAACCTTGAATGAGCGGGAGAACACTGTGGGTAATCATCATATGATACCAGGGGATTCCGTCGGACATACCTAGGAAACGATAAAACTACCCAAAAGGAAATCAGAAGTATTTCCTACATTAGACTACTGAATTTCATAAAATACACCGGAATGATAAGGAGATAGCAATATGTGAAGACACAATAGGACGCTAATGACCGCCGTGCAGTGAAGCTCCCTCGGGGAAGGGAACCTCACGGGGGAAGAGGTTTAGTCGGTAAGAATCCGGCACAACCGGAGGCGCGGTCGTATGCAAGATTTCCCTTCCTCTACGAAAAAAAAAGTTATAGGTACATATGTATGTTCAGGGTCATTTTTTATATTTGCGTACCCACTTACAGGGCTTAATGTAAGAGGAAAGAAACTGTTGATACACAAGTTGCATAATTTTTTCCGCACTATATTTTAGATTTTGTTTTCTTCATAGTTATTAACTTTTAAAACGTTTTATCCGTATATCAGTTGTTATTAGAATAAAAAAGACGAACAACTTGCAACATTTCCTCCTCCGAATAACCCATATTCCTAACTGAATGTTTGAATTTGAAGTGAAGCTACACATATGTCACATTAAAGTATGCGGAACGCTTGACTAACTCGATTATTCATCACTTCAGTTTATCAATAATTCGATTTCAACTTAAATAATTCAAAAACGGCTTATCTAAAATTAGGGGAAAGAGATCTGTTGTCCTGGCAGGAAATATTTATAGCGTTCCGTTAAAAAAAAATTACTATTGTTTTTCTTTGCGATGAGCATGTTTTTTTACTACACAGCTAAAAGATAATACGGAAAAAATTATGCAACTTTTGTGTGACAGTTTTTTCTGTCACTTACATCAAGCACTGTTTAAGTGGGTGCGCCCAGTTTTAGTTCGAGCCTCAAGCCTGCCCTGAAGATGCCACCTGTAATGATTGACGAAACTTCGGCATCAATTCGTGCTATTGTGATGCGGAATTCATCCAAATTTGCGGAAAAAAATTTAACAACCAATTTTTCAAATAAAAGCCACTCACGCTTTCATAAAAATTGGGTTGTGAAACAAAAAATTAACAAATTTTCGAAAAAATTTTATGCACTTGTGATGTTTCTACTGAATATATATTCGTGGTTTATGAGTAACACACGACTCATTCCATTATTTTCGTTATAATTGTTGCATTCCATTCTATCTTACACCATGTGACAATGCATATTTGTAATTCTATTATCTATTCTATTTCTGGAATAATATAATTATGTGAATCCTCGTTATTGCAAATCACATTCTTACAAATTGACTTGGTTAATTAGATAAAACTAACGGTTGAGAAAACAAAAGAGCTTGATACCTATTTGATTATATTTGTTACGAGCTGATTTTGTTCATGGAAGAGATGATATGCATTTTATTAATTTCAAGAACAATAGAATATAACGTTGCGTTTAATCTTATCTTATCTTATAATGTGGAAGGAATTCATAAGCTCGAGTCCTGCCGAACTTTTTCCTACCAGACTTGTTTTTTCTATCGAACAGCGGAGTTGGGGAACTCTTTACTTAGTGAGGTCTTTCCCTAATAGTCCAGGCAATAAGGCGGGAAAAAGGCCATAATAAAGAAATATAGTAAGCTAAAAGTTCAAAAAAATGTTTGCATTTCGTTCCTAATACCCCATAGATCATTCATGACTATCAAGACCGCGGGGGTCGACCTATCTACCCCCCAAAATAAGGTTTCAACCCCTCAGAGGAGCATTCTTATGAAGACAATCCAAAAGTTTAGAAAATTAATGAATTAAGAGCCGTAAATTGCCCCCAGTATATTTTTTGTGTCCCTGATCACGATTCCACAGTTAGTTTTCTCAGAAAACTTCCTCCAGATTGGAAATTTGGAAAATTTATACATGATATATAATTCATAATTTTGTTGCAAAAATGACCTAAAGTGAGTTTTTTGGGTTGCTGATCACGATTCCGCTGGAATTTTTCCCAAAAAATCTCTCCAGATGGAAAATTCGGGAAATTTGAGATTTTCCTGAGACGGTTATGAGTAATAAAGTATAATATCGTTACAAAAATGACACCTAGTACGTTTTTTGGGTCGCTGATCACGATTCCTTTGTTATTTTTCGTAAAAAACTCTCTCCAGATGGAAAATTCGGAAAATTTGATATTTTCCTGAGACGGTCATGAATAATAAAGTATAATTTCGTTACTAAAATGACACCGAGTATCTTTTTTCGGTCGCTGATCACGATTCCGCTGTTATTTTTACCAAAAAACCCTCTCCAGAAAATTCGGGAAATTTGATATTTTCCTGCGATTATTATGAATAATGAAGTATAACTTTGTTTCAAAAATGACTAGAGGTAATTTTGCAACAAAATTATACTTTATTATTCATAACCGTCTTGGGAAAATCTCAAATTTCCTATCTGAAGATAGTTTTTTGGGAAAAATAACAGCGGAATCGTGATGTGCGACCCAAAAAACCTACTAGAAGTCATTTTTGCAACAAAATTATTCTTTATTATTCATAACCGTCTCAGGAAAATCTCAAATTCCCCTAATTTTTCATCTAGAAATAGTTTATTGGGAAAAATAACAGCGGAATCGTTATGTGCGACCCAAAAAACCCACTAGAGGTAATTTTTGCAACAAAATTATAAATTATATATAATGTATAATTTTTTCAAATTTCCCATCTGGAGGGAGTTTTCCGAGAAAACTAACTGCGGAATCGTGATAAGCGACCCAAAAAACATACCAGAAGCCATTTACGGCTCTTAATTCATTAATTTTCTAAGCTTTTGGATTGTCTTTATAAGAATGCTCCTCTGAGGGGTTGAAACCGCGTTTTAAGGGTAGAAAGGTCGACCCCCGCGGTCTTGATAGTCAAGAATGATCTATGTGGTATTAGGAACAAAATGCAAAAAAAATTTTGAAATTCTAGCTTACTACATTTTTTTTCCGGTTCATTGCTTGGACTATAAGCCTATAACCTCCAAACCTTCAAGAAAAATTTAAATGCCTATCTTCTCTCCCAACATTCCACCGCTGGCTCACAGTCTTCGAGCATTATAGGTTTCACTCTAGTAGTAGTCAAAGTATTTTAAAAAATATGAAACCCAGCATCTACGAACTGTTAGTTTTGTTGATATCATTTTTATTTATAACATTTTATCCCAATTCATGATTATATTCTTTGTGATTCAATATCCGTCGTGATAGGTGACCAGTTTCTATGTCAGGTTATTAGCTCACGTATTTATATATATATTAACAATAGAACAATATTGACAGGTTTCGTACGTGAATATTTACACTTTATAGTATGAGAAAGTATGAGTAACATTATATTTACAGTGTAAGAAAGTTTGAGCATATGATGTCGGTGACATTGATATTTTCCACCACATTACTATTAATCTTGAGAAATCATATCAGGAATTCCTCATCATGAGATTAATATTATATTGTTTTTTCTAAGAAGACAAACGAGGTCCTCCAGTACAAAGAATACAGAACGCTTGGTTATGCCGACGACTTAATTTGGTACAAGGAAAATACATCACCACTATCAAATGCAAGAGGCTCTGAACCTGGTAAAAACATGGACAGACTCTGAGGGATTGAACATCATTCCCCAGAAAGCCACCATAGTAGCATTCACTCGAAAACGCAAATAAAGGGCCTGGGATCTCTGAAACTTCGAGGAGAACCCCTACAAATAAAGGGGGAGGAGGTCAAATATCTCGAGGTGATACTAGACTCGAAACTGACCTGGAACCAACATTTGAAAAAGGTAACCAAAAAATCGAGGACCTCACTTCAGGAAAAAATGGGGGCTAAGACAGACATGCTGTATTGGTTTTAGAACATGTTAGTAAGGCCAGCAATAACATATGCCTCTTTGATATGGTCGCCTAAGATACAACAAAGAGGAACCATAACAAAAATAATCAAGGTTCAAAGAGTTGCAAGTCTTGGAATCACAGGGGCTATGAAATTGACGCTCACTGCAGCAATCGAGACACTATGGGATTGTCTTTTCCCTTGATGGTCCAAGGAGAGGCAATGCTGGTGACTTTAAAACACAAAATACACTATATAATGTTCACATTGGTCCAGGACACTTGAGTATAGTAAGAATCGTGACCAAGGACGTGTTAGGCATGAGAATAGATCACATTCCAAAACGATACTCTGTCGACAAACATTCAAGGTATTAGTACCAGATAGAACTGAAAGGGAAAACACAAACCTGGGCACCTATTACAATGAAAAATCTGGTACACACACGGATCTGCAGGTGCAGGAGTAAACTGAAAAAACTCAAAGACCGGCTGCAGCTATTCATTAGGCAAACACACTTTCGATTTCAAGCAGAGGTATATGCAATCCTTCAATGCGCGAAGGAAAACAATCAGAGAGTCAACGAAGATGAGCAGAGCCATATATTGACACAGTCAGGTTGCAGTTAAGGCAATGAGAACACAGGAAGTGACATCCCAACTGATGGGCATGCAAAGAAGTACTGGAAACACTGGCAGAACGGAACAGCATTAAGCTGATCTGAGGGGCGGGACATCAGGGAACTGCAGGAAATGAAAAAGCAGACGAATTTGCAAGAAGAGGCTCGGAAAACGATTCTGAACCAAAACCAGAACAAACCGGGTACAGGGGTGCCAAAACACACAGCACGATAATCTGTAAAAGACTGGATCCTGGAAAAGCACAAAGAATGCTGGCAAAAAATCCCAGGAAACAAATACGGGGAAAAATACATCAAAGGACCGTGTCACAAAAGAAGGAGACCTGTTAAAATTAAACAGGGAAAAAATAAAAGTCGTAACAGGGCTCAAGCTTGGCCATGTGCCAGTAAAGAATCTAGAAAAAGAGACACATATACTGTGTAAATACGAGGCATTGGACCGCAAAAAGCCATTAATTTTTGGAGTCTACCGGTGAACCAGATTTATACAGCTCTCACCCAGTAAACGACTTGCTCAAACTTGTACAAAGCAGAAAAGTACTTGAGTGGGTACTGTGATCAAACAATACAGGGAAGATACAATGTGCCATCAGGCCTAAGTGTCACCGGAGGCAACAGCCAGACGAGCCTACACATGGCATTTTAGTGAGTATGCCTGGAAATGTGACTCTCACAGTAGACCATGAGATTCAAGGCTCATAACCTCCCCATAAAGAGTTTTCTTCACCTCTGCAAAAAAAAGACAAACAAGCGAGAAATTTTGCAATATTCATCGCATTATACATTAAAATAATTATTAAGGATGGGCTTTCATAGTTGCGTAAGTGAATCTGTTGAGCAAATTTTTCTCATAAAGTATTTATTGAAGTTATAAACCATTCGAATTAATAAATAAATTACCACATCGATTTTTCATTTAAATCCTTCCTGCATATTTTATTGCACTATTACAGGTGCTTCTTTCATTGGAATGTTACTTGTTTTACAGTTGTGTCTTTTACATAACTTAACATGTATCGGTGATCGATGTAATCACCTAATGAGTTCTATTGGTCGTTAGAATCCAATTCAATTCTACGGTACATGACAGTAAGTTACATTAACAGCAAACGATGCCTATGGGGCTAATTGGGGAAAGCAGTTCAGGAACGCTATTATGTCAATTCAACACAATTTCGCATTTTCCTTTTCTACATGTTTGGTAAATCAGGCAGTTGTAGTAGGTACAGTTCTACCAATACAGATATGAATTGGCTATTAGGAGAATACGATATTCCACGACGTTGAACATGATTTGGATCAAACAGAGCTATCACGAAATGATGATGGTGGTCCGAAGTTATAATAACGATTGATTGATTTAGATTATTGGCCTAAAAGTAATAGTTAGAGAGTTAACGTTGGCCAAGTAGTCCATTCAAAAGTGTGAAAAACATCTAAAATTTTATAGACCGCACGACAATGCAAAATTCTTTCTGCATCGTATTCAGGATAGCTACATATCGTTAGTCAGAAAAAAAAGAGAGCTCGTGATTATTGCTATTAATAAACAATTAACAAATAGAATATCTTTTATAACTAATGAAATATCTTTTATAACTAATGGAATATCTTTTATATCAAATGGAATATCTTTTATAACAAATGGAATATCTTTCATAACAAATGGAATATCTCAGACTCTTTTGATCCAAAAATTCTGAAATTTGGTATTTGGTAGGGGGTTTTTCGGTCCGCTGAACTTGAATCTGGAGTCGGACAATGAAAAATCAGGCCCGTTTACTGGAAAACCTGGAAAATTTCACCAAATACAAACAAAATTTTTTCTCGGACTGTGATATTGAAATAATAAGATCCCGTTATGTGTCCCGGTACAATTTTCACTGAAACAAGGAAAATTCTGAAAAATTGGTGAAAAGTTGCGTCATTTTTTCTTCATATTCCTATCTCGGTCTTCGTCCAACATGTCTAATTATATGTTTTCGTGGTCGCTGAGTGTTATTTTATGATCGTAAAATCAAAACCGACGATAGTTTTCCTGAAAACTTCGGAAAATGAGAATTTAACATTTCTACACCACAAACTTAATTATTTTGTTTTTCGAAAAATGTTAGTGAGTGTTATTGGAATAATAACATACCCTGATGATTCTCGGTACAAATTTCAATGGAAGAAGGGAAATTATAAAGAATTGGTAGAAAATTGCGCCGTTTTCCTTCATATTCCTGTCTCAATCCTAGTCCGACGTGTCAAATTACATGTTTTTGGGTCACTGAGTATTATTTTATGGTTATAAAATCAAAAGCAACTATAGTTCTCTCGAAAACTCCGAAAAATGAAAATTTGACATATTTACATGGCAATCTTTAATTGTCGAACGTCAGAGCAACAAAACATTTCTCAGACTGTGAGTGCAAGCATTGTAACACTAATTAGAAAAGTAATGGATAGCATTCCTACAAAAAATTGGGAAAATTCGATTAATCATGTTGTTAACATCGTAAAATCAAAAAAAAATCATTTACTAATAACATAGAACCACTTGATATTAGCCTAGATGAAAATGACAGTAACTGCAAAAAGGAATTGAATTGTAATTGAATTTGAGAGATAAGTTTTTATTCTGATAAATAAAACAAATAAATAGAATAACACAAATCAATCAACAATGTTTCAATTATACGCAATTCAACAAGATTTTTTTTTAATGAATAAAAATAAGCTTGCTTCTCAAATTGCCTTATCCATGAATGTTTGTCTAAACTAAAGGAATTATCGCATGTTTGCCTAGGTCCTGCACATAATAAGATAAAATAGTCATAATATATAAACATATTTCATTCGATTTCTCTGTAATATAACCGAATTAAAATATTTCGTCTAATTTCAAAAAGTGATGATCAAAAAATTAAATATCCTTAGGCACTGTTAGGGTAAAATAAAGAGGGAAAGAGTTCGGACCATGGCAGCAATACTAGTATAGAACTTAATATGCTACCCTTATACATTGTTATCAGAAGTCTAATGTAAACGAACTGAACGGAATCCTACCTTATTCCTGTAATGTGAAGTAGGTAATGGAGGAGAACTCACCTGAAAAAGAAACATATAATTCAAAACCTTATTCTTTGAAATAAACAGATCTATTTTTAAATTACCTAATATGTCTATATGTACCGGATTATTATTCATGTGATTCTTGACTCAGGTATGAATTATATATAAATTCTCGGGGAATGGGTCACACTAACACATATGCTTATTCTTTTCGTCTTTACGTACGTTTTGGTTTACTGACCATCATCAGAAAACTTATCAATGTTTAAAAGGGGATTTCTTAAAACGTATCAAGCACAAAGCGTCCTTATCGCGCCAATTCCACTTCAAAATGCGCACGTCGTCCGAACAGAGACACGAGTAATCGGAATTGTAACACATTAGTGTTTTGAGTATATGAATATGTATCAAGAATCCACTGCTTAGCAAATGACTTACAATATTAGGAGTCATTTCAAGCATTGTTCGAATACGACTGAAACCAAAGAATATAACGCTCAAATACCCCCTTTTGAACCAGATGTTAAAGATTTATGAGGTAATAGAAAAAAGTTGTCAGTCCTTATTATAAATATTGTTATTAGAGAATTCTACCTGAAACATACTTTTAACATTATAAAGACGCATGTAGGAAATTGCAAGAGTTTTAATTCATTCGATTAGTATAAATCTGACTTAATGATTGAACGTCTGCACTTTGATTTACAGACTTGGAGTCACGTTTTATATGAATCATCTCCAGAATAGATCATTTATAATAATTGGTTTATTTAGTTAAGATACTAACATTTTTGCGATCGAATTGATGATTATAATCAAAACAACGTTTAACAAGGGCGGTGGAATTTTCAAAGTTTTTGTTTCTTGTGCAATACTTATGGCCATACATTATTTTTTGTGAATATTGTTTAAAGATATCTGAATAAGTCCCATCGCAATTTAAACAATTTAATTCGAATAATGTGTGGGTTTGTTTATCTTTAGGTATTAAAGATTTTAGATTCGAAAAATAGCTATGGCTCTTCAAAACTTTTGATGTTGAAAGGTGAAATTTCTTGAAGTTTTTAGAAACATTATTATGCAACTCTGTTTTTGAAACAAATTACATCAAATTATTATTTCTTCAATTCTGTCGAAAATAGATAACTAAATCTAAAATCTTCATGACAATCTATATTAATAGCAAATATAAAATAATTATAGCTAAAACACTTATTGGAAATATTTCAATGAGACCCCTTAATTAACTAACAATTAGAGAAACAAACTAAAAACTAAAGGCGGATGCTGCAATAACACCCTTATACGTATATGCACCTCAGTAACCGCTTGCTGGATAACTGTTTCTCTTGCTCGTAGAATTGTTGCTTCTAAGGTTAAATTTTGACATAAAATGTTTGTCACGTGGAGTATCTTGGAACAAACGATTTCTTAAAAATCCCCAAATATGAAATGATTTATTCGGTCAATATTAATTTTTTTTCTTAACATAATCTCCTTCTTCCAACTTCTTCCAACGTTTTTCTAATTTTTCGATTAATTCCACATAATACGATTTCGGCAATCCTTCAAGATAGGCGTTTGTTTCAGCAATGACCTCATCGTTGGAGCCGAACCTCTTCTTGCCAAGCCATTTCTTCAAGTTTGAAAATAAATAAAAATCGCAGGGGGCCAAATCTGGAGAATATGGTGGATGACGAACCAACGTGTAGCGCAATTTATGCAATTTTGCCTGGCGACTGCGAACCTGTGTGTCCTGGTGAAAGAGCCCTTTTTTCTTTGACAAATGCGACCGCTTTCGCTTCAAATCGGCGTGGAATCGACCCAACAGCTCTGCATAATAGACGCCAGTGATCCTTTTGCCCTTTTCAAGGTATTCGATATGAACGATACCGTGTGCATCCCAAAAAACTGTCGCCAAGACTTTGTTGGCCGATGAACCCACTTTGGCCTTTTTCGGCTCCGATTCGCCAGGACAAGTCCACTGTTTCGACTGTTCTTTGGTCTCTGGTGTGTTGCGATGGAGCCATGTTTAGTCCACGGTTATGAAACGGTGCAAGAAGTTCTTCTTAAAGCGCTTGAACACCGCTAAACACTCCTTTGAAGTTGTCACACGGTCGCGCTTCTCATATTCAAAAATGTATGCAAAATATTCCGTACCCGTCCAGTGGAGATGCCCATAGCTTCAGCAATCTCATGCACTTTAACTCGCCGATCGTCCAATATCATACAGATGAATTTTATGGACGATTTCTGGGGTTGTAACCTCAATTGGACGACCAGAACGTTCGGCCTCCTTAATGGTCATACTACCACAACGGAAATCAGTAAACCACTTGTGAATCGTTCCAATCGATGGTTAGAAGAGATAATGTTTAACAAGCGATGCTTTAGTTTGCGTAATATATTTCCCCACAAGAAATTTTCCGCAAACGATTTGCTCTGCGCCTCGCTAGCTTATCATTCTTGTAAATTTCATCTTAGATCTATCACTTTCATAATAAGAAGTGAACTGAAGAAAATATACTATCACTTGGTACTTAAACCTTCATTGTTATCATAATCTGCAATTATCTACTTATATCAGCAAAATATTTCTTCATTGTTCATTTAGCCGGAACTATATAACAGGTTATTAAGAGATTTTAGAAATTTGGGTTTCCTCCTCCTTTGGAATCGGCTAGGTATGTATTAAATACGAAATAAAGAAAGTTTCCAAATACCATCTCAGATATTCAGTCATTGGACATTTCCGTACACTCTGTATTTAAAAAATATTTCTATTTTCTTTAGTATATTTTACATTTATATTCAAACATTCCATGTGCGGGATTAGTGCACTCACACTGTTATTATCTTTTGCGTCTCAGTCCATGCCCATCCTTAATGTAAAATGTCATTAGTATCATAAATTTAAATAGTTAATCTAAAGAAAAATTTCATTTTTGACATCGAAGCGTTTGAAAATATAAAATTCTGAAAAGCCATAGGTATTAGGGGCCCAAAAGTGACAAAAATTAAATATAAATAACCGTGTCCTTGTTAAAAAAAAAGTTGATGATGGTTTCTCAAGGAAGAAACATCGCATTTACAATTTGTTTATGCCATCTTTTATACCATAAAAAGTGACAATGACAGAGTGTCATTTGTTTTGAAACATCTTTTCCAATAACGTCAGAGAAAAATAATGGTGGTTCTATGAAATTACGGTTGTTCCTGAATATCTCCGAAGTAGGTATTTGACATTCTTCATATTCCAATACGGCATTTTGTTTAAGTATCAAATTGTGTAACTTTTCCATAAACTAACCGACCCTGTATCTCTTACCATTTCCGAGATCCTAATGATGAGGCTTGAATTTGAGCCACCCCAACATGTATCTTCAAAAATACATACTATAGATTACTATGCTCAATGTATACGTCATCATTAAGAACATATTATTACAAAAAATATGTCATCTACTGTGGATGTAATAATTTGTAATAATGAATAGGTGCTAACGTAAAATAAGTAACGATGAAAGCAAATTACAACGCACAAGTCCGAATCTAGAACCTGTTAAGTATAATGAGCAACACAATTGTCTCAATGAAACGACTTAAATAGCACTTTCCTCGCGTTTTCTACGGAAACCACTTTTAAATGTCTAAGTTATTTGGTATGCCGAGGTAAATTAACGCTTAATTGCCTTTTGATGATTTCAACAGAAACGGTGAAGTGAGACTCAAACCAAGGACTTGCCACTTGATGTAACAACAATGATAAATATGATTTTACACGTTTGAAGATTGATCACTTATCATCTTACAGACACTTGAACATAACTTGACATCCGCTAACGACAATGAGGACAATTTTATTCTGAAGAGTAGGTGCATATTTGAGAAAATTGGAAAAGAATTGATACTTCTAACAATAAATTTTTTTAAACAATAAGATCAATGGAGAACCTCTATACAACAATAACACAAGGTGGATGAAGATAGTGAGTTTTCAAATAATACACTCAGAGACAATAATATTGCATATTTTATTTTAGATCTTGTTGCCTAAATGACACAAGCTAAAAAATCATTTAGGCAACACCTTTGATAAAGTGCGAGTGTGGAAGTTACGCACTTTATGATAGGGACCGCGTTTATTATATGTGGCTTGCGCACCGGCTACCGAGGGTCAGGCAAAGAGTTCTATACAGTATCGAAAACAATTTTTCTGAGGTATAGACCGAAATCTACAAGAGCAACAAGGAAAGCAATGATATGATGATACTACATAAACAAGAGAGACGCACTGCTGTGCGTCCCTCTTCTTACCCCACCCGACGCGTTAACTGAACACGTGGCAATGCGACACAGCGACTCGACTCATCCTGAGCTGACCGCCCTGAGTTTCCTATCTCTGTGTCGTGACGTCGATATCCTATCCCTTCCTCCAGCGAGTCAAGGAGAAATTGTAATGCTCTCTCAACATATAGTAAGCTATTCTTTACGCTCTCATGAAACCACCATACCCAAGATAAATACTTTCCGATACTGTATATAGAGTAGACAAGTAGTGTGTTAAGCATAGGGAAGCGCTGGTAACTAGTCAGACATTCTGTCCTTCTCGCACATGTAGTGCGCTCTCACTCGCACGATCTCCCCTTCTATCACAAGAGTATAAGAATACAAGAATAAGTATAACGCGCGCACATCGTGCGAGTGAGAGCGCAGTATGTCAGTCAACTTTCCAGTGAAAGGCTTAGTAGTCTACTCTATATATAGAACTCTTTGAGGCTAAGGGATTAAGGCCACAAATCTTACGTAACTCGCTAGTACCTCCCCACCAACGCTCTAAAAAATAACTCTAGTACCTAGGGTCGTAACAGTTTTTTTTTCAATTATATTTTTGATTGACTTTTAGTCTTGACTTCGTCAACATGTCCGTCAAAACCTGTTTTTTTTTGTGAAAAGTAGAGTGTTTTTTTTTCTGTTTGTGAAAAATAAAGTATACGAGGTCTGTCCCAAAAGTATCTGACTTGCATTTATATCTTCGCACCACAACACTCAGGCGACCTCTGTAGGGTACGACCGTCACCAGTAATTCCTAACCTTCTTCTCAGATGCCTCAATTACCGATGAGACGCCTTAGTTCCCGCGCAGCGTGTAATTGTTTGCGAACGTCTTTTTTGCGTTCGTCGGATTGGGTTCATCACTAAAAATGACGGAAAGAACTGAACATCGAATTTGCATAAAATTTTGTTTTAGTCTTGTTAAAAGTTGTGCGGAAACTATTGAAATGTTACAAAAAAGCCTTTGGGGACGAGTGTATGAGCAAAACACAAATAGAAGAGCGGTGTAGGCGGTTTAAAAGTGGCCGCACATTTATTGACAGTGATCCTCGTTCTGGTCGACCTTCGACATGAACAACATCGGACAATGTCGAGCGTGTGCGAGTTGCGATTGGACAAGATGGTCGTTTGACTGTGAGAGGGAAGTAGAAGATGACCTTGGAATACCAAAAAGTACTGTTTGGCGAATTTTAACCGAGAATTTGGGAATGGCTCGTGTGTGGGCAAAATTCATCCCAAAACTGCTCTCAGAACACCATCGATTAGAAATCGCTCAAGACAATCTGGAAATGATCAATAGTGTGAACATTTTAAAAATATTAAAAGATAGCACCTTGCGACTTTTGGCTATTTCCTGGATTGAAAATGCCCCAAGGACACCGATTTGACGACAAAGAGACTGTTGAAACTAATGCGACGAATGCACTAAATGCGATTCCAAAAACTGACTTTCAAGACTGCTTTAAAAAGTGCAAGCATGGATATGAGTGTGTTGTTTAATCAAATGGGGACTACTTTGAAAGATGCCACCAACCGGATGACGAAGAATAAGTCCAACGCCGAGGAATCGAGGTAGTCGGATACTTTTGGGACAGACCTCGTATTTTTATACCCAAAATGGATGTTACTTTTACAAAATCTACTAACGGAAAACCTTAAATTCTGGTATCAGCTATTTACGTTGCATACGGTGTAAAATGGCCATTATATTCCATTAATATTTTGCCTTCAACCAAATAAGGAGCAAATAACTTATGAAAAATGGAGGTGTAGTTTGTTAGGACTTCAACTTCTTCCAGAGTACATACTCGCAGATTTCGATAAGGCCCTTCTAAATGCAGTCACCGATGCATGGCCATCATCGATGGTATTGGGTTAACGTTTCCACCTAACTCAAGCTTTGTGGAGAAAGATCCAGTCACTGGGTTTATCAAAAATTCATGAACGAAATAATACGACTTCGGCAATCCTTCAAATTGGGCGTTTGTTTCAGCGATGACCTCATTCGCGGGAAGCCAATCTGGACAATATGGTGGATGACGAACCAATTCGTAGCGCAATTCATGTAATTTTGCCATTGCGACTGCGGACCCGTGCGCCGTCGCGATGTCCTGATGGAAGATCTTTTTTTTCTTCCCCAAATGCGGCCGCTTTCGCTTCAAATCGGCCCAAAAGCTCTGCATAATATAAGCCGATGATCGTTTTGCCCTTTTCAAGGTAATCGATATGAACGATTCCGTGTGCATCCATAAAAACTGTCGCCATGACTTTGTTGGCCGATCAATCCACTTTGGGCTTTTTCGGCTTCGATTCACCAGGACAAGTCCACTGTTCCGACTGTTCTTTGGTATCTGATGTGTTTTGATGGATCCTTGTTCCGTTCACGATTACGAAACGACGCAAAAAGTCTTTCTGATCGTGCTTGAACATCGCCAAACACTCCTTTGAAGTTGTCACACGCGCTTGTTATCAACACAGAGAAAATGCGGCAGCCATCTGGCAGATAGCTTTGTCATATTCAAAAGTTTATGCAGAATGATCCGTACCTGTTCGGTTGCGATGACTATAATTCAGCAATCTGGGGCACTTCAACTCGCCAATCGTCCAATATCATACCATGTTGTAATCTTAATTAGGCGATCAGAACGTTCGGCGTCCTTTGTGGTCATACTACCACAACGAAAATCAGTAAGCCACTCGATTACAATCGATGGTGAGGAGTCCCCATAATATTTTACAAGCGATGCTTTGGTTTGCGTAATGTTTTTTCCACGCAAGAAATAATGTTTTATTAATACTCGAAATTTACTTTTTTTCATGTTTACAAACATCTTCAAGATTGCTTGCTTTCGATGGGTGTCAAAACATTCTGAAAATTTCAATGCGTTGTATACTGATTTCAATAAAAAATGCAACACCTAGTAATAGCAATTTGATTGAAATTTTCACAGAAGATGCACGGTAATGTAACTAGTAAACGATTAGATGTTGAAGTGAAAAAAACATAAATAAAAGAGTTATTCAATAATGAGATTGTTTATGCACTCATTTACTCGGTGAGGTACAGTTTGAACAAGATGATCAATGGCGCCTTGATATCCCATCCCAAGCATCTTGGTTACAAAGTCGGAGCTCATCTGAATTGTGAGGGGGTGATGTAAGCTACTCAGTCTTGTACCAATTATATCCCAGACATGTTCAATCGGCGAGAGATCCGGTGAACGTGCGAACCATGGTGCGTTTTAACCCTTGCCGTATGAGGGCAGGCATCATCCTGTTGCAAGATTGGATTAATAAACCCCCGTAGATATGGCACTGCAACAGGTTCCAACACGTTGGTTACGTAATGAGCTGCATTTAAATTGCATTGGACGAGAACTAGAGGTGACCTACTGCCTTAACATATTGCACCCGTAACCATTACTCCTAATGTAAGGGCAGTATGACGTTCAACAGAAAATTGCAGATTTCCATTTTCCTCACGTAAACGCCTCACACTCCAACGCTCATCATGGGCCCACAAACAAAATCGCGACTCGTCACTGGAGATCACACGATGCCATTCCTGCACCTAGTTCACTTGCTCATTATACCGCTCCAGGCTACGTGCGCGATGACGTGAGGTAAGGGAAAGGCATAAAAACGGTCGGTAACTGTTGATAGACGGAAGCCATGGAGACCCTTTGTCCTAAAGCATCCAGTCATTTCCTACGGCTCGTGCAGTGGAAGACCAGTCTCCTAGGGCTAATGTTCTTAGGTGGCGTTCTTCACGATCTGTAGTCCTCCGGACGTCCGGATCGTCGGCGACGCTTATGAAGGCCTTCTTCAGACCATATTGACCAACATCTTAACACTGTTGTAACGTTACGAACCACACAGTTGGCAATTTCCCGAAATGACGTTCAAACTCACTTAAGTGGCGATAATTTTGACGTTGTCGAACTCTAGGCATTGTGGATAATGTTTACGACAGAAATGTGAAAATAGAACTGTGAAAAATATTCATTAGGGCTTGAAAACATTCCTCTTCTTTACATAAAAAAACAACAAAAACGAGATAACGTTGGAGCTTTTTATTTAAGCTTTAATCATTTCTTGATTCTATTGAACCTTCTGTGAAAATTTCAGCCATATTGCTCACAAGCACTAGGTGTTGCGTTTTTTATTCAAATCAGTATAGTTAAAGATGGTACATCACAAATGTCATATGGAGTTTTCGATTGTGCCGCCTTCTGTTTCAGTTTTCAGGGAATGTTCACCTTGTCCCCGTACTATGTGTAGTGAGAGAAATGAAGAGGATTCAAAAATACCATCAATCAAAATGACAAAAATGTCACATTCTTCTGGGCAAAGCAACTAGAATTAAAGGAATCCAAGTTGGCTAGAAGTTAATATTCTGACCACAACTACCGGGTTGAGTTAATATAGGGAAAATTACATATATAGTTATTCCTTCCAACCGTTTCGACACACATTTCGTTTTTTACTAACCAACGAAATCGTTTAACTCGAAGTTTATCGATCTTATAATGATGATATTAGTTTTAGTTCGAACGTAATTGGAAATGTTATCGATAACTGTTCTTCCGGATTTAGAAAGGCGCGCGGCGCGAGATCGAGTGGTGTTGCTTGAACAAAATACTTAGCATTAACGGTATATTAACTGATTTAATGCCGGAATGAGTTCCAGCTTGTAAATCGTTACTTCCCGATTGAATATTTTGACTGTGAGACTTACAAAGTGGAATACAAATTGAATGCAATAAGTATGTGAGAAAATAAGTGAGGCACGTGGGAGTCGTATGTAATACATTTTCCTCAACAATGATGGTTCTTCACAAGGCGAACAGTACTCACGAGTTGAAACTGTTAGATTTCAATTAATATGCAAATAGATATATTATTTAAACTTTGCAGTAACTACAGACGTAGGTAAAATAAAAGGAACAAAGATTTATTTCATGAAATGAATGGTATTTCATTTATTTGGTGTTTGTGCTGCCTTAGATGTAGACAGTCAATGCCAAAGTTATTGCGTGAATATCCGTCAGTTTTTGCATCACATTGAAATTCTCTCTACATAATTTTTGAATATGAGAAAGCTATCTGCCAGATGGATGCCGCATTTGCTCTCTGTTGACAACATGTGCGACCGTGTGACAATTTAAAAGGAGTGGTTGTTGATTAGGCTGTGCCAAAAAAATCGATATTTTTTTATTTCGCTCTTCTTCGAGTATATCATTCCCCGTTCAAATTCATTCAGGTCCCCCAAATTTGAAACAAATCGGCTAATATGCATCAAGCCCAAAATATGTTTTTTGAAGTTTTTCCTCAATTTTTGAGAGGTTTCTCAACACTATTCTACAAAAACGGGATGTTTGACACTTGGGAGACATTATTACATTTAAACACGAAGAATTTGATGCAGTTCAGTCGCCTCATCCAGTTTCCGACAGATATATTGGCGAAAAGTACCATTTTTTTCAGGCCTAAGAACTATAATTTCAACTTTCAACTTCAATAACTTCATATTTTTAGGTTCGTGGTGCGTCATATGCTCTTTTAACGTAGTCTAGTATCACGTAGCATGAATTGAATTGATAATTTCAGAGAAAATCGCCCATCAGTTATGATAATCTACACACGAGTGGAAAAACGCACCACTTGAAAATGTACCAAAAATGACAAAAAATTCAGATTGCCTTAACTCGGTTGCATTGAGCCGGAAATGGATGAATATTCGAGTTCTGAAAAGGTTAGAACCTTCCCTTTAATGTGATGTTAGTTAATGTGATACCAAGTCCATTACACCCTCAATCTCAGTCAGACAACAGGTCAATAAATTTAGAACATTTTTCTTTCAGTTCCTTGAAAAATTCGAGTTTCTACGATGATTTGGAGGGAAGTTATGAATTTTTCAAAAAAAAGTACCATTTCGGGTTTTCTGGCAACTTTGCCAATTTTGTACCTCAATCAATGAATCTTTATAAAATTAATCGACGAGTCATAAAGTTGATAGAACGTGTTGAGTACCTACAGAGTATATTCTAGTATTTACAATCAAATATTTATAACAATCATTTAATAATTTATAATCATACATTTAATAAGTTGTAATCATACATCACATTAACGCTTTTTTCGCAACGCTTGGAATTCGCCGCCTGTGCTCCTCGACAACTTTCATCAGGTACTGCTTTTGCTCTTCGTTCTTCGTCAATTCGGAATTATATTTTGTAATTAACGCTATACCTCTTTCCGTGGTGTCATTCGTAAGGCGCAAAAACGAAAATTTTTCTTTCGCTCCTATAATAAGACTCGTTGCTTTTCCACGCAGATGGATCTTCAGTTAAAAAGTCGCAGTTCACGTCAAATCTTTTCAACAAGTTACGTGTATGTTGAGAGAATAGTTCATCGATACAACGCGTTCTCCACATCTCTGATTCGGCGTCAGAATTTGGATTTAATAATAACCTTTTAACCGGCTACAAGCTGTCAAAGTGCGACATTTTTTGACACCAGGAACATATTTTTCTTGGCGGGGTGGGAAGGGGTGGAATGGATTTGGTATGACATGAAGTAGCATCACATTAAAGGGAAGATTCTAACCTTTTTAGAACTCAAAGATTCTTCTATTTTCGACTAAACGCAACCGAGTTATGGCACTCTGAATTTTTGCCATTTTTGGCGCATTTTCACGTTGTGCCTTTTTTCACTCGAGTGTAGATTATTATAACTGATGGGCGATTTTCTCTGAAATCATCAATTCAATTAATTCTACGTGATACTAGACTACGTTAAAAGAGCATATGACGCATCACGAACCTAAAAATATGAAGTCATTTAAGTTGAAAGTTGAAATTACAGTTTTTAGGCCTTAAAAAAATGGTTCTTTTCACCAATATATCTATGGGAAAGTGGATGTGGCGAGTGAAATGCATTAAATACTTTGTGTTTGAATGTAATAATGTCTCCCAAGTGTCAAACATTCCGTTATTGTAGAACAGTGTTATGAAACCTCTCAAAAATTGAGGAAAAACTTCAAAAAACACATTTTGGGCTTGATGCACCTCTAAATATTAACCGATTTGTTTCAAACTTGGGGAACCTGAATGAATTTGAACGGGGAATGATACACTCGAAGAAGAGCGAAATAAAAAAATATAGATTTTTTTTGGCACAGCCTATTGTTGATGTTCAAGCGCGATAAGAAGGACTTTTTGCGCCGTTTCGTAACCGTGGACGAAACATGGACCCATCGCAACATTCCAGAGACCAAAGAACAGTAGAAACAGTGGACTTGTCCTGGCGAATCGAAGTCGAGAAACGCCAAAGTTGGTTTATCGGCCAACAAACTCATAACGACAGTTTTTTGGAATGCACACGGTATTCATTATGCAGAGATGTTGATTTGAAGCGAAAGCGGCCGCATTTGGCGAAGAAAAAAGTGGTTCTCCACCAAGACAACGCATCGGCGCACGAGTCTGCAGTTGCAATAGCAAAATTGCATGAATTGCGTTAGGAATTAGTTCGTCATCCACCATATTCTCTAGATTTGACCCCCTTGCGATTTTTATCTATTTCATACTTGGAGCATTACCGAAATTGTTTTATTGGGAAGGGATCGAAAATTTTGAAAAATGGACGGAGTTTATCAGGCTACAAGGAGAGTTTTGACCAAATAAATCATTTCTTGTTTCATTTTCAGGAACGTTTCCCCTTGCCCTCGTATTGTAAACAACCAGTTTGAAAAGCTTTGAGAATAAGCTGAGAAGGCTCATAGGGTGATAGTTATCGGGAAGATTCGATTCCTCCTTTTTGTGAAACGGCTTACACCTGGCAGAATCAAATTGGGACATTTGGATATCTTGACCTTTATAAATTTGCAAAAATGCAATACCTAAAATATCATTTGTCATAACCAGTGATCAAGACACTACATCATTAGCGGTATGATATTCGTCGCAATTTGATTATGGGTACCGGTCAAGGTAAATTTTGAGGGTGCCTGAAGCTCGTCACACAAAGCATTCTTTGGTAAGAACCAAAAGGATGAGCAGATGGTGATCATTACGGCTAATTGAATATTAATTGCTTATTAAGGCAAGACAGGGGCTTGTTTCCAAAGAATCATTATATTTCTCAAGTTGTGCATGCTAACAAGAAATAGTAGACATTCTTTTCAAAATTTAAAATGTCGTTTGTGGAAGAAATTATTAGAGAACGCGAAAACACCCAAATAGTGTACGAAAGTTCGATCTTCAACTAATGAAACTGTCTGGAGGTGCATCAAACGGCCTAAATGGAAGGTTTACGTGTCTACCGTTGGAGAATCAGGTGGTTTAGTTGTAACAACATTAAAAAATCAGCATAATTAATCACGAACCTGAAGAAAAAATTGCTAGAAAAGTTCTTAGTGTTGCCTGCAAAAGAAAAGCGGAAGAAGAAGCTACAGAGACCAACTAAAATATGGCATAAAGAATTAGTTTCAAATGGTTTTTCCTAAGATTTTTCTTCAGAAACATTGACTTCCCAGGACTTAAAATATGCGTCAAAGAAAATATGTACAATAAAAGTCGCAAAACTTTGCCAACTTAGCCTCGCTCTGGCATCGAAATTCACCGTTATCTCCAAGAACATTCGTACAAAACGTCAAGAGAGAGAAATTTTGTTCTGGATAATGATTTCCGAAACAGAATTGTAATTTTCAGCTGCCAAACAAATCTGAAATTTTTATGTAAGTCTAGTTTTATATACATGGATAGCACCTTTCAATACTGCACAAAATTTTTCACACAACTAGTTACCATACAAGGTTACATAAATGGACACTAGTTTACTGGAAAACGAATCAGAAGGAATTTATAGACTCTGTTGGGAAGAAATTAAGTTTATTTGTTCTCTTAAGAACTTAAGTTTTATTCCTGAGAAAGTAGTGGTTGATTTTGAAATTGCCATTCATAATGCAGTTCGTAAAGTGTGGGATAACGTTACAATTATTGGCTGCTGCTTCCATCTTACTCAGTATTGGTGTTGAAAAATACAAAAGTTAGGCTTTAGTGATGGATATAAAAACAAGAAAAACGTGTGGCACTCGGGGACTGCCGCGATAAAGCTATTGCATAGCATTGTTTATCAACTTATGCAATTATAATTATTTATTTATTTTTTATTTATGCAGTATTTTTTTTCTTTGATATTAATTCAAGTTACACTTTCTGAGCGTGGTGACCGATAAGAAAACATTTTTTTTTCTTTTATTGAATAAATGAGAAGTTAATGTCGTTCATATATTCAGGAATTTTTATCAAAAAAAAGTGTCATTAACAGCCTTACAGACCGCGCGGTGAAATTGTCCCACGCAGAAGACCGTCCCAAAAATTTAAAAATTGTTCGTAATACACTAGAAATGAATGGTTACCCAAAAACGTTCTTCATTCCTATCATTAAAGAGAGAATAAACAAAATCTATAATGGTTCTTCATATAAAAATAACATAATAGGTAATACAGACAATTATATAACTTTACCATACATTCCGGAGACCTCAGAAAAAATTAAGAAATGTTTGAAAAAGTACGATATAAATGTTGCGCATAAACCTACTAACTGTGTTGGGAAATATTTCTCAAATCTAGAACCTGTAATACCTAAAGATAAACAAACCCACACAGTATATAAATTGAATTGTTTAGATTGTGATGGAACATATACTGGAATCTCTAAACAATATTTACAAAAAAGAATGTACGGCCATAAGTATAGCACAAGAAATAATAACTCAGAAAATTCCACCGCCGTTGCTAAACACTGCTTTGATTATAACCATCAATTTGATTACAAAAATGTTAATATTTTAACTAAAGAAACCAATTATTATAAAAGATCTATCCTGGACATGATTCACATAAAACGTGATTCCAATACTATGAACCATAGGAATGATATTCAGGGATTGAGTCAGATTTATACTAACTTGATTAATTAAAACTCTTGCAAATTCCTACAAGGTCTTTATAATGTTAAAAGTATATTTTAGAAAGAACGCTTAAAGTAAATTCCAATGCAGGTCTAAAACCTTTTCAAGTACGTCATAAATCTACATCTGGTTCTAATAAATATCAACAAATAGCTTCGAACTTCAGTTGCTTTGAGACCATAGCAATATGCGTTTGTATATTATGAGAATTTTACTGAACAGTGGATTCTTGTTACAAAAAATATATACTTTAATATTAACGATACAATTTTCGATTATTCGTGGTTCTGTTCGTTTCGACGGCGTGGGCTTTTTGATTGAAAATTGTGCGACATGGACGCTTGTGCTAATTAGTTTAATTAACGCCTTTTTTCATAATAAGTCTTCTGATGAAGACGTACGTAAAGACGAAAATTTAAAACAGAGTGTTATTGTGACCTATTTCCCGAGAATTTTTATATATCAATAATTATCTTTGTGACGAATTACGTACTCCCAAAATCGGACGACAGAATGCCATGTGACGAATATCGTACAAGTATTTTATGTTTACCCGCGTACTGTGACGAACATCGAATCCCCCAACATCGCGTATCAGGATACTGATTTCGGCAAACAGAATTATTGAAATGATGTTTACTGCTCGACAGATGTTAACATATCAGAAACTCTACTCAATTTCTTTTGCTAGGCGTTCTCTAAGGTCTCGAAAAAACTTGTTTGGATACTACGAGCGCCACCTATTAAATGTTGTAAGGACGACCGACCAACCGTCGTATATTGGAGGAATAGTATAGCTCCTAGCTTGGCCTCTAAGATGCGCGAAAGAAAGAGTGTAAGAGCCACTGTGCAACAGAGACAGAGAACGGCAAGTTCCTCGAATGTAAAGTCCGTGTGACAATTATTCACAATTTGCTTAATTTCACTATATAATCATAAACCTTTCAAAGTGTTAGGCCGTTAATACCTGCACACATAGATTGTACTGTCGTTAATCACATTGTAAGGATTGTATTATGTGTAATTTAACAGGATGAACAAAGTGGAATTTCCTAAATGTAGTTGCTCGTCAAGTAGATTGTTTGAATAATTTTTTTTTGAATAATAGTTAAGTTTTCTAGTAGAGGAAAACGGTGTTGGGTTTCTAGAAAGTGGTTTGAAAATTTGAATTCCTTTTATTTAATTGAAATGACTTAAAATTTTCTTTCATCACTATATTTCCAAATAATATAAAGTAGGTTTTATTATTTTCAACAATTATGTTTTGAGCACCATCATCTTCCTTTAATTACTCTATTCCAGTCAAATCGGTCTCTTCTACGTCATCATCAGTTCCATCACCTAATAATAAGCTCTTCCACAACTGTATCTGTTGTAGGTTGCTTTAAAATATATCCTTTGTCAAACCGTTTTGCTTGCTCACACCGAGATTTCCATTTGTAACTGAGAATTCTTATAAATTATCTCCACAATATTGAATGACTTGGTTAAAATTGATATTCACGTTTTTTCTGGAGACGTATTCTTTCATTTCAGCCCACACCAACTCAATAAGATTCAGATGTGGATGATATGGAGGCAGTCGCAATTCGTCGTCACCTTTTGCATTGAAAAGTGTGTCAATTTTATATCTTTTGTACCTTGGTTTTTGGGTTTTTATTAGGTTCCAAAGTTGTGGTTTTAACATTTTATTACTAAAAGGTATACCACTAACCCGCAACCATTCTTGCATTTCCGCTTTCTTTGACAATGATGTTGTCGATTTTTCCAATTGTTTGTTATGGTATGGGACAACACTTTTTGGTTGCAAATTGGGAACGACTTCTCTGAAACCCACTTTTTGTAGTTCTCGTAATTCATGGTAGTCGCCACTTGTGCTGCTAGATTTCCATCTGATATAGACATTAGGAACAAACTAATTTTCGTCACATGCGTGCACAATGATCACAAGATTTAAATATTCTCTACGGACTGTACTTTGCCGATGTAAACACTACGAATACACCGCTTAAACTGAGCTCTTCAGCCTTAGGCTACTGCGCATCCAAGACTCAGAGGCCAAACTTGAATAGTGGAGCTGTACTTTGTCGACGGTTTTTTACATCCCTCACTATGTTTTAAGAGAAATATTGTAGTGTAAATAGGAACTATATCGTTTTTGGGCTCGGTTCCCCTTGCAATTGGTATTTTTGGCATCCTCCTTCAGTATTTCGAATCTTTTTGAATTACATGCTAGTTGAATGTAGAATAGCTCATTCTGGGGATGCCACTGTTGGTGAAATAATAGTCAATAAAATGTTACAGGTGTAAAATTGTGTTTTATTGACATTTCATCATTGAATCAGTTCCCAATCTTGTTCTTTCCACATCCAGTCAATCAAAATTTCGTAAGTCATTATATTGAACAACAAAACAAAGGGCGCCAAAGAGGACATCGACAGTCAACTATCCAGTCGGTGTAAGAGGACGGTTTCAGAGTAAGGTAATTTTCTATTTTCCTTTCAATCTAATCAAGGTTAAATGTCTAAGTTATTCATGTCATATCGGTGCATATAATAAACATCGGATAAGGTCAAAGGCGATGTATCAGATGGAGCGTGAAGGAAACAGAGATAATATAAAAGTAGGTAGGCATAGACTTTACAACTCCCTGCATTCGCAACATGTAACTGTTTCGCCTATCGGAACGTAAGTCATGGCCTGCAGCTCGTTATACTGTACTGTAGTTGTACATATGGCGAAGATCATCATTTTCTTGCCCGTTTCAGACGGCCGGCGGCGGCAATTGAGTTAAAAAACAGGTTGGCATTACTTGACGAGTTGCTTCATTTGTATAGAGCTGTGTTTGTTATTGTGGTCCAGACCGCGGGCCAGTCCGTTTTATTCGGTCTATTTTTCGTGCATGTGGCGAATAATGTTGAAGAGTTCGCTGGGAACAAGGGCATCAGAAGTACAATTTATTCAACTAATGAAACACAATTGCTTTGTTAAATATTACTACGTCCATTGAACATTTGATTGCGAATCCGAAATTTTAGTTCATTTACGAAACAAACCTACGTTAGAAATATTCATAGAAAGATTATTTGGAAAACTAAATCTGATTTTCTGAGTTTAAAAGAATTAACATTCTCTTTATATCTAAATTCAAATCAATTACATACGAGCGCAAGATGAAAAGTCCCTGAAAAATTAAACAAGAAATGATTTATTTGGTCAAAACTTATTTTATTTCTAAACATAATCTCCTTGTAGTACGATACACTTTGTCAAACGTTTTTCTAATTTTTCGATCCCTTCCAAATAATACGATTTCGGCTATTCTCCAAAATAGGCATTTGTTTCGGCGATGACCTCATTGTTGGAGCCGAATCTCTTTCCGCCGAGTCATTTCTTCAAGTTTGGAAATAGATAAAATTGCAAGGGGCAAAATCTGGAGGATATGGTGGATGACGAACCCATTCGTGGTGCAATTCATGCAATTTTGCCTTTGCGACTGCGGACCTGTGCGCCGGTGCGTTGTCCTGGTGGAAGAGCACTTTTTTTCAATGCCAAATGCGACCGCTTTTGCCTCAGATCGGCTTCGGATCGATCCAACAGGTCTGTATCCCTGAGTTTTGGAGACAGAAATTTCTCACTCCAATCCATAAATCGGGAGCTAGAGATGATATAAAGAATTATCATCCCGTGAGTAAGCAATCTGAAATCCCCAAATTACTTGACTGTTTGATTACTAAGAAACTTACTCATGACACAAGGAACATAATTAATGAAAACCAACATGGCTTCACCTCAGGAAGATCCACCAACACAAATTTAGTTAGTTATCAACATTTTCTTTTAAACAGTTTGGAGGAAAGGCACCAGGTTGACTCTATTTATACTGACTTTTCAAAAGCATTTCATAGAGTCAATCATGACCTTCTAATTGCAAAACTCTGTGCGTTAGGCATTGACAATATCTTTTTGAACTGGATCGGATCTTATTTGAGAGGTAGAACTCAGTGTGTCAAATATGCTGGTTCTGCGTCATCAGAAATTTATGTAACATCTGGGGTTCCCCAGGGATCCCATATAGGTCCACTACTCTTTTCATTATTTATTAATGATATATCAGAATTAATACAACACAGCTGCTATTTGAAGTTTGCATATGACTTCAAACTCTATAGGATCATTGACAATGTCTGTGATGCTGAACTGTTGCAAATAGATCTAAGCAATCTGGCCCGTTGGTGCGATATACAGGGTGTCCTCGAACTGCGTGGCTAAAATAGAACCGAAGATTCTTTGATTCGAAAAAAAGTTGATGAGCCTTTTTACTTTTGCCTCAAGTATCTTGTTTACCCGATAGAGGGCTTCAAAATTTCAAAAATAATTTTGTTTTTTCGGTATAACTTGAGAACGTGATGAAGAACTTTTACAATATTTAGCAGGTGAGTTACTGTCAATAATGGCCATTTTTGAGAGTGGAGCACAGAGCCTTAGAGACCATAGAAATGGCTCAAACTTGAGGATGTAAGGGAAAAGTGTCCAGAACTTTTTTGTGGTCAATGTAATTCACTCGATATTTTTATGTAGATAGCTTATCTAATTTGAAAACTTTTCTTACTCTTAGAAAATTTTGATGAAATCAACGGATTAGCTTGAAAAAATTAATTTTCGAGTCTCTGCAATTTTGGCTTACTAATTTTACTTGATTAAAATACCTTAGTTGCCTTTGCTTTTCTAATGTCATTTTGGCATTTGAAGAATTTATTCTCAAAACTGTCAGTTTTTACTTTGCTTTCCGTAAAAATTTTATGAAATTATGGCTCAAAATTTCACTAACACTGAAATGGTTGATATGTTATTGATTTATGGACTTTGTCGTTGCAATGGCCGGAGAAGGGAAAGATATCCGCATCGCAGAATTCCAAATCGGCAAACCTTCGCGAAACTGGCAAATTTGAAGCAAATCGCAGAGAAACTGGACGCAGATGGACAAGAAGGACGTTAGAGCTCGAAGAAGCGATACTGGAAGCGGTTGAAACTGAACCTGGGATAAGCCACTACGTTTGGGACTTCGTATTGGAGCCTCAAAAAACATTAGTTCATAATGTACTGAAAGAAGAACTGTTGTATCCCTATCATATTAAAACATCCAGGTCATCGGCTAGATTTTCTTGCAATGTGTACACCATATTTTTTTAAAATTTTGAACAAATCAGCAAAGTAGTAACTCAACAGATTGATTAAAATCATGAAATGATCGAAGAAACGTTAAAACCAGATAAATACCTTCTAAGAACAAAAAATGAAGGCAACATAAGGAATTGTTTTGCTGTTTTTTTATTTACTAGTTTGAGAGAATGTATTATTGTATGGAAGTCAATGGAGGACAATTTGAACATTTGATTTAAACACGCAGATTTAATTTTTTTCATTCTAAGCATTACAACACAATTCAATTTTTCACGAATGTGATTTTTTGAAGATTGTTTAAGTTTGTAAAAAAGGCTTAATAAAAATGAGCTTGTACAAATAACCAAAATATTCAAGGTGGCGCATTCGAGCAACAAATTTAATTTTTGCCGAAAACGATTCATCAAATTTACGTTTTTCATACACCGTTGTAAAGAGGCTTCCAAGACCTTTCAAATTACGTATCACTCAACCCCTCTCCCCTATTCAATTTTGAGGGGTTGAAGCGCCCCCTATTAGGGGGTTGCTCGTTCAAGCCTCAAATATACGTCAAAAGATGTCCCCCAAACAAAACCATTCGACGTGTTTCGGGAGATTTTTCCACTCACTATGGGATAAGAAATATACGGGGTTGCTCGTCTGAGATGGAACACCTTGTATATTTATAACCTGTCACGGTTGTCATTATGATTCAGTAAAATACTATAATTCAAATTGGAGAACTGAAAATGGTAGTCAAAAATACCTCTCGAAACTGGGTGACCACGCCCAAACATCATACATTTTCCCCACTTTAAAGCAAATTTTCAAATCCATACGACCTAATAGGAACAATCGTCTCCACTGTTTTTACCCGCACATACACATTCGCGCGCACTCAAATACACCCCACACAGACAGCATGTCAAAACTAGTCCAGATCTATTCAAAAATGATCAAAATCTTCAATCACTATGATCGTAGCTCAAAACGGATATATCCGCGAAGATCTTGAAAACATTCGAAAGATTTCAATGTTCTTCACCTAATTTCAAGCATTTTGGTTCATGGACAAAACTTTGAGCACCGAAAATTTTTTTGAGATTGGTCATTTTCCACGAAATCTTTCGAATGAATTTGGTTTCGAGTCGATAATTTAAGTATTTCGTATTTCGACAGAAGAAGATAAAAATACTACCTTTTTACCGACACAGAATATCCCAAAAACCAAAAACTCTCGATAATATACTCATTTTTGCGTTACCATAAAAAATATACTAATTGAGCCCTATATCGGGACCATGACCTCCGATCAACTTCCTACCAGCGCCAAAATTTGCGCATCAACTTTTCCTACAACTTTTGTTCGAAACATTTTTCCAGAAAATGCATAGTTTCTTCTACAAACGCAAAAAACTGAAAAATGGCCATTTTAGGTTAAAAAATGGCTGCCATTCAAAAAGCGGCAGGGTAAATCTAAATTTCAACTACACCATCGTGACCAACGCCCCAAAAAACATATAGCACGGCTAAATTTAAGGATTGCCCAAAAAATTCCAAAACTTTTCCTAGGGTGACTGGACTATGTTGATAAGTGCGATTTTACCCATTTTACAAAATACATTCGCCATAATATGAAGAAATGCCGCTCTAGGAAATGCGTACAGAAATTATATACTTTATTTTAGCAGATCGGTATTTATTACTGTACCCGCCCTAAGGCCACCGATAAGGATCGTTGCATTGCTATTCATTATTAGAATATTCTAAACAACAATAATTACATTAAATACTCGACAAGTTACTAATAGCCGCCAAGTACGTGAACTTATGCGGTCATTGTTCTTCGATATATATCGGGCAATTGAGAGGGTCAAGTTTATATCGAGTTTTATTTGCAATGTTGCCAGTATAGGCGCATATTCACATTCAATAAATCTAAAGATTCATATAAAGTTCTATAATTTTATGAATTATCTGCTTCACCACTTTGAATTTACTTTGCTTTGAACAAGAAAAGTATAAGTGGTTGAAAATTGATGATTGTTATATCAAATTGTTGAATTTCGGTGGTGTCATGAAACAGTATTATTTGAAAAATGAATTATGAAAAAAAACAAAGATATACGCCTGAATGATGCATATATTTTGGTTCAAAATTGTCTAGAATCAGTAATATTGCAACTATTATTATTCTGGTTACAAAACTATCAATATTTAAATCAAATCAGCAAAACGAATCGTAAACCAATTTTTATTACCAACAATATTTTATCTTTATTTATTGTCACTAATAAACTATAAAAGAGTTCACACTGTGAATACACTATAACACTATGGATAAAAAATAATCAACCTTATCCACTAAAAATACTATTAAAGTACTGAGGACCTTCCGGCTACCAAGTAGCCATCATATTTTGAACACGCTTAATAGGCAATTTGATATACTGAAATTCACTGTCGAAATAGGTGTAGTATAGGAATCTTCCATCCCTATACGAGATTACCTAAAATCCCTAAGTTATAGAATGCGACCTTATTTCTATTAGTAATGTTATTAAGTATATGTTTATATCTCGGAGCTGACCCAAAAGCAATATGTTTACTGTTGCGTTATATTAAACATGTTGTTTGGCACAGCTACCTTGACATCTTAGATGGACTAGATTAACTAGGACATAATAACAATAACATCACATTACATTCAATATACAGGGTGTCCTCGAACTGCATGGCCAAAATAAAACCGAAGATTCTTTGATTCGAAAAAAAGTTGATGAGCCTTTTTACTTTTGCCTCAAGTGTCTTGTTTACCCGGTAG
This sequence comes from Endomychus coccineus, assembly GCA_958510875.1. Classification (NCBI taxonomy): domain Eukaryota; kingdom Metazoa; phylum Arthropoda; class Insecta; order Coleoptera; family Endomychidae; genus Endomychus; species Endomychus coccineus. The sequence continues at coordinate 31,986,294 of OY294070.1, read as the reverse complement.
AGGGCTTCAAAATTGCAAAAATAATTTTGTTTTTTCGGTATAACTTGAGAACGTGATGAAAAACTTTTACAATATTTAGCAGGTGAGTTACTGTCAATAATGGACATTTTTGAGAGTGGAGCACAGAGCCTTAGAAACCATAGAAATGGCTCAAACTTGAGGATGTAACGGGAAAAGTGTCCAGAACTTTTTTGTGGTCAAAGTAATTCCCTCGATATTTTTTACGTAGATAGCTTATCTAATTTGAAAACTTTTCTTACACTTAGAAAATTTTGATAAAATGGATTAGTTTGAAAAAATTAATTTTCGAGTCTCTGCAATTTTGGCTCACTAATTTTACTTGATTAAAATACCTTAGTTGCCTTTGCTTTTCTAATGTCATTTTGGAATTTGGAAAATTTATTCTCAAAACTGTCAGTTTTTACTTTGCTTTCCGTAAAAATTTTATAAAATTATGGCTCAAAATTTCACTAACACTGAAATGGTTGATATGTTATTGATTTATGGACTTTGTCGTTGCAATGGCCGGAGAAGGGAAAGATATCCGCATCGCAGAATTCCAAATCGGCAAACCTTCGCGAAACTGACAAATTTGAAGCAAATCGCAGAGAAACTGGACGCAGACGGACAAGAAGGACGTTAGAGCTAGAAGAAGCGATACTGGAAGCGGTTGAAACTGAACCTGGGATAAGCACACTACGTTTGGGACTTCGTATTGGAGCCTCAAAATCATTAGTTCATAATGTACTGAAAGAAGAACTGTTGTATCCCTATCATATTAAAACAGTTCAAGACTTATTGCCCATGGATCCAGGTCATCGGCTAGATTTCTGTCGGCTTATTGCCCAAAGACAAAACGCAAACCCCAATTTTTGTAGAAGAATTCTGTTCACGGACGAAGATACTTTCACGAGATGTGGTCTTTTTAACCTCCATAATGAACATTTCTATGCTGATGAAAATCCTCATGAAACGGAAGTTACATATTTTCAGAATCAAACTAAAATCAATGTTAGGGTTGGAATTGTGGATAACTTTATTATTGGCCCTACCGTTATACCCGATCGATTGAACGGGGAGAACTACTTGAACTTTTTGGAACAAAGGCTACTTGAACTGTTGGAAGACTTGCCCTTACACATTCGTTGTGGCCTGGTTTATCCATGATGGTGCACCTCCTCATTTCACATTAGCTGTGAGGCGACATTTGAATGCGGAATATCCAGATCGCTAGAGAGGTAGAGGACACGATGCACCATTGAACTGGCCGGCCCGCTCCCCTGATTTGACGCCCTGCGACTTCTTTCTATGGGGCGCTTTGAAGTCGAAAGTTTATGCAGCTCCAGTAAACACACAAGAGGAATTGTTGCAACGAATTAATCATGAAGCGGATTTATTGAAGAATGATCCTGAAGTACTAGCCAGAGTTCAATCCAATTTCTTGAAACGAATTAATTTGTGTATTCAGGAAAATGGGCAACATTTCGAACAATTGATGCCTTAGCGATTTCCCAAAAAGTTTTGTTGTTTCTTTTAATTTAGCATTTCTTTTTCCTAAATAATCACATCGATTCCCCATTTCTACTGTTTTTATTATTCGTGTTTTACTGAGATATTAACCATTTCAGTGTTAGTGAAATTTTGAGCAATAATTTTATAAAATTTTTACGGAAAACAAAGTAAAAACTGACAGTTTTGAGGATAAATTCTCCAAATGCCAAAATGACATTAGAAAAGCAAAGGCAACTAAGGTATTTTAATCAAGTAAAATTAGTAAGCCAAAATTGCAGAGACTCGAAAATTATTTTGTTCAAGCTAATCCGTTGATTTTATCAAAATTTTCTAAGAGTGAGAAAAGTTTTCAAATTAGATAAGCTATCTACATAAAAAATATAGAGTGAATTACATTGACCACAAAAAAGTTCTGGACACTTTTCCCGTTACATCCTCAAGTTTGAGCCATTTCTATGGTCTCTAAGGCTCTATGCTCCGCTCTCAAAAACGGCTATTATTGACAGTAACTCACCTGCCAAATATTGTAAAAGTCCTCCATCACGTTCTCAAGTTATACCGAAAAAACAACATTATTTTTTCAACTTTGAAGCCTTCTACCGGCTAAACAAGACACTTGAAGCAAAAGTAAAAAGGCTCTTCAAATTTTTTTCGAATCAAAGAATCTTCGGTTTTATTTTAGCCACGCAGTTCGAGGACACCCTGTATATATCATAAATAGAACATTCAAAAATGAATTCATAATAGATTGTACATTAGTATTTGTACTATTATTTCGTAGAGCAAGACATTAAGTCCGTAATGACGCCGAGCTCTACATTAAGTAAAGTATAGCTTTTATAAGTGTTGTGTTTCGATTCCTATGCCTCCCCCAGGACCACGGGTCAGTTTCGGGCAGACCGCCCGACTTTAAGAGCTCTTGCCCACATAGGAACAGATAATCAGCTTCCATTTATTGATATCAACATTATAAAAGATGGTAATCACTCGAATTCTGACATGTACAGAAAACCCACTAAAACAAAAGAATCCAGGCAGATTCAACTAAACCATTTAGATATAAAATAGTCTTGTTACTAGATTATTGAATATCCCTTGGAGCCAGCGAAATTATAACAACGAAGTTGAGAAACTTCAGCAAATAGCGTTGGACAATGGTTACGACGAATCTTTGATGAATAATTTAATTTCAAAACAAAGTAGAAAATTGGAACGTAGCCAACTGACTGAATAGTCGCTAATATAGTGTCTCTCTGTCAAGACAATATAGTCAAAGAAATAAAGCAGAAAAGGTTAAAAAAAAATGGCAGAATCGCGTTCAGCGCCCCAAAAAATCACCGAGAGACGAATTTTGTTGCATTTCAGAGCATATTAAAAAACAATCCATGGATATGACCTAGGTCATCAGGGTATCCTGACCACCAGGTTACTAATGAGTGTCATAGTCATGACCAGCAACCTCAAGAGAACCTCCCCAATAAGTTTCACTACATTGCAAAGGATATTTTCCAGAATTCCCTGAAGACGGCGATAGTACCAGGATGTTCTGAGCCCCAAGTGCGTCGCAGTTCGCATCTGGCACCGGAATCGTGATCAGCAACCCCAAAAACCCCCGAGTAAGAAATTCTGGTCTATTTTGGCTATATTTGGTCATTTTTTCAACATTTTTAATGATCTCTTGAAAATGGATTCAAAAAGATGCATTTTCCTCTGTAGAAATGCTAAAATGCGGTTCCGCCTTTTTTTCTGCTTTATTTCCTCGACTAATAGGCGAAATCACTAATTTTTGGAAGATTCAAGACAATGAGAAGACATTTTTTATTGGAAGTAGCTTTTCCAAAATAAATTTCTGAAGTAATGTAATCATTCAAACATACCATATTGCGGGCGTAAAACTGAAGTCATAAGTACCCGAACCAATCATCGAGCTCCAATATAGTGAGGGAGAAAACCTAGACAATGTTGCCGTTCTTCATGGGTAGATAATGATCTCAAATTTACAAATGAACTGAACATTAAGGGAAGATTCAACTCTTTCATAATATTGTATCACACTTTATAACATCCATATTATTAATCGAAAAGACTCACATATTATAGCAAATATTAGAGGTCATTACAAGAGAATTAACTGGCAACGTCGCCAATTATACTCACGGCATTTGAGTATAGGTAGTTGACAGTTTGCACTGTTGGCAGTTCGTGTAGAGTCCTTTGTTGTTGTTTGTGTATGTTTTAATTCAAGCGCATTCATATTCCTAACATTATTTCTCTAAATAATTTTTATTATTTAACATTAGTTAACTTTCATTCATCAATGTCCGTTATTCCATCTCAACAAACTTTTAATCTCAGTTTTTTAATGACAGTGGCAGTTAAGAACTGCTTTGTTCCATCGAGTTATCGAGTAATTTAGTTTTTAGATATTCTCGTATGTTCTGAGAACTGAGTTATATTATTTAATAGCTCTCACGAGATGTTATTCATCTGTCCGTTATTATTTCATCCTCGGAGGACCAACAATTATTATTATTGTAAATAATATTTACTTGATATTTCAGTGAAATATTTCAAATGACCACACTGATATTTGCAGACTATATGACAATGAGATCCAAGATAGTCGGTTTTCGGAAGGTGTTTTTTTTAAATATTACAGCAGGTATTGTTTAAAAAATCATGCGTACATATTATTTTATTGACATATTCCAGTATTATGAGCAATTAAACTAAATTCGGACAATAGATATCTCGCCTATTGACACCGCATCTTGTTCGGTCGACGTAAAGAGGGAAGCAAATTAATCTAAAAGCATCAAAGCAATGTGACCATTGATTCCAAGCAAATCTATATAGAGGTTCGACAAAAGCGTAATGTATTGAAATCACGAAAATGACAGTCGCTTGACAATACTTCCCGAGTGATTCAACTTTCCAGTCGCAAATTAATGAAGTAAGATTGTATTTTGCGGACAGTATGAAATAAGTACCTTTCCCTACTTCGAAAATGACGTTTACGACCCATGAATTAGGGAAGGAAACAGCACTTTTCCTCCCTATGGAGGGGTAAAATCTCTAACAAGTTATTATGTTTAGATTTTCCTCCAGCCATTTTTCATAAAGCTCGTACTCTTTCTAGTATCTTTCACGAGATTTAACTGGTAGAAGATTCAGCAACACGAACTTGTTAGATTCTAAAATGTCTTGAGGAATGATATGCTCAGCTTCATATTCCATTTCTCATTGATAATTTTTCTGATTGAAATAAAGAAAGTCCGTTGAAAAAACGTTCATTGAATTATAAACAACGCCTTGACAATACCAGTCTCTGAGATGTATAGTAACTAATTTCAAATGTCATATTTTAACAAGAAAAAGGAAGATTCTGAAAATGGGCATAAAAGGTAGTAGGAAAATTATATACATTCCACTAGATTAAAGTGCATTTCATCCCTTGGATTTTATGCATTCCGCGTCGCGTCAGGCATCAAACTATTCGTGGGAGGAAAAGAGGCGCTTTCCTTCCTTGTTATGTAAATAACTATTGTGCGCGATTGATTTGATGTTTCCAAGACAGTAAGTTGTATTTAATTGTTGCTAACGATAAACTGGACAGTAAGAATCTTAGCGTTGTAGACAGGTAAGTGAATCAGTTCAAGATTAACCAATAATAATTTTTTTAAGTAACATTTATTTAAAACTTATTTATTAATATAAATGTTTAAAGTACAATTATTACAACGTGCAATTGCCGAAGGTAACTTATTTTAGAAAACAGATGTTGAAGACAAGACTTTTTTTTTTCACGAAAGCAATTAACGTAATACATTTCGATATGAATGTCGATTGTTTCATCGTGCCCACGGGCTTCCTGGAGCTTTAAGTTTATCATTTCTTCTCACAAAGATTTTTCACAAATATTTTTACTTTCCTTAGTGTCTTTACAAATTTTGTTAAGTGTTTTCGTACCGTTCTCTCGACGTGTCAAGAGTGAGAGCCGAACGCCTCACAATCCAAGCTTCTCTATAGCATCGTCTTCGTTTTCAGAATCACTTAATTCACTCATTTTTGCCGGTGTTTGAATGTTATTTTTACAAAAAAACTACAATGGCTACTGTTGATTACAAATTGCTACAGTAACGCAATATAAAACTTGACATTACGACAACGTGATATCCAGGCTAACATATCTTTATGAATCTTATACCTTTTAGACTCATTGTAAGTAATATTGGAGCGCCTACCCACAATTTATCAAAATTTTTATCAAAATCTATCAATAATATAATAGGAATAAATGAATTTTATGTAAAGGACTCATGGCATTTAAGGAGATATTGAAGATTTTGCAAGCACAAGCCACTTTGAACGCACGAAATCAGTTTCCCCCACTCCACCGCACGCTCCGGCAACCGCGTACTCTTCACATTTGTTACACAATTTCTAATACTATGAACCAATAAAATATATCCTAGTATTTTTTTATTGGAAATGTAGGTATTTAACTTTAACGTCCCTAACGTACACTTCTGTAAAATATTTATTGCGTCTTACAGATTTTTTTGAAATAAAAAAATTATCTCTGGTTCAAAAGGTCGTAGATGAAAAACGTTTTTAGTGATTTGTGAAAAAATGTCAGGAATCGATTTCCGTCAAAGACAATTCCCTAAAATGAGAATTGTAGACATATCTGAAAAAAAAATTCAAAAAAGGCCAATTTTTCTAATTTTTTTATCCTTAAAATTTGAAAAATCGCTATATTTCTTTAATAACATTGTAGCACAGCTCTTCAAGACGAAAATAAGCCCAGAATCGTTACTCTATGACCACCTGAGAAGATCTAGCCAATTTATGAGAGGATCTTTTTTCGAAAAATCGATATATTTCGCGAAAATTTATCAATATCAACAAAAATTGCTCTTTAAACTTGCCATGGACTATACGTACAGCAAATAACAAGTACAGTGTAATAAGGGTTTACTACAGGTTGTTTCAAATATTAAAAAAAACAAAATCATATTTAGAAAATTGAAGTTTCATGTAAAATTAAAATATCTAGAAGTAAAGAACATCTAAGGGTTGCCAGATGCTTCCAATATCAAATTTAGCTTGAGAAATGTAAAGGTTTTTTTTTAAATAAACACAAAATTAGTTTCACACTCGCTTCTACGAGGGTGGTATGATACAATAGCTGTTGGGGTCGAGGGTTGCAATAAATTCACAAAAGTTTGTTTGTGAAGAATATAATAAACCTGTCGAACCGATAACCGATATAGGACGAGAAACTATTGGTTAGCTACATCATAAACCTTAATCTGACCCATCTGGAGATCATCGCAATTGTACTTAAATATAGTCTTGATTATAGTTGAAATAATATGTATATTCAAATTAGTTAGCGATATTTAGAAAAGGACAGATAAGTTTAGAAATTCCCACCCTAGAAATGTGAGGTCTTAAGAAAGAGGAAAAAAATTATCTTACTGCTTATTGGTTTAACCATTCTTGTAAAGTAAAATCATTGGTTAAACAATTCGGGGATCCTTCCCTAATTGCAGAAAAAGGACGCATTACAAATACTGGTGATAATGCCTAAAACCTTCAGTTATATTTTCTAACTTGAATTAGTCTCTTGGAAAATCACGTGACACTTTGTCATTTTTAATTGAATCAATCTGATTAGATTATTCAGAGTGTTTTTTTGTAAGAGAGTATTTTCGCTAAAATCAGAGTTTCAGTTTCATTCAAATCAGTTGTATTCATGTTAAAGTTAATAATACATTTGATTGATTCATAGCTTTTCGATTCCCTAGGTTAATCCTGGTTGGGATATCATTTTGATAATTTTAGTTTTATTTCTTTAGTTCAGTTAATTTAGATTCTCTAGGTAATTTTATTTAACTTTAGGATTCATTATTAGATTGATCTTATTAGTAATTTTATAATATTAGCAATAACGTTAAGTATAATATTCTTTTCATTATCCTCAATTATCATATATATTCTTTTATTATTATTATCATTATCTTTTGATTGTTGTTTATTAAATATTTTACTGTTGTTGAGTACGAGTTTCTCTGATTAAATCTAGTGTTTATCCCTCCATTTACCTTCCGGTGTTTAAATTCATAAGTGTCTAGTGAAATAAAAAGGGGTAATTGTCAAAAATATTTTTCACGTTTGTTCTGGCTAATAAATGATTGAGATCAAACTCCAACGTGTCAGGGTTCTCTAAATTGAATGACCACACTGCAAATAAATAAATACTAGTGAATAGGAATAATGTAAATTCCTTAAGTAAAGTTTTATAGAGTTTAATAGAGAGCGTACCATGTTACAATGGAAACGTAATAGTTAACGATTTCTCAATATCCTGATTTTTAACGGTTTTTTCAATATAATTCGGAAAGTATGGAAGATATCGCTAATTGTCGTGGAAGCAAATCGATAGATCTGTTTGATACCTACAACTTTTTTTGATACGAGCTATAGTTTTACTTACGTTTTTTGCAACTTTGCCAATTTTTTAGATTATGTACGCAATTTCGGATCGAGTTGCATGAAACAGAAGCTCGCCTTTAAATTTAATTTCCTATACGCTCATATTTTTTCCCAGGTATTAATTTCTGCAAATTTAACATTAGGCCGTCATCTATTGCTTGGACTAATAGTAGTATTTTATCTAGTTCACTGAATATTGATGATTTTCTAATAAAACTTCAATTCCAGCAAAGGGTTAAAAATCCAAAATCAACCCGACAACACTGTAAGTTGGATACATATCCTCCGATGCGGTGTGATCGTGGTACATGTTATATGCGCGTATGTGCAAGTGTCTGTATAAACAACCAGTTTTGGTATCACAATGGTCGTTTATCTGGGTTGCCGTGCCGATTTTCCCACTGATGTAAATAATAAACGTCGACCTCTTCCGAACATTGGACGGTTATTGACATCAAAGACTGATCGGATGGGACGTTCATTCGCTTTTATTCGAAATGGTCGATCAACGGACAGGTCTACACCAAACTTCCATTAAAAAAAACGTACATAATTGCTTGGCAGAAAAACGAAAGCGCAACACCCTAAAGTAGACAGTGTATCTTAATGAAATCTGAACTGAACATAATCGCACTTAATAAATGTGTTTATTACAACAACAGAAGCGTATCCAAGGCCTTTCATGTGGAACTTTTCGTCGAGTCCAATCTTATGAAACTAAAACATCCTCAATTATAGAAGAACATCATTTGCAAAACACTCTTTTCCTTTGATAAACAGTAGAGTCTTGATAATGTGAACTAATTGAAACCGGTGGTGTTCACGTTTTCGAAAAGTTCACGTTACTGAACATGTTTCAAAAATACATGCTCAGTCCGAGAAATGAATGAAGAAAATAAAAAACTATATAATGTTTATTGTACATATTTATTATATGTAATAAAGAAGTAGTACAGTCATTTTAGACGAGAAAACGGCAACTATTGGAATATCTGTGTATACTTGATCTTTGTCTGAAACTTGTTGCAAAATGTTTTGGATGTCATAAGAATCATTGATCACCCAGCCTCACCATGGGAAATTGGAACAATAATTATTTTATTAACAAATTGATCGTTTATAAACAATTTAAATTAACAAATGACAAAAACACTCGCTCGGGGCTCAGGATTATTCATCATCACCTGGAAATTGGTCAATTGGCACCGGAAGTTGATGATGTTTAAAACAATTTATACATTTTCCTTGCAAAAATGGATTCAATTGGTTTTTTTGAGCTAACAATCAGTATACCAAATTCAAAGATGAAAATTGACCAGAAGTAAACATAACTTACATGTGACTAACCAATCCAAAGCATACAATACTAAAACCTTAATGTTCGAGGGATTCATTGCCTACAACAATTTACCAAATGAAATAAAGGGCTCAGAAACCCTCCAACAGTTTAAAAAATAAAAATGATAAACTATCTACTTCAAAAGCAAAATTGTTTTATTAGACGTAATTGCCATGTGTAATAAGTTATAAATGTCATATGTATCTTCCTTAAAACTGTATGTGAATATTGAGATTACTTACGTAAATATATATTTGTAGATATATATAATATGTTATAATTAATTTGATAGCTTATTATTTATTTTTCTCTGTAGCATAACAAATTCTTATTAGTTTGAGTTACTATTAGGGAATAATTTATCATATACTTCATGTATAATTATTTCTTTTTTTTTGTAAATGTACATTAGGACTACCTATTTCAAATAAAGATTATTATTATTATTATTGGAACCGGAAGTTGATGGAATGAAATATTTTTCAGTCTGGTTCCCTTGTGTCATTTTTCATTATAGATTTTTTGGACGACAAACATCTATAATCCGATTCAAAGTTTTTGTATCCTCAAAATTTTATGGAGACAAAAAAAAACTTCAAGCCTACTCCTTCAATTCTAAGAAACAAATTTCTTTCAAAAAGTCTCGAGTTCAATACCTATGAGGGCTGGGTAAGTTCAATTAATATAAGAATATATACAACTTTTGCTGTGAGACAAATATACTATCTAATAATTGTATCTACATTATATAAAAAAATTTAATAGTATATGATCCTCATTAAGGTTTATAGTAATTTTGTATCCATTATGGTGTATGTTATCATTAAAATATGTTTATTACTGATTTTCTTAATGTCAGGAATATGTAACAGCATCAAATCTTATGCACTTCATCAACTTCCGGTTCCATTTGGTCAAGGTTCGGACTGTTAAGATTCATATTTTATCTTTGAATTTCGTATACTGATTGTTAGCTAAAAAAAACAATTGAATTCATTTTTTGCACGAAAACTGCTTAAATTTTGGTAAATTCCATCAATTTCCGGTTCTAATTGGCCAATTTCCGATATAACGATAACGCGATCATTATGTTTGAATTTGGTATAGAGATTAATACCTCAAAAAACCAAATGAGTATATTTTTTGCAAGAAAATGGTCTAAATTATGGTGAATTCCATCAACTTCCGGTTCTAGTTGGCCAACTTCCTGGCGATTAGGAATGACCTTGTCATTTTTTGGATTCCGTATAGTGATTGCTAGCTCAAAAAAAAAACAATTGAGTCCATTTTTGCAAGAAAAAAGTATGAATTATGTTAAATATCAACTTCCGCTGCCAATTGGTCAATTTTCAGGTGATGATGGATAACTCTGTTATTTTTGAGTTCGGAATCGTAATTAGAGATCCCAAAAACCCCCGGGTGGGCATTTCTGTCTCAAAATGAAAACTTTTTGGGATCTGGAAAATTTGTTAATTTAAATTGTTCATAAACGGTCAATTTGTTAATAAAACAATTGTTGTGCCAATTTCCCAAGGTGAGACTGGGTGACCAATTATTCTTATGACATCAAAAACATTTTGCAACAAGTTTCAGACAAAGATCCTGTACAAAGATATTCCGAAATAAAATCTTTAAATTACTGTACTAAAGTACAATATTATGTATGTACATAAGTACACACATGCTACCTATTCCTGTTGATCTATGAGGGCAAGGTGGAAAGTCCCTGAAGAATGAAACAAGAATTCATGACACTTGTGAATCGTTCCAATCGATGGTGAAGGGTTCCCATAATGTTTACCAAGTGATGCTTTGGTTTGCGTAATTGTTTTTCCACGCAAGAAATAATGTTTAACCAATACGCGAAATTCACTGTTTTCCATGTTTACAAAAATCTTCAAGGTTGCTTGCTTTCGATGGCTGTCAAAACAGAACTGAATGACATATCAGTCTGAAATTTTTAATGCCTTCTAGTTAAAGATGCCGTCATCTGTTTTATTTTTTAGGGACTTTTCCCCTTGCCCTCGCAGATGCACCTTGGTTCATCACAAACAGCTACCTCCATCGAACAGGGCCGGAATTAGCAACATGCAAATCAAGCAACTGCTTGTAGGCCCCCAACATTAGGGGCCCCTGCGCCTCTTTTTTTTTGATTGGTATAATGTTCGCATAATACAATATTCTTCCGCGGATCATATATAAAACCGTAATAGCTGTGAGACTGAAAGAATAAACGTAAAACAAAGTAACTAGGAATATCGCAATTCGCAAAGCAATGGTTACTTCAGATATATAGTTCATAAGTTTATTTAAATAAAAGTTATGTTCCAATTGTACTTCATTTTCTCCTCGTTAAGAACCCTTTTTCTTTGATGAATGGATCGTTTTTGGAGAAGGAGGTCGCGCAATATATAAATCCGGCCCTGCATCGGGAACTATGGTTTGGGCGAAATAAATGGTCTCCAAAGGATGCCAAAGGCGGACCATCGGCTGGAAAGGTAATGGTATCTTTTTCCGGAAGCGAGAACAATCATCCTGATTGATTATCTTGGGGAAGGGAAACTTTTACAGGAGAAGATCATGCACCGTCTTTTGAAGAAAGGTAGGGCAGCGGGGCCAGGGGAATGTCCTAGACTAATGTTGCTTCACCACGATATCGTACTGGTGCTAGTCAATGAGCAAATATTGGCCAAACTAAGATTTGAAATGTTTCAGCATCCCAACTATTCGCCTGATCTGGCTCTCATAGATCGCAATCTGTATTCAAAACACACACAAAAATTTCGGTAAGAGAAAAGTTCCGTTCAAACGGTAGGGTGCCTATTTTGAAGGTGGAAAGAATCCTACATCGTTTGAAAAAAGTGTTTCTATGGAAGGAAATAAAGTGTTCGAGGATCAGAAATATTTTTCTTTAAATATCAAACCTAGATAATGTTCGTATTAACACCAAAAAAAACTTGTCGCTCTTTGTCAAATATTTACTCGATCCTATGAAGATTCATCTGGGTATGACAATGGAGCATATGAAATAAACCATCGCATTTGCATTGGATCATTTGATGCTTCAATTTTTAACAGCGGGTGGTCTTGAATTTCCGATCGTGGTCGGTCAACTTTCACCTACACTCGGGAATGTTTTAAAAGGAAGCACGTCCAATTGAGGATAATGCAGTATTTATTAATCCTTAGATAATAAGAAAGTAGAAGAGATCATTAATGAATCTTACAATACACTGAGTCTGGGGCGGCGTAACACCTGTGTTGGCCAATAATCGAGATCGGAGATCTTCGGAACACAGTAAGTATCGGTGGCAAAGGTTCGACACTGATAATTTGTTCAGAGCTTTATTAGAGGCTTTTGATATTGGCAATAACAATAAAGTGATTGAAACATTGATTTCTATCTCAAAGAGACGGCACAGAAATCAAATATTTCGAGTTGTAGATTTTTTGCGGCGAGTAAAGGATTCGTTTACGAACGGAAGAAATTTTTCCGTATTAGAATGTTTGAAAGGACCATGTTGCGACTATAAGTCAAAAGAGGTTTAGTCAAGTCAAGAATGTACAAACTCAGGAAAAATGGAGATACAATTTTTTTTCCTGAAATATTGGAATGCCTGAAGTTAGCCCTACATAACATAATGAACCCAATGAGATATGGAGCAAATGCCCCCTTCCCCATAATAAACAGTAAATAAACAATTTAATAAACAAATTGAATAACTTGAAAACTATTGATGCTTTTTTGGCAGAAATCACACATAGGAGGATTTTTGGGTCGCTGATTACGAGTATGAAGTCAAAATACCAAATTGTAGATGGTGCTCGCTTAAAACCGTAAGTAGCTTTCATTGGGTTCAATTTTTATCTAACAAATTGAATAACTCGGTAACTATTTGTGATTTTTTGTCAAAAATCACACTCGGGGGTTTTTGGGGTTGCTGATTACGAATTTAATGTAAAAAAATGCATATCATAGATCGCGCTCGCGTAGAAGTACTAGTTTCAAAAAGATGTATATTTCACAAATACACATATTTGTTATTTATTAGTGAAAATTGAAGCTCTGGTGTTTTCAACTTCACTGATTATGAATATCAACTCAAAAAATTGCAAATCACAGATGACGCTACTAAATTAGTGAAATATCGGTTATTTTATGGAAAAATGTTAAGTTATATAAAAATGACTTTATGACAATGGCCTGAACCAAGGAACTTAACGTGCCATCAGGCGATTAGAGTTGAAAAGTAAATTTCAGAATGAATTGCAACATCTAGCGTTCGGAAATTTTGATCTGGCGATAAAAAATATATAAATTTTGTCCCATGTAGAATATGATTGTTAAAATCCCATAGCTCAGAAGCGGCATTGGGTGCGTGTATTTTTTTCAAACTACAAACCACAGAATTGATCAATTTTTTTAACCATTTTTAGCTTTCTGTTACCCAATAAAAAATGCGTTGAAGCCCGGCGGAAACTACTCAATTTTTTGTTTCGTACACTGAACTACAAAGATATATTTCTCACCCTCGATGAAAAGGGTTTTCTGAATTGGAAGAACGTAATATGTAATATGATGAATGATAAATGAATTAAGAAAAGAGAGCTATACATTTACACTATCGCTTTCCACCGAATATATGTGTATGTATTTGCATAAATCTTAGACAATTAATTCCTAAGATTATTGTTTGAAGCATTCATGAATAATAATTCATCTATTCTCTGGCTTTCTTTACACACTGAATATAAAATAGAAAATCTGTAGAAGTTGAACTGGAATCCTACAATAAAAATGTGGTTAGATTGTTACTAGTATGTTTATGATTAGGTTGTTTGTTAACATAAATTAATAAAATTAACAGCGACTACCAATTATTATCTTCATGGATTTGGTGTTTACTTGAAGTGAAATTGTATAATCACGAAACAAATTTAAATTTACACGTACAAAGTTCAATTGTTTCTCAACATAAAGTCTATAACCCGGTTTGAAAATATAACTGTGTGTTGAAACAATTGACCATCAATTTTTTCTAAGAGTTTCTAAGAGTTTACTCTTTCCTATTTCCAGGAAACAAATAAATTTTGCTCACAAATCCATGAAATGTGAACATCAAATTTCATTCCTATCTAAGAAACATCCCGTCAAGTCTCCTTAGATTTCACTTAAAAAAAGTTGTAATCAACTGTAATCACATGACTGCCCTCACTATTGTTAGCAAACAGAAAATATATTGGAAAATAAAATTAATAATGAAAGACACAAGCTTTTATTGTGCTATCATCATTATTAATTAAGGGGGCTATTGCATCTTGTATTTTCGAATTTTATAACAATATTGAATAGACTGACCATAATCACAAGGCTCTTCCGTCATGTTGAGGCCGTCATCTTGTTTTTTTTTCTTATGAATATGCCGTAATACATTGTCACCCGAATTTTAAGTTAATCGGACGACTACAAGTGGGTCGAAAGTCAGTTGCAAAATTTCAACCGAATGTACAAATAGATAGATCGATAGATCCATAGATAATCGAGGCAAGTTAAATGATTCAGAAACAGCTTTTAGTGCAGGCAACGAACCGGAAAATAAAAAATTATGTATTGTATATTTTTTTTATTATGGCCTTTTTTCCGGCTTATTGCCTGGACTATATATATCACATTGGAATTCTATGTTTTATACACTTTTAAACATCTACTGTAAGGCTGACTTTCGAAATATAACCTTGTTTTATACAAATCGAACTTACAATACTTCCTTGAAAACCGCAACTGAAGACTATTCACCATCCATTGGAAAGGTTCACATGTGATTTACTGATTTTCGTTGTGATAGCATGACCACAAAGGACGCCGAACGTTCTGGTCGTCCAATTCATGTTACAATGTGAGAAATCGTCGATGGTATGATATTGGACGATCGGTGAATTGTAGTGCACGAGTTGCTGAGGCTATGGGCATCTCAACCGAACGAGTACGAAACATTCTGCATAAATTTTTGAATATGAGAGAGCTATCTGCCAGATGGGTGCCCCATTTGCTCTCTGTTGAAAATACACGCGACCGTGTAACAACTTTGATGAAGTGTTTGGCGGTGTTCAAGCCCGAAAGTAAGGACTTTTTGTGTCGTTGCGTAACAGTGGACGAAACCTGAATCCATCACAACAGACCAGAAACCAAAGAACAGTCGAAACAGTGAACTTGTCCTGGGGAATCGAAACCGAAAAAGGCCAAACTGGGTTTGTCGGCCAAGAAAGTCATGAAGACAGTTTTTTGGGATGCACACTGTATCGTTCATATCAATTACCTTGAAAATGGCAAAACGATCACCGGTGTATATTAGCAGAGCTGTTGGATCGATTCGACGCCGATTTGGAGCGAAAGCGGTCGGATTTGGCAAATAACAAAATGCTCTTCCACCAGGACAACGCATCGGCGCACAGGTCCATTGTCGCAATGGCAAAATTGCATAAATTCGTTACGAATTGGTTCGTCATCCACCTTATTCTCCAGATTTTGTCCCTTGCGATTTTTATCTATTATTAAACTTAGAAATGTCTTTGGCTCAACGATGAGATCATCGCTGAAACAAACGCCTATTTTGACGGATTGCCGAAATCTTATTATTTGGAAAGCATCGAAAAATTAGAAAACTGTTGGACGAAGTTTATCGTACTACAAGGAGATTATGTTTAGAAATAAAATAAGTTTTGACCAAATAAATCATTTCTTGTTTCATTTTTCAGGAACTTTTCACCATGCCCTCGTAGTATATATATAAATAGACCATTGGTATTGGTTGTCAAATGACAACTCTGTATACTAACAGCTCTTTGGTCTCATTGTAAGACGGCTCGTTTTCAAACAATCTTTTTTAGATTAAATAAAATCACTTCACAGAAACGGATGATTTTCATATTATCAAAATATGCAAATATTCAACACATTATAGGTTTTGATTAGACACCGGATTTAGAAATCTCAAAATACAAAAACCTTTACATTCATCAGTCTTCGATAAAACATTTTTCCATGGTTAATTACTGTTACGTCCATCCTTATTTCTATATATTATTCCAATATTATTTTACTATTATCCCTAACATCAAACGATTACAAATCATTGAACTCCGAATCTCCTGTAATTACTTTAAGCTATATTTCAAAGCCGGAAAGGCCATATAAGTTTATCATGGCAAATCTTACCAATTACCCAATTCACAACATCTGGAATCCAGCTGGTCAACAACCTACTGCCTAACAAATCATAGGAATTTCCCAACCACCGCAACAACATCCACCGTATCTAAACAAATAGATACAGAGTCCCCACCTCTCCCATTACTTCTGGAGAAGAACAACTACCAAGAGGGGATGAAGTTCGAAACCAGAATTCAAGATAAACATTATTACTATTCATTCAACATTCAAGAAAACATCTAAATATATACTCATTCGTTATAGTCTAGTTTGTAATTAATATATTGTTGAGTGTAGGAATTAAATCCATTCAAAAATACTCAACAACTCTCAGTTATTAAAATAGTGCCTTCGGGTACGATCCCAACACATTACAATTACAACAAAGTTTATTAGAGTTTTAAATATTTGAAGAAAAAGCACTTTAGTTTGGGAAGAAAGAACTAAATAATCAAGATATAGGAATGGGAACTGGTTTTACACTTAAATGCGCTGTAACTTTTTTTCGGCAAATGTACAACTGCAGTTTTTATCCGCTCACAACCAGTTTTTAATCGAGTTGAACATTTAGACCAAAGACCAACACCAACAAGATTTAAATAGTGGAAGTTCTTTAATACGTATTCATCTCCATTGGGTATTCTTACATAGCGGAAAATGTCAGTTAAAATTAATGGTAATTCATGGTAAATGTGTGGGTGTTATGACCTATTCTGTTGTTGGTTCTGATATGACGCACTACACCTCCGAGTTACGATACAAATTCATTCACTTCAATACTTTAATTGCTAACAAAATTAAAGTAAGCAATTGACACTAAAACGTGCGGTTTGTGAAATATCTTAATAAAATTTTATTCATTGTTCGAACAATGGATGATATATCGAGACATTCTTCAATTCCGTTCTCATGCCATAATAACCGACTTTCACCGTCAAGTGTTATTAGTTACCGACTATAATTATACTGAAATATGTTTTCGACTATCAATTGATGCTAATAATCATATTTAATACATATAAGGATCGTGTCTACTATCTATCTACAAGTGTCGGCAAAACCATAAAAAATTCTTACACAATCATCACTGGTGTACGCCCCACCCCGTATACAAGGCGATAGAGAAATGTCGAAACGTTGCTCTTGAACCTTAAGCGATTGTCTCGACATTGATTTAATTGGAGGTGTTTTGATCAATACATTTATCTATTTTATATCAAATTGATATATAAAATAAAAAAGGTCATTACCATAATAATAAGGATAAAATTCATACATTTCTCTGATTTTGTCGATAATGGTTTGTTTGTTGTTTTGTTTTGTTTGTCATGTTTTTGTTTTTGTTTTTCGTTTCTTTTCATAACCCGGAATTATCATCATTGAACGTATATACTTATTACAACACTATCTGAGTATAACTATGAATTATTTCGAAACTTGTATTAGATTACTTTAAATTATCATTTCTAATACATTGTCACTTTTCATTTTTCGCTGTTGAATAACTCATATGTAAGTATCCATTATATTTAGCAAGTAGTATTTTTATATTAATTATATTAATTCTTTGTATAAATAAGCACATACAAATGTACCTGATACATTTACGTGTTCATATTCTATATTTGCTATTTGGTATGTATATTGTTTTGAGTTGTAATACTTATACTTGCAAATTTATTATTATTATGTATATTATCACACAATCTTCAACAGGTTAATCTATATTGGAAATTCAAAAAAATTGTAACCGAAGGAGACGTTAAAACTGAAAACTCTGTGCAATTTTGGATGTGATAAAAAGTATTAATCAATCAATTAATCAAAATGGGGACGGACAAGTCCGGAGCACTTAGACCCCTTGATTGGGTCCATTGTGCGCCCCTTGATACAAGAATCAGTACAGCAGGCCTAAGGCAGTACCTAAGGCCAAGATTTTGCATGGACTGATATCTTTTATGGCTTCAAGCGACATATGTGTGCTGCCGAGGTGTTGTAACCTGTGAGAAGCCATTCTACTAAGATGTGAAAGGAATCCTCATCTACTACAAGCTGGGTCTTTAACAATGCCCATTGTAGGTAGATGTTTATTCAGATGAGTGTCCTGTGAGGAGTACTGCCAACAGTTTTAGGCCACCCCTGTTCATAGAGAGTGGGGTTTTCGATAGTTTAGGCGAGAACTCCCTAATGTGGAGCTACGCTTGTCTCATGCCGGGAGCACCATGCCAGACTAAGAGCCACTGTCTATCCAACAGCTCCTTGCGGGCGTGGAGACCGGCTCACTGACCCAGATCAGCCAACCGATATGACGTACCCGAGGCCACTGTTTTGATATGGAGCTGTAGAGGGACGATCCTCACCAGAACCTCCAGATCCCTGGTGGGGCATTCCTCAAAGCAAAGTATTAATCTTGTTTGGTTAATAAACCATTTGCAAAAAGTAATAGAATATAAGAACATATCTCAATGAAGGTTGAAAAGTCTGGCGAAGACTCTGCTATCTAGTTGACTGTGAGTAAACATAGCATGAAAAAACAGACAAAAACATAAGGTGTCAAGTTGGTTTAGTATTTTAGAACAGTGATAAGGAAGGCAGTGTAAGTCTTTTTACCTCGTTTTCGCTTTTGATCACATTTAGGAGTTAAGTTTGATTGTAGAATTATATTTAATCTGCCAATAACATTAAACAGAAGCTATTTTGTTTTATTCAAAGATTTCAAGTGACTTACTAAAACAATTTGGAACATTGATTTAATAGAGAGTGTAAGAAAGAAATTCTTAGATGATGGTTGCTTACATTTGGGCTGACACCGGCTTACAATTAGGTTAATAGACAAATTTTAGAAAGGCTGCATCAAAACCAGTTGCTTTTATTAGTTCGTCCTTTTTAAGCTGTTGAACAATTTATTGCAATGTCCTGAAATTCTTGAATTGATTACCTTTTATATTAATCAAAAAGGAACGAGGCAGTCTGATATTTTTGTTAAACTTTCTCATAACACTAATTATGCTTTGATCTCAAAAGCTTTCATATTACTCTGCATTTTTTGATGACATTTTCAGCTTGTCTTACCATTCTTTTATTTTAATTTTCTCCTTATTAGTTTTAGAACATATTATAATGTTTTCGTAAGTATAGTTTTTTCTTTATTTTGAATTGGATTTACCCTGTTGATAAATAAATAATTGTAACGATTACGTGTATGTACATTATATTTTAAATATTGTATTATATAATATCTGTTTAGTTACAAGTTAATAATGATTCTTGATCCAGGTGTGAATTATATATAAATTCTCGAGAAATAGATCACACTAATACATATGCTTATTATTTTCGTCTTTACGTACGTTTCGATATCACGACCATCATCAGCAGACACATCAATATCTAAAACAGAATTTCTTAATACTAATTGTATCAAGCACGACGGCTCACGTCGCCGAAACGAACAAGAACACGAGTAATCGAAATGGTAACACATTATTGTTTTAAGTATATGAATACGTATCAAAAATCCACTGCATAGCAATCTACTTATAATATTCGAAGTCATCCCAAGCAATGTATGAATAAGACCGAAACCAAAATATAACGCTCAAATATTCACCTTCGAAACAGATGTTGAAGATTCATGAAGTAATAGAAAAAGGTTGTCAGACCTTATTAGAAATATTGCTATTCCCGCATTCTACCTAACACATACTTTTGATGGTATAAAGACGCATGTAGAAATTTGGAAGGGTTTTTATTAATTAAATTAGTATATACGATTGAACGTATGTTCTATGATTTACAGACTTGGAATCACGTAATAAAAGAAGGTCTGGCCTCTGAGATATACTTTTGACCATTCTACCTAAAATAAACTTTCAACATTATAAGGACGCAATTAGGAATTTGCAAGAATATTAATTAATTAAGTTAGTATAAATATGACTTAGAGTTTGAACGTCAGCCCTATGATTTACAGATTTGGAGTCACGTTTTATGTGAATCATTACCAGGATAGATCTTTTATAATAATTGGTTTCTTTAGATAAAATATTAATATTTATGTAAGCGAATTGATGGTTATAATCAAAACAATGTTTAGCATCAATGGTGGTGAAATTTTCTAAGCTCTTGTTTCTAGTACTATACTTTTGACTATACATTCTTTTCTGTAAATATATTTTAGATTTAGATTCCTGTGTAAGTCCCATCGCAATCTAAACAATTTAATTTATATACTGTGTGGGTTTGTTTATTTTTAGGTATTAAAGGTTTTAGATTTGAAAAATATTTACCAACACAGTTAGTAGGTTTATACGCAACATTCATATCACACTTTTTTTAACATTTCTTAATTTTCTCTGAGGTCTCCGGAATGTATGGTAATGTTATAAAATTATCTGTTTACCATTTATATTATTTATATAAGGTACCATTGTACAATTTTAAGATTTTTGAGATAATTTAACAGCGCGATCTGTAAGCTGAGACCAAACTTCTTTAATAAACCAGGATGTTTTTATTTTCCATCTAAATAATGCCCCAATGTTCATATCTAGCAAATTTATGTTTTTGTTCACTTCTATTTCACCAGTAAATTGAAGTTTACAGTGGTAATTGTTGAATTTATTAATCACGTACTGAATTTTATCATTAGGCAATCATCTAAATACCGTTTAAAGAATACAATTTGAAAATATAATGCATTTATCACAGATTTTTCTAGGCATTCCATAACTAGGTTAGCAATAGTAGCTGAAATAGGAAATTGCTATACTGAATTTTGTTTAAAATGTTGCTCGCCATATTGAAAATACGTGTTTTCTAAACAAAACTTTACTGCATTTATAAATTCAGATTGATCTATAGTGTGTGGTTTTTAATCTCTGCCCAACGTTTTTTCATGCTGCTCAATGCCAAAACGTGTGGTATATTTGAAAATAAAGAAACAACGTCCAAGGTAATTAATGATCTATTGGTACGGATTGATATTTTATAAATTCATTAAAATGCCATTTTTTCCTATTATTTTATTTATAGATTTTGATAAAAATTTAGATGTATACAGTGTCACCATTAAAGTCCGCACCATATGAGAATTTTTTTTAAAATGGCTTTGGCTGAAATTCGATGTCGGGAACAGATTTTTGTTGAAATTAAGAGCAGAATGACATTAACAGTTGTGACCAAGCGATCTTCGTTAGCTGTCAAATTTGACATTTGTTGCAGAACGTGGCATTTCTAAAACGAATTTCAAAAATTGTATGCGAAAAAGATGTTCCTACTGCAATTTTACATACGTGTACAAATTTCCAAAAGTCTAGGATCAAGTTGTGATTTATGATATTTTTATCAAATAAAATAATTTTTACCAACCCAAAGTTTACTTAACTGGTAAAAATTAATTTTCTTGTGTAATACTTACAGTCACATGTCAATTCCATGATAAATATTTTATTTACATTGCGTATTTTTAAAAACTAAAATGGCAACCATAAAAAATGATGGCACGAGCGGTGCAAAGTTCCAATAATTTTATAGTTCTTTCAAAAAGACACGAGTATTTAATCTTATAAGATATTAAATGCATGTAAGATATAGGGAAACTGTCAAAAGGAGGCATTGTTTTAATTAGACATTAGTTTTCGCACTTTTTCTAAAAACGTAATATCTTGTAATTAGTAAATTGTTAAAACAGCAAGTTGGCCATGGTAAATAAATTTCGAGTTCACTGTCACATTGACATTGACTTGATTACAACAATGTCAATGTGACAACTAACTTGCAATTTATTTACCATACTTGCTGTTTCAACAATTTACTAATTATACGTTATTACGTTTTCAGGAAAAAGTCTAATTAAAACAATGCCTTCTTTTGACAGTTTCCCTAAAAGTTTAATATGCATTCAATATTTTATAAGATTAGATACTCGTGTCTTTTCAAAAGAACGATAAAATTATTGGAACTTTGCACCGCTCGTACCATTACTTAAGGTTAAAATTTTAGTTTTTAAAAATATGGAAAGTAAATAAAGTAATTATAATGGAACAGACATTTGACGGTAAGTATTACACAAATAAATTAATTTTTATCAGTAAAGTAAACTTTGGATTTGTAAGAAACATTTTATTTGATAAAAATATCTAAAAGCGCAACTTCATCCTAGGCTTTTGAAAATGCCTATTATGCACACGTACATAATATTGCAGTAGAATCATCTTCTTCAAATGAATTTTTTCCAAATCAGATTTGTAAAATTCTAAATTGAAGCAGACGGCCAAGAGGGGGGGGGTGTCTGCGGAACTTGCCGGGGCTTTTTTTTTCCGTTTCTACATCGTACTTGAACTCGTTAACCGGCATTTAGAGATTAAAATACCCTTTACAAAGGTTGTTGTTATGAATTTTTTCAGTTTTTTGGGTTGTTTTTCAACGAAAATGCCGAAAAACTGTTTTTGGGCCCAGAAATCGACATTTTATAGTAAATAAACGTCCAAGAAGCCATTTCCGATCGGAAATTGGCCGCTAAATCCGAAAATGGTATCAGTCCCCTTACATAATCCTTATAGTCTAGGAGCCAGAGCGCTATTGATGGTCTGAACTTTAAACCCGATGGCACTATGGTTGATCGTTAGAGGACGGTTCAATGACCAATTCATCTCACAGACCGAATTTCCCCGGCTGCTAGATCTCGAGATACAACATCCGCATTTTTTTTTTGACTGGAGGATAACCCTTTCCAAGTTGCGGTTACTTGAAAAGCATGCCATTCTTATACACTTTCACCATGTGCCATCATTTGTTATCGTGTCTATTTATTAGGCTGACCAGTTAATGTTCGACCGAGAATGGACTGCGAGTTAACCCTCCCAAACCTGGTGGAAAATGTTCATTGGTGTTGGCAATTGTTAACATACCCTATGCCATCGAAAGTTATCGGTCCATTTCCGAGTAATTGGCCATTATTTGGAACTAAAATGTTCCTTTTTTTCATTTTGTAGCTGAAACTTGCAGTTTACAAGATAAAATGATGGCATCATGTTAAATAACTTTAATGGAGGTCAAATAAATATTTAAAATTATTACCATCACTCCTTGCCTATTTGAACCCCCCAAAATCCCATAAAACCACCCCCAAAAAATATGAATAATATGGATAATATGACCAATTTTATCATAAATTAGTAAATTTTTGAGATTCTGCCTGGATTTAAAATCGGAACGGCGCAGTTTTTTTGTTTTTCTTTTGTTTGATGGGTGGTTTTAGGGGGTTTTGGGAGGTTTGAATAGGCAAGGAGTGATGACAATAATTTTAAATCTTTATTTGACCTCCAATAAAGTTATTCAACATGGTGCCATCATGTTATCTTGTAACCCGCAAGTTTTAGCCATAAAATGGAAAAAAGAAACATTTTTGGTCCAAATAATGGCCAATTACTCGGAAATGGACCGATAACTTTTGATGGCATAGGGTATGTTAACAATTGCCAACACCAATGAACATTTTCCACCTTGTTTGGGAGGGTTAATTAGCAGTTCATTTTCGGTCCAGTTTTAACTGGTCGGCCTGATAATCGGACACGATAAAAAATGATGGCACATGGTGGAAGTGTATAAGAATGGCATGCTTTTCAAGTAAGCCCAATTTGGGAAGGGTTAACCTCCAGTCAAAAAAAAAATGCGGATGCTGTATCTCGAGATCTAGCAGCCGGGGAAAATTCGGTCTGTGAGATGAATTGATCATTGAACCGTCCTCTAACGATAAACCATAGTGCCATCGGGTTAATGTTCAGACCATCAATATCGCTCTGGCTCCTAGACTATTACATAACGCATCATTTTCTATCCATTGCCCATTTAGAAATGCAATTTTCCGCCACTTTCTGCAACAAATGTCAAATTTAACAGCTAACGAAGATCTCTTGGCCACAACTGTTAATGTCATTTTTGCTCTAATTTGAACCAAAAACTGTTCTCGACATCAAATTTTAACCACTTTTTTTTATTCTTTTTTTCCCATCTCGTGCGGACTTTAATGGTGACACTGTATATTATTCAGTAACAAGATTTTATTATTATGAATCTCCTATCTGAAAAATCGGTGGTACAACTAGAAGGTAGGATTATTTACGTGGTATATAACTCGGGGTTCCGATCTTGCCCATCACTAAACGGGGCAGAACCAGGGTAACGTAGTAGTTTCAGATTTTATTTCTTTTATATCCTGTCATGATTGTTCATTCAAACGTATTTTGCTAATGCAACATTGTAAACTTGCTGTTGTTCGAGATTGTTAATCTTTCTATTCAATGGAAATCGAGTTAAACTTGTTTTACAATTGTGAGGTTTCGATTATACCAGTAAACGTGAAATATAAGCGAATATGGCTACAACAATCGACGATCTGTCAAAACGGTTAGATTCTAGTTAAAACAATCAATAAAACGGGAACTTTCTCATTTTTACCATTAACGAGGCACGACAATCATCTGACGTATGATCTTGATCGTACTGAGGCCATTGTCGTAGCTGGAGAGTGGACTGTGCGAGACCTAGCCTTTCGAGCCGCACCCATGCAATTAGCTGGATGAAAGAACAACGTTGCTCCCAAACATATTGATGGAGAGACTGCAAACAGGTCGAGTGGAATGACACCGAGAACAGACTACTTTCACTGGACACTTGCTAAAATATGCGGGCTCTCTGTTATGTTATTCATGATCATCAAATTTGCGATTTTATTTTGCACTGAATAGTTAAATTGAATCGAGTGTGTGACTCTTCATATTCCCTTTAAAAGAAATAATAATACAATTTGTATGATATCGTTAAGTTTATTTACTCGTTCGATTGTAATTTAGCACTTTAATATCAATTTCGAAAACATAGGAGGACAAGGTGAAAAGTTCCTGAAAAATAAAACAGATGGCGGCACAATCGAAAATCTCATGTGACATTTGTTATGTACTATCTTTAACTAGAGCGCATTAAAACTTTCAGACTGATATGTCATTCAGTTCTGATTTGACACCCATCGAAAGCAAGCAACCTTGAAGATTTTTGTAAACATGGAAAAAAGTGAATTTACCGTCTTGATTAAACATTATTTGGAAAAAACATTACGAAAACCAAAACATCGCTTGTTAAACATTATGGGGACCATCCATTGGAACCATTCACAAATGGTTTACTGATTTTCGTTGTGGTAGTATGACCACAAAGAACGACGAACGTCGTTCAATTGAGGTTACAACACCAGAAATCGTCGATAAAATCCATGGTATGATATTCGACGATCGGCAAGTTAAAGTGCACGAGTTTTCTGAGATTATGGGCATATCAACCGAACTGGTACGGAACATTTTGCATAAATTTTTAAATATGACAAAGCTATCTGCCAGATGGGTGCCGCATATGCTCTCTATTGACAACAAGCGCGACCGTGTGTGAACTTCAAAGGAGTGTTTGGCGATGTTCAAGCGTGATAAGAAGGAATTTTTGTGCCGTTTCTAACCGTGGACGAAACGTGATGGATCCATCACAACATACCAGAGTCGAAACAGTGGACAGTCGAAACAGTGGACTTGTCCTGACGAATCGAAGCTGAAAAAGGCCAAAGTGGGTTTATCGGTCAACAAAGTCATGACGACAGTTTTTTTGGATGCACACGGTATCGTTCATATCGACTACTTTGGAAATGGCAAAACGATCACCGGCGTATATTATGCAGAGCTGTTGGATCGATTCGCGCCGATTTGAAGCGATAGCGGCACCATTTGGCAAAGAAAAAAATGCTCTTTCACCAGGACAACACACACGGTGAGAATTAATTTGATATAAATCATAAAACGATTTTATGTAATCAACAAAACAGCATTTAGTGGATATTAGTCCTAAATTTATTAATACTTGTCACTTTAGGATTGATACAATCTCTTTCGGATAAATCCAATACAATCACATTAGATTGATATAGTCTAGTCAAATAGGTATTTCATTACAAAAATTGAACGATATGAACCGATTTTGATGAAACAAAGTGCATTCGATTCGGGATGACGTCTAGAAAAAAGCTTACCGTTTTTTCGTGCAAATTTGTACCCGAAAAATTGACCAATTTCCAAAATTTCATCAAAACTAACCAGAAATCCTCAGTTAAGGGTTGTAGGGGTTGTTTTTTATGTTAAATGTTTAAAAATTTGTTAAAAGGGGGTCGTTACTAATTTAAATCAAAAACAAAATCGAATTCCAATTTTTTAATTTTTTAATTTGAAATGAATTCCCGCTCATCTAAAATTTTTTTCTATCTTCTCTACTCAGTCTTTTTATATTCCACACAGCATCTTTTACATATACTATGGACATATACGTAATAAACACAGGGCGGGAGTAGCAGGTAGGTATTTTTCTTTAACTATGGAGTCTACACTATACTATAACACAGCATCTATCATATAATAAGATCTCTATGGCATTCACCGCTATATAGAGCAGATGTTTATCTAAGCCGGTCCTCCCTCCCATCCACCCAAAATAAAGACGCGGCAACGTATACGTGGACCACGTTGCTATTGTAATGTAGATACATAATAAATGATCACCACGTGTCACTTACTGTTGGATGCTGCTGTTGTTCAGATTAGTAAAATTTCTAATTCGTTTTATGTGAAAATTATTTTGTTCTGTGGTTCAGTGAATATTATCAGAAACATTTTTTTAATAATTCAAATACATATTGTTCAATGAATGAAACATTGCTTTAGTAGAGCATTCACGCTGCAAATTAATAAAAGTGTTTTCCGGTTAAAAAAATTAACAAATTTGCACAAAAAACTAACCGGTAAGCTTTTTTTACACGTCATTCCGAATCGAATGCACTTTGGTCCATATCGTTCGATTTTCGTAAGTCGGCCTGTTTTAATACCTATTTGACTCGACTAATAACAGTAAATTAGGATAGAAGGCATTTACCAATTTTACATAATTTTAGATAGATCTTACAATGTTTTTTATAAACCCGACAACATCTAGAATTGGTTTTATCTTCCGATGTATCAAATCTATAAACCGAGTTTTATAAATTTATTAACTTCTTACATACATCAGTAATAAAATTCAGCGAGTAATAATAGCGGTATATTTATCGATTTTTTGATTATTTGATTACTTTTTGGATAAATACAATAAGTGGCTATGGGATTGATATCAGTAAATTTGGATACATGCTTCTCACAAATTTTACGTAGTTTTGAATAAGTTTCAAAGAGTTTTTTATGAATATAATAACATTGAACTAGTTCTGTATCTATCAATATATTGGATTTATAGGATTTTTCTTAATGAATAATTTTTTATTTGAAGTTTTTCACAGGAATATCAAATGTGAAAGTAATGTTGAGTTATGAGAAGTTTCCAACGAAAACATTCTTTGATATACTGTTGTCCCAAAACCAACTGTCAAATAAAGTTACTTTTTCTAAATGGGAAACATTGTATATTCATTTTTAGCTCGACAAATTATAAACATATTTTATGTATAATGTCCGATACTGAAATTTAATTCTTAGATTATTTAGAACATCATACTTTGACAGTTTGGTACGGTTTGCTGCGATCAGTTAAATTCAGATATTTGAGATAAAACTCAACTCTAAACTATTACCTTTCGTAGGCTCCACTCGTATCGGGAACTGTGATGAGAAGAACGTACCAAACGCAAACTAACTAAAATTTCTATAAATTATTATTAATTCACAGTTCGAATGTGTCGAAAATAACCTACATTTGTTTTACTTTAGTATGGTGTTGTAAGTCAACCTTTTTTGTGGTCATCATATAACAAATGCATGCAGCATTTAACGTAGTTTACAATACATAATATTATTGAAATAAAAAATAATCAAAACATTTCATTGAGACGGAGTGATCGTTTCGAACAGAGAACTCTCTTGAATCGAGTTATATGCACCGGAGCACAGGTCCTCAGTCGCAATGGCAAAATTGCATGAATTGCGTTACGAATTGGTTTGTCATCCACCATATTCTCCAGATTTGGCACCCTGCGATTTCCAAACTTGAAGAAATTGCTCGGCGGAAAGAGATGTGGCTCCAACGATGAGATAATCGCTGACACAAACGCCTACTTTGAAGAATTGCCGAAATCGTATTATTTGGAAGGGATCGAAAAATTTGAAAAATGTTGGACAAAATGTATCGAGCTACAAGGAGATCCCAGGCAGTCTGATTCTAAACCAGCAGGCAAATCCCAGTGGGTCGATTTGAACGAGTCATGTGGGAGAACATGGTCACTGGCCAAGAACAAGGTTACAGCGACGACGAATAAATGGGCAATTAAATTCTTTGAACCATGTGAATCGCCTGGCGAGGATGCTTTCCAGCTCTGCCCCAAAATGGAATGCAGCTTCTACTACCCTTCCATATAAATATATTCAATGCTACTGTGGTATTGATACAAACTATCCATCTGGTTGTTGATCAGGGTGGTATATACGAAAAATAGGCCAAAAGACCCATGTACCAAATCACTCTGATCTATTAGCCAGACATTTCTGCTGAAAAACCTGAAGAAGGTATTGGATTGACACATTTGGAGTGTTGCTCTGAATCCTCGCCTTCTTAGTGCCCACCCGTGGGCGTACCAGATGAGATAATCAGTCAAACCAGTACTGAACAGCCTGGTCCGGAAAATCCCTACAAATTGTGGTGGATGTTTCCCTCGATATTGAAGGAGCATTCAATAATTCACTACTTGAATTCCTCTATGCTAGATCGGTTGAACAAACCATGAATACATCCTAATTTTTCCAAATATCTTGGAAAACACTCAAGTACCTTGGATATGGTCTTATAGTTTTCAACGGATTGTATGTTTTATTTGTTATATGATAAAAATATACAATGACCAGAAGTTAAACCCATTCATTGGGAGAATATTTGGGGAGAACTAATTACTAGTGAAGTGGAGAGGTTGAAGAGGTAAATTGGGTGTACAAAGTATAAACAATTGGTCGAGTAGTAAGAAATAAAGAACATTTTATTTAATGAATGACTTGACGTATAATGATATCTTCGCTAATAAACTAAGTAATGCATTCAAGAGAGTTAATGTCAAACCAGCATTTAAATGCAAATCTAAATTGAAACACTTAATCGATAACACGTTAGGTAAGCAAATTTCAGATCTTGATAAATCATGTACATATATAAAATCCAGAGCAATGACTGATACATGTTATGTTGGTTTAACCATTGATTGATATACATGTATATCAATCAATGGTTTAACTAAGAGGAACATTTTTACTACGTTTAAAGAGCTTTTTCATCATGTTCGCATTAATAACGTTGATATGCCTTACCAACCGGTAACCCAATTACAAAATCGGGTGTTCCTCTTTTAAAATATAGAGATGAACAGTTTTTATGTACATTATAACCTATAGAAATGTTGAAAGAAATAATTAATAGAATTTTGTTTTATCTCCTATCGAGAAGAATACATTATAAAAAGTACCTGGAATATTTGATGTTTATTTCAGCCAAGAAGTATATGTAACACTTCAATAATTAGAATTATCGTGTAATGGTCGCTTAAATACTGGTTGTAATATCTTGAATAGTAGACTTCCGCGGCTAGATAATCTTAAAACGGTTTCAGTTCAAGCCTCAAGTCTGTCCTGGTAGATGCCACCTGTAACGTTTGGCGAAACGTCGGCATCAAGTCGAGCTATTGTGACGCGGAATCCATCCGAAAGCCAAGATTTTTCACTGATTGTAATTCACCCTTTCCCAAATTTGAGCGTTAGGTATTTCGCATTGTTTCATAATCTGAGTTTAAATACAGTTAACATACGTCTTTGATAATCACTGTATCGCAGTTGAAAAGTGTTAAATGTATATTTTTGAGTGGAAAAAGGGTGATAGTGTGAGCTAACTTATATTATATTATATTCCTCAGTGGTTTCTCATATAGTACAGGTAGTCAAATGTAAATCTTGTTTACTTTTTCACTTTTTAAATTTCTAGAACACATTTTTTTCCAATCGAATATCGAGATATATTAAATTTCATTAGAACAACTAAAATATTTTCGTAATGATATGAATGTTAACAAAAACAAACATTAATTGTCCCACGTATAATATAGTTGAATGGGTTAGTTAAGGAATATAGCAATTTCCAATCCGCACCAAGTTTGTTTGTGAAAATTCTATGATTTCAAACTTGAACCTGGTGATTTCGTGTTTGATGTTGGTTCACTATTTACAAATACCCCAATCCCTAAGTCGATAAAGGCAATGGCTTTCAAATATTAATATCCCGATATAAACTGCAAAGAATACGTAATCCTTACGTCTTTATGCATATATCAAAATTAGTTCATTTTCAACATAAACTACTACCGGGATATCAAAAATTATCTTGGTCGAGGGTGGTTGAGGAATCTGAAACGTGTGTCTTACTTTACGTTTCAAATAATTATGTCATAATTAATTTGAAGTTTCTAAAAAATTGTATACGAATATTGTAACACTCAGAAGTCTTTAGCGCTTTGGACTCCGGGATTTTCACGCAGCCTATCGAAATTAGAAGGTTCGAATTATCTAAAAACATAATTGCATGAACGCCAGACGTCCTATGTAATTAGCAACGAACGAAATCATTTTGACATATGCCTCGAGGAGCTCGCTGCGTGTAAGTTAGAGTTTATACATTTTACCTCGGTCTTGTTAATTTGGGGCCATTTCTTGCCCCGTGCGACCGGCGCCAGTTGTAATGAAGTGTTTCTGGCTATGGGCCGCTAGCTTTTACCCGCTTCGTGTATATTTTAGTCGCGAGAAAATTCCCTTTGGTACGTCACACGTTAGACGCGCGTAGCTGGGATCTGAGAATAGCTCAAACTATTTTAATTAAATTTTCCTATTTAATGGACATTTATCGAAAAAAGAAGGGCCGTCGGGCACGGTCCGATACTAAATCTAACTACATGGAGCGAAAACGGCAAGCGAAAAGTCGTCGTAAAGCCGTATTAGGTACAACCAGTTTGCACTTTTCTAACTCGCGTGCTACGGGCTTCTCACGTGAACGTCATTCGATTTACGGAAAATTAACCATTTCAAAACAGTTTTTGACCCGGATTGTGACTATCACGACCTCTGAAAAGGTTCAAAGTTCACATAATTATTTCATAATTTGTAGTTTATTATTGTTTTACAACTGAAATAAATAGGTATGAAATTTGTAGGTTATTGATGATGTCAGTGTGACAGTGACATAATTATTTCAAACGAAAAGTAAGACACACGTTTTAGATTCCACAACCACCCTTGACCAAGATAATTTTTGATATCCCGGTATAAACAAACAAGCGGATGTGCAATGGTTTCCACTGTCTCTATTTGTTTGCCCAATATTTTTATAAGAAAATTTAAACCCCCTTAAAAAAAATGGAAAATTAAATACTACCATGTTGATATCACGTTTATTTTTAACGTCAGTTACTCGAGTTTCATCGTTATTACGTCATCTTTAGAATGTGTTTGAAGTATTTGAATACCGTATGAAGATGACATAATAACTCTGAAACTCGAGTAACAGAGGTTACAAATAAAAGTGTATCAACATAGTAGTGTTTAATTTTACAATATAGTCGTAGAAAAAATTTCGTATTACATAGTAAAGGGTGAAACGATATTTTCCCTATTATTTTTGATTTACATAGCTTTTTGAACATGCTTAATAGCCAATTCAATCGTTCATAGATGTAAGAACAAGCTAAAAATTCTTTGTTAAAGTTTCCGACTTCGAAAAATTTGGGATTTACAAAACCTATTTAACGCGTGTTGAAAATGCTGTGTGCCAAACTAGATGATATATTCTAACTTGGTATAAAGAAGATTTTGCCCATATGGTCAAAATAATGGCGAATAATCAGCGTTAGCCGAACATATTTCAAATACAGGTCACACAATTCCTCAAGAAAGATTATAACTTTTGAAACACAGCATGGACAAATATCTAGGTTATTTAGAAGAGATTCAAATGTTTAAGGAAAAAGCAATTCATTAAATTCGGATTTATCTCCAGCTAAAGGTAACCCCTTGTTTGCATTATTATCACCAATTAGTATTCAAACAGGCAAATTTTGATTTATAATTTAATTTACTTTGATGATGATTACTTAGTAGCTGAAAAGTCCTCAGTGCTTTCACAGTATTTTTAGTGGATAAAATTGATTGTTTATAATTTATAGAATCTACTTTATTGTTAAGTTTATTTTTATTCGATCAAAAAACTGATGATCAAGTGATTTTTGATATCAACTATTCATTGATCCATATAATAGTTTTAATTTGACCCATTTCCTCGCATAATGGTTTCATTATTAGGTAAGCCTAGTTGCTTCAAGGCGAATACCTGACAATGGGCATCATCAAGGTGTAATTGAGATTATTGCTCCACATTTTAGGAACTGTATTCGTTCTGATATTGGTGATTCGAAAATTACAATGTTTGAAAGTCGATTGAAATTATGCACAGTTACGTGTCAAGTATTAAGCAGTATAATATGAAGATTTGATGAACCTGTTTCTAAATAATTATATATATGAATCTAGTTCGTATAAAGACTAATCATCAGATCAAAAACTATGAAAATCATCATTTTTAATTGTATCATAACTCGGAATTTGTTTCAGATCCCTGATAAGACTGAAATATTCTACAAATGATTTGTAATTAAATCAGTAAAGACCGAACTTTTAATAGTTATTTTATTTAAGATTATTTGTTGTTTTAAAGGCGACGTTTTCATTCCGGTTTCTGAAAAATTGAATGTTTAGATAAACACTCTCAAGAAATATCTCAACTTCTTAAAAACCAGAATAAAAACATCTTCTTTAAAACAACAAATAATCTATACACATATATTAATAATTCAAAATGTCAAATTGAAGAAAACTGTAGTTTACAGGCTGGGGTGTGATGACTGTAATGCCTTGTACATAAAACAAACTGGTGGAAGTTTCAGTGTAAGGTTCCACGAAAAATTGAGAAGAAATATGCTCAAAAAAGAGGGCTTCAATCACGCGAGTCACCTAATGGAACATAATCTCGATAAAGATGAAAAAGACTCAATATTCTAGAATCCATAGAAATTTTAAAACATTCAAATGCAATAAATAGTATATTAAATGACCAAATCGATACCTATAATTCACCACATGTCAACAATTTTTTTAATAAACTGCCACCAAAACCATTGTCTACCCTATACTTCAATTTGTACCACAATTAAGGTTGATTTCTAATAATAATTTTAGATTTAGCTTTACTTGATTTTACTAGATAACAATTTGTCAGCATTATTTCTAAATTAAATATTACAAGTTTTCTGTAAAAAGCCTTATTGCCAAGAGATTTTCCGCCAAGATTGGCTTTTTGTAGATGGATGCAAGACAAAATAGCACAAAATCCTCAGTTTGGAGCCGAAGTTCTGTTTACCGATGAAGCATCTTTCTCGAGAGATGGTATTTTCAATTTTCACAATAACCACATATGGGCTGAAGAAAATCCACATGAAATTGCCGAAGGCCATAATCAGCAACAATTTTCCGTGAATGTTTTGGCTGGCATCGTTGGTGAGCATTTGATAGGCCCACATTTTTTACCGAACATATTAAACGGTGCAGATTATCGACAATTTCTAGAAGTACTGCCGGAACTGCTGGAAAATGTACCGCTTCAAGTAAAACGTATACTTTATGCATGATGGAGCTCCGGCCCACTTTAGTTTGGTTGCTCGCCAATACTTGGACGACGAATACCAAGACCGTTGAATCGGTCGAGGAAGTCCGCCCCCGCGATCTCCCGAACTTGATTGTTCTTTTTTTTTGAGGCCATCTCAAAACCCTAGTCTACGCTACTCCAGTTGAAAATGTTGATCAATTGAGAAAACGCATTGTTGCATCTTGCAACATAATTCGGAACACTTCGGGAATTTTCCTGCGTGTTAGACAGTCAATGCGTCGAAGAATTGCTGCGTGCATTGAAGCTAATGGAGGACATTTCCAACATTTAATTTAACTGTGTATGATTTGTTATTTTCTGTTTAATTTTGCAATTATGAAGTTAACGTTTGGTTTTGTTACTTGTTTTAACGTTTAAATAAATTTTGTTTAATTGGTGGAAAAAAAATTTATTTCAAAAAATTGACCATGTTTTTCAACATAAAAGATGATTTTTCTCGAAAACAGTCAACTTTAGAGCTTATGACCAGTACCTTTTTTGTGTAGAAAACATTGGCGGTTCTAATGGTTTCAGAACCGCACTTTTTCCAGTGGCGTAGAAATTGGGGAGAAAAACACCCACTACCCCTTCAAAATCTTCACCAATTATGACTAAAAAAAATTTTTTTTTCGCACAAAACAGCTTACTATGAGTACAAAAGCTGCTCTATGGACGATAAACCGTTCCGGAGATATTCGCAAAAAACAATTTCAACGTATCTAGAAAATTGTGCATTTCAGAGGGTAAGTTAATAGAAACTTCTTTTCAAATTTTTGTACGAGCTATCACATCCTGAAGTCGTGCGCATATATTATGAAACACCCTATACAGGGTGTCCCAAGTTTTAGTCGCAGAACTTTAGCAGTCGATAAGAAAATTTGATTTTGAGAAAAAAAGTTTTTATTAACACAGACGCTTGATTTTTGTGATACAGGGTGTTGAATTTTATGAAAAAATTCTTAATTTTGTTTGTATCTCCGAATATAATCAAGATGGTCCGGTATTATTTCCAGTGACGTAGATGTAGGTATTTAATAACAATAAATTGATCCGAAAAGTGTTATCACCCTGTAAAGGTTACTTTTTAGTAACAAGTTTCTATGCAGAATTCAAATCGAAACAAATAAGAACTCCTGATATTTTTTTGTACCTGGCACCGTTTCGCGACAAATTTGATTTTTGTTATTAATTACCACCACCATGAAAATCGGATGAAAATTGGAAAAAGGTTTTCGTTGAAGTTAGAAGATCTAATGTACGACGTTGTGAACTATGTAAACGAGAAAATGGAAATCATATCGAACAATTTCTCTAAAATTAATACACAAAACTTAGAAAATGGTGTCTCAACTCTTGTTGGTGGACTTACTATAAATTAAAGTACATTGTAATTATCTGGTTTAAACATTTTTGGAAATAAAAATTTGTTATTCGGCCTTTCTTTGTAATGTATTGCTGTAGAGATTAGAAAAGACAGCTTATTTTATTTTTGTAACTCAACGACGCTCTTTAATTTAAGGTTCCTCTGTTTCCAATTTTCACCCGATGCTCGTGGTAATTAATCTCAAAAAATAAACTTGCCGTGAAACGGTGCCAGATACAAAGAAATATCAGGAGACCTTATTTGTTTAGATTTAAATTCTGCAACAAAGTTTGTTCCTAAAAAGTAGCCTTTACATGGTGATAACACTTTTCGATTCAATTTATTGTTATTAAATACCAATATCTACGCCACTGAAAGTAATACCGGTCTCAAATTATGTGCAAATGTGGTAACTTATCTACGCGGTACCAAATTTCATTCAGACATCTTAATTATCTACGGAGATACGAACAAAATTAAGAAATTTTTTATAAAATTCAACACCCTCTATCTCAAAAATTAAGCGTCTGTGCATATATGCTAATAGGAACTTTTTTTCTCAAAATCAAATTTTCTATCGACTGTTAAAGTTCTGCTACTAAAACCTGGGACACCCTGTATATCTATTGACGGTTGAAATTTATCGAATGTTATATTTGTATAATTATCCAAATGTAACCATATGCATGATATACTTAATTAATATGACGAAGAATGAAAATGACCTTTTCTGAAATAAGAGAGTGAAAATAGAGAGCGAGAAAATTAAATGATGCAAAACTTCAAACCTAATTAGGTATGCAGTGTGATCATATATAAAGGTAAACTAGTATAATTTCTCATTAGTGAAATGTGAAATGATTTGACAATCAACCCATCTATTATAGTCGTTCTGATTTAATCATTATTGAAGGAGAGTTAGCAGACCGTTTGAATATAAATGGGCTAATCCATTTATGTGTAAGTACATGTAAACAAGATGATGCTTGACGCAATAACGTTAACGCTTATTTAGTTTGTTTCATTAAATTTAATGATCCAACAAAACAACAGTTCAATTCGTAATAATTCAATTACTGCCTATAATTTCATTCAATTCTACAACAACATCGTCCGTTCACGGTGATTCAAATTATTAATTATACTTTCCAATACTTGTTTGATTCATATCTTTGCAATTATGTATACCACAGACTAGGGCAAGATACACTTTTTATTATAGCTTAAGCCTAGTCCAGATTATATACAATCATCAACAAATCATATTTTTTTCAACAACTTTTATTTGTTTATAATGCGTTTGATACTTTTTTTCCTCTAGATTTTGTGATGGAACAAATAATTACTTCAATGGTGTAAATTTTTGAATACAGGTCACACCATATCTCAAGAAAGTTTGCCACTTTTAAGACCCAGGACAAATATCTAGGTAATTTAGAAGTGATGGAAATGTATAAGCGAAAAAGCAAGTTATTAAATTCAGATTCATCTCCAACTGAGGGTGACACTTTGTTTGCATTATAATATTTAAATCGATACATTTTGTTTTCTAATTTAGTTTACTCTGACGATGACTACTTTGTAGGTGAAAGGTTCTTAGTATTTAAATAGTATTTTTAGTTAATAGCGGTGATATTTCCTACTTATTAGTATCATAGACATTGTTTCTTCCAATATTTACCATTTACAGTAATTATAATATTGATAGAAGATTGAAAATTGTAACTTTCATTACTGAATGTACATCTTAATTCATTACATTCTTAGAATTAATTAACAGTCGTTCCTTATTTAAAACCAGCGATGATAGCTGAACGTTACTTCCGCGATAGAAGCATTTTATTTTTAATAGGAAACTTAACTTTCACATTTAGTCAGAAATATTATCGAATGAAATGTATATTTGATAATCATTAATCAATTTTCATTTCACTACATTCATCAGAACTAATGAAGTGTCAATGACTGGGTCAACGGAAGTTGAAGCTGAAATAACGTTAATGGATCAATCGAGTTATATTGGTTTCCAGTTGGGTAGGAATGTTGAAGAACTAATCTATCCCATTAGGTACTTTTAAATAGGAAATAATAAACCTTATCCACTAAAAATACTGTTAAAGTACTGAGGACCTTTCGGCTACCAAGTATCCATCATCAGAGGGAACTCTGATGGTGACTTTAAGAGTATTTTTAGTACATAAAAGTGATTTCTTCCTGTTATAGTGTTTCACGGTGTGAACTCTTTTGTAGACCATTAGGTACCTATTAATTAAGGGAGTGATCCCTTCTTTGTAAGCAAATACTGAGAAGTGATCTTAAGAAAGAACCGATGACAAATTTTGCTAACCACTTCATAGGTTCTCGACAAATCCTTACACGAATTGGAAATCTCTCCCCACTCCAGTCTGTTAGCAGCGAGATCTCCGGGTAGGCAGGGGACACAATAAGTATTATTCAATTATACCAACCCAACAAAATTCATATATTGCGAAGCATTGCGAGATGAGTATAGGTTGGAATATACAATGATATATTCAAAGGGTAGGTGAAGTATTCACTTCACACGCATAGAATCTTCATCAACTAGCCAAAGTAATGAAATCCAGTTCAATACTTAAGACAGATCGAGTATGGGTCCAACGACCAAGTACCGTGTTAATAATAATATTATTGAAGTAAATTATCTTTATTGTTACGGTGCTTTCGTGAAAATAAAGCTGAAATAATAGATCCAAGGGAGCTGATGGTGTAAAGATGTGAAGAGCAGTATAATATAAGATATTGTATAGAAGTTTTCCACCCGAGCAACGCCGGGTACATCAGCTATTATTATCTAAAACTAACGGTTTTGAGGAACTGCTTTGTCATTTTATCGAAGACATTACACACCCGTGTAATGTAAGGATCAGATTTCATTCATTCCAATTCATGAACCGCGTATGTTTGTTTTTACTTAAAACCGAGCATGTTTCGTGTCACCATAAGATAACGAAACAGCTGTGATATGAATAAAAACCACGGCATAGAATTTTGGAATTGGTGGAACATCATTCGCGCGAAGTGAAAAGAAGGGGTCTGCAGGAACTAGCGGAGGTAACTTGACCAACACCTCGAAGCGTATAAGAGACGTTTAGTTGTCTGGGCCTGCGCATGGGTGTAATCAGGAGTCAATAATTAAATTAAATTGTCATATAGTTCGAAGTACATTCCTCCTAACTCTATCTATCCCGCGTACCGAGAATAATTATTTGAATTATATTAAATAATTGTATGGTGTGAGTGAATGAATGAATTGCGAATTATAAACCGTTTCTATATGCTGTTCACTTGTCATACTTCAATATTCCATAGGCTGTAGATTGTTTGCTACCGCATAATTGCTCACCCTTAGATATTTATTTAAGATTTATGATTCGGTGTAAAGGTTGCTTGTTTGGACAGCGAAGGGAACTGCTGGAGCTTCCTTGCATTACGAAATATAAATTTATTATTGGAAAAGTCCATGTTTATTTGAGAGGTAGTATAATTTAGCCGAGAAGTAGCCAAGTATTTTTTTTGCAATCAAAGCCTGCAAATCTAATACTATTCATTCTGCCCTAATGAGCCCTAGTTACTCACTCCACGGAGACTATCTGGAACAAGGCTATCCGTAGATAGCACTGTGATACACTTTGTGATGAGGACCCTAGCAGGAGTCCTCGAAGAGGAGTAAAAAAATCTGGCGCCAGAGAAATAAATGTTTATTCCCTAGTAAGTATTTCAAAAGTGACAAAGGACGCTTCCCTTTAAAACCATCAGCTAATGAAAATTACTAGATACATGTTTCTATAAGAGCACTCCTCGAAGGAACATTAATGTATTTCAGTTTCTTAGAAATATAGAAAACAGTGGCGGCTGGTTACAGATGAGGTACGCATAAATAGTAAAATGCGCCGCACGCGAATATGTTTTATTTTTCAAGGTCAAACACCCTAAAATTATGAATGAAAAATTTGCAAAGTAAAAATATTTGCTTATGGAAATAGGTTTCGTTAGCCAAATATCCTATTTTTTGATACGATTGACAAAAATCTCAACAAAAATTATTTCAAATAATATTTAAATAGGTTTTTAATATTTAAATATCAAAAAATTATAGATACACGCTCTCAGATCTTCAACTTCCAAGATAAAAAGTAAACTTACCCTAAAATCCCTAGATATATCCAAGCTTGAGGTTATTTGTAAAGAGAATTCATTCATCTATTATTAAAATATGGAATCACTGCATACTTATCATGCAAAGTGAATTTAGTCTGTCCTGCGCCATTGTATTTCTCAAAACTCTTTTAAGCGTTGAAAAACAAACGTTCACTTTCAACATTTGTCATCGGTTTGTATACAAATTAGTTTTAATAATAAAACAGTTTCACTAAAACAGAGCCCCTGAGGTTTCGATCTATAAATAATTGCATAATTGCTAAGCAACTTGCTGCTTCACTTTTCATTTTAAGTTTGTCCAAAAAGCAATAAGTTTTCATTACACTGTCAAAATCTTAAATCGGAAAGTTTTTCCGTATTCACTAAATTTATTGGGGAAAAATAGTTTTGACGCTAACAGGTGTTCTCTAAATTCAAATAGGTCTCCAGTCTGGTTAATTAATATATCAGTGGCGGCTCGTGAACTTTTTAAGAGAGGAGGCTGGTTATAAAACGTTCTTGTAAAAATATACTCTATTCAGCCAATAAATTTAACCTTTGCACAGCGACCGTACCAGCTACTTCAGTGACAAAATTAATTGTTGCCAAGCAAGAACCAACGTGGAGGTGTAGAGTTTCTCTTGGCAAAAAATTTTTTTGTTCGTTTTTTTTTCTTTGGATTTTTGATATTTTTTATTTTTTTTTGAAATTGTTCATATTTTGTTTTTTTTATTATTTTCATTAACTTTTTTTATATATTAACGGAATTCTACGGTCTTTAGTTTGCGAAAAATGATCAATAATATTATCATAATATGTATCATTTTGTTTTAAGTGTTTTACTAAATCTTTTTCAATAGATATCAAACTAACATTGTATAAACGATTTTGGCCCATTGTATTTCGCATGTAAGTTTTAATTCGTTTGAGAGTAGAAAATGATCTCTACACCGATGCCGACGTGACAGGAATGGTGACTGTCAAACAACGTAGTTCATAAAACTGAGATAAAACTTGTTGCAAATCATTGTCTATCCTATATTTTATCATATCGGCGTGAATGTCGTACTTGCCTAGAATATCTTTATCCGAGTAGGTATATAACCCATAATTCATTGTGCAGTGCTATTTTATCAAAAAATTTATATTTTAGAACTAAGTTATGTAAAAGTGTATTAGGAAACTCTTTTGAAAAAGATTCGAAAAATCTTCTATTCGTCAAGTCGAAAACTTCAATTCATGTAAGTCGGAAAATCGAATCTCAATTTGACCTTTAATAGTATCTAAAATTTCATAAAAAAAGTTGTTTATAATGTAGTTCCTTGTCTACCAAATTATATGTTTTCCTCCTTTAACAATATTCTGTTTACCGGTTAATTTAAACTTAATACTCGATGTAATATGTTCCTGCGATTTTTCATGTCTATCTATACCACGAGCTAAATTTTTCAAATCATCATAACCCGAGTGTCCCCAACATGAAGTTGTATCAGATGTAAATAGCAAGCAATATAATTTATTGTGTATTTCGATTTTGAAACATACCTGTCATCGTCACCACTAATCCTTTCAAATCCGGTAAAGGCCGTTTATTTTTAACAAAACACTTTCCTATCATATGTTAATCCACTAAATGGATTTTCCAAGAACCCAGCAACTAAGTCACTCATCATTTTAACGTTCACCGATTAGATAAATTATAACTTAACTACTTAACCTTACTTCGCCTCGCGGTACAAAAACAAGAACTAACGGAACACGACACGTGTCGCATTCTTCTAGCGGAAGGGCGGTAGCAAGTTATCGTATTTTATTCGACTGACGATTCCGTACGAGAAGCTAGCCTCCATAGGGTGTTGCCATATTCGCTCTTTTACCCTATCTAGCAATTGAACTGCTTGGAAAACGGCAACTGTGTTGACCACACGTATTTAGCGTTTGAGATATATAGAGAATCTAGTCTCTGGCCACCGTTGCCAGATTAAAAATAACTACTGAGAACGGGGAATTAATTGTAAAATTTAAAGAATTATCAGAGAAACAGGAAATAAAATGGAGAATGATCATTAAGATAAATTGGTGAGGAGGCTGAGCCTCCTTAGCCTCCTTCGAGGAGCCGCCACTGTAATATATCACACTTTCTTTTCTTTGTACAGAAAATGATGTGTCGTTGGGGCCGACTTGTATTTTTAGCTGGCTGTCCACCCAACACTTTCGTCCACAGGAAAAAATTAAACACGGAAAACAAAACAAAGCATTTAGTCTGTTGCAACCGTACAGCTCAAAACCACTTTAAACATGAGTTTAAACTTTTTATTTTTGATTGAACATTCTTGTGACAACTGTAATTTTGGGCGTGGCGTACCTTCTTTCTCTATTTCTACACTAGTTTGGGAATGTTTTGTGTTTTCTTTAATATATTTTACCGAATATGCCTTCATTGTGATCGCTTTATCCTCTCCGAGGTTAAATATAAACAACGTGTGAGCGCTGACCAAACTGTCAAATTGAGTCGGTGCAATGCACGCAAATCTCATAATGTATACGTACACGTATCTCCTGTTTCACTTATCGAAGTAGTCTCTTTCTAACGCATGATCTACTGTTTAGTTACCTATGTATTTTGGGTTGCAGGAATGCAGGTTGTTAGATTTAATACCACTAATTTTAAATGTTAAGTTTCAAGTTTTAACAAAAAAAATTAAGTATTGATATTAGTTTCGATTATTAAGTTATTATCGATATAATTAACCTAATTTTTAAGGGTATGCACCTACAGTAAAACCGCCACTGATGGAAAACCTAAATTTCATAAATAAGTAGGTACTCACCAAACTAAGCCCCACTCGATAGCTAGACAGTTCAAGGTCCAAAGCCAACAGCATATCCTCCACTGATTTTCTTTCATCCAGTACAGGACTGGCGATCTTGTAATCTCCCGCCAAAAGTCTGAATCGTCTTCTAAACTCGCCCAAAGGCATATAGTTCGGGAATCCTTGCTTGAACAGCCTCACCGAATCCAAAATTTGCGCTCCACGTATCTAGAACATTGATAACAGCTCTCATTATTTGGTTACTCCAGGTAACTCAGTTAATAACTCACCTGTGATCGTAACAGCGGTACGTTTACGATGGCCGTCTCTTCAAGGCAGCCGTTTTTAACACCCAAAATACTGGTATTACATCCGTTACTGGCTGCGTCATGTTGAGGTAGAATGCATTGAACGAATCTCAATTTTGTCCTTCGTAAGGTCTCCACAAGTCCATCGATTGTGAATTTAGTCTGAAAAGCATAAAACCATGATGAAGATGACAAATCAATCATTATTTCGGTTTTAGCAAAATGAACGGCACTCTTACCTGTAAACAAATGCTTTTCCTTTTAATAGAGGCATTTCCGGATGTAAAAGTCCGCCGTATGCTCGAGGCCCTTCTCAACGATTGTGACCCTTCAATTCCAAGAAGAGAACCGCTAAAGCTAGAAGCTCCCAACCCTCTTGCTCCAACGAATAATTTACAAAGATCCTCCCTGAAACAAAAAAAAAAACATTATTTCAATTCAATTAGAACTTCAGAATATCACATTTGATAAGCACTGAGTATTTAGTCACCTTTGAGGTAATTTTAAAATAAAATAATTATGATAATGAATTTATTGAGCATATTACATACGAAAAATATAATACCCAGTCAAATAGAGATCTTGTTATGTTGGGGTCGTTTCGTGCCCCGTGCGGGCGGCGCCAGTTGTAATGAAGTATTTCGGCTGTGGGCCGCTAGCTTTCACCCGCTTCGGGTATATTTTAGTAGCTAGAAAATTCCCTTTGGTATGTCGCACGTTAGACGCGCGTAGCTGGGACCTGAGAGTACCTGTTTCTATTTTAATTAAAGTTTCCTTTTTAATGGACATCCAACGAAAAAAGAAAGGCCGTCAGGCACTGTCCGATACCTTATCTACTACATGGAGCGAAACGGCACGCGAAAAGTCGTCGTAAAGCCGTATTAGGTACAGCCAGTTTGCACTTTTCTAACTCACCAGCTACGCGCCCCTCACGTGAACGTCATTCGATTTATCTCAAATTAACCAAAATGACCAATATAGACCGGAAAAAAAAAATTAAAAAATGAGTTCCATGACATAAAACTATATGCGAATACCTACATTTTCTCGCAAAGCAGATCCCGATCGGATGTAAATCACATGAGATATCTCAATTTGAAAAATAACTAAAAAATTGACTAAAAGTTGAATTTCTGAAAAACCATTATTTTCACTTGAAATTTAGTGGGTAGTTTTGAGACCATAACACCTATCTTCAGTCCAAATTTCAGCCAAATCGGTTGAAAAATGACCGAGTTAGCCGTTACGCAAGATTC
Organism: Endomychus coccineus; assembly: GCA_958510875.1. Classification (NCBI taxonomy): domain Eukaryota; kingdom Metazoa; phylum Arthropoda; class Insecta; order Coleoptera; family Endomychidae; genus Endomychus; species Endomychus coccineus. The sequence continues at coordinate 31,942,011 of OY294070.1, read as the reverse complement.
CCTGCATATATGAGTATATATATATTTATTACGGGGAGGGGGGAGGTCGGATCAACTTGAAATTTGGACTGGGAGTTCCTTGGACTTTGAAAATAAAAGGCTTTTACTTTGGTTTCTTAATTTTCAATACAACCAGAGATATTAATTTTTTTTTGCTAAACTACCCTTAAAAATGTCGAAAAACCTCTTTTTGGTAAAAAAAAAGGGGTTGCACCCACTTTGAGAAATAGAAATTTCAGGGGGTTGTTATTGGTACCACAACAAACATTTTCCACCGGGTCGCTAAGCATCGTAAGATTTTCGCCAAACATTTGCCAGATTTACTCCACTAGTATTGAAAATAAGTACGTTCTAAACAAAACTTTACTGCATTTATAAATTCTGTAATAAAGATTCTTGACCTAGGTATGAATTACATATAAATTCTCGGGAAATAGGTCAACATTAACACTTATGCTTTATATTTTCTTGTCTTTACGTACGTTTCGTTGAGGTGTTACAATTTCGATTATTCGTGTCTGTTCATTTGGGCGACGTGGGCATTTTAATTGAGATTGATGCAATAAGGACGCTTTATCTAGTACAATTGGTTTTAAGTAATCCAGTTTTAGACATAATAAGTCTTCTGATGATGGTCGTGAGACCGAAACGTACGTAAAGACGAGAAAATATAAAGCATAAGTGTTAATTGTGCCCTATTTCCCGAGAATTTATATATAATTTATAAATTCAGATTGGTCTAAAGGTCTTTAATCTTTGACCAACTTTTTTTGATGCTGCTTAATGCTACTTCGATTGGTATATTTGTAAATAAAGAAACAACATCTAAAGAAATTAATTGATGATCTTTACGCACGAATTGATTTTTTTATAAGCTCATTAAAATGCTATAAATCCTTTATATAAAACTCATTATTTCTATTATATTATTAAAAGATTTGAATCAAAATTTTGACAAATTATAGGTAGGTGCATCAATATGGCTTACTATGGGTCTTAAATATATAACAATTTATGTGATTTCGCCAGCCCATAGATAAATGACAACTTAATTTATTCTTCCAGGCAATAGGAATTAACTTATTCTTGTACCATTTATTCATTAATGTAAATAAATATAATGATATGAACAAATTATAAAATATTTTGTCAAGATAGTCAATGTGGTAAAAACATTTCAAGCTTCCATCCAAATCATTTAACATGTTCAGAATAATAAAGTTTTGTTGATTCAGTCTGATTATAGTTGGAAGTGACCAGGGTTTGATTAGTTTTAAAGAAAACAGTATCTATTATGCAAGGATTTGAGATAAGTCGTCTTAACCATTTTTCATCTTTTTCCATTAATGACCTACCGATTTGTATGATGGAATAAGTAGTGATGTATCATATTAGGCATACTTAGGAATGATTGCATTGTGCTCAGCAAGCATAGCAAATTGGAGAAGATTATAAAAAAAGTGGATTGAAAACATCGCTCTGTGTAACCTCCAGATTTACATCCAGTTTGTTTCCAGTGGTTGAATTTGACTTCTACTGATCTGCTGATGATAGCAACATAATTGTCTGAATTATTTTTAAACTTGTCAATATTTATGTGGCGTTTGGATACATTTAATTTGATAGTACTGTGTTTTTAGCAAATTTGTGTATGTCAACATGCTGACTAAAGAAGCCTATCTTGTACTGATTAAAACAAACTTTTAGATATAGAATGAGCTTATGGACCCTCTCAGATCGGGATTAGGAACTATGTTACGAAAATCGAACTTGACGTAGCGTTATTTGCCATACATGGTGGAATAATTGCCAATTGTAAAAGTAACATACCGTTAGATTTTCGCTAAGCGACAGAATGAGAGTTGGATGACATTTGGGTTGATAATTAATCGTAAGTCAAGATGCTTATTTTGTAATTATGCAGATTTCGACGAGCAACTGAAGAAAATTATATTACATTTTCAATATTTCTTTTTAGATGTTTCGATGAAATAGAAACATGACATTATACATAGGAACTCATCGTAACTACTTTGATAGCAACAACCGATTAAAAGAAATGTTCGATGATACTGTTTTTTAAGGAAACAGAGTTCAAAACTGGTTGGAATTTAGGGAACCGCGATTTTCTTAATTCAGAATCAAAATAACGAATGTAACATAACGTTACCGTTATACTGAAGTTGTTTCGTGTCAGCAGAGTCAATAACTAAATGTGAAAAGAACTACATACATCGAGGAAATCATCAGACTTGAATATCTTTGATAAGAGATAAGCTGGTCAGAAATAAATTTGCAATTTTGTATTATTAACAAATGTGGTATGTGGACTCATTTTAATGTTAGAAAAAAGGAATTAAAGTACTATAAGGCGAATGGTTGGGAAATTTAGTTTGAATTATATCAATAGTGGGCCGATCCCGGAGGTACTGCAATACCGGGCCAACCCGTGACGGAGATGGAGCAAGCCCCGAGTCTCCGTCAATTTCCAAAAATCAGTTTAATATACTGGCCCCGCATGCGGGGCGTATCAGATATTAAGCTGATAAGAACAGATACTACACTTTGATCTTAGCCATAGGGCCGAGAAGCAATACCTGATAAACGTTAGCTTGAACGGTACATTAACTCAAGGTGTTTTTTCTTGGATGAACCGCATTGAACCTCGTTTTCAAACGGCATTCAATATGACGTCGTGAATAATGACTTTCAAGAAAATGAACCGTTTTGAAACGTCAATGGTCACCAATATAATAATTATTGTTTATCTTAATTGTCGTTAATGATTATTATAAACTTGAAAATGAATTTGCACGATAGTATTCCAATTTTTGTTGATGATCGACAAATTAACGTATTACTCTCAGGAATTATTTATTTTCCACAATTTTCAATACAAAGATTGATAATTTTGCCGAATAATGGAGTAATAATAATAATTATCTGGATTACAACTTTTTCCACCTGTTCAGGTTCCAAAAACAGACTAAGAGATTTACTCTCCCGGATAGATGGCCCCATATTCAATGTTCCTCATAGTGGAGGTTATCATACCCATTAACAAACAAAATTGTTTATGTTCAGTATTTCTCTTCTGTGAAACATGTGTCAAAAAATTGTCAATGATCGAATGATCTGACATTTCCCCTCTCTTCTATTGCTTTTGAATTTCCAACAGTTCTTAGGGATGCATTCAAATTAGATTGAACCGCATTCAATGCTGACGTCACTGGTTCGACAAGAAAATGTTTGTTTACGATTTGTAAAAATGCCAAAATGCTAGGCTCTATTAATCTCTATTCGATATACATATCAAAACTGTTGTATCGATACCTGCGCTATCGCAGCACCACTGCTGCTTGATAGCTGATTCCTACATTTTCTATACGACCACATTGCTTTTATGGCATATAATTGATGTATTCAACTCTCCATTTTCTTTATTTGAAATATGCGAAGAGCGGACAACAAAAACAAATGCAGAGATTATTAATATATCAGAGATCATATAATTTTATTTAAATTGTTTCTTAAATTAATTCGAAACCAAATCATGTGCTAATTGAGATACCTCTGATTTAGATCAGATCTGTTGAATCAGAAAGTGGTAATAGAGGTTGAATATTCATGAATTTCAATATAATCATTGATTATATAATAATAATAATAATAATGTTTATTTATCGAAAACACAGAGAATACAGAACATAAAAGGTTACATTCATCAACCTAGATATACTATTTCCATATTAGGAGATACTATAGAAAGATAAAAAGGACTAGATTCAAAGTGTAGAACATCTTGCATAGATTGTACCAAATTAAGTAAACAGCGAAATGAAGATATCAACCGACTGGACTCATGGTCAAAAGTATCTATAAATGGGCATGAAATACTGCAGAACAGAGTAATCAACACGCGACGGAGTTGGACTGATCCCCGAGTGTGTCAATTTTAAAATATTCGTTGAACAAACCTACTGGGCTCCTCCTAAATGTTGGTAGCAGAATTGAGCTGATTAGAACAAACACTTACTTACTGTTCAAGTGGAGTGGTGAGTATTAAAATATTCGTTTCACAAACCTACCCGAAATGTTGGTAGCAGAACTGAGCTGATAACAAAGACATTTACTGTTCAATTGAGTTGTGAGTAACCTAACACCCTAACATGAGACCATTAAGGCAAGACCACATTATAGACCATTATGTTTAGATTCGTTAACAGCCTCACCTTGACGGTGAGGCACTCAAAAATTATTTATAGACTCATTTGAGTTGTCCTCCTCCACGGAAATCTTTAGTAAAAGGCGAAAGATTTATTCGCATATGAAGGAAGACCAGAGTAACCTACCTTGGTATTATTCAGAATATGAAGTGTTTGGTACAGTTACGCATGGGGGAGTTACAATGCCCCTATTTCAGAGTATATTGAGTTTTCTAAGAGGAGATCATGTATTCTATTGTTGGAACGGTATCCTTATCATATTATACAGACTTTCACAACAAATTATACATCAATCTAATTATGTTCAGCTTAATCAAGTTTTATAATTCATTCAATATCTAAAATGTGTAGAAGCGCACTCTATTGAGGAGCGTGGGATCTTAGGAACTAAACACCATTACAGAATACTATATCTTCCGAAGTTTGTTCTATTTATCCATGTTCAGTTATACAGCTGCTACGGTGTTTCTATCGAATTGCATGCATGTAGTAGATACCCAATATAATACTTAGGCCGTAGTTTCAAGTTTCAATACAGCTCGTTGAATTTCCAGAATCAAAATTCATATTCACCGTACAAATTGATTAAAAATTAGACAGTCGTCAAAATGCTGATAACTCAAGATTCAATCCATTGGATGTGTTTATTTAGACGACTCATTTCGTGGAGGAAGTAAAAATTGATCCAAAGTAGAGGAAATTAAATAGGTACTTGCGGGATAAATTCTACTGTGTTGTAGATTGTAGCCAGTCACATTGAACGAACGTTCTGAGTAGGCTCGATAAAATTCTATGATCTTGACCCTCACATGGATTAGGCACCATACTTTGTGCTTAAAAGTATCGGTAACAATTATTAGTAGTAATATGATGTCCAAAAAATTTCCCGAGGTCCCATTGGACCATCCCCGGGGTATAGGGGGGTCCTGACGCCCTGGATATCGATGAATTTCATTAGAAATAATTTTTTAATGCTTGTCAACTGTTAGTGAGGATGTAAAGGTCGCTAATCATGACTACAACATGCAAAATACCGATAATAATTTATTTTTTAAAATACAAAAGAAATATCAATGAAAAAAGCCGTAGTTTGGGTTCTCAGGATCACGTCCATGAACTTTTCGAGTGTCATAATCTTGATCCGCGACTTCGAGAACAGAGAACCTAATAATATATTATTTATATACAGTATATATACATTAAGCATCGTCTGAGTCAGTAAATAATTAGGAGAGAGTTAGTTTAAATTATATCAATAGTGGGCCGATCCCGGAGGTACTGCAATACCGGGCCAACCCGTGACGGAGATGGAGCAAGCCCCGAGTCTCCGTCAATTTCCAAAAATCAGTTTAATATACTGGCCCCGCATGCGGGGCGTATCAGATATTAAGCTGATAAGAACAGATACTACACTTTGATCTTAGCCATAGGGCCGAGAAGCGATACCTGATGAGCGTACGCTTGAACATTACATCAAGTCAGTCACCACTTGCAAAAACACCAAAATACAAAGCGCCCTCTATGAGTCACTAGTTGTTCTACAACGAAATCAATTTCATATCAACATCTGCAATACCACTACACTACACTAATTCCTGACTGAAGTTTCCTACATTTTCTATATAGCTTGAAAACCGATATAGTTGTTTTTCATTAGTTGGTACCTAGCTTTGTAACGAAATCATTATTGTAGGCAATAAAACGCAGTTCGTGTGACTTCAATTTTTTGCTTTATTCCATCAATCTACGTATATATAACTTATTAATATAAATTCTCGGGAAATAGGTCACATTAACACATATACTATATATTTTCGTGTTTCTGTTCGTTTCGGCGATTTTTGATATTGTTAAGTCGAAGAAAACAAACTTCTAAAACTTCATACGTGGCTGGCATTCAGACAACCCGGATTTTATTGAAATTAACTGATTTAGAATCGGAATATTGAATGTAACATCTCGTTACCGTTTTCCGGAAGTTGTTTTGTGTGCGCCAAAAGTCAAAAATAACCAGAATTTTGTTGGTATTTGGTATAACTACAAAAGTGGGGAGCAACCCGTGACGGAGATGAAACAAGTAAAAATTAAATATGAAAAGAATTACGTACATTGACGAAACCATTCAGCAACAGACTCGGATATCTATGATAAGATAACCAGAAGATAGTTTGTAATTTTGTATTAACGAAGCCCTTTTTATATTTTAACTACACGAGAGTAAAACAATATTAATATATTATATAATGTTAGTATAGTAAAACATGTTGAACCAGCGATGCAAAGATTGAATGGATAGATATTATGGTCAGACTCCGATGATTTAAGAATTTAGTTAGAATGAAAGGCTGGCCGATCCCGGAGGTAGTGCAATACTGGGCCAACCCGTGACGGAGATGGAGCAAGCCCCGAGTCTCCGTCAATTTCCAAAAATCAGTTTAATATACTGGCCCCGCATGCGGGGCGTATCAGATATTAAGCTGATAAGAACAGATACTACACTTTGATCTTAGCCATAGGGCCGAGAAGCGATACTAGATGAGTGTCCGCTTGAACATTACATCAAGTTAGTCACCACTTGCAAAAACACCAAAATACAAAACGCCCTCTATAAATCACTAGTTGTTCTACAAGTAATCAATATCATATCAACACAGGAAATACCGCTACACTAATTCCTGATTTCAGATTCCTATATTTTCTATACAGCTTGAAAAACGATATACTGTTCTTATCAGTTGATAACTCGCTTTATGAGGTAAGAATTATTGTAGGCAATAAAAAAAGCAGTTCTTGTAACTTCAATTGTTTGCTTTATATCACTATTCTACGTATTTATAACACGATAACGATAGACTCATTTTGGATTTATACTGATTGCGATGAGCCATTGAAGATCCGAAAAATTATATTTCGGAAATCATTATCAATATTGTCTCTTTTAGATATTTCGATGAAATATAAACATGTAATGATATTATACTAAGGAACCCTTCGTAGAAATACACAATTAAAAGAATTCGTTATTATTGTTTATCCGAAAAAACAAACTTCGAAAACTTAAAAATGTGGTTGGTATTACTACAAATTTGGTTCGGTACTGCCATACCCGAGACGGAGATGAAACATGCCCCGAGCAATTGTTTCGTATGAACCAAAGTAAAAAATTCAATATGTAAAGAATTATATACATCGAGGAAACCATCCAATAAAGATACTCTGATATCTATAATAAGATAATCAGAAGATAATTTGTAATTTTTTACTAACAAAAGTGGACCCTTTTTTTGACTACACGAGAGTAGAACAATAATTATTATATTGCGTCCGATGATATCAGAATTTAGTTTGAATTAAATATAGCGGGCCAAGAGTCAGCGATGCAAAGATTGGGGGGGAGGGCCTCTGTCTTCGATGATATCAGAATTTAGTTTGAATTAAATTTAAAAAAGTGGGCCGATCCCGGAGGTAAGGTACTGGAACTTTTCGAGACAGAGGAAAACCTAATAATATATTATTTGTATACATCGTATGAGTCAGTGATTAAATGTTGGGAGATTTAGTTTGAATTATATCAATAGTGGGCCGGTCCCGGAGGTACTGCAATACCGGGCCAACCCATGACGAAGATGGAGCAAGCCCCGAGTCTCCGTCATTTCCAAAAATCAGTTTAATATACTGGCCCCGCATGCAGGGCGTATCAGATATTAAGCTGATAAGAACAGATACTACACTTTGATCTTAGCCATAGGGCCGAGAAGCGATACCTGATTAAAGTTAGCTTGAACGGTACATTAACTTAGATACGATTTGTACAAATTCCAAAATGCTAGAAGCCCTCTATTAATCTCTATTCGATATACATATCAAAACTGTTGTATCGCTACCTGCGCTGTCGCAGCAGTGGTTCCAAATTGCTAACAGATTCCTACATTTTCTATACGAAGATATTGCTTTAATGGCATATTATTGATGTATTTGTTTGTTCCAAACCAAAGACATCCTTTGAAAGATCCATACAACTCAATTGTAAATATTCATGTATTATATTGTATATCTTAATTATTTAAGTGGCCCCCTAAATGAGCGTAATTCGTTTAGAGTAGGTATTTTTGAAACTCAATGACACTAGACTTTCCAGTCGTAAATACAACAAAACATTTCTCAGAAAGGTTCGCATCATAAATGCCTACCTCTAAGCGATTAAGCGGAAGTTTCCAACAAGTAACATCAATGAACAGAGTAACAAACAACCCCATGTGGGGTGTAGTAGGGATAAATGTTTAGTTTTGAACCTTCTATCGGGCTCTAAATGTAGTATATTTCCAACTCTTGAGTTTGTAACTTGCTTATATATTTCACCATGATTATTTACCAAATACAAGCAAAACTAAACAAGTCGTGTTTCATTACAAGTGGAAGAATATTCAACAATTTCAAAGTGCGATCAATGCTGTCGCATAAAACATTTCGCATCCAATCACTTTAAGGTGCGATCAACTGCTGTCGCATCTTAACAGTATTCAACTCTTCATTTTCTTTATTTGAAATATGCGAAGAACGGACAACAAAAACAAATGTCGTTAGGCGTTAAGCAAAATACGTGGCTCCTGCCACTTTGCACGCTGACTTATATCAGAGATCATATAATTTTATTTAAATTGTTTCTTAAATTAATTCGAAACCAAATCATGTGCTAATTGAGATATTTCTGATTTAGATCAGATCTGTTGAATCAGAAAGTGGTAACAGAGATTGAATATTTATGAATTTCAATATAAACATAGATTATATAATAATAATAATGTTTATTCACCGAAAACAACATAAAAGGTTACATTCATCAACCTAGATATACTATTTCCATATTAGGAGATACTATAGAAAGATAAAAACGACTAGATTCAAAGAGTGTAGAACATTTTGCATAGGTTGAACCGAATTAAGTAAACAGCGAAATGTAGATATCAACCGACTGGACTCATGCTCAAACGTATCTATAAATGTGCATGAAATACTGCAGAACAGGGTAATCAACACGCGACGGAGTTGGACTGATCCCCGAGTGTGTGTCAATTTTAAAATATTCGTTGAACAAACCTACTGGGCTCCTCCTAAATGTTGGTAGCAGAATTAAGCTGATTAGAACAAACACTTACTTACTGTTCAAGTGGAGTGGTGAGTATTAAAATATTCGTTTCACAAACCTACCCGAAATGTTGGTAGCAGAACTGAGCTGATTAGAGTAAAGAGTACAAAGACATTTACTGTTCAAATGAGTTGTGAGTAAACTAATCCTAACAAGAGACCATTAGTAGGGCAAGACCACATTAGTATTAGACCATTATGTTTAGATTCATTAACAGCCTCACCTTGACGGTGAGGCACTCAAAAATTGTTTATAGACTCATTTGAGTTGTCCTCCTCCACGGAAATCTTTAGTAAAAGGCGAAAGATTTATTCGCAAATGAAGGAAGACCAGAGTAACCAAACTTGGCATTATTCAGAATATGAAGTGTTTGGTACAGTTACGCATGGGGGAGTTACAATGCCACTATTTCAGAGTATATTGAGTTTTCTAAGAGAAGATCATGTATTCTATTGTAGGAACGGTACCCTTATCATATTATACAGACTTTCACAACAAATTATACATCAATCTAATTATGTTCAGCTTAATCAAGTTTTATAATTCATTCAATATTTAAAATGTGTAGCAGCGCACTCTATTGAGGAGCGTGGGATCTTAGGAACTAAACACCATTACAGAATTCTATATCTTCCAAAGTGTGTTCTATTTATCAATGTTCAGTTATACAGCTGCTACGGTGTTTCTATCGAATTGCATGCATGTAGTAAGATACCCAATATAATACTTAGGCCGTAGTTTCAAGTTTCAATACAGCTCGTTGAATTTCCAGAATCAAGATTCATATTCACCGTACAAATTGATTAAAAATTAGACAGTCGTCAAAATGCTGATAACTCAAGATCCAATCCATTGGATGTGTTTATTTAGACGACTCATTTCGTGGAGGAAGTAAAAATTGATCCAAAATAGAGGAAATTAAATAGGTACTTGCTGGATAATTTCTACTGTGTTGTAGATTGTAGCCAGTCACATTGAACGAACATTCTGAGTAGGCTCGATAAAATTCTATGATCTTGACCCTCACATGGATTAGGTACCATACTTTTGAAATATAAAAGAAATATCAATAAAGAAAGCCGTAGTTTGGGTTCTCAGGATCACGACTGGAGATTGGAGAGGGCCTCTGCCTCCGAAGATTCAGAATATAGTTTGAATTAAATTAAATAAAGTGGGCCGATCCCGGAGGTAAGGTACTGGAACTTTTCGAGACAGAGGAAAACCTAATAATATATTTTTTGTATACATCGTATGAGTCAGTGATTAAATGATGGGAGATTTAGTTTAAATTATATCAATAGTGGGCCGATCGCGGAGGTACTGCAATACTGGGCCAACCCGTGACGGGGATGGAGCAAGCCCCGCCCGAGTCTCCGTCAATTTCCAAAAATCAGTTTAATATACTGGCCCCGCATGCAGGGCGTATCAGATATTAAGCTGATAAGAACAGATACTACACTTTGATCTTAGCCATAGGGCCGAGAAGCGATACTGAATAAGCCTCTGCTTGAACATTACATCAAGTTGGTCACAACTTGCAAAAACACCAAAATACAAAGCGCCCTCTATGAATCACTAGTTGTTCTACAAGTGAATAATTGCATTTCACCATCTGATATAAGGCTACACTTATTTCTAATTACAGATTCCTACATTTTCTACACAGCTTGAAAAACGATATCATTATTTTTTATTACTTTATAACTAGCTTTATGACGAAATACTATTCTACGAATTTATAACATAAATTTATATCAAGTAAACGCCGAACCAAGTAAACGCCGAACCCATAGATAATTAAGTTCCTCCAAATTGTGGAGTCAATTTTAATAAAGAGTATACTTGAATAGTAGACTTCCGTGTATAGTTAATCTTGAAAAATCTTGGCTTCCGGATGGATTCCGCGTCACAATAGCTCGAGCATCAAGTCGGGCTATTGTGACGCGGAATCCAAGAGTTTCAAAGAGTATACTGTTTTCAAAGAGTATACTGTTTCAATAGGTAATTATCATATTAATTCTTATCACAACATCAAGTGAAATTTCCCAAAGAGTAAATCGACTCTCAATCAACTGGCTAAACTTTAATATGTTCAATTTTTAAGCTATGGCATATAGCTTTTATCGCGGGCTTTGAGCGCGGCGACCGAATCAAGAAAAAAAAACAAAAGACAAATACCGTAACGAAAATCTAAAAAAACAAAAAACAAATACTGTAACGAAATATCCTGACACCCACCACTCCGCCTACCATGTAGCTCGGCCGAGCTTAAAATTGTCGAAATGTTAACTTTGAACCTTTTAAAAGGTCGTGATAGCCCCAAACTGGGTCGAAAACTGTTTTGAATTGGTTAATTTTCGATAAATCGAATGACGTTCACGTGAGAAGCGCGTAGGTCGCGAGTTAGAAAAGTGCAAATTTACGGCACATAGAACGTCTTAACGAGGACTTTTCGCATGCGGCTTTCGTTCCATGTCGTTAGTTTATGAACGGGGCCAACTGAATAGCATAGTCTCGGGCCCCAAAATGTCGATTAAATAGGAAAATTTAATTAAAACAGTTTGAGGTATTCTCAGCTGTCACCTACTAGCATCTGACGTGCGACGTACGAAAGAGAGTTTTCTAGCTACTTGAATATACCGAAAGCGGGTAAAAGCTAACGGCCCATAGCCCAAAATACTTTATTACAACTGGCGCCGGCCGCACGGGGTTCGAAACGGCCCCAAATTAACAAAATAGAGGTAAAATGTATAAACTCTAACTTACGCGCAGCGAGCTCCTCGAGGATATGTCAAAATGATTACGTTCGTAGCTAATTACATAACGTCTGGCGTTCATGCAATTGTGTTTTTATACAATTCGAACCTTCTAATTTCGATAGGCCTCGTGAAAATCCCGGAGCCGGAAGCGCTATCGAGATCTGAACGTTAAAACTTTCGTATAAAATTATGTTTACAAGTCAACTGACACTTGTCACCATAGATAACTCTACTACCGGTAGTAGAGTTATCTATGCACTTGTCACAGAATACTCTTCATAGAGATCAAGATGATACTCTTTTTTACTCATAATTCGTGAAGATTTTGAAGGGCTAGTGGATATTTTTCTGCCCAACTTTTTCCAGTGGCGTAGTGCTATGCAATAGCTTTACCGCAGCAGTCCCCGAGTGCCACACGTTTCTTTTTTTCTCTTGCTTAATGTTCAAAATTATTGTTCACTAAATTATATTTGTATCATTTGCGGTTTAACATGCAGATGTTCATGTTATATTCAGTAATATTTACTGAACAAGGAGAATGTATTACCTGCAACTTTCTTGAAGAAGGGTTACAGCTGCTCTCGCAACGGGATTCTCTCTGCTACATTTCAACCATCCCTTGGAAGTGTAAAGAACGGGATTGGTTCCTTGAAAATGCTGTAGAATAAATTGATTGTTTCCCGGTGCTTTGCGTAGAAGTAATTGATGGTCCCGATCCCCGTAATGGGTGAATAATCTAAAAAATACATCGAATAAATGAATTATTGATATTTTCAGCATTACAATTATTTAAATATGAATTGAAATTAACAATCAGAACACAAATATTAGAAGTTTGTCCCTTAACTTTTCCAAACGATTGAAAATAAACTACATTAGTTTCGGGAGGCTTGTTAATTTTGTACGATGATTTTAATATAAATGCACTCACACAGTAACCACGTACTGTGAGTTTATAAAACATGTTTGTCTTTAGCACACATAGTTGAAGAAGTACAAAAAAGTCAATAGTGACGACCAAACCAAAATCTACCGAGATAATTCAAATAGGGCTTAATGAACAAAGACTAGGCACAAAACTGAAATTGTTGGGAACAGAAGTTCAAAATTTGTTTAGTCTAAAATGACGTCCAGGCGCACGGTCAGAAAAGTTGGGTTGAAAATTTGATACTACTAATTTTGATTTTACCTTATGTTTTTTGGGATGCTGAATACAGGAAAAATAGTTAAAAAATTCCAGCTGCTCGAAAAGTTATGGCCATTTTTTTGGCCAGATTTTGTGATCTTACGTTTGAAAACAAAGGCTTTAATCGAATATACACTCGAATCAAAAATGTAGATAATAGAAATACGCGTCGAATGAGCTCAAGTAGAACTCATTTGGAGGTTACGTGCACGAGATAACGCCCATTTTGTGATTTTTTATGGTTTTTCTAATATTTTATTTTGGACCGACAAAAAATCGTAAACATAATTGGACTGGATGAAAAGTTAGCATTTTTATTCTACTTTACACTGGATTTTTTTCGATATCTTTTTTTTTGGCGTAAAAATTTGAATTTTCCGAAAAACCGTAATAACGATATCGCGTGCTGAAAAATGCATATTTTGAAAGTAAGGTCTAAATTAGCCGTATCAAATTTTTCAGGATTTACCGATGATTTTGGTAACCGTGCGCCTGGACTCAAAGTATAGATGTGTATTGTGTATAAAAATCAATGAAAAAAGAACTAGTTAACTTAATGAATTTTTTTATGAGAATGTGTGGCTTATGACACTTTTGCATGTAAACAAATTTGGGTTTTGCTGCTGTTCCATTATTTTTACTCTAAGAAATCGGTTGGTTAGAGATAATTCGGGAAAATACGTTCTATCATAACAATGAGAGATTATATAAAAAATTCTCGGGAATTAGGTCACATTAACATTTTGTTATAAATGTTATACTTTAATATTAACGATACAATTTTCGATTATTCGTGGTTCTGTTCGTTTCGACGACGTGAGCTTTTTGATTGAAGATTGTGCGATATGGACGCTTGTGCTAATTAGTTTTAGTTAACCCCTTTTTAACAAAATAAGTCTTCTGATGATGGTCGTGAGATCGAAACGTACGTAAAGACGAACATTTATAACAAAATGTTAATGTGACCTAATTCCCGAGAATTTTTTATATAATTCATACTGGGTCAAGAATCTTATTATATTACTATTTCGGCTGGGATATAAGCCGTAATATGGAAGGAACAACCACCTATCCTAGAGTTTTGAAGGAATACGGAAAATTAATGAAGATATTGGCAAGAGAGAAGAATCGTAGAATTTATCTGGTAAGATGTAGGAACTTGCAAGTTTTTCCAAATTTCATTATATCTAAATCAAAGGAGAATATGTTTAGCAAGGTGCAAAATAAGAAGGCGTACGCAAAATTATTAAATTCTCTGCATAAAAATTGTTTGAACTTGTGCATTAAAGAAGCATGTGCAAATCTAGCAGAGGTTGAAAACAAAATTAAACTCGTTAAACAAACCTGTTACCAAAATTATGATAACAACTTTATATCGCAATTTTTTCAAAATCAGCAAAACAATTTCGAAAAAAATTTCAACAAAATCAAAGCCATTCAATCTAAAAAGATAAATAATTTGATGAAAGGTGTAGCTTATGAAAAACAAAATATCAATGAACAATGGTTGGAAAATCTAACTGACACAAAAATTCCGAATGAGGTACAGCACACGTTAAGCTTAGGTCCGAAGTTTGCATTGCCTAATAATAATAAAAAACTGCCTATTGACAATATTATTGCAAATTTAGAATGCGGAATCAGGAATAAAAATTTAGAAGAAAAAAATGAAATTAGAAACAAGGTTTGTAACATCTTGACAAACAAAAAGAACAAACAGAAAGCAGAAATTGGTATTGCAAAGAATCGTTTTAACTATCATACAAAAATAACAAAAGAGTTCTTAGATGCTAACCCTCAAATTTTAGTTTTGAACGCGGATAAATGTAATAAAACCGTCATAATGCATGAAAATGACTATGAAAACAAAATGGGAAACCTTTTAAATGATGAAACAACTTATAAAAAATCAAAATCTGACCCTTCTTCATCAGTACAAAATAACATGAATAAATTGATAAATAAATGGCATAAAAATAAGATAATCCCTATTGAATTAAAAAATAAATTAATTTGCCATAATGGGCTTGCACCTTATATCTATGGGCTTCCTAAATTACATAAAAACGATATACCCCTAAGACCCATTGTAAGTAATATTGGAGCGCCTACTTACAATTTATCAAAATTTCTATCAAAATCTATCAATAATATAATAGGAAAAAATGAATTTTATGTGAAAGACTCATGGCATTTTAATGAATTTATAAAAAATCAATCCGTACCAGTAAACCATCAACTAATTTCCTTGGATGTTGTTTCTTTATTTACAAATATACCTGTCGTTTTGGCATTAAATTGAATAAAAAAACGTTGGCCAGAGATTAAAAACCACACACCTCTTGATCAATCGGATTTTATAAATGCGGTAAAGTTTTGTTTAGAATGCACTTATTTTCAGTACGGTGAGCAATATTTTGGACA
The DNA here is from genome assembly GCA_958510875.1 of Endomychus coccineus. NCBI lineage: Eukaryota > Metazoa > Arthropoda > Insecta > Coleoptera > Endomychidae > Endomychus > Endomychus coccineus. The sequence goes on along the minus strand of OY294070.1, from coordinate 31,926,270 downwards.
AATTTTCGGCACAGCAATGGGATCTCCTATTTCAGCTACCATTGCTAACCTCGTTATGGAATGCCTAGAGGAATCTGTTATAAATTCATTAGATTTTCAGCCTGTATTCTTTAAACGGTATGTAGATGATTGCCTTATGTGTGTTCCCAACGATAAAATTCAATATGTGATTAATAAATTTAACAATTTCCATTGTAAACTTCAATTCACTTGTGAAATAGAAATAAACAATAACATTAATTTTCTAGATATGACCATTAGGCATGATGCAGATGGAAAAATAAAAACTTCTTGGTTTACTAAAGAAGTCTGGTCTCAACCTTTATCTTCATTTCAATTCCGTTGCACCAGCTTGTTATAAAAAAAGTGTCATAAACAGCCTCACAGACCGCGCGGTGAAATTATCCCACGCAGAGAACCGTCCCAAAAATTTAAAAATTGTTCGTAATGCATTGGAAATGAATGGCTACCCAAAAACTTTCTACAATCCTATCATTAAAGAGAGAATAAACAAAATCTATAATGGTTCTTCTTATAAAAATAACATAACAGGTAATACAAACAATTATATAACTTTACCATACATTCCGGAGACCTCAGAAAAAATTAAGAAATGTTTGAAAAAGTACGATATAAATGTTGCGCATAAACCTACTAACTGTATTGGGAAATATTTCTCAAATCTAAAACCTGTAATACCTAAAGATAAACAAACCCACACAGTATATAAATTGAATTGTTTAGATTGTGATGGAACTTATACTGGAATCTCTAAACAATATTTACAAAACAATTATTATAAAAGATCTATCCTGGAGATGATTCACATAAAAAGGGATTCAAATTCTGTAAATCATAGGAATGATATTCAAGGATTGAGTCAGATTTATACTAACTTGATTAATTAAAACTCTTGCAAATTCCTACATACGTCTTTATAATGTTAAAAGTATATTTTAGGAAGAACGCTTAAAGTAAACTAAATTCCAATGCAGGTCTAAAACCTTTTCAAGTACGTCATAAATCTACATCTGGGTCGTGTTATTACAAACAAATAGCTTAGAACTTCAGTTGCTTTGAGACCATAGTAATATGCATTTGTACATTATGAGAATATTACTTAACAGTGGTTTCTTGTTACAAAAAAATCTATACTTTAATATTAACGATACAATTTTCGATTATTCGTGGTTCTGTTCGTTTCGACGGCGTGAGCTTTTTGATTGAAGATTGTGCGATATGGACGCTTGTGCTAATTAGTTTTAGTTAACCCCTTTTTAACAAAATAAGTCTTCTGATGATGGTCGTGAGATCAAAACGTACGTAAAGACGAACATTTATAACAAAATGTTAATGTGACCTAATTCCCGAGAATTTTTTATATAATTCATACTGGGTCAAGAATCTTATTATATTAACAATGAGAGATCACTACGCCATTCTATGTGCGAGCGAATATTAAGCAAAAGTCGTACCACTCACCGGCGTGTACATGCACTTTAATAATACATATGTTCAAGGACAAGGAAAATTAAATGTGTGTGCAAAGAAGGAACATCAATCAATCAATCACATTTCTAATAACCTACTAAACTAGTATTACCAAAAATATATATAATAGTTAAAGACATTGACATTGCCGCTTGGAGTTTCGATTTCCCCGGATCTCGACCACCTAGGTCACAACCGACGATACCACAACATTGAATTCGTTATATCAACAGTTAATTCGCCCGTCGCTAGAAGGATACATTATCTATATGGGTGAGAAGTACGACTTTTGTACAATAGATACTCTTCAATTACTCTATCTTTGTAGCGCCATCTGCTGAAATTATGCTCAAATATGATTCCTGTGACTTGTCCTACAAAGACAAGATGAAAAGTCCCTGAAAAATGAAACAAGAGATGATTTATTTGATCAAAACTCATTTTATTTCTCAACATAATCTCCTTGTAGCCGTATACACTTCGTCCGACGGTTTTCTAATTTTTCGATCCCTTCCAAATAATACAATGTCGGCAATACTTCAGAATAGACGTTTGTTATGTCATGACCTCATCGTTGGAGCCAAATCTCTTTCCGTTGAGCCATTTCTTCAAGTTTGGAAATAGATTTTTTTTCTTTGCCAAATGCGGCCGCTTTCGCTTCAAATTGGCGTCGAATCGATCCAACAGCTCTACATTATATACGCCAGTGATCGTTTTGGCCTTTTCAATGTAGTCCATATGGACGATACCGTGGCATCCCAAAAACTGTCGCCATGACTTTGTTGGTCGATAAACAAACTTTGGCTTTTCAGGCTTCGATTCGCCAGGACGAGTCCACTGTTTCGAATGTTCTTTGGTCTCTGGTGTGTAGTGATGGATCCATATTTCGTCCACGGTTACGAAACGACGCAAAAAGTTCTCCTTATCGCGCTTGAGCATCGCCAAACACTCCTGTGAAGTTGTCACACGGTCCCGCTTGTTGTCAACAGAGAGCAAATGCGGCACCCATCTGGCAGACAGCTTCCTCATATTCAAAAATGTATGCAAAATGTTCCTACCCGTTCGGATGAGATGCCCATAGCATCAGCAATCTCGTGCACTTTAACTCGTCTATCGTCCAATATCATATAATGGATTTTATCGAAGATTTATGATGTAACCTCAATTGGATGACCAGAACGTTCAGCGTCCTTTGTGGTCATACTACCACAACTAAAATCAGTAAACCACATGTGAACCGTTCCAATCAATGATGAAGAGTCCCCATAATGTTTAACAAGCGATGATTTGGTTTCCGTTTGCACTCGAGTCATACAGAATCACCTCACAATGTGTACTCGATTGTGTAAAGGAACTAAAGACACTAGTGAAGAACCCCAATAGAGTGAGACTCGTATGGAAGTCTGAGGAAACCAGACGCAAAGAGACTGAAACTGCCGTCGCACTCGCTAGTGCGGAGGCAGAACAACACCTGATTGGACCAGAGCCAACCTATGGCATTTCTCATGCTACAGCGAAATCTGTAATCCAATAATGACTATAGGCAGAGCACCGTGCCTATTGAACGGAACTGCCCCGTATGTCGCACTCCAAGCGACTAATGGGAGATCTTCAGCAGCAACGAGTGAAAAATCTACTGACGTTCAGGAGACAAAAATACAGAATCTTGTTGCATTCCTGACCGGACACGCTCCATGCAACTAACATATCTGCACGATGGGTCTTATAGATCAGCCTACATGCAGGGATAGCGCCGTGGAAGAAGAGACACCCATGTATCTGCTGTGTCAGTGCACGGCATACGCGGTTAGTCGTCGGACATACCTTGGAAACGATAAAACTACACCCGAGGAGACCAGAAGTATCCCCTACATGCTACTGAATTTCATAGAATACAACGGATTGATGAGGAGAGCAATATGTGAGGGCACAATAGGACACTAACGATAGCTGTGCTGTGGGGCTCCCTCTGAAAAGAAGAACCAACCTCACGGGGAGGGGTTTTAGTCGGTAAGAATCCGACACAATCGTGGACACGGCCCCCAGCGTTTATGCAAGATCCAGTTTCGTGGCGCCCTAGGTCACCCGATCTAACACTTTCTAATACTTTCAGATTTGTTTCTGTGGGAACATGTAAATTCTCTGGTTAAGAAACACCAGTGGAAACAGAGCAAGACCTGATTGCACGAATAACTGCGACATTTGAAGTCATTCAAAACGATTATCATGTTTTAGCCAAGTCCGCAGAAACCATGTATGATGTACATGGTTTTTGTAAACGCATTTTTGAATAATTAGTAGTAGTGTTATTAAGTACAAAATGAATAAAATACAATGCTTTTACACACGATCAAACTGTCTTGAAGCCTCATAGAACAGTAACGCCCTAGGGAAACATTTTCAGACATGGGTTCCTTACACTCAAATGTCTTCTATTATTGTACTGAATAACCTTTCGACTTTTGATGTCATAGTTTCGATTCACCAGTATAAATAAGAAATAATCAGCCTTATCCACTAAAAATACTGAGTAGATGAACTCCGCTACTTTCGCCTCAGGATATCCGGTCTCCACTTCCGGTCTAGCTGTCGATGTGCATCCGGTGCATGAGCTCGTCCTTATCAGTTTGAAAGGATGTAGGTGATAAGGATTTTATTTTATTTGTAAAGAGTATACAGGGTGTGTTCAAAAAGTGTGTCACATGTACAGAGTCACGTGACTAACACATGGCAGCATGGCGGCCCTAAGGTCCAACTGTCATGGCGACCATAAGGTCCAGCTGTCATGGCGACCATAAGGACCAGCTGTCATGGCGACCATAAGGACCAGCTGTCATGGCAATCATGAGGTACAGGTTGCTTCGTGTAGGTGTCACCACCAAGTGACAGCTGTCATGGTGACCATAAGGTCCAGCTGTCATGGCGACCATAAGGTCCAGCTGTCATGGCGAGCATGAGGTACAGCTGTCATGGCGAGCATGAGGTACAGCTGTCATGGCTACCATAAGGTCCAGCTGTCATGGCGACCATAAGGTACAGCTGTCATGGCGAACCCAAGGTACAGACTGCTTCGTGGAGGGGGCTCCGCCACCTCTAGGAAGCAATCTGTACCTTTGGTCCAAAGGTACAGGCTGCTTCATGGAGATGTCACCACCACGTGACAGCTGTCATCGAAGGTACAGAATGCTTCGTGGAGATGTCGCCACCACGTGACAGCTGTCATGGCGACCCTTGGGTACAGGCTGCTTCATGGAGATGTCGCCACCATATGACAGCTGTCATGGTGAACCAAAGGTACAGGTTGCTTCGTGTAGGTGTCACCAACACGTGACAGCTGTCATGGTGAGCTAAAGGTACAGAATGCTTCGTGGAGATGTCGCCACCACGTGACAGCTGTCATGGCGACCCTTGGGTACAGGCTGCTTCATGGAGATGTCGCCACCATATGACAGCTGTCATGGTGAACCAAAGGTACAGGTTGCTTCGTGTAGGTGTCACCAACACGTGACAGCTGTCATGGTGAGCTAAAGGTACAGGCTGCTTCGTGTAGGTGTCACGTGACAGATGTCATGGCGGACCGAAGGTACAGGCTGCTTCGTGTAGGTGTCACCACCACGTGACAAAGACTGCTTTGTCATTGTTTCAATCCGGCGACCATAGTTTACGAACGATGATGACGTCACTGCTTCGAACCGATGACAGTAACTGATTCAATCCGGCGACCATAGTTCACGAACGATGATGACGTCATCATCGTTCACGAACTATGATGGGCTAATGAGGAATAAAATGTGAATAATCATAATGATTGTATTACATTCATACACATGTTTTTTCGCATGATTCAACACATGCTTTAACATTCAGACAAGTGTTTCAACATTCAGACACGTGTTTCAACATTCAGACACGTGTTTCAACATTCAGACACGTGTTTCAACATTCAGACACGTGTTTCAACATTCAGACACGTGTTTCAGCATTCAGACACGTGTTCCAGACACGTGTTTCAACATTCAGACACGTGTTTCAGCATTCAGACACGTGTTTCAACATTCAGACACGTGTTTCAACATTCAGACACGTGTTCCAGCATTCATACCTATTTAACATGTATTTGATACCTGATTTTGACAGAACCGTAGAAGCACCTAACCGCGCGATCAGACATACACAATATAACATCATCATCTAGTATATAAACAAATGCTTATTAACATATGTTCCAGTATGATTTCGATTCGCCTTCAGGCATGATGAAGATTGTTAAGCAAAAAGACTCGTTGAGTATTATGAACTTAGGGTCAAGCAATGAGAATGTTGAACAACCACAACGTCACAGCTCTTTGCTGCCTAACACTCTACGAACAATAATCTGTGGTCCAAGTAATTGTGGGAAAACAAATGTGATGTTATCTCTATTGTTAGATGCAAACGGTCTGAAATTTGAAAACGTGTACATATATTCAAAGTCTTTACACCAACCAAAATACCAGTTACTAAAGGAGACATTGAAGAAAATTGAGGGGCTTGGATATTTTCCTTGTACCGAAAGTGATGAGGTCATAGACCCCACAGAAGCGAGGCCTAATTCAATCATAATATTCGATGACGTGATGTTTGAGAAACAGGAGAAAATTCGTGCTTATTTTTCAAGAGGGAGACACAACTCAATTGATAGTTTCTATCTTTGCCAGTCTTTTGCTAAATGTCCAAAACATGGATTGCGCGACAATGCCAGTTGCTTGATTATTTTCAAACAGGATGAGCTCAATTTGAAACATATATTCACCGATCATATAAGTACCGACATGTCACTCGAAAAATTCAAAGAGATATGTAGCGTATGTTGGAAAGATAAATATGGATTCCTTATGATAAACAAAGGCTGTGATATGAACAAAGGACGTTATCGCAAAGGTTTTGATAGTTATATATACATCTAACATGTATATATACTTTCATTTGAAATAGACAACCCGCTCAGCATGGACGTGGGTGTGAGTAACACGCTTAAAGAAAAACAACAATTGAAGAAAAAAATTTGGGAGTTAGCAAACGTTGTGAGGAAAAAATATATGGCTGTGAAATTGGGTAAAGCTGAAAATGATGAGATTCTAGATAATATGTTCAGGAATGTATCTAAACCTCTGGAGGAAATTGCGAAAAATGCTGAAATAATCAAACAAAATTCGTTGGTTAAACCTAAAAGTATTGTTTCTACAGCAACACAAATGGAGAACATACCAATCCCAAATATTGTAACTGAAGGGGAAGAGTTCGTATATAACCCCCAAAATACTGAGGAGGATGTGTTTACCCTCGAACCTACTATCGATCAGATTCGTGAAGAATTCAGAAAACATAAGAAAGATAATGCAGAGGCTACAGAGGAGTTTCTGCAACAATACCCCACATTAGCACGTTATTACTTGGAAGGATTCCTATTGGATGATGATGTCAAGAAATACGATGATAGAATGGGATTGCAATATAATTCAACTTTAGACAAATGGTTCATGGGTAATCAACCTATAGAAATTGATAGTGAGAGTAATATAATTATCAAGGGTACTCCGTTCAAGGGTACCACAGCACTGTATAATTTGATATTTTACAGAGATGTTCTACCTGATACTTACACTGTGGAAGATGGGAAAAATTACAGTCAAATGATGGAAATGACTAGTGCCCATAGGCGTAATAACGATCCAGCTGATCGAATAAGAAACATTGTAAAATACAAAAATGTACTGAAACCTTTGATTAATTCCATGAAAAGACCCAGAGCCAAAACATACACTGGAAGTGCATATATCAAAAATGATATGCTTGAATATAACGAGAAACCTATCGAATATGTTTATTGGGATGACGTTAACGAAATTGTGGATAGACTGAGACTTCTTGTTGCATCCTCGCATGCAGGTAACCATAATCATCACAATGAGATAATCTCTATAATAGAAGAATTGATAGAGGCAGGGGTAATTGAACAAAAACCAGGTGTAAGACAAATTCATCTCAGTTATAAAGATGGTTTCAATGGATAAGTTTGGCAGAGCCTCCTCTTCCATGTGGATATATGATACAAATGTATTTAATAATAATTTCAAACAAGTTCACGGACAAGGATTATTCCTAACGAGCGATGGAAGTTATGATATGGAAAATCGTAGATTGTGCAACGTAAAATCACCGAATGATGATGGAGATGTTGCAAATAAAGTATATGTTGATAAATTAACACACAAACTGAATCTGAAAACGGAAACCAGTCTTAAAGATACCTTCAATGTTAGGGTTGATAATTTGATCAAAGATATCAACAAGGATCTGGATGAACATAACTTAACGAATGACAAGGTTATTCTCAACATTGATAAACATCTGATGGACATTCAGAATAAATATAATGGAATGGGGATCTATATAAAATCAGAGTATAAAACAATCAGTGATAGTGTGAGGAAAAACAGAAATGAATTGAAAGAGATCAATAACACATTTAACAGTGTGAACATGCGTCTAAATGACATTACTAGTAAAGTGGAGGCGTTAGAACGACGGATGACATCTGTGGAACCTTCTAAGAAGAGACCCTCATCATCCACAACAACAAAGCAGGGCTCTGTGAAACGTATATCTCCAAATCCTGTGAATATACCCAAAAAATTAATTCTACACTAGATTTCCACATTGATAAGATGAGTAGAGAACAAGTTGTGCATGAGCTTCATAAGCCGAGTAGGAAGAATTTCAAACGACGCAGAACGATCATAAAAGGTTTGGATGATTTGTGGCAAATGGATCTGGCAGAAATGGGTAATTACGCTCGTGAAAATAGAGGATTCAAATACATTTTGATTATGATCGATTGTTTCTCGAAATTTCTATGGACACGCCCGCTGAAAACGAAATCAGCCGAAGAAGTTCGGAAAGCGGTCAGTTCTATATTGCTAGAAGGACATCGTAAGCCTAGGAATCTGCAAAGCGATCAGGGAAAAGAATTCTTCAATAAACACTTTAACGATCTAATGAAGAAACATAATATCAATCATTATAATACGTATAGTGTGAAAAAAGCAGCCATTGCTGAACGTGTCATTCGAACGTTAAAGGAATCGCTCTACAAACATTTCAGTCTCAGCGGGAAATACAAATGGCTTGATATACTTGAAGAAACCACAGAAAAATATAATAAACGTAAACATAGTACTATAAATATGGCTCCAATAAAAGTGACGAAACAGATTGAGAGCGAGATATTGAAGCGATCCTACTCACACATCAAGTTAGCTCTGCCTCACAAATACAACGTAGGAGATGTGGTACGAATAAGTAAGGCTAAACATATTTTTGAGAAGGGATTTACGCCCAATTGGAGTACGGAATTATTTAAAATCATCAAAGTAAAAATTACCAACCCGGTCACATATCTACTAGAAGATATGACCAACGCACCAATCAGCGGGTGTTTCTACGAGGAAGAATTACAGAAAACAAAACAACCCGATGTGTATTTAGTCGAAAAAATATTACGAAAGAGGAGGGGTCAACAGTATGTGAAATGGTTGGGTCTAGATAATAATCACAACAGTTGGATCAATAATTCGGATCTCGTTCAATGAATCCATCATTGATCATTTGGAGATTATTAGGAACAAACAAATAGCTGGAATATTATTGACTCGAGGGTGTGGTTATTATAATAGAACAAAAATTCCGTGAATATGAGGGTGAATCAAGAGTGAAGATTATAATATTTGAAACATATATTGTTAAGATTATACTTGAGTCTTTTGTATTGAGAAAATTTTGAAATTAATAAAAAATATTATTTTGAGATCTTTGATCTTTCTCCCTCCCCTCGTTAAATAACGGTGCAATCTTGAATTTTCATCAGTCTGTATGGAAGCGTACGTAGGAGAAGGTGTTCTCAATACGCTTATAAACAAGCTCCCGTTTGAACTTCATATTCCTGGTTATCAATTCTGTGGTCCCGGTACATAATTAGAAGAACGGTTGAGAAGAGGAGATTCAGGTATCAATCCACTCGATAAAGCTTGCCGCCAACACGATATTTCATATCTGCGAAACGCTAGTTTGGAAGGACGTCACGAGGCGGTTAAAATATTAGAGAACGCTGCTTGGCAACGTGTCAAATCTAAAGACACAAAATTTGGAGAAAGGATTGCCGCTTTCGGTGTAAATAAAATTATGAAGGCAAAGAGGAAATTGGGAATGGGTATGAGAAAGAAGGTTGGGTTCGGAAGTGCAATTGTCGATGGGGTGAGAAAAGTTATGAAGAATAAGTTTGACTCATCCAATCTGAAGAAAACATCCCAAACAGCGTTGAAAGTTGCACGAAAACAATTCAAAAAAGCGGGTGGTCGGAAAAATGTTCGGTTACCAAGAGTAATTCCTATTCCAAAGACTGGAGGATTTCTACCATTTTTAATACCTCTGTTTGCCGGCTTATCAGCTGCTGGAGCATTGGCGGGGGGTGGTGCAGGCATCGCTAAGGCCGTCAACGACAGCAAAGCAGCTCGGAAAACCTTGGAGGAAACGGAAAGACATAATAAAACAATGGAAGCTATAGCTTTGGGGAAACAAGGATCTGGTCTATATTTGAAAAAGTATCGCAAAGGTCTTGGTCTATATTTAAATAAACATCCAAAAAACTGTCAGTAAACCTACCCAGAAGACCTCTGACCGATCTCGATCTACGAAAACTAGCAAAAGCTCTGAAAATTCCCCATTTTAGAGGAGTATTTATGCGTGATGAACTACCATCCAACGGACCATGGAAAAACGAGCGTGGAATAGTTAATTTAGATAGCTCGGACAATGGAGGCACTCACTGGGTTGGGTTTAATAAAGTCGGTGATACAGTTTTATATTATGATAGTTTTGGCAATTTACGCCCCCCTCGCGAACTAGTGGATTATTTCAAAAAGTGTAAGATATTATTCAATCACGATAATTTTCAACAATATAACACTTATAATTGTGGTCAGTTATGTTTAGATTTCCTCTCTAACTCTTCAGTTGTGCTCGACTAACCCTGCATTTATTAGTATATAAATAGATTGTTGGTAAAGTTTGCATCAATCATGTCTCAGACGTTCACTATCACGGGTAAGAGCTCCCGCTTATCTGTAGATTTCCACCCACCTATAGAACTAGATCCTCATTCATATTATTCTATCGCACTTGTTGGCTTGCATACGTACAATAGCATTCCGAACATTGAAGAAGGTTTTAATAAATTTTATTATAAAAATGTGAAGGGTGAGGAAGAAGTAGTAACTATACCTACAGGGTCCTACGAGTTGACAGACATCGAGGATTTCATACAAAGTGCAGTTTGTGGGATAGGAGTGAAGCGAGAAGAACGTGACCGGAAATTATCAATAAAATCTAACAACAACACTCTACACACAGAGCTGAAGAGTGATTTTGAAGTGAATTTTATTCCTAAAGATAGTATAAGCCAACTGTTGGGATTCAGCAAAAAGAAATTGACATCTCGCGAACTACACGTATCTGATCGACCTATAAACATAATCAAAGTTCAAACAATACGTGTTGAGTGTAACTTAACCGCAGGAGCATATTATAACAATAAGATAGCTCATACGATATATGAGTTCTCACCTCTTGTACCACCTGGGTTTTCCATTGATATAGAGCCGAAGAATCTTATTTATCTACCGGTCATCAGCAAGAAGTCCTTCGATAACATCACGCTGAATATTTTAGATCAGAATTGGAAACCGGTAAATTTTCGTGGAGAAGAAATTATTATACGATTGGAATTGAAAAAGATCGTTAGGGATTATACCTCACAACAATAAATAATAATCCAATACTCACCACCACTCATTATATGAAAGGAATTCAACTGAGAAGGTTGCAGTAGCCATCACTTGAGAACATGGGTTTGGATTTCAGCAATAAAAGACATCTCCATAGTGGTCATCAGTCATTATCTACAACGAGCTCGAGGGAGAAGGTTGCTTCTGCATCACTATCATTGGAAAATATCAATTTTTTGAAGTCCCTTGGTTACAATGTCGGAAAAACTTCAAATATTCAACGAGCCAAACTTCAATGAAGACATCATCCGAGAAGAAACTCATACCTACTATCCCCACACAACATCTTTTGGCAACAGCGATGAAATTGAGATATTAATCAATCAACAAGATGTGTTGGTAGATTTGGCCTCGTCTGCTTTATTCATCGAGGCAGAATTCCAGCCAGAAGCAAGTGGTGATGGTGAATGTAAACTAACGAATAATTTCGGAGCGTTTCTCTTCGAATATATCAGTTATGAATTGAATGGAAAAGAGATAGACAAAGTACGTGATCCTGGTATTGTCAGCACCATCAGAGCTTATCTAACATATGCCAAACATGAATCTATACCTCTAGCTATTTCTGGATGGTCATTTAAGGATGTTTTGAGTTCAGTCTACAATAATAAAATCAATTTATGGATACCGTTGAATTTTCTACTAGGCCTATTCATTGACTATAACAAAGTTTTGAGTGGAAAACATAAGCTGCGCTTGATAAGGTCTCGAACCGATAACGATTGCTATACTAATAGCACAGGCACGAAAACGGCTAAAATAAATGTGAAGACGATAGCATTAAAAGTGCGACATGTGTTTCCAAGTGATCAAGTTAAATTTCAAATGTTGGGGAATTTGAGTGCTGAGAAGCCTATTTTGATTCCATTCCGTAGTTGGGATCTGCATGAAAATCCGTTGATGAAGGAGAGCACTCGCGACATTTGGGCTGTTAAAACTTCAATGAATTTGGAACGACCCAGATATGTGATTCTAGCTTTCCAAACTGATCGAAAAAATAATCCTGTTAAGCACAGTGCATATTTCGATAATATAAACTTGCTAAATGTTAAATTATACTTGAATTCAGAGTGTTATCCATATGAAGCAATGAAATTGAATTTCACCGACCAGCAATACGTGGAAGCATACCAGATGTACTATGATTTCCAGAAATCATTTTCAAATAAAATAATAAGCGAACCCATGTTAGATTATATAGCATTCAAGAATAGAGCAATTTTTGTGATTGACTGTTCAAAACAAAACGATGCTATAAAGTCATCAACAGTTGACGTCAAACTAGAGATGGAAAGTTTCCTGAATTTCCCCAAAAACACCAGGGCTTATTGCATCATCATTAACGATCGTATAATGGAGTATTCTCCGATTACAGGATCAGTTCGGAATTTGGTGTGAAGAACCAGGTGATGAATCATAATGTTATAATTTATGTTCTAAATGATGTACTATCAAAATGTATCTTTCCCAATAAATGTTATTATTATTATTATATTTGATATTTTATTTCTCAAACGGTAGGTGGTGATGTAAACATCCGACGATCATAGTTTGTAAACTATGGTAGTCGGTTGCTGGAAATGAAACAAATTGAAACAACTAGTGACGTTATCAGTCAGTTATCAACGTTTGCAATGATATCGAAACGGAGAGTTACCCCCACACCCTCACTATTCACGTTCACGTTCTCACGTATGTAAGAGAGAATCATTTCAGAAAATGTTCAGTTATAAAAATGAACTTAGCAGCGTGCGTTCGTGATTCAAATGTGGCTACATGGTCCACCAACAATTTTATTAAGTTAACAGTTAATGAAGTGTGTCTAAAATTTGGGATCGATATAAGAAACGATAAAAGAAACTATTTATTTTGGAATATTCAACTAAACCAACGCGTTCTGATGAATGAAGATCTATTGGATTGGTTAGGTTATCGCGGCAAAAAATATCATGCTAAAAAGGGTGTTATAACAAGATTGTTGAGGAAAAACCCGCATATACACCATTTAGTAATTTGTGATAAGACTGATGCACGAAAGAAATATTATGTTCTAGATGCTATTGATTTCGAATCATTATTGATGCAAATGCGAACTCCTAAAGTCATCGAGTTACGTGAACTGTTTTCGTTAATGAAATTTATTATGATGAAATATTGTGAGTACGAGAAATTCTATGAACAACAAGAACGTCAAAGAGCTGTGGAACGTGAATGTCTTGCGAAAGAACGATCTCAACGCTTATCTCAACAAATTCAAATGAATGTTATCACCTTACGGAATAACATTGCACCAAATATTGTTCCACCTCCTATAAATTTTGGAAAGAGACGAAATTTAGGTAATTACTTTGTTTTTTATAATAAAATTTATATAATATATATTATTTAGGATTATATCGAACATCGAATGATATGAGACCAGAATGGTACCTAATGCGTCGACAGGAGGATGGTTGGCGTGATGCCGACAGAAAATTACAAAATCGGGGAATGCGATTAATACGTAAATGGTCTAACATATCTCATGCTATCGATATTGGTAACGAAGTGAAACAGAATTTCCGCCGCGATTTGAAATGGTATGCAAGAGGAAATATTATTCATGCCGCAGAAGAAGAGGGGGGTGAACAATTGATTAGTGATATCAACATCGAGTCATTGATAGAATGTGTTATCAATCACAAAAATAAAGCTTATGAACTAGCAAATGATAATGTCAATATATTATTATAATTATCATTCCTTTTGTTTTATTAAAACACTTATATCTTCATACAATCATTTATTTACATGGTAAATAGCCTTCTTTACATATTTAACAAACATTTTCAACATTAGTACTGATAAAGAAGATAAAATTGCATACAAAATTGCGAAAATTTTAGAAATTTCTTCGTCTAGTGAGGATGATGTACGTGTGGATGGTGTTGATATTGTCTTTTGTATGACATGTGGTAAACATGATGATTGTTGGAGCAATTGCCATTCAGCCATATCTCCCTCACTCCGATCAAAGAATGAAAGTTTAAGTTTATAATGTATGGTGGTACGATTATCTTGAGGAATGTTGAATGCGAATACCTCTAATTGATTATCGTTGATTTTTCTAAAATTCATCGGAATCCATTCGGTACGGTTACACCCCCAACCACCATCGGTTGCAACATCCTTCAGACAAATATAAATGCGCTCAACGTGTTGGGGAACGTTCGCGTATAGAATACCATTCAGAATTGCGGTTAGAATCACGAAATTTGTTTTTAACATCCCCACTCCCATCATTATCTTCACTTTTTGCACTTGTAAATGTATTCAACAGTCTTATAACTTTTATTTTATGTTCGTAAAAATTCAAGTCTCTTCTTAGTTCATGAACTTTCTCCACAAATTTTCTAAGTATACGTGTGTATTCTTCAAAAGATATATGCATAATGACACATTTACAAACTTACTGGATATCTTTATCATAACCTCCAACTATTCACATTTACACATAGAGTATCATTATTATTACTCGCATTTCATTCCTCATCTGACCATCATAGTTCGTGAACGATGATGACGTCATCATCGTTCGTAAACTATGGTCGCCGGGTTGAATCAGTTACTGTCATTGGCTTGAAGCAGTGACGTCATCATCGTTCGTGAACTATGGTCGCCGGATTGAATCAGTTACTGTCATCGGTTCGAAGCAGTGACGTCATCATCGTTCGTAAACTATGGTCGCCGGATTGAAACAATGACAAAGCAGTCTTTGTCACGTGGTGGTGACACCTACACGAAGCAGCCTGTACCTTCGGTCCGCCATGACATCTGTCACGTGACACCTACACGAAGCAGCCTGTACCTTTAGCTCACCATGACAGCTGTCACGTGTTGGTGACACCTACACGAAGCAACCTGTACCTTTGGTTCACCATGACAGCTGTCATATGGTGGCGACATCTCCATGAAGCAGCCTGTACCCAAGGGTCGCCATGACAGCTGTCACGTGGTGGCGACATCTCCACGAAGCATTCTGTACCTTTAGCTCACCATGACAGCTGTCACGTGTTGGTGACACCTACACGAAGCAACCTGTACCTTTGGTTCACCATGACAGCTGTCATATGGTGGCGACATCTCCATGAAGCAGCCTGTACCCAAGGGTCGCCATGACAGCTGTCACGTGGTGGCGACATCTCCACGAAGCATTCTGTACCTTCGATGACAGCTGTCACGTGGTGGTGACATCTCCATGAAGCAGCCTGTACCTTTGGACCAAAGGTACAGATTGCTTCCTAGAGGTGGCGGAGCCCCCTCCACGAAGCAGTCTGTACCTTGGGTTCGCCATGACAGCTGTACCTTATGGTCGCCATGACAGCTGGACCTTATGGTAGCCATGACAGCTGTACCTCATGCTCGCCATGACAGCTGTACCTCATGCTCGCCATGACAGCTGGACCTTATGGTCGCCATGACAGCTGGACATTATGGTCACCATGACAGCTGTCACTTGTTGGTGACACCTACACGAAGCAACCTGTACCTCATGATTGCCATGACAGCTGGTTCTTATGGTCGCCATGACAGCTGGTCCTTATGGTCGCCATGACAGCTGGACCTTATGGTCGCCATGACAGTTGGTCCTTATGGTCGCCATGACAGCTGGTTCTTATGGACGCCATGACAGCTGGTTCTTATGGTCGCCATGACAGCTGGACCTTACGGCCGCCATGCTGCCATGTGTTAGTCACGTGACTCTGTACATGTGACACACTTTTTGAACACACCCTGTATACTCTTTACAAATAAAATAAAATCCTTATCACCTACATCCTTTCAAACTGATAAGGACGAGCTCATGCACCGGATGCACATCGACAGCTAGACCGGAAGTGGAGACCGGATATCCTGAGGCGAAAGTAGCGGAGTTCATCTACTATACTGTTATAGTACTGAGGACCTGTCAGCTACCAAGTAGCCATCATCAGTGTCAACAGTTTACAGAAATCCTATTTCGTCTAATTTAACGAGGAATCAACAAAATTGAAATATTTTGATAAATATCCATTGGGATAGGAAATAAAATGGAAAAAGGGCAGCAACTCCCTGTAGTTACGTTACTGGACCATTTTGTCAAATAATAAGTATCTTGAACCAAATTTGGTCAACATCACTGTAGCGGAAAGAGAGTTACAATGAAAAAACCAATTTTTTTAATTGAATTTAGAAGAGCTGTATCCCCTTTTGGGTAGTGTTTCCGAAGAAAATTATATCATGAGTCGACTTATTTTTCGACATCCTGTATATTACAATCATACATTCAATCAGGAGGTCTGAAAGCGAAAAATTGTGTTAACAAACGGAGGGCGGAAGAAGTTACGTAATCCGTAATCAGTGAATTTAAGTAATTCATCTTCACCAAATTATACTACGAACTGAATTTGATGGTTAGGACTAGCACTAAAGCGAAATGTAATCCCATTTGAACGTGGATTGATGCAGTTATTTCAATCAACGATTTGAAATGAATAAGAGGAAAATAAGACGGCAAGGTGAAAAGTTCCTGAAAAATTAAACAGATGGGGCCACAATCTAAAATCCCTTGTGACATTTGTGATGTACCATCTTTAATTAGAACGCATTGAAATTTTCGAAGTGATTTGTTTTCAGTTATGTTTTGACACCAATCGAAAGCAAGCAACCTTGAAGATTTTTGTACACATGGAAAAAAGAAAATTTCGATTTTTGCGTGGAAAAAACC
The DNA here is from genome assembly GCA_958510875.1 of Endomychus coccineus. Taxonomy (NCBI): domain Eukaryota; kingdom Metazoa; phylum Arthropoda; class Insecta; order Coleoptera; family Endomychidae; genus Endomychus; species Endomychus coccineus. The sequence goes on along the minus strand of OY294070.1, from coordinate 31,909,152 downwards.
AAAAAACATTCCGCAAACCAAAGCATTGCTTGTTAAACATTATGATGACTCCTCAGTCCTCACCATCGATTGGAACGTTTCACCACAAGTGGTTTACTGATTCTCGTTGTGGTAGTATGACCACGAAGGAACGTTCGGGTTGGTTCATTTGAGGTTACAACGCCAGAAATCGTCGATAAAATCCATGTTATGATATTGGACGATTGGCGGGTGAAGGGCACGAGATTGCTGCTGAGGCTATCGGCATCTCAACCGAACGGGTGGGTACGGAACATGTTGCATAAATTTTTGAATATGACAAAGCTATCTGCCAGATGGGTGCCGCATTTACTCTTTGTTGACAACAAGCGCGACCGTGTGCCAACTTCAAAGGAGTGTTTGGGATGTTCAAGCGCGATAAGGATGTTTTGCGCAGTTCCGTAACTGTGGACAAAACATGGATCCATCACAACACACCAGAGACCAAAGAACAGTCGAAACAGTGGACTTGACTTGTCCTGGCGAATCGAAGCCGAAAAAGGCCAAAGTGGGTTTATCGGCCAACAAAGTAATGGTGACATTTGTTGGGACGCACACGGTATCGTCCATATTAACTACTAGGCGAGGAAATAAAGGTCGAAATGTGCATTTTAGCATTTCTACAGAGGAAAATGCATCTCTTTGAATGCACTTTCAGGAGATAATATTAAAAATGTTGAAAACATGTCCAAATATAGCCAAAATTTCTCACTAGAGGGTTTTTGGGGTCGCTGATCACGATTCCGGTGCCAGATTTCAACTACAACGCACCCGGGGCTCAGTACATCTGGGTAATATCGTCGTCTCCAGGGAATTCGGAGAAATCTCTTTTGCAATGGACTGATACTTAGTGGGAAGGTTCTCTTGTGGTTGCCGGATGTGACCAAAACTTTCAATTGTCACCTGGTGCTCAGGATATCCTGATTATCTAGATCATCTTCATGGATTGATTTTTAATATGCTTTGAAACGCAACCAAATTCGTATCTCGGAGGTTTTTGGGGTCGCTGAACACGATTCCGGTGCCGGATTTGAACTATGACGCTCCTGGGGATCAGGACATCCTGGTACTATTGTCGTCTCCAGAGAATTCGTGAAATTTTCTTTTGGAATGGGATGAAATCTGCTAGGGAGGTTCTCTTTAGCATACGGGTAGTGACCAAGACTTTCAATAGTCACCTGGTGTCACCTGATCTCTATGGATTGATTTTTAATATGCTTTGAAACGCAACCAAATTCGTATCTCCGGGGTTTTTAGGATCGCTGAACTCGATTCTGGAGTCGAAATCAGAAATAATAAAAATAATAATGATAATAAAACCTACGTGATTTTAACATATACAATATTTTTAATAAATAATTCAAAAAGTTGAAGTTGAAGTTCGTGTTTTACGATATTGTTTGGTTTTTTTTCCTGTAAGCTTATCTGTTATAGATTGATTCTTAAAAAATCAAATCTAATTATTAAAATTTACAACATTTGAAATCAAAAATTTTTCACTATTAATTTTTTCGCACTTGAATAATTCAAGCAAGTTGATTACTGTGCAAAAGGTATTTATTGAATTCTTTGTTACCAACAACACATTGATTCCGACTCCAGAATCGTGTTCAGCGGCCCCAAAAACCTCCGAGATGCGAATTTGGTTGCGTTTCAAAGCATATTAAGAAACAATCCATGGAGATGACCTAGGTCATAAGGGTATCCTGACCACCAGGTGACTATTTTGAAAGTCTTGGGTCACGACCCGTATGCTCAAGAGAACCTCCCTAGCAGGGTTCTTCCCATTCCAAAAGATAATTTCACGAATTCCCTGGAGACGACAATAGTACCAGGATGTTCTGATCCCCAGGTGCGCCGTTATTCAAATCCAGCACAAGAAACGTGTTCAGCGACCTCAAAGATCTCCGAGATACGAATTTGGTTGCGTTTCAAAGCATATTAAAAAACAATCCATGGAGATGACCTAGGTCATCAGGGTATCCTGAGCACCAGGTGACTATTGGAAGTCTTGGTCCCTGGAGACGACGATATTATCCGGATGTACTGAGCCCCAAGTGCGTTGTAGATGAAATCTGGCACCAGAATCGTGATCAGCGACCCCAAAAACCCCCGGGTGAGAAATTTTGGCTATATTTGGACATGTTTTCAACATTTTTAATATTATATCCTGAAAGTGCATTCAAAGAGATGCATTTTCCTCTGTAGAAATGCTAAAATGCACATTAGAAAGAAAAAAATGGTAACTTTTTTCTAAATGACTTCCTGAATCGAATAAAATTTGATGGATTGCCGAAATCGTATTATTTGGAAGGGATCGAAAAACTAGAAAAACCTTGAACGAAGTGTATCGGACTATAGGGAGATTATGTTGAGAAATAAAATAAGTTTTGACCAAATAAATCATTTCTAGTTCCAAGTTTCAGCTATTTTTCACTTTGTCCTCGTAGTACCTCATTCTTAGAATTATTTCTCATGTTTTTGAATTTGAAATCGATAAAAATGCGTCTCCGGAAAAACTTCCATAATTTTAGAATAGAGTAAGGAAATTTCCACAATAAATTACCGTTCTAAAAATGATTCATCTGTTGCTCCAGGATACATGGCTTCCTCGTCCAGCAACCACAACAATCCTCTTCTATCCGCTTCGTGTAGATCGGCTTGCGACGTTCTGATAACGCTATTCTGAGCAGTTTTGTCCAACAAGTTCACCAAAGGTTGCGGATTAATCAAATTTTCGTTCTCGTTATCGTCTAATCTTAGTTCTATATTCTCTTGAAGATATCGATCCTTGGGGGCTAACAAGTTCGTATGATGGAAGAGCAACTGAAGACGTTCCTGAAGGTAATTATGACATAAATCCTCGAAAGATGCTCCGGTCTGTCGACCGCACGTCGCCGGATTTTGGAAACCTGGCGTGTCTACCAGAAGAACCGAAGCGACCGTGTGTGTAGGAGCCGAAATTGATCTGAAAATTTATGTAGTTAGTCGCGATTGCTTGCATTGTGTTAACCATAAATACCTGTTAAGCAAGGATACCACACAATTGAAAACTTCAGCATATAGACCAATGATGATTCCTTCGACAGCTTCCAGACCCACGGCTTCTCTGTCCAATCCTTTCTCAATAGGTGATGGTGTTCTGAATGGAGCCCTAGGGGTGTTGGGTGTTCCCATTCCACCGGAAGCTAAACCAAATATAACCCTTGAAAGTTCTTCTAAAGTGGTACCAAGGAGATGCGACGCTCTTTGGGCGGGTTGTGGATTGGCGAACTGGTATCGATTATTTGAGGCTGTAAATAATAATATTTATTCGCCAAAGATAGATACATATCTTATAACATTATAAAATTAAATATATATAAATTCTCAGGAAATAGGTCCTAACACATATGCTCACTATTTTCGTCTTTACGTACGTTTCGGTTTCACGACTATCACCAGAAGACGTATCATGATTCATACGGGAAAATAAAAACATCATAGTTTACTAAAGAGGTTTGGTCTCAACGATATCTTCACTTTAAGTCAGTTGCACCAACAAGTTAAAAAGTGTTATTAACAGACAGCCTTACAGATCGCGCTACTAAATTGCTCCCCCCCCCCAGAGGACCGTTCCAAAAATGTAAAAATTGTTCGTAATACACTGGAAATCAATGGCTGCCCTGAAAACCTTTTCCAACCCCATCGTTAAAGAAAGAATATAAACAGAATCTATAATTTTAACTGAAGAAATCAATTATTATAAGGGCAATTCTGAATGAAAGGAGGCGGCCAAGGGGGGGGGGGGGGGGGTGTAGTCTGCGGAACTTGCCGGGGCAATTTTTTTCCGTTTTTACATCGTACTTTTATCGTTTGCCGGCATGTAGAGATTAGAATACCCTTTAAAATGTTTCTTATCAGTTTTTTCACTTTTTTCGGGTGTTTTTCAACGAAAATGTCAAAAAACTGTTTTTGACCCCATAAATCGACATTTTATAATAAATAAACGTCCAAGAAGTCATTTCCGATCGGAAATTGGCCGCTGAATCCAAAAACCCTTACATAACGCATCATTTTCTATCCATTGACTTTTAAAAAAGATGTTTATCAGCGAAATCTGCATGTTTTTACCTGAGCTTTACAATAAAATAAGAATTCTTCTGACCAAATGGATTTTAGAGGTCGAAAAATCGAAAACACTGAAAAAAACGACAAAAAACCGATATTATTGTACAAAAATCTACCGTTAGGTCGCTGACAAGTCTTTTTTTGGGACATATGACCTCGGAATTGGATTCAGCTGGAAATTTTACGATAAGAAAACAGTTCCCAAACGTCATTCAAAAGTTTTTACACTCCAGTATACCATTAATTTTACGCCAAAAACCAGGTAAACGTAATTTACTTCCAGTTTTTGACCTTTTTCGATATCAAAGTTGCTGGATTTAGAATCGTAAGTAGGATATTTGAATTCCTTGGACAATTTTCGATCGAAAACATGCTATTACATTATTTTTTTAAATATTTTGGTGCTTTGGAAAAGCAGTTTGAAAATAAGCTGTTTCGTAGATGCAAATCTAGAAACTTCGTTTTTTTGTAATGTGTGAAGTTTGTTTCTTAAAACTTTAAATCGACTAAAATCGTGATAAAAATTACTGATTTTGATGTAAAATTTCCCAAGCATTCTGATTTTGACAATTTTTCAAACCCAATTAGGTGAAGCTCCAACTTAATCGAGAAAAATCAATCAGTTGCAACAAAATGTTCTCCAAAGATATTGGGCTTAGCGGCGGGGCGTCTGAAGATAGTTTCTCCGAGTTAGATCTGATTTTAGAAGAGTTCGAAATGTCTGCAATGCATGAAAAATCCCCATCAATGAATACTCATTGGAGGGGCTATGATATTCGATGTGGTTAGAGTCCTGCGCAAACCTTCACACCAACAATCTCTCTGAATCATCCTTTGCAAAATTGCGTCGAACAAACATAACAAAATCGCGCTCGCACGAACCTTCACACTAATAATCTCTCTGAAAATCATCGATATTCTGGAGATGAAATTTGGTGAATTCTTCACAAATTGATTTCGATCCTACACCCGTAGCATCTTTATTCCTAGTTTGACTTAAATAATGATTGACAATAGTGGAAAACGATAAAAATCAATCGTTTCGAATTATTCGAGTTTTTATTCAAATAGCATTTTTTTTAAATCTTCTTAATTCTATGACGTGTACCTTGTCGCTTTTCGGTGAATTGCTTACTGCGGTAAACTTCAAGTCCTCGGGCACCAGATTTTCTAAAGGTTTACACCTTTTTGAAGACTTCTGCTAGGGTCTTCACCACAAGGCTTGTCACTATGCTATCTATAGATAGCCTTGTCCCTAAGGAAGCTACAGTGAAGTAAAACCAGTCCCCATTGGGCAGAAAGCAGTATTAAAATTGTAGGCTTTAATTACAATTGATACCTGGTTAAAACTTAGCTCATTTGAAGATGGAGCAGAAATTATTCAATAAAACGGGAAATTTCAAATATTAACATATATAATAATTATAAATACACTTTCAGAATAATTTAGGGAATGCAATTGAACGGTATTATTTACAAACATTCACCCAGAGCCACAAAATTACTAAATTACACTAATTTATATTCGGTTTCGTTGTTTTGCCTCCTATTTCTTGCGCTTTGTTGAATTTTGTGGCTCTGGGTTATCATGTGGGATTGAAAAATCGTCAGAATCAGATTGCTTGGGAAATTTTACATCAAAATCAGTCAATTTTGATCACGATTTAAGTCGATTTGAAGTTTTAAGAAACAAACTTCAAGCATTACAAAAAAAATCTCTACATTTGCAGCTACGAAACAAACTGCTTTTCCAAAGCACCAAAATATTTTTGAAAATAATGTAATAGCATGTTTTTGATCGAAAATTGTCCAAAGAATCCAAATATCCTATTTACCATTCTAATTTCTGCAACTTTGAGATAGAAAAAGGTCAAAAACTGGAAGAAAATTACGTTTACCTGGTTTTTTGGCGTAAAGTTAATGGTATACTGGAGTGTAAAAACTGTTGGATGACGTTCGGGAACTGTTTTCTTATCGTAAAATGTCCCGCTTAATCCAACTCCGAGGTCACATGTCCCAAAAAAAGACTTGTCGGCGACCTGAAGGCAGATTTTTGTACAGTAATATCGGTTTTTTGTCGTTTTTTTGATTTTTCGACCTCTAAAATCCATTTGGTCAGAACAACTCTTATTTTATCGTAAAGATGAGGTACAAACACGAAGATTTCGCTGATAAACATCTTTTTTAGTGACTGCTCATACCGATATGACCGTAAAAAAAAGGAGTTTTGCCGAAAATCAGCCAATGGAGAGAAAATGATGCGTTATGTAAGGATTATGGAAGGAAACTGACACCATTTTCGGATTCAGCGGTCAATTTTCGATCGGAAATGACTTCTTGGACGTTTATTTCCTATAAGATGTCGATTTCTGGGGGTCAAAAACAGTTTTTTGGTATTTTTGTTGAAAAGCAACGCAAAAATTCGGAAAAATTCATAAAAAAATTTTTAAAGGGTATTTTAATCTCAAATGCCGGTAAACGAGTTCAAATACGAGGTAGAAGCGGAATAAAATTGCCCCAGCAAGATCCGCAGTCCCCCCCCCCCTGGCAATCTCATTTAATTTAGAATTGCCCATAAAAGATCCATCGTTGAGATGATTCACATAAAATGTGACTCCAAGTTTGTAAATCATAGATCATACATTCAATCAATAAGTCAAATGTATAGTAATTTAATTAATTAAAGCCATTGCAGATTCCTACATGCGTCTTTATAATGTTAAAAGTATATTTTAGGCAGAATGCTGAAATAGCAATATTTCTAGTTAGGTCTATTACCTCATACATCTTTAACATCTGTTTCGAAAGTGGATACTTGATAGGAAAATTTCCTCATGAAGATGAAGTCATGAAATTTCGTACTACTAACAACTTCATCATCAAATGTCATTTAATTTACGATTAAAATATCATCAATAAAAACGAATACGAAGAAATTAATTAACACACAAATGTAATATGATGAATAGTGAGTCTGGATACGCCTATCTTATCTCAGTGTGTAACCCACCTTTCGCTGCACCTGCACATCCAAGATGGAACATGGCGGCCAATACGGAATATATTAGCTTCTGTTCGTTTTCGCTGACTCCAAGCACGGTAAAGGCGGTACAAACTTTCATAAATTCCACCTGTGCCCGCTGTTTATCTTCGTGTTTTTGATAGGAAGTGAAAAATGGATTGGTTTCGTTTCCTGATATGCTGTCCAGAAATAGATCCTTCCGTAAAGTACCTTCCACGCCAGCGATCAACCTCTGCATTATATGGAAGGTCGATTCACCATCTATTCGTTTCGCAATCCTTGTTTTTTCCAGTAGTAAAACCTGTATAAGAAAATATGTATTAGATGTTTTGTGGAGGAAGGCGATTTGCTGCTTTCCCAACAACCCATGTATTTGTATATGAAGGACAGGTTTTGTATTCCTAGACATTAAGCACCAGGTAATAGGCCGAAACTTGGAGAAAACAAAAGACAATAACAGAGACAATATTCAAGGTACTATCTACAATATTGAATTAGGTCAGAAACTAAATAAAAACAAATTTTACATATATATCTAATAATTCGAAGAAAATCCAATCTTCTGTACAATACAATGTAAATATTAAATATAGGAATAATTCGGATTCCCTTTTCGAATTGTTTTTAAGTTTTGCCGACATTTTCTTTGAAACCCCTTGCGAAGTCGTCATCTCCGAATGTCTTGTAACGCTTCCACCCCTTCATGAGATAAGAAAGCCTGTAACGTGATACTGAGGTTCTAATTGATTGTATAATATTCATAAAGGCTTCCCCTCGTAATTATGGATAATTAAACTTAGAAAGAAACTATGACTGACATCTGTGTTTTAATGGCGAAAAATTTCAATATTATTAATAATTTTGAATATACAATTTGGGAAGATAACATAATCAGTTGTGGGATTATATTAATTATTCCTGCTGATTTAGTCATTTGTCCCTCAAACTTGTAGCCAAGGTATTGCTCGTATTGTCTATATTTAAGGGTTTATTAAACGATAAGACGTCTCCATCCTCTTTCCCATGTAGTGTTGTAGTGGGAAATTCCTGGCAGAGCACTTCCTTCAAGCTCATAGAAGTTTCCAGGACGGTAACATTTTTTTAGTTCGAGTAACCAAATTTTCATGATCAAGTGTTGATGATCTCTAACCAAAATTGTTTTCATCTACAAATTAACTTCTTAAATTTGAACCTTTGGTTCAAAAATTATTCTATCTTTATTAAATTAACAATTTCAATTTAATTAATCAACTATTGATCTTTGTTAATTTATAAAATGAGTAAACTTTACCAATCACTATCTCTGTTCGTGAATTTGAATATATTCATTCAGAATTAAGTAAATTTAAGTCCATAACAATCTTCAAACTTCTTCTCTGTGATAACCCAACTCACTCTTTGAACAAATTCAACGAATTTATAAAAAAAAATTTAGGTCCGCCTTTATACAGGTTGTTTCTTAAGTACAGTTCAAAAATGTAATTGAGTATTCTATGGCCAAAAATAAGGTTTACTTGTTAAATAAACTGGGGGTTTAGGGCAGCCATTGTCGAGCTACAGGTTGTCAAAAATAAAGAAAAAATTATTTAATTTTGATTTTAAACTGATTTGAGATAATTTAACAAAACTTGAACGAATTCAATAAATTTATTAAAAAATGTTAGAGGCACGCCTTTATACAGGATGTTTCTTAAGTACAGTTTAAAAATTTAAGAGAGTATTCAAGGCCAAAAATGAGGTTTACTTGTTAAATAACCCTGAAGTTTTAGGGCAGTCATTGTCGAGCTACAGGTTATCAAAGATAAAAAAACCGTATTCAATTTTTAATTTTAAACTGATTGAGATAATTTAACCGATCTTGGTGTACATATTTCATATGTCAGTGGGTATGGAACAACAAATTTCCAGCTTTAGAAACTTACCAGTGGCGGAGGTGTGGGTATCAATCATCATTATTTACCAAAAAAGAATATATCAACCTGTATAATATTTCAAAGCAAAGAGGTTGTCAAATCAGCTATTGTATTATCTTCATCATCGCCATCTTCATTTGTTCATGCTGCGACTACTAGTATCGTAAATTAGTAATTAGAATTGAGAAAATTGGATATTGTTCATCGATGCGTGAGTTTCGATTGAAATAAATTGTACTTATGAAGACAAAACGAGAATCGCGTCTACAATAATTTTTCAATCCATACTATAGCTGCATTATTCGGAAAGTGTTCTTGTTTCTGATTCGGTTTACGTCTTGAATGAAGTTAATTGAATAACTAAATTTAGTTATTTTAAATTTGTCATACAAAGGCATTCAATCGCTGGAGGAATTGTTTTTGTACGATACGTAATTCTGCAGTGTATTTTTTTTAATGAAATTTATCGAATTTTAGTGTTAATATAAATTATGTTTTGTCTGCATTTTGTTGTAATAATTAATTAACTCAGTTAGGGTTTATTATCTTAATACTATATAAATATCTACCGATTTATGAACATGCTTAACTATGCAAATAGTTTACAGCAATGGACTCTCTTGATTTGATTTGTATATATTATGAATTTTGTTAAAATCAGTTTGGATGATAAGGCAGAGAATGGAATAAAATATCAAAATGACTCACCTGTATGCTGGCCGAAGAAATGACTCCGCTTTGGTCGAAATCCAAACTGAAGATTTGAGTGAACCTCGAAGCGTTCGGATTAAGATTGGTTTTGCAATTGCCAAAACTCTCCAACACGGTCCAGAGTGCCGTCAATTTTTCCACGGTTACTACTTTATTCATGGCGCCCGCTGCTGTGACGAGATATTGTATAGAATGTCTGAAATTCGAAGTTTTCCCCGATCCCGAACGTCCAAGGAAGAGAAGACACTGATCTCTCCTAGTTGAAATCAATCCGTGGTAGGAGGACTGAGCTATTGAATAAATATGGGGTGGCATGTCTTCGCTTTTGCAACCTTTGAATAATGCTACTACCTGAAACGGAAGTTACTTATCAATAACAGCCATGGGTTTGAGTAATCCTGAATAATTAACAAGATATGATTATTACGCAAATTGTCTTTTGCAATGGAATGAATCTTGTTAGGTTAGGTTAAGGTAGGGCAGGTTAGGACAGGTTAGGATCGGTTAGGTAAAATATGATTATTATGCAAATTATCTTTTGCAACGGAATGAAACTTGTTAGGGAAGTTCTCTAGAAGTTTCCGGTCGTGACCATGAACCTCAATAGTCACCTGGTGGTCACAAGCAGCAACCTCAAAAGAACCTCCCTTACAAGTTTCATTCCATTGCAAAAGATAATTTAACTAATTCCCTGGAGACGACATTAGTGGATCCCCAGAACCCCAGGTGCGACGCAGTTTGAATCTGGCACCGGAATCGTTATCAGCGACCTCAAAATATCACGAGACGATTTTGGTTGCATTTCTGAGCATATTAAAACATAGTTCCTGGAGAAGATCTCGGTTATTAGAGTATTCTGACCATCAGGTGACTATTGAGGGTCATGGTCATGACCGGAAGCCTCATGATAACCTCCCTTGAAGTTGCACTCTGTTGCAGAAGATATGTAGATGAATTCCCTGGAGCCGACTTGGATACCAAGATGCCCTAGGCCCCAGGTGCGACGTAGCTCAAATCTGACACCGGGATCTTGATCAGCGATCCCAAAAACCACCGGGTAAGAAATGTTGGGCTCTTTCGATTATATCTGGGCATTATTTTCACATTGCGTTTCAGCTCCTGAAAGTGCATCCAAAGGAATGCATTTTTCTCTAAAGAAATGCAAAAATGCACGTCATTCAAAAACAAACTGGTAACATGACTTCCTGAATCGATTTAAAAAAAAAGCATCATAATCGGTTCAGCCGATTTTTAAAACTTTTTTGCTTTATTTCCTCGACTAGATAAACTTTCTTGAGAAATTGTGTGACCGGTACTTGAAATATGATTTTTCACCATACAAAGAACATACTGCATTTACTCAAGATGTTTCTAAAATCGTTAAAAAGTCTTAGAGCAAAAACTCCTGCACCATAGTATTTTTTTATCGAATTTTAAGCAACTTTGGAAAAATCAGTCTATCTGTCTGAAAGTATGTTATGAAATGCTTGTCTACACGATAACCCAAAAACGAAAGGTCCTATCGTATTCAAATTTTGACAATAAAGCTGTTCGATGACGAATCCAATTATTGTTATTCACGGAAAACGTGTAATAAACACACCGTTTTAAAAACTTTTTCAGAAAAAAGTTAATGTAAAACTAGTTCCGCACAATTTCAACAAAACCGTTCAACTTTAAGAGTTTATGAGAAACTGCGATGTGGTGTAGGTGCTAGGGCAGTTGTGTCCCACTCAGTAGGCTCGAGTTCGGTTCCCAGAAACGGAAAATTTATTTTTGTACATTTTCTTACACCATTATTAATTTAAATATTATTTATTTGCGTAAAGACAATGAAATAAACATTTTATTTCATCTTTACACAAATGCGAATAGTACCTTATGAGTCATTCCACGTCAGAACAACAACGCTCAATGGGTCAACATCTCCGATTTCGTTCAAATTTTAGGAATAGGTTCTCATTACCGAAAAAATAAGATTCTGAAAATTTCAGGTCGATAGGAAATAAAATTTTGGATATATCGGCCAATAGAAAAATTTAGCCAATTTTAACGTCAAAACATTCAAAATCAAATTTCTTCGTTGAAAATGAACTTTCAGAACCGAAAAATATTTGGAAAAGCCCAAATTGATAGGAAATTTTCCCAGGAATCCGATTAAATCAGAATATCTAGCGTATGTAGCTGACGCATGCGCAAAAAACTCGAAAAACTCAAAAATGTCACTTTTTCTTCAAAAATTCATAACTCAACTGCTGCCACTTCGATTGTCTCAAAATTTTCAGGGAAGGTAGCTGAAACCATGTACTTTCATGTAAAATCTGCGGATCCATGCTCTTGATATGAAAATTTTCGTCAAAAGACCGAAAATACGGAAATTTGATATTTTTTATTTTTATCGTTATATTTAAGTACTATGAGCATTGTAGAATTCAATCATAATTCAATAGGATTAAAAACATAGGTTATTAAAATTTGAAATTAATTTTATTTACATAATTCAATTTAGCAGAACGTGAAAAAATATTGAAATCCAAAAAAAGTTGCAGTCACAGGTCTATAGAATTGATGTTTTTAAACTTTTCTAAATAATTTTCATATTTTTTTATTCGGTTTAATTTCCCACAGGAAAATTTATTTAACAATGCTGTGTGATATTATGAATACATTTAAAAATTCAATATCAATTTTTGTGATAAGAAATAATCAAATGAACATTTTTTAAATTAACAATATCCTGAGAAACAGTTGTGGGAGTAGTAATACCCAACTCAAGTACAGTAAAATATAATCATCATATTGGTCGCATAATTTATTTTTTGAAAAACTATTCAAATTTACTTTTTGTTTGTCCGTATAATTTTATTTTAACATAATTCTACTGTGTCATTTGACAGTATGAAATTATAACCTATCTTTAGATTTCTATCGGAGTACACGTATTTATTTTTACCTATTTGGTCCATGATTGATATTTCAGCTTCAAGCATATCATCGTTCATTTTGATAATGAAACCAAGGTTCGATGGTTTGTCAACTATAAAACTAACATATGTATTGGATACTCAATCGTAAACTAACTGATTTTTGATTTGTTAAATAAAAACGTTTACGATTGGGTATCCAATACATATGTTAGTTTTATAGTTGACAAAACATGGAACCTTGGTTTCATTATCAAAACGAACGGTGATATGCTTGAAGCTGAAATATCAATCATGGACCAAATAGGTAAAAATAAATACGTGTACTCCGATAGAAATTTAAAGATTGGTTATAATTTCATAGTCAAATGTCACAGTGGTAACTGTGAAGAATTATGTTAAAATAAAATTATATGGACAAACAAAAAGTAAATTTGAACAGTTTTTCAAAAAATAAATTATGTGACCAATATGATGATTATATTTTACTGTACTTGAGTTGGGTATTACTACTCTCACAACTGTTTCTCACTTGTCTTAGGATATAGTTAATTTAAATAATGTTCATTTGATTATTTTTTATCACAAAAATTGATATTGAATTTTTAAATAAATTTTCCTGTGGGAAATTAAACCGAATAAAAAAATATGTAAAAATATAAAATATCAAATTTCCGTATTTTCGGTCTTTTGACGAAAATTTTCACATCAAGAGCATGGATCCGCAGATTTTACATGAAAGCACATGGTTTCAGCTACCTTCCCTGAAAATTTTGAGACAATCGAAGTGACAGCAGCTGAGCTATGATTTTTTAAAGAAAAAGTGACATTTTGAGTTTTTCGAGTTTTTTGCGCTTGCGTCAGCTAAATACGCTAGATATTCTGATTTAATTGGATTCCTGGGAAAATTTCCTATCAATTTGGTCTTTTCCAAATATTTTTGGTCCTAAAAGTTCATTTTTACCGAAGAAATTTGATTTTGAATTTTTTGACGTTAAAATTGGCCAACTTTTCTTATTGGACGATATATCCAAAATTTTATTTCCTATCGACCTAAAATTTTCAGGATCTTATTTTTTCGGTAATGAGAACCTATCCCCCAAAATTTGAACGAAATCGGAGATGTTGACCCATTGAGCGTTGCTGTTCTGACGTGGAATGACTCTTATACAATGTGAAACAATTATATAAAAATCACTAACCAAATCAAATGATTTGCGAAGAGTAACTTTGCTACGCACACTATTCATCTATTCTCCAAGCGGCAACACATTTCTTATGGACAGAAATTGTATCAAAGGTGTTGCCTAAAATGTTTTTTTGCTTATTCTTACATCTATAAACGTGTTATATTGCAAATTTAGAAAACAAATTATACCATTTATAACTTACTGAAGCATGATAAGGTGAAACTTTTTAATTTTAATAAACTATTTGAAGGTAACTTGGTTGCATTCCAACATCCTTTTATGTTCGGAAATTAACTTCCAGTAACAGTTCTCATAATTCTCTATAACCAGAAAAAATGGCAATAGTATATTTTATAGTAAACTAAGTTACGCTATGTACAATTTTATAATATTGGTTTTCAAATATAATAATAATATGAGTGGTCACGTCACAAATAAGGTTACACAAGAGCAGGTGCATTTTCAATATAAGTTGTACAATTCTTTGTTCGATGTATCAGCCAGTTTGATCAATATACCATTGTATTAAATCTGTAGACTATGCGCTGTTGTAAGAAATCTGATAAGCACTTACTTTTTCAGAATATATGGATAACGGTACCATTGGATTGATGACCAGAAGGGTGGAATTGCTGGCGTATGTATGCACTAAGTTAGTTGCTAGTCTTTGGCGTAAAGTGTGAAGTATGCTGGATTCATTAAGATGTCTAAGAGATACCAAATCTTCTGCTCTATCGAACTGAGGCGGATTTGCCGTTTCTACGTCATCTTCATCCACAGTCAAAATATCGCCAGTCTGCTCTAACCTCAATCTCAATTTCCCTGACTCGACATGTGCATTTACTTCTTTTCTGGCAATAGTAAATCCTCCTCTGTGCATGAGCCACACTTTTTCCGTTTCCAACCATTGTTTTTCTTTTTCTAAATGCTCCTCGGATTTTGCCTGCAACCAAATAGATTTATTAGTTTGAATAACTCTTAGTCTATTAACTCAATCAGAAAAATCAATATTTTGGGAATCATATTCATAGAATTCTGTAAATGTGAGAAATTGTACAAGCAAAACATTTTCGAAAAATTTCAAATAAACTATTAATCTCACATATAAAATAATAACAATATCGATGTATTACTGTAGTACAAATGAGAACACCATTATGAAGTTAATATGGCAAACTTTCAGGACAATCAATATTTAGACACAAATCGATAATAACAAAAGTAACAGCATAGAGTAATCTGCACGTTCAATTGTTAACTTTGAGATTGCTGTTAGAAGATCATTAGGAACTAAGTTATGAAAAAAATCTAATCGTTCCATTGAGTCCCCAAAGCACTATCCGGTTGACGGAGTATCTTGCGATACAATGGCTATCAACGCTGGTGTCCCGCAGGGGTCTGTCTTGGAACCAGCTTTGTTCATGCTACATATAAACGATCTGCTGAAAGTGACCATCTGTCCTGTCCACAGCTTTTCAGATGATGGTACACGTCATACCGCTTTCTCATCTAGAGCTCCATACCATCCAATGAAGCCAGAGGAGAGGGACAGAGACAGGTTGGCGCAATTAATGGAGATCTGGCTAAGATTTCAGAATGGGGATCTGCTTTTCTAGTAGAGTTAAATGCAGTCAAAATTTAAGCTTGCGTCTCCTCCAGGAAGGCGAATCCCACAATCCCTGATATGATGATGTCAGGTATACCTATTCCTTTGAAGTCTTCCATATCCATGTTCGGGATCACCACCAACAACACCCTCTCATGGGACGATAATATGAGGTCCACTGCGAAAAACGCTTCACAAAAACTTGGTTTTCTATTTCGTGCCAAGAGCTACTTTACATCCTAGCAGCTCCTGACAATCTACAAAGCACAGATTCGACCTGTCCTGGAGTTCACATGTTTGGAGTTTGGAGCTTCCTAAACATACGCTGAAGGTCTTGGATTCTATCCAGAAGAGAGCTATTCGTCTGATTGGTGATGTCACACTTAGGAGTTCATTGACCTCTCTAGAACATCGTAGAAAAGTAGAAGATCTCTCTCTCTCTCTCTCTCTCTCTCTCTTTTCTATAGATATTTCCATGGTCGGTGTTCATCAGTAATCTCATAGGCGGCTAGACGAGCTCAAGCTAGTCACCCTTCATTGTTTTGCTCGAGACCTGTCGAACTTCCTTCATACCAGACTTCACTCTTCTATCGAACAGCGAAGTTGTGGAACTATTCACCTAGTGAGGTCTTTCCTTATGCCTGTAACCTCCAAACCTTCAAAATAGGTTTCCCTCTCGTGTAATCGAAGAATAAAAAAAAATCCATCGACATG
This sequence comes from Endomychus coccineus, assembly GCA_958510875.1. Lineage (NCBI taxonomy): Eukaryota > Metazoa > Arthropoda > Insecta > Coleoptera > Endomychidae > Endomychus > Endomychus coccineus. Next base: position 31,892,944 of record OY294070.1, on the reverse strand, counting down.
TAGACCGTTAAGTTAATTAACAATTTTTGTAGACGATCTTAAAAAAAGTATTTGCCAGTTTTTCGAATCTAACCACTAATGCGAATTATCAAATCATCTACACTACATCTACACTATTTGTGGAATTGAAATAACGCCGTAGATCATGATCAAGGAGTACAACATGCAGGCCAATTATCGTCCTTCGTATTCCAGTTTATATCATAGAGAAAACATTCACTTGTATGAAGATTTTTGTAGAAAGTAACGAATGTCACTTTGAAATATGTTACAAACATTAGAGAATGGCAGGTCGATAAATAGACTCATGAAAACAACTGACACTAGATGATCCCAGACACATTAGAGAACCGCGAAACCGTTTTGAAAATAATTAGTTTTCACATTCTTGTCTGGTTTATTATATACGTTTACAGTCAAATAGTTTAACAAATGATTTAGTGAAGAGATTAATTAGAAGAATAATCCAGTGTTAAACGCTTAAAATTCTCAGTATACGCTTTCAATGTAAACATACTTAGATAACCATAATTATGAAGCACAGCTGAAGAAAGTGTAAACAAATTATAAGAGTTGAAAATACTATAAGTACTGTTAGTTCTGAGCAAACAGTCAATTAACTGACATATAAAGCACCAGGAAATACTTAAAATGAGTAGAAATGTATTTTCACTCACATTCTAAAAAAACAAAAGTGGACTAATAATAATTAAAGATAGTTTAACTTAAACGTATATACATAGAACAAAAGCAGATCCTTAGAGCATTTCTTCTTTACATAATGCACAGGCTGGGCAAATTTCAATGTTTATATAGAGTAAGTCGGTAACTATAGCAGATACAAAAAATGGAAGTCACATTCTCCATCTCCTTTTATGAGACAAACTCACTGGCGGGAACAAACATTTGCAATCGTCTTTTGTTTTCGAGTTATAAACAAAAGTTCGACTTTTCTACGTGAATATCGTGGCTGTTTGTAAAGTTCGGAGAAAATAACTTTTACTTGTATAATCAAGTAGCGTTGAGAAAATTTGAAAAAAGGTGTAATTTCCTTGTATATTTTCAAAGGGGAATCATAGTTGGCTATGGTTTAGTTGAAACGGTTTTGTTTTCCCTTTCTAACTATGTATCATACATCGAGTCGCTTGGGATGTTTAAGTAGCGAAAATAATATTTTACTATATCACTTTTTGCGTTTTTTCATATTTATTTCAAGTAGGCGGGTGATTATCCGATTGTCAGAGAATAGCATATTAATGATTTTGTTTCCGTCATAATAACAATTGAATCATTTAATCGTAAAAGTGAAGATTTTTTACGAAAATTACGAGAAATAACAGGACAATCGTGTTTTAACATAATCACATGTATCAAGAAAATCTTAATGGCCAACAATACTGCGAAATCTTGAAGAAAAAAATTATTGAGGAATTTATGGACAAGCTAGTCTCAATTGAGAAAAAAAAAACAGTTCTTCCAACAAGATGGACCACCTCATAATATTAGGACCGTTTCAGAATTATTGAATACCAATTTCGAAAATAAGTGAATGCGAAGTAACGAACCATTGAGGTGGCCACCATTATCATCTGACTTAACGCCACTGGATTTTTTCTCTTGAGGCTACATTAACGATAAATTATATAGGAAAACCAGTAACGACATAAATGAACTCGGACAAAATTTTATAGACTGTATGAATTCCATTTCAAATCTTCATGTTTAGTTTAGCTGCAATTTATATATCGAACATAAGGGACATCAGTTCGAACATTTACTTCAATTTGTATTTCTATTTTGTAGTTGTAATGTATTTTAAAATTAGATATGAATATCTGATTTTTTGGTCTTGCTCGTTGAAGGATCCACAATTAATAAGATTTTCTTTTAACCTCTTGAAAATGGCTTTATTAGGTTCTCTTCTTTCTGGATAGCGATTGGAATATATTTCAGATGCAACAGCACCCTCCCATGGGATGATCAAGTGAGGTCCATTGCCAAAACCGCTTCACAAAACTTAGTTTTCTATTCCGTGCAAAGAGCTACTTTACATCATTACAGCTCCCCAGAATCTACAAAACACAGATTCGACATGTCTAGAACATCGTAGAAAGGTCTCTCCCTTTTCTATAGATATTTCCATGGTCGATGTTCATTAGAAATCTCGTCTGTTGTTCCACTACGAGAGATTCTAGATAGACGGACTGAATAAGAAGTACATTTTACTCTGTAAGTAGCTTAGGGAATTCCAGGCCTGAAACAAACCCCAAAATATGTGTAATACCTTCTTTCATCTTAGATTTCATCATATACACCTGAAGAGCAAGTGCTATTGTTTTTGTTGCTTCATCCTACCAAATATCTCATTCCACTTATTGAGATATTGAGATTCACTGCAGCGTTCTGGTTATGCAAAAGGTTGGGGCCTCCGCCCAAACACCATAATGTGGATCCTTCGAAGCCATCCTAAACTGAGGTTGGTGGTGCCTCGGTGGTGTGGTGCAAAATAACAGAGCTTAGGGCGACCAAATTAGTTCTGGAGCATCTGTGAAAGCTCATCCTAGTTGCGGTCACGAGAGCTATGAAAAGCACCCCCATGGCTGCACTTAGAGCGCTAATGAAGGTGGAACCATTCCACCTGACTATAAAAGGTGCGGCAACAGAAGCTGCCCACAAACTTATAATAATAGGACTGTGGAAAGAAAAAGGTAACCAGACCTCACTATCAATCTGTGGTGAAACACATCCCATCTACACAATGAGAACGGATGGGATGACACCACGATACACCTTTGGTAAGAAGTATCGTATAAGCATACTCCCCAACCCCCTCCCCCGAAGAGATTGGTTAAACAATAACCAATGGTGACATCTGGTTCACTGATGCAGCCAGAAATCATGGGTAGTCGGGAGCAGGGATGTGACGGAAGCGCCTAGGTCATAGTATTACTTTGTCTCTGAACAAACACGCCACCATTCTTCATGCAGAAATACTGGCAATAACACACATCAGTTAATGCACAGACAGCAAGGTTGTTGCGCTGGATAGCATGAGAATAACATTGAAGCTGATGGTATTTTGGATCCCCGGTCACTCTGGAATAAGGGGAACGGAATAGCCGATGAGCTTGCATCACTGAGGGGTATAGAACCCCTAATAGTACCCAATTCAACGGTGGCCATCTTGGAGAGTAACATCAAAGAGACAATCTACTGCTGGGTTAGAACACAACACTCTGAACAGTCGAAAACAGTGAAGGGTTGCAGGAATTCGAAAGCAATGATTGGACCGCACATTAGGGAAGACTGGTCTCAACAAGTGAGGAACATGATTAAAACCGATGCCAAACTGCTGGCGCAGATACTGACAGAACACGGAACGGTTAAGTACCACCTAAACAGAATGAACCTTAGCGATTCGCCTTTGTGCAGGTGGTGGAAACGGAAAAACGAAACATCAATGCACATTCTGCGCAGATGCTTAACACTGATCCTCCGAAGACGCAGAGCACTCTCAGTAGAGATATGCGACACTGAGGCGATCCAGAAACTATATACAAAGATCTGCCCACCTCTGAAGCCATGTGAACACCCCAGTGACTTTTGGAACATATATCACGGAGTTGGTGTTATCCTCTTTAGGAATCGCTCACCCGGGGGACCATGGTCAACACTCTGGGTAGGGAACTTCTGGTTGATAGGTGAACACTCTTTGGTGGGAACCGCTCCACTAGGTGACATGGGGTGCAAAAGCTTCGCTCTGGGCATTTAGGGACCGCAACGACCCTCATTGATTAATAATAATAATAATAATTATAATAATATCTAGATATCTGGTAGAAAAAGGAAGTTTGATGTCAATAAATCCAACTGGATGAAATTCAAAAAATAATAATACAATTCGAATATAATGGCGAAGGAAACACGAAAACGGTACAATCAAATATTCTTACCGTTTCCTTTTTAGAAAGCATATCATTAAAATCCTTAAAACAAAGTTTCTTATTGAAACTATTGTAATAGCCACAAGATTTCTTTGCGTCTGCCATTTCATAAACATCTTCCCAAGTAACTGTTTTTATTTTTGACAACTTCCTCGAATTGGTTCTGAAACTTCTACGTTTCTCGTTACTCCTATTAGCGATGTTTCTGGAAGCTTCCTGTAAAGCGTTTTTGTTAGGTTTTTTGATCTTCGAATCATCACTTTCAGAGATTCTGCTGCCTCGTCTGAACGAACCGTTCGCACTCCTAATGAAACCATTTTCGCTCAAATCGTTATCGTGTTTGTCGTCTTTCGATTTGTTTTTCCTCAATTCTGCTGTCCAACAAACGTCATCTATATCGAAAATATCAAGATGGCGCATCTTGATGGTTTTCGCAACGGAAGCTTTTGTGACGTTATTGAAAAGTCGACTGCAAACGTCTTCGGTTTTCGCTTTGGCTTCATCGGTGACGTCGGAACTTTTAGCTTTCTCACCCAAGGAATCCAAAGAATCGCTCTCACTGAATCCTTCCGAACTCACACTAGCACTTTTCAATTTATCCTTTGTGTTCACTTTATTGTCTGATGCTTCCTTTTTGGTACACGAACTATTTTTTCCGTATCGCTTTGATGGTACTCTCTGCAAGGGTGATTCAGGCTCTTTCGGCAGCTTGGGGACGGGAGAATAATTACCGCTTCCGTGAGCTATACCTTTGCATGAGCTATGACTTTTTTGGTCCTTCGAGCCGAAGGAAAATATACTTTTGCCCCGAAGGGAATTCTCAAATGCACTTGATAGATGAAACATGTTTGTTATAGGTAACTGCACATGAGTGGTCCTGTTAATAATATAAAATTATTGATTTGTTTGGAATAATGAACCTTAGCGAAACTGTTATATTTATTGCTTTTATAACTATACATGGATTCAGGAAAGACATTTACAATTAGGTATAAGCTTTAGTCTTCATGTCTATGTAATTAAATTCCTTCAATCAATATGTAAGGGAAAAAAATGATTTCCCAGTGAATCAATGAATCTTAGTCATTCAATAAAACGTTGCTGATACATTAGAGATTACAGGAGGCAAATCTAAAACAACATTATCGGTTTCATTGTAATTTTTATTGTTATTCTATTCATTTCATAATAATTATTCTCGACCAAGGTATGATTTATACGTAAATTCTTGGGGAATAGGTCACATTAACACATACGTCAAATATATTTTCGTCTTTACGTATGTTTCGGTCTCACGACCATCATCAGGAGGCGTTTGGAAACTAATTCACGTCACTAAGGCGTGAGATTCCTTACACTAATTGTACTAAGCACTGAGTGTCTTTATCGCATCAATTTCAATTTAAAAAATGCCACTACAAAGAAATGTGTCTATAGTTGAAGACGTCGTATCTCAAGAAAGAGGCAAAACTATCTGACCAACTCTGATATGCTTAAAATTTGTATGACTACTATAGAAAAAACCGTTACTATACCGGTATTAGTGATTTATTGTATCCGCTTTTTACATAAATGCAATTTTAAACATCATAAAGGAATATGTAGAAATTTGGAAATGTTTAATTAATTGAATTTCTATAAATTTGACTCAATGATTGTACATTGATCTATGATTTACGGAATAAACTTCACGTTTTATGTGGATCATCTCCAGGATAGATCTTTTACAATAATTGGTTTCTTCAGCCAAAATATTAATATGTTTACAGTACCGGGATATCAAAAATTATCTTGGTCAAGGGTGGTTGTGGAATCTAAAACGTGTGTCTTACTTCACGTTTGAAATAATTATGTCACTGTCACACTGACATCATCAATAACCTACCAATATCATACCTATTTATTTCAGTCGTAAAACAATAATGAACCACAAATTATGAAATAATTATGTGACCTTTGAACCTTTTCAGAGGTCGTGATAGCCACAATCCAGGCCAAATTAAAATGGAGAAATGGGGACATTTCCAACAATTACTGTAATTTAGTTTTTCTTGTTACTAAAACCGTTATTTCATAATTTGTAGTTCATTATTGTTTTACAACTAAAATAAATAGGTATGAAATTTATAGGTTATTGATGATGGCAGTGTGACAGTGACATAATTATTTCAAACGTAAAGTAAGACACACGTTTTAGATTCCACAACCACCTTTGACCAAGATAATTTTTGATATCCCGGTAGAACTGATCGTTATAATAAAAACAATGTTTAGCTGGTATAAGGTAATAGAAAAAAGTTCTCAGACCTAACTATGAAAATTGCTATTTTAGGATTCTTCTTAAAACATACTTTTAACATTATAAAAACCCATGTAGGAATTTTCAAGGGTTTTAATTAATTCAATTACTATAAATTTGACTTAATGATTGAACGTTTGTTCTATGATTTACAGACTTAGATTCACGTTTCATATAAATCATCTCCAGGATAGATCTTTTATGATAATTAGTTTCTCTATTTAAAATACTAACATTTTTGTAATCGAATTGATGGTTATAAGTTATAATCAAAACAATATTTACCAAGAGCGATGGAATTTCTAGCACTACACTCATGACCATACATTCTTTTTTGTAAATATTGTTTAGAGATTCCTGTATAAGTACCATCTCAATCTTAACAATTTAATTGATGTACCGATTGGGTTTGTTGGTCTTTAAGTATTAAAGGTTCTAGATTAGAAGGAATGTGTAGAAATTTGTAAATGTTTAATCAATTAAATTTCTATAAATTTGACTCAATTATTGTTAATCAGTTCTATGATTTACAGAATTAGCTTCAGGTTTTATGTGAATCATCTCCAGGATAGATATTTCATATTAATTGGTTTCTTTAGCTAGAATATTAATATTTTTATAATAGAACTGATAATTAGAATCAAAAAAATGCCCACCAAGGTTTTTTTTAGTCGCTGATCACGATTTTGACGTCTGATTTACTTGAAATCAATTCTGGGGGTGGAAAATCAATCAATTTGGCTGACCCAAAAAATCCACTTGGTGGATTTAAAATCCAAACATAATATATATTGTCAAAATAATCTATAGCGATGCTAAAATGGCCAATTTGATCGATTTTCCAACCCCAGAATTGATTTCAAGTGAATCGACGTCAGAATCGGGATCAGCGATCAAAAAAAAACGGAGGGGGGGGCGGGTGGACCGGTGATGTTTTATGTGTTATGAATGATCCTGATAACCCCACGAATCGAAAATCCCACAAAAATTGTTCGATTCTGACCTACATGTCTTTTTTTATTATAGCTGAAATCTCGACTCATTGCCTGGACTATTAAGGGGTTTACATTAGAAGGAATATATAAAAATTTGCAAATGATCGATTAATTAAATTTCTATGAATTTAGCTTGATGATTGTACATTAGTTCTATGATTTACAGAATAAGCTTTACGTTTCATGTGAATCATCTCCAGGATGGATATTTTATATTAATTGGTTTCTTTAGCTAGAATATTAATATTTTTATAATAGAACTGATAATTAGAATCAAAAAAATGCCCACCAAGGTTTTTTTTAGTCGCTGATCACGATTTTGACGTCTGATTTACTTGAAATCAATTCTGGGGGTGGAAAATCGATCAATTTGGCTGACCCAAAAAATCCACTTGGTGGATTTAAAATCCAAACATAATATATATTGTCAAAATAATCTATAGCAATGCTAAAATGGCCAATTTGATCGATTTTCCAACCCCAGAATTGATTTCAAGTGAATCGACGTCAGAATCGGGATCAGCGATCAAAAAAAACGGGGGGTGGGGGGGGGGGGTGGACCGGTGATGTTTTATGTGTTATGAATGATCCTGATAACCCCACGAATCGAAAATCCCACAAAAATTGTTCGATTCTGACCTACATGTCTTTTTTTATTATAGCTGAAATCTCGACTCATTGCCTGGACTATTAAGGGGTTTACATTAGAAGGAATATATAAAAATTTGCAAATGATCGATTAATTAAATTTCTATGAATTTAGCTTGATGATTGTACATCAGTTCTATGATTTACAGAATAAGCTTTACGTTTCATGTGAATCATCTCCAGGATGGATATTTTATATTAATTGGTTTCTTTAGCTAAAATATTAATATTTTTATAATAGAACTGATGGTTAGAATCAAAAAATGTTTACCAAGGGCGGTGGATTTTCTAATTTTTTTTAGTACTATACATATGGCCATACATTATTTTCCGTAAATAATGTTTAGAGATTCCTGTTCAAGTCCCATCGCAATCTAAACAATTTAATTTATATACCGAGTGGGTTTGTTTGTCTTCAAGTATTAAAGATTTTACATAGCATATTTAACAGTTAGTAGGTTAGTTAGGGTAATGCGCAACATTTATATCATAATTTATTAAACATTTCTTAATTTTCTCTGAGATCTCCGGAAAGTTATAAAATTATCTTTAATACGGTTTGTATTATTGATGTATGATGTAATTAAACAGATTTTGTTTATTCTTTTTTAATGATGGCGTTAAAAAATGTTTTTGGGTAGCCATTCATTGTCGGTGTATTACGAATTTTTTTTTTATTTTGGGACGGTTTTTAAGATGTGACTGATTCCATTCAAAGTTGAATACATGTTTTTGGGCTGAAGCAGTCATCACGGCTACGTACTTAAAAAACTGTGTTCCAACAAAAGCATTTTCAAACTTCTTTTGTAAACCACGGGAAGTTTGGTCTCTGCACTATAGGTGAGTTGCACCAATAAATTATAAAAAAGTGTTCATAAACAGCCTTACACATTCTGTGCAGATACGTAACACCGATTCCCGAAGAGGTAGAGCACTCACAGTAGAGCTATGCGACACTGAGAAGATCCAGAAACTGGACACGATGTCGCTGATAAACCTCTCCAGGGCATTAACCACCAATCCGGACTTTCGGTCTTGGCTGGGTGTTGTATAGTTGGCCGTTCGTCTATCTCTGGATATGGGTTGTAAAAGGTCTCGGTCTAGGCAGAATGCAACCCCACCGGTTCCCCCTACATTAACAATACTAATAAAACCTTCCTGGATGATTTCATATAGTGAATCCAAAATTTCCTTTAGTTATTTAAGACTATATCATCCTTGGGAGCGAATTGCTTTGAGGGTTAATTTCTCTAAGACTACCACGGCTCCCCCCTCGTTGTGTTTACTTGGATGATGTTGTTTCCCATCTTTGTCTAAGCTCTCGAACAATTGTATTCTCATAGGTTTGGCAAATTGGTGTGTAGGATGTAACTTTTATTTATGGCGTTATCGATTTTATAGGAGTGCTATATGGGAAAAATACAGTGTTAATCGTCTTGCGGTCGTAAATAAGCACGTCTTCGGCAATATCATAAATTCGTAAAACTAAATTAACGCAGGTCGTTCGCTCGACGCATACACACACGCACACAAATTCGAAGGCCATTTTTCACAGTTTAATTCCAGTCGTCGAATTGGATTTAGTGTCAGAATATGAACCGTTACAAGTTTAAGTAACTTTCTTGCACAATTCAGGGCCTTGAAACATATGGCCATACGGAACGTGTGAAATACAGTGCAACTGTACGTGCATCTGTGGACAAATTCGAGTATAAATGGACGTGAGGTCCAAATATTCAAGAAATTAGGTACTTTCATCTGAAGGCCATATATGGAAGATCTCGTAGCGCCGGCGAATTTTAATGGATTCGTATAATTGTTTAGGATTCGTGGAAGACGTTGTGTGTGTTGGCGTATGTGCACCTGGAAAATTAACAATACTGACCACTTTTAACATTCACATGAGCCTTTTACCTAACTACTATTTATAGACGATTACTTTTACTATAGTCGTTCGTACAAAATTTATTCATCCTGGATTTTATGTTACGAGGAGAATTGAGATAATAATCTGTTCAGCCTTGAATGGAACAACTTTCATTTCAATTTTCTTAATTTATCATATAATTTTTCAAGATAAACTTGCACGGCCTTTTATTGGAAGAGCTGGTGATTATTATGATGTTAATGTTGACATTATCTTTACTAGTCGAATAATACATTATGAATAGATCCAAAAATTACACTTGAATAAGAAATATATTCACCATACAGGTATGCTCAAAATGAGTTATTAAGTTCAAAGAAACAAAAATATAATTCAACAGTGGAAGCCTTTACTTTGTGATAATGTATCATATAGATATCACTACATAGTATAAAACAAAGTCGCTTTCTCTATCCCTATATTCCTATGTATGCTTAAATCTTTAAAACTACGCAACGGATTTTGATGCGTTTTTTTTAATAGATAGAGTTATTGAAGAGGAAGGTTTATATGTATAATAACATCCATTAAATAGTGGAGAAATACTGTTATTTTTGAGGTTTCTAATGTGATGTCGTAAATAATTACATTTTTTCCGGTTACATTGCAAACGCAGGCTGAACCCTAAGAGATATATCAAAATAATGTACTAAGTATTGTACACATTGAAAAGGTCTACAGAAAACTCCGCGATGTTATATGTCTATCTCTTATGGTTATCCCACAATACCATTTTTTTGTCATTTACTTTTTACGACAAATAATGGCTAATTTTCGAAGCGATTTTAACCAATACAGCATTAATCCTTATCCAATTAAATACCTTAAATACATTGTTGATTTAATATAGATCTATATGGTTCTTTACGGCATATGATTTAAATGAATATTTTCGAAGATATTACAGATTTAAAAATTGCGGGACGTAGCGTTTGCGGCGGTAGCGGCCGGCCGGGCGGGAGCGTGCCTATAAATAGAGCGTCGGAGGCCGCGGTTCTCCCTATAGCACTTAGAATTTATCAGCATTGCACCCGTGTGAAGCCGGGGCGGGTCGCTAGTAATAGAATAAAACACTTTACTCTGTTTTTTATCACACATATTGAGAAAAAAATCGAGACTATAGTTGCATCATTAGCGTGTCATCTTCAAAGTACAGTCGCTAGAGGAACGAAATCCAGCGTTAAATTAAGGTGTGGATTCAGTATTTTTTTATTTGTTGTTGTTTCATTTGAATGTATTTGTATGCATGTATTTTGACGCGCTGAAAACGGGAAAAATAAGGAAAAATTCCTACGAGTTAGCGTCAAAAGTTATGGCCACACTTTGGCGCGGAAAAAGACGATATTGATGTTTTTTGCGTTTAAAATGAAAACGGTGGCTCAGATAGAAAAACTATGTGAAGAGAAAGATTGTAAAAAAAAAAGAAAACGCGTCGTTTGAGCCGAAGTAAGAGTCATTTTGAGGTTATGGTCTCGAGATATAAGCGAATTGTGTTTTTTTGGGTCAATGCAAAATCTTTTTTTGCAAATCGAATATTGATCAACAATATATTCTGTTTAGATGGAAAAATGGTACTTTTTATACACTTTCTACCTAGTTTTTTTTATCTATTATCTTCCATTTTGGCGCCACAATCGGCCATTTTCTAAAATACATAAGACTGAGATTGCAAGCAGAAAAATGGACTTATCGACATAAAACAAAATGCATTTTGTACATTTCAATGAATATGATCTAGAACATCCCTCAATTCAGGTTTTGGGTCATATAAAAAAATGTGGGACAGCTTTGAAAATTTGAGACTTCGGAAAATGTGGAAATTTTTGCAGTGAGAAATTTTCCTAGACTCTATCAGACAATTTTACGACGCGTATTTTGCGTCGAAGGAAACTTTTCTAGGTTGAGTAGAAGCCGAGATATCGTTATAAATGTGTTTGGGCCTATCGAAAAATGTTGGAGACCGTTGGAAAGTAGACATACTTTATAAACTAAATCCAAAAGTGCGACCTCGTAGGTATCACCATCTTGAATTTGGAGCGCAGCGCGTTGACATAAAAAAAATCATGTGTAAAATAGTGCAGAAGCTTATATTTGTATGCCGCTTATCAGCCGGTATAGTATATTTCGACTAGTAGATTCAAATATGAAAATTTTTTTAGATTCAAACAACTTAATTAGAATCAATATAACTAAAAAAGTATCATAACAAGTTTATATTATCATTATTACACATTTTTCATAAGTAATTTAAATTATTTTTCTTAACAAAAATTATATTTAACTGATGTAAACGTATTTTCATGTGGACACTCAAAATTTCGTGTGCTTGTTTTATGATTTGTTTTCTTTCTGTTCACCTGTGAATGAAAGGTGCTATAATAGTTTATATACGGATGCTATTATAAAAGCTGCTCTCACCGTTTACCTAAAATAAAATAAAATAATTTTATAAAAATTGTTATTACTAGGTCAAAATTTGTGCATCAAATAAATATCTGTATAAGTAATATCATCAAACGAAATTTTGAGTGGCCACATGAAAATACGTTTACATTAGTTGAATATGATTTTTGAACTTTTGTTAACGAAATTTTAATGTGTTTGTACTCTTGGAAAATTTGTTAATAGATAATATGGATCTCTTGTAATTACCTGATCTTATTTTATTCATATTTTCATACATTAGTATCGTTTGAAGATGACACGCTAGTGTCGAAACTATAGTCATGATTTGATTCTATAATATATGTGATAAAAATCAAAGTAAAAGTGCTCTATTTTATTATATCAATAGGATGAATTATCACAAAGTAACGGCTTCCAGCGTTGAATATTTGAATAATATTCCTTGAAAACATTATGAATAACACCAACGTTTCATTCGATAAATGATCATAACAATCCCTCTCTTAACTGGTAATAACACAACATTACACACTGCTTTACAATAAATCTACAAGTTTATTTGTTTACGTGTGCCATTTCTTCTCTCGCCCATTAGGGTCAGGAGTAATTAAAAGCGACAGGCGACCTTTACATCACAAACGCCCTAGAAAATGCCTTGTGACATATCTGTCACACCTTTTTCCAGCAGCACCAGAACGCATACTTTTAGTAACGTTTGTTGCAACGACAATATTGAATAAACAATAGCATTACTTATTTATTTATGGACTTGCGAGAAGTACACCGTGGGCGTCTGGCATTAGGGACACGCCGCGTAATCTTATTATTATTACTTGGTTGGTGTTTGTTTACATTTTACGCGCATCTGGACATCGTGCTCCGTTCTGTATAGAGCGAATTAACCCAAAAACGCTAGGTTTCTAAACGTATATGGTACTGTTTATTCAGCTTGAATTAGTCAAAGTGAAAATATGTAAAATAGAAAAATTACTTCTCATTGTACTTTTGAAAAATCGAAAGTGCAGTCCCTTATAAAGACACAATAAATGGAGAAACTCCACCTACATACAATAGAAAATGCATTAGGATTGACCTGTTGTGCACTGGTCTTCGGATTTTTCTTTTAATCGATGGACTAGTTGAATTGATTTCTCCGTTACTGTGTGACATTCTAGTTCTATGTTAAAATCACTTCTTTTATTAAACGTCATATGGTTTGTCGCTTACTATCAAGTTTTCTCTCAAATAGATCAATTCATGTGGTAGTTGACGGAGTGTCGGAGGATTCTATGGCTATGGACGCTGGTGTTCCACAGCGATCTGTCTTGACACCAACTTTGTTTCTGCTCTTTATCAACGATCTGTTGGGAGTGATCACCTGTCCCGTCCGTAGCTTTATACCGCTTTCTCATCTAGAGCCCCTATACCATTCAATGAAGCCAGAGGAATGAGACAGAGACATGTTGGGGCAATTAATGGAGATCTGGCAAACGATCGCGAGGCACAGACGCATCGACCCACTGGCCCAGACCAGCCAGCCGATACAACGCACCCGTGGCCATTGTTTTGATATGGAGCTGTAGAGGACGATCTCCACCAGAATTTCTAGAGCCCTGGTGGGGGCAAATCTCATAGCTCCCGTTATCCCCACGCAGGCAAGTCGTTGGGCCAAGTCCAACGCTAGACGGGACAGAGCCGTTTCCGTCGCCGGCCACCACACAACGGCTGCGTAGATTATGATTGGGCGGGTCATGGCCGTGTAGATCCAGTACAGAACCTGTGACCGTAGACCCATGTGTTCCCGAAGGCTCTCTTGCAACAGCCTTCTTCACCCGGGTTTCCAGTTGCATTTTACAGCTCAGTTTAGCATGGAGGATATTTCCAAGGTACTTCACTGAGCCGTCCATGTCCTAACAGACGAATGTCTGATTTCCTCATAAAAAGAACCACTTCGGTTTTTTCAGGATTCACCCTGAGTCCCTCGACCTGGCACCAGAGAGCCTGGGTGGCAAGTGCTGGATGCAGCTCGCACCAGGTAGCCTCGTGTCTGCCGAGGGTCACAGCTGCCAAGTCGTCTGCATAGGCTTGGACGTAATACCCAGCCTCATTCAGCTCGACTAACAAGCTTTCCACCACCAGGCACCAAATGAGCGGAGACAGAACCTCCCTGAGGGCACCCTCGGGTAACTTGTGTACATGCAACGCTGCCATTATGGTGCGCCGTTATCAGTCTCTGCGAGAGCATGGTCTTGATCCACCTAACCAAGGTATGATCGATTCCGTGTCTCCCCGCAGCATGACACATGGGCACGAAGGAGGTATTGTCGAACGTCCCCTTCGATATCCAGGAAAACGCCTATGGCGCACTGTCCGAGACTAATAGATCTTTCGATCTGGGTAACCAGATGAAGAAGGGCCGTCTCGGTTGATTTGCCGGGAAGTACCTAACCTACATAGTGTTTAGATAAGATAGTGTTTAGATAAGATGTGGACAATTTACTCTCAGCTTTTTCTGTACTTTTTGAGTTTCAACAAATATATGAACTGTCAAGTCAAATCAGGAATTGTACAATTTATATCGGCAACTCTGTAATGTGTTGCCAACTGCAAAAATTAAATATATCTGGTTTTATAATGAAGATTCTTGACCCAGGTATAAATTATATATAAAAATTCTCGGGAAATAGGTCACATTAACACTTATGTTTCATATTTTAATCTTTACGTACGTTTCGGTCTCACGACCATCATCAAATGATCAGACTTATTACTTCAATAACCTGATTACTTTGAACTAATTGTATTAACACAAAACGTTCTTACCGCACGAACTTCGTTTAAAATGCCAACGTCGCCGAAACGAACAGAAACATGAAATTGAAAATATAACACAGCAATGTTATAGTATAATATCAAGAATCCACTATTCAGTAAAACTATCAAAAAATACGAACACATTTCATAACTGTCTACGAGCGACTAACAAACGAGACAAGTTCAAGTATTTATCTTCGAACCAGATGTCACGATTGATTAGGTAATAAAAAAAGGTCTGGCCTCTGAGATATACTTTTGACAATTCTACCTAAAATAAACTTTTAACATTATAAGGACGCAAGAACGAATTTGCAAGAATATTAATTAATTAGGTTAGTATAAATATGACTTAGTGTTTGAACGTCAGTCCTATGATTCACAGATTTAGAGTCACGTTTTATGTGAATCATCTCCAGAATAGATCTTTTATAATAATTGGTTTCCTTGGTTAAAATATTAACATTTTTGTAATCGAATAGATGGTTATAATCAAAGCAATGTTTAGCAAGGGCGGTGGAATTTTCAAAGTTTTTGTTTCTTGTGCTATACTTATGGCCATGCATTCTTTTTTGTAAATATTGTTTAGAGATTCCAGTAGAAGTCCCATCACAATCTAAACAATTTAATTTATATACTGTGTGGGTTTGTTTATCTTTAGGTATTAAAGGTTTTAGATTTGAGAAATATTTCCCAACACAGTTAGTAGGCTTATGCGCAACATTTATATCGTACTTTTTCAAACATTTCTTAATTTTCACTGGGGTCTCCGGAATGTATGGTAAAGTTATATAATTGTCTGTATTACCTTTCATGTATTTTTTGCGAAAAAAGGGGAAAAAGTAAAAAGTGAGATATATATATATATATATATATATATATATATATATATATATATATATATATATATATATATTTCTTTTGTTGATATTCTTGAACCATTTGTAATATTTGTATGTTTTCTTGGTATATTGGTTCGTATATATACTGATAATGAAATGAAAATTCTGTTTTGACGTTTCGACAATGTTTATTGCCTTTATCAAAATTGTTAATTGAATTAGTGTTTCCATGTAATTTAGAAAAGAATAGATGATTTCGATTAATGAAATGCGTCTGCAGCCGACTTGTGTTTTAAGATCCAATTAAAACTGCAGAAAACATTGGATCGGTTGTGTGTGAAAGGGTAATGTATGGCTAACTACAATTTGAAATAGATTGAATTTGATTAAATACAAGACATTCCAATATTGTATAATTATAAATATCTATGAATTATTGTATGAATTAGTTATTCCATGATAAGCATTTCAGATCTATCATAACTATTCAAGTTTAAGATAATTCTATGGAATTTAACCTCAAAATTGTTACTCTATAGTGTCATAGTTAAATAATACTTCATCTTTTTTAGGTTGAACTGAGAACTATATCTATTACAAAAACAAAAGAAACTTTAATAAGAAATGGTTATCCCATTGATTTAGTAAATTCGATAACTAAAGACAAAATTCATAAATTTTATAACTCATTTGGTGAAATCAATACCAATAATGAGAAAACTAATGATAGGCATTACATATCACTACCATATATTGGTGGACTTTCAGAGAAAGTTTGTAATATAGTGAAACCTTATGACCTACATATATGTCATAAGAGTTATTTAAATCAGAAAAGTCTCTTTACAAAATTAAAAAGCAGCGTACCTTTCAAAAAAATAACCCATACTGTTTATTCCATTCCTTGCAAAGATTGCGAAAAGGTATATATTGGCCAATCTTCACAATACCTCGAAAAAAGATTAAATGGCCACAAATATACCAAAAATTCATCAACTGCGCTCAATAAACATGTGAAAGACACTAACCATACTTTCGACTACAACAATACGAAAATTTTAAATATTGAAACAAACGTTTGATATTAGATTCAATTCAAATTAAAAAGAACAATTGTGTAAATGACAAAATAGATTCCAATCTTTCGAAACTGTACAATAATCTAATTCAAACTTAACAAAATTTTATTAATTTGAAGTGCCACTTTCCATTTGTCTATTTAAAATTCAACCTAAAAAAGATGAAGTATTATTTAACTATGACACTATAGAGTAACAATTTTGAGGTTAAATTCCATAGAATTATCTTAAACTTGAATAGTTATGATAGATCTGAAATGCTTATCATAGAATAACTAATTCATACAATAATTCATAGATATTTATAATTATACAATATTGGAATGTCTTGTATTTAATCAAATTCAATCTATTTCAAATTGTAGTTAGCCATACATTACCCTTTCACACACAACCGATCCAATGTTTTCTGCAGTTTTAATTGGATCTTAAAACACAAGTCGGCTGCAGACGCATTTCATTAATCGAAATCATCTATTCTTTTCTAAATTACATGGAAACCAGTATATATACGAACCAATATACCAAGAAAACATACAAATATATATATATATATATATATATATATATATATATATATATATATATATATATATATATATATATATATATATATATATATATATATATATATATATATATATATATATATATATATATATATATATACAGATCACCCATTTATTTTACGTGGATGATTTGAAACTTTATGCCTCTGGGGAGAAGAACCTCCATCAATCTCTCAATGTGGTTCAGGAATATACACGAGCCGTAGGCATGGAGTTGGGATTGGACAAATGCGCAATGTTTCATTTGAGGAGAGGACGATCTCCGGAAGTGTACGAGAATATGCAGCTTGCCGACGGAAGCATCTTTAAACACCTCGATGCTGGAGAGACCTATCGATACCTGGGAATTGAACAGCGTCCTAATTATGACGCTTCCCAGGTAAAGGTGGCTCTCCGCGGCAAATACAGAAACCTTGTTCGAAAGATTTGGTCTTCCGAACTTTCGAGTGGGAACAAGGTGTCTGCAACAAATATGCTTGCCGTTCCAGTCCTGCTCCACTCTTTTGGAGTGGTGAAATGGACGGTCGATGAGCTGCATAGACTCGATAAAGACACCCGGAAAATGATGCATATCCATCACAGTTTGCATCCTAGATCGTCCGTTTCCCGTATTTATCTCCCACGTCATCGGGGAGGTAGGGGACTCCTCAGTCTGGAGGGTCTGCATCGAAGTGTGGTTCTGAGTATAGCTTGTAAAGTTCTTAGGAGCTCGGACCCCCTCCTGTGCCTTGTTAAAAGTCACGAATTGGCCGGAGTGGGGGCATTTATCGTTAAGGCAGCACAAAAAGCTGCGGAAGAACTTGGTCTCGAATTTCAGATCAGTCGAGAAGGCCGACTAGAGGGCAACCTCGAGCTCCTACCTTCTCGCCTGAAAGCCCAGATAAATGCCGCGGAGCAAGATCTTACGCTCAGGCGGCATGTTGACAAGCCGATACACGGTGTTTTCTATCGAAACATCGAAACGCTCGGCTTGTCAACTAGGCTGACCTTCGGCTACCTAAGGTCAGCCGGGCTTACATCCGAGACTGAGGGATTTACCGCAGCTTGCCAAGATGGCGTAATTAACACCTTGGTCTATCGCCGCAATGTGATGGGTGTGCAGGTCCCTGATGTCAGCTGCAGGGCCTGTCGAAAGGTGCCTGAGACGCTTTTCCACCTTCTGTCGGCATGTCCGGCAAAAGCGGCCTCGGCGTACACCCATCGCCATAATGCGGCCCTACGGGTGCTGTATTACCATCTAAGGCACTCGTACGGAATAGACCAAGAGCCGGTGCTGCCTTACATGCCAGGAGATATTGAGTCCGTTGTCGGAAACGAAAAATGCCAGATCTTCTGGAATTATCCGTTTCCGACCGTCAGGTCCATACAAGCAAATAGGCCTGACGTTGTCCTCCTCGATAAACTAATCAAGACTATGTATGTCATCGAATTCTCCGCTCCGGCAGAGAAGAACATAGTCTTGAAAGAGGAGGAAAAATGGACAAAATATCAAGATCTCCTGTTCGAGCTCCGCACGCTATACCCAGGCCACAAGGTCGTATTAGTGGTTCTGATCATCGGTGTTTTGGGCGGAATTCGGTCTTCGCTGCGTTCAAACTTGAAGATCATTCCGGCCTGTAGGAACTCGGCGCAGATCTTGATAGACCGGATGCAAAAGGCAGTCATTCTGGGTTCAATTAGAATACTTAGGGCACACGATTTAGGAACCTGAAGCTACTTACCGACCGGTGGGGAGGAGTAGCTTCGGTTAACCGCCTTTTAGGTTTTTCTGGCGCGACTGCTGCGATGTCGTCGGAGCTCGCAGCAGCCCCGACCAGGTTTGAATGTAAAAAAAAAAAAAGTATATATATATATATATATGTTTCTTCTTATGTTCTCGCGGACGTAATGTGTAGAACTGGATTCTCGGGTATTGATCCGCGTTGTGTGGTTTCGCTCGCCTAGATTTAGATCTATATAGATATCGTTTAGATATATATATATATATATATGTAGAACTGGATTCTCGGGTATTGATCCGCGTTGTGTGGTTTCGGTCCTCAGAAGGACCAATTTCACGACGTTTCGGCAAAGTCGCATTTGCCATCTTCAGGTGATTCGACCGTAGAGTCAGTCGAACTAGTCAGTTCGCCTAGATTTTCCAGACTCTACGGTCGAATCACCTGAAGATGGCAAATGCGACTTTGCCGAAACGTCGTGAAATTGGTCCTTCTGAGGACCGAAACCACACAACGCGGATCAATACCCGAGAATCCAGTTCTACACATTACGTCCGCGAGAACCTAAGAAGAAACATATATATATATATATATATATATATATATATATATATATATATATATATATATTTGTTATTTCAAATCTATATATATATATATATATATATATATATATATATATATATATACATCTGTAGTTCAGGAATAACCCTTTTTTAAGGGTGCGTGTTATGACAGATTAATATCTTATGTAATTAGCTACAATTGGGTATAACTCACAAGACATTTTCCGATACAATTTTCCCATGAAATGTCGGAAAATTGTTCAAAAAAAATCTTTATATACACGATTTGGCGCAATGTAGCGGGAACATTTCGTACTGAAGGAAAATTTGAAACCACCATATCGAACAAAAAAATTTCCGCTCTACATTTTTCTACTTTTGTCGTTTTCTCTAAAATATATATTTTCAGAGAAAATGCGAAAAAATACATAAACACGTGAATTTTGATATATATACATGGGCAATTCTAAATCAAAGGAGACGGCCAAGGGGGTGTGCGGATCTTGGCGGGGCAAATTTTTTTCCGTATTTGAACTCGTTTAACTGTTTTTGACTCCAGAAATCGACATTTTATAGTAAATAAACGTCCAAGAAGTCATCTCCGATCGAAAATTGGCCGCTGAATCCAAAAATGGTGTCAGTATCCTTCCATAATCCATCAATTTCTATAAATTGGGTGATTTTCGGCTCTGGGTCATCATGTGGGATTGAAAAATTGTCAGAATCAGAATGCTTGGGAAATTTTACATCAAAATCAGTCATTTTGATCACGATTTTAGTCGATTTAAAGTTTTAAGAAACAAACTTCAAACATTACAAAAAAACGAAGTCTCTAGATTTGCAGCTACGAAAAAGCTTTTTTTTAAACTGCTTTTCCAAAGCACCATGATATTTAAAAAAATAATGTTATAGCATGTTTTCAATCGAAAATTGTCTAAGTAATCCAAATATCCTACTCACAATTCTAAATTCTGCAACTTTGATGTCGGCAAAGGTTAAAAACTGGAAGAAAATTACGTTTACTTCGTTTTTGGCGGAAAATTAATGGTATACTGGAGTGTAAAAACTGTTGGATGACGTTCGGGAACTGTTTTTTTATCGTAAAATTTCCCGCTGAATCTGATTCCGAAGTCATATGTCCCAAGAAAAGACTTGTCAGCGACCCGACGACAGATTTTTGTACAGTAATATCGGTTTTTTGTCGTTTTTTTTAGTTTTTTCAATTTTTCGACCTCTAAAACCTATTTAGTCAGAAGAATTCTTATTTGATCGTAAAGCTGAGGTAAAAACACGCAATTTCGCTGAAAAAAAATTTTTTTTTTAATGGCTGCTCACATCGATATGACGTTGTAAAAAAAAAGGTATTTTGCCGAAAATCAGCCAATGGATACAAAATGTTAGTTAAGGAAACTGACACCATTTTCGAATACAGAGGCCAATTTCCGATCGGAAATGACTTCTTGTACGTTTATTTATTATAAAATATCGATTTCTGGGGTTAAAAACAGTTTTTTGACATTTTCGTTGGAAAACAACCCACAAAATTGGAAAAAATCATAAAAAACTTCTTAAAAGGTATTTTAATCTCAAATTGCCGATAAACGAGTTCAAATACAATGTAGAAACGGAAAAAAATTGCCCCGGCAAGTTCTGCAGACCCCCCCCCCTCTGCCGTCTCCTTTAATTTAGAATTGCCCACATCTATTTCTCGGAAATCACAATTTTTTTTGCTTCCGGTTTTCACAGATTTGATATAGGTCACATTGCTGTACTATTCACTTCGACCTCAAATGCTAATTCCGGTGGACTATAGTATGAAATACGTAATTTTCTGCGCTAGTTCGCAGTCGGAAATGTTTCGCAATAATACTGATAAGCTGATCGGTAATCAGTTCTAGATTAGTGTTAATTCATCCGTTCATAATGTATAGGTAGATTACGTTCTAACAGATAGATATGTCAGATATGCCTCAAAGTAAAAACATGGAGGTGTGACTTAAAGGTCATCCGAGGTAATCATAGTATTTACGCTTAAATACATCTCGTAAAAGATATGCATTTAACACATCCTCATTATTATTGATAGATTAATAAGATATATGGAGAAATCGTAATCATGGTTCAATGACAATAAATTACGAGAAACAATTGATAGTTATGAAAACTACCTACTTATTGCAGGTAATTTTACCTTCAAACAATTGACCTTTCAACAAATTTCAATTTTTGAAGAACAACAATGCACGTTTCCAGTCGTTAATTATACAACGAGTAGTGAACATAATTTTTACTATATTTTTATAAATTAATATCGATTTTAACAGGAATTTCACAAAACGTTCACCAATTAAGTTGTTTTAGTGAATGAAGCCTTACGAACAAACGAAATTACTCAAGGAACATTCCTTCACATTGAAGCTGTTCCTTCGGATGGGACGTAAAACAGTAGGCCCCGTGTGCTGTACGATGTCACCGCACGTTAAAGATCCTACTTGCCTTGGAAATAGTCAAGATTTCGTGATAATGAGTTTTTTTGTTACTCTTTAATAGGATTATATTGATATGAATAAAAAAATAATAAAAAATCGATGGTGGAAGCCGTTACTTTATGGTAATTTATCATTTTGATTATATGAAAGAATAATTTCTTTGTTTTTATACCACTTTTATTAGTAATAACGTGAAAACGTAACTATAGTTTCAACACCGAAGTGCCATTATCAAACAATTAGAAAATTATGAAGAAATCAATGAAACAGTTCAAGTATAAATAGAGTAGAGTAAAGTAGGGTTGAGATTAAGGGATCAACGGAAATTCCAAAAACAGGTAGATCCTAGGAATGTACAGTATTACATAGTAAACATAGCAACAATTTGTGAATTAGTCTGATTATGATTTAATATTCTAAGAATTATTTTAAGAGCGGTTTGGAAAACACATGAAAAGATCACTTTGATACAGGTCTAACTGATCATTGAGGATATTTTTATCAGAGTTTTTGACACCTTTATAAATCTCTATTGATTCTAATATATTCAATTTGAAACCTCTGGTTTGGTTACGTTAAATGCTTACGCTATCTAAATTAGGGAAATTATGACCAGTTTGTAAAAAATGATTAGCAAAGGTTGAGTCAGTTTTGTTGAGTCTAAACGAGCGAAAATGTTCTTCGTATCTTAATTTGAAATTACGACAAGTTCTACCTGTACAGGATATTCCACGAGAGCCGTTCGTTAGAAGTTTTCGTGGTTACATAAAGTTAGAATTCTGAAATTTTGGGTTCCAGGGTTATCCAAGATTTTCTTTCTTTTCAAAATGTTTTCAAGATCATACTACTTCCGGTTACACCAGAAGTCGCCATTAACTTCCTTATTTTAAATGGAACACCCGGTATATTATTTCATTTTTAGATTCCTGAGAAAATTTCATAGTGGATTCCATCAGATTTCCCTATACCTATTTTCAATTTTTTCTTAGATATCTTGATTTTTTTGAAAATTTTGTCAGATGTAGCGCTGTTTTGAGCATTGCGCCCTTTGACCAATTTCGATTGGTGGAGAGCGTTTCTGGGGTAGACGGAACCATAGGAATGATTCTTTCGAATGCCATATTGACAACTGATTTATCGCATACAGGGTATCAAAAATTTAATGACCAATTACATCATTTTGAAAGTTGAAAAAGTTCGTTTTTTCAAATGGGACACCCTGTATTTTATAGGATGGTCGGATGCAGAATTTGATTCTGCATCGATTTGCTATAACATTCCCTATACCTATTTCCAGTGGTTTTCTTGTTAATCCATATTTTTATCAAAAGGTGATCAAACTCCAAAAGTTGCGGCAAGATATCTGGAGATACTGAGAGGGTTTGTTAGTGATTTTCTAAATGCCCTACCTCCACGTGATAGAGCAAACAGTTGGTATCAGCTTAATGGTGCTCCAGCACATTCCACTATAGCTGTACACCGGCAATTGTCACTGATGTTCGAGGATCGGTGGATTGGCCCGCGAGGACCTTGGAACTGGCCACCCAGATCACCCGATTTGACTCCCTTGGATTTTTACCTCTGGGGTCGCATAAAAGAACTAGTGTACTCTAGGCCGGTACAAACTAGAGAGGAATTGTTGAACCGTGTTCACCATGCGCTTACTAATATAAGTCCAGACGAACTTCGGAGGTCTGTTTCGCGAGGAGTATATGACAGAGTTATTCAGTGTTTAAACCAAAATGGAGGTCATATAGAACAATTATTGTAATTTTACATTCTCTTATTATTTTATGTCATTATGTTCCAATTTTTTGTTTTTATTTTATATTTCGTTCTATATGTTATGTACTAATGTCATGTTCTAATTAAAGTAAATTTTTTACCGTTTCATTGATGTTTATTTGGCTTCGAAAGGCAAGCGATGTTTCGGTTTCTGCCAAAAAACCACATTAAAATAAAAAATATGGATTAACAAGAAAACCACTGGAAATAGGTATAGGGAATGTTATAGCAAATCGATGCAGAATGAAATTCTGCATCCGAATATCCAATAAAATGCATTTCTCCCATTTGAGAAAACAAACTTATGTAATTGGTCATTAAATTTTGGATACCCTGTATGCGATAAATCAGTTGTCAATATGGCATTCGAAAGAATCATTCCTGTGCTTCCGTCTACCCCAGAAGCGTTTTCCCCCAATCGAAATTGGTTAAAGGGCGCAATGCTCAAAACAGCGCTACATCTGTCAAAATTTTCAAAAAAATCAAGATATCTAAGAAAAAATTGAAAATAGGTATAGGGAAACCTGATGGAATCCACTATGTAATTTTCTCAGGAATTTAAAAATGAAATAATATACCGGGTGTTCCATTTAAAATAAGGAAGCTAATGGCGACTTCCGGTGTAAACGGAAGTAGTATGATCTTGGAAATATTTTGAAAAGGAAGAAAATCTTGGATATCCCTGGAACCCAAAATTTCAGAATTCTATTTTTTTTCTAACCACGAAAAATTCTAACGAACGGCTCTCGTGGAATACCCTGTATAAAAGTCATCACAGTCTGGGCAAATCATTTTTTATATTTATTGATTTTGTCTTTGGCATTGTATATAAGATGACAAGTTTATTTGGAGGTTTGAAACTGATTTTAAAATTATGGCGTGATAAAATGTTAGCAATATGTTCGCTTACTGTACCAAAATATGTCAAAGAGATGAATTTAGTGGTTTCATCTATGTGTTTTAAACGCGGATAAATTTTATAGAAAGTTAATTGTTGTTATTTGCGATTTATTAGTTTAATTATTTGATCTACCGGAAACCATTATTGATCGCTATTCGTTTGATCGTGTTCAACTCAAAAAATAAT
This sequence comes from Endomychus coccineus, assembly GCA_958510875.1. Lineage (NCBI taxonomy): Eukaryota > Metazoa > Arthropoda > Insecta > Coleoptera > Endomychidae > Endomychus > Endomychus coccineus. The sequence goes on along the minus strand of OY294070.1, from coordinate 31,867,776 downwards.
AACTGATCAAAGGATCCTCTGTTTTTCTCAGTTGAAGCATTACCTGATTTGCAAGTTTATTAAGTTTGGAACGTAAATACCTTGAAAACGGTAAAAGTTAAGTTAAACAGGTATACTATTTTTGCTCATAAATTAGCAGAAAATAGAATATTCATTTATTTATTTATTCATTAATTATTATTACAACGCCCAACGACAAAGTCATTTACAGAGCGAGGTGGTACATATGGTGGTACAAACTGAATATAGAATTCAAACAATAGAACTGTAAATATAATTATACAATATATAAATACTTCAGATGCAAACCTACTTGGAAAGAGATCATGTTTGATGAACTTGACAAAATATGATTTGTCGTCCAAGAAAACCACCATGTATCGATTTGCCAAAAACTGTAGAAATCATTAGAAAAAAACTAACAACATTTTTAAAGACAAAGTTTTACCTCTCCAGGTTGAACAATCAGTCACAACACGTGTTTTAGTTTCAGACAGTTGCTTCGCTCTTCTCATAAGTTCCTCAGGGAACGAGCCAAACGATGGAGTAACTGGTGAACCATCTCTGGCACATTAGGACATGTTTGGACAACCTAGATGTGCCAACACCATCTGCCGAAAAGCAGATATCCCACTGAGAATTTTATTCCCATAACTACGCATTAATAAACAGGTCTCGCGATTCGAAGAACATTAAGAGGCGAGGGACAACTCACCATCGATTGGAACGATTCACAAGAGGTTTACTGATTTTCGTTGTGGTAGTATGATTGCAAGGTCGTCCAATTGTAGTTACAACACAGAAATCGTCGATAAAATCCATGGTATGATATTGGACGATCGGCGAGTTAAAGTGCACGAGATTGCTAAGTCTATGGACATCTCAAGCGAAAGGGTACGGAACATTTTGAAGTTTTTGAATATGAGAAAGCTATCTGCCAGATGGGTGCCGCATTTTCTCTCTGTTGACAACAAGCGCGACCGTGTTAAAACTACAAAGGAGTGTTTGGCGATGTTCAAGTGCGTGTTACATCGCCTACAAGTGATGATTCTCCGTAATACGATAGACTTTATCATTGCTGACATTACTTTTATATGCCAACACATAATGTACTTTAATATAATAATTCATTCTATTTCTCTACTTCGCCTTGTGTAGATGTTTTAGTTTCACACATTAATAATTTTGTATTAATTCAAATAAAGTTTTTTTAAAAAGCTTTTCGTTATACCACGACATATAACTGGCGCAGTCGGTAGGATTGTAAGACGGTTTTTCTGTGCATTTCTGGAACTTTTGCGAAAACGACAGTGAAATCGGTTTATTTCAATAATTTGCTTACAAGTTCGGACAAACGAAAATTGTCACCAGGGCCTAGGACCACATCGCCGAAGCCGTAGAAGTGAAAACCACATCGTCAAAGCTTCTATAGTTAAGAAAGAAAGCAAAGAGAAGATGAAAACAACTCTACTAATGTGAGTAAATTTCTCATTGAATCCCATTCATTCAAATTCATCCTATAATTAATAAATCCCATGAATTTATCAGATTCTGAATCTGAAGAGTTTAATTGTGACGTAAATAATTCACAAACAATTCGTGACAGGAGTCCTATCAGAACTAACAGAATAAATAGAAATTTTCATAATATCAATCAATCACTAATAATGGCTGATTTACAAAATTATCATCTGAATGCTATCCCTAGTTACGATGGTGATAAAACCACTCTTGCAATATTTATATCTGCATGCGAAAATTTATTAACAACCTTTATAGATCGCAATAATGCTGCGAATCCACGTAATGAATGGTTACTTAGGGTAATCATAGGTAAACTTGAAGGAAGAGCTAAAATATTAGTTGGCAGTCGTGAAGACGCAACAAACTGGCCAAATATAAAAAAATTACTTTTGCAATACTTTGCGGACCAGCGTAATGAGGACTGTTTAGTACGCGACTTAATGTGCTTAAAACCAGAACCTCGTGAACAACCCAATCAATTTGGAATGCGAGTGCAAGATGTTCGAAGCTTGCTACAAACTAAATTGCGTTTGACTATCCCTGATGAAAATATCAGAAATGTCAAAAATGAAATTTACGATAATCTAGCCTTACAAACTTTCCTACATGGATTATCAGGACAATTAGGTCTCGCAGTGCGGTTACAAAAACCCATAAACTTAGAACACGCTATGAGCATGGTCATTGAAGAAGAGAACTTCTCTTATGCAGACAAACATTATAAACCTTCAACTAATGTTCCATTTAATAAAAATTGCAATAACTTTGATAGAGCAAAACAACCAATTGCACCACCTAGACAATTCAATAATTTTGTACCCCATTTTGCTAATAACCAAGCAAGCAATATGCCACAATCCCGATCGCTCAATTACGTACCAACAAATCGATTTAACTCAAATAATCAACAACAAAATTTTAACAGACTAGCCCCTCAAACCCCCACAGGTAAAATGTACGCAGGACAAAATAATTTCAATAATGGACCAAATAGAACAGTTCGAAACTTTCACCAATCGAATAATAATTTTAGACCAAATTATAAACCAACTCCTATGCAAACGTCAACCCGTAATATGACACATATAACAAATACCGTACGTCCACAAACAAAATGGATTTCGGAAGAACTTTATCATCAGGAAGTTGAAGACGAAAACGAGACATACATGACACCATATTGCGAAGAATATTCGCAAGAAACTCAAATACAATCAGAAGATTCTCAATTTTATGACACTGACGAACATAGTTTCGAAGTCGAATCGGAAAATTTTCAATTAGACCTCAACCTACCCGATCAACCTTGATACATTTAAATAACGATAATAATCCCCGCTTACCGTTCATAATTATTCCAAATGTTAATCTTAAACTTATGATAGACACCGGATCTATGAAGTCTCTAATAAATAATAACGTTGTAGAAAAATTTTATAGTAATTATAAAAGACAAGAACTCTTTAAAATACAGTCGGTACATCAAGTTAGTAATCATGATACAACAGTAAATATTCCCTTACCGAAAATATTTAATACTGGCGATTTAAAACACAAGTTTTACGTATTTGATGTAAACTCGCAATATCATGGACTCATTGGATTAGATCTACTAAAAAAATTAAAAGCAACACTCGATTTCGACAATAATTTGTTGATAACAGAAAGAACAAAAATTCCAATTCATATTATAAAAGAATCAGAATCCGAAAATAACACCAAATCTTTGGAACATACTCCTATTCAAAATTTTAAAATAACTATCGAACCTCGTACAGAAAGAGTCATAAAAATTCCAGTCAATACAAACAACAAATACGGAGTATTAAATAAAATTACATTTCGACCAGGAGTAGAAGTACCTACCTCTTTAGTTAAAATAGATAATAAATTTGCGACAACTACGGTAACAAATTCTAATAATAATCCTGTTGAAATAATAATACGCGAACCTTTAGAAATTGACGAATACAATGAAATTTCTTGTAATCATACGGAATATGCTAACAATTTTGAAGAACCAATGGATATTGAATATCCATCGGAAATCGAGAATATTCAAACCGAAAATCTTAACTCTTTACGTTTAGATCATATGAATGCCGAGGAAAAACAAGCAATACAAGAACTTTGCGAAGAATATAAAGATATATTCTATTGTGAAAAAATACCTTTATCCTTTACCAACAAAGTAAAACACAAATTACGCTTAACTGACGAAAACCCCATATTTGTAAAATCATACAGGTTACCTCACGTCCATCAAGCAGAAGTACGTAATCAAATCGATACGTTACTTAAACAAGACATCATACAACCTTCATGTTCGCCATGGAGTTGCCCTGTATTGATAGTGCCAAAGAAGACAGACTCCAGCGGTAAAAAGAAATGGCGCATGGCCATTGACTATCGGAAAATTAATGAAAAACTCGTGGAAGATAAATACCCACTTCCAAATATCACAGATATACTGGACAAACTTGGCAAAAGTCAGTATTTCACTACTTTGGACCTTGCCTCTGGCTACCACCAGGTAGAAATGGCACCGGAAGACATCGAAAAAACAGCGTTTAGCACGGAAAATGGCCATTACGAGTTCAAACGTATGCCATTTGGGCTACGTAATGCACCAGCGACGTTTCAACGCATTATGGATAACATCCTCAGAGGAATCCAAAATGAGAAGTGTTTTGTCTATTTAGATGACATAATAATATTCTCAACTTCGTTACAGGAACATTTGACACGTTTGAAAGAAGTATTTGAACGACTACGGAACGCAAATCTAAAGATACAATTAGATAAAAGCGAGTTCCTCAGCAAAGAAGTCGCTTATCTTGGACACGTCATAACATCGGATGGAGTTCAACCAAATCCAGACAAAATTAAGGCTGTAGTACAATATCCACTACCTAAGACCACAAAGGAAATTAAAGGCTTTCTTGGTTTAGTCGGATACTACCGAAAGTTCATAAAGGACTTCGCTAAGCTCACAAAACCCAAGACAAGATGCCTAAAGAAAAATGCGAAAATCGAGCAGACTCCAGAGTTCATCGATGCATTTGAAAAATGTAAACAAATTTTGACGAACTATCCAATTTTGCAATACCCGAACTTTGACCAACCGTTTATTCTTACGACGGATGCGTCAAATGTAGCATTAGGTGCTGTGCTTTCCCAAGGAAACATAGGCAGCGATAAACCTGTGTGCTATGCATCGAGAACCCTCAACGAAACGGAACAACGTTATTCAACTATTGAAAAAGAACTCCTAGCAATAGTTTGGGCAACGAAATATTTTCGTCCCTATCTATTCGGCCGAAAGTTCTATGTATATACCGATCACCGCCCGCTTGTGTGGCTGATGAAATTGAAAGAGCCCAATTCCAAGCTTGTACGATGGCGACTAAAACTAGAAGAATTCAACTATGAAATAATATATAAGAAGGGTCGTTATAACACAAACGCTGATTCTCTTTCACGAATATTAATAAATGCTATGACTAAATCTAACCCAAATGACAATGACAAAGACTCAATTATGCCAAATCTCGATGAAGATGAAAATCTATTATCGGAAATAGCAACACTTTCACCCGGTACATTAGACAGAATTCTAGAACAACCCGATTTTGTAATTGATGATACAAGTCTACCTATATCATTATCTGAAATCCCAATGTTAGACACCATTTCCGATAGTTCTCATTCAAATATAAATATCGAACCAAAAAATGGTATCCCAATTTCGGAAGATGCAATTGAAGCAAAACCAAACCAATATTTCATAACAACAGTTTCAATGAATCCTAGAGACGTAAAACATGTCAAAGTAGGTAAAAACAATAAATACTTTATACAGATTTCAAGGAATAATAATGAGGACGAAATTATAAAATTCTTAAAAAATTATACTGCAGCTAATAAAACTTATTATTTTAATTTTGATCAAGAGAAAATGTATAAAGATTTTAGTTCTATATACATAAGATTATTTAATAATAATGCACCTAAAATTATTAGTTGTAAGAAGCATAAGATACCACTTATAGATGACGAAGAAATAACAAATGTTATAAGCAACTATCATACTGGTAAAACCAATCACCGAGGTATCACTGAAACTCTCAAACAAATTACGAACAAATATTACTTTCCTGATATGAAAATTAAAATAGCCACCTTTATAAATAAATGCGAAAAATGCCAAAAGGCAAAATATGACAGGAATCCTCCAAAAATCCCTATAATGTTAACGGAGACGCCAAACAAACCTTTCCAAATTATACATGCTGATACATTCACTATCGAAGGACAAAACTATGTTACTTTAGTAGATGCATTTTCAAAACCAGGACAAGCAATTCCTATAACTTCAAAAAATTCTATCGAGACAGTTAATTCATTTATTACTTACTTTACCTATTATGGCGTACCTGAAACCATAGTAATGGATAACGGATCTGAGTTTAATTCCGAAACAGTTCAACAATTACTAGAGTTACATAAAATAAACATCCACTTCATTACCCCTCGAAATCCACCTTCGAATGGAATAGTTGAGAGATTCCATTGTACTATTATTGAACATATCAGATTAATGCGACAAGAAAAGAATAAAGATCCTATTAAGCAACTAATAAGTTATGCTCTCATAGCATATAATAATACGATACACTCATCGACAGGTTATACACCAATGGAACTTACAATCGGACATGCACAAAACAAAGACATTTATGACTTAGACGATCAAAAGAAATTATTACAGGAGTACATTCAATCCCACAGAAAAAAGATAGCATTAACTTATGACAAAGTCAAAGAGGAAATTGAACAAGAAAAAATTAGAATCCAAACTAAACGTAATACTAATACGAATGAATCGCAGTTTACTAATGTAGATCAAGTTTATTCTAAATTAGATCGCCGAGGTAAAACTACTCAAAGGTACGAAGGTCCTTTTGACGTGATTAATATAAATGATAAAAATGTAGCTACTTGTTCAAAAGAAGCTAAAACCCGAAAAATACATTTAAGAAATCTGAAACGACCTGTTCTTGTTCCAGATGGCTCGCCATCCTTACAACAGAACACACCTACGGACAAGAAATCGAATTCTCCAAAATAACCGAAAATCCGGGACTACTACCTATAAAATTAGGTAATGTCCAAAACACTATTGATTATTGGACTTTAATTAAGATAGTAGATTTAGAACCATTAGAGAATAGTTTTAATTATCTATATGAACAAACTCTTAGAGTAGAAAATATTATGAATGAAACACAACATGGGCCAACGTACAGAAAAGAAATAAATAATTATCAGCACCTATTAGAATATCAAGTAACGGAAACTAGCAAAAAGCTTACTCAACTCATTCCTTCAGATAATAAAAGAATTAAACGAGGACTCATAAACGGTTTAGGATCGGTTTTCAAAGCAATTACCGGTAATTTAGATCAAGAAGATGCAAGAAGGTATGACAACGCAATTGAACAACTTACAAATTCCCAAATTAAAATGAAAACATTAGTTGAAGAACAAATCAGTATCGCTCAAAGCGCTATGCAGAAATTTGAAGAGGCTACAAATAAAATTATTATCAATCAGGTTAAATTAGACCAACAATTTCAGTACGTAACATCATGTATGGAACAGATGCAATTACAAGTAGATAAGCTCGAGGACGCACTAGTATTTCAAATGCTTATTGTTCAAATGATATCCGCGATAAATGCTATTAATGACATATTAGAAACTATAGTGAATGCCGTAACGTTTTCAAAACTTAAAACATTTCACCCTTCCATATTGGAAACGGAAGACTTACTTTACGAATTAACCGAAATCTCAAATTCACAACAAAAGCTTAAATTACCTTACGAAGTTAGTTCTGATACGATTCAATTGTATGAAAAAATTGTGACAGTAAAAAGTTACTATCAAGAGAGACAAATAATCTTTATAATTGAGATACCAATTGTAGAAAACATTCCGTATAACTATTACCACCTCTACTCACTTCCTACAAAAACATCCTCACTTAATTATCATGTAATAATTCCTCAACATAAATACCTATCCATCAATGAGAAATATTACGCTTTATCTAATGAAAAATGCATTGAAGCTACCACTAATGAATTCCTGTGTGAAGCCCAAAATATCAACGAAATCAGCAGCCATAGCCCCTGTGAAATTCAACTACTTCAATTCACTAACCACTATAGCGATTGTAAACAACATGAGGTCGAGATAAATCAGGAAAAACTACAAAAAATTGGAACAAATCAATGGTTAGCAGTATTTCCAAACGAAACTACAGTTGCCAGCTTGTGTAACCACAACAGAGACAAGAAGACCGTCCTTGGAAATTATATTATCAAAATACCAGAAAACTGTCAATTACTAGTACGAGAGAGAATCTTCAAAACATACCAAAATACTATAAAAATTATAAAACCAATAGAGTTGCCTAACATCGAAATTCCTGATCTTCAATTAAATCACGATCATCAAGCATTACCACCACTTCGACTCGAATCCATCAATCTAGATGAAATACAACCACTAGTGAATCAATTGGAACATACCAAACAAAAACTTAAAGAAATGGAAATTCCACAATTCCATACTACCACCAGTGTCTGGACAATCATACTGTATATTATTCTTATATTATTCATTACATTCACATGCTGGAAATATCGAGCCAAGATAAGAAGAAATTCAAAGAAATCTGCTCCAGTAGAGATTCCGTTACACGAGATAACATTGAAAAATTAGAAGCACCCAATTTTTCCACTTAAGATGGGAGGTGTTACATCGCCTACAAGTGATGATTCTCCGTAATACGATAGACTTTATCATTGCTGACATTACTTTTATATGCCAACACATAATGTACTTTAATATAATAATTCATTCTATTTCTCTACTTCGCCTTGTGTAGATGTTTTAGTTTCACACATTAATAATTTTGTATTAATTCAAATAAAGTTTTTTTAAAAAGCTTTTCGTTATACCACGACATATAACTTGCGATAAGAAGGACTTTTTGCGCCGTTTCGTAGCCGTGGCCGTAACATAGATCCATCACAACACACCAGAGACCATAGGACAGTCGAAACAATGGACTTGTGCTGGCGAATCGAAGCCGAAAAAGGTCTAAATCATCACCGGCGTATATTATGCACAGCTGTTGGATCGATTCGACACCGTTTTGAAGCGAAAACGACCGCATTTGGCAAGGGAAGAAGTGCTCTTCCACCAGGACATCGCACTAGAGCAAAGATCGGCAGTCGCAATGGCAAAATTGCATGAATTGCGCTAAGAATTGGTTCATCCATCATATACCCCAGATTTGGCCCCCTGCGATCTTATCTATCTCCAAATGGCTCGACGGAAAGAGATTTGGCTCCAACAATAAGGTCATCGCGGAAACATACGCCTATTTTAAAGGATTGCCGGAATCGTATTATTTGGAAGGGATCGACAAATTTGGAAAAGGTTGAACGAAGTGTATCGGGCCATAAGGAGATTATGTTGAGAAATAAAATAGGTCTTGACCAGATAAATCATTTCTTGTTTCATTTTTCAGGAACTTTTCACCTTCCCCTCGTATGAACACTCCAGACAAGCCTCGAGTCTAAGTGCATTCCGAGGAATTTCACATCGGCTGCATTTACCTGTTTCAGGCTAAAGATTTCTGTTTTTTCATAGTTCAAATCAAGTCCGTTACGAGAAAACCATCTATCTGTCTTGCTTATAGCAATCTCACATGTTGCGCAGCTGTATTGATATCAGAACACTCAAAAGAAACATTGTTGTTATCTGCAAAAAACAGTGTTAAGTCTTTTACGTAGATCAAGAATGGTAACGGAGCTAGCATCGAACCCTGAGGTACCCCGATAGTCAATAAAGACTGACTTCAGACTAAAAAGAACTGTGCTGCCAACAACAGTGTCGATCGGAGGGATAAGTGTAGGAACTGTTAGAATCGACCAGAATTCTAGAAATTCATAGACATCTGACATTCCAGAGACCGCTCTTGTTTCCTGAGCCCAACGCAAAATGTATATTTTATCATGTATCAAAACACTGTAAGCGAATTTCAAAACCATAAAATGCCAACTTGTTCTAAATCCGTTAATTTTATCACAAGTGAGCATTAAGTTAATGCTAGATTTCTAAAACCGAAAATTCAAGAACGCCTAAATTAAGCAAATCATATGTACCATCAAACAAGTACCGAATAATTCATCTACCTCTTGAAAAGCGACGGTGAAAGCATGTTTTGATCAATACTTATAGTTCACATTAGAAACGTGAAAAATGCAGTTAATAACTCTAAAATGCTAATGTTATTTAAATTTCCACAAATCGACTGTTATTAATAGTTTAGCTGTAATATTATCATATTTTCCAGTCTGATAAAGACATACGGTTATTTTTTATATTTAAGATGGATTTAGCTTTTAGCTAAATCAAAATTAGAAAAATACGATTGCAATATGATATTTACAATTACTTTCCATTTTTTAAAACATGTAGATTCGGAAATTGTGAACGCAGACATGGAGATAATTAGTAAGTAATAGGTAACTATTAATAAATTAATTTCGCGAAAGTTAATAAAACTATAAATAATAATACCCTATCATAAATATCGCTGATTTATTGACTGACCCAGGGCAATTTCAAACCAAGTTACGGCTGTTATCGCATATATTCTTACTGTAGGAAGTATACACAATATTGCTTCAAAATCCTACTGTCAAAACAAAATGTTTACTTCCTTATCTTATCGACATCTCACATTAAAAAGAGTTAGACTATAAAATATAACAAGTGCAGTCAAGTTTCACTTAAGACACTCATAAACCGAAAAGTGACATCGAGACTGGCAGGGGAATGTCGATAAAAGTTCAGCGCTCTCACAGATCACAACAAAAAAAACAAGGATATTTCATGAGCGATTAAATAGATTTAGTTTTAAAAGTACTTAAGGTTTCATAAACAGTTAGAACATCCACAAATTGTAATAGGGAATGTTGTTAAGCTTAAAGTATATCCTTAGAAGAACTTCTAAGTTCTTACTACCCTGATAACAAGTTATAAATATATTATTTAACAAAGATTAAAAAGCATGGAGAAAACGAATGTAAAGATATTTTAAGACATTAACATTGTTCATTATGACCGTTTAATGACCTAGCAAGTTGTGGTCACTTGTTCTGGGACTAGAACAAAGGTTTTCCTGATTTCCTATGTTGACTACCAAAGCAGGTGGCCAGATTGTAAACCGCATCAGGGCGTTTATAGTTTCATTCAATTTATAATTAACAGTTATTTCATTTATTTAATCATAATTAGATTAACAAGGAATTCTGATTATAAGGTGAAGTTAGTTTATCCCCAGACATATCTAGTTCTTTTAAGTATCTTACACAAGCATCTCTCTCGCATGGGTTAGAGTCATCTCCTCAAGATTACTAGTTGAGAAGGATGTTAAGTCAAGGTAATAAAACCTATAACCGAAGAGATCGTACTAAACCTAACCTATATGAATATATCAATTTCGTTAACCATGAATATTTATATCACTTTTTTTATGCGTTTACCAACAAGGATTTAATGTCCAAATAATTTGTCAATCCATACCACGTTTCGGCTTATCCATGGAGTCTTTATAAGTATTATGAAATGTTTCTATTTGAAGAATAAAACTGTAAATAAATACAGTTGGTTATTTTTGAATTAGTGACTCTAAATATCATACTTTAAAGAATCCTCTTAGTTTATCCATTAAAATATATCTTCCATAATTAGTTAATTATCATTATAACTGAAATATTGTAGTTTGATCTTCCATCAATGTATTTGTGATTTTAGCAATTCCATTTTTGAGAGTCGGGTGCATAATTTGATTACACATATTTTGCAAGTAACATCATTTAATTTTTTTACTACCCTAGATTCACGGTTATGTTAGGTTTAGTACAATGTGCAAATTATGATAAATAAATTATAATTATTCTTAATTAACTAATTCATTATTATTATTCATTAAATTCCTGCTTAATATTTGTTAGTAAAGCCATGTCAGTTTTCTATTATTATCTGGTGTTGGGTTAAAGGTGTGAGGTTGTGAGTCAAGTTTCAATTCAGGTTAACTTCTGTTAAATCAATATAAATTCGTATAATTGGAATTCCCTTGGTTAATCAATTTTCATATTAGTTTGTAAGTTCAATTCTGGTGCATCCTGAGATGGAGGATATCAAGTTATTCACTCATTTATTTACTTGAATAAAGTAATAATGTAACGTAGAGTTTGATTGGAAATTTCATTGTCAGATAAATATTTAAAAACAAAATATAACTGACAAAAATAAATAAATAAAAAAAGATCGTATTCTAAAAGAACATCTGCACAAATGGGGCTTCATAAAGGAGGCCTTTCATAAAGACAATGTGGCAAATATTTGAAAATTCTTGCCATCAAGTCGTGCTATTGTGACGCGGAATCCATCCGGAAGCCAAGAATTGTCAAGGTCCTCACTACTTTAATAGTGTTTTTCGTGGATAAAAGTGATTGTTTCGTACTTATTAGTGTACCAAAATATATTGTGGATGTTAACGTTATAGTTCAGTAAATGAAGCATTTTCACTACCAATCGTCGCAAATGGTTTCATTTGATGAAATTTTGGTGTCCTGGATGATATGTGGGAAGTACGATACCGCGCTCTTCGTTCGTCGGCGGATTATTAGATATAAACCGTTTGAGGTTAGAATACATAAAAACGTGTCAAAATAAAAAACAATGATACTTTTTTGTTTTTGGGATCAAAATTAACTTTTTTACTAGTCTTTTCCTATCCGAATTACAGCCCTTTGAAAAAAATGATGTCAAAAATGAAAAAATTAATTTTATACTTGGAAGTTGTTTGTCATGTTGAAATGAACAGTTCTTGCAGCCACCAAATTATTCAAGATAAATCAAAATAAATCACGTTTTGTTTGAAGAGGAAAGAGGTGAGAAAGACATTTTTCAAACAATCTAGAAGCAATCTTGCGAGCATATAGGTAAGAGCTATTTAAACATTTCTTCATTGATTCTAATTTTTCCCAAAATGCATATTTTCCAAGGTAGGGGCAATTTTTCCGCGAAAATCTGAGATCAAGTCTCTTTAAACTGGTAAAATTGAGATAACTCGCGTTCTAAAGATCCTATTTCGATGAAATTATCCAGTATTTTGGGTCGCTAATTATGAATCCGTTATTGCCATTTCTCAATTTAAAATGGTGGATCCAGAATGATGACATATTAACAATGATTAACTTGAAAAATGGATTAGAATCGTGGAAATCACTTTCAACTATTTGTCCATTCTGAATCAAGATAAATGACTTATTGATATAAGATACCCATTCAAAGAGACCCGATTTCAGTCATGTCGCGCAAAAATCATCCATATTATCTCCGAAAATATGCATTTTAGGAAAAGTTATAATCACGGGAAAAATTTTTATTTAGGTCTTTTCTATAAGCTCCAATTTTTTGATTGTTTAAAAAATGTCCTTCCTACCTTTCACCTTTTTTGTTAAAGAGTTGTGAGGACAAAAAGTTTATTTGGACACGACAAACAACTTCCAAGTAAGAAACTAGAATTGTTCAATTTTCATTTTTGGCAACGTTATTTTTCAAAGGGATTTAACTCGGATAGTAAGACAAGACAAGAGTAAAAGGAAATTATTTGGATCTCAAAAACCCATAAGTACCATTGTTTTTATTTTGACACGTTTTTACTATTTTCTAACCTCAAACGGTTCTTGGGCAATAATTGGGAGTCAAACAAAGATACGTGCATCCCACTTATCATCCTGGACATCAAGTTCCATCAAAAACCTTATCCATTTCGGCGATTGGTAATCTGAACCATTTTCTTGGTTTCATTGACTGATGACCTGTTATTGAGATCTGAATCAATGGTCTAATTTTGCTGAGTTAAACAAAAGTTGGAATATTGCACACACCAAAATCTATTCAACTCATTACAATTTGAAATGGTTTTCTCATTTTGCTAATAAAACATAAATAGATGCTACATGTTGTGTTAATTTCTGGGAGCCGACAAAATCATAAATTCTATTATTAGTTACATTTTTGGCATTATTAGTTAAGTTCCATTTGAATAATTGTGATGGGAAACGCAATTTCCGTCCGGTATGTTAATGCATTATTATTTATTTTTTCTTCAAAGTATATAATTAATGATTCCGTGTTATCCGATAGAAACTAGTTTCTAATTTGTGCATACATTAATTAAAGAAATCACATAGATTATTGATTAAGCAAATCTTTCAATACTATTTCTACCAAAGAATTTTTAAGGGTTCAACAATTATTTCAATTCCAAATTTTCATCTTATTTCGCAACCTGTAGCTTGAATTAAATAATTCCTCTAACAAGCCAACCAATTATTTGTATCTGCAACGCTAGTTTATAATTGGACATTACTTAAAGAAAACTCATTATAAATTCTTAATTAACCGATCTTTTTATTCTAGTTGCACCATAATCTTTTGAGTATTTAATCATGAATATTCAACTAGATATAGAGATAATTTGGCCTTACCATCAATTACTTGTTTATCTATAAAAAAAGCCTTTGTATGCAGGGTTTGACATATACAATAAACTGCCAGCATCTGTAAAATCCCTCAATAAAATGCAATTCAACAATAAACTCAAAAACGTTCTGAAGAAATATGCCTTCTACTCTGTTGAGGAATTTGTAAGACATGTTGATGAAAATAAAAATAACTTTTAATTTTTTCCTGCTCTTGACGTTTTTGACTCTTTTCTGACGCATTATATGGTCATGTATAATAGTAATATTATCGAAGTAGGGTTTAGCAAAAAAATTAATATAAGTATTTTATTGTAAAATTTAATTGTATTGTATTTTATTGTAATATTTATTAAAGATTGATGTATTTAATATTGTTAACTGACATACCATTTTTGTATATATGTACGTAATAAAAGGTCAATAAAAACTATACTATTTTGGCAAACTTATTTATTCATTCACGTCTTTTATTATGGTATCAAATAATGCAATCGTAGCCAATTAAAGAATATACCTGACAATACCGGTATTACAAATTTACTTCCTCAGTACCAAATTGAATTGTGATTTGCCCTACATGGGTTCGTATATGTCCTTTGCGATATGTTTATGAAAGTTTAAGAATTTATCCAATCGTACAGAAAAATATTAAATATTTAGTTTGTAAAATGTTTGGATAAAAATAAATTACGCGTCAGATCTTGACTGAATTAGTCTTCTAATACTAGTTGCACCAAAAAATACACAGAAGTTCACAACTGTGGATACACTATAACACTAATAAGTACGGAATAACCTCAGCTTTATCCACTAAAAATACTATTAAAGTACTAAGCACCTTTCATATACCAAGCAGCCAGGTCAATTTAGTTTATACTGATGATGGTTTGTTTAAAAAGTTGTGAGGACAAAAAGTTAGCTTATTTTGACATGACAAACAAATTCCAAGTATGAAAATTGATTTTTTTTCAAAATTTTCCATTTTTCATTTTTGACATCGTTTTTTTCAAAAGGATTTAACTCGGAAGGGATGCAAGACAAGACAAGAGTAAGAAAAAAAATATTTGGATCCCAAAAACAAAAAACTACCATTGTTCTTATTGTAATACGTTTTTACTATTTTCTAACCTCAAATGGTTCTTGGACAATAACTGGGCGTCAAACAAAGAGCGGGTATTTCCCATTGATCATCTTGGACACCAAGTTTCATCAAAATCCAAATCCATTCCGACGATTTGTGATCTGAATCATTTTTTGGTTTCATTAAATGATGGCCTCTTATTGAGATCTAAATCAATGGTCTAATTTTGCAAATTAAACAAAACTTTGAATATTGCGCACACCAAAATCTTATTGGCCCCTGAAACTTATTGCCACTTGAAACAGTTGTTTCATTTTGCAAATAAGACATAAATAGATGCTACATGTTGTGTTAATTTCTAGGAGCCGACAAAATCATAAATTCTATTTTTTTAGTTACATTTTTGACATTATTAGTTAAGTTCCATTTGAATAATTGTGATGGGAAACGCAATTTCCGTCCGGTATGTTAATGCATTATTGTTTATTTTTTCTTCAAAGTATATAATTAATGATTCCGTGTTATCCGATAGAAACTAGTTTCTACTTTGTGTAGACATTAATTAAAGAAATCACATTGATTATTGATTAAGCAAATCTTTCAACACTATTTCTACCAAGAATTTTCAAGGGTTCAACAAATTTCAATTCCAAATTTTCATCTTATTTTGCAACTTGCAGCTTAAATAAAATAAGTTCTAACCAGCAGACCAATTATTATTTGTATCTGCAACATTAGTTTATAATTGGACATTACTTAAAGGAAACTCATTATAAATTCTTAATTAACCGATCTTTTTATTCTAGTTGCACCATAATCTTTTGAGTATTTAATCATGAATATTCAACTAGATATAGAGATAATTTGGCCTTACGATCAATTACTCGTTTATCTATAAAAAAAAGCCTTTGTATGCAGGGTTTGACATATACAATAAACTGCCAGCATCTGTAAAATCCCTCAATAAAATCTAATTCAACAATAAACTGAAAAACGTTTTGAAGAAATATGCCTTCTATTCTGTTGAGGAATTTGTAAGACATGTTGATAAAAATAAAAATAACTTTTAATTTTTTCCTGCTTTGACTCTTTTCTGACGCATTCTATGGTCATGTATAATAGTAATATTATCGAAGTAGGGTTTAGCAAAAAAATGAATATAAGTATTTTATTGTAATATTCAATCGTATTGAATTTTATTGTAATATTTATTAAAGATTTTAATGTATTTTATATTGTTAACTGACATAACTTTTTGTGTATATGTAGGTACGTAATATCTTCTTATTCTAGTTGCACCATAATATATTGAGTATTTAAAGATTATTAGACATAAAAGATTAGTCTAATTCTGTAAATTCCAAAGAGATCAAGAAAACTAATTATTGAATTGTTTTAATAAAAAATACCCTTGTAATAAATTTTTACAAACTTCATTTTTATTAAACAAAACGTGATATGTTTCACCATACGGTGACTTTATCAAGCAATAGTTTCACAAACTATGGTTTATTCCTTAAATATTAGAATTAGGATTGAGAAAAAGGGGTTGAGTGAGGTACGTGTACTGTAGGATAAGAGTTACTTACAAATAAATTCAATAATGGAGAATTAGTAAAGTCTTTCTGATCATATAAAAGGTTTCCTGTATTTTTAAACTCATTAATTTCAATTTTCTTTGAGTTGTTTAATACTTTAATTTTAAGTGACTTATGGAAAATCACAAAATCATCTTTAAAATGATTATCAGTTTCTTTAATATGGTTTAAAACTTTTGAACCTCCTTTGTTCAAATTAAAAATTGAAATGTTCTTTAATTCTAGTTTTGAAAGATCTTCCTGTCTGGCCTATATAGAATTTGTCACAATCTTCACACTCTACCTTGTATACTCCTGATTCTTGATTCCTTAATTCTTATCTTTGTGTTTTTAATATTTGCCTACCGAATTATTTGTTCTAAAAGAGGTGGTAACGTTGTGTTTTTATTATTAAATATATTTGTAAGTAACTCTTATCCTACTGTACACGTACCTCACTCGTCCCCTCCTTCTTAATTCTAAATCTAATATTCAAGGAATAAACTATAGTTTGTAAAACCATTGTTTGATAGAGCCACCGTGTGGTGGTTAACTATAGATATAAATTTTCAAGTAACAAGTAACCACCAAAACCATCCAAAGTAATTATTGATGTTTGGGTTCATTAAAAAATTGAATTATTATTTGTATATTTTGCATTCCATCGATAATTTCAATTTTCTATTTGGATAATTGAGGAGAACGCGGTTTCCAAATTACAGATTTGCTGTTTCTATATCTTATTTTTTATTATTAAAGTGCTTTTATCTTCCCAATATCTGTTAAAATTCTGTTTTTACTTTGTTTAGACTTTATTTTGATAAAAGATAACCTCCATTAGCCTCAATAATTTCACTGATATTGGACCTTGATCATGTTCGACATAATAGAAATAAAGACTTATAACAGTATGCAAGGTAGGTCATTATTTTCAAACAAATACAATGAATGCTGAACGGCAAATAAACACCTGTTTTCGAATGTCACTCAGAAAAAACACCTGATACACGTCAAATCAAACTTGTTACACCTGACACGCCCGAAGGTTTTGTCGGTTTTAATCGAAAGAACACATAGCGCGCGCCGCGATCTACACGAAACACCAAACAAAACCACACTGACTCTTTGCAGTCGTCCCCTATTCGTCACACGCCGTAGAGAACCACGTGAGAACAACACTCGAGAACGTTGTTAAATGGTGGAGGAACGCACACGATTTGTTTAACAAATTGAACGTCGCGTTGAATAACGAACATACCGCATTGTTAAGTCATTCATGTGTGGTTATCATCTTACTCAAAGTTATTGCTTCATCTTCGCAAACATCCACATTGCGATAACTATAGAAATTCTTCTGGACACAATGTATTGCAAATATCACAAAAGGCACGGCTTGTAACCTAGAGCAGCATAACACTTTCTTATTTATATAAACTTTATAGTAACATTTTAAGGATACTTTGAAACAGTTGACTGGCATGCTATCAACGTTGGCCGGACATGATGCAGTTTTAGTGTACTCTTCTATTAACCATAGAGATTACAACAATTGTTACCAAATAAACATAGCTTCACTAGTAGCCTAGGTATTTTGTAAGAACTACAAAAATATCACATATTACGTATTTTCGAATCAGTAGAAATTTTGAAACATATTACACAGAATAGTAATGGATATTCAGAGTTCATTTAGTCGAGTCAAATTGGTATTTCATTACGAAAATCTAACGATATGGACCGATTTTGATGAAACAAAGTGCATTCGATTCGGGATGACGTCTAGAAAACAGCTTACCGGTTTTTTTGTGCAAATTTGTCATTATTTTTTTAACCGAAAAATTGACCAATTCCCAAAATTTCATCGAAACTAACCAGAAATCCTAAGTTAGGGGTTGTGGAGGTTGTTTTTTTTTATGCTAAATGTTTAAAAATTTTTTAAAAGGGGGTCGTTACTAATTTAAATCAAAAACAAAATCGAATTCTAACTTTTTAATTTTTTAATTTGAAATAAATTCCTGCTCATCTAAAATTTTCTTCTATCTCAGCCTTTTTATATTCCACACAGCATCTTTTACTTATACTATGGACATATACGTAATAAAAACCGGGCGGGGGTAGCAGGTAGGTATTTTTCTTGAACTATGGAGTCTACACTATACTATAACACAGCATCTATCATATAATAAGATCTCTATGGCATTCACCGCTTCATAGAGCAGCTGTTTGTCTAAACCGGTCCTCCCTCCCATCCCCCCAAAATAAAGACGCGGCAACGTATACGTGGACCACGCTGCTATTGTAATGTAGATACATAATAAATGATCACCACGTGTCACTTACTGTTGGATGCTGCTGTTGTTCAGATTGGTAAAATTTCTCATTAGTTTTATGTGAAAATTATCTTGTTCTGTGGTTCAGTGAATAATATCAGAAACATTTTTTTGATAATTAAAATAAATATTGTTCAATAAATAAAACATTGCTTTAATAAAGCATTCACGGTGCAAATTAATGAAAGTGTTTTTCGGTTAAGAACGTAATAACAAATTTGCACGAAAAACTAACCGGTAAGCTTTTTTCTAGACGTCATCCCGAATCGAATGCACTTTGTTTCATCAAAATCGGTTCATATCGTTCGATTTTCGTAAGTCGGCCTGTTTTAATACCTATTTGACTCGACTAATCATCTCAATCATTGTAATGCCCACTGACATCCCTAATAGCATACCTAAACTACAGTGGCGGCTCCTCGAAGGAGGCTAAGGAGGCTCAGCCTCCTCACAAATTTATCTTGTTGATCATTCTTCATTTTATATCCTGTTGCTCTAATAATTTTTTAAATTTTACAATTAATTCCCCGTTCTCAGTAGTTATTTTTAATCTGGCAACAGTGGCCAGAGGATAGATTCTCTATATATCTCAAACGCTGAGCATGTGTTGTTCAACACAGTTGCCGTTTTTCCGACCAGTCAATCGCCCGCCTTTAAGTTCAGTACGAGTACAGTCGGTGTGGTACGGAATACGACACATGCGTGTTGCGTCAGTGCTTGTTTTGTTTTATGCGGGTATAATGGTTGAGTGACACCACGCGAAATAAGGTTAGATTAGAATTCGTCTGTTCGGTAAATTATTAATTGCAAAAATGGACAACTAGTGGAAAGATTTTTAGGGTTCTACGATGTTAGTTCGGGAAGAACAGCGGTCAATTTATTCAATTTTTTAATGGAAACATTGCAACGATTCGACTTTGCGAATAAATCAGACTTACGACGGCATCTGTAATGGCGGGACATTTAAACGGTCTTCAAACAAACGAACGTAAGTTTTAAATAACATAGTAGGAAACAGAATTCCCTGTAATGCTCCAACTCGATGGAATTTTACATCACGTGCAATGTTTAGTTTACCATCCATAAAAATAAAGGCAAATTAATTGAAACATTTGATTTTATATTAAACAGTGATGACTTTTCAACAGATCAGGTTTCATTGAATGCTGCTGTTGGTTTAAAATCTTATTTAGAAAATGAAGAATTTTTGTTTTTTCTTGATAATTTTAAATTAATATTTGAACAAACTGATCTTATATTTCAAATTTTACAACAAAAATTCACTAATATAATTTATTCAAGAGATCGTTTAAAACATCTCATTGATAAAATTTCAAGTTTCCGTTATACAGAATTTAATTTTAATATTTTATTTGGAAATTATTCAACTGATGAGGCTTCTCCCGTGAAAAGGAGGAAAACATATAATTTGGTAGAGAAGAAACTACATTATAAACAACTTTTTTATGAAATTGTAGATAGGTACTATTAAAGGTCAAATATTGAGATTCGATATTCCGATTTACATGAATCGAAGTTTTTCGATTTGAGGAATAGAAGATTTTTCGAATCTTTTTCAAAATAGTTTCTCAATACACTTTCAGATAACTTAGTTCTAAAATATAATTTTTTTGATAAAATAGCGCTGCACAATGAATTATGCGTTGTATACTGGGATAAAGATATTTTAGGCCAGTACGACAGTCACGCCGATATGATAAAATATATGATAGACAATGATTTGCAACAAGTCTTACCTCAGTTTTATAAACTACTTTGTTTCACAGTCACCATTCCTGTCACGTCGGCATCGGTGGAGAGATCATTTTCTACTCTCAAACGAATTAAAACTTACATGCGGAATACAATGGGCCAAAATCGTTTATACAATGTTAGTTTAATATCTATTGAAAAAGATTTAGTAAAACACTTAAAACATAATGATACATTTTATGATAATATTATTGATCATTTTTCGCAAATTAAAGACCGTAGAATTTCGTTAATATATAAAAAAAGTTGATGAAATTAATTAAAAAAAAAACAAAATATGAAAAATTTCAAAAAAAAAAGAAAAAAAATTAAAAGTCCAAAAAAATTTTTAAAAAAAACGAACGGAAAAAGATTTGTGGGCAAGAGAAACTCTATACCTCCACGTTGGTTCTTGCTGGGTAACAATTAATTTTGTTACTGAAGTAGCTGGTACGGTCGCTGCGCGAAGGTTAAATTAATTGGCTGAATAGAGTATATTTTTACAAAAACGTTTTATGTCCAGCCTCCTCTCTCAAAAAGTTCACGAGCCGCCACTGCTAAACTATAATAGAATTAAACTTAACAGAACTTTGTTTTATTCAGATTATGGCTCATTCTGAGTATGCCACTGTTTGATGAAATAATAATGGATACTTCTTCAATTCGTGGTAAATTATAGACTTTCGCCTGAGCAATTGGTAGAAATTTCACTTCCAGTTCATTCCCTCCCCTAACAAAAGATGATGGCACACTGGCTACTACACCACAAGAAAAACCAACCTTTTTGCTGGAATGTTTGCAGCAAATTCCAATTTGGATCCACAGGGGAAACACCCTCCTAATATTGCGGCCATCGATAGCCACATGCCTGGAATTGTCCTTCGTCAGCGCACAATTAGGAGCGTTCTGCTTCATCTCAAGACCAAAAGTCTATGGGGCGAGACCGAATTCCACATGTAGTTCTCAAGAAATGTGCCCCTGAATTAACACCAGTTTTCTGCAGGTTGTTTACCCTTCCATACAAACTTGGTGTCTTTCCTTCCAGCTGGAAGACAACTAGAATCCCACCAATTCAAAAAAAAGAAGACCCTTCCTAATAATTATAGACCTATTGCAATATTATCTGTGATCTCTAAAGTGATGGAGAAAGCAATCAACAGCGAGCTCATCCTAAGCCTTGAGAGCTCTTTACCTAGTGAGGTCTTTCCCTATGCCTATAACCTCCAAACCTTGAAAACCAAGCAGCGAGCGCCGAGCTCTAGAGCCATATTTGTTAAAGTATAGATTTTTGTTGTTAGAAGCCTATTTTATAAAGCAATTTTCAACTTTTTAGATATAAACAAATTCAAATATATCAACAAATATTCACTGCACACATTGTAATAAGAACACACTGGGAAGTCTCGTCCAGATGAAGCAAACAAATTTACCCCGATCCCATAGTTCAGGACCATTTTCTCCTGAACTAAAGTGTAGAAGACTAAAGTGTAGAGGTGTGTACGCCAATTTTCATGTAGCATCATTATTTGGGCATTTGAAATTATTTAAATACGAAAACTTTAAACTATGAGCATACAAATGGAAGATTAGATTGAACTCATAACACTACCGTCCTGACAATTATCCATCGAAAAATAATTTATGTAAAAGCTACGTTGGTGGTTTAGCTGGAGAGGACTTCAACGAGAAGAACCCAGTTAAGAAATAAGAATTATAGCACCAGATATAGGAAGAGCACTACATCAAGTGATGTAAGAACTAAGATTAGGTCTTCGGTCAACTGATTCACCATAAGCAAGAAGAATGCAGTTAACCCTCCTATGGATTCCGCAACACACCGGAGAGTAGGGTAATGAGAAAGCAGACGAATCCGTAAAAAAAGGTGGTAGAACTCAAGAAAGAGCTAGACAATAAAAGATCCCACCACTGGACACCACAAGGACTGAGACAGGCAGAGACACTTTTGGGAAACTATAACCAGAAGAGATCTAATGACTGCATCAACATAATCAAAAATAATCTGAATGTACTACCTGGGCCCAAGGGCCCGACACTTCGAAGCAATCTACCTATCTTGAAGACATCCAACATCCTCTGAACATTCTAAAAGTTACATGGTTGGAGGAATTGGTGTAGCCATTGTGACATCCTGAACAGTCTAGCAGCAGAAGGGGACACAAAAGATAGTTTAGGTCAGAGTGTGCAAATATCCACAAGATAATACAATACAATACAAACTGATACAACAACGTATTGACCTACGGTTCCTCGAGAGTTACCAGACTGCCTAGACTTTTTCGCACTTAGATACCTTACCACAGGATCAAACTATGATACATCAGACCATTCCTGTTATTGCGGTTCATTCATCCCAAGTGTACAAGAAAAGGAAGTGCCCACTAAACTGTATAATTATAAAACTGACTGTGATGGGATGTTCAGAAATACAGGGTATTTCGATAGGAAATGAAAATATTTCAAAGACATGTCTAGGAAGCTAAAATAAGCTCATTTGTCCAAGTCCGATTTTCATTAGTTTCAGATTCGGTTTCAGCGCACCAAAAAAACATTCCGATACCAAATTTCAGAAGCTTTGGATTAAAAAGCTCGAAATATTCCATTTGTTATAAAAGGCATTCCATTTCTTGAAAATGGTTTTTCATTGTTTATTAATAGTAAAAATCACGAGCCATCTTTTTTTCTGACTAACGATGTGTAAGCCTTTCTGAACACGATGCAAAAAGAATTTTGCATTTTCATGGGGTGTATAAAATTTTTCACTTGATTGAACTACTCCAACTGGTGTTCGGATTCTTGTTAGTTTTCCTGTGTATACTATTTTTCTAATGAAATCTGATATCATCTAAGTCTCACCTTATTCAAAATGTGGATGATATGAAAAGGAACTCACCTGGAAAAGAAAAATATCATTAGCAACGTAATAATTGATATTTATGGTTACATAAATATATTCAACATATTTATTCGTAGTTCGGGGTGCGTCAAGACGTATTGCATAAGTTTTGTTTGTCAAATACAAATCTGTCTTGATGTTTTGGTTGAGGAATAAGTTATCACGAACATTGCGCAATAATGAGGGATAAAATTCATATTTCTACTGATACCTATGTTAACATATATGTGAATAGAGCCCAAACCCTACTTTTCAAAATTTCGTCAAATACCGAGTTTTGCATTTAAGAGACACATTCGTTCAAACTATTTCGCGTTCATAATGCATGGCCTACTGCTTGGAGTAGTGAACGAGTATCGTTGATAATCGTGGCAAAAAGCTCGTGTGGGTTGATTATGTACGTCTCACTACCGGTTATCGTTTTTATAATGATCTACACTCTCAATAACGATATTTCTTCGACACTACCAAACTCCTATGCAAATTACCTACATATAGACGGATGTAACATACGTAAAAATCGTTTAAATGTCTGTAACTGTAACACTTTATTTGTATTACGGCCTTTATGGAGAACAACGCGCAAATACAACAGGAGCTTCTCAATGGATTCTATGAAGACCGTTCGTAGGTGTATGTTAATTTCGCAGGTTGGAAGTCTAGATTCTATAAAAGTGTAATAAGGGTTTAATACAGGTCATTTCCAATACTCAAAACAAAATCATTTTTAGAAAATTCAAATTTCATGTAAAATTGAAATATCTAAAAACAAACAAGGTATATCTAGGGGTTGCCAGATGTTTTCTGCATAGTATCGATAACAAATGTAGCTTGAGAAAGGTAAAGGAATTTCTAAAATAAATATAAAACAATTCACACTCGCTTCAAGGAGGGTGATATGATACCATAGCTGGCATAGTCAAGATGGTCAATAATTTCTTGTTCCAAAGGAAATCATAAGCCTGTCAAGATAAATAACCAATATATGACGCAAAACGAATGCAAGCTATATGATAAATTTTAATGTTAACCATCTGGAGATGTTTAGGTAGCCAGGGTTTTTTCCAGACCCGTTGTTAATCTCAATATGGAAGTTTTAAACGTCTTTCTTCCATAAGTTACATAATTAATCAAACTGTATCACACGTAAATCGTGACGTAGAAATAGTCTTGATTATAGTTGAAATAATATGTACTGATAACTGATTTGAATAGTTAATAATATTTAGAAAAGGGGAGATAGGTTTAGAAATCCCCACCGAAAACATTCTGAACTGGAGACCTCAAGAGGAATCTTAATACTCATTGGTTGAGCCATTCAGTGATCCTTTTCCGAATTGTAGATTGGTTCTTGAGAAAAAGAACGCATTACAAAGCAATGTCTAAAACCTTTAGTTATATTTCCTTATTGAATTGTTCTCTTGAGACATCACGTGACACTTAGTCAATTACAATTAATTTAACTTGATAAGTTTGTTCATGGTGTTTTTGGTAAGAGGGGTGGTTATCGCTAAATCAGAGATGTTTTAGATTTTCAATCAAAGTTTGTTGTTCTTAGTTTTCATTCAAGTTCAAGTTCAATTGTACATTCAATTCTCTGGGTTCATCCTAGTTGGGTATCAATTTAATACTCTTAGTTTTATTTCTGTCTTTTAGTTAAATTAGATTATCTAGGTTCGTTTTATTTGAGTTTAGATTTTGATCTTATGCTTTTTATTCTTATTACTAATAAACCTAATTATATATAAAAATTCTCGGGAAATAGGTCACATTAACACTGTTTTAAAATTTTTTGACTTTACGTACGTTTCGGTCTCACGACCATCATCAGAAGACTTATTATGTCTAAAAAATTTTTGATTACTTAAAACTAATTGTATTACACAAAGCGTCCAAATCGCACCAATTTCAATTAAAATGCCCACGTCGCCGAAACGAAAGGAACACGATTAAACGAAATTGTTTCGGCGACGTGGGCATTTTAATTGAAATTGGT
This sequence comes from Endomychus coccineus, assembly GCA_958510875.1. Lineage (NCBI taxonomy): Eukaryota > Metazoa > Arthropoda > Insecta > Coleoptera > Endomychidae > Endomychus > Endomychus coccineus. The sequence goes on along the minus strand of OY294070.1, from coordinate 31,841,958 downwards.
GCGATTTGGACGCTTTGTGTAATACAATTAGTTTTAAGTAATCAAAAAATTTTTAGACATAATAAGTCTTCTGATGATGGTCGTGAGACCGAAACGTACGTAAAGACAAAAAATTTTAAAACAGAGTGTTAATGTGACCTATTTCCCGAGAATTTTTATATATAATTCATACTGGGTCAAGAATCTTTATATTAATAAACCTAATTATAATAGTCTTCCATTACCAATTGTCATAATCATTGTTTTATCATTATTAATTTAATTGTTACTTTTATTATTAAGTTATATTGTTGTTGAGTATGAGTTTATCTGATTAATTTTAGAGTTTACCCTTCCACTTACTTTCCAGTGTGTTAAAATCTTAAGTGTCTTGTGAAATAAAAGGGTAAGTGTCAATGATATTTTTCACGTTTGTTCTGACTAATCAAAATATATGATTTTCTTCTATCAATGTTAAAAACAATTCGGTCACGAGAAAACTCCAAAATAGTTCTATCTACAAGAAATATGAAAAACTTCCATTAAACCTATGAATTCATAGGCCATTAGCCACAATCCCGCTTTTAGTCGTATCATTTAGACGTTGCCTTACAAAATGGTTGATTTAGAATTAACTGTAATCAATCGATCACCGCCATCCTTCACATTTGTTAGCAAAATAGCTTTCAGACACTTTTGCGGGTCGAATGTATACGAAAATCCGGAAAAAAGTTCCCGATAACAAAACTTCCCTCACACGAAATACTACAGTAAATCTGGCAGGAAAATATAACTTTTATGAAACAAAATGACCGAAGCTATTTTTTTATGAATCGTTAGCGGGACATGTGAAGAGCTTGAGACCAAGAAGTTTTAAGCCCCAACCTTGGGCATTTTTGCAAATATCAAAATATTTTTGGATTTGATTTTACGTCGTCAAAAACATTTGCTAAAAAAAATTGTAGAGTATAATATTATCTACAGATATCTCATGCAGTCGAAGCACTACAACCTAAAGTATGAAAAGCAAAAGACGTCAAAGTTGCCAAAAATTACAACAAATTTACGATACAGTGGAAATAAAAAAGTTGTAGAAAAAAACCCTACAAAATATATATGCATATCAGTAACAGTGCATCGTAGGAAAAAAATGCATACATATTTTGTAGGGTTTTTTCTACAACTTTGTGACTAACTTTGGCGCCTTCTGCTTTTTGTACTTTTGCTTGTAGCGCAGCAACTGCAGGGTATAAATTGAAGAGAATATTGTTCTCTACAATTTTTGTGACAAAATTTTTCAATACGACCTACCGTTCTGGCTTACAATCATATTCGAAAACATTTTGATATTCCCAAAATTGCCCAATGAGCGTGTTACAACTTTTTGGTTTTGAACTCGTCATATGCCTCGCTAACGATTTATAAGGAAAGAAGCTTTGGTCATTTTTTTCCGCAAAATTTTACAGATTTACCATACTAAAATACTACGTTTAGTATGAGAAGTAAAAACGCGTATTTTTGACACATTTTGAAAAAGTTTTTATCAGGTTGGTATGCAAAATGTGCATTAAACTAGTGAGTAACTTTAAAGTCGAGGAAATAAAGCATTCCACCTTCCAAAACTGGCGCAGTTGGATGGATTGAGATGCGTTTTTCTGCATTCGATTCAGAAAGTAATTTAGAAATTTTGTGCCGGGTTTGTTTTTTGCGGAAAAAATGTATTGCATTTCTACAGCGATAAAATGCATTTTTCTGAGTGCACTTTTTTGAGTGGATAAAAAAACGAACTCGAAGTGGTTTCTCGGGGGTTTTCGGGGTCCCTGAACACGAATATGCTATCAAAATATCCCCTGAGGTCCCCTTGAACCTTCCCCGAAGTATCCGGGGGCTGTAATCATGAGCAACTACGACCACTTTCATTGACTTAAATTTCATTAGCAAAATTGTTTACCAACATGATACAGTTGAGACAGTTCCAAACCAGCATCTTTATCGAGAGCGAAGAGGAAACCAAATGATTCTCAATTATTTTAATGATAATCCACATTCAATTTAATATTTCTTAAAGCCAAATCTGTAACAAAATTTCTGTATACACTTGAAGCTGGAGATGCTGAACAAGAATGGAATTCTGTTTATGGCTGCAAAGTATGTACTTACCTAGAAAATCCTGAATAAAAAAAAATGTTTTGTAGGCTACCTTTACGACCAACGGAATCGTATCATCACAAAATATCAGGATGTGGAGCTAACAGAATCCAAATTGGGTGATACATTGTAAGAGACAATACTCCTCGAAGGTAAATGTTTTCTGTGGCATTTTCAATAAAAATATTATTGCTGGGCCATACTTTTTCATGAAAATCTAAATGCTGCTATCTTAGATTTCTACAAAATAATAATAATAATAATAATCTTTATTTCAACATGGTTTGTCTACATTTAAAAAATAAACATGAACAATACAATATTAAAAAACGTCGTAGTAACTATATGTATATACACTTCACTACATATATATACATATATAAACAAATAATAAATAATATAGAAACACTATCACCGTAAAATGTTAGCACATACTATACAGACTTATTGTTTTAAAAAATCTGCAACTGTATAAGGTTCTAAAGTTATAAGCAATTTAGTAACAGCTGCTTTGAATTTTTTTAATTCCTTAATCTCTTTAATCTCTTTTGGAAGTTTGTTGAAAAGCTTAAGGCTCATGTATTCCATATTTTTTTGATATAATGTCAAGTCAACCTCTGGGTAAAGATATAAAATCTTACGAGTTTCATATACTTGTCCGTTTTCATATTCTGCCGAATAGAGTTTGTTCCTGAAGTTGAACATAAGACTTTCCGAGATATAAAGTGCCGGAACAGTTAAAATATTGAATTTGCGAAAAGTACCTTTACAGGAGTTTCGATGCCTCAGGCCATAAATTATGTGTATTGCCATTTTTTGTAAAATCAAAATCTGTTTAGATTGAGAGCTGTTGCCCCAGAAAGTAATCCCATAAGTTATCAGAGACTGAAAAAAGGCGTAATAGACAACCATTAGAGTTTCCTTGTCCACAGATTTTTTTAAAGTTCTTAATACGTATAGTTTAGATTTAAGTGTGTTTGAAAGAGATGTTATTTGTTCATACCAATTCAAATTTTTGTCTATAATAAGTCCCAAAAATTTAGTACTATTATCTACGTCAATAATTTGGTTATTCAAAGTAAGAGTTTTTGGAATTTCAATATTCGACTCATTAGTTTGAAAAATCACACACTTTGTTTTTGACTTGTTAATTACAAGTTTATTGACTTGACACCAATTTTCAATCTCCGTCAGCACTAGGATCAACTCCTGATTCAAATTCTCAATATTGTTACTTTTAATGGCAACATTCTCGTCGTCCGCATAGTTTATCGAGGTATGACCACTTTCCGATATTATTATAGGCAAATCATTGATAAATATTAGAAAGAGAAGAGGCCCTAATATAGAGCCCTGTGGCACTCCCATTTCAATATATTTTGTTTTTGATATGTATTGGTTCTGGTCTGAGTTCATTTCTACAACTTGGTTTCTATCTTTTAAGTAGCTGACTATAATTGACAACTGTTTCCCTCGTATACCGTAATTTTTCAGTTTTTTGATTAAAATTGTGTGATCTATACAGTCAAAGGCTTTGGATAAGTCTAAGAAAATTCCACAAGGTATCTCTTGATTATCCAAAGCCTTTAACACAAATCTAGTAAATTCGAAAACAGCTGTCATTGTACTTCGGCCCCTAAGAAAGCCATGTTGACTTTTGCTAAAAATTTTGAATTTTGTAAAAAAACCTACTAATCTGTGACTCAAAATTTTTTCTACCAGTTTGGCAAACGAAGAAAGTAGGCTAATAGGCCGATAGCTACTCAAGTCCTCGCAGTCTCCTTTTTTATACAAAGGCTTTACTATTGCTACCTTTAAAGCGTCGGGAAATATACCATTTTCAAATATACAATTTATGATATGACATAATATTTTTTGTATTTTTGTTAATGAGAATTTAAGAATAGTTAGGGGAATGCCGTCAACACCAAAACTAAACTTATTTTGCAGCTGATTACAACTCTTTATTATGTCATCTTCTGTGACTGGATAAAGATAAAGACTATTCGACAGAGGTTCAATGGGACAAACATAAGGTTCTTGATTATTTTTATCATTGTATAATCTTTTTCCAGAATTTATAAAGAAATCATTAAAATCGTTTACAACTTTATTTAGATCGCCCGTAATTTTTATATCATTATTTTTATTATTTTTATTACATACATTATTTACAATATTCCAGGTGGTTTTTGATTTATTACTTGAGTTTAGTATTTGCTTTTTTAAGAGTTTTTGTCTTTGAGTTATTATTAATGAGTCATACTTTTGTTTTAGCTTTTTATATAGTACATTATAGTTTGGATCAAATTTTGAGATTATATTTAATAGATCTAGGGAATTTTTTAGAGAGTCTAACTCCTGATTTTTTACTTTAATTTTTTTGCTCTTACTGCAAATTTTGTATATTTTTTATGGAAAATTTTGTTCAAATAATTTTTTATATTGCTCTATAAAAAGATCCCATTTTTTATTAACCTCGGTTTGAGGAAGTGATAAAATATTTTCCCAAGTACAAATCTGTAAATCCTCCAAAAACTTTTTTTTGTTATTCTCGCTAAAGTTTCTTGACCTTCTGAATGTGCTCTTCTGTCAATTTTTTCTTTCCAGTGTGAATTTTAATACCTGAGATGTATGATCTGAGATATGTGGCTCAATAATAAATGACTCATACTTTGTAATATTTGTAAAAATGTTATCTATGCATGACTCAGTATTTGCAGTAATGCGTGTCGCTTCTTTGATAGTAACTGTTGCGTTAAAGCTTTCTAATAGCGATAGGAACATTTTTGTGTCTTTATTATCATTAAACAAATTGAAATTGAAGTCACCCCCTATTCTAAATTTGAAGTTTGAATTTGAGATAACATCTAATAATGATTCAAGTTTTCCGAAAAACACATCCAGATTGCCTTTAGGCGGTCGATAAATCGAAATAGCTAATACAGAGGTTGACTGCAAGATAACTTCTACAGCGGCGCATTCAAAATGACTTTCAATACTGAGTGATGTTAGATCTACTCGTTCTTTACAGGTAATATCAGAAGATACGTAAACCGCACTGCCTCCACATTGACTACCTACGCCTCTGCAGAAATTCGATGCTAGTTTATAACCAGGCATAGTGTATGCAACCAGTTTATCACTTGTTTGCCAATGCTCGGAGATTGCAATTATTTGACAGTTTTGATTGTTTACAAAATGTTCTAACCTAGTTAACGAGTTTCCAATTGATTGCACATTTTGATGCATAAATGTAAAATTATCTTGTGTTAGTTTTGGTTTTGTTTTCTGAAAAGATGGAACAAAAAAGGATTCAAACGAGTTCCCACTGGCCATATTTCCGGATTCTTAATTGCATCTGCTTCACTTTGAGAGACAGAAATTTTAAACGAAGAGTATGAGTTTATCGATGCACTTGATGACCTTCCTCTTGATCACCGCTTCATTTGCACTAACAACGATAGTCGAGTCAAATGGGTATTAAAACAGGCCGACTTACGAAAATCGAACGATGTGGACCGATTTTGATGAAACAAAGTGCATTCGATTCGGGATGACGTCTAGAAACAAGCTTACCGGTTAGTTTTTTGTGCAAATTTTTTATTATGTTTTTAACCGAAAAACATATTTGGTAATTTGCAGCTTGAATGCTTTATTAAAGGAATGTTTTATTTATTGAACAATATGTATTTGAATTATTGAGAAAATGTTTCTGATAATATTCACTGAACCACAGAACAAAATAATTTTCACATAAAACGAATCAGAAATTTTACCAATCTGAACAACAGCAGCATCCAACAGTAAGTGACACGTGGTGATCATTTATTATGTATCTACATTACAATAGCAGCGTGGTCCACGTATACGTTGCCGCGTCTTTATTTTGGGGGGATGGGAGGGAGGACCGGTTTAGATAAACAGCTGCTCTATGAAGCGGTGGATGCGATAGAGATCTTATTATATGATAGATGCTGTGTTATAGTATAGTGTAGACTCCATAGTTTAAGAAAAATACGTACCTGATACTCCCGCCCGGTTTTTATTACGTATATGTCCATAGTATATGTAAAAGATGCTGTGTGGAATATAAAAAGACAGAGTAGAGAAGATAGAAAAAAATTTTAGATGAGCGGGAGTTTATTACAAATTAAAAAATTAAAAAATTAGAATTCGATTTTGTTTTTGATTTAAATTAGTAACGACCCCCTTTTAACAAATTTTTGTTAAACATAAAAAAAAAATCCACAACCCCTAACTGAGGATTTCTGGATAGTTTTGATGAAATTTTGAAAATTAGTCATTTTTCGGTTAAAAAAATAATAACAAATTTGCACAAAAAACTAACCGGTAAGCTTTTTTCTAGACGTCATCCCGAATCGAATACACTTTCTTTCATCAAAATCGGTCCATATCGTTCGATTTTCGTAAAGAAATAGGTATTTGACTCGACTACGAGATGGAGCACCTATCCATAACGCTGTCAATGTGAGACAGTGCTTTAATGATAATTTTCCAAATCGTTGGGGATCGGACGAAGTAGTCCTCTATTCGTTGGCCGCCGAGATCCCCAGACATAACGCCGCTTGATTATTTCTTTGGGGACAATGAAGCCCCAGACCAGAGAAGAACTTTGTGATGACATCAGAGAAGCTTGTCACAGGACAACTCGACAGCAATTAAGAAATGTAATAAGGAATAATCATATTGACGAATTGACATATAACGGAATTCGGTAGATTAGTGGAAATTAGATTTTATTTTTTATGAATTTTTCTTTTGTAAATTTTACGATAAAGTTTTCTAATAATTTGTATTAGTGCCAACAAAACTAAATTTACTTTTCTTGGACATCCTGTATTTAAGGACACTAACAATCGATACAGGCAGGTTTTACGTTATCCTAACTAAGAATCCGTCATCAGTTTTTCTCTGAAACAGTTTCTAATAATACTTTCTGGAAGTGGTCGTAGCTGGCCATGATTACAGCCAAAAACTGAAGTTTAAGGCACATTTTGAATACCAACCTAACAAGAAAAAGTTTATCAAAATCCGTCAAAACATACTTAACGTGAACACACTGTATGTAAAAGCAGTGTTAGGTCAAAAAAATAACAATTCTTGATAATACTTTAATTTTACTTCCAATTCATCACGGTTAATATCCATCATTTTTTCTCTTTTTACTATTTTTGTGAACTTAACAGTGTCCACATGAAAACGATTGTTCTTCAAACAGATTAAAAATAATGATAATTTTATTTCTAAATCAACAAGTTTTTCGTAAAATAAATTTGTCGTTTCGGATGTCCGAGGTGAAGTTTATTCATCCTAAGCATCCACATTCCATCTTTATCGATAAAAAACTAAACTGTATAGTCGGTGCGTTATAATATAAGCATTACGGCAAAATACTGTATGACACATTCTTAATTGTTTTCAATTACGTGCATCGATTATCTTGATAATGCGTGAAAGGTTTCCGAGATAATCATATTATGTTTAGTTTTCACAATGTGGCACGTTCGTCATGCGAAAGACATGTGATCGCATTTAATCATTTGTTTCTCTAAGCATCGGTCATTCATTCCATGAATTATTAGAAATATAATTTGAATCTCGAGTACGGAGGTACGAAGTACATTTCCCATAGATAATAGTGCATTAAGATAAATAAAATTATTATTTTTTTTAATTAAAAATATGTCGCATCTATTAGCGACGGTAAAATACATGGTGACAGTAAGCTAGATATTATTCAGTAAGTCAATTTCATTTTAGATAGTCAAACAAATTCACATATGAGTCATTTTTCGCCAGCAGTAGTCTTAGACAGTTGGGTATATTGTGGCTTATGCGTTCGGCACTATATTTAGTAATATATTAATATTTAAACAGACATTTTGATTTCTAATTTAGTTTTTTTTTTCATTCTTTGACTACACGCGAGGGAAGCCTATAGCGAAAAAGCAATGACGCAATGGACCTCACATGATCATCCCATGAGAGGGTGGTGATAATGGCTACTTGGTAGCTCAGTAGTTTAACAGTATTTTTAGTGGATAATGGTGATTATTTATTATCTATAGTGTTATAGTGTATCCAAAGTGGGAACACTTTCATAATTTATTAAAAGTCATTGATATTAAAATTATTTGCTGTTTTTTCTGTTCTTGGTATTATTGTACATAATAATGGAAGTTGATTTACGTCATTTCATTGAGATTCAGCGACTAAATACACTGAACGTCTTGACCCCCCATTCAGTCTTGTTAATGAAATGTTTTATTAGAAAAACAAAAGATATCTATCAAAGTATATTGTTTGTTCAATCTATTTCTTGTGAAAGGATTATTTTACACAAACTGAGATACTTAGAAAATTGAAAAGTAAGAAATGTGTGAATTTGTTGAAAAAAATTATTGAATAAAAAAGTAATGAAACATGCTGTACACTGACCAATAGTCGGTATGACCTACTCCACGTTGGAATAACATGTTGACACGTCTGTGCATTGAAATAATCAAGCGGCTTATAGTGTCTTGAGGAATATTGTTCCATTTCTCTACCGCCGCGACTACTAACTCATCTGCAGTCTGAGGTGGGTTAATTCGATTGTGAATGGCTCTACTTATGTAATCCCACATGTTTTCAATCGAATTCATATCCGGCGAGTTGGCTGGCCAATCCAATCTATTGATATGTCCTGCTTGAAGTGTATCCTGCACCCTTCTTGTGCGATGTGGTCGGGCGTTGTCGTCCATAAACACAAAATTCTCGCCTAATTCGTTACGTATGGTATAGATAATGGGCGTAATAACCTGTTCGACGTAAATTTGGCTGGTCATATTTTGTGAAATAGTCGAGTCAAATAGGTATTAAAACAGGCCGACTTACGAAAATCGAAAGATATGGACCGATTTTGATGAAACAAAGTGCATTCGATTCGGGATGACGTCTAGAAAAAAGCTTACCGGTTAGTTTTTTGTGCAAATTTGTTTTTTTTTTTCGATCGAAAAATTGACCAATTTTTGGCTAATTATTGGGAAAACTTAGTCGGGGGTTTTTGGGGTCGCTGATTACGATTCTGAACTCAGATTGGTCAAAATCGAACTCCCCAGCTGGTAATTGGACACAGTGACCATGTTTTTAAATTTCATCAAAAATAGCCAGGAAAAATCCCTCGGGGGTTTTTGGAGTCGCTGAGTACGATTCTGGAGTCAAATTGTCCAAAATCGAACTCCTCAGCTGGTAATTGGCAGGTTTAAGTTTAAATGGACAAAATTGGACAATTTCCAAAATTTCAACAAAACTAACAATTTGACTTCAGAATCGTACTCAGCGTCTCCGAAAACCCCCGAGTAATTTTTTTTGTCTATTTGCGATGAAATTAAGGAAAAATGATCAATTTTGTCCAATTAAACTGGCCAATTACCAGTTGGGAAGATCGATTTTGGCCAATCTGAGTTCAGAATCGTAATCAGCGATCCCAGAAACCCCCGAGTGATTTTTCCTGGCTATTTTTGATGAAATTTAAAAAAATGGTCACTTTGTCCAATTAAAGTGGCCAATTACCAGCTGGGGAGTTCGATTTTGGCCAATGTGAGTTCAGAATCGTAATTAGCGACCCCGAAAACTCCCGACTAAAATTTTCCAATAATTAGCCAAAAATTGGTCAATTTTTCGTTAAAAAAAAAATAACAAATTTACACAAAAAACAAACCGGTAAGCTTTTTTCTAGACGTCATCCCGAATCGAATGCACTTTGTTTCATCAAAATCGGTCCATATCTTTCGATTTTCGTAATGAAATACTTATTTGACTCGACTAAAATGTGAATTAATGGGGTGCGGCGGTTAAACATTATTCCTCCCCAAAACATTACTGTACCCCCTTGAATGGGAGCAACTTCCCGGGGAAAATTAAGTCGCTGTTGACGACCTGGTTCTCTCCAGACTCTTTGCCGATTGTCATCACTCACCAGTCCAATTCTGGTTACGTCTGTGAATAACACCCACCTCCACTGCTGCAAAAGCCAACCCCTGTGATCTCGCGCCCATCGGAGACGGGCTGCACGACGTGTTGAAAGTAGAGTGGGGACCCGTTATGGTCTTCAGCACGTAAATTTGCATGATGGAGTCTTCTTCTAACTGTGGGTGTCGATATAACACGACGGATCGTACGCTGAAAGTGGCTTCTGAGAGCTGAAGCTGTGAGGTGTCTACGAGCATATTGTACCAAATAACGATCTTCTCTTTCGTTAGACACTCGAGGACGTCCACTACGTGGTCTGTTTTCCACTGTATCGAATTCTTGATACCTGTGAACTATTCGCACAACAGATGATCTAACAATGCCCAACTTTTCCGAGATCTGATGATTAGAGTGCCCTCCATCGTGTAAAGCAGTAATTCTTGCTCGATTAAACGCAGAAATTTCACGACCAGACATGATAATCCAAAAAATCAAAAGAAATTAATACACTAGTCACTTGGCTGAATATGCTTTCACTGCCACTGCTGTCAAAACATTGATAATAAAGTCAGGATTCATTATTGACATCTCTTTTTTGTCTTTTTTATACTTTAAATACATGTTACTTTTTACCACAGTAAGAAAAATAATCGGGCTTGATCGAATCATTTGATATATAGGGGGTCCAAGACTTTTGACATTGTGTGTATTACCTTCTCCAAATTGTTTGTATACAGCATTATTGTTATAAGATTTCTAATTGTGTTACGAATTATTGTTTTTCATAAAAAAAAATAAATAACGAACCCACACATGAAATATGTTTATATTTGAAAAAAAAAGTTGGGGTGGCTCGCAACTAAAAGGTTTCATTGCCAGAAAATGTGTAATATTTAAAATCAATTTACGTGCTTCAGCGTATTTTTTTCAAGTCGCTTGTTAAAAAGATATAAATTTTATTCCACACATTTGCCCAGCCCGGTATAATAATGTCTATACCGAAACGATATTTAGTTGGATTGTTCAACGAGCTCTGCGTTGTTTAATTAATACCAGCTGGCTTTTGATAGATTGCGAATTCGTTTAGTTGTTTGAACTACGTACGTTTTATAAACACATCAGAGAGATTGATTGATTTTGCTCGTATTTGTTTAGTATCGTAGGAATGTACGTTTCTGATCAATAATATAAACGTGACATGCCTTCAATTTCACTAGCATACGGCAAACAATGATGGATTAACATTGTTGGTATTATCGAATATCCCATCAACATCTAACTTCTATGAAGATGATACTTCATTATTTTCATTCAATATAATGTCTACCAGACTGCATCGAAATAATGATCTAAATTTACAGTTGAAGAGTCTTGTACGTATTAGTTCTGTTAACTGATTTTATATGTTATTCCACAGAATAGCACAGTTATGATTTATGATACGTAAAAACATTTGAAATAGTTTCTTTTTTTTAGATCCTCCAATATAAGTTGATGGATATACTATTTTCTTTACGAATCTAGATTGGACCAGGAAATAGAGTTCGAACGTTAATATTGACATCGAATATTTTTTTAGTGTTAGCCAACAAGCATTCATTATTTGAAATCAAATTTTGTTAGTTGCAACCAACAAGCAAATTATAATGAAATTATACAAGGTTATCATAACGTAAGGGATATATTTCAACTTATTATATACAGGATGTTTCAGAAAGACCTCCCGTAAATGCAGGGGACGGTAGATTTTACAAAAATAATCAATCTTCTTCAGTTTCGGAGATACAGGAGGTTGAATTTAATTTTTTTAAACGAAATTTTGCTGTAGCTCTTGTGCATTTACAGATATTTCGTTGATGAAATCTGGTACTCGGGGGTGTTAGCAGACGCCGAATAAGACGACTTAGTTAGTTTTGAAAATGCGGTAAACGGCGCTGTGTGCGCGACTTTTTGGTGATTCTACCGAAATCGCGTATGTTCATTTAAACGTGTTTTTCTCGAAAACAGTGAGATTTTGAGAACCTCAACAAGAGTACAATATTTGCTTGAAATAAAATTGTAAACCGGAAAAAAGTGCAAAGAAAACAAAAAAAATTATTCTCAAAAAAGTTAACGCTAAAATAATAATAATAATGATAATAATCTTTATTTCAACATGGTTTGTCTACATTTAAAAAATAAACATGAACAATACAATATTAAAAAACGTCATAATGCATAATAAATATATGTATATACACTTCAATACATATATATATACATATATAAATAAAATAATAAATAATATGAAACACTATCACCGTAAAACGTTAGCACTAATATACAGACTTTATTGTTCTAAAAAATCTGCAACTGTATAAGGTTCTAAAGTTATTAGAAATTTAGTAACAACTGCTTTGAATTTTTTTAATTCCTTAATCTCTTTAAACTCATTTGGAAGTTTGTTAAAAAGCTTAAGGCTCATGTATTCCATATTTTTTTGATATAATGTTAAATCAACCTCTGGGTAAAGATATAAAATATTACGAGTTTCATATACTTGTCCGTTTTCATACTCTGCCGAATAGTGTTTGTTTCTGAAGTTAAACATGAGACATTCCGAGATATAAAGTGCCGGAACAGTTAAAATATTGAATTTGCGAAAAGTACCTTTACAGGAGTTTCGATACTTCAGGCAAAAAATTATGCGTAGTGCCATTTTTTGTAGAATCAAAATCTGTTTAGATTGAGAGCTGTTGCCCCAGAAAGTAATCCCATAAGTTATTAGAGACTGAAAGATGGGGTAATAGACAACCATTAGAGTTTCCTTGCCAACGATTTTTTTAAAGTTCTTAATACGTATAGTTTAGATTTAAGTCTGTTTGAAAGAGATGTTATTTGTTCATACCAATTCAAATTTTTGTCTGTAATAAGTCCCAAAAATTTAGTACTATTATCTACGTCAATAATTTAATTATTCAAAGTAAGAGTTTTTGGAATTTCAATATTCGACTTATTAGTTTGAAAAATCACACACTTTGTTTTTGACTTGTTAATTACAAGTTTATTGACTTGACACCAATTTTCAATCTCTGTTAGCACTAGGATCAACTCCTGATTTAAATTCTCAATATTATTACGCCGAAAAGTCGCGCACCCAGCGCCCTCTACCGCATAATATAAAACTAACTAAACCATCTTATTCGGCGTCCTCTCAAACCCCCGAGTATCAGATTCCAACGAAATATCTGTAATTGCGGAGGAGCTACAGCAAAATTTCGTTTAAAAGAAGATAGGACCATAATTAATATGAAGAATCTGATTATTTTTGAAAAATCTACCATCCCCTGCATTTACGGAAGGTCTTTCTGAAACACCCTGTATATTTTTAACAGAGAAAATTAATAACAAAAAGTAAATGCAATCTAGTTGCTCACGTAATGGGATTTCTGATGCCAAACAGTAGATACCCCAAATGCTCGATATGACCTCCATTTTGTTGTTGTAAAATTACCAACCGTTCCTCCGAATTGTATACAGCACTATTCAACATTTCTGGTTGAATTGCATGCATTTTCTCTCTGATCCTTTAATTCCTCCAGCGTTGTTGGCCGTGTTTTAAACACCAAATTATTGTAATAACCACACAGCCAAAATTCCGCTGGGTTAAGATCAGGTGATCTTGGTGGTCATGAATTTGCAAAATGTCTGCTTATAACACGATCTTGAAAAATCGCAGTTAACAATTCTTTAACTGGTCGGTAGGCGGAGGTGCTCCATCCTGCATAAATCATGTTTTCAATTCCTTCGTGTTCGTTTTGCAACTGTAAAATTGCATAATCCCTTAACATTTGCAGGTATCGTTGACCAGTAACAGTTACAGATACGGCCTCCCCATTCTAGTTCCTCGAAAAAGTATGGACCAATGATGAAATTAGGTGTGAAACAGCACCAGACCGTGAATTTTTTGTCATGACGGCCTTGCTGAACGATTGCATGTGAATTTTATGTTGACCATATTCGACAGTTTCGAGTATTAATCTCACCATTAAGAGAGAAATGGGCCTCATCTGTCCATAAAATACGGGATAACCAGTCGGGTTCAATTTCCATCTGAGCCAATACCTGAAATAAAAAATTGTACCTGACAGCAGAATCTGCGTCCTTTAATTCAAACAGCAGTTGCAGTTTATAGGGATACATTTTTAAAAATTTACAAACCGTGGTATATGATATTTGTATTCGTTTTGATATCGCATTCACACTATTGATTGCCAGCGGATTAGTATTGGCTACGTTTTGATTTTCCGGAAGTACTTCTGCAACTTGAACATCACTAATCCTAGGTCTTCCTGATCTCGGGAGGTCTTCAACAGGCCCTGTTCTTTGAAATTTGCTAATCAAATTACAATACGCCTTCATTTGGCACGGCCCTGCTCTCAAACTCATTTTCGTACGAAATCTTCGTAATCCAGTAGTGTAATTTCTACCCCCTTCATAATAACATTGCACTAAACCAATTCTTGTTTGCACATCCATATTCAAATTGTTACAATTTACGTTACGCGAGTTTCATTTTGAAAACAATTCTCTAAATTACGATTATTTCGTTTGACACTTGTATCAATAGTTGTCACAACAATTCTTTTGTTTTCCATAGATACACTAAAATCCAATTATTGAAGCAACTAGATTCTGTTTATTTTTTGTACTAGCATAGTTTATTATAAACGATACAACAATTTTAATTTGACCCCTTACTTTATGATAACTCCATATATATTATATTTTGACAGGATATCACAAGGATAGGTTTAACACGCATTACCTTAGCTGATAGTATTAATACGGTGAACTTTGATCTACTTATATCAAGGGTACATGTTGGAACAATTAATTATGATTCGATTTCTTAAAAAAGTATATTTTAAATGGGAACAATAATATTAAGGTCGATCTAGACCTAGTGACATTGCCATTAACATGGTTATGTCTACACGGCATGTTAGCCAAGATGAATTTCTCGAAAGCAGCAGGTCAACATCTTCCGGAAGCGGCGTACGTAATTGTACTTACTGTACTAAAAAAATCACGAAAAAAGCGGTTACTCAATTTTGATTGGTCGAGACAAATTAGATACTTCAAAGGATCAACAATTAAAAAGTTCTGTCAAAATCCAACAATGAGCATAACATCCTAGATAAGGAAAGGAAGCACCTTATTGTTTGGAAATGACATAAACTGGCGTCCTTTTGTGGGTCCTATAAAAAGGAAACAGGAAGGAAAACCAGACAGTTTGCATTTACATCTGACACTGAATGTGTGTCCAAGCAGCTCAGTTAAATTTCCATAACCTTAATTCTATTTTTGTAATATCGGAGAACTCAAATAGTCTCTGTAGCTTCGACAAGTTAAAGTAAACGAAGCAAATAAATTATTCCTACGAAGCAAGTAGTGTTAAAGAATCTTCGTATCAACGTTTAAGGTTATAATAACCACAGTTATTCCAGTAGCATCGTAGAATATTCAGTCTTCGATAGCCGTTCCAGTATATTATAGAAGAAGTTTTATATCTTAAAAGAATAAAACAAGTTAACAATTTATTATCAACAGTTCCTGAATTGATAAAGAAGTAACAACGTAATTTACATTGTGTATATGTTTCAAAGCAGAGCATTTTCAAAGTGAATAATCAAATAACCAAGAAAATATAAAATCAACTGAACATTGCCAGCATTTTCTCTCGTATTATTGGATATATTTAAAAGTAAGTTTATTTATAATATCTCATCGTATTTGTATCTCTGAATGTAAGATTGTCATTTGTAAACAAGAATTAATTTTAAGTAGTTTTGAGGTTAAACATAGAGGATTTAAAATTACAAAGAACAGTTTGTAAACATAGAAATTTCAGAACATAAATTTAAATTAAACAATTTTGTAACCATAAAAACAGATTCATAAACAAATTCAAATATAAAATTTTTAACATTCCAACAAAATATTGTGTTTAATTCCATATAACATATGATAATACAAATCAATATCAAATGATCCATTCAATCAATTAAAATCAAATAAAAATAAAATAAAAAGCTAGCCGGAATAAGAATAAAATTAAAATTAGAATTCAAAAACATAATCATCATTGATTAATAAACTCATTAGAGTTAAGTTAACAATTGTCACCACAACTTGGGGCAATCAAAACTCAGTAAAGAGTATCTTAACAATATATACAAATACATGGTTTACCGTCATCAAGTGACTGATATATTAGGGAAGTTAACTAAGCTATTGCATTTTTGGTGGATTTTTTATCTGAAATCAACTTGTTTATTTGAAAGTATATTAAATTTATTTAAATAGCTGCAGATTCTTTTTTCAAATCTTCTCAAATATTTTGCTGATGTTGTTTATAAGTGAGATGGGGCAATAATTTGTGATATCTGTTTCAGTACCACTTCCAGAGATTGGCACTACAATTGCGTTTTTAAAAAAGTAGGGGCATATTCCGGTCTCGAAAATTTTATTAATTAAATAGCATAGATAGTTCGCAATAGTTGTTCCTTGTTTTAATTCTTCCCCAGTTATTCCATCAGCACTAGGTGATATTTTATTACTTAGTGTATTTATTACCGATTTTATTTCCGTTACGTCTGTAGGCTGTAGGAAGAGTGAGGATTGAATGGATAGTTGAGGAATTTTGTTACTCTTCTTGCTAGGTCTTTTATTAGCATAATTTTCTCCAACATTTATAAAAGAGATATTGAAAGTCCCATAAAAAGATTAACTTTAGAAGGGCTACTTTATTGTAATAATGGAATATCAATAAGTACGGAAGAAGTCCTAATCCGCTTTATTGTGCTATAGACGAAGAGTATCCTGAAGTTAAAATAACCCACTCGTGAGGATATATCGAGAGCCAAGAGAAGTAAATTATACCACGATAGATAACGTTCATTTTGAAAGGTTATTACGATACGATAATACGATATACGATTAGGAAACGTAAGTCTTCGCAATGCTCACTTTTATTTCATATTAATATTAAATTTATATTCAGCATTTCAACGTAGGTGCAAAATGCTGCTGGCGAGCTGGCTTACACCTTTATTACTTTTAAATCGTATAAATATTCATAACGCTAAGCCGAAATGTCTGAATTATTAAGTTTCGCCTGCGATAAATTAATGGGCGGAGTGTTAATACATTTATAACGTATTGAAAAGTTGTACGGTAGGTATAACATTTAAAACAAAGTTGCTTAGTAGCAACGTAATCATAAGTGCAACAATGCAATGGTGAGAACTTGATAGTCTCTGCAGTTTCTACATTATTCTCTTATGATAAATTAGCGTAGATATAAACTTTTGATTATACGGAAATGAATCAAACCTGCTTTATTTATTTTGTTCTGTACGGAAACCGAAACCGAATATAGCTCATTTTCCTACATCATATCCTGGTCGTGAACATATTTTACCCAACGGTTAGAAAAAGCCTTATCTCAAACCAATTGAGCAAGAACGTCTCCACATTCCCTCGGGGTCGTTATATCGATGCCCTCTCAACTCCTCCTTCATTGCCTCAAAATTTGATAATTATATGAGAATGAATCAGAACTAGAGATTTGAAATTTCAGGAAAAATGTTTGCGTTTGCGCAATATTTTTAATTTTTGTAGTAGTGAACCCATACAGATTAATTAATCAGATTATGAATATTGTTAAAATTTTATATTATGAATAATTAAATTATAAATATGTAGAAATTATATTTTTTTGAAAATGACGCATCAGATTTCAATATTGTAGCTTTGAATAAACAGTTACAAACTTGCGTGAATTTCAAAAAAATGCTTGTATTTTTTTAATTTTCCTTCATTTTCTACATAATCCTAATGTTATTTTTAAACGTTTTTGATGTCAAATTCGTAATCTCGACCAAAAAACCCTATAGCGATAATTTCAATGACGTTAGTGTTTTTCCTTGAAACTTTCTTTCATTTTTCCGAACTAAATTTTCGAGCAATTGTTTTTTTTACATTACTACTAATTTCTGTTATTTAACATGCACATCGAAAACATAAATACTAATCAACACGACACTCAAAAAATTACATTTAAAAAAAGAAGAATTCATAGGAAATAAAAATTCCGGAAAATCATATTTTTCAACTTTTTAATTATCAAATTCGTAATAAGCGACCACAAAAACTCCTATAGCGACTTATCACACGATAATTTCGATGACATAGAGATATTTTTTTTTCAGGGTTCCCATAGTTTTCCGCAAATTTTCCTGCTTTTGGTCTACTTTGCATCGAAATACGCGACTGCCAACATCTTTTATGTATAAAACAATAATCGCGAAAATTAGCAAATTTGTATGAAAATCACCAAATTTCCCTGATTTTCAGCCCACTGAATGAGTTCTCCTAGGAAATGACCTCGGATTCGTGTTCAGCCACCCAAAAAAACCTCCTTGGACCCATTTTGGAGGCTTAGTTTTCATTTTTTATAAATAAATATTATTTTAAAAAAGGGGGTTAAAATAGGGTTGATATAGCGTTTAGGGGTAAATGGGAGGCCACAGCAGCTTGGATCAACCCTCATGAATGATCTACGTCAGCCACAGAGCATCATGCAAAAAGAATTGTTCCTATATATTTTTTTTTAGAAAGTCGGCCAAATTCCCCTGCTTATTGACGGGACTACTTTGATTCGATACAATTCATGAGTAAAAGTATCAATTCAACCCTACTTGCAACTGATATCTCACATAATTTTTGCTTTATTCATAAAAATTCTGTACACATCTATCATGTGTGTTTGCCAAATATGCGTTGTCAATTTTATGAATAGTAGATTTCCTACAGACAAAAACATTCCCTAATAGTCTAGGAGATAGATACATATTTTGGGCCTGAAATATAACATGTTGGGGTTATGTTTTAGCAATTATCAATCTGAGTATTTTATCCTCTGTGAGTTGAACCTCCCACCCCGCTCCGTTTTAAGTTAGCCGCCCCAGAAAATATTCAATTTTGAAACGTATTAAAACACTTTGGTATTTGGTGCTAGTTAGTCGAAGAGAGTCCCTTGGCAATCAATATTCAATAAATGCCAACATTTTTTCTTCATGCAGTTGGCACTGGTAACTTTGTTACCAAAATTGGAACGTGGTATAACACTTTCTGACCAAGCGAAACATTTTTGTTATCAATTTCCATTACTCGAAAACCATACGCTAACATTTTCTATGCGTTCATTTTCAAGAATTTTGGCCATGTTAATATACTGCTGCACCTGCACCTTTTTCAGTCTCAGACCTGTCTGGGTATCAGATCTTTCCCTGAAAACGGTGGCCAGGTCTGTTTTTTCATTCAGGTACATCTGGTATTGGTACCCTCATTGTGTTGTCGAAAAAGTTCCGTTTTTCTCATGTATAACACGTGCTTTGTCGCAATTCTTACAATACTCCTGTATCCTGTCCCAACGTGAACATAATCCAATGTGTTTTGAATTTTGGTGGCATCAAGCCTCACCCTAGAACCCCAAAGCGGTGGGGAGGCAATACTAGTAGTTTCTCTATAGATGCAGTGGGCGTTGACTTTATAGCCCCTGTGATCCCAAGAAGGCAAGTCTGGATCTTCATTAGTCTTGTAGTAGTCCTTTGTTGTGTCATTACCACCATGTTATACAACCAATAGAGCATGTCTAGTCTTGGCCACCATTTATTCAATAAATAGCTTCTCCGCTTTTTTGATAACCTTTCCCAGATGTTGGTTCCAGGTCAGTTTTGACTCTCGTTTCAACCCGAATCTCCCGCATTATCTGTAGAGTTTTTCCTCGAAGTTTTAGAGGTTCCAAGCCCTCTAATTTGCTTCTTCGAATAAATGTTACTATGGTGTCTTTGTGAGGACTGATATTCAGTCCCTCCGAATCCGTCCATCTTAAGACCAGGTTCAGCGCCTCTTGCATGTGACCTCTAAGCGTTGTGCTATGTTTTCCTTGTGCCATGGCAACTACGTCATCGGCATATTCCATGTTTTTTTGGGAAAACAATGTTGGCACCTCCATCAACTTGTAATTCTTATGTAAAAGAAAAAGCCTGTGTGAGTGCCAACATTTTCTTTCATGTTTAACCCAATCCCCCCCCCCCCCCCCAAATCATTAAAATCGCAGTCATTGTCCAGAATTAGGTATTTGCAGCCCAGAATGGCCTAAAAATAATCTTGGTCACACATTTGAATGATCAAAATATTTATCATATTATCTCCCCTCCCCAGGGGTTAAACATGAAAGAAAATGTTGGCACTCACACAAGCTTTTCGTTTACACAAAAACTACAAATTGATGGAGGTGCCAAAATTTTTTTTCCAATTTCAGACGATTTGGCCAATTTATGGCAAAAAGACCAAAACATGGCCAAAATTCTTGAAAATGTTGGTGTATGGTTTTCGAGTAATGAGCATTGATAACAAAAATTTTCCGCCTGGTCAGAAACTGTTATACCACGTTCCAAAATAATAATTGCTAAAATATAACACATATGCCAAACATGTTATATCTCAGGCCCAAAATATGTATCAATCTCCTAGACTATAAGCTTGTCGTTCTGGAAAATTTAACATTCATTGATATTAATCGATGATGAAGTTGTAAAACCGAATGTTGCTCCTAGAATCAACTACCGGAAGCAATATCAATTATTTCGCATTCCTCTGTTCACACCGATCATTTCCTTGAATCTGTCCGGGGTCTAACGTGAATACTAATCGCCTAGATCATTCGAGAATCGACGTTCTATCAGTGACTCTGTTTCAGGTTTCCACACGCGGCGAAAGAAGAGGCGTTTGCGTCCTTGGGATAATGAATATTTATTAAATGCAACTCCGATGGCGTATACATGCTATTGATTTATCAATAATTATGTACGAAGAACTACCATTCTAACGTGGTCAAATAATTAAATAACGCCCCGTACGAGTAGCTGCCGTGTGACTCACTTGGTAGAATACATCCACGCACATCACTAAGTTATACTGAATGTATGACCACGTTTACATGCATTGATCTATACCAATAGAATGCGACAAACCTATTATTCATGCACTTCTGTTGAGGCATTTATGAAATTTTCATATTTGGCATATTTTTCATATTATATGAAATTTTTCCGAATTTTTCATATTTTGAACTATTTTTTAATTTTTAGCATATCTGTAACAATTTTACAAGCAATTCCTTCCTATACAATTTAACCAAAACATTATATTATTGTTGTGAGTAAAGTAAATTTAAAAGCTCTCTATTTGTGTTGCTTGACTGGTTTTGCATGTAGCAGGTATAATTTTAAGAAAAGGACAATTACTGGTAGATCCCAATAATATTGTTGATGTTTGAAATTATTAAATTATTAAATTAATTACCCGACACCGTTGGGGTCCATTTATTTGTTGCCAGACTAAGGGCAGAAGGAGGGGCATAATTATTAAAAGTTTTCTTTAAAGTTGTGTCGACAGTTAATTTAAATTTAGATTTTGAAGTGTGCCATTGTGTCTATTTAAGATGGCAAGTAGTATCAAAGTGTCTATCTGGATTAAACCATTTCCAGAGTTGTCTGTAAATACAAATTTATTATTTTCAGAGCTATACAGACTTTTCAACATAAAAAAATGTATTGTAAATTTAATATACCAAGCGAAAGAACTCTAAGAAGAACAGAAATTGACAATTTATATTCCTCGTCACTCAATAGCATCAGATTAGAGATTAATGAATAATTATTTTTTTATAAGTGTAGATGAAACGACAGATGCCTCAGGATGTTACATTGCCCATTCAATGATTTGGGTCTTAAGAATGAAAATTTTACAAAATCATACTTAATTGCTAGCAAAGAACTTCCTCAAACAAATTCCTTAACTGTTACTAGATTTATACAAGACACTTTAACAAACTTTTTTCTTCCTGAGGCTATTCCTAACGAGAAGTTTATACTTCTCCTATCAGATGAAACACCTTATATGGTCAAGACAGGCCAAAACTTAAAAAAATGTTATCCGCAATTAATTAATACTACTTGTTTGGCCCATGCATTAAATAGGGTGGCAAAAGAAGTTAGAAAAAACTTTCCCCTTGTAAATGATTTGATATCTTGGGTAAAAAAAATATTTTTGAAGCTCCACATAGAATTCAATATAATAGAGAGCATTTACCTAACCTTCCTCTTCCACCTCAACCCGTTTTAACACGTTGGGGAACGTGGTTAGAGGCTGCTTCTTTTTATGCCCAAAACTTTACGCAAATAAAAACTGTTATACAAGAATTTGAAGATGATTCTTCTCAGCCTCTCTTACAAGCTAAAAAATTGCTGACAATCACATTTTATGTCAACAAGTTTCATTCATAATTCCATTTCAAACACTATTATCCAATTAGAGTCATCCAAATTATATTTGATAGAGGCGGTAAATTTAATAAAAGAATTTGAGCAAAAATGCAAAAATGTTTCGGCACATATTGGAAACCAAATATATAAAAAATTCAAAGCACTAATTGATAAGAACTATGGCTACAAATTCCTTTTACAAGCAGCCAATGCTTTAATTGGAGATTTTGATGAAACATTTACATTGAAACCAGGAATGTTTTCACATTTAAAAAACGACCCATTACGCCTGTTGACGTAGAAAGCAGCTGTTCTGCATTTAAACATATGTATACTGATAGGAGGAGGAACTTTTTGTTAGAGAATTTCGTGAAATACTCAATTGTTTATTGTTTTAATAATTAAATTAATCATGTAAAAATTGTTTTGGTAGATATATTTTTAAATAACAAAATATTGATTTATGTTTTGTTTTATTTCAAACTACCCCATTAAAAAGCAATTCATATTAAAATTTTTTTTTTCATATTTCAACTAAATTTCTTTCATATATATGATCATATTTCCTACTTTTTTTCTTCATATTTACCTCACTTTATTTATAACACTTTCACAGGAAACACGAGTACATTAAACACTCAAATTTCGGTTGATGCAATCTATTTTACGTTTTGTTCTACAATTCGATGTTTAATAAACATTTATTTTTTTACAGTTTGTCTTGATATATGATGTTTTACTGGCTATTCTCGGCTATATTGGTTTGGGTGCGGGCGCATTGGATTTGTTTGGATCATATTTGAAGGATAGGAGACAAACGGTTGTCTTGGGTGAGATCGCTTCGGATCCGGTCGATGTCAGACTAGGAGTTCCTCAGGGTTATATCCTGGAATCTCTATTGTTTGCTATTTATACTCATATCTTCCCGAGTTGTTTAAAACACTACCGAGTGCATAATTATGCTGACGATACCCAGATTTACTACTATTTCTCGGTATCCGAAGTGGAAGATGCTCTACAGAAAATTAATGAAGATTTACAGTTAATAGCGGATACAGCTATGAACCATTCTCTCTGCCTTAATCCAAGGAAGTCTACGGCATTATTGTTTGGTAGCAATGCTAATTATAACGTGGTACAGAGTCAAATTAAGCTACAGATAGATAACACTCAGGTTCCTTTGGTAGGCGGGACGATAAATCTTGGTCTAGTTATGGACAACTGTTTTAGGTATAGAGAACACTTAAAGCTTTGTAACAAAAGGGCTTATGCTAAGTTGAGGATGTTGTATCCACATCGAGGGTATCTCCCCGTATGTGTTAAGGCAATGCTTTGTGAGTCATTGGTTTTGTCGCAGTTTAATTATTGCTCATCAGTTTATTTTCTATGCTTGGATGTAAACTCTCTTGCAAAAATACAAAGGACACAGAATAGTTGTTTGCGTTATATATTTGGTATCAGAAAATACCAGCACATTTCCCATAAATTAGGTCAGCTTAAATGGTTGAATATGAGGAATCGACTTAGGCTTCAATCAGCCTGTTTGTAGCATTCAGTTGTAATTTCTCAGGTCCTCTAGTAAAATCACATATAGAACTAATGTGCATAACATAAATATTCGTAGGAGAGACACATGATATCGGTACCTAGTCATAGGTTGTCACTTTTATACGTTCCTTTGGTTACCAGGTGTATGCACTATACAGCGGGTTGCCTGCGTTTGTCAGGGAATTAAATAGGAAGGGGTTCAAAAGATATATGTTCGATGTTTTGGTTAGTGTTCAGTGGAGGACATGACGAATGTGTGATTG
The DNA here is from genome assembly GCA_958510875.1 of Endomychus coccineus. Classification (NCBI taxonomy): domain Eukaryota; kingdom Metazoa; phylum Arthropoda; class Insecta; order Coleoptera; family Endomychidae; genus Endomychus; species Endomychus coccineus. The sequence continues at coordinate 31,817,666 of OY294070.1, read as the reverse complement.
CTCGAGTTTGATTATTTGTTTTATTGAATATTATTGTTATTATGTTATTGTGTTATTATTTATGTTTATATTTGAGAAGTTGTAAGTTGCCGTGTAACTGAGGTTTAATTTTGGATTTTGTACCTGCCGGTTAATATTGCATTGTATTTGTTCTCTTTTTATTTTTCCAATTAGGGTTAGAACAGAGGATGACTATTCGTATTCATTCCTCTGAACTTCGGCCTAAGGTTCATACAAGTTAACTAGTTTTTTCTTTTTTTCTCTTTTGTGATATTTACTTGCATATTTTATGTATAGTTTCTTGTGTGAATAAAGACGTACTATTATTATTATTACTATATATTTTACGTAGATTAGATACACTCCACATATATGAAAAGCATTATCTACAAATTCTCGGGAAATAGGTCACACTGACACATATGGTTATTATTTGCGTCTTTACGTACGTTTTGGTCTCACGACCATCATCAGAAGATGTATTATGTCTAAAACGGGATTCCTTAAGACTAATTGTATCAGCACGAAGCGTCATTATCGCACCAATTTCAATTAAAAATGCCCACGTCGCCGAAACGAACAGAAACACGAATAATCGAAATTGTAACACATTAATGTTTCAAGTATATGAATATGTAACAAGAATCCGCTGCTTAGCAATTTCTTATAATATACGAACACATGTCAACAATGTCTGTAAACGACTGAAACCAAAAAATATAACGCTGGAGTATGTACTTTCCAACCAGATGTTAAGGATTTATGAGGTAATAGAAAAAGGTTGTCAGACCTTATCAGAAATATTACTATTTGAGCATTCTACCTAAAATATACTTTTAACATTATAAAGACGCATGTAGGAATTTGGAAGGATTTTAATTAACTAAATTAGTATAAATCGGACTTAGTGACTGAATATCTGTCCTATGATTTACAGATTTAGAGTCACGTTTTAAATGAATCATCTCTAGAATAGATGTTTTATAATAACTGGTTTCCTTGGTTGAAATATTAACATTTTTGTGATCCAATTAATGTTATAATCAAAACAGTGTTTAGCAAGGGCGGTGAAATTTTCCAAGTTTTTGTTTCTTGTGCTATACTTATGGCCATACATTCTTTTTTGTAAATATTGTTTAGAGATTCCTGTATAAGTCCCGTCGCAATCTAAACTATTTAACTTGTATACTGTGTGGATTTGTTTATCTTTAGGTATTAAAGATTTTAGATTTGAGAAATATTACCTAACACAGTTAGTAGGTTTATGCGCAGAATTTATATCATACTTTTTTAAACATTTCTTAATTTTCTCTGAAGTCCGGAATGTATGGTAATGTTATAAAAAATTATCTGTATTACCTTTTATGTTATTTATATATGACATTCCACTATGATCTTGTTTATTCTTTCTTTAATGATAGGATTGAAAAATGTTTTTGGGTTCATTTCCAGTGTATTACGAACAATTTTTTAATTTTTAGGATGGTCCTCTGCGTGGGACAATTAAGTCGCGCGATCTGTAAGCCTGTTTATATCACTTTTTTTAAAACTTATTGGTACAACGAAATTGAAGTGAAGATAATGTTGAGACCCAACTCCTTTAGTAAATCACGAAGTTCATATTTTTCCATCTGCATTATGCCCAATGTTCATATCTAGAAAATGTATGTTTTTGTTGACTTCTATTTCACAAGTAAATTGATGTTTACAGTGGAAATTGTTGAATTTATTAATCACGTACTGAATTTTATCACAGGGAACACACATTAGGCAATCATTTACATACTGTCTAAAAATACGGGTTAAAAATCTAATGAATTTATTACAGATTCCTCTAGGCATTCCATAACTAGGTTAGCAATAGTAGCTTGAAATGTGAGATCTCATTGCTGTGCCGAATATTTGCCCAAAATATGGCGTATTGAAAATAAGTGCATTCTAAACAGAACTGTACTGCATTTATAAATTCAGATTGATCTAGAGGTGTGTGGATTTTAATCTCTGCCCAACGTTTGTTGATGCTACTCAATGTCAAAACGACTGGTATAATTGTAAATAAAGAAACAACGTCCAAGGAAATTAATATATAATAATATATATATAATTTATAAATTCATTAAAATGCCATGAGTCTTTCACATAAAATTCATTTTTCCCTATTATATAGTTGATAGATATTATTGATAAAAATTTTGAATAATTGTAGGTAGGCGCCCCAATATTACTTACAATGGGCCTTAAAGGTATATCACTTTTTTGTGGTTTCGGAAGCCCATAGATATAAGGTGCTTACCCATTATGGTAAATTAGTTTATTTTTCAATTCAATATCTTATTTTTGTACCATTTATTTATTAATTTATTCATGTCATTTTGTACTGATAATGTAGGGTCAGATTTTAATTTTTTTGTGAGTTGTTTCATCATTTAATATTTTTTCCTATTTCGTTTTCGTAGTCATTTCTATGCATTATGACGGTTTTATTACATTTATCCGCGTTCCAAACTAATATTTGAGGGTTAGCATGTACGAAATCTTTCGTCTTTTTTGTGTGACAGCTATGTCTATTTCTGCTTTCTGTTTATTCTTTTTATTTGTCAATATGTTACAATTTTTATTTCTGATTCCGCATTCTAAATTAGCAAGTATACTGTTGATTATTAGGCAATGTAAATTTCAGGCTTAAGCTTAACGCGTGCTGCACTGCATGTGGAATTTTTGTGTCTGTTAGGTTTTTTAGCCATTGTTTATTAATATTTTGTTTTTCATAAGCTACGCACTTCATTAAATTATTTATCTTTTTTGATTTTATTGAAATTTTTTTCGAAATTGTTCTGCTGCTTTTGAAAAAATTGGGAGATAGAGTTGCTATCAAAATTCGTATTGTTTAATGCGTTTAATTTTGTTCTCAACCTCTGCTACAATTGTGCAAGCTTCTTCAATGCACAAATTCAAACAATTTTTGTGAAGAGAATTTAATTAAAATTAAATGTATTTTAAGATGGTTTTATAGACCTCTATGAACATACAATATGAATATTCACCAAAAGAGATATTTTAGATGTATATCAGACACGTATATTTTTAGATTATAAAACTATATCAAATAGACGTATTTGGCTCGAATATTAAATTGTCTAACAGACATCTAATAAGATCATAGCTAGAGTCAAAGTTGCAAAATATTTGTGCGGTGATATCTGGGATATCTGGGATGTTTTATCCGTCAGTATAATCAAGGGTTTAATGAAGATATAATTAAAATTGGTGGCGGAATTTTGATTTCCATTTCTGACAAGAAAATTTGATTGAAAAATCAAATAACGTTCAAAGTTTAGATTTACTAAAGAACATGTGAAATGTGTCGACAATCAAATTTCTGTACTTTAGATGTTTAATTCTAATAAAATTTTGATTGACAACGAATACTTATGAACTCTTGAGTAAATTGAATGAAATCGAGTTATTATTCCGACAACCTTGAAAAATGTTGCCTAATATTAAAATGAAATATTGCTGGTTTGATCGTTGATTGAAAGAGTCATCAACGGTTTGAGAAAATGTTCAAATAGATTGATTGCATTATGTTTTTCTTATCGTGTATATGGTTTATTTAGTTATTATTATTTGTTTATCATTTCTTGTTCTTCTAGACAAATTTAACGTAAAAATCTCCCAAAAACAGTAAGCCTTCCGGTAAGATCTGATAGTAATGCTGCCACATTATTTTGACAGTTGCCTGCTTTATATGTAGCATGTTTATCTGAAGATCCCTTTGATAATGAAGAGTTATTTTCGCCGTCGGAGCTCCGCGTTGTTTTGCATACAAATACTGGTCCGCTTGGGCGTCTAACATATACTAAAATAAATTCAGATGTAAATCCATCGAGCTTATGTGGAAGTAACATTGTTTTTAACCGAATCTTGAGATATTCGAATCCAATCTTTCTGTTTTATCAAACCTGATTTGAGTTTTGTGTTGTCCGATGATTAAAAAACAGTTAAGATCTTTTTATCTCCCTTGATATGGCAATGCTTTTCAATTCCACTAGATTAGACATGTATCTACTTGGACCACCAACGGTTATATTAATATGAAATGAAGATTAATAATTATTAACATAAATCCAAGAGCCTCTGACACACACTTAAGATGAATTCGAAAGAGGATTCTACCAGAACTGTTTTTAATTGCTTGGTGTTAACTTTTTTTCGAATTCACGATTATGAAGAACGTTTATTTATAAATGCTCGAGTTGCCTTATTTTAATGCGGGTCAATCATTTGAATTCTTGTAGGATCTTAGAGATTAAAAAGTTCCAGTTGAATATGGAAATGAATGACAAACCTTACAGTTTGACAATTACTATGATTATTCTAGTTACTTCAGTCACTATACGTAATAATAATAATTTTATTTCTCCAATTAACTACATATATATTGTACATTTCGATTACATTAAGTTATGATATATTCAGCATGTTGTAAAATGTTATTTACAGTAATATCTGTATAAGCAAAGCTTGTGCACAGATATTATTGTCAGATTTGGAGTGCATAAGTTAAAATAATAATTAAAATAGTATGTAAATAGAGAGAAAAGTATATTCTAACAAAAATACCATATGTATATCATTGAGAAGAAATTTCCTATTTATTTAGTAATTTATTTAATAATAAGGGTTACAGATATTGCATGAAGGGTTGTAAATTGTTGTAGAATAAATATTGATTTATTTTGTTGCTGAGATGTTTCTTATTTTTATTTCTCTTATTGATTTACTAAGTGCGTTATAGAAACGGGGTCCTAGATATGAACTTTTCCTCTGACCTATTCGTTTCCTTGCTATCGGTAAAATGATATCAGAGTTTAAGTTTTCACGTGTGGCGTGTGCATGTGATATAGTATTCATCCAGGATATATTATTATTTTTCTTAAGGCAGATTGAAAGTAAAACAGCCTTCATGAATATTTGTTTTACATTGTGAACTCTTGATATTTTGAAAAGGTCTTTAGTTGGATATAATCTTGGTATATATGGTAAATAATGTAGTCGGCCCGATTTTCTCAAAAATATCCATGTAGAACCTTTTTGAAGCCATGTAGAGAGTGTAGACTAATGTTCAGATTGTATCTTTGTATGTATGTGCGTAAGCCACTGTAAAGACAAATGCGCCGTGCATATTGGTCGTAGGAATTTGAATATTTGCAAATAGCTTTGAAGTGAAAAAAAAATGGGAACTGTATTGTTTTGAGGAGTAATAGCCCCCTTGCAAGTGGTAGTTTCGACATCCTTATTCTGTTTTCCGAAGTGAGTGAGTGTACCAAAAGGATCGGCTTATTCTTTAGCGATACTCACGCCGTCTTTCGCATAAGCCTATAAAGATAAGATAATAAAGAGCGCATGCCGCAGTCTGTTCCGTGAGCTCAATTCCGCTAGGTAGAAACCAACAACATACCGTATGAAACGATTTTAGGATATTTCCTTTTCATTAAATTTGCTAATGTTTCAAACAAAATTGTATGTTTGTTCTAAGCTGGTCAGCTTTTAAATCGCGATGTGAGTAGAAATGGTATAACAAACAAGTTGCTAAAATTCAAGCTCGTTTTGAGAACACCCATGAATGTAAATAGAAATAGAATATTCTTTGTTGCCTTTTATTACCGACAAGTCAAGTATATTAGTTCACTTCTTAGGACGAACGTCCCATCATAAATTAACACAGTTTATTCTTCGTATCTATGGGACGAAAACGAAAGGTATAGTCTCTGACTCCTTGTCAAGGAAGGGTTATTATAATTTGTAAAATACCGACAAAGTCGATTAGGTTCCTCACAGTTTCAATAGGAAATCTAAAGAAAACAAGAGCTTTGGAATATATTGGTAGTTAAGACATATTTTACGATCAGATTCGAGACGGCAGGTTGATCGCTTGCTATGGTTTGAACAAAAATTGTCTATTCTTCTCTTTTGAAGCTACAATCTATTCACGTATCCATAACATAAAATGTGCAGGACGCGGTAGTTTCTTATCAAATATGCAATTAGATTATTAACTTTACATAATGTTCATTCATACCTAAATTCAAGGAAGTCTAACTAAGGTTATAAAAATTGAGGTCCCCGTCAACAAAAATGGAATAGTTCTTTTGTATCCAGGTCACTAGACTGGGACAAGCCTCTCCCATTGGGTAAAAGTTATTACTACATATTGGGCAAGAGAAGTGCTTAGCCAAGATTATAAAAATCAAACTCATCACACTACAGTCATTTATATTCTAATTTATTGAGTTAAATCTTGCTTTGACCATTTCACGAATCACTTGAATCATGTTTTAGTTGGTTTTCTAGTTAAGTTTGCGTTGTGGTGTTTACGGTAAAATTTTTGCTAAGAATCAAGTCAATATGATGAACATATAAAATTTAAAATTCCTTGGGGTACCCTGGTACATCCGGGCTGAATTAGATTAGTTTTCCTCTTCGTATCTAGGTTCTAATGAGGTTAATTTAAAGTTAAGGATTACTTGATTGATTGCCAATTTTGAGATAATTTCTTAATTAATACTTTAGTAGTATTCAATCTTGTAACTTTAATTAATTATTATAATTGTTTCGTTTCTTTATGAAATTTATTATTATCAAATATTTTATATTTGTTTTGATTGAGAGTTTTTCTACTTAGTGTAATTTATCAACTACTCTCGATCACACAGTGCTTAATTAATGTGATAGTGTATCAACCAAAGAAGATTGAGTATTACTTATATCTATCTATTGAAATGTATTGTTACCTGATTTGCTTAGCTAATGAGAAACCCGTGATATCGGTTTAGTTCCTGATTATCAGTACCCGTACTGCAAGTTATATTGATATTAACTAATCAATCCAAATGACTCGTTATCACAATGGCAACGATTAATCGAACCGTTGGAATAATGGATTATTTCATTCAGTTTTATAGTTACTGAACATGTTTTGAATATCGATAAGCTTTTCCAAATTTCACCCATATCTTTGAATCTTGATGTGGGAGTTTCAGGTTGTTCATTTTCACTGTCAGAATCTGTTTCAACAGTATGCAATTCATCTATAATTTCTTGAATACCGAAACTGGGATTTTCAGTCAATAGATTTTGATCAATAAACAGATAGTTCTCTACACTTACTCCATTCATGATGCTTAATGCAGGAAATAGTTGGGCCAATGGAAACTCGTCTTCCTCGTCGAATAGCGGAGACCATTTTGAACATTTGTACCGGGATATCAAAAATTATCTTGGTCAACTGTGGTTGTGGAATCTAAAACGTGTGTCTTACTTTACGTTTGTAATAATTATGTCACTGTCACACTGACATCATCAATAACCTACAAATTTCATACCTATTTATTTCAATTGTAAAACAATAACGAACTACAAATTATGAAATAACGGTTTTAGTAACAAGAAAAACTAAATTACAGTATCCTCATGCTGTGAAAACCGTTTTGCAGCATTTCTTGCGTTATGGTTGCACATTGCTGAACTATTCTTTGTTGAAGTTCTTGCAAATTATTTACCGGAGTTGCGAAAATCTTGTTTTTTAAGTAAGGAAATATACAATAGTCCATAATTGTCAAACAAGGTGATCTCGGAGGAAACTCAACTTCTGTATGCAGCCGGTCATCAAAAAACTCGCGGAGAAAAGCAATATTTTCTCGTGTAGTATGTGCTGTTACACCGTCATGCTTGAAATAACCGTACCGAAGTTCATCATCGTGTAACTGTTGCACAAATTCAGCCAAAAAGTTGTGTCTGTACCTTTCTGCGTTGACGGTGAAATCGAAAAAAATTGGCCCAATTAATCTTCTGCGAGAAACTGCCATCCAAACATTGATTTTTTGAGCATGTAGTGGCGATACAGTAAAAACATGAGGGTTATCATTGCTCCACATTCGCATATTTTGAGAATTGATGTATCCCGAAAGGTGGAAACACGCCAGTCCAGAAATTTAAAAAGTATTGACAAACCAATGGCAGTAAGCAAGGCGTCTGGGGTGGTCTGCGGGCAGAAGAGCTTGATGCGCTTGCATTTTATATGGATGCATGTTCAAGTCTTTCTTTAAAATCTTCTGACATGTTCCATAACAAAGTCCAATTTCCTGAGAAAGACGTTTCAAAGGTTTTGCAGGCTCCTCTTCCATACATTGACGAACGTCATTGACAACTTCTTCTGTACGAACTATTGGTCTACCAGCACCTTTTTTATGAGTCACACAACCAGTTTCGCGAAACACTTGAACACAATTTGTAAGGCACGCATAAAAATTTTCCGGTAATATTGCCACGTTTGGGAAGTGCTCTCGAAAATTGTCGAAACACAAACGTTGACTGTATTGCCAATTTCCATTAACTAGCGCACCCGTTTGAAAATAGGCTTCAATCATGAAAATTTTGTGCTGTGTGGTAAGAGGCATGATTCAAAAACTGGATTAGGAAATTTCAGACACACGTTTTACATTCCACAACCACCCTTGACCAAGATAATTTTTAATTTGTAGTTCATTATTGTTTTACAACTGAAATAAATAGGTATGAAATTTGTAGGTTATTGATGATGTCAGTGTGACAGTGAAATAATTATTTCAAACGTAAAGTAAGACACACGTTTTAGATTCCACAACCACCCTTGACCAAGATAATTTTTGATATCCCGGTAGAAGTAATGAAATAGTCTGATTTTTTTTTCATTTCATCACGAATGAACCACAATCCAAAATTTAAAGATAGAAATACTTCAAAAGGCCTGTTTGGATTTAAAATTTGAATGTCGACTACTACTGTTAAGAAAACAACGAAAACCATTTTTGACATTTGTGAAACAGATTCTGACAGTGAAATGAAAATGTAAAACCTGAAACTCCCACATCGAGCATTCAAGGTATGAGTGAAATTTGGAAAGCTTATCGATATTTAAAACATTTTGTTCAGTAATAATAATAAAAATAAAAAAACCTAATTTTCATCAATGTAGCATGTTTTTGTGGTACCATAAGTATTTCATCTACTGTAATATAATTATTATAAACCTGCGTAATAAACGAACGTAAATAAAGCCACATTCTTTCCCACCCTCTAATTAACGGTCCTATTAACCTCTCTAGCGGTCACTTTTACAGTTTACATTTGTAGCCGCTATTCAGAGGTTTTACTGTATAATATAATATAATAAATACCTTTTTTTCAGCAAGGTATCATTCAACTAACCGTAAGATGACTTTGGAAACCCAGGACATGATTCAATACCTTTGAAAAGTGCATAGAAATTACGTCACCCTTGCAATTGTGCAATTGGCGAAACGGGTTTCTGCATTTGAAATATCTCTTCTCGTTCTGGAGTTATAGCTCATTGCTCATTTTCAAATTGTCACCCTGTATATCTATCTGATAAACGAATGAGCTTCGCTTCTAACATCGTGCATTATAGGGGTTTAATTTATGTTTAACTTCATCTAACATTAGATTGAATAGCGAGGGGCTCAGAATACATCCTTGTTTCAGTTCTGATTTTTCGTTTCTTAATGTCAAATAGGTTTCAGTTTTTTCGTCACAACTTCGTACGTTTTGTATTGGGTCATTTTCTATAGTTCTGAATCTTCGGTCTAGCATCTTGATCGGTTCTTTTACGATGTTTAGAATGCAATGAACATGGGTGTAGGCATTCTCTTGAGACATATTGAGCATAATATAATCATTCGAAATCGTGCTAATATGTCAAGCGATAACTTTTGAACACTCTCTCCGATTCGAATCAAATATTTGTTCGTACATGTCTGTTAACTTATCGTGAGAATTTTCGATTGTTGTTTAATAAACTTCATGAACATCAATCATAAATTATTCAAAAGGTACATTTTAAAATAACATCGGTCGAACATTTGCCATACCCAGCTATAAAGTGAACGCAGTTATCGTTACTTAGAAGTATTACGTGATCATTTTAAATGTTTGTCTCAGTTGAATGTAAAATAATTGTGCTAATTCATATTTACATAAATTCAATGTCGAAAATAGATTTTATTGGCAACGAAATCGTTTGGAAATTGATAATTATATATATAATTTGACGGACCTAGTGATGAACAGCGAGATTCGATTAATAAATAACTTAAGAATAGTTATTATTTTTAATTATTAGATTTGAATAGTGTTTTGGATATTACCTACCCTTGAAATTTATTATGAAAGTTATAAGTAACATCCAATAGATCACAGTAACGGAATCGTTGATCTACAGATGGTACATTCCAAGAAGTGTTTATTTATTCATTTATTCAATACATTTGCTCAAAGAAACAAGTTGCCCTTAAAGAGTTTAGGAGCACAGACAGTTTGTTAAAGAATCTAAATGTTTCTCTACATCGCAAGAACTATAATAATATACAACAACTATTACAGGGTGTCATAGATAAGCATGTCAATCATGGGGATATCGAAAAGGTGATAGATACCGTAAGGAATTTTCAAAAAAACGTAATTCCTGATTACCTATTTTACTTTTTCTGGTGATACCCTTTAAGATGGATTAAAATGAAGCACACTTCTTAGCCTCTTTATTATGACCTTTCTTATGTTATTGTCAGTTTTAATAGCCGACGTTTCGTTTTTAAGCTATTGCATATAGCTTTTATCGCGGGCTTTGAGCGCGGCGACCGAATCAAGAAATTCCGTAACGAAAAATAATGTAAGACCTAAACACCTAACATGTGTCAAATTATTTAATTAATTTGAAGTTTCTGAAAGTGAGAAATTTCGCTATTTTATACGAATGTTATAACACTCTAGCGCTTTAGACTCCGGGATTTTCACGTGACCTATCGAAATTAGAAGGTTCGAATTATCTAAAAACATGATGGCATGAACTCCAGACGTCCTATGTAATTAGCTACGAACGAAATCATTTTGACATATGCCTCTAGGAGCTCGCTACGCGTCAGTTAGAGTTTATACGTTAGACGCGCGTAGCAGAGACCTGAGAGTACCTGTTTCTATTAAGCTATTGCATATATTGCATAGCTTTTATCGCGGGCTTTGAGCGCGGCGACTGAATCAAGAAATTCCGTAACGAAAAATAATGTAAGACCTAAACACCTAACATGTGTCAAATTATTTAATTAATTTGAAGTTTCTGAAAGTGAGAAATTTCGCTATTTTATACGAATGTTATAACACTCTAGCGCTTTAGACTCCGGGATTTTCACGTGGCCTATCGAAATTAGAAGGTTCGAATTATCTAAAAACATGATTGCATGAACTCCAGACGTCCTATGTAATTAGCTACGAACGAAATCATTTTGACATATGCCTCTAGGAACTCGCTACGCGTCAGTTAGAGTTTATACGTTAGACGCGCGTAGCAGAGACCTGAGAGTACCTGTTTCTATTAAGCTATTGCATATATTGCATAGCTTTTATCGCGGGCTTTGAGCGCGGCGACTGAATCAAGAAATTCCGTAACGAAAAATAACAGGAACTGGTTTATGTTGCGCTCTCTCGGGTGACTAATATTGAAAAATTGTATATCACGACAAAAAACGATAATTCTACATTCAAGTTTTATAATAATCGAAGGCAAGCTGCATCGACTGCATCTTTGTTGCAAGAATTCAAAAGACTGCCTTTAAATAGTGTTCAGACGACAGCTCAAAGTGTCCTAGATTTCCTTAGTAACAGAAATGGCATTTCAATAATGACTTTCAATTGCCAAAGTCTAAATAGTAACAAATACGATTCACAAGATTCAGTTACGAGACAAACAAATGTGTTACTTCTTACCAAATCTTGCATGGCGCATGATAATCCGATTGAAATACCTAATTTCAATTGTATTGTTCAATTCAAACGAGATACTGTTCCAAAAGGTGGGGTAGCTATTTACCAAAATAATAATGTAACTAATATTATGACTCCGAATATTGAAGTAAATATTGCACACGTTAGCGATGTTAATGTTAGGCGCTCATTTTTTGGAGATATTTGTGGGTGCTTATGCAAACTTAGAAATGGCCTACACATAGTCATGGTAGCAATTTACATTTCTCCGAATCCAAAATTGGACGAGGTAGAGCATTTTATTTTTCCCACTTTACTGGAGAGTACACTGAAGAAGGGTCGAAAATACTTGGTACAAATGGTAATAAATTTCCACTTATCTTGGCTGGCGATTTCAACATCAACTTCGCTGATAAAAAATCAGAGCGGTTGACAACTTTTCTTTCGGAAAAATTGAATTTGAAAATGAATAATGATCCACAAGAATCCACAACAAAATATGGTTGAGGTTTTAAATTGAATACATTAGAATCAATAGAGATTTCAAAGGTGTCAAAAACTCTAATAAAAATATCCTCAATGATCAGTTAGACCTATATCAAAGTGATCTTTCCATGTGTCTTTCAAACCGCTCTTAAAATAATTCTTAGAGTATTGAATTATAATCACACTAATTCACAAATTGTTACCTTGTTTACTATGTAATACTGTACTGTCTTTCAAACCGCTCTTTAAATAATTCTTAGAATATGAAATTAGAATCACACTAATTCATAAATTGTTGCTATGTTTACTATGTAATACTGTACTTTCCTAGGATCTACATGTTTTTGGAATTTCCGTTGATCCCTTAATCTCAACCCTACTTTACTCTACTCTATTTATACTTGAACTGTTTCATTGATTTCTTCATAATTTTCTATGTTTTTAATAATGGCACTTCGGTGTTGAAACTATAGTTAGTTTTAACGTTATTATAAATAAAAGTGGTATAAAAACAAAGCAGTTATTCTTTCATATAATCAAAATGATAAATTACCATAAAGTAACGGCTTCCACCATCAATTTTTTATTTTTCACTATTTGTTGTTTGTCATTAAGAATGCGGGGTCGCGATTTTATGCACTTAATAGAATTAAACATAGCTCTAATGAATTTAGAAAACCACGTCATTTCATAATTATGACGATGATGAATCTATATTACTAAATCTCTATTAATTGCGTCAACTTGTCTTTGTCTCGCTCCTCTGACTTCATTGGATGGTATACAAACTATAGATGAGAAAGCGATGAGAAAAGTGTACCATCATCTACAAAGCTGTGGACAGGACACTTCCAATAGATCGTTGATATGGAGGATAGAAAAATTGGTTACAAGTCAGATTCCTGTGGAACACCAGCGTTATTAGCCATTGTATCGGAAGATACTCTATCAACCACCATTAACCACCTCATTGAGTGATCTGTTTGAGAAAAAAACTCGATAGTAAGCGACAAAGTTGGGGCAGCAAACCATATGACGGAAATTTACCAAGAAGGCCTTGGTGCCAGACTCGGTCTAATGCTTTGAAGATATTCAATGCTACACCTCCATATTTTTCAATCGATTTCAGCCATACATGTGTTACGTAAGAAAGCAGGTCTCATCGTTCTCTGCTGACGAAAGTCATATTGCCGGTCATTCACAATTTTGGAGCTCTCTAGTTATTGGATGAGCTCGATCAACCATCATCAACTTTTCGTTTTTTCCCAATACGAATTTTCGAGGTACTTTTCATTCTACACTCTTTGATTCATCACATGTGAAGGTTCGATTACGTTTCAGATCAGTTTCAGAACTCATCGAGCTTTTCAAATGAACCAAAACATGACGAAGGAAACGCATCCTTGAAAATTTCAGTTCGCACATGATCATACTGCGGCGGTGTCAAGTCGATACTTTATACAGTACAAGGCCTGAACGCTCCATCGTGACTTCACAAGCCAGAGGCTAGGTTGCAGCTGTTCACCCGTACGTTACGACCTAAGTTGCGGCGGTGTTTCAAAAAAAGGTGAACCCGTTGCTGGGATATGTAGAACACTGAAAAATAAGTGGGGTTTGTTTAGAAAAAAGTTTCGTAACGGCATCCGTATTCAAGATACAGGGTGTTGTAAAAAAAATTTGTCACGATTATTTCGAAACTACTGGCAACATTGTGATGAAATTTTGTATGAACACGTTTTGGAAGCTGACACATCGTATGAATTTATTTTTATATCTGACTCTCATAGAATGCGCTAATTACACGGGTCGTACCAAGTAGTTTTAAACATAACTTTTTCAGGCTAGTTTTTCTAATTCAAATTTCAGATGAAATTAAACATCATTCAATTTTACACGGAAAAGGTACTCTTGGTAAAACTCGATATTGTGTACCGTTTTCGGAATATTTTAATTTGAAAATGATGAAGTAATAACTGATGCTGTTGTAAAGTAAAAAACAATTATCAATTTATTAAAAACCAAAAACAATAACATTATTCTTATGCTAAAGTTAATAATTAAACGAAGAATCACAAGAAGAAAATTAAAATAAATTTGAATATAAACATGAAATATTTAATCAGTTAGAGTAAGTGTTCAAAATGTCCTTCCTCTGTTTTCACGAATACACAATTCTATTCTTTTTTCTAAAGAATGCATTAATTTTCTAAACGGTTGAGGATCAACTATGAGGTATTAAAGTGACGTTTAATTCTGTCTTGCAACTCTTGACGTGAATTTACCCCTGTAGAATAGACTTTTCCTTAACATACGACCAAACTGTGTAGTCTAAGGATTGAAATCGCATGATTAAATATTTCATATTTTTATTCAAATTTATTTCAATTTTCTTCTTGTGATTCTTTGTTTGATTATTAATTTTAGCATTAGAATAATGTTATTGTTCTTGGTTTTTAATAAATCGGTAATTGTTTTTTACTTTATACCAGCATCAGTTATTACTCCATTTTCAAATCAAAATATTTCGAAAACGGTACACAATATCGAGTTTTACCAAGAGTACCTTTTTCGTGTAAAATTAAATGATGTTTGATTTCACTTAGAATTCGAATTAGGAAATCTAACCTCAAACAAGTTATGTTCAAAACTACTTGGTACGAACCGTGTAATTAGCGCCCTCTACAAGAGTCAGATATAAAGATAAATGCATACGATGTGTCAGCTCCCAAAACGTGTTCATACAAAATTTCATTACAATGTTGCGAGTAGTTTCGAAATAATCGTAAAAAATGTGAGTACAATTTTTTTTACAACACCCTGTATCTTGAATACGGATGCCGTTACGAAAATTTTTTACCAAGCAAACCCCACTTATTTTTCAGTGTTCTACCTATCCTAGTAACGGGGTCACTTTTTTTAAACACCCTGTATTACAAAATATTTTGTATCCAATTTGATCTAATTTAAAAATAAATTGACAAAATTTACACTTACTACGGTACCACTACGAGAATCTTCACATTGTGCGTAGTGATAGACTAAACCAAAATTAGAGGTGAACCTTGTTTTGGTCTCGAAAACTTCTATCATCAATTGACAAACTATTAGGTTCGACCTATATTTTGTATCCTTGTAATCTTTAATAGCATTACATCATAATTGTGATCTTTCCCTAATCATTTGAATAATCCATGTTTGATATTTGTAATTATGCAGACTAATTTTAAATGAGTAAAATTCGCCGGGAAACAGTATCAACTAAATGAATATTCAAGTAGGAAACAATGATTAATTATTGACTTATGACATTAATGAACATTAATTTCTCAAGGTTTAATTCTTCAAAACTGTCTCAAGTGTGATCGATTAAGATGACAATTTTAAATTAATTTTTTCTCGCACTATTAGACTTTGAGTGAAGGTGTTATACATATCGTTGTATTTGAATAGCGATAAGTCGAGGAAATAAAGCATGACACTTGGAATTTTTGAACGAATGCACGGATTTTGATGTAATTGGGTTCATTCGATTCGGGAAGTCGAGTGAAAAAAATGTGGGGTATTGGATTTGCTTGGAAAATTTTTTCTGTATTTTAACACATTTTCATGCAATTTTCTGGAGATTTAATAGAAAATATAAAAATGTATATTCTAGTAATAATCGATATTACAATAGTATACATTACAATAGTATATATTATACACAGCATTTACATCTCATACAGGTATTTTTCTAAAATTATATATACCTAGGCCCAAGGGCCTGTATGTATACAGAACAATTTATTATTGCATTATTTTGCTATTTGTGACAAAGTGGTAAATATAATAATATTAAGCAAATCTAATTTCGTGTAGTTGGAAAGACAGGCGTAACAAAAAAAATAGTACTAAAACTTGGTGAATAGATATACAACCATTACTTACTTACAACTGGAGAGAATTGAGTTGCAAACACAAATTATGATGCTTTACTTTCAGGTGTACATTGTTTGGGATTAATAAATACATGTATTTACAGTAATTATACAGTAGTTAAGTATTTAGTTTTAGTACCTATATACTGTTTAGATTTTTTGGAAGCTTTTAAGATTGTTTATTTTTCTATGTTTGGTGATAAAGAATTGATTATTTTAGGAGCTATTGACGTAATAAACTCTGGTTAGCATCTTTCTGATGAAATGGGCTTATTGGTATATTATTAACTTTTGATCCATGCTTAATTTTGTTTTCGAAGTATTATTTCAATAACGTAATTTTGAAAGACGGTGAGGGGTTGTAAGGCATTATTATAACAGCAATATCGTATCTTAGGATACATTCAATTAACGATTGGGAGAGAACGATTAATAATTTTTTATTTATAAACTTTCGTAGTTCATAAAATTTATATATATGCCCCAGAACGGATCTCAAAAATGCATACAATCGCTATGATCGTGATAAATGGGAACCTACTAGAGGTATTTATATATACCATACCCGGAACGATGATGTCTGCGTTTAGCTATACCTAAATTTATTATTCCACGATGGAAGAGAGGGAGAGATTCTATGAATTGGCAAACTGAAGCACCACAACATACATCGAGAACTCAATCAACACCACCACAGAATGAAAATGAAATTTATGTAAAGCAATTAATAGCGCCTTATCAGTTTTACTACTGAAACTCTTTATTAGAAATGTGAATAAACGTATTAATAAATAACAATTCTGAGAGTAAGTGTTGTTTCATTAAAACAAAAAAGTAGACAATCACAGTTTACCAACTATAATCATGTCACTTAAACCAACGATTATAGTTTACGAATAGACATCATCGATGACGAAGACTTGAATATCAACAAATGCAACTCCCAGGATGGTTCATGTTAAACTGATTCAACGTTTTAAATCAAATGAGACTCTACACTATTTCGGTGAGACGGGAGTACTCCATTAAACAATCATGGATGATTATTTAATAATAGTATTGGCAGGAAATTTCTTATCTGTTTCGATTTCTAACCTCACATCAACAGTTGCAGATTTCACCTCTTCTTCTTGTTTCGAACAATCGATTATATATAAAGCGCGTTTCTTGAAACTGCTGTAACACAATATCGGATGTTTTACAGAGGAATTTGTATAACTAGAGTAGAATTCTGTATAGTTATGGTGAGCGAGAACAAAATCATTTTTGGTACAGTCCAAGTTCACTCGCTTGTTGGGATAATTTTCACCGTTCAGAGATAACCGAAAACTTGAAATGTCTACATGATCAAATACCGTAGGGTTAGAATTTACATATGTTTGGACGAACACTATGATGTAACGCGGTTTCTCAACTACTGCACTAGTCTTACAGCCCAAATTTCTCTTCTCGCATTGGTTGTTATAGCAGGAAGTTCATGACATTCCCATTTCCGGAATGAAATTAGGACAGGCGAATCACTCTTGATCGCTCGTAATAGCTTTTCTCTAATTAAATAGTTAGGATAGATATATTTCACTTTCAATTGCATACTATCGATCGAAAATTCAACTGTGGTAGCTGCGTTATCAACGATGATGCAATCGTTATCGTTTCGAGCACGTACTAATCGAATAGGATGCCGCCCGAACGTTATCATTGGGTAATCGTTAAAAATATTGAACATATGCTTCAGGGGTATCAGTAGGCTCTAACTCTTAGATTCATATAAGACGACACGAGGTATGTTCAACTGGCTATAGACATACGTGTAGAATCTGTAGCAGTGTAGCAGGCAAATGCTCTGACAGCACTCACTATACCAGAATCTCGAACGGTTTCGATATCTCTACCACTCTCACTGTACGAGCCCGAGTCGAAAAGGAAGGCTCCATAATTGGATAATAATATCATATTCCCTACTCCACTTCCAGCTTCCAATTCTATTTTACCTTTTATAGATAACAGAGTATCCTTCATAGAAAAAAACGCGTCTACTTGATTTATTCCAAACTCAACAATATCGCTGGTATTGAAGGCTTTAACGAACGGTGTAATCGATCTGTACTCAACCTTCCGAATCGACTCATCGAATTTTGGCTATTGATATATATCGAAAATTGGTGAGGTGAAAAGGTTGTCATCATCGCTATGCTTTCATGTATACATTTTTTTATTTAAGTTTGCTTTGGTGAGGAAGCAGGTTACGCGGTTTAGGTGTTTTGGCGAAGACTGATGAATATTGAGCGTCTGAGGTTCTTTTATTATTATCCACGACCAATACCGTTTTCAATTAGACTTCAAAAGAATGAAAATTCACCGGCTTTAGAGTGTCTCCCTAATATTGGACATTGGTAAATATAGAGGATTTTTCGGACGCTCTACAATTCTATAGCCTGGGTCGACGGTTATTGAGAAATAGTAGATCGTATGCGCAGGTCTATCTCTGTAGAAGATTCCCACGGTAATGTTTGACTCAAACCGGATGTTGGTTACTTTTATAATGTTAACAGGTAAATCTGATATGTGCACCTCACCTTTTTTCTAAACACCCATTGAAAATACCAATATTTTAGCAATACCAATATTTTAGCAATACCTCTTCCTTTTCGAACGATATGTCATGATCTTTATAGAATATTTCACATTTTAAAGAGTTGTCATTAGGTTTCAAAGAAAATATATCTTCTTTTACATTTAATTTTTTCCTAATGAATTCTTCTAAATCGGTTATTTCATAGTTACCTGAAGGTATTTTGATTATCTTCAAAGTTTTATCCACATAATAGTAAAATTTCTCGTTCTCAATATTAGGAATAGAATTGTATGAAGTGAATGCCAACAACGCCAAAACTCTATCGAATTCTGAGGAGTGAACGAAAAAATGTGGTTGTTACTTGGTAACGTGAATAATTGAGGGTACTGATACGAATTTATTAAAAATTTCATATTTATTTTATAGTCTGATAACAATTTCGAGAATAAGTAGGATTTCATAAAGTCTGGATCAGCTTTACACGCTTTTTCGTTCAAGGCGGACTTCTCACTTTCACATATTTCTTCTTAGATCAAAATATGTTCAATATCGCTCCATATATGCATATGGGCGGGGCCATCAAAATGTGTATATTGCTACGGTTGGTTATGATGTTCTTCACACAGCATATGAGGATAAACGTATTCTGTCATATGTTCCGGAACCTCAACCCTTTGCAGTTCTTGAATATCCACATGTTTCATCAAATATTCCAAAGGAAGAAACAGTAAATTTCATTAAGTCAGCTCGCTGGAAGGTGTTTCTATAGCTTTTATTTAATTTCCATAAACATATTTGATAATGACCGCTACCCGGTTTTCTGGAGCTTTTGCACATACACGTCGTAAAAACGCTGAAACAAACTTTTCACGAGGATCCATCATTACGACTAGTCACTTCAGATGTTACGTAGAATCGAGAAATTTCAAACATAAATGACCACAAATCACCTGATCATATTTCTGATAAACATCATTATTGTGGAAAATTCGAAAGTTTTCACCTAGATATCAAACTAGTCAAAGTATTCCACATCTTGAAGGCTACCCAATGAGTGCCACTGTTTTTTGATCGAATCCGAATTGAAAATGATACATTCTTGACCCCAGTTTTTTTTTAGGTAAAGTGTCTCTTTTACGTTTTTCCTCAGGTATAACCCTTTTCCCAACGCCTCCATCGCCTGATAATGTCGCAAGTCTTCCTCCAGCATCTTTTTAGAATTTCTAGAATTGACTACTGTATTGGCAATTGCACTTGCGCCACCCGTGATCAAACCTAGGACTCCCAGAGCCCCTAATCTGGGTAGTAATAATGGTAGGAATCCCCCAGATTTAGGTAAAGGTATTATTCGCGGTACTCTAATACGTTGCTTACCTTCGGCTTGCTCAATAGCTATTCGTAAAGCTTTCAAAGCGTTCATGGCGGACTTTCTCAATGATGAAGATGGTTCCGTTGATTTTGAAATACTTCCTACTCTATATTTTCTGAAACAACATCCTCCTTGCCGTTTCTTAAGACCAATTCCTAGTTTACGTTTAACCTCCATCCCACCGGTTACCAATAGACTAGCGAGTCTTTCACCTGCTTTCGCGCATTTAGATTTGACACGTTCCCAGGCAGCGTTCTCTAATATTTTATCAGCCTTTAGACGATCTTCTAGCGACTTATGTTGCGAATAAGCTATATCGTGTTGACGACAGGCCGAATCCAGCGAATTAATACCTCGATCTCCACGTGCAACACGTTTCTCAAGCTCAGTACCGGGTCCACAAGATTGATATGATGGAATATGTACTTCGGATGGGAGCTTTATGGCAGTATTCAGCAAACCTTCCCCCTGATAGATCAACTTTGATATTAAGCTCATGATTTTGTAACGTTTCTATTTATATACAATCGTCATATAAAACTTTATCACAATATGAAGACCGTTCAACAAGAGCAGACACTACCAGTCGAGAATTTAGATTTAGAAGTTAATGAGTCTAATCTTGTTGGTGAACATGATAAATTGTTACTCTTTTCGCGCCATATTTGCGGTCCGAGTGGATGTTGAAAAACGAACGTATTGTTATCGATATTATTCAATCCGAACGGTGCAAAGTTCAAAAACGTCTTGTAAGGGTACAAATTACTCTTACTTGTGGATAAACTATGAGTTCCATTTTATCGCTTGGTTGCCGACAGCTACAGTGAAGACGGTCGTGAGTTATATTTTAGATGTTAAAATTTGGGCACCAGAGTATTTTAACCAACCAATAAATTATGTTACTGAACTAGGGGATTCAAACACTCAAAAGTCCCCAGGTTAAATTACCCTGAAAGTATACAAAAAATAAAAGACCTGTACCCAGAATGATTGAAATTTACTGGTAATTGAAATAATATTGTTGTTACAATTTATAACAGAACTTGAATTGAAGTGTGAATGAAGTTAAATTTCTTGAATCGCAGTGAACAACAGTTAAATTTACATATATATATATAAATACTCAATTGAATGTTTCGAACGTTACATAACCAAAAGTTGGTTAGCCTGACCTGGTAACTGCTGGGTAAGATGTTATACCTGCTCGATTATGGATTGGTACTTCCTACTTGATGTATGGATTCCTGCCACAATTCTAGTACAGTTTCCACGATTGTACATCACAAGTCAATTAGCAACTTCTAAATCAGATTTCCCACAGCAGATTCAAGCCAACCTAAGAACTTCGTACCTATGTTGAATTTTTCACAACATAAAAAAAACCTGAAATCACGAAATGTTCAAACCTCTATTGTTCTATTGTCCTCAGAAGACAGACATGAACAGAATACATAACGATTGTTGAACAAAATTAGAACTAACCTATGACCTGTCAGATATCACCTGGGAAGGCAAATTAATTCTTGAAATTAGTGAATAAATCAAATAGAATTACAAAGATATTTACCTCTATCACGATAGGTTTTGTTTGTCCCCTTTAATGAAACAACTTTACTTCTGTCCAAAACCAGTCACGTTGAAACTAAGTTTTAATCCCCTAAGGTGCATTTATTACACAAATTGGTAATTGATGCCTTTGCTTTCAACGGAAGAATATTCCCAGAATTTGGTTCCACACATAAGTTTGGTATCACCTCCCTGTTGAAATAACTTGGACGATTTGACAAAAAGTACGCCATTTTCTCGGCCCTTTCCGGTGTTTCGATGTCTCACAGAACAACCTCGAAATAGAAGCGGTAACTAAAGAATTTGACACTGAATATCCATGACTCGGAGAATATACGGTCTAGCATAGCTGACGTCACAGGAGTTAACCGATTGTAGTACAGCAGCCATTTCTAAGCCGTTAAGTGAAATTTACACGTTACAGTCTACGTTTACTCGAAGTCTTTGTGGCAACCCAAGTATAAATTGTTGTTTCGAATCAAGTTGGAGGAGTTAGTTATTTTTCATATAAAGATAACGAAGAAATTATAAGGCCAAACGAATTGCACAAATTGAATTCCATTTTTCTTCTTGATGAAATCGCTACAGAAGGTCAACATAAAATTCGTGAATACTATTCAATGTACATAGATGCAGCCTTTAAGTATCAAACGAACTCGAAGATACACAAGCAGTTGATAAGCCGTAATCTAAATGTTTTATTTAAACAGGACGAAATCAATCAGAAACATGTTTTTGTTGAACACGAATCTCGAAAATCACGTTCGATCAGTTCAAAAAGAGATGGTCCATGTGTTGGGCAGAGAATTTTGGAACTCAAGTGATCGCTAAAAACTTTGATTCAAACGATGGGAGGTACCGCAAAGGTTTTGATGTGTATATGAAAATGTAACATAAAAAATATAGTGTAAATACAAGATGGACGTTGAAAGGTTAGCATGTAAGCGAAAAATCTCTGCATTGAGCAAGTCATAAGAAAGAAATATCTTACTCTAAAGTTGGGTGAATCGGAGAAAGACGAATCAATAGAACAACTATTCAAACCCCTTGCCACACCATTGGAGGCGATCGTCACAAAAATTAGATCGAAACCAATGAAAAAAGAGATAAAATTAGAACCTGAAGAAGAAGAAGGTGGAGAAGAAGATACGTTCAAGGGTGCTTTGATGGATTCGCCCAGTCAATATCATCTGCAAGTGCGTAAATTCGTTCAAGAGCATTGAGAGAAGAGTAGCAAAATCGGTAGAATATATGGACCCGTTTATGATGCGAGCTCCACAGGATGGTTTCTAGGTCGTGAGGGAATTGTTTTCGATTAAAATATTGTAGCAGAGGGATATAGCGCGAAGTGAACACCTGGATTGTACGAACTCATATTTTGTAAAAGACCTATCAACTATACGATGATAGAGCGGCATACAAAGAAATTTTGAACTTAACAAATATACACAAAAATATTAGTAGTCGTTTGAAGGATATCTAAACAGTAAAGTATCTACGCATAATCAGACCTATGTTTCAAAATGTCTCCACCTTAGGCAGCGTCTTAAATATGACCTACCACAAACGTGCTATGGAATATATTTTTTGGGATGAGCCAAACGAGCTCGTGGATCGATTAAAACTTCTGAAGGTATCACAACAAGCTGTAAATACTTCGCATGATAATGAGATCATTTGTATAATAAATGAACTAAGAGAGGCGGATATCATATTATATTATATATTAGTGATGGTTACTACCATTTTATAACATTCACATAATGAGTCTTGATAGGTTTGGTAGGCGATCTGATGGTATAAGTTCCATAGATGCTTTTATACGCAAATCGATGTTTATGAACATTTTGAAGCACACGCCTAATGGGGATGTAGGTATGAAATTTGAAAATTTGCAACGTGAAAATACCTATATATCAAAATGATGTTTCGATCAAAATATATGTAGATAACGCTATCATTATAGTGAATACAAGATTAAACGAAGATTTGAAGATCCTTCATATCGGAATACAGACGTATAAAAATCAAAGTTATGCTAACCCTGCAGCTATAAAACAGAGTATACATGATGAAGGAGGTATCCTCCACGTTGAAAATAAAAAATTCACTGACTCCCTGATTGCTTCTACAGCGCTAAGTAAAAGTGATGTTAAAAAAACTTGTGAATGGTATGATTGCACCGTTCGAGAAAAATCTCGATAATTTATTTAAAGAAAATACGTGATGATAATGAAACACTTATTAGTTCAAATTATAGCAAGCTATTCCAAAGTAATGTAACGCTTTCCACGTTACTTATATAAAGAACACTGTAATGATTAGAATAACGATTTCTGTTCGGTTTGTAGAATCATTTATCTCGTATTAACTAACAGAGTCATCTAACCGTTCAATAGGAAATCGATAATTGAATTCGAATTCCTCGTGCGGTCTCGTCGCACGACGCGCGATTCACGAGAAGGGGGAGCGATTGAAACGGAAATTGAGAGAGGCCATTCGTTTGTGAAATTGTAACAAGGTAAGTCAAGATTTAACTGTCCTTTGTTTTTTTGTAATAATCAATCTACCGTTGAGAATTGTTAATCAGGAACTATTTAATTAATTTGATATCTTCCACATATTCGGGATTTGTACAGTACCTGAATGTAACGATTTTCAACAGAGATAGTTCTTGACGAACCTCTTACATTTCATGGCGATTCATTTTGTTATTTAGCATGATTCTGAGCTAATCTTTTGCATCACTAGGTATTTTTCTTAATCATCGTACAAATATAACTTGACGAGTGGTGGACAGATTGGTTTTATAATATTTTTGCGTTCGTGTTTAACACAGCAATATTGCACGTGTTACGTGGTACGTGAATTTGAAATTCACTATTCTTGACCTGGTACATTAAGTACGCAGGGTTATGTCTTATTAGACTAACAGGTTTTGGGAATATTGATCTGTGTGAACATAGAGTAGCGCGGATCGCATTTACTGCTTTTTGCGGTCCTAAGTAATATCAGTGTCACGCTTGCTCAAAGTATCTGATAAATTGCAAATTCCAATTCATTGGTGAGAATCGAATCGAGTAAATCAGTATCTTTATGCTCAGTGACAATTTCTGACTTATTAATTATAATTCTTTTTAGTAACTACCTTTATCTTTAGCAATTTTAAATATCAATTGTAGTAACATAATAAGTAACTTAATTCTTTTCAGATTTTCTTCAGATTGATTGTAATAATATTCTCTTCAAGATATCAATATTGTTTATATACTGTTTATACAGTATGGGAGATAACATAATCAGTTGTGGGATTGTATTGGTTATTCCTTCTGATTAAGTTATCAGTCCCTCGAACTTATGCCAAGATACTGTTCGTTGTTGAATTTACAGGGTCTGAACGATTGAGGTGCCTCTGTCCTTTTGCCCGTGACGGTTCAGGAAATTTCATGACAGAGCCTACTTCCAGCTCCTTCAAGTTCCAAGGACGGTAACATTTTTTAGTTTGGATGACCATATTTTCATTTCACTGATTTTTGTTATCCAACTAAATTTGTGTTTCACTAACTCTTTTTTGTTGTAATCGAACTCAAATGTTCACATCCAATTTTGTATTCGATTAACTTCTGTAATTTGATGTAATAGAACTTAAGGTTCATAACTAAATTTATATTTCATTAATTTCGTTGTAGTTGAAATTGTAACCAAAGGTTTCTTGTTGTTATAATGGAATTCCTTCATATAATTCAAATTTTAATTTTAATTTACATTATACCTAATTATTTTGTTCAATACAAGAATTGTATATTATTTCAATTGTTATTCAAATTCCTACTTGGAATAAAATCAAATTGTTAAGTTGGACTTTGTCTTATTTTTCTGAATATCCATCAACTTTATCCACCTCGTAGTGCCTGGATTCTTGACTGTGTATTCTTTATAGTTTATTCTAAAGCATTTGCCGCTCAGGCAATCCATAAAGTCTAGAATCGCAGGACACGTTTCACTACGAGCCCTGAGAATAAATAATCTTATTGAGTCAGTTGTGGCAACTTATCACTACTGATCCTCAGGGACAGAGTGATCCGTTTCAGTATGCAGATCATCGATGGCAAACTGTTAACTTTAGAATCAGAGTGTAAAACGTTTGGTGATGAGGATCGAACAATCAGATCGAAGTATGCCTCTGTAAACCAATGTATACAAGATATTAAAACGAAACTATCGAACATAGAACTAGAAATGTATAGTAGCCTATCTAATTTGAAAAAAGGTAGAGCTGCAGTTGCTCGGTTTCCATATCATCCTCATAAAATACCCGCTCATACAATATTGAAAGCTTCGATCGAGAAGAAAAAATTATGATGGGTAAAGTTGACAAGCTCCATAAGCCTGCACGGAAGAATTTTACGCATCATAGAACAATCATAAGAAGTTTGGATGACTTGTGGCAGATGGATCCAACTGAAATGATTAATTATACGCGAGAAATACATTCGGATTTTCTTCATATTATCACAATGTTATTGATGTGATTAAAAGAATGAGGAACCATGCTGATGAAATGGAACTCTGATATTGTTTTATTGATATTTCACAAGATTGTCTACTAGCTAAAACACTTAGAGAAATGTTATTTTTTGATAAAAATAAGGTTATTTATGATTTTGAACAATAAATTTTGAAATAATTATCTTGTTTTTGATTTTATAGATAAAAACACATCATATTAAACTATTTATTATATATATAATCTTAATATTGAACAACCATATATATATAATCTTAAAACTAAACAAATTTATATAAAATCTTAAAATTAAACAAACATACATAGAAAAAAATTTATACTATTTTTTATTAAATGTTTTTCATCATCAAACGGACTCAAATCTATTTTATTTTGCTCGATGATGCAAGGTTCGTAATTGAATGAGCGAATTGATTTTTGCACCCGATATATTTATTTCAATCTCTTCCTATAGACATTAAACATACTCCTCAAATGTGATTGAATATGTTAAGACGTAATCTCGGATACCTTTTGCTTTTTTGATAAGTTCCTTCCCCTCCACTTCATAAGAGTACATTTTTGAGAGTAAACCGATGAACTCAGTAATTATTTGTTCTTTATTTTCGTCTTTCATTAATCCTACAACTTTCACGAGTGGAATCCAAAAAATATTATCAACTGCATAATTGCTCGTGTCGAATTTTGAAACAATTTTCATAATTATTGTCTCATAAATGTTCTCGTCAGTTATTATGTGGTATATTAAACTATCAGTATCTGTATAGCACAGTCTCATCACTTCAGGATCTCTATAAGCATGAAGTTATAGCGAAAATCAAGCAGGGACCTTTTCGAAATATCTAAAATTGTCATTACTACATATATAGGTTTATTAAACAAGATTTCGAGTTTGTTTTGCTCTATTGCCACTAGATGTTCATCAAAAATTTTACAGCTATTAAAATTCGGTTTAGGGATATAGTATCGGGCTCCAAATGGCTCATACCATTTATTGACCACTCCAACATTTCTATGCTTGCGCACGTTCTTCATCGATTTACCGAATATTCCGTTGATAATGAGTTTGAATAGAGCCTCCTCAAATGTATTCTGTGTAATCGTAATCGCCTATTCAAATCTATATAGACTTTCAACCAGGATGATTCATTGAATTTGAGAACTCTTTGTACCTTCTCCAACGCCATTCCCAATGCCAAGCATTGCTTTAGATTTCTATAGTGGATGATATATCTTGATTTGTTCGCAATATTCTCAGGCAATCGAATATACGAAGATCCTGAGTTTATCTCTGTGTTTGTTGATGTTTATTTGTAAACTAAAAATAGTTCCAATGCTCCACCCACTCTAACCTTCGGAGAATTCTTCGAATTTTCGTGAAAGTTTTCCGATAACTATTATCTTTAAACCAATCTATTCAATTCGTTAAATTATCTATAGCCGCGGATGGTGAATGAAAATACTTAAATTCAATATGTATGAGTTCATCGTTCACATTCCGTTTTATGTACTTGCCACAAAATGTTGAATTAACTTCCAAGGAATTTAAAAAGAAAAAACAATCGTCTAAAAAATTAACTGGGTCCAAATGAAAAATATTGATTATAAATCCTGTTTTAATTCTATACTTGAAAGCATTTTGCCCATCCTCCCATCTAATGCTTCGGTTTTTATTGGTGTGAAGAGTGGGTTTATTTTTAATTTGTAATAAAATTTTGAAGTGCTTCAAGTGTCCAATATTGCACTGAAGCTGATTTTTACAAGATAAATTTAATGTATCCTTGGTTACATGTCTAGAGACAGTACGAATATATTTTGTACAGGAATCTATCCACTTGGATATCTCTTGAGGATAGAATTTTGAATTCAATAAATCTTTCTGAGCCTCATTGATAATTTTAACAATCTCCTCACTTATTTTTGAAATTGAAGTCATTTAAAAATAGTATAAGCTCTTTACTTCAAGATCCTTCTTAATGATGATTTGTCAACGACGTTGTTTATCCATTGCTGCTGCTGGTTGTGAAGATGTCGATAAATCGACAAACTCTAATTTCGCGCAAGCTATATCTCCAAATTTCTCTTCACCTCGGTAAATGATGTGAATATTTTGGCTTCTATTTATCTCATCAATCATCGGTCGTACTTCGTCAGTCAACCTTTTTGGAAGATACATCAAAAAGCGTCCCAAAATCAGCTAATATACATTCGCCATATTTACCATTGACAACTTTCAAATTTTCAATTTTATAAGGTAGATTAAGTTCCATTTCTGAAGCTTTTTTTATTTCCGTCTTCTGCATTAATGCGGTTCTGTTAATTTTAGTGAAATCCATTTTAACTATAACAAGAGAAAAGCTATTACCACCCAATGAAATGATCATTTAATTTTCTTGAATATCAATTGAATAAAAAGTTAATAGAGAATCTTCAAAAGAAACAGGAATAATGAATTAAAGAAACTCACCTTTGATAGCACCACACAAACACGTTTTGTTCTTTCACGAATGTATTATCCAATGATGATATTAAATTTCCAAATGAACGCATGTCCCATTTTATGGCGATTTGTTATCAACTTTTGCTTTCGTATCAGCTAGTGATTAGATAGATTTTATCTGCTCCATACGCTTCTTTTATCTGCTTCAATGTTGTTGTTGTAAGCAATATTCTTGTTATCAGTTTATATTGTATGAAATCAAAGTTATTATCAACTTTTGCACACGATACGCTTTTGTATCAGCTAGTGATTAGATAGATTTTGTTTACTCCATACGCTTACTTTTATCTGCTTCAATGTTGTTGTTGTAAGCAATATTCTTGTTATCATATTATATTGTATGAAATCAAAGTTATCGTTAGAATTTCAACGGATAGGAATTTTTGTTTCTGTTATCTTTTTATTTTACCCCTTCCAATAGATATATCAACTGTATAAAACATAGTGGGCTTCATATGGAAAATATTATTCTAACGCCAATGTTGGGAAAAACCTAGCAAACAATATAAACAATTCGAATGTAAATAGTAATACATTGATTAAAAAAAGCAAAATTAAAAATTCTATTTATTTTTATAATACAACTGAACAAGAAATAAAAGATATAATACAATTAAGAAACTCCCGGTTACGATGGAATAACAGCAGAGATTCTTAAAACATCGTTAGATTATATAGCTATACCACTAACTCATATAATAAACATATCCCTAAACACCGGCTATTTTCCCCAACTTTAAAAAAAAAGTCTGATAAAACTTTGTTTGAAGGAAGTGATAAGACCGAATGCATTAACTATAGACCAATATCTCTGATAACAAATTTTGCAAAAAAAAAATAGAAACCGTTATTAATAAAAGAATTAACTCATTTTCAAACATATACAAAATCTCATCTACAACTCTTTAGATGACAGTGTGCCTTGTCTTGGAATTTTCATAGACCTAGCCAAGGTATTTGATACGGTAAGTCACGATAAATTATTGGAGACAATGGAAAAGGTAGGAATTAGAGGATTGGGTTTGACATTAATGAAGAGCTATATTACTAATAGTTCGCAATGCGTGAACATTAATGGAATTGAAAGCGACTGCTGTGAAAATTATTTTGGAGTTCCGCAGGTAACAGTGCTGTGGCCACTTTTGTTCAATTTATACATCAATGACTTGTTCTCTGTATCCTCAAGCTGTAAAATAATCAGTTTCGCAGACGATACCGTTTTATTATACACAGGTCATTCCTGTGAAATAGTAAAAGATACAGCAGAAAATGATTTCAAGTTATTAAAGAATTGGTTCTATGCTCATTTGTTAACAATAAATTTCAATAAAACTGAGTGCGTTCCCATTTATATATCTAGTCCCTCATCCGAAACACTCAATATTATTAGTGGTAAATCGAGATATTCCATACCTGTTGCATTTAAAATTAAATATCTTGGCCTAATACTTGACTCTAACTTCGAATGGAACTTACACATAAACGAAATGAAACAAAAGATGAGAGGTCTACTACCAAGTCAAATGAACCAATTAGAAATTATACAGAAATGGCTTCTCAAAATCATTTTAAAAAAACCGAAAATGTATCCATCGAATGTATTATGAAGAGTCAAAAATTTTGGATATAAAACAACTATTTTGCTTAGCTTTACTTTGCCGTCAGAAATGTGATCTTGTAGCACCAAATCGAATCAATATACCCGATATGGTGAACATGGACTCATTATTCCAAAAACTGCAAAAATTATTGGTCATAGATGTTTCACATTCCTGGCTCCTAGAATTAACAATAATAAAAATTCTTAACCCAGTATGAATTATATATAAAAATTCTCGGGAAATAGGTCACATTAACACTTTGTTTTAAAATGTTCGTCTCAACGTACGTTTCGGTCTCACAACCATCATCAGAAAACTTATTATGTCAAAAAGGGTTTATTAAAACTAATTATAGCACAAGCGTCCATATCGCACAAATTTCAATCAAAAAAGCCCACGCCGTCGAAACGAACAGAACCACGAATAATCGAAATTGTATCGTAAATATTCAAGTATTAAAACTTTTGTAACAAGAATCCACTATTCAGTAATATTCTTATAATATACAAGCGCATGTTGGTATAGTCTCATAACAACTGAAGATCGAAACTATTATGTTGAGTATCTACTTTCGAACCAGATGTAACATTTATGAGGTACTTGCAAAAGGTTTCAGACCTGTATTGGAATATTACTTTTAAGCATTCTTCCTAAAATATACTTTTAACATTATAAAGACGCATGTAGAAATTTGCAAGAGTTTTAATTGATTAAGTTAGTATAGATCTGACTTAATCCCTGAATATCATTCCTATCATTTACAGATTTGGAGTCACGTTTTATGTGAATCATCTCCAGGATAGATCTTTTATAATAATTGGTTTCCTTAGTTAAAATATTAACATTTTTGTAATCAAATTGATAGTTATAATCAAAGCAAAGCTTAGCAAGGGCGGTGGAATGTTCTGAGTTTTTATTTCTTGTGCTATACTTATAGTCATAAATTCTTTTTTGTAAATATTGTTTAGAGATTCCAGGATAAGTCCCATCGCAATCTAAACAATTAAATTTGTATATTGTGTGGGTTTGTTTATCTTTAGGTATTAAAGGTTTTAGATTTGAGAAAAATTTTCCAATACAATTAGTAGGTCTATGCGCGACATTTATATCATACTTTTGTAAGCATTTTTTTATTTTATCTGAGGTCTCCGGAACGTAAGGTAACGTTATATAATTATCTGTACTTCCTTTTATGTTACTTATACATGATGTTCCATTATATATTTTGTTTATTCTTTCTTTGATGATGGGATTGAAAAACATTTCGGGTAGCCATTCATTTCCAATGTATTAAGAACAATTTTAAATTTTTGGGACGGTCCTCTGGATGGGACATTTTAACCGCGCGATCTGTAAGGCTATTTATTTACCACATGTTCTTTTGATAAGCTGTAGGTGTACCCGAATTGGAATGAAGATAACGTTGAGACCAAACTTCTTTAGTAAACCACGAAGTTTTTATTTTTCCATCTGCATCATGCCTGATGTTCATCTCTAGGAAATTTATGCTTTTGTTCTCTTCTATTTCACAAGTAAATTGAAGTTTACAGTGGAAATTGTTGATTTATTAATCACGTACTGAATTTTATCGTTAGGAACACACATAAGACAATCATCTACATACCGTTTAAAGAATACAGGTTGAAAATCTAATAGATTCCTCTAGGCATTCCATAACAAGGTTAGCGATAGTAGCTGAAATGGGAGATCACATTGCTGTGCCAAATAGTTGTCTAAAATATTGCTCACCATATTGAAAATAAGTGCATTCTAAACAAAACTACTGCATTTATAAATTCAGATTGATCTAGAGGTGTGTAGTTTTTAATCTCTGCTCAAGGTTTTTTGATGTTATTCAATGCCAAAACGACTGGTATATTTGTAAATAAAGAAACAACGTCCAAAGAAATCAGTTGATGATCTACGGGTACGGATTGATTTTTTTTATATATTCGTTAAAATGCCACGAGTCTTTCACGTAAAATTCATTTTTTCCTATTATATTGTTGATAGATTTTGATAAATTTTAAGTAGGCGCTCCAATATTACTAACAGTGGGTCTCAAAGGTATATCACTTTTGTGTAGTTTTGGAAGCCCATAGATATAAGGTGCTTGCCCATTATGGCAATATTGAATATTGACGATACAACTTCGATTATTCGTGGTTCTGTTCGTTTCTATAATTAGTTTTAATAAACCCTTTTTGTTATAATAAGTCTTCTGATGATGGTCGTGAGACCGAAATGTACGTAAAGACGAAAATTTTAAAACAAAGTGTTAATGTGACCTATTTCCCGAGAATTTTTATATATAGAATATATAACAAATTACCACCTAATATAAAAAAATTGCAATTGTATCAATCTCTTCAAAAGTAAAATAAAAAATTTTTACAATCTTCAAATAGATTACAAATACACCAACTCATAGATTAAAAAAAAATCATATTTACACAATCCTCGTTTTTGCTAAATAATGAAAAAAAACTATGTCGAAGTTCATTTCTCATTATCTTATGTTAATTTAATTCTCACTTGGCTTATCTATTCCTATGTAGATTTATATCTAAATATCTAAAGTAACTTTTCATATTGGCTTATTAATAAAACGAAACCTTATTTTCTTTTAAATAAATTATGATAATTATAAATCTCATATGCAGGACACTTGAACTACTTTGTGAGACCCATTATACTATATGCTTAATTCACTACAAAAATTAATATACTATTTATTATTATATTATTATTATCGGTGTTGAAGTGAAGTGAGTATATATATTTTTAATGAGTAGCAACGCATACCACGTACCTACATATAGAAGAATTTACCACCAGGAACGATACTTTCAAGAAGAGAGTGGTCCGAAACTGGATGCAAAGTAGGTCTTGATTTTTAGTGATTATTCAAAGACAGAAATATAGATATAACTGAAGTATCTAGATCTTCTGCTAGAAGCAGAAGATAGTGAGCAACCTGAAATTATCGATTTAACGTATGTTTTTTCAAATTTTTGTGATATTTTGAAAAACTAATTTACTATTATTAACAATAGATGTTTCGAGATAATACTGACGTCCCCATTTTCATCCCCATTATTTGAAGAAACATCCACATTAATTTGAGTGATTTCTTACCTAAAGCATTATTTTAAATAGTAATTTCCTCAGTATTCTATAAATAGATTGAACAAGCAGTCGAAAACCACCCCTACTATCTAACCAAGCTCCTATGGGTTCATCCTATGACTTCGTCAACCTATGTGATTGTTTCTAACATGCAAATTATCTAGATTTTAATTTTCATTATCTTCTCCAATAGATTATATGAGTTACCGTTATGCACACAACCACCACCACTCCCATCGCCACAGATATCTCAAAATAGTGGTGCATGGTAATTGGGAAGGTTTAGTGCGGCTAATAGAGGAAGTAAGTTGTAATTAATGAAATTGATAATTATTATTTTTAATAAATAACAGTTGTTATCTCTCTAATGCTGATGGTCAAATTAAGGCTTCTAAGGAGGTGTAGGTTTATGATAGAGCCTGAGAATAATGAGCGTTTTATGGTTCAGGGCCCTAGCGAAGATTTGGGTACAGGTCAATTGCGCCCCTCAAAGGTACCTGATAGTTTTATGGTAGCAATGTGCCCGATTAAGCAATAGGTCGATTGGGCCCCGAATTCAGTTTAGGTACCTGCTTAGGAATTTCCAACACCCACCCCTGTTTTGCCACCCTTTCATGATATTCAATAATTATTCATTTGTCGGTTGTTTGTGCTTATGAACGTTTTAAATTTATAGTTTTACTTACATTAAAATGGAGTCAATGATCAGTGAACGTGGAAAACAAATTACTTATCGTTGATAAGTATACTTTTCGAAAAAATAAGGAAACGGCGTTAGGAGTTACCTACAGGTGTACGAAAAACGGCTGTCCGTCTTCGATTTCTGTTGATAAGACAAGTGCTTTTAAAGAGAAACGGGGAACGTAATCATCCCATCAATGAAAAATTAGAAGTAAAGGTGAGTCAAGTTTTTTAATACATCTAGCTCTCTGGAAAACATCGATATCGATTCGTGGGCTCGCGCTGATAGAGATTTCTTTTGGTTTTGCAGAAGCTTCAAAACTTACTTAAAAGAAAGGCAGTCGAAGATATTTCTCAACGCCCCTCAAAAATTATCAATAGTGGTATACGGTGTGCAGGAGATATAAATGTGACGGTGGCTGATATAAGCAATGTACGAAAAAGTATATACAGATCAAGAAGAAACATTTTGCCTTGTCTGCCTCGATCTGTAGAAGATGTTCACACCTCACTTATATCATACAACTGTAAAACCAACAAAGGCGAGAACTTCTTACTGGTAAATTCTCTTAGCCAAAATATTATTATATTTTCTTGTGTATCAAACTTAAGTTACTTATGCTCAAGGCCGAAATTCTTTGTAGATGGGACGTTCGAGTATTGTCCAAAGTTTGTTAAGCAATTGTGCACCATTCATACCATAGAAAATGGACACTACATACCACTAGTATTTATTTTACTTCTTAATAAACATACGGAAACTTATAATAAAGCTTTCCAGTTATTAATTAATTGTTCAAAATCTGTAAATTTAGAGTTGAATCCCAAGAAATAGTGGGCGATTTTGAAAAAGCGATACACAGTAGTATCAGGCAAAATTGGCCTAATGTTACCATCATAGGCTGTAGGTTCCACTTAACCCAATCCTGGTTTAGGAAGATTCAACATCTAGGACTAGTTTCTGAATATCGGAGTTCAGAATCGCCAATAGGTAAATGGTTACGATGGACATTTGGGCTATTGTTTTTGGACCCCGCCGATGTAGGGAACGTGTTTGCCGAAGATTTGTATTCTATTATCCCTGAAAATGCCCGAGTTATCGAATATGCCGATTATCTTGTTGATAACTATATATCCGATGATTGTTCTTTTCAACCAGATATATGGGCATCTTGTGATAACTCCACTGAACGAACCACTAACGCTTGTGAGTCTTTTCATAGTCACTTAAATTCGAGCTTTTATTTTTCACATCCCGACATATTTAGGTTCATAGCTGTTTTATCCGATATTCAGTTAAACTCCTATATCAAAATAAATAGCGTACATTTACCAGCGCCTTCTGGAAACAGTAAATATAAGAAGCGACAAGAATATGTTACAAATGTAATTAGTTTATATAAAAATAATGAGCTAACTCTATTTGAGTTTGTAAAAAGTATTTCATACAAATTTGTAAAATAGTAGTTAGGTACCTATAAGTATAAATAACCTATTTTAGCTTAAGTTCGTTTTAGTAATTTGATAAATATTTTGTTAAACACGGTTTTAAATTTTTTACTAATTTAATAAATATATGTATAACATTTATCATTATTTATTTATTTATTTATTTATTTAGTTACACCACCCAACAGCCACAGGCCAATTAAGGATGGGAAAAGCTACAATTTGATTAAAATTCACAAATATAATTTAACAAAAACAAAAATAATTCATATAAAACAAGAACATAAATACAAAATGAAAAACGATAAAAAATTAGATAGACATCAATACTGATATCAACATTGATACAAGGCTGTTCTGCAAGCAGAACACGCAGGATGTATTGAACAATGTTTTAAATTATTGCACTAGATCAGCTATGTTCCCAGTAATATTATGTTTCAATCCCAATTTTAAGCAAGATTTTTAAGTTATACTATTTTAATGAAGTGCCGTAAAACAGGTGGTTGGGGCTCAATCGTCCTTTATTGTAGGAAGGACCTGGGGCGCAATTGTCCCATATTACTTTATTACATGCACGATTTTTTCTGACCGCGGGGCTCAATCGTCCATTGCCCGAAGATTTAACCCACCTAGTAGATAAAGTTAGCGATCAAATGATTATGTTCTTTATTTATTTAGGTACTAACAGTTTTGATCTTTACAGGTAGTAGAAATTCTCGGGAAATAGGTCACACTAACACATATGCTTATTATTTCCGTCTTTACGTACGTTTCGGTGTCAAGACCATCATCAGAAGACGTATCACTGTATAAAACGTGATTTCTTAAAACTGATAGTATCACCACAAGGCGTCCTTATCGCACAAATTTCAATTAAGAATGCCCACGTCGCCGAAACGAACAGAAACACGACCAATCAAGATTACAACGCATTCATGTTTTAAGTATATCAATTAAGAATCCGCTGTTTGTATGTAATACGACTGAAGGACTGAACTAAAAATATAACTTATAATTAAATTAGTATAAATCTGACTTAATGATTGAATATCTGTTCTATGATTTACAGACTTGGAGTCACGCTTTATGTGAATCATCTCCGGAATAGATTTTTTATAATAATTGGTTTCCTTAATTAAGATATTAACATTTTTGTAATCGATATTTTGGTATCGCCATAAGCATAGTATTTATATTCACCAGATTTGGCCCTCTGCGATTTTTATCTATTTCCAAACTTGAAGAAATGGCTAGGCAGAAAGAGATTTGACTACAACGATGAGGTCATCGCTGAAACAAACGCCTATTTTGGAGGATTGCCGAAATCGTATTATTTGGAAGGGATCGAAAAAATTGAAAAACGTTGGAGAAAGTATATCGAGCTACAAGGATATTATGTTGAGAAATAAAATAAGTTTAGACCAAATAAATCATTTCTTGTTTCATTTTTCAGCGACTTTTCACCTTGCCATCGTAGGTATTTGCGATGTGTTTCCGGACAATGACATAATTAATTAACTCTGTAGAGTTATTACTACAAAAACTGTCACAATTAGTTGGAATAAAGTTTTAACGTCGCACATTTCCCATCTACATTTTGATGCGGTGCGATGGTTCTTAAAGGAACCCTAAAAATCAATAGTGTTCGACACTATTTTAACCTTCATTTATTCTGACAGTTTAGTCATTCATTCCATTACACCACAGAGGAAACACAGAAAGTAAACTGATCTCCACAGTTTGTGACGTCACTTGAATCTTACAATAAGAACGATCTTCTGCACAACCCTTGGAAATTCCCCCCAGACTATTAAAAACTGATAATAGCTATTTTTAATGAATTTTGAAATTACATAAAAAAAATCATTTTCTTTTCTGAACAGCTGCTTGAAATTTACATGATTCATAGTGAACATTGGACCGTTCTGGGTCGCTGCTGACCTCTCAAGATGAGTCAAATTTCCTCTTGGTGCTGATTTTGCATTGTTCGTTGCTTTGATGTTGCATGTTGAACGAGACCCACCTGCATCCAACAACATCCCACTATATTATGTCTCTTCAATATTGATGTAATTGGGTCTTGGTGCATTAAATTTCTATGAATAATATTCCCATTTCATTAATTCACTTATTCAATTTTGAACTTCTTGAACGTTGAAAAAATATGAGAACGAATTTCAATCAAATTATTGACGACGTAGAATCAAGTATCGTTTCAAACTGTTCCATGACCACAAACGATTCAGCGAATCCCAGACTATAATATTAGTCTGAGCAGCGAATATACAGAGGGTTTTATTGCACAGGAAGTGTTCGATTTAACTGCATTTGTTTCCATTCGAAGCACGCCGCAATGGTAGTGTCATTGTCAGGTCAATCCGCATAGTTTTTCTGTACCTTTATATGGAAGACGTAAATGACCCTACGAACATGTTATATAATTACCATATTTCTCAATCGGTTCGCATTAGTCATAGTTCCGTTTTAAGTCTAAAGACCGAGTTACATATCCTATTTCTTTTAGATGTTTTGGTTTGTAACTGTTCAAGCTGAGCAGAAACCGTCCATATCACAAAATTGGTATTTATTCATTGGTTCGATTAATATCTCAATAAAAGTAAGTTCATAGGAAGCAAATAAAGTAAGAATTGACAAAGTTCTACCAAACGATTGTGGTCGGGTAGCAATGACTCCCAAGACTACTTCAAGTAGCATGCCAGAGCCACCCTATTGTCTTCACGTGTTTGTCAACACCATCCTTCCATCTTAAGATTGTCCTTCCCCTGCGTCTAGTTCCTGAGAGTGTGACATAATAGAATCTGTCCTGCCTAATTTTGATGGCATATACGATATCTCTGCCCCGAGCTCTTTTTGTTGTTGTTGTGAAGTTCTACGCCAAAAATCGTTTTCACAGACTTGGCCTAATACTTTAATCTGCATCTTTCTTTCAAAAACAATGATAGATTTCCATCTGCCTTTCTAATTGTCCCATATCTCAGATCCAAAGGTCACCACCCGATGAATCAGGGTCTCACGGATCATCAGGTTCGTGTTTCTTGTATGACTTCGGCTTGTTAGGTGTTTATTCAAGCGATAGTAGCATTTGTTAGACAGCATAACTCTTATCTTAATTTCGTCAGGGGAGAAAAACTGTCTCTGACAGAAAAAGTAAAAACGTAAGAAGAGCTATCAACTCATTTGAGTCGTTCAACTCACCGAGCACTGATGGATTGTTTCCAGTACTTCTGGACTCAATCCTGTTTCCACTGACTGTGGAACTGAAGGGTTGTATTGCGATAGGATACACGTCTAAGAAGTGGAAGAGAAATCCTGTGGCCTCCATTCCTGAAGCGGGTAAGAAGAGCTATGTAAATGTCAAAGATTACCGGCCTAAAATCCTTACGTCGTTTTTGTTGAAGGCGTTAGAGAGGCTTATAAACTGGTATCATAAGGCAGGACCTATGAAGCATTACCTCCTTTACGAGGAACAACATGCTTATCAGATTGGCAGATCTGTCGATACGACCCTACTCTGGGCTGATGGCTTTATAGAGCAACAGCTGAAGTACAAGGATGTCTGTATTGGTGCCTCCTTAGACATAGAAAGGGCCGTTGACAAGACCTACAGGGGCTCTATTTAAAAAGCAGCGGATAGACATAGTATCCCGCGAGTGCTAATAGGGTGGATTATGAACAGCCTTGAAGGCACTACCAAGTCGGTATCAGAAGGGCGTCCACAGGAAACGTTGCACTGTCCACCTTTACTAAACCAAACTCTACAGTTTGGTCGTGGATGAACTAGGCACTACCAAGTCGGTATCAGAAGGGCGTCCACAGGAAACGTTGCACTGTCCACCTTTACTAAACCAAACTCTACAGTTTGGTCGTGGATGAGCTACAAGTAATGTTGAACCGTGTTGGTATTAAGGCGGTAGGTTATGCGAATGACATCGCCATACTCTCCAGTGCAGTCTACAAGGGTATCTTGCAGGAGCTTGTTCAACAAGCCGTGATAATTACAAAAGTCTGGCGTAGAGAGAACAAACTTCATCAGCCGGAGAAAACTACCATTATCATCTTCTCCAAACGGTACAAAATAGAGCCTCTGAAGAAAATGGTAATCGAGGGCAAGTCATTGACGTTTTCAAGACGGAGAATTTAGAAAACAAAATGTGCCTGTTTAAATACTATTTGGAATTAATAGGCTATATAAGGGATTACCCTCAGCTGGAGATGAATCTGTATTCATTAAATTGCTCTTTCGTTTATACATTTCCATCCCTTCTGAATTACCTAGATATTTGTCATCACTTTGGCTCGAGAGTGATAAATATTCTTGAGAAATGGTGTGATCTATATTTAAAATATGTTCGGGTAACACAAACGAAGTCCGAAGAGTATATTGCATTTACTCAAGTTTCCTAAAATTTTTTGAAAAGTCCTATAGCAAAAAATTCTTTCACCCTAGTATTTCTCATCAAATTAAAGCAGCTTTGGAAAAATCCGTCTGTGTGTCTTTTCGTATTTCACGAAACTTTGTATACACGATAACTCAAAAACGAATAGTCATATTCATTTTGACAAAACTTCGTTTGCTGTTCGAAGACGAACGCTATTGATTTCCAAGGAGATTCAATAAACACAAACTTTTTTGAACTTGTAACTCTCAAAGTAAGTACGGATGACATCGCCATACTTTCCAGAGGAGCCTACGATGGTACCTTGCAGGAGCTTGTTCACCAAGCCTTAAGGACAAAACTAAACACACAAATTGGTGTTTTAGACTATTAATTATACAGTCCCCAAAAATTCGGCTAAGTCTGGGAGTGGAAATGAGATTATGTAACCTGACTAGTCCAATTAATCTAATGAGACTTCTTGCTTCGTAATCGCATTTAAGAACAATAGTCGTACAAAAAGACATTGTTCTATCTATACAGTTAGGTCAAGTTAGGTTCGAAATATCTGTCGGGACAAAATGTTTCGGTATTTGATGAGATTTTGTAGTGGGACAAAATCTGGGACAAAATTAAATATACAAATTGGCGTTTTAACTATACAAATTTGACAAAATCTGGGAGTGGCTATGTAAATTTTAGCCTAAGGCGGTTTTCTTTTTTTTTATACTCTAAAATCGATTTCAAGCATCCCCAGACACAGCAGGCTAACTACTCATATTCTAGGCCCCAAATTAATTTTCATCGTTGAGTGAATCAATATGAAATGGAATGATGAAGAATTGCAATTGATTTAGCAATAAGTCATTGTCAAAACTTATAGCGCCATCAATGCCTACAAAACAAAAAGGAAGGAAATTAGTTTTCTTATGTCTTTCTTAGTGGCAGCATCCTGATGGGTTCCACATCATCTCCTACAACCAAATTTGCTTTCAAGTGTCATTTTTCTAATAAGATCGAAACCGACAGTTCGATTTTTCGGGTTCATTTTAGCTTGGGGAATTAATGACCTCCGTTAACGGTAAAAGTCATCCAAAGCCTGTCATAGCGATTATATACAATGTAGTTTTCAACAATACCGTATACAAACAAGTAACAAAATACAAGTTTTCATATGTAACTAAATCCAGAACGTTTCCAAAAGATCAACAATCCATACATGGTAAGACAGCTCTATTAGCATGACAAAAATAGATAATTCAATAAATTATGTTTAATGACTAATTTATGAAAATCGGGCCGATGCATTAATATTGCATAAGTATAATTATATCTACATTGAATTACTCCTAGACATACTCAATACAGTACATTTCTTACTTCATTACTTCATTATCTACGGAATTCAACTGCAAATTATCCAGTTCTGTTCTAAATAAGGAGCAAATGTTTATTGAACAGTTTCAAAATAACTTACCGATTTATCTATACGATTCAAGGCTTTCGCGTAATGCATTTAGCAAGATGTTTGTGAATTCTGTTATTTAAGTTTCCAGTTTTTTTTATACTTTGATTACACGAGAGGAATGTTGAGATAGGCATTCGAATTTTTCTTGAAGGTTTGGTTATAGGCATAGGGAAATACCTCGCTAGGTAAAGAGTTCCACAACTTCACCGTTCTATAGAAAAATGAGCCCTGGCAGAAGGAAGTTCGGCAGGTTTAAAGTTGACAATGCAGGGGTGCCTAGCTTGAGCTCGTCTAGTCTGTCCACCTATAATCTCTCGTGGTGGAATAACAGTCGAGATTTCTGATGAACACCTACCACGGAAATATCTATAGAAAAGGGAAAGATCGCTCACCTTTCTACGATGTTCTAGAGAATTCGTAAGTGAGACAACTTCTCATCAGAAAAATAGCTTCCTTCTGGATATAATCCAAGAGCTACAGCGTATTTTTGGTAGCCGAATTTCAAACATGTGAACATTACTCTATAGTCGAGGAAATAAAGCACTAAAATGGTCCGAGCCTTCCAAAGTCGGCGCAGTTGGATGGATTGAGATGCGGTTTTCTGCATTCGATTCAGAAAGTGATTTAGAAATTTTGTGCCGGGTTCGTTTTTTGCGGAAAAAATTTAAAGCATTTCTACAGTCAAAAAATACATTTTTCTGAGTGCATTTTTGAGGTGAAAAAGAAAACGAACTCGAATTATTTGCTATGGGGTTTCTGGAGTCACTGAACAGGCATATGCTATCAACAATATTCCCCGAGGTCCCCTTGGACCATCCCCGGGGTATCCGGGGACCTGACGCCCTAGATATCGATGAATTTCATTAGAAAATTATGTTTAATGTTTGTTAACTGTTCGATAGGTGATATAAAGGTTGCTAGTGATGATTCATCATCATCATCGTTTGAGGGGAGGGGGCTTAGTCCCCAAATGCACTTAGGCCACTCAGTTATATATTGCCATAAGTTCTTCTGGGAGCAGTTTTGATTCTCCGAAGTGACGGTGCCTGAGGGATGCTAATGCTGGGCATTCCAACAGGATGTGAGAGGCAGTTTCTGCCGCCTCTCTGCATGTCCTACATATTGGGTCATCTGTGATGCCCATAGTGGGGAGTAGTTTGTTAAGACGACAGTGACCGGTTAGGATTCCAGTCATCACTCTGATGAAAATAAATTGAAACGAAAAATTTCATAAATGTTCATTGCTACAATCATCCTTTGCATTCAGTTGTTGTAAGCACCATATCAGAAATTACTTTCATTTGTCAATTTTGGGTCAATGTATTATGGCATGAATTCTTTCAACATGGTAAAGTGATTACTGCTTTATATGAAGGAAAGACGATAATCCAACTCCTTGATCATTGTCGGTCGGGACATTTGTCTGTTAAAAAGGACGTAGCTATTTCCAGGTAGTTCTGTGACGTACTCCGACCATAGAGAGATCCGTTAGATCTTTGCTAGTGATAAGGCATGTTTGTATATTTATTTGGGTATCCATTTGGGTTGTGTAAAACTTTTGATTTAATACCGAATTCTGGGAGTTTCCTTCCATTGGAATCAAGAACATTACTTCGTCATTTTCGATGGTAATTGAGGATTTTGGATGATTGATGTTACAGTAAAGAGATTATAACCCACATTCATACAAGCCGTGAATTAGTTATCACAAACGGTGAACTTAAAATTAATTGTTAGTTTTGGAAAGGAACTAACCCTATGATTTAGAGGTAATTAAATCAGTATTCCAATTTCTAGTAGAATTGTTCTCTTTACTTCAGAAATAAAATTGGTTACCATCTTCTTAGCTAGTATCTGCCATGATGTAGGTCAGGTTAATTTTTGTCTAGTGAGTTGTTGAGTATTTTCATGAGTACAGGGTGTCCCATTTTGGGTACTTTTGCGGGGTATCTCCTTTATTTTTAAAGATAGAGAGTTGCGGTTTTCGCGACACTGTGCTACTTTTTCGTAAAACTCAAGATGCCGTCAACAGAATTTTCATAGCCCTTTCAGTTTTTAAGATACAGGGCATTTCTGAAAATGTTGCATTTTGTGACTCCCCTCGTATCTCCGTTATCCTTCAACTTATCGAAAAGGTAAAATAACATTCTAATAGTTTTTTTTCCGTAGAATGCAGTGGTGTAGATAACTTTTGTTACATATTTACTGTTTTTGAGTTATATAGCAAACTTATGTTTTTTTAAATGGAACACCCTGTATATTTATAGACTATAAAATTTGTCTTTTTTTTACCTTTTCAAAAATATATGATAGTATAAACTTTTTTTCAGAAACACGCAAATAATTGACAATTTTTAGAAATTAAATACATATTTTAATTGTAGGCCATTGATATTGTTTATGACAAGAAACAGAAATAAACATCAAATCTCTATCGCATTTAAGCTGTTTATTTTCGTTCTTTCGGTATCATTATTCAATAGATATTTATCAATTTTTTCGAATAATGGCAGTTTACGAAAATTATGAGAAATATGATATGATGGTATGTTTTATACAGAGTAATGAAAATTGTGAAGAAGTTTCGGAATTATATTTCCAAAGGTGAGTAAGCTATTATGGCTATGAAAATCTCTATTATCATTTTAATTTTTGCTTGTTAGATATCCAGAAAGAAGGCAACCGTTTTTTGGGATATTTGCCCGTTTAAAAGCAAATTTAGTTGAGCACGGATCATTTGTTCACCCGCGCCCTAAAACATACAACAAAGAGAACAGGGAAAGAAAAGAGATAGATACTTTAGGATATATAGAAGCAACATCTTCGTCCTCATGTAGAAAAATTTAGAAGGAAATTGGTGTGCCAAAAACTAACGCTCAGAGGATCTTGAAGAAATATAAGTATCATCCATACAAATTTAATATACTACAACATTTGCATCCTGGCGATGCCGAGCGCCGGGCACTGTTTTGCCAGTGGTATTTGCAACAAATCGATGCTAACGATTTATTTGGCAGACTTGTTTTTTGGTGAGACGAATGCTTTATTCCAAGTGC
Source organism: Endomychus coccineus (assembly GCA_958510875.1). Lineage (NCBI taxonomy): Eukaryota > Metazoa > Arthropoda > Insecta > Coleoptera > Endomychidae > Endomychus > Endomychus coccineus. Next base: position 31,773,127 of record OY294070.1, on the reverse strand, counting down.
TGGCATTTTCAATCGTCACAATACCAGGAACTGGCGTAGTGAAAATCTGCATTTAATGTTTGAAAGGGCACAACAAGGACGCTTTGGAGTTGAGGTTTCATGTTTTATTTTGGGTAGACATAAAGTTTATAGGATTTTTGAAGGAGGTCTTACAGCACGTAGATACCTAGAAATTCTTGAGGAAGTTATTCCAGAACTGCTCGAAAAAATTCCATTAGCCCAGTATAATGCTGTTTACCTACAGCAAGATGGTGCCCCAAGTCATAACTCTAGGCTCTTAAGGGCCTTTCTAAATAATAACTTTCCTCAAAGATGGATAGGTACCAACGGACCTGTTAGATGGCCTCCACGATCACCAGATCTCTCAATTTTAGATTTTTTTTATGGGGTTATATACAAAAGGAAGTATATAAAACTCGATATGACGGCATTGCAAAACTTCGAGAGGCAATTCATTTAGCTTTTCGAAATCTGCGAATGAGAACAATGGTTCTTTTGAACGCTATTCAAAGAATCTCAAAGATGTGCCAATTTTGCATTAGAGAAAATGGTGGTCAATTTGAACATCACATTTAATTTTTTTTAATAATGTTATTTTTTTGTGTTTTTGTTATATTGTCACTTTACGCCACAAAACTGTTACAAACTTACTGTTAGAAAAAGATCTATGGGAATTTTTTTTAATAGATATCTATATACAAGGTATCCAATTATTCGTTAGTAATATGTAAGTTGCACTTGTTTTTTATTGTTATCCATAGCCTACTATTGAAATATGTATTTAATTTTCTGAAAATTGTCAATTATTTGCGTGTTTCTGAAAAAAAGTTTATACTATCATATATTTTTGAAAAGGTAAAAAAAAGACAAATTTTATAGTCTATAAATATACAGGGTGTTCCATTTAAAAAAACATAAGTTTACTTTATAACTCAAAAACAGTAAATATGTAACAAAAGTTATCTACACCACTGCATTCTACGGAAAAAAATCTATTAGAATGTTATTTTACCTTTTCGATAAGTTGAAGGATAACGGAGATACGAGGGGGGTCACAAAATGCAACATTTTCAGAAATGCCCTGTATCTTAAAAACTAAAAGGGCTATGAAAATTCTGTTGACGGCATCTTGAGTTTTATGAAAAAGTAGCACAGTGTCGCGAAAACCGCAACTCTCTATCTTTAAAAATAAAGGAGATACCCCGCAAAAGTACCCAAAATGGGACACCCTGTACAATACTGAACATTCAGAGAATTGAACCTTCGGATGTTACAGGGTTTTTTCTACTGCTGGACAATTTCGTGAGGTCTGCTGGATAATAGAGGCAAGGGTATGGATTTTTAACTGAGGAGGTATCCTTGTTATGATTGTGGCCCATATCTAGAGTACAAGAACCCTCGATCAGACGATAAGTGTGAATTCACCAATTCAAGGTCAGACTTTTTTTTTACTTTTGATAGGGAAACCTATAAAGTTCGAAGAGAATCGTGTGAACCAGCGGTGGAGTGTTGGTAGAGGAAAAAAGCATTCGAATTTTTCTTGAAGATTTGGAGGTTATAGGCATAGAACCTCACTAGGTAAAGAGTTCCACAACTTCACTGTTCGATAGAAAAATGAAGTCTGATAGCAAGAAGCTCGGCAGGTCTCGAGCTGGACAATGATTAGATAACTAGTTTGAGCTCGTCTAGTCCGCCTATCTGGAATCTTTCGTGGTATAGCAACAGACGAGATTTCTGATCAACATCGACCATGGAAATATCTTTAGGAAAGTGAGAGATTTCACAACTTTCTACGATGTTCTAGAGAGTAAGTGTGACATCATCAATCAGACGAATAACTCTCTTCTGGATAGAATCCAAGAGATTCAGCTTATGTTTGGGAGCCAAACTCCAAACATGTGAACAGTACTCCAGAACAAGTTGAATATGTACTTTGTAGATTATGAGGAGTTGCTGGGATGTAAAGTAGCTCTTGGCACGGCATAGAAAACCAAGTTTTTGTGAAGCGGTTTTTTTCAATAGACCTCACATGATCGTCCTATGAGAGGGTGCTGCTGTTGGTGATCCCGAGCATAGATAGGGAAGACTTCATAGGAATAGTTGTACCTAACATCATCATTTTAGGGATTGTGGGATCCCCCTTCCTGGAGAAGACGCAAGCTTGAGTTTTGGTTGCATTAAACTCTACTAGATTATTAGATCCCCATTTCAAAATCTTTGCCAGGTCTCCATTAATTGCGTCAACATGTCTCTGGTTCGCTACTCTTGCTTCATTGAATGGTATAGGGGCTCTAGCTGAGAAAACGGTATGAAGTGTAACATCATCTGCAAAGTTTCAGACGGGACAGGTAGCCACTTCCGACAGATCGTTTCTATGGAGCAGAGCCAAGATTGTTGCCAAGACAGGTTCCTGTGGAACACCAGCGTTGATAGCCATTATATCGGAGCATACTCCGTCAACCACCACGAGAAAACTCGATAGTAAGCGACAAAGTTGAAGCGGCAAACCATATGACGGAGGTTTCACAAGAAGACTTTGTTGCCAGACTCGGTCAAATGCTTAGGACATATCCAATGCTACTATTAATATTACCAACACACAGATTTACCAACTATTGTAATGACTGCATTGTTGTTGTAATAAAGGTCCTCTGATAGAGACAATTTATAGTAATTGAGTGCATTTGTGTATATCGTACAATTTTATATCGTTAGTTTCAGTTTCATTCATATATTAGATTTTTTTCTTTTTTTAATTTTTTTTTTTAACACCTGCTAACGATGAAGAAATAATTTGGCAAATAAATAACCTCAAAAGCAAATCCTCGCCAGGACATGATGGTATACAAGCGTCATTAATTAAAAGACACTATACATATTTAATAAAACCTATTTTACATATAGTAAACCTAATTCTGAAACAGGGTGTATTTCCGACTGCTTTAAAAAAATGCATTATAACACCAATACATAAAAACGGAACAAAACTAGAAACCATTAACTATCGACCAATATCACTAACAACAACACTAAGTAAAATAATAGAAAAATGCATAAAAATTAAGTTATTATCTTTTATAAACAAAAATAAAATACTAAATAATTCACAATATGGTTTCAGAGAAAATGTAGGCACCGAGGAAGCTATGAACGAAGTTACACATTATGTCACAAAAACAATAAATAAAAAAAAATGCATGGCAATTTTTCTTAACCTCACTAAAGCCTTTGATACCGTGTCACATCACATTCTACTGGAAAAACTCGAATCAATAGGAATTAGGGGAAGTGCTCATAATCTAATGAAGTCATATATTACAAACCGCAGTTCGAATAAAAGAAACCTATAATGAAGACATTAGTGGAATGTGGTGTGCCACAGGGAACAGTCCTCGGGCCAATATTATTTATAATATATATTAATGATATTTTTAAGATTAACACAACATCAAAAATAATCTGCTATGCTGATGACACAGTACTGCTAATAGAAGGAGAAACCTGGAATACAGTATATAGTACTGCTGAAAAAGACATAACTAGAGTAAAAAATTGGCTCGATGAAAACCTACTTACATTAAATCACTCTAAATCACTATTTATTACATTTGTAATTAATAGTATGAACTCACCACAAATCGATTATCTCACAATTCACGACAGTCAATGCCTCAATCCGAATAATTGTAAATGCAATTTAAAGATAAATAGAACAAACGAGGTTAAATATTTAGAATTATTTATCGATAAACACCTAAAATGGGACACACATATAAAATATATTATTGATAAAATAAGAAAATGTATATATAAATTCAAACAATTACGAAACATACTTAAACTCAAAGATTTAAAAATAATATACACATCATTAATTGAATCAATAATAAGTTATGGTATTTCTTTCTACGGTGTAGCATATAGGACAACTTTAAACCCTCTACACATAATACAGAAATACATAATAAAAGTAATTATGGGCAAGCCAAGAATCTATCCCACCGAACTCTTCTTTTCAGAGAGTAAATTATTCGGAATAAGTTTATTATTTATTAAATCGCTAATTAAATTTGTCCATAAAAATAATTGCTGTAAAATTATTACAACACATGGCATAAATACAAGATCTAATGTTAATAACCAACTAATAACAACAATGAAACATAGTACTTTCAGTCAAAGACACATTAGCTATCTAGGTGCAAAACTCTATAATTTATTACCACAAAAACATAAAAATAAACCATTTAAAATATTTAGTAAAAATTTAAACTCATGGATCAGACAAAACAAAGAAATTATTGAAAAATGTATTCAAATCAAAGTGTAATAAAAATCGATTAATGTAGCTATCTTATAATAAAAAAAAATGTTTTCAATGTCTTTTTTATAAATTTATTTATATACAGTTTCCGTTAAATTTTTTAGTTTGTATATAATAATTGTTGATTTCAGTATTCTGACAAGTGAGTAAACAGATTACAAACCAAAACCCAAAATAAGGGATTAGATGTAATCTGAATAGTTGAATTATAATAACAAAAATATATGTATTTATATATGTGTATGTATGTATATAATTATATATTAATATTAGTTTTCCTTAATGTAATTTACCCTGTAAAAAAACCTGATCAACAATAAATATTATTATTATTATTATTATTATATACAAGTACAGACTGACAGATCGATACCTGCTTCTCGGTTAATTTTTTTTATAATAGATAAAATTGCAAGGGTTCAGAAATGTTTTGCTTTCTTGTGTATGCCAAAAGAATTTTCTCGACATCTTGAAAAATATGTCTTTTGTGTTATGTCTTAACCACAAAGAAACCATCGTAAACAAGAAGACCACTGTGATTTTCTTTATAATCCTTGTTACATATTTATTCAATACAATATCCCTCGTATCACTCTATAGTCTATACCACTCTCAACATTCTTGACATTTTCTCATCATTGTTCATTTCCCGTGGTACGTGACCTTTTCGTTAAAATACGAGAAAGGGTTTTTCTGTTTCCAAAAAGTATGAAACACATGCCATGTATTTAAAAAACAGATAGTAGAACAATATATATTCCTTTCAAGTATAATTAAATTGTAATATCTTACCATAATGCTATAAAGACATGAAAGAGGCTTACACAATTGAAATTAAATGCTAGATAATTGAGAATGAACGAAAGAATTCACAAGCCTGAGGGTACGCAGGTGTCTTATGAAAATCCCTGCATTTAGTAACAATTAGTTTGTTATTGCCATATATGCAAGCCTGAATGTAAGTAACTCGGTGGTATTTCTTATTCGTATCAGATATCATCTTGTCGTTTGTTCTGAATTCTTTGTTTGAATTGTAGTTATTTACTTGGGAATATGATACGATACAGCTATGCCCACGTATTTATGCAAATGCATAATGATGGCTATATACCGGAACGTGCAGAAAGGTGGATGGAAATTGAACCAACAGTAACGTAGTTGACAAAGGGACGTACTAAGCAAATCTTGAAATTACAGGTACCAGTACTAAAAGGAGAAAATATTAGAAATAAAAAAAATAATTCGTTACAGCAATCTGACAGCGGGATATTGTAGAACAAGATCTTATAAAAAAAGGGGAAAATAAATCGAACCGACAGCTGCTATCCGGGATGGAATGGGGTGTGTTTTAGGGCTTAAAAACATTTTTTCAAGATTTCTGGCTAAACCGTGCATTCTATCAAAAAAAGTTAAATATAAAAGTTATAGGGAATAAGAAGATCAACATTTTTACCCTAACCTCTAAATTTTTCGACAAAAATGCGAAAAACCAATTTTTCGGTTTTTAATTTTTTCCTTTGACAAATAGAACTTCATGAAGCTCAAGCTTCGGCAAAAGATACCTCTATCTATTGCAAAAAGGCAGTAATTTTTTCGGAGGGAAATATATGGAGGTTCTTGTTAAATTCAATTTAAAACAAAAAAAACATATTTCTAACTGCGATTCCTCTTAAAACTACGCATCCTACAGAGTTCTGTTTTCGTTCACGTACTCTTTGTTACGTCTACTTTCGATAAACGGTAAAAAAAGGTATACTGCAATGTAAAAATGGCGGGAAAATTGAAAAACCGAAATTCGCTGTTTTCGTGGTAATTTGCATATTTATCGTTGAATAATTGTTATTAATTGATAAAATCATTTTAATTTTTTCATGTTTATGGAAACTATAATATTATTTCTTTAAGTATTGTACAGATCGAGTTTTGATATGATGTCATGCATGTCTAAGACAGCAAATTATATCTGCTATATTCGTATCTTCGTAATCGCAGGATTCTACGATCGACGTACCCCATGTAACTATCAAGCAAAACATAAGGAATGCACATTTCCAATATGCATTTAAGAACAATTCTAGTTTTTTACTCGAAATCAATTAGTTTACTAAGCAAAATATAATCATACAATAGGTAATGTAGTAGATCTACAATGAAATATACGGGTTTTGTAGAGTGGTTTTCAATAATAAGACAGTATTTGCATGTTGCACTGAACAAGTTTATATTGCAAGTATTTATATAAAAAAAAATTCTATAAAAAATAATACATCGTAGGAAAATTGAAGCAGATCCCTCTTTTTAGGTAGTAAATACTAACAACATGAAATTCATAGATGCGGCAAAAAAAATTTAATATTATTTTGAACATGCTCAAAAAACTAAATTGAAAAAAAAGTATGCATTCCCATAGATGTATTTTTCTCTAATCTTGCTTTCTTCGCAGAGCGTTGTACTTCTTCTTCGTCCAATTCAACAAAAATGAACGATTCTCCAGGGTTTTCGAAAGTTTCATTGAGTACTGTTTCAGTTATAGTACATTGATCTGTTTCCATTTCGTCCGAGTCACTTTCGTTTATGGAAATTTATGGAAGTTCAGCATTTGAGCAATTTTCTAAATTAAAATAATTTAAACATAAGTTGATACGACTGTAGTATATGCCGTCTCGACCTCTCATTGGCTCTGGTTGCGTTCACATGCTGTCTTTAGCTTCGAAAACAGCTCTTTAAATGTCTCATATTAGTATCCTGCGATTACGAATATAGCAGATATAATTTGCTGTCTTAGACATGCATGACATCATATCAAAACTCGATCTATACAATAATTAAAGGAATACTGTTATAGTTTCCATAAACATAAAAAAATTGAATTGATTTTATCAATTAATAACAATTATTCAACGATGAATATGCAAATTGCCACGAAAAAAGCGATTTGTCGGTTTTTTCAACTTTCTTGCCATTTTTTCCATCGCAGTATACCTACTTGTCAAAAGTAGACGTAACAACGAGTAGGTGAGTCAGAACAGAACTCTGTAGGAGGCGTAGTTTTAAGAGGAATCGCAGTTAAAAATTTGTTTTTTTTTTGTTTCTTAAATTAAATTTAACAACAACCCCCAAATATTTCCCTCCCAAAAACTTACTGCCTTTTTGCAATGAATAAAGGTATCTTTTGCCAAAGTTTGAGCTTCTAAAAATTTATTTGTCAAAGAAAAAAATTAAAAACCGATTAATCGGTTTTTCGCATTTTCGTCGGAAAATTTCAAGGATAGGGTAAAAATGGTGAGAACAAAAGTTATAGATCTTTTTATTCCCTACAACTTTTATATTCAACTTTTTTTGATAGAATATACGCTTTAGCCAGAAATCACGAAAAACTGTTTTAAACCCCTAAAAACACACCCCATTCCACCCCGGATAGCAGCTGTCGGTTCGATTTATTTTTCCCTCTTTTACAATATCTTGTTCTACAATATTCTGCTGTCAGATTGCTGTAACGAATTTTTTTTTTGTTCAAATACTACTTGTACTGGCCTAATAAATAAATATTGAATGATAAATTTTGACACTATAAACAAAAGTATTTGCTGATTATTTGATGGATTATTTTATATCCGCCTTTCTAAATAATAACTTCCCTCAAAGATGGATAGGTACCAACGGACCTGTTAGATGGCCTCCACGATCACCTGATCTCTCAATTTTAGATTTTTTTTTATGGGGCTATATACAAAATGAAGTATATAAAACTCGATATGACGGCATTGCAAAACTTCGAGAGGCAATTCATTTAGCTTTTCGAAATCTGCGAATGAGAACAATGGTTCTTTTGAAAGCTATTCAAAGAATCTCAAAGATGTGCCAATTTTGCATTAGAGAAAATGGTGGTCAATTTGAACATCACATTTAATTTTTTTTAATAATGTTATTTTTTTGTGTTTTTGTTATATTGTCACTTTACGCCACAAAACTGTTGTTACAAACTTACTGTTAGAAAAAGATCTATGGGAATTTTTTTTAATAGATACCTATATACAAGGTATCCAATTATTTGTTAGTAATATGTAAGTTGCACTTGTTTATTATTGTTATCCATAGCCTACTATTAAAATATGTATTTAATTTTCTGAAAATTGTCAATTATTTGCGTGTTTCTGAAAAAAAGTTTTTACTATCATATATTTTTGAAAAGGTAAAAAAAAGACAAATTTTATAGTCTATAAATATACAGGGTGTTCCATTTAAAAAAACATAAGTTTACTTTATAACTCAAAAACAGTAAATATGTAACAAAAGTTATCTACACCACTGCATTCTACGGAAAAAAATCTATTAGAATGTTATTTTACCTTTTCGATAAGTTGAAGGATAACGGAGATACGAGGCGGGTCACAAAATGCAACATTTTCAGAAATGCCCTGTATCTTAAAAACTAAAAGGGCTATGAAAATTATGTTGATGGCATCTTGAGTTTCACGAAAAAGTAGCACAGTGTCGCGAAAACCGCAACTCTCTATCTTTAAAAATAAAGGAGATACCCCGCAAAAGTACCCAAAATGGGACACCCTGTACTAGTGTCATCTATTATGTTTTCTTGCCTGTGAAGAGCTAAAAATTACAAGAAAAATCACTTACTCCCAAAAGAACTCATAGATTAAAGCCCCATTCATGTGACTTTTTGAGTTATAAGTTTTCAAAGATTTTCTACCTTGAACGATATTATTTGTTCATCTATAGGTGAGCTTTTTCTCAAATGAATTTTCCTTGTAACTCTTGCTACAATAATGGCAGTATTGTCAGCATTTGATGGCACCACAATCGAAATTCTCATGTGACATTTGTAATGTACCCGCTTTAACTAGAACGATTAAAAAGCCTGACTGATACGTAATTCAATTCTGTTTTGACACCCATCGAAAGCAAGGAACCTTGAAGATTTTTGAACATGGCAAAAGTGAATTTCGAGTCTAGATTAAACATTGTTTCTTGGGTGGAAAAAACATTACGCAAACCAAAGCATCGCTTGTTGAACATCTTCACCATCGATTGGAACGATTTACAAGTGGTTTACTTATTTTCGTCGAAGTAGTGTGACCACAAAGAACGCCGAACGTTCTGGTCGTTCAACTGATGTTACAACGCCAGAAATCGTCGATAAAATCCATGGTATGATGTTGGACAATCGGCGAGTTGAAGTGCACGAGATTGCTGAGGTTATGGGCAACTCTCCGTACGGAACATTTTGCATACATTTTTGAATATGAGAAAGCTATCTGCCCCGCATTTGCTCTTTGTTGATAACAAGCGCGACCGTGTGACAACTTCAAAGGAGTGTTTGGCGATGTTTTTTGCGCCGTTTCGTAGCCGTGGACGAAACATGGGTCCATCACAACAAACCAGAGACCAAAGAGCAGTCGAAATAGTGAACTTGTCGAATCGAAGCCGATAAAGACCAAAGTGGGTTTATCGGCCAATAAATTCATAGCGAAAGTTTTTTGGAATGCACACGTCCATATCGATTACCTTGAAAAGGGCAAAACGATCACCGATGCATAGTATGCAGAGCTATTGGATCGACTCGTCACCGCTTTCAATCGAAAGCGGCCGCACTTGGCGAAGAAAAAAGTTCTCTTCCACCAGGGCAACGGCGCACAAATCCGCAGTCGCAATTGCAGAATTGCATGAATTGCGCTACGATTTGGTTCGTCATCCACCATATTCTCCATATTTGGCACCTTGAGATTTTTATTTGATTCCAAACTTGAAGAAATGGCTAAATAGAATAGAAATGGTAATAGAAAAACGTTGGACGAAGTTTATCGAGTTACAAGGAGATTATGTCGAGAAATAAAATCAATTTCTCGTTTCATTTTCAGGCATTTTTCAACTACTCCCTCGTAGCTCCCAACCTCCAGCTTTCACTCATACTTCTTAGGAGTTCTATAAACATTATAGCTTCAAAATTTAGCATACGTATAAGTGCTTATATGATGTTTCACACTCGCCTTGTTCATTCACAAATCATATCAATGGAAAAGTATCTACTTTTGAATGATTCTAACATTGATTACATTAATCAATGTTCTAATATAGCTCACGGAGGAAACTAACACTTTCCTTAAGTAAGTAAATATGTTTGATCTTTTACAGTAGAATTATCTCTTGTTTATGCAACACTCATTCCTCAATTGTACATTATTGGTTGCATACTCTGAACAATAACAAAACTTCCCATTTTTATTCAGACTGTACAATACAACACGTATTGCAGAAGAATAGTAATATTGGTTGCATACATCACATAAACATCCATTCACGCTACTATAATAACAGTAATTAGCCGTGAGAATGTCAGTGTCGTTAATTGAAAGTATAAACTCTTATGTTAATATTATTAGAATGTCAATTTGTGATTTGCTATTATTTAACTTTTAATAGACATTTCGTATGTTATTTGACTGAGTTGATGCATCTAGTTCCTAGTTATTATAACTGTAAATTAAATAGGTATTATGTATGGATTAGCGTTAAGAATATCACTTTAACCCAATTTAATAAATTGAAAACAATACAATGGAAACAACAACAGAACAACTGGAATAGTACAGTTTTAGACTTTTAATATTATTAGGTATGTGTGTACGTATATATGTATGTATGTATGTATGTAGGTAGTATATAAGCAATAAGCATACAATAATACATTTATTTTATGATACATAATTTGAATCAAATAAAAACAGAGTAATATATAGATTCATACATACAGGTTGTCCTCGAACTGCGTGGCTAAAATAAAACCGAAGATTCTTTGATTCGAAAAAAATTTGATGAGCCTTTTTACTTTTGCCTCAAGTGTCTTGTTTAGCCGGTAGAGGGCTCCAAAGTTGCAAAAATAATTTTGTTTTTTCGGTATAACTTGAGAACGTGATGGAGGACTTTTACAATATTTGGCAGGTGAGTTACTGTCAATAATAGCCGTTTTTGAGAGCGGAGCATAGAGCCTTAGAGACCATAGAAATGGCTCAAACTTGAGGATGTAACGGGAAAAGTGTCCAGAACTTTTTTGTGGTCAATGTAATTCACTCTATATTTTTTATGTAGATAGCTTATCTAATTTGAAAACTTACTCTTAGAAAATTTTGATAAAATCAACGGATTAGCTTGAAAAAAATAATTTTCGAGTCTGCAATTTTGGCTTACTAATTTTACTTGATTAAAATACCTTAGTTGCCTTTGCTTTTCTAATGTCATTTTGACATTTGGAGAATTTATCCTCAAAACTATCAGTTTTTACTTTGCTTTCCGTAAAAATTTTATAAAATTATGGCTCAAAATTTCACTAACACTGAAATGGTTGATATGTTATTGATTTATGGACTTTGTCGTTGCAATGGCCGGAGAAGGGAAAGATATCCGCATCGCAGAATTCCAAATCGGCAAACCTTCGCGAAACTGGCAAATTTGAAGCAAATCGCAGAGAAACTGGACGCAGACGGACAAGAAGGACGTCAGAGCTCGAAGAAGCGATACTGGAAGCGGTTGAAACTGAAGACTGAAATGTCTAACATATTTAGGTAAACATTCACTAAAAATATCTCAATTCCTTAAAAAACAGAATAAAAACGTCGCCTTTAAAACAACAAATAACCTATGCTCGTATATTAATAACTCGAAATCTAAAAAAGATAACTTAAAGAAATCTGGAGTTTACAGACTGAGATGTGATGACTGTAGTGCTTTGTACATAGGACAAACTGGACGCAGTTTCAGCGTAAGGTTCAATGAACATTTGAGAAGTTACAGGCTCAAAAAAGAAGACTCTAATTACGCAAATCACCTGTTAGAACATAACCACAATTTCACCCTTAATCCTGATATTCTACATATTCAGGAAAAAGGACATAAACTTAATATATTAGAATCCATAGAAATTTTGAAACACGCAAAAAACAATAATAATGCAATATTAAATGATCAAATCGACACATATAATTCACCGCTTGTTAACAATTTTGTAAACACACTCCCACCATTATCCACCCCCATCCCTCAATTTGCACCACATTCTGATCCCTGATATTTAAGGACATACTTTTAGATTTAGCTTTAGTTGATAACTCCTCGCTTTGATAATGCCACAGTGTGGTGAAACAATTTGTCAGCATTTTTAAATTAAATGTTAAAAGTTTTGTGTAAAATTTGAGTTTTATTCTCCAACTTCTGAAGTATTATGAATTTACACTACGTAAACGCCGAAACCATAGATATATTTTTTGCGAATATCTCCGGAACCGTTCATCGTACAGAAAACAGCTTCTGTTAGCAATCATCTACTCATAGTAAGCTATGTTTTGTGCGATACAAAATTCATAATTGGTGAAGATTCTGAAGGGGTAGTGGTTCTTTTTCTCCCCAACTTCTATGCCACTCGAAAAAGTACGATTTTGAGATGCCCATTTGAACCAAATGTCTTCAACACAAAAAAGGTACTCCTGGTCATAAGCTCTAAAGTTGACTGTTTTCGAGGAAAATCAACTTTCATGTTGAAAAACATGGTCAATTTTTTGGTTTTGTTACATGTTGAAAGAAATTTCGTTTAATTGGTAAAAAATAAATTTTATTTCAAAGAATTGACAATGTTTTTCGATATGAAAGTTGATTTTTCTCGAAAACGGTTAAGTTTGGAGCTTATGACCAAGAGTATCTTCTTTGTGTAGAAAACATTGGCGGTTCAAATGGGCATCTCAAAACCGTACTTTTTCCAGTGGCATAGAAGTTGGGGAGAAAAACAACCACTACCCCTTCAAAATCTTCACCAATTATGAATTAAAAAAAAATTTCTCATTGCACATAGCTTACTTACATTGCACATAGTTTACTATGAGTAGAGATTGCTTACAAAAGTTCTTTTCTGTACGATGAACGGCTCCGGAGATATTCGCAAAAAACTAATTTTTTTTTTCAATTTCAACGTATCTCGAAAACGAAGAGAAAAAATTTTATGGCAAAGACCCCTATTATTTTCAGAAGTTCTATTGTTTGCCGAAGTCATGAATGAAAAAACTGAAACACCCTGTATACATATAAAAAAAGCAAATACCACTCGCTCACTGACTCAGCACGAAATTTCCGAAACTATGGAGCGGAGCGACTTGAAACTTGGCAGATATATTCCTTACCCGACGAAGTCAACCACTAAGAACGAATTTTTCGAAACTCAATTCCAAACGGGGTAAAAGGCATTCGATATATTTTGACGTTTTTGACAACTAATATATTTACGTACAATTTTATACGACAGGAAGATCCATAGATTAATAGATCATTATCACAGTTCATACTGAAAATGGTCAATGACAGACAACACATAACCCTTCAGCAAGATATGCCCGTACCCTCACTGTGGGCCACAACACCTCTCTAGTAACGTATAGCCGATGCTGTGTCTGTATTTATATTTTCAGTGATTGAGTTGAACCTCCTCTATAATTAATAGTTTTCTCAGCAAAACCATTCGCGAAACACCTTTCATATTACAGATTTTGCGTTTGCGCTTCGCCGCATATAACAGAATAATAATTATTGCACCGTATAAAGTGATCTGGGTCTAATCCTGGTCACGACTGACTTCTCTTTTGTTTTTTAGTGGATTTTCTTACGGTATATGCAAAGTTCTTTGAGGAGCAGTTCAGCAAACTTGGTCAGGAGAATACTGGATCAATGCCTGGCATATTCCAATGTGGCTGAAGGACACCTGGAAGCCTCAGAGAGTTTCACACCCCTGAGGGGAGAATGAAATATGGAGTTTTGAGCTTTTTGTCAATTTGACAATTTGAATCATACCCATACCACTGGTATTATTGTAATCAAAACTAATTACCATTACAAATCGTATAGTGATTTTGTCTTTAAATCATTAGTGGTCATCGATTATTGCCAACAAAATCCAAGATCGCCACAATTGAATCAAAACTAAGTAATTAATTGATAATTGAGTGATTGCTTTTTTTGCAGATAAAAACACAACTGTTACATAATATCTTGAGGAAGTATGAAGCTTCTAATAGAAGAGCATCTTAATTCTTCACGGGAATGTTTTTCTTAATTTTCGATTGTACCGATTTGAAGATCTAGTAGGAATGGACTGTGTGATTTAGGTTATTCATAAATTAATTTCACGATGGGACTGGTAGATCAGCCCACTTGTAGGGGTTGCGTTGTGGAAGATGAGACACCTATGCATGTGCTGTGTCAGTGCACGGCATACACGGTAGGTCGTCGGACATACCTCGGAGACGATAAGACTACACTCAAGGAAATCAGAAGTATCCCCTATATCAGGCTACTGAAATTCATAGAATACACCGGACTGATGAGGAGATAGAAACAAGTGAGGGCACAATAGGACTATAATGACCGTAGTGCTGTGGGGCTCCCCTAGGATGGAGAACCAACCTCACGGAGGAGGGGTTTTAGTCGGTAGGAATCCGGCACACCCGGGGGCACGGGCACCCGAGGCGTCTATGTAAGATTTCACCTCCTCTACGCAAAAAAAAAATGAAACGTGTGGCACTCGGGGACTGCCGCGGTAAAGCTATTGCATAGCACTACGCCACTGGAAAAAGTTAGGCAGAAAAACATCCACTACCCCTTCAAAATCTTCACGAATTATGAGTAAAAAAATTGTTTGATCGCATAGAACATAGCTTGCTATGAGTAGAAAATGTTCGCAAAAGATGTTTTCTACACGATAAACAGTTCCGGGGACATTTGCAAAAGACTACATTTTTTTTTCAATTTCAACACCCTGTATCTCAAAAACTAAGCGTCTGCATATATGTTAATAGGAACTTTTTTCCTCAAAATCGTATTTCCTATCGACTGTTGAACATATAGTGTAGTACCAAAAGACGCCACGTAGGGGAAACATAAAAGGCGTCACGTAAGAGTATCATCTTGATCTCTATGAAGAGTATTCTGTGACAAGTGCATAGATAACTCTACTACCGGTAGTAGAGTTATCTATGGTGACAAGTGTCAGTTGACTTGTAAACACAATTTTATACGGAAGTTTTAATGTTCAGATTTCGATAACGCTTCTGGCTCCGGGATTTTCACGTGGCCTATCGAAATTAGAAGGTTCGAATTGGATAAAAACACAATTGTATGAACGCCAGACGACTTATGTAATTAGCTACGAATGTAATAATTTTGACATATCCTCGAGGAGCTCGCTGCGCGTAAGTTAGAGTTTATACATTTTACCTCTATTTTGTTAATTTGGGGCCGTTTCGAACCCCGTGCGGCCGGCGCCAGTTGTAATAAAGTATTTTGGGCTATGGGCCGCTAGCTTTTCCCGCTTTCGGTATATTTAAGTAGCTAGAAAATTCCCTTTCGTACGTGGCACGTCAGTTGCTAGTGGGTGACAGCTGAGAATACCTAAAACTGTTTTAATTAAATTTTCCTATTTAATCGACATTTTGGGGTCCGAGACTATGCTATTTAGTTGGCCCCGTTCATAACCTAACGACATGGAGCGAAAAGTCTTCGTTAAGACGTTCTATGTACCGTAAATTTGTACTTTTTCTAACTCGCGAGCTACGCGCTTCTCACGTGAACGTCATTCGATTTATCGAAAATTAACCAATTCAAAACAGTTTTCGACCCAGTTTGGGGTTATCACGACCTTTTAAAAGGTTCAAAGTTAACATTTCGAAACATTTCGACAATTTTAAGCTCGGCCGAGGTACATGGTAGGCGGAATGGTGGGTGTCAGGATATTTCGTTACAGTATTTGTTTTTTGTTTTTTTAGATTTCCGTTACGGAAATCTAAATCTTTTTTAGATTTCCGTTACGGAAATCTAAATCTTTTGTTTTTTTTTCTTGATTCGGTCGCCGCGCTCAAAGCCCGCGATAAAAGCTATAGCTTAAAAAAAAGTAATTAATTGATAATTGAGTGATTGTTTTTTTGCAGCAGATAAAAACACAACTGTTACATAATATCTTAAAGGAAGTATGAAGCTTCTAATAGAAGAGCATCTTAATTCTAAACGGGAATGTTTTTCTTAATTTTCGATTGTACCGATTTGAAGATCTAGTAGGAATGGACTGTGTGATTTTGGTTATTCATAAATTAATTTTCCCATTAGTTACTTATCCACTGTTGTGAAAATACATCCTACTTTTCTTCAGGTATATATAGCTGCTTCGCGTAATATCTATCAATATTCGAGTAAACAGGGAATCCGCCAGAACTAATCTATCGGGGACAATATCGTATCTATCTAATAGGGTCAAACGAAGCATGTTGTTTAATGGACAAAATATTTTCAATTGAATACTTACAAAACAATCTATTTACAAAATATTTCCATTGTGATCAGCTTATCAATATTGTTCATTATTATATTATCACTATCTACTAATCAGTAAATCATCTGGTACGTATTGCAATTCGATAAGAGAGAACATGAAAAGCAATTTGCAAACTTATTTTACAAGTGTTTGGGATATAACTCGTTCCCAGTAAAATAGATAAGATACGGAAACAATCAACTTAAGGATGCAATAATAGTATGTATACACATTTGCTTAATTGGCCGCAATTCTGTGTAAATACATTAAGAAATATAGATCCAAATTTTCTGAATTATGGAGATAACTTAAACTATTTAACATATGATTATCAAGATGAATAATCGTAAAATAATGAACCTGTGGTTGGATTAGGACCCACATCCCTGGATGTCTAGTCCAGTGTGTTGATAATTGCACCACTTTGGTCCCGTCAGTCTTATATTTTTGTAAATATAAACCTCTAAAAGGATAGTAGATCATTGATAAACATAATGCGATCCGATGACTCGCCATAGATCTGTTCAAGCACATTCATCTTAAATTGAAATGTTTTCAATCGAGGAGTGGTATGATACTATGGTTGGCAATTACTTGAGTACACGGAATTGTGGCTAATTGGTGAAACAACCTGTAAACTTGTTCAAAGTAACCCAGAACAGTGATTTCTATTGAAAAATATAAAAATTAGTAAAGTACAGTCAGAGTGATTGCCAACCATAGAGATACTCATACCTAACCACCACAATCCGAAACGATTGAACGATGAATGTGCGTCAATAATTGATCTATGACGTTGGAGTCAAATGTAATTTGTACCTTTTCAAGTTTGAGAAAAGGTTTATTTGGGACTATTAACAATAACACAACATACAAATGACTGCAGAATTAACACAAAAACATGCGCCTTAGCAAAACTATGAGGAGGAAAGCATAACTTTGAAGAAACAGAGATTATTATTCTAGATAAAGGAAATAATAACAAAAAAAGATTGTTCCCAGATATGTACCATATAAACAAAGAGAACTGATCAAGTTTGAGATAACCCTATCGAATTTAAATTTAAAATTGTCACTGCCATAAATGTAACAATGTCGATAATACATTATCATTTTAGGTTGAATTGAATAGACAATAGAAAGTGGTAATTCAGTATATCTGATTGAAACAATTGTGTTAATGATAAAATTAATTGTAATTTCTCAAAACTGAATGATAATCTGATAATTCAGATATTTTGAATTACCACTTTCATTATATATATATATTGTTATGATTTCATTTCCTAAACAACAAAAATGATAAAATTAGAACTTACCGAACATTGAAAATCAGAAAAGATTAATAAAAAGATATTATATGGAATTAAAAACAATATTAAAAGTTGAATAATAATTAGTATAATACAATAAACAATGTAAAACGTAATAAACAACAATGGAATTAGAATTAGAAGTGTAAAACAAGAACTGCAGTGAAAGTGAATAAACGTACAGTGTTACGAAGACAGAAATCATAATTAAAAATGATTACAAAAACTATCATGAGATAGCACAAACTATTGAAAAATGTTATAGATATAAGTTAGGATTAGTAAATTTGAGTTATATAATGTTAAAGAAATGTTATTGATATGTTATATTATGTATTAGTTTTTAAGAATGACAACTGCCAAATTTATAATAATTATTGGAATAATCATATTAATAATAACCTAATCATAGGTTATCTTATACCAAAGTGTGTGGAAAAATGTAGGCAATATGAATTTAAAAAGAAGGAATCACATCATTTAAAATAAGTTGAAAGTCTCCAATAATTAAAAATTTATAGAATACTAAATTCTGATTGGTCGAGGCGATTTTATAAACGTCAGACTAGTAACAATGTAAACTTATGTCAGTTTTCAACAATCATCAAAGCATTCTTGATAGGTAAACTAAGCATCTCATTGGTTATTTTTGAAAATACTTGGCGTCCTTTTTGAAGGCCTATAAAAGGCATCTGAAGACAAGCCAAGTTAGTTAGCAATTATATTAAGAGAGTGAAGGTACTCCATGCAACTCACAAAATTTTCCATAAGTTTAATGGATAAACATCGGTGAACCCAAGTGTTCCAGTAGCTTCGTAAGGTTGAAAGTAACCGAAGCAAATAAATAATTTCTACAAGTCAAGTAGTGTTCCAAGTCTCCGAACAAAGTTTAAAGGTTACAATAACCTACAATTCATAAGTAACATCGAACGATAGCCAGCCTTCGATAAAATTTCAAACATCATTAAAGAGTTTTGTATCTTTAATAAAAAGAATAAAACTAAGTTAACAATTTTCAACAGTTCCTGATTTCAAAAGTAGTAACCAAAATAGTTTATCTGTGTTTATTGTGTATATCAAAGAAATTGTGTACCTACGGTTAAAGTGAATTATCAAATTAATAAGAAGATCAAGCCAAGTGAACATTGCTTACATTTTAAAACATATTCTTGGATATAAACTAAACGTAAGTTTATTTATTATTTCTCTATTGTATTATTATCTGTCTGTAAATCTGAAAGAAAGATTGTAGATTATAACTTTGTAAACAAATATTAATAGTAAATAATTTTGAGGTTAGATCGTAGATCTATATATGAACATAACATTAAAAATTGATACCAGAGATAAGTTAGAGTCATAGAAATTTAAATATAAAAGTTTTTAACATTCAAAGAACATTGTGTTTAATTCCATAGATATAAAATAAAAAGGTAAAAGTTCATTATTTAAATCAAACAAACATTAATAAGATTCAAAATACAAAAATAAAGCTAGCCGGTAGAATTAATAATAATTCATAATTAAATAATAAACTCACAAGAGATTAGTTAATAATTGTGACCAAAACGTGGGGCAAAATAAGCTCAAAAGACCTTTCTTAATAATTGTCACCACAACGTGGGGCAAAATAAATCAAAAGAGTTTTCTTAATAATATATATATAATTCTCGGGACATAGGTCCATAACACAAATGCTTATTATTATCGTCTTTACTCACGATCATCATCAGAAGACGTATAAACGTGAATACTTAAAACTAATTCTATCACCCCAAGGCGTCCTTATCGCACTAATTTCAATTAAAAATGCTCACGTCGCCAAAACGAGGCGGAAGACGAACAATCGAAATTATAACACTTTAATGTTTTAAGTATATAAATTAAGAATCCGCTGCTAAGCAATATTCTTATAAGCTCTGTAAACATATCGAATCACAGTCTGTAATACGAAACGTTCGAGGATCCACTTTCGAACCAGATGTTGAAGATTTATGAGGTAATAGAAAAAGGTTCTAACAGATCTTGTTAGAACTATTGCTTTCGACTATTCTACCTAAAATAAAAGTGATATACTTTTAAGACCCATTGTAAGTAACATTGGAGCGCCTATCTACAATTTATCGAAATTTTTATCAAAATCTATCCACAATATGATTGGAAAAAATTAATTTTATGTGAAAGACTCGTGGCATTTTAATGGATTTATGAAAAATCAAGATAATCTATTAACTTCCTTGGACGTTGTTTTTTTTATTTACAAATATACCAGTTGTTTTGGCATTGAATAGCATTAAAAAGCGTTGGGCAGAGATTAAAAACCACACACGTCTAGATAAATCTCAATATATAAATGCAGAAAAGTTTGGTTTAGAATGCACCTAGTTTCAATACGGTGAGCTATACTTTGGGCAAATATTCGGCATTGCAATGGGATCTCCTATTTCAGTTACTATTGCTAACCTAGTTATGGAATGATAAGAGGAATCTGTAATAAATTCATTAGATTTCAACACATTTTCCTTAAACGGTATGTAGACGATTGCCTAATGTGTGTTCCCAATGATAAAATTCAATACGTGATTAATATATTTAACAATTTCCACTTTAAACTTTAATTTACTTGTAAAATAGAAGTGAACAGAACATTAGGCATGATGCAGATGGAAAAATTAAAACTTCGTGGTTTACTAAAGAAGTTTGTCTCAACGTTATCTTCATTTAAATTCGGGTGCACCAACAACATATAAAAAAAGTGTGAAATACAGCCTTACAGATCGCGCGGTTAAATTGTCCCACTCAGAGAACCGTCCCAAAAATTTAAAAATTGTTCGTAATACATTGGAAAGAATGACTAGCCAAAAACGTTTTTCAATCCCATCATTATAGAAAGAATAAACAAAATCTATAATGGAACGTCATATATAAATAACATAACGATAATACAGAAAATTTTATAACATTACCATACATTCCGGAGACCACACAGAAAATTAAGAAATGTTTAAAAAAGAATGATATAAATATTGCGCATAAACTACTAACTGTGTTGGGAAATATTTTTCAAATCTAAAACCTTCAATACCTAAAAATAAACAAACCCACACAGTAGACAAATTAAATTGTTTAGATTGCGATGGAACTTATACTGGAATCTCTAAACAATATTTACAAAAAAGAATGTATGGCCATAAGTATAGTACAAGAAATAAAAAAAAATTAAATTCCACCGCCCTCGCTAAACACTGCTTTGATTATAACCATCAATTCTATTACAAAAATGTTATTATTTTGTCTATAACCAATTATTATAAGATCTATTCTGGAGATGATTCACATAAAACGTGACTCCAAGTCTGTAAATAATAGAACAGATATTCAGTCATTAATTCAGATTTATATTAATTTAATTAATCCTTGCAAATTCCTACATGCGTCTTTAAAATATTAAAAACATATTTCAGGTAGAATGCTCGAAATCAATAGTTCTAACAAGGTCATAAATTTCCTAGATATGACCATTAAAGAAAGAATAAACAAAATCTATAACGGAACGTCATATATAAATAACATAAAAGGTAATACAGATAATTATATAACATTACCATACATTCCGGAGTCCTCAGAGAAAATTAAAAAATGTTTAAAAAAGTTTGATATAAGTGTCGCGCAAAAACCTACTAGTTGTGTTAGAAAATTTTCCTAAAATCTAAAACCTTTAATACCTAAAGAAAAACGAACCCACGCAGTATACAAATTAGATTGTTTAGACTGCGATGGGATTTATACTCTAAAAAATATTTACAAAAATGAATGTATGGCCATAAGTATAGCACAAGAAACATGAACTTAAAAAATTCCACCGCCCTTGCTAAACACTGCTTTGATTATAAATAAATCAATTCGATTACAAAAATGTTAATGATTCACATCAAAATCTGTGAATCATAGGACAGATATTCAGACATTAAGTCAGATTTAGACTAATTTAATTAATTAAATTGCAAATTCCTACATGCGTCTTCATAATTGTTAAAAGTATATTTTAGGAAAAATGCTCAAAAGTAATGTTCCAATAAGGTATGACACAACCTTCTTCTATTACCTCATAAATCTTAACATTTGGTTCGAAAGTAGATACTTAACGTAATAGTTTTGATCGTCAGTCGTAAAGAGACTACACTAACTTGCGTTTGTATATTATGAGAATATTACTAAATAGTGGATTCTGATATATTTATACTTGGAACATTGATGTAGTGCAATTTCGATTATTCGTGGTTCTGTTCGTTTCGGCGACGTGGGCATTTTTAATTGAAATTGGTGCGATAAGAACGCTTTGAGCTGGTACAATTGGTTTTAAGAGATTCCGTTTTAGGCATAATAAGTCTTCTAATGTTGGTCGTGAGACCGAAACGTACGTAAAGACGAAAATATAAAGCATAAGTGTTAATTGTGTTTCCCGAGAATTTATATAATAACAGTTTCTACATTTTACTGCTTCACTGACGAACCCTAACTATTATAAGTTTGATTTTCACTAAGGAATGAAACTCACGAGTCGCTGCTGCCCTCAGATAAAATGGAATTTCAACATCATACCACTTGACATATTGGTTTGCTTGCTAGCTAAGGCCGGTAACCACTTCCTAGTTCCTTGTGTTGAAGCGCGGTCTTTGCGGCTGCTGTGCCCTTTTACGATCTTTCAAGTTTCTAGCACACAATCGAACCTAAATCGTGTACGGAACACGACCACTTTGATAATAATTATTATTATTACGTCGATATCTTCCGCAAAGGACCCTCGTCACGATTGGCACCTACTTCTATGAGGCAGCATGCTCGCAGTTTGATCGTGCGTGCGTTCAATAATCAGTTAGACATGGCAGGTGCTTTCGCAAATAGTGTTTTAATCAACTTTCCACGGTGAAATGGGCAAATTTATTAAAAAGGGAAATTTATTTTGTACGTGATGTTATTCCCACGGAATTAATTCCATTCAAACTGGCTGCATCGAATGAATAACTTCCATTGATTATCAATAAACAAGTAATGGTGTAATAAACGAGTAGAAGTAGTGATAACATTGTGAATATGAACTGTTTATTGTGTCGCTATAAAAAAGCATATCATGCAACGTCTCTTTTTAATAGTTCACAGCTAGTTTATTATTGAATGAAATATTTCATGAGGAAATAGACCGACTATGAGAATGTGCCTTGTTATGACTCCTCTGTTAGCATTGAAGGCAAAGTCATTTTGGTGGCCCCGACATTAGCTTGATTATTTTGCGGTTATTCCCATCCTGGCATGATATTTTTACATTTCCAACTGGTATATTATTAAGAGATATAGACTGACTATGAAAATGTTACTTCATTATTCACTATTAAGCTATTGTCCTTATTCTCGTCTTGGCAAGAGTTTTCTATAAGGCCAGCTAGTATGATATTGACAAAAATGGACTGAATATGAGATCGTTCGTTGCTAATGCATTTTTAACAAGCTTTCAATGCAAAATCACTCTGGCAACAGCAATTTGCTTGGTTATTTTGCGTTTTGTCCTTATTCCCGCCCTGCCAAGACTTTTCTATAAGGCCAGCTAGTATGTTATTTGGAAAAATGTACTGAATATGAGAACGTTCCTTTTTAATCCATTTTTAACAAGCTTTCAATGCAAAGCCACTTTAACAGCTGCAATTTGCTTGGTTATTTTGCGTTTTGTTCTTATTCCCGTCCTGGCAAGATTTTTTCTAGAAGGCGAACTAGAATGGTATTGAGACAAATGGACTGGAATATGAGAACGTTCCTTTTTAATCCATTTTTAACAAGCTTTCAATGCAAAGCCACTTTAACAGCTGCAATTTGCTTGGTTATTTTGCGTTTTGTTCTTATTCCCGTCCTGGCAAGATTTGTTCTATAAGGCGAACTAGAATGGTATTGAGACAAATGGACTGGAATATGAGAACGTTCCTTTTTAATCCATTGTTAGCAAGCTTTCAATGCAAAGCCACTTTAACAGCTGCAATTTGCTTGGTTATTTTGCGTTTTGTTCTTATTCCCGTCCTGGCAAGATTTTTTCTATAAGGCGAACTAGAATGGTATTGAGACAAATTGACTGGAATATGAGAACGTTCCTTTTTAATCCATTGTTAGCAAGCTTTCAATGCAAAGCCACTTTAACAGCTGCAATTTGCTTGGTTATTTTGCGTTTTGTTCTTATTCCCGTCCTGGCAAGATTTTTTCTATAAGGCGAACTAGAATGGTATTGAGACAAATTGACTGGAATATGAGAACGTTCCTTTTTAATCCATTTTTAACAAGCTTTCAATGCAAAGCCACTTTAACAGCTGCAATTTGCTTGGTTATTTTGCGTTTTGTTCTTATTCCCGTCCTGGCAAGATTTGTTCTATAAGGCGAACTAGAATGGTATTGAGACAAATGGACTGGAATATGAGAACGTTCCTTTTTAATCCATTGTTAGCAAGCTTTCAATGCAAAGCCACTTTAACAGCTGCAATTTGCTTGGTTATTTTGCGTTTTGTTCTTATTCCCGTCCTGGCAAGATTTTTTCTATAAGGCGAACTAGAATGGTATTGAGACAAATTGACTGGAATATGAGAACGTTCCTTTCTAATCCATTTTTAACAAGCTTTCAATGCAAAGCCACTTTAACAGCTGCAATTTGCTTGGTTATTTTGCGTTTTGTTCTTATTCCCGTCCTGGCAAGATTTTTTCTAGAAGGCGAACTAGAATGTTATTGAGACAAATGGACTGGAATATGAGAACGTTCCTTTTTAATCCATTTTTAACAAGCTTTCAATGCAAAGCCACTTTAACAGCTGCAATTTGCTTGGTTACTTTGCGTTTTGTTCTTATTCCCGTCCTGGCAAGATTTTTTCTAGAAGGCGAACTAGAATGTTATTGAGACAAATGGACTGGAATATGAGAACGTTCCTTTTTAATCCATTTTTAACAAGCTTTCAATGCAAAGCCACTTTAACAGCTGCAATTTGCTTGGTTATTTTGCGTTTTGTTCTTATTCCCGTCCTGGCAAGATTTTTTCTAGAAGGCGAACTAGAATGTTATTGAGACAAATGGACTGGAATATGAGAACGTTCCTTTTTAATCCATTTTTAACAAGCTTTCAATGCAAAGCCACTTTAACAGCTGCAATTTGCTTGGTTATTTTGCGTTTTGTTCTTATTCCCGTCCTGGCAAGATTTGTTCTATAAGGCGAACTAGAATGGTATTGAGACAAATGGACTGGAATATGAGAACGTTCCTTTTTAATCCATTGTTAGCAAGCTTTCAATGCAAAGCCACTTTAACAGCTGCAATTTGCTTGGTTATTTTGCGTTTTGTTCTTATTCCCGTCCTGGCAAGATTTTTTCTATAAGGCGAACTAGAATGGTATTGAGACAAATTGACTGGAATATGAGAACGTTCCTTTTTAATCCATTTTTAACAAGCTTTCAATGCAAAGCCACTTTAACAGCTGCAATTTGCTTGGTCATTTTGCGTTTTGTTCTTATTCCCGTCCTGGCAAGATTTTTTCTATAAGGCGAACTAGAATGTTATTGAGACAAATGGACTGGAATATGAGAACGTTCCTTTCTAATCCATTTTTAGCAAGCTTTCATTGCAAAGTCTTTGCAAGCGGCAATTTGCTTGGTTATTTCGCGTTTTGCCCTTATTCCCGTTCTGGCCCTAGTATGTTATTGAGAAAAATGAACGTCCTTGTTAATCAATTTTTAACAAGCTTTCAATGCAAAGTCACTTTGATTGCAGCAATTTGCTTGGTTATTTTGAGTTTTATCCTTATTATTGGATAAAGATTATTAGGTTTTTTTGAACACTGATTTTGAAAGGTATATTTTTTAAAATTTAATTTTCTGGACTTTTCACAACAAAAGTAATGTCAAAATTAAAATCAGCGCCCCCAAAAACCTAATAATCCATGTTAAATGGCTAAAAAAAATCCAACTTTCCGGAAATTGGAAATTAGGTTATTTTTTGGAAAACTTCATTCATTATCATTTCCCACATTGATATACTATTACCTCATAAATCTTTAACATCTGGTTCAAAAGTGGATATTTATTGAGCGTTATATTCAAACATTGCTTGAGTTGACTTCGAATATTATAAGTATTTTTTGGTTTCAATCGTATACAGACTTTGCTAGACATCAGTTCGTATATTTTACGAAAATTACTAAGCAGTTGATTTTTGATACATATTCATATACCTAAAACACTAATGTGTTGCAGTTTCAATTATTCGTGTTTCTGTTCGTTTCGGCGACGTGGGCATTTTTAATTAAAATTAGTGCGATAAGGACGCCTTATGGTGATACAATTAGTTCTAAGAATTCACATTTATACAGTTATACGTCTTCTGATGATGGTCGTGAGACCGACACGTACGTAAAAACGAAAATAATAAGTTGTGTTAGTGACCTATTTCCCGAGAATTTATATTTAATTGATAGCCTGGAATCTCTTTAATCAATCACTAGCCCAAATCAGTAACAGTGATAATTTCTAATTAAACTGAGATTTCTATGGGCACTGTGCATAAACATTCAAAGTACATAAATAGGATTAGTCACCTTAGAGAATAAATCATTTTAAAACCTTCAGCTTTATTGAATCCATTAGTCACGGATTTTCTGATTCTGATCTGCTCATGTTAAGGTGGAATAATTAAAATGTCATCACGTCCTCTGGATGCTAAGAATAAAATATGTCGATATAGGAATGTCAGAATTGTTTATAATTACGAACAAAAGCAAAAATGCTTACATTTACAACTTAACATGACCTTCTAGGTGCACAATTGAATCGAAGCTAAGACAGAAATATTTAACATCGAAAAGTGAATGCATGCTAATGCATATATCACCGTGAAATATTTGTATCATATAATGGCCTAGTATAAAAACATGTTGGTTATTTCTATGACCACATTGTTATTGGTTGATTAACTGCATCTCTATCATTCTGTCGAATTAAACCTGTCGCTTTTAATAACAATTACGATACCAACATTATAGAAAACATATTAGCAAAGAAGCTTTCAAAAATTGTGCTGAACGAAAATTATGGCATCAACAAAAATACGGAACATAAGGAATTCATACCGTTAATTTCTTTTTTATTTCAATTTTCTGGGAAATAGCACTAATGAATTTGACCCAATTTTGAAAAAGTTGAATAAAACGCCAGCATATAGAGTAACTAATACTGTAGGAAGATTGATCAAAAACAACAACAATCCTAAAAACTATAAATTGCAATAGTTGGGTGTGTACCAACAAATCAAGCTATATTGATTGCTCTATAGGTTATATAGGTCAGACGGGAAGCAGTATCACGACTAGATTCAAAGAACGTGAATGTAACTACAGATTTATAAAATAAAATTCCACTGAAATACTCCACATTCAGCATAAGAGCTCGAAATGAACATCATTAGAATCATTGGAAGTTCAAAAACATTTGCAAATAGCTTACATACCCACTCGTAACGAAATGACGGACTTGTAGGGCAGTGCGAATTGGGACCAAAATCTTCCGGAAAACGTAAATTAATTATTTTTCCATATTCCTACTTAAGTTCAGTCTCACTGATAAAATCATAATACGTAAATTGAATTTCGGGTTCCAATATAATTCTCAGAATATTGTTAGAAATGAGAGTTAAGATTAGCGCGATTACAATATTTGCATTCTATATCAACAGACAGGTTAGTAGTTTACGTTAGGTTAGGTTAGGTTATGTTAGATTAGATTATGTAACAAACAAAGGGGGTACAATAAACAATCATTATTGGTTATTATGAGTGTTAGGATTAGCGCGATTACAATATTTGCATTCTATATCAACAAGGTTAGGTTAATAGGTTAAGTTAGGTTAGGTTTGGATAGGTTAGGTTATAGACAAAGGGGTACAATAAACAATCATTATTAGTTATTATGAGAATGTTAAGATTAGCACAATTACAATTTTTGTACCCTATATCAACAAAGTTAGGTGAGTAGTTCAAGTTAGGTTAGGTTAGGTTACAAACAAAGGGAGTACAATAAACAATCATTATTGGTTATTATGAGTGTTAGGATTAGCGCGATTACAATATTTGCATTCTATATCAACAAGGTTAGGTTAATAGGTTAAGTTAGGTTAGGTTTGGATAGGTTAGGTTATAGACAAAGGGGTACAATAAACAATCATTATTAGTTATTATGAGAATGTTAAGATTAGCACAATTACAATTTTTGTACCCTATATCAACAAAGTTAGGTGAGTAGTTCAAGTTAGGTTAGGTTAGGTTACAAACAAAGGGAGTACAATAAACAATCATTATTGGTTATTATGAGTGTTAGGATTAGCGCGATTACAATATTTGCATTTCTTTATCAACAAGGTTAGGTTAATAGGTTAAGTTAGGTTAGGTTTGGATAGGTTAGGTTAGGTTCCTGGAAAGCAGGAGCCTCTTCTTTTGCGCGGAGCCTGAAAACCGCAACCAGGCGCGTCCCCAGGTGGCGGATAGGGGAATGCTCATGGCCCTGTTGCCAGCAGGGTCAAGGGTAGGAGTAGACATGCTCCCGCGGACCAACAGGCACCCAGACCCCGGATAGAATGTGGGACTCCCAGTCACATGTTCCTGACAAGAGGGTGACGGATAGATTGCGGCTGATACGGAGAACCATATGTTCCGGAAGAGTAAGTTATCCCATCATAGATAACTTACTGAAACACACAGGAAAGATCGACAAACAGATTGAGTACTGAAACACAGGTACCATAATATTGGGAAAAACAATATTTTGGTACAAAACGAGACACCACAGGAAACATCCATAGCGTGATGGAGTACTGGAAACTCAGAAACCAGAACAACATGGTCAAAACGAAACAGTCAGGAAATATCAACGAACCGATAGAGTACTGAGACTGAGGGTACCTTAATATTGTGGAAAAGCAATATTTCGGTACAGATACATACAGGAAAGTTCCATAACGTGTTCGAGTACTGGAACCCAGAAACCGTAACATCGGTGAAATACAAAACATATAGAAATTTATCCAAAGAGGATAAAACACTAAAACAAAATACCGTAAAATTGGGCATCAACCATATTACGGTATATACAAAACGTGAACATCTACGTAAACAACGAAGGTTGATATTTACGTTTAATCAACGTAAATATCACCAATAAAGACCAAGAAAGAAACTCAGTTCGACATAAAATCGACAAACTAAGAGAAAGACGCAGTCCATATCCTGAAGCAATGTGATAAACGGTCCCGGGATATGGATGAAGATATGAGAGGTTTTAGCAGGTATGCTCTAACGAACTTGAGTGAGTCCTGCACTACCAGTAGTGATAGATAAAAGCTACTGGTGTGCATCAAGCATTTCCTCTCAACAGAAAAAAAAAAAAAAAAAAAGGTTAGGTTAGGTTACAGACAAAGGGGTACAATAAACAATCATTATTAGTTATTATGAGAATGTTAAGATTAGCACAATTACAATTTTTGTACCCTATATCAACAAAGTTAGGTGAGTAGTTCAAGTTAGGTTAGGTTAGGTTACAAACAAAGGGAGTACAATAAACAATCATTATTGGTTATTATGAGTGTTAGGATTAGCGCGATTACAATATTTGCATTCTATATCAACAAAGACAGGTTAGTAGTTTACGTTAGGTTAGGTTAGGTTATGTTAGATTAGATTATGTAACAAACAAAGGGGGTACAATAAACAATCATTATTGGTTATTATGAGTGTTAGGATTAGCGCGATTACAATATTTGCATTCTATATCAACAAGGTTAGGTTAATAGGTTAAGTTAGGTTAGGTTTGGATAGGTTAGGTTACAGACAAAGGGGTACAATAAACAAACATTATTCGTTATTATGAGAATGTTAAGATTAGCACAATTACAATTTTTGTACCCTATATCAACAAAGTTAGGTGAGTAGTTCAAGTTAGGTTAGGTTAGGTTATGTTAGATTAGGTTAGGTTACAAACAAAGGGAGTACAATAAACAATCATTATTGGTTATTATGAGTGTTAGGATTAGCGCGATTACAATATTTGCATTCTATATCAACAAAGACAGGTTAGTAGTTTACGTTAGGTTATGTTAGATTAGATTATGTAACAAACAAAGGGGGTACAATAAACAATCATTATTGGTTATTATGAGTGTTAGGATTAGCGCGATTACAATATTTGCATTCTATATCAACAAGGTTAGGTTAATAGGTTAAGTTAGGTTAGGTTTGGATAGGTTAGGTTAGGTTACAGACAAAGGGGTACAATAAACTATCATTATTGGTTATTATGAGTGTTAGGATTAGCGCGATTACAATATATGCATTCTATATCAACAAGGTTAGGTTAATAGGTTAAGTTAGGTTAGGTTTGGATAGGTTAGGTTAGGTTAGGTTACAGACAAAGGGGTACAACAAGCCATCATTATTAGTTATTATGAGAATGTTAAGATTAGCACAATTACAATATTTGTACCCTATATCAACAAAGTTAGGTGAGTAGTTCAAGTTAGGTTAGGTTAGGTTATGTTAGATTAGGTTAGGTTACAGACAAAGGGAGTACAATAAACAATCATTATTGGTTATTATGAGTGTTAGGATTAGCGCGATTACAATATTTGCATTCTATATCAACAAGGTTAGGTTAATAGGTTAAGTTAGGTTAAGTTTGGATAGGTAAGGTTAGGTTACAGACAAAGGGGTACAATAAACAATCATTATTAGTTATTATGAGAATGTTAAGATTAGCACAATTACAATATTTGTACCCTATATCAACAAAGTTAGGTGAGTAGTTCAAGTTAGGTTAGGTTAGGTTAGGTTAGATTAGGTTAGGTTACAAACAAAGGGAGTACAATAAACAATCATTATTGGTTATTATGAGTGTTAGGATTAGCGCGATTACAATATTTACATTCTATATCAACAAGGTTAGGTTAATGGGTTAGGTTAGGTTAGGTTTGGATAGGTTGGGTTAGGTTACAGACAAAGGGGTACAATAAACAATCATTATTAGTTATTATGAGAATAAATAAGCACTGAATTTAACATTAACTTTCTCATGGAATTAAGATGTATTTAACTGAAAATTATTGGATACGGTATCAGAAAATGCTGCGAGTTTGTCAAATATTTAATGAAGTACATACGAATAAAAGCAGTCAACCGTTTTCAAAAACGGTGAAAAGATTCAGTGGTACAGGCAACGTTAAAAATCGTCCAAAATTGAGAAGACCAAGAACAAAAACGTTGTTGGAGAATTTGAATGGAGCTGTCCGTTACTTTGTGATACTCCATTTTTACAGATGAAAACAAGAAATTTTACTTTGTTAAATATCACTATTTAAAAGAAGGTTGATTGCAAATTTCGAACTTAAGGGGTAAAAGATTCAGTGGTACAAGCAACGTTGAAAAAAAACGTCCTAAATTAAGAAGACCAAGAACAAAAACGTTGTTGGAACAGGACCCCGCAAATTCCTTACGGGAATTGGGTCTCGATGGATATTTCTGAATTTTTGATATGATGTAGTCCATGTAATTCTGAATCAATGTTATCATTGCGCCAGCCCCCAAAAATAAACAGATTCCCTGCTAGGGAGGGTTATATTTACATTTTACTCATAATAGACTATTTATTTCTGAAGACGGGAACAATATTTTAACATGCTTCATTCTAGTTTATGTTGCATAATATTGTTTTTCTACCCTGAAAAAATTCTGAAGCCCCCCCTAGCCCCCAACCCCCCTTGAATAAAAAATATACCTTTTCTGGATCACTTCAAAAATCATTGTAAAATCTTTTAATAAGCTGAAATACGGAATCCGCACTTGTATATCAAAAATCAACTCTACCCCCCCCCCCCCCAACAGGGGATGCACAACAAATTTCGGTGGATTTTTCTGTATTTTTGATATGATGTAGTCCATGTAATTCTGAACAAATTTTATCCATGCGCAAACCCCGAGAAATGAACAGTTTTTCCGCTATGGGGAGGTTATATTTACATTTTACTCATAACAGGCTTATTCATTTCTGAAGGCGAGTACAATATCCTTACATGCTTTACTCTAGCTTATGTTGCATAATATTGTTTATCTTCCATGAAAAAATGTTGATGGCCCCCATCCCCCCTTTAAAAATAAAAAATACTTATTCCTGGGTCACTTCGAAAACCATTGGAAAATGTTTAAATAAGCTCAGATACGGAAACTGCACTTCTGTATCATAACCCCCCTCAAAACCGTGGATGCACAGAAAAATACATATCAATGATGCGAATTTGAGGCAGTGCTTGATTTGGATTAATTTGTGCAGGGCTGTTGGCGGCATCCATAACTACATCCAATAAGGTAGTCTATGGGTATTCAACATTCGGTTCATGGCGTGCTAAACCCAAGAACCATTACACTTGCCACATGTGCCCATGAGCCCAAAGTTCTTGACCTCCGCTCAAGCCCTCCGCTTGCTCTTCTTATATTTGATAGTTCATTACCAAAACATACAATATACAATGTATGTTTTGATAATGAACTGTAAAGTTGATTTTGATCGTACAATTGAGTTTTGCGAAGTTATGATGAAAAAAAAAAGTCTGATCAATTGATCACGTTACTTCCCTCACTCGTTTAGGATTTACTAATAAATACGAAATAATCACCCTGTCCAATTGAAATACTATTGAAGTACTAAGGACCGTCCAACTACTAAGAAACCATCATCAGAGTAAACTAAATTAGAAAACCAAAAAAAACCTGATACCAAATTTCTGAAACTTTGAATTGAAAGAGCCCAAGATATTCCATTCGTTATAAAAGACATTCCATTTCTTAATTGAAAATGGTTTTTCATTGTCTGTAAATAGTAATAATGACGAGCCCCCTTTTTTTCTGGCTAACGATGTGTAAGTCATCCTGAACATGATGCAAAAAGGATTTTCCATTTTCGTGCGGTCTAATAATTTTAGTAATGACCCCCCATTTTTTCACAATTCTGACTGGACTAGTTGCAGATAATACTTTTTAGCAAATAGAATGTGTGTTTTATCAAGTTATAATATTACTACTACAGAGAATTTATTCATAATCTTGGCAAATCATTATAATAACAAACAGTGTTTATACGATTTACTTATTCAAATTTATGAATGGAACGCGAACAGAATGCGTTATGAAAATAAATTCGCTCGTTAGTTGAGAAAGTGACCGTTAATCTAACACAGCTGTTTTTTGCTAATCATATCAAACTTCTGCAATATAGTCGCGGAAAGATCGGTGTGAAAATAAAAGTTATTGTGCGGGCATAGCTTAAAAAAACGACTTCACCTAGTAACCTTTGTGGATCGTTCACGTAATATGTTTAATATTACAAGATGAAGTGGCATTCATTCAAACCGGTTCCCTGGTTTATGCGACTCGTGCTTTTGTATATATTTATTTACAAGGCAATTATTCGCAGAACAGGCGTTCGCATAAGTGCCTTTTAATCGTGTGTTTTTTCTCAATTTTATTGATGACGAAGGAATGCAGTGGTTTTTGCATGATCAACCATCCGATATTCAGACTCGCATCGATCTGTACGGATTCATTCACTAGAATAACACTTCTGACTCAAGATCTGATTAAACCATTTTAAAATGAATTAGTCGGTTTAACGTTATGGTCGGTACTATTAGAATATGTATAAGCTTAGATAAATTTATGAAAGCATTCACTTAAAGTAAACTAGAACAGAACGTCTGATTCAACCATTTGAAGATAAATCAATGAGAATAACAATGTACCTTCACACTTAAATAAAACTATTATTCTTCAATTTTTATTCATTTTATAGTCTAGGAAGGAGCCAGAGCGATATTGATGGTCTGAACATTAACCCGATGGCACTATGGTTCATCGTTAGAGGACGGTTCAATGACCAAGTCATCTCACAGCCCGAATTTTCGCCGGCTGCTAGATCTCGAGATACAGCCTACGCAAATTGTTTATTTTTTGACTGGAGGTTAACCCTTTTCAAGTTTCGGTTACTTGAAAAGCATACCATTCTTATACACTTCCACCATGTACCATCATTGGAGGTCAAATAAAGATTTAAAATTATTGCCATCACTCCTTGCCTATTTCAAACCCCCAAAACCCCCTACAACCACCCCCCGAAGAATTGGAATAATATGAATAATATGACCATTTTTATGATAAATTAGTCAATTATTGAGATTCTGGTTGGGTTTAAAATCGAAACGACCGTTTTTTTTATGTGCAATTTATGAAGTAAATTAAAAAAAATGCATTATTCGGTAATACATTGTGCATTAGCCTTCGGGCTAAGGTTTGAAATTAGTACCCTTTTATTGTTGGTATTTGAGGATCCTTCAGTCCAAATTTCGTGACATTCCGTTAACCCCCCTCCTGGAATATATAATATAAATACGTTCTTTGGAGCAAAAATTCAAATTAGGCCATTTTGGCCAAATTGCAACCAAATTGAATGAAATTTGGTGAAAAAGTAGGTTGTGGTGGTCTCAATAGGTGGTCCAAATATGGGCTAAGAGTACCTATTGAATAGTTTTGCTTAAAATCCAATTTGGCTCAAATTTTAAAATGCTCAAAATAAAGATTATTTTATGTACTTCAATGTGGTATATGTCCGTATCAACTTTATAAAATTAAACATTATAAATATATATATATTATGATATGCTTCAATTTTTTTCTTACCTGACATTGTCTTCAATAAAAGTTTTTCTATTATATTAAGAAGAGGCGCCGTCCTAGACCTTGAATGATCGTTTTTATCGAAGGGTTATTAAGGGGAAGCTACCTGTATAATATAGTTAATTTCAGCAAAACCACTTATTGTGACCGCCACGACCTACTTTTTCAATAAATTTCATCCAATTCGGTTGTAATTTGGTCAAAATAGCCTAATTTGAATTTTTGCTCAAAAAAACGTATTTCTATATATATTCCAGGAGGGGGGGTTAACGGAATGTCACGAAATTTGGACTGAAGGTTCCTCAAATACCAATAATAAAAGGGTACTTATTTCAAACCTTAGCCGGAAGTCTGAAAGGTCCAAAAAAAGGGCAAAAAAACAGTTTTTTGAAGGTTAGACATGATTCCCAATATTGGTAATAGAAATTGTAGGATCTTATTATCATGAGACACCATTTTTTCCAGGTCGCTAACCTCTATCAAATTTTTACGAACCTCGTCCTATTTTTACGTAGATTGACACCACTAAAGGAAAATATTCAATTATACTAATGTCCTCACTCGACGTATATCCTTGAAACAAGAATACGTCTCATGACTTGGAAGTATAATCGATTATTTTCTATGCTCTTGTAATATTAAAACTTATATCTTCTTACTTATCAGTGTCCTAATAATGCGTCATATAATCCAAGAATTGAACAAAACATTCGGTTTAGGAATTGCCGCCGTGAAACACTCAGTGGAATAGCATTTCATGTTACGACTTCATTTACTTTCAACACCATAATCAAAAGTCATGATTCACGGGTAATTTTGAGACACCCTTCTCCACATCCCCACGATACATATATAAACGGTGTCAGAATACCCTAGTTGCGTTTTATTGTCAGAGTTATTGACCACGATTTCGAACCTACTATCATGCCACCATCGTACTTCTAATAATAAGTTTATGGGCATCTAATATTCCGTTAACTGTATGCTTTTTAGAGAAACAATTGCTTCAGACGTGACAATATTCTATTACATCTAGTAATCCATCGCTGGCGTTCTGGAAGTACGTTGCCCTCCATTGCAACACGTTTCGTTGTACTGGATAATTTTAATTAATTGGAACTTATTGTTTAATCTACTATTGTTTTTAACGAGATAGAACAGTTGTCGAATAAATTTTACACTCGCCAGTTTCAATCGCGGCTAGATCTTGAATGCATTTCCGGCCAGGGTAGTTATTACCAGAAATGTATTATAATTAGGAGAATTATTTTCTATGGAACTTAACGCGGTCTGATTCGCGGTTTTTCAACGGACGTATTTCAAATGTTACGCACACGTTCTTAGCCGTGGTTTATACTAGTGTATGTGTAAATATTATTGGCTCGAGTCATACTTCCTGTGCAGCAGAAATAAATTTTAATTATCATTCAGTTCCAGAAGTCGTAATTATTACTAATAACCTTTTATTGGATGATTTATTTTCGCAAGGAATTTCTCAAGAATGTGATGATTTCAGGTCGGATGAACTAATATTTAATGATTAAATGAGAAAGTTCATCATCAGATGATAATAGAAAAATAATTCTTTTACGTATTTATTTATAACAACAACAACATTCTTTACGTGAAAACTTATTGCATATAAAAATAAACTTACAAATAATCTACTAACCTAAAAACCATGGAAGTACTATATATGTTTTTATGTATTCAATTAACGTTATTACGTCGAAAAATAGTCTTACAAATAACCTACTAATCTAGAATTGCCGCTTAGAGGTAATATATGTTTTCTTATATGTGTTCAGTTGATGTTATTGCATCCAAAAATAAGCTTACGAATAATCTACTGACCTAGAAAGCATGGAAATTCTAAATTTTTTTTATGTATTAAATTAACGTTATTGCATCGAAAAACGGACTTACAAATAGCCTACTAATCTTGAATTGTCGATTAGAGTTGATATATATTTTCTTATGTGTTCAGTTAATGTTAAAGCATCCAAATTTAAACTTACAAATAAGCTACATGCCCATATATGTGGTGGAAATTTCGAATTATCTGTCAAATAGTTTTCGAGAAGGTAGTCAGAAAATTTTAAGTCTTTCATCTACTGGCTTAACTTCGTAGAGCTCGAAAAAATAAAAATCGTCAACGTCCTTTGGTTACAAAAATAAAAGACCAAAACAATAATGGAGCCACTTTCCAATCTCAGAATTTTTGTCTTGGTATTCTTTTGATAAACCTAGATTTTAAATTTTTCTGTACCGTCCTTGAGTTAAGTGGAAACGACACCCAGTAATTTTGGCATTTGGATAAATTTCTAACACTGCATTATCAATAGATATCTCAAAATCTGCTACTATTTCTTCTGGTACAAATTTGATTTTTATATAATCACAATACTCTTTAATTTTTGATATGCAAAACCTATATGTTTTTTCACTTTTGTCTTTCAATAAACAAAATCTAATGGTACATAATGGCCCTTAAAAAACCCATGTATCGTAAACATTTGTGTGAAATATTTTGTGCAGTAAGAAAATGTACCGTCCATATAAATAATTTTTGATTCACATAAAAACTTTAAATTACTTTTACAGCTAAATATCATTAAATTTTCGGATAAATCATTAACAATTAGCAAGTCTTCATTTCTGTTGGTTTTTGGTTGAAGTTCATTCAAAGCTTCAAGAACCTCCGATAGTGATTTTTCAACAATTTTCGACGTGCTGTGTAAATGTTTCTTCTAGCACATTGTAGATCACTTATTGTCAAATTGTTTAAAGACACATCATTTTTAGTTAGCTCCATTCTAATCATTTTGGAAGGTTTTTCTGTTATACCGCTTTCGGCTTTTTTCTTCAAACAATTACTTAAAACTTGTCTTTGCAACACATTTATTAGTTCTGGATCATGATTATAATTTACACTCAGGATTGTTATAATTCGACTTTTAGACTCACCTAAAGTACGAAAATTTGCTTTACATTTATCTTTGATGCACCTCCTCTTAGTTTCTCCGGAAGCTAATTTTCTGTTGTGTTCTTTAAACTTTAGTCTAGTAAAGATACGACTTTCACTTCGAACTTTTGTTGCTATTCATGGCTTTGGACGTTTTTGGGCTCAAAATGTTCGGGAAAGCGGTACGAGTCAGAAGACCCCATTTTAAACCTGCGCTTTTCATTTTCCGATTTGTTAACTAACAATTAAGCCTTTTTTAATTGTTAATTTGGACCGATAATTAACAAATATATTTCATGGAACAATATATATGAGGAAATTGGCTGAAAATGGTTACTCGGGGGGTTTTCAAGGTCGCTGATCACGAATCTAACATCAGAATCGGAAAATTCGACACTCTTGGCCGGAAAACTCGATATTTTCATGGAAATTACCAAAATCTGTAAATGTTGAATTAAGGACGTCAAAAAATTCACTCGGGGGTTTTCGAGGTCGCTGATCACGAATCCGAAATCAGAATCGGAAAATTCTATACTGTTGACCGGAAAACTCGACATTTTCATGGAAATTACCAAAATCTGTAAATGTTGAATTAAGGACGTCAACAAATTCACTCGGGGGTTTTCGAGGTCGCTGATTATGAATCCGATATCAGAATCGGAAAATTCGACACTCGTGGCCGGAAAACTCGACATTTTCATGGAAATTACCTAAATCTGTAAATGTTGAATTAAGGACGTCAAAAAATTCACTCGGGGGTTTTCAAGGTCGCTGATTATGAATCCGATATCAGAATCGGAAAATTCGACACTCGTGGCCGGAAAACTCGACATTTTCATGGAAATTACCTAAATCTGTAAATGTTGAATTAAGGACGTCAAAAAATTCACTCGGGGGTTTTCGAGGTCGCTGATCACGAATCCGAAATCAGAATCGGAAAATTCTATACTGTTGACCGGAAAACTCGACATTTTCATGGAAATTACCAAAATCTGTAAATGTTGAATTAAGGACGTCAACAAATTCACTCGGGGGTTTTCGAGGTCGCTGATTATGAATCCGATATCAGAATCGGAAAATTCGACACTCTTGGCCGGAAAACTCGATATTTTCATGGAAATTACCAAAATCTGTAAATGTTGAATTAAGGACGTCAAAAAATTCACTCGGGGGTTTTCGAGGTCGCTGATCACGAATCCGAAATCAGAATCGGAAAATTCTATACTGTTGACCGGAAAACTCGACATTTTCATGGAAATTACCAAAATCTGTAAATGTTGAATTAAGGACGTCAACAAATTCACTCGGGGGTTTTCGAGGTCGCTGATTATGAATCCGATATCAGAATCGGAAAATTCGACACTCGTGGCCGGAAAACTCGACATTTTCATGGAAATTACCTAAATCTGTAAATGTTGAATTAAGGACGTCAAAAAATTCACTCGGGGGTTTTCAAGGTCGCTGATTATGAATCCGATATCAGAATCGGAAAATTCGACACTCGTGGCCGGAAAACTCGACATTTTCATGGAAATTACCTAAATCTGTAAATGTTGAATTAAGGACTTCAAAAAATTCACTCGGGGGTTTTCGAGATCGCTGATCACGAATCCGATATCAGAATCGCAAAATTCTATACTGTTGACCGGAAAACTCGACATTTTCATGGAATTACCAAAATCTGTAAATGTTGAATAAGGACATCAAAAAATTCACTCGGGGGTTTTCGAGGTCGCTGATCACGAATCCGATATCAGAATCGGAAAATTCTATACTGTTGACCGGAAAAGTCATGGAAAAATAAAACCCAAATCTGGGAATTAATTATGAATTACGAATTTTTGAAATAAATTATGAATTACGAATAAATAATGAATCGAATGAATGAATTATGAATTTCTGATGAATGACTGAATGGATTATGAATTGTAGCCACCTCGAGTGAATGTTTTCTAAGCTCCTAATTCAACACTTACAGATTTTGAAAATGTCAAGTTTTCCAGCAAACAATGTCGAATTCTTTTAAATACTTTAACTGGGGTCAGAAGATACTCTCTTACAATATTCCCGATATTTAAAAGATGATTGTTTCTGAGAATTTCAAATTTTTCTCAAGATTTATTGTACAGTTAATCAAGTTTTAATTGTGAGAAACCCGAGTCTCGTAAAGCACCACCTACCGACGATAATGTTGAACATATTTAGTAAAAACAGGTCCCGAAAAATCCATCAAACATATTAATCTCAAAAAGGGATGTTGATCAGAGACCCCAAAAACCCATACAGAGACTTATTACTCACAATGAACGAACAAAGTTGTTTTGCAACCCTAAACTTGCCACTTGCAGTGATATTATGCGCCCCCAAATGGGAGAGAGAGAGAGAGAGAGACCTTTATTGAAAATCTTTGTCAATACAGAAAAAGATAAATCTCTAAAAATTAACAAATTTGGTAAATTACAGTATTTTATAAAGTTGATTTAAAACTAAATAATTAAATAATTTACAAACAATAAAGGTTAGTAGAGTTTGTGACTATTGATTGCTAAAACACTTTCCTAAGCAGAGCTTGTGTGAAAGCGCAATAACAGATTTATAAAACTTAAAAAAAAAATTATTACAGTTTCTAGTAGTGCTATAGAAACTTTTATTAAATTACTGGTAGTAGTTCTATAAGATTAATAAATTATCACCAATCCAACTACCCTAGTAATAGAAATTGTTCAACCCAAAAACTTGATATAATGAAGGAGCAACTATGGATTTATGATTGTTTCATATTAGATAATTGTATAACGGTTGTAACTCGTTCGAGTGGATTAGGAAATATGTTATTTTTTTCGGAAAACTTTAATGTTTGATATACCTTTCAAGTGAGTTGGGAGATAATTAAAAAATCTCGGTCCAAGATAGGAGCTGGATCTTTGTCCAATTCTTTTGAACGCTTTATCGGTTGCTAATACATTATTGTTATGTGCTCTAGTATTGATGTTATGTGAAATAGTATTTTTTACCGATTTTTGAATATCGACAATAGCTTGTTTCATGAAAAGTTGCCTAATGTTGCATACTGATGCCTCTTTGTACAGTAGAACTGTAGAAAATAATCTAGGTTTGTTCAGAATAATTTTTAGTATTATATTTTGGGCTATTTTTAAACTATTAAGCGTATTCTCATATACGCCCCCCATCCTACTATTCCGTACTGTAATACCGACTGCACCAGGGCATAATAAACGACTCGGATATCTTTTTGCGACAAATATAACTTTAGTTGTTTAAAAATGTAATATAGTTTCCTAACTTTCTTTGTTAAGTGTTTTATATGTTCATCCCATTTCAGATGGGAGTCTATGTAAATGCCTAAGTATTTTATATTGTACACAATTCCTAAAACATAGTTTTTGTTAGGCTCTGAGCAATCTGGTCTGTCTGTATTACTTAAACAGATAGTTTTATACAATGGCAAATTGTTTGCGTATGAAGTAAAAGGTACTAGTTTGGTTTTATGGATATTTATTGTTAACAAATTTAGTGATAACCACTTCATTATGATATTCATTTTAAGAATGATTTTTGTTTTCAGTAGATCCCAATTTTCAGCTTCGAAAAGTATGACAGTATCATCTGCATAAGACACTATTAGACAATTTTGATTAAGTTGTAGTAAATCGTCAATATAAACCAGGAATAATATGGGACCTAAAATTGTTCCCTGTGGAACCCCGTAATTTGACATTTGTAAAGTACTGTAAGTATTATCTAATT
This sequence comes from Endomychus coccineus, assembly GCA_958510875.1. Taxonomy (NCBI): domain Eukaryota; kingdom Metazoa; phylum Arthropoda; class Insecta; order Coleoptera; family Endomychidae; genus Endomychus; species Endomychus coccineus. The sequence goes on along the minus strand of OY294070.1, from coordinate 31,731,619 downwards.
TAACTTGTTGTTGCCTATTGTGAAGGTATGATTTTATTAAGTCATTTGTAACGCCTCTAATTCCTGATTTATATAGTTTGTCCAACAGTATCTCATGGCTGACTGTATCGAAAGCTTTCTCCAAGTCAAGAAAAACTGCAGCCGACGGAATGGATTTATATATGTTTTTATGGATTTTTGCAGTAAGAATATTAATTGCATCTTCCGCTCCTATACCACGTCGAAAACCAAAGTGAAATTTCGATAATAGTTTTTTGCTTTCTAAATATGTCATAATTTTTGTTTTAATTATGCCTTCAATTATTTTAGCTACGTTCGAGATTAAGGCTATAGGCCTGTAATTCACTATTCTTGTTTTGTCCCCTGATTTATAAATAGGTACTACAATGTTTTTTTTTAGTTCGGAGAGAAATATACCAGTAGTAAAAATTAAATTAATTATGTGTTGCATTGGTTTTGATATGAATTCTTTTACCAAGCGTATATTGTGTACTGTTATATTCTCGGTCCTTGATGATTTGACTGGTTTCATGTCATTTATTCCACTAATAAATGAATTTTTAACTTCATGATTCATGATCAGCGACGTCGAAAACCCCCGAGTGAATTTTTTGACGTCCTTAATTCAACATTCACAGATTTTGGTAATTTCCATGAAAATCGAGTTTTCCGGTCAAGAGTGTCGAATTTTCCGATTCTGATGTTAGATTCGTGATCAGCGACCTTGAAAACCCCCGAGTAACCATTTTCAGCCAATTTCCTCATATATTGTTCCATGAAATATATTTGTTAATTATCGGTCCAAATTAACAATTAAAAAAGGCTTAATTGTTAGTTAACAAATCGGAGAATGAAAAGCGCAGGTTTAAAATGGAGTCTTCTGACTCGTACCGCTTTCCCGAACATTTTGAGCCCAAAAACGTCCAAATCCATGAATAGCAGCAAAATTTCTTCATTCTTGATTTTTCTGGCTTAATTTGACAAGACTACTTATAGTTCTCTTAAACTAAAAGAAGTTTCCCTCTTTGACTGAACATTTCACTTAAATCCGAAAAATAACTATGATTTTTACATTTTTTCACAATTATGAGTACATAGACCATCAACTATACACTAGAAATGGTACATGGCCATTTCTCATAAAAACTGATATACCTACAAAACAAAATATAGTTAGTTATCTGGAACAACTTTATGCCGAGTTTGTAGTTGTAAAAATATAATTTAAAATGCATTAGGATTAAAAGATTAGGATGTGCCGAGTTTGATGTCGCCCCCCAGGCACATTTTGATTAATATTTTAGTTTACTCTGATGATGGCTAGTTGGTAGACGAAAGGTCCTCGGTACTTTAATAGTATTTTTAGTGGATAAGGGTGATTATTTCTTATCAATAGTGTTATAATATATGCACTGCATTGGGGATACATGCTATTCTCATCTGCGTCGATTCTTTATTGCACTTATTAACTGGCAATACGTCGAGCTATTTGACTCAATCTGGATACATCAATAGCGTATAGGACGAGTTCGATAGAGAAGAGTACAGAGAGGTGGTTGAGGTATCGATGGAAATGGGTTAGACGAGGGGTCCTCACTAGGATTTTTCAGAGAGCCTAATTGTTCTTATCAGATTTTCCTGAGGGCCACAGGTAAAAATGTAATATATTAATATAAAAAAACCCTTATGGAATTTTTTATTTATTATGAATATTATTTGATTATTCTACCGGCTAGCTTTTATTTTTTTAATTTGATTTTTATTTGGAATTAATGTTTGTTTCTATTTAGTTTATTAACTTTTTAACTTGAAGTTTATCTATAGAATTATTTATATGGAATTAAACACAATGCTCTTTGAATTTCACAATATTTAATTTCTATGACTCTTTTCTTATCTCGGGTAAATAAATTTTATGTTTCACAAGATCTATGATATAACCTAAAAATCACTTTTACAACTAATATTTGTTTATACTGTTATAATCAACAATCTTCCTTTTGCTTTACAGATAATACAATGATGTAGAAATTATAAACAAACTTACGTTTAGTTAATATCCAAAAGTGTGTTTAACAATGTTGACAATGTTCAATTTACTTCTTTTTAATTTCGTTGATTCACTTTTACACAATACAGGTAACTAATTTTGGTTACTTCTTCTTGAGAATCAGGAACTGTTGAAAATACTTTGTTTTATTCTTTTAGATAAGATATAAAACTTTTTGAGGCTTTATTGGAATTATATCGAAGAATGGTAATCGTTGGATACTTCTTATAAATTGGAGGTTATTACAACCTTTTACTTTGTTCAGACACTTGGAACACTTCTTGACTTTTAATAATTATTTACTAACTTCGGTTACTTGGAACTTATCGAAGCTTGGAACATTTGAGTTCACCGATGTTTATTTTTATAAACTTAGGTTAGAAATTTGTGAGTTGCCAGAGAAGCACAGTCTCTGCTTAGATATTAATGCAAACTGACTTGGCTTGTCTTTCAGATCCTTTTATAGGCCTCCAAAACCGACGCTACTTGATGTCATTTTCCACCTATCAGATGCTTTCTTTTCATATCAAGCATGCCAAGTTAATTGTTGTGAACTGACAGAAGTATCTGATTGTTACCAGCCTGACACTAGGAATTCGTCTCGACCAATCAGAATTTAGTATTCTATAATTTTTGAATTATTGGAGATTTTCAACTTATTTTAATTGATAGTGATTCCTTTTTTTAAAATTAATATTGCCTACATTTTTCCACACACTTTGGTATAAGATAACCTATGATTGGGTTATTATTAATATGATTATTCCCATATTTATGGTTTTCTTGACAGTTACTTATTCTTAAATCTAATACATACTATATTATATCAATAACATTCTTTTAACATTACATTACTCAAATTTACTAATCCTAACTTATATCTATAACATTCTTCAATGTTTTGTACTATCTCATGATAGTTTTGTAATCATTTTAATTATGATTTCTGCCTTCGTTACACAGTACGTTTCTTTACTTTCACTGAAGTTCTTGTTTATCACTTCTTATTCTATTACATTGTTGTTTATTATGTTTTACATTGTTAATTTTCATATCCTAATTATTATTTAGCTTTTACTATTGTTTTTAATTCCATATAAATCTTTTTATTGATCTTTTCTGATTTTCAAAGTTCGGTAAGTTATTATTTTTAAATTTTTATTGTTTATGAAATGAAATCATAACAATATATATACAAGGTGTCCCCGGTTTTAGGAGCAGAACTTCAACAGTCGATAGAAAATTTGATTCTGAGAAAAAAATTCCCGATAACATATATGCACAGACCCTTAGTTTTTGAGATACAGGGTGTTGAAATTGAAAAAAAAATTTCGTTTTTTGCGAATATCTCCGGAACCGTTTATCGTACAACAGCTTTCGCAAGCAATTCCTACTCATAGTAAGCTATGTTCTGTGTGATAAAAATTTTTTTTTAGTCATAATTGGTGAAGATTTTGGGTAGTTGGTGTTTTTCTCCCCAACTTCTACGCCACTGAAAAAAGAACGGTTTTGAGACAACCATGTGAACCGCCAATGCTTTCTACACAAAAAGGGTATTCATGGTCATAAGCTCTAAAGTTGACCGTTTTCGAGAAAAATCAACTTTTATGTTGAAAAGCATGGTCAATTCTTACTAATTGAACAAAATTTATTCAAACGTTAGAACAAGTAACAAAACCAAAATATTGACCATGCTTTTCAACATAAAAGTTGATTTTTCTCAAAAACGGTCAACTTTAGAGCTCATGACCGAGTACCTTTTTTGTGTAGGAAACATTGGCGGTTCAAATGGTTGTCTCGAAACCGTACTTTTTCCAGTGGTGTAGAAGTTGGGGGGAAAAACACCAACTACCCTTTCAAAATCATCACAAATTATGACTAAAAAAAAAAAAATTTATCACACAGAACATAGCTTATTATGAGTAGAGGATGCTTGCAAAAGCTGTTCTCTGTACGATAAGCGGTTCCAGAGATATTCGCAAAAAACAATTTTTTTTTTCAATTTCTACACCCCCCTGTATCTCAAAAACTAAGCGCCTGTGCATATATGTTTTCAGGAATTTTTTTCTCAAAATCAAATTTTCTATCGACTGTTGAAGTTCTGCTACTAAAACCTGGGACAGCCTGTATATATGGAATATTAAAATATGCAGATTTTAGATTAATATCAAAGTAAAAGTTTTTTTATTACAATACCACACTATAAGGTAGGGTTAAATAACTTACAAACAATATGCTTATAACATTATGTTCATTACATAAGTTAAAATTTATTTCCCCTAACAGCCGAGGGCCGCAAAAAATCGTTCCGAGGGCCACATGCGGCCCGCGGGCCGCGTAGTGAGTATCGCTGGGTAAGACTGTAGATGTGCCAATGTATGGCGGGAGGCAGACCGTCAAGTCGCCAAAATACAACTGAGTAGGCCTAGTATTCACTAATTTCACAAGAAATAAATCACCATTCAAATATAAAGGTACCGAACATTTTTGGGACGAAACCTTTTCGATTTAATTGATCGCATACCTTCACCATCAATCACAATATGTAGTAAAAACACGATAGCACATCACGTCGAAGAAGACATCAGCTAAGAACAAAAATAAGTATTTTATTGAGTGATTACATGGTAACTATTCAAGAAACCACCTGCAGCATAATTACTTGATTCATACCGCTCACGTATGGAATGTCATGTCGTGTTACGAATGAAATACTGTCAAAAATGCATAAATAATACGATACGTAGAACTTATTTTATAGCTCCTACTACCTACTTACCTTAAAGTCTCTATTCACACACGTGGGTGATTTACGATTCATTAAGTTTTCATTCTGTCTTTGATATTAAAACTTGAAATGGTGGACGTATAAAACTTGTTTATTTCTATGTCTGGATTATCTCATTATAGTTCATCAAACTAAACTATTTACGAAAATATTTCAATTGAATTGTATTTAAACCTATCAGTCTAACCCTGTCATTTATGTATGTATATAATTCATTCAATTATGGAGAGAAAAACGGACTGATACGTCTTCGAGGTAATAGAAAAAGGGTTTGGCTAGCTTGGGGGCTGATCCACTTACTGCACCTCTAACCTATATGGGAGTATCAAGTGACCTTCAACAGATTATTGCTCATTTGTTTTACATATAGAATGTAACGTCAGCTGGTAGATGTACGCGGAAAAAATTCGCAAAGGTGTGTATTACCACATGACTAAAAATACTCGAGCGAAATCTTCTGGTATGGTAGATGATTCTTTCAATTTATTTGGGTAGTTTGTCGTAAGTTTTTATGATATTGTACTCAAAATTCTTCTGAAGGTAAGTGTAAATTTTGTCCAAACGTCATTTGTGTTGCCCGAAAAAATCATTCAAGTATGAAATACTTTTGAGGGCGAAGCATTATCGAGTCAAATAGGTATTAAAACAGGCCGACTTACGAAAATCGAAAGATATGGACCGATTTTGATGAAACAAAGTGCATTCGATTCGGGATGACGTCTAGAAAAAAGCTTACCGGTTAGTTTTTTGTACAAGTTTGTTATTTTTTTTTAAACGAAAAATTCACCAATTTTCGGCTTATTATTGGGAAAATTTAGTCGGGGGTTTTCGGGGTCGCTGATTACGATTCTGAACTCAGATTGGCCAAAATCGAACTCCCCAGCTGGTAATTGGCCACTTTAATTGGACAAAGTGACCATTTTTTTTAATTTCATCAAAAATAGCCAGGAAAAATCACTCGGGGGTTTTTGGGGTCTCTGATTACGATTCTGAACTCAGATTGGTCAAAATCGATCTTCCCAGCGATAATTGGCCAGTTTAATTGGACAAAATTGATCATTTTTTCTTAATTTCATCGCAAATAGACAGGAAAAATTACTCGGGGGTTTTCGGAGTTGCTGAGTACGATTCTGAAGTCAAATTGTCTAAAATCGAACTCCTCAGCTGGTAATTGGCAGGTTTAATTGGACAAAATTGACCAATTTCCAAAATTTCATCAAAACTAACAATTTGACTTCAGAATCGTACTCAGCAACTCAGAAAACCCCCGAGTAATTTTTCCTGTCTATTTGCGATGAAATTAGGAAAAAATTATCAATTTTGTCCAATTAAACTGGCCAATTACCAGCTGGGAAGATCGATTTTGGCCAATCTGAGTTCAGAATCGTAATCATCGACGTCAAAAAAAAAACCCCCGAGTGATTTTTCCTGGCTATTTTTGATGAAATTTTAAAAAAATGGTCACTTTGCCCAGTTAAAGTGGCCAATTACCAGCTGGGGAGTTCGATTTTGGCCAATCTGAGTTCAGAATCGTAATCAGCGACCCCGAAAACCCTCGACTAAATTTTCCCAATAATTAGCCAAAAATTGGTCAATTTTTCGTTTAAAAAAAAATAACAAATTTGCACAAAAAACTAACCGGTAAGCTTTTTTCTAGACGTCAACCCGAATCGAATGCACTTTGTTTCATCAAAATCGGTCCATATCTTTCGATTTTGTAATGAAATGCCTATTTGATTCGACTAATAGTTACATGTGCCCTCCAATCTAGCCTAGAATCTATGATGACACCAAGAAAATCAAAGTGATTAACGCATATAAGAATATCTGTGGCACTGGCGAGCAGTGGCGGCTCCTCGAAGGAGGCTAAGGAGGCTCAGCCTCCTCACCAATTTATCTTGATGATCATTCTCCATTTTATTTCCTGTTTCTCTGATAATTCTTTAAATTTTACAATTAATTCCCCGTTCTCAGTAGTTATTTTTAATCTGGCAACAGTGGCCAGAGGCTAGATTCTCTATATATCTCAAAAGCTAAATACGTGTGGTCAGCACAGTTGCCGTTTTTCCAACCAGTTCAATTGCCAAATAGGGTATAAAACAGCGAATATGGCAACACTCTATGTGGGCTAGCTTCTCGTACGCACTCGGTCGGTCGTATGAAATACGATACTTGCTGCGACAGTGACACGTGCTCCGTCAGTTATGGTTTTTGTTTCGCCACGCGATGTAAGGTTAAGTTATAATTTATCTGTTCGGTGAGTTATTAACAAAGAGTTCTTTGATTATTAAACGTTAAAATGAGTAGTGATTTAGTTGCTGAGATCTTAGAAAATCCATTTAGTGGATTAACATATGACAGAAAAGTGTTTTTAGAAATAAACGGCCTTTACCGGATTTGAAAGGATCAGTGATGACAGGTATGTTTCAAAATCGATCATTTGATATTGATAATTATAGAAAATATTTATGGTTAACGGGATCTGAGGTACACAATAAATTATATTGCTGGTATTGCTTGCTATTTATATCTGATACAACTTCATGTTGGGGGCACTCGGGTTATGATGATTTAAAAAATTTATCTCGTGGTATAGACAGACATGGAAAATCGCAGGAACATATTACATCGAGTATTAAGTTTAAATTAACCGGTAAACAGAATATTGTTAAAGGAGAAAAACACATAATTTGGTAGACAAGAAACTACATTATAAATAATTTTTTTTATGAAATTTTAGATACTATTAAAGGTCAAATTGAGATTCGATTTTCCGATTTACATGAATTGAAGTTTTTCGACTTGAAGAATAGAAGATTTTTCGAATCTTTTTCAAAAGAGTTTCCCAATACACTTTTAGATAACTTAGTTGTAAAATATAAATTTCTTGATAAAATAGCACTGCACAATGAATTATGCGTTGTATACTCGGATATTTTAGGCCAGTACGACAGTCACACCGATATGATAAAACATATGATAGACAATGATTTGCAACAAGTTTTACCTCAGTTTTATAATCTACTTTGTTTGACAGTCACCATTTCTGTCACGTCGGCATCGGTGGAGAGATCATTTTCTACTCTCAAACGAATTAAAACTTACATGCGAAATACAATGGGCCAAAATCGTTTATACAGTGTTAGTTTGATATCTATTGAAAAAGATTTAGTAAAACACTTAAAACAAAATGATACATTTTATGATAATATTATTGATCATTTTTCGCAAACTAAAGACCGTAGAATTCCGTTAATATATAAGAAAAGTTAATAAAAATAATAAGAAAAACAAAATATGAAAAATTTCAAAAAAAAAGAAAAAATATCAAAAATCAAGAGAAAAAAAAACGAACAAAAAATTGTTTGCCAAGAGAAATTCTACACTCCCACGTTGGTTCTTGCTTGGCAACAATTAATTTTGTGACTGAAGTAGCTGGTATGGTCGCTGTGCAAAGGTTAAATTAATTGGCTGAATAGAGTATATTTTTACAAAAACGTTTTATGTCCAGCCTCCTCTCTTAAAAAGTTCACGAGCCGCCACTGCTGGCGAGATAAGTTTTACTATTATGATGGTAGGCAAATTCTATAAATTAAGTTTTTTCTGAACTCATGGTCAGAGTATTTTGGATGAACCACCATTCAACTTTCTGTAATATCTTGAATATTATTAATTCCAAGTGTCTGGTGGTGCTAATGTTAAACAAATTGAAGTATAATCAGCAAATTGTACTTCATCTTCGTTTAATGATTCGGGTAGGTCATTTGTATGCAAAATGTACATGAATGGACCCATGACTGAGCCATGAGAGACCCCTAACAATTTCACCACAAATTTTTCTGCTTATTTTTCACCATTATTTTCCTTTATATGGGCAAAATGTTCGTTACAGGAAGATGAAATGTTCCTTCTAAGTCGGCCCACATGGTATTTTGATCACGACTCAAAATCGATTTTGTAAATCCTGGATTTGTCGGAAACGTTATGAAAGGTTTCTTAGCTTGTTCTTAGATCTATAAACTGGCTGTATTGCTAATTTAGAAAACAACTATTATATTAATTACTGATGGATGATAAGTGAAACTTTCAAATTTTATTGAACTATTTGAAGGTAATGGCTCTAATTTGGTTAGTTGGTTGCGTTCGAATTTCCTTTTTTGATTAGAAATTAAATTATTCCTCAAAGATTTGTTGTAACCATTGTCGAGCGCTATGTTCTGTAGTTTCTCAACTTGTTATAATTTTTGCTGGCTCCAATGTTCAATAATCTATGAACAAGACTATTAAATGGGGCTATTTTATAATTAAATGGTGTTTACTCTGATGATGCTACTTGGTAGCCGAAAGGTCCTCAGTACTTAAACACTATTTTTAGTGGATAAAGGTGATTCTTTCTTATTTAGTGTCCCTAAGTCAAAACCATCAATTTCTTAACCCAGAAGCTAAACATAATTCTGAGCCTACACACAATGGCATAACGGCGCGACAAAAACAAAAACAATCATTTGTGGGATTCTGCGAATCCAAATGTTGGATGAGGAAAACATGTTAAGAGGAGCTAGTGTGGTGTACAGCTCTTGACACGAAATAGAATACCAAGTTTTTGAAGCCGTTTTCGCAATAGACCTCACATGATCATTCCATGAGAGGGCGCTATTGGTGGTGATATCGAGCATGGATATGGATGACTTCATAGGAATAGTTGTACCAGACAGCATCATATTAGGGATTTTGGAATCCGTTTTCCTGGAAAAAATTTAAATTTTTGCTGGTAGAGTTAAAGCCCAGTAAGAAGAATTTCCACCCATACCGTAGCTCCTCGGTCTCATCTGGATACCAGATACACTAAAAGAGTTAACAACTATAACAATAAAAAGTATGATATAATGACCCTTGTCCACTAAATAAATGTTATAGTGCAGTCAAATGGGTATAAAAATAGGCCAAATCTCGAAATCCTTGGGAAATGGACCGATTTTGATGGGACAAAGTGCATTCTCTTCGGAATTTCATCAGAAGAAATAATTTAATTAGCGTATTTATGAGATTACATGAATATTCATTAAAATGATCGGATGAAGACTATTTTGGGTCAGTGGACATATGAAAATAGACGAATTCGACCAAACTACGAATTTAGGATCGTTTTCGAATAATTTTGGCCTTCTGAGTTCAATTTGGTCGTCAATATCGTCGAATGTATACCCGCTAATTTATTGATTTGTTATAAACAAATTATATTTGTTAATAAATATACGAATTTGACCAAAATGTCGAGTTTATAGGCGTTTTCAGCTAATTTTGGTCTTCTGGGTACGATTTTATTGTTATTATTGTATTAAAATGCATACTTAAATTTTGGAATTGTTATAAATAAATTATTTATTAATAATTATATGAATTTGACCAGAATGTCGAGTTTATAGTCGTTTTCAGCTAATTTTGGCCCCTTGAGTACGATTTTATTGGTATTATAGTCCTTAAATGCATAGATACATTTTTGAATTGTTATAAATAAATTATTTATTGATAAATATACGAATTGCGCCAAAATTCCAAGTGTTTAAGTGTTTAAAATTAATGTATTAATAGTCAAATAAATTACATCAAACAAAAATAGTGTCAAGTCTTATTAAAATAACAAATTAATTGATAAGAAAATGCCACGTTTAAGAAAAAAATAGTTTAGTTCAAACGTATCACGAATAATACCCCCTAAGATGATCAAAAAATAGAAATAGATTTGTATGTTACTAGAAAAATCTCTATTTTGGAACGAACAAATAAAAAATATTTTATTCTTGTTTATCTTAGGGGGTATTATTCGTGATACGTTTGAACTAAACTATTTTTTTTCTTGAACATGGCATTTTCTTACTAATTAATTTGTTATTTTAATAAGACTTAATACTATTTTTTTTGATATAATTTATTTGACTATTAATACATTAATTTTAAAAACACTTTACACTTGGAATTTTGGAGCAATTCGTATGTTTATTAATAAATAATGTATTTATAACAATTCAAAAAGTTATCCATGCATTTGAGGAAAACATAAAAATAACAATAAAATCATATTCGAGAGGCTGAAAACGACATTTTTTTTGGTCAAATTCGTATATTAATAAATATAATTTGTTTATAACAAATTGATAAATAAGCGGGTATACATTCGACGATGTTGACGACAAAATCAAACTCAAAATGCCAAAATTATTCGAAAACGATCCTAAACTCGTAGTTTTGCTCGAATTTGTCTATTTGCTAATAAATAAATTGTTTATAACAAATGAAGGTTACTCAACTACTTGTTTAACTATTTTCAAATGTTCACTGACCAAAAATAGTCATTTTTTATGAATTTTTATGTAATCTCATAAATACGCTAATTAAATTGTTAATTTATTGTTTATAAACAATGCACAATTTTTGCGCACCCTTAGACGAGGTAGACTTTGTTTCTGATGAAATTCCGAAAAGAATGCACTTTTTCCATCAAAATCGGTCCATTTCCCAAGGATTTCGACCTCAAATACTCATTTGACTGCATTGTTAGGTAGTGGATAGGGGTGATTGTACTTTATAGTGGATACCACATGTTTGCACATCCATAATGGTCACTCCTAAACGGTTTTTTTGTGCCTTATCCGACAAGGCTCCAATTTGGGAGTGACCTTTGAGAGGAGGACATGACCAATAAGTCTTTCTGACCTGATGAACTCTAACCATGCCCTCATTTCAGTTTCATGGTCAATAAGCAAATCATTGGAATCATTCTGGGAAAACTATAGACAACACTAATAAAGACTATAATAAACAGTTCCCGATTATTTCGCATCTCTTGAAATTTCAAATGTTAAGACCGTAAACACTCGCTCCAAGACGAATCAGTTTCAGTTCAACGTTAACAGTGTTATACTTTGTCTAATCGACCAACAGTCTCGGCGCTTTTGCATTAAACGCTTAATTGCCGACTTTAATTCAAGTAATTGTAGGTTTACAAGGACGTCGGCGCTGCGGATTGCAGGAAGTAAAGATTCCCATTCCGCTAACGACTCTATTTAACCGTTATGCCAGTGTACAGAACTGTTTTACCCCGCCCACGATCAGTTACAGTTAATCGACAACAACAACAACATGAGAAATACTTATACAAGACGAGCACGTGATTTGGTAGCTACAAAATAGATTAGATTGTTTATAATTTATGAATATCGCGACAAGCGAAATCGATTAAGATTTTGGAACGTAGCGTCATGACTCATGTTACATATAAACATTCAAGGAACACTAAATAAAATATGAACATATTCAGTGAAAAATAGCAAAGACAAACTCATTTGAAAATAGGCCTGGAATAAAAGGAATGGATTTTCAAGTCCCTTGCATTCGTAACATATTTAATAATTTAATATTCAAATTAGCATAAATTTTAATATTTTTAAACTTTTTTCTAAACAACTTTTTTACGTATTTTTACCTTATAAAGCCATAAAAATTGTCAAAAAATGGCTATTTTTCAGTATTGTGGAAATAGATCAAAAACTAGAAGTTATATGAAAAATTTATAAAATAAAAGTTGTGCGCAAAAAAAAAGTCAATAGCCTTTCATTAATTTTTTGAGCCAAAATAGAACTTTTTTAAAAATCGATTACTAGAGAATAAATGGGGCTTTCGACCCAATTTAAAATGCATTTTGTAGATTTTGCCATTCTCTAACTGATAGCATAGGGGCTATCACTCTAGTTCAAAAACAAAAATTATCTACAACGAGATGAAAAAAATAAAAAGGCGCTCAGAATCTTAGTTTTTCATAGGAATTGCAAGAAAACAGTTATTAGGTGATTCGGGTGTTATTGAATTTACGAAAATTCATGATTCAATTAAATATAATCATTATTCTAATATTTTTTTTCAAAACAAAAATCTATGAATTTATTTAACTAAATAATAAATTTTACTAAATTCAATAACACCCGAAACTCCTATTAACTGTTTTCATGCATTACTTTATGATAATTCAGTATTTAATTCAAAATATAGCTGCGCGAGCGTGATATCTACATTACGTACCTCACTTTCCTATGTAAAAATAAGATTCTGAGCGCTATTTCCTTTTTTTACCTCGCTGTAGATATTTTTTTTTGATCTAGAGTGGTGAAACATTAGAGTTAGTTAGTTTTAAGTCTCTGCTTTATTCTGAATTTGTTTTTTTTTAAAGGTTGTATTACGCGTTTCATTCAATATCTCGACTGGACCAAAACTGTTCTATTTGGGCTCAAAATATTCATCTCTGATTCCTCTAACAATATCCTGAATTGGATTTTTTGGAAGAATACAAAAAAAATCTCCTTTTAGAGGGTCCGAATTTTTCAAATTCGTCTAGAAATTCGAAATTGAAAAAACTAACACCACCTATTCTATCAGTTAAGGATGGCAAAATCTACAAAATGCGGTTTTATTTGGGTCAAAACACCCATTTGTTCTCTAGTAATCGCGTTTTTACGATTTTTCAAAAAGTCCGATTTTGTAGTGACAAATTAAGATAGGCCAAAACACCAAAAACCAAAAAAAATTTGACAAAATATGTAAACGTTTGACTGCATAACTGCAATAAAATATCTAAATTGGTAGGGAAAATAATTTTTCAACATTCATGATAAAAAACAAGTAAATGGATCCTATCCCGGGCCCCCAGTCAGCTATTAACTTGTAACTTTATTTGAAACATTTTTTTATATAACCAATAGTTTTCTTTTAGTATTCTGATAATTAGCCCAACATGTACGTTCTGATTCAATGTTTAACGGCATCTTTTGTTGACAACTACCCAATACACATTAACTCACGCATCCTGTTTTAGTAGAACAGGAACTATACTTTTGTCACGCAGCATCGAGTGCCATAGAAATCGATTCACTTCATTTAATGAACATCAAGAACCACTTGAACTTTATTAGATATTTTATGTAGTAATAAATGGTATGAGTAGTTAACATTTTAAATATAAATACTTGATGATCCTATATTCGAGACCAATTTGCAAATACAGCTCAATAAAAGAAAAATAAAACTTTTAATAACATGCTGCGTGATTTGTTGATGTAAAGCTACTAACTTGTTGTTGCAATAGTATATACTAATTAATGTATGTGAAGTTGGACAACTTAAGTAAATCATCCTGCTAATTTGGTGATTTTTGTCGCTAATTAATTGTGGAAAATTTTTGAAAGATATATTTCCAAAAAACTTTGAGTAATTTTTCTTATATACATCGCCATACGATGGAATGAATTGTGCCATAATTTGCCGCTTTTTTTATCACTCATTAGTTGTGAAAACCAAAATTGGTTTCGTAATTTTTTTTGAAAGATATTGGATATTCCCACAAACTTAGCCGAATATCCAACTTTTTTCTTATATACATCGCCATACAATGGAATAAAGCGTGCCATAAATTACCGCTAGTTAGTTGTGAAAACCAAAATTGTTTTCGTTAATTATTTTGAGAGATATTGGATATTCCCATGAAATTAGCATAATATCAAACAATTTTCTTATATACATCGCCATACGACGGAATAAATTGTGCCATAATTTGCCGCTTCTTTATACTCATTAGTTGTGGAAACCAAAATTGGTTTCGTAATTTTTTTTTCAAAGCTATTGGATATTCCCACAAACTTAGAGGAATATCCAACTTTTTTCTTATATAAATCGCCATATGATGGAATAAATTGTGCCATAATTTGCAGTTTTTTTGTCGCTAGTTAGTTGTGAAAACCAAAATAGTTTTCGTTAATTATTTTGAAAGATATTGGATATTCCCATGAAATTAGCATAATATCCAACAATTTTCTTATATATCGCCATACGATGGAATAAATTGTGCCATAATTTGCCGCTTTTTTGTTGCTAGTTAATTGTGAAAACCAAAGTTGTTTTTGTAAAAAAAATTTTGAAATATATTGGATATTGTCACAATCTTAGCGGAATATCCACCAACTTTCTTCTTATATAAATCGCCACACGATGGAATAAATTGTGCCATAATTGGCCACTGTTTTGTCATAATTAGTTGTGAAAACCAAAATTGTTTTCGCTGATTTTTTTGAAAGATATTGTATATTCCCATGAAATTAGCATAATATCCAACAATTTACTTATATACATAGCCGAACGATGAAATAAATTGTGCCATAATTTTCAGTTTATTTGTAGCTGATTATTTGTGAAAATCAAAATTGTTGTGGTTAATTTTATTGAAAGGTATTGGATACTCCCATGAAATTAGCATAATATCCAACAATTTTTCTATATACATAGCCGTACGATGAAATAAATTGTGACATAATTTGCAGCTAGTTGTGAAAACAAAAAATGTTTTCATTATTTTTTTTTCAAAGGCATTGGACATTCCCACAAACTTACCGGAGTATCCCACATTTTTCTTATATGCATAGCCATAATTTGGCGCTTTTTGTCACTAATTAGTTGCGGCAACCAAAACTTTTGTGGTAGGTAATTGGTTTTTTAGAAAATTTCGGATGGGTACAGTTCACATGATTTCATCAGACACTCATCTTAAATTGTGACTTCAATATCGAAAATTTTAATTATTAGATATTGAGTAATTTTTCATTGGTGCATCACTAATATTCACAGTTGAAAGATTAATTAGTTACTTAACTTAATCGGTGAATTAGTGACTCTTTTCTCGCATTTATATATATATGGGTATATTTCTTTCTATGAGTTATACTTTCACGTTCAATCATTATAATTTGGAACTTACCGTTGTCGACTGGTTGAAACGTCTACTTCCGGACCTTCTAAGAGTCCCACCTCGTATATTTGACTCCTCCAAAACTATTTCTCCTCCATCCAGACCAGATCTTCTGCTAAGTTCACTCAATTCTGCCACTGGTTGTACCTAGAAACAAAAAACGGTGGGTTATATTCATGATCTGTATGGAAAAAAACGCAACCAAATCCTACAAGTAATAGAACGGAAAGCTGAGGGGGGAAAGTAAAGTGGTTAATTTTTTTCTCCAGGATCGAAGCTTATGATGTTCTTCTTACTACGGTTCCATCATTGATTGACAAAAGCATAGGATGAAACTACAGTGGAATCTTTGCAATAAAATAATCTCAATACACTTTAATTTGTCAATTTGTCAATTTGGATCTTTTTTTGAAGGTAACGCCATGTTATGTGGACCGGGCCCAAACGGTGACCTTGATGACATGCCTAATTTCTAGATAAAACATGCACTTCCTATTATCTTTCACATTTAGTAAATTTAACTTTTAGTTCTGGAACATTGTACCCGTTTTCAAGAGGGCCGAGGCCCACAAAGTGGACAATTATAGACCTATAGCATCAACATATGTTTTTTCTAAGATTTTTGAGTATTGCTTTCTGGCAAGGCTTGAATGTTTCTTAGATAAACTTAATATTATAAATAACAATCAATTCAGATTTCGGCCACGATGCTATATACTTTTTCTATGATAAGATGATAAGTTGCATGGAGTCAGGCGAGTTCCCTGCTTCAATATTTTGCGATTTCAGCCAATTTGACTGTGTATTCCATGATTTGTTGCTAAACAAATTGGAATTGTATGGTGTCCGGGGTTCAGCTCTGGACTGGGTCTCGAGTTTTCTCGCAGAGAGGTCTCAGCAGTTCATACCTTTGTAGACATTAAATCGAGAACCGGTGACGTGACAGTAGGGGTCCCACAGGGCTCTATGCTGGGTCCTGTGTTATTCACACTATAAATCAATGATTTTCCAATGTTCTTGATCACGGTGCAGAAGTTGCTCTCTACGCCGAGGATTGATCCGCTATTACAATGGCCGAAAATTAAACAGATCTGCAAGATGCCTGCCAGTCTCACTTGCCTTCCACGTCCAGGTGGTTCAATTCTAATTACTTAGATTCGAACAATTCAAAGACCACCGTATTAGATCTAGACCTACATCTAAATATCAATGGAACCTTAAAATAATAGGATAACAACAGTTAATTTTCTTGGTACTATCTTGGATGACAGGTTCGACTAAGGCATTGTACTGAAATCATGTCAAAAATAAATTGGACTTGTTTTCTCATAATAAATTTGAAAGACAACTTGAGCTTTGAACAGCTGTTGCCTATTTACCATGCTTTGGTATCATCTCGCCTACGTTACGGGGCCTGCTTTTGAGGTAACCAAAGGCAAGATCGTGGAGGTGACATAACCACAAAAAATTTCATCAGGTATGTATCTTCACTATGAGTATCTGGGTGATAGCCTACTTACGAATTTTCGTGGGTACCTACTATTTTACTACTATACCATTTATCACGGTACTGCCAAAGGAACCACTTCCATAATGTGAGAAGAACCGAGGAGCAAATGAGATGGCTTCTGGCATCTTAAAATTGGCTGTACTCAATTCGAATGGAGCTCGGAAGAAATTACCATATGGTCCGACAATTGTCCTTCCGAAAATAGGAATATGGTCATGGTTATATGTTATTTCTGGCTGCTAAAAGTTATACCATCCCTAAAGATTATCAACCATAACTTTCTCATGAGAGGACATATACAACTTGAAGTAGACGGTGCTCACTACCTCATTGAGAGAAAAAAAGAAAACAACAGCTTTCCACATCACGACCCCTTGGGACGTGTTGTGCTTCGCAACCATTCACGGTTATAAATATGGAAACCCACGACTTAAAGAACTTTAAGCGTTTATAGATAACTGCAATTTCACCTTTCGCTTACCGAAAAAAAAACAGTGGATATGAAGATCTAAACATTTTGAAAATTGTTCATATGCAGGTAACATCGGAGGTAATGAATGGTCTATTACAAAAACAGACTTTGCTGTGTGCGACGTTTTGGTCAGAAAAGGTTTATCAGATATATTGTTGGAGCCTGTCCAAAAAACATAAATTACTAACTCCAACTTGCATCTTAATATTTGAATTATGCTCAGTTTCAAAACAATTTCACAGATACACAATGTTAATAACAGACATCAAGACAACCTTAGGTTACCATTTTGCAGACTAAATATTGGCAAAATGTCCCCTAGATGCTTAGGGCCAAAAGTTCAAACAGACCGCCAAGTGACATAAAAACTGCCATAAATCTATACAAATTTAAAACTAAATTAAAGCACTTTCTTGTTTCTAATTGATTTATTCCCTAACGGAATTGATCAACACATGATCTACAACTTGTAATTCATCTTTACTGCTTATGTGATATTTCCTGAATATAATTTGTATTACTACCTGTCCTATACATCATGTAGATGTCTTTGGGAATAAAATGATATTATTATTATTATTATAACACATTAAACGCCGACGCCCGGAGCCTCCGTCAGTTTGCTGTCTGTTCCAAAACTTCATCAAAAATACTGAACAGACATCCAATCTGCAGTTCCAAAGGTAGACTGTCTAGTGTAGCCCGTCCACAAATATCACCATGTGTGTCTGTTTAGCATCTGCCGCAGTTTTGGCAGGGACTTGACGTGATCGTCCCATGAGAGGATGCTGTTGGTGGTGATCAATAGCATGGTTATAGAAGACTTCATAGGAATAGTTGTACCGCAAATCATCAGATTAGGGATTATGGGATCCGCCTTCCTGGAGAAGACGCAAGCTTGAGTTTTGGTTGCATTAAACTCTACTAGATTATCGGATCCCCATTTCAAAATCTTTGCCAGATGTCCATTAATTGAGTCAACCTCTCTCTGTCTCGCGTCTCTGGCTTCATTAGATGGTATAGGGGCTCTAGATAAGAAAGCGCTATGAAGTGTACCATCATCTGCAAAGCTGTGGACGGGACAGGAGATCATTTTCGGCAGGTCGTTTATATGGAGCAAGAACAAAATTGTGCCAAGACAAATCCCTGTGGAACACCAGCGTCGATGGTCATTGTATCGGAGGATACTCCATCAACCACCACATGGTATGATCTATCTAGGAGAAAACTCGACAGTAAGCGACAAAGTTGAAGCGGCAAACCATATGATGGAAGTTTCCCAAGAAGGTTTTGGTGCCAGACTCGGTCAAATGGTTAGGAGATATCCAATGGTACAGCTAGAGAATCTCCTGCTGACGAAAGCCATTTTGCCGGTCTTTCACGATTTTGGAGCTCTCTAGGTATTGGATGAGCTCGATTTTGATTGCTTTCTCGATCACTTTAGAGATCACAGATAATAGTGGAATGGGTCTATAATTATAAGGAATGGTCTTTTTTCCTTTTTTTGGAATTGGTTGGACTCGAGCTGTTTCCCAGCTGGAAGAAAACACACCAAGTTTATATCGAATGGTGAATAACATGCAGAAAACTGGTGTTAATTCACGCGCACATTCCTTGAGAACGACAGGTAGAATTCCGTCTGGCCGCATAGACTTTTTGGTATTGACATCAAGCAGAATGAGCCTAATTGTGCGCTCACAAAAGACAATTTCAGGCATATGGCTATCGATTGCAACTATGTTAGGGGGGTCCTTCCCTTGTGAATCCAACGTGGAATTTGCTACAAATATTCCAGCAAAAAGATTGGCATTTGGGAAGGGTGAATTTTTTCCTGAAAGAATAAGGGGAATTCACCTAGGAAAAATCGACTTGCAAAGGGAGTTGAGAAACCGGCTTACAATAAGGTCCAAGCACAAAATGTCTGTTTGGATCGCAGTCCCCGGAGCAAGGAAGTACTTGCTACTATGTTATGTAATGCAGTGGCGGTTCCTCGAAGGAGGCTAAGGAGGCTCAGCCTCCTCACCAATTTATCTTAATGATCATTCTCCATTTTATTTCCTGTTTTTCTGATAATTCTTTAAATTTTACAATCAATTCCCCGTTCTCAGTAGTTATTTTCAATCTGGCAACAGTGGCCAGAGGCTAGATTCTCTATATATCTCAAACGCTAAATACGTGTGGTCAACACAGTTGCCGTTTTTCCAACCAATCCAACTGCCAAATAGGGTAAAACAGCGGATATGGCAACATCCTCTGTAGGCTAGCTTCTCGTTCGCACTCGGTCGAAATACGATTACTTCCTGCCCTGCGAACTGCGAGGCGGCGACACAAGACACGTGCTCCGTCAGTTATTGTTTGTTTCGCGACCCGAAGTAAGGTTAAGTTATAATTTATCTGTTCCGTGAGCTATTTAACGTTAAAATGTGCAGTTGCTGACTTCTTAGGAAATCCATTTAGTGGATTAACATATTACAGAAAAGTGTTTTTTAAAAATAAACGGCCTTTACCGGATTTGAAAGGATTAGTGATGACAGGTATGTTTCAAAATCGAAATAAACAATAAATTATATTGCTTGCTATTTACATCTGATACAACTTCATGTTGGGGGCACTCGGGTTATGATTATTTGAAAAATTTAGCTCGTGGTATAGACAGACATGAAAAATCGCAGGAACATATTACATCAAGTATTAAGTTTAAATTAACCGGTGAACAGAATATTGTTAAAGGAGGAAAAGATATAATTTGGTAGACAAGAAACTACATTATAAACAACTTTTTTATGAAACTTTAGATACTATTAAAGGTCAAATTGAGATTCGATTTTCCGATTTACATGAATTGAAGTTTTTCGACTTGACGAATAGAAGATTTTTCTAATCTTTTTCAAAAGAGTTTTCCAATACACTTTTAGATAACTTAGTTCTAAAATATAAATTTTTTGATAAAATAACACTGCACAATGAATTATGGGTTATATACCTACTCGGATAAAGATATTTTAGACCAGTATGACATTCACGCCGATATGATAAAATATATGATAGACAATGATTTGCAACAAGTTTTACCTCAGTTTTATTAACTATTTTGTTTGACAGTCACCATTCCTGTCACGTCGGCATCGGTGGAGAGATCATTTTCTACTCTCAAACGAATTAAAACTTACATGCGAAATACAATGGGCCAAAATCGTTTATACAATGTTAGTTTGATATCTATTGAAAAAGATTTAGTAAAACACTTAAAACAAAATGATACATTTTTAGAGTATATTTTTACAAAAACGTTTTATGTCCAGCCTCCTCTCTTAAAAAGTTCACGAGCCGCCACTGATGTAATGTAATATCGGAACAGGCTACTTCTGTAACATACAAAATGTTTCCGTGTACGCTACAACTATGAATGTGAGTTCGTAAAATTAATACCTAAAACAATCGTATTCGTGTCATAAGAGAGCATTTGGTGTAGTAATAGTTATCCAGGGAGAATTTCAACCACATGTGATGATAGCCTAATCTTAGAACGGCCATTGTGTTGAGAAAAGCTCTTTGTTTTCTTCAATCGAAGGTATTGTCACCAATCGGTCACCACGCTATTTATTATTTCCATAACATGTTGATCCGAAGAGTCAAAGAGATTACAAACTTGGTATCAAACCTTCGACTGATAAAAAGTGATTTACCCACAAACCCTTTCATTAAAAAGCAGAACTAACCTCTCCCATCTAGTAATCGAAATTTTCAAAGATGTTTGAACAAAACGGAATTTATATTTACGTTTATGTTTTCAACAACTAGTGTTAATTTAATGAGGGCGGCACGTATCGACCTAATGATTCGTTCTGAGAAACTTGCAAGCCGAAACTTATTTGGATAAGATTAACACACCAGTAGAAGAACCACACTCGTTTACAGCTGGCAACTAGAGCGTGTCAAGTCGGATTATTTCTATTGTTTTACAAGTGAAAAATAAAACGATTCACGCTTGGCTTTCTAGACCACGGCATTCATTTGTTCCAACATCTGCATTTGTTTGCGAAAACAAGTTTTATTGATCGGATGATTAGTAGCATGAATATTCAAATTTGGTATTGCATTTGGTACATTTATAAGAAACCTATTCATTCTACTATTTTCTAAGCTTTTATAGAATTATTTAAAATCTAACATGATCTAATTTTTCAACGTTTTGTTCACAAGAAGCTAAGCTGTGATGATTGATCTGCCACATCCATAGGTTAGACTGGAAGCAGTTTAAGTGTACAACGCGAATGATATGGAAATAGTTGAACGATAATTTTTCAGATAGGTGTTTCGGAAGTAATGGAACTATACTGGCCACCTAAGTCTCCAGACTCAACACCCTTTCTATTAGATTTATGGGGCACTCTAAAAAATAGTGTTTACAGAACTGCCTCGACAAGAAGAGATCACTTAAAGGAAAAAGTACGAGCAGCCTGTAGAGCTATCTCTAGAGGAGTTCTGGAAAAAAACTACAGTGCAGGAGGTAAGAAGAAGCTCTGGAAAATGAATGGAAGTTGTCACATCGAAAGCCTTTTATATGAAGAGTTCTTTCTTTCCAAATAATCTCCATTATTGTTTGCTATATTTAAATTTTTAAATTACATGTGTTTATTAAATTTACATTCCACTTTTGGTCCTACTGATTGTCAATTGTTTCTGATGGGAAACTTATTTAATAATGTCATATATACCGATCTGTCCAAAGCTTTCAACAGGCTTGACCACAGACTTCTGCTAAGTAAACTTGATATTGGTTTCTCTGTGGAACTCTTATCTTTCATCGCCTCATATCTCAGTGATAGGTGGCAATTTGTCGTGGTAAATGGGCAGAGATCGGTTGAATATCTTGCTACTTCGGGAGTCCCCCAAGGATCTATTTTGGGACCACTATTTTTTAACATCTTTGTTAATGATATTTCAATAGGTCTCAGTGTACTCTGTCTTTTATATGCCGATGATTTTAAAATGTTCTTCGTCATCAAATCCACATTTGATTGTTATCTACTTCAGAGAAGTCTTGATATGATGGTTGTTTGGTGTTCAGCGAACAAGCTGTCTCTTAATGTTAACAAGTGCTGCGTTATGTCTTACACAAATAAGATCAACTTTACTATATTTGATTACAACGTAGACGGTACTATCCTTAAGAGACCAGCAACCTATAAAGACCTCGGCGTAATTTTCGATCCCAAACTATCCTTTATTTCTCATCTGAAGGCTGCTAACAGACTACTTGGGTTTATTGTGCGAAGCTGTCGTGATTTTTCAGACATAGACATAGTTCCTCGGCTGAACTCACGGTCTGTAAATACTTTCTACCTCCAAACTCCTCGTACTAACTTACTTAAATTATCTCCATTATTTTGCATGTGCCATGCCTACAACACCAATGACACTGGTACTAAATATGATATTTTCAATTCTAGCCTGAAACAGATTGCTGGCCTACTGCGATGAAACCATATTCATACTTTTTCAGCTCTTTCTTTCTTTTTTTCTCTTTGTTCATTGCTGTGTTAATATTCTTGGCTATTCTTTCTTTTTCTTTTTGATTTTGTCTCCTCTCGGACTAAAGTATAGTTTTATTTACATTTAGTTTAGATAATAATTGTTAATTTATATATTTTCGTATGCATTGTCCTGATCTTTAATTGGGTTTATACCTGTTGATCAGAGTAAGATTAAATAAATAAATAAATAAATAAATAAATAAATAATCCTCGTCGGCGTAATTTCTTGAATGAAGAAGCAGTTTTTGACTTTGTGCCCTATAACTTTTGAGCAAAAATAGATAGAAAAAAAAGTTATTCACAAGGGCTTCCTAACTGGATATTCCTGGGAAAAAAATCACGACGACGTCATTTCGGCCATTTTTGTCTGTTTTAGCTGAAAATGTACCTCATGCTATCATATTTGGGATCCTAATTTCATAATTTAATTATCTTTCTTAATTTTGCCATAGTAGGCCTTGGGCGCCAACTTTGGATAATCCTGAACAATGAAAAAGCTCATAAATTGAATGACAACATGGAAAAAATCGGTCAAGTTCATTTGTATTTTCAGTAGCAGCAACATCTTGTAGCAAAATTTCAGTTATCAGTCAGAGTGACATGGGGAATATCTAGCTGTATCATTGGATATCTCCAAAGCATTTGAACGAGTCTGGCAACAAAGTCTTCTTGGGAAACTTTCGTCATACGGTTAACCGCCTCAACTTTGTCGCTTACTATCGAGTTTTCTCTCAGATAGATCACCCCATGTGATGGTTGAAGGAGCATCCTCCAAGACAATGGCTATCAATGATGGTGTTCCACAGGAATCTGTCTTAGCACCAACTTTGTTTCAGCTCCATATCAACGATCTGCAGATGATGGTACACTTCATACCGCTTTCTCATCGAGAGCCCTTATATCATCCTAAGAAGCCAGAGGAGTGAGACAGGGACAGGTTGACGCCATTAATGGAGATCTGGCAAAGATTTTGAAATGGGGATCTGATAATCTAGAGTTCTATGCAACCAAAACTCAATCTTGCGTCCTCTCCAGGAACGCGGATCCCACAATCCCTAATATGATGATGTCAGGTTCAACTATTCCTATGAAGTCTTCCAATAGAAATTCTAAATTTGGTATTTTGTGGATGTAAGACTGACTGTGGTAATTTTTGTGGTTGTCGGCGGCATGGCTTCCCGTGTACCATAGGTTGCACTGTATGCATGGGTGCCAATTGTACGAACATTCGAAAACCACGTCCCACAAATGATATCCCTGACTGTGAATAAGAAAATGTTGAAGAAAACTTCATGTAAATAGCAATATCATGAAAGTTAAACTACAAAATATAATTCTGATATCATTCTTCAAAATATAAGTTTTTTCAATAAAGAAACAACAAAAAATTTATTGGAAATTATTTCAAAATTCCTCACCCGTTCCCAACTTCCTTTCATTTTGTATTAATTTTTACTGAAGTATACAATATTTCTAATAAATATTTCAAAAAGTGGAAGTTCGTGTTTTACGGTATGATTTTTGTTGTATTTACTTATAAACTTATGTGTTGTCGATTGACTCGTAAAAGAATTATTATTAAAATTTTCAACTTTTTTATCATTAAAATCAAGAGTATTTAAGCTGTATTTTTTTTGTACATGGAAAACTCAATCAAGGTAATCAGGGTATCCTGACCATCAGGTGACTATTCAGGGGCATGATCACAACCAGCAACCTCAAAAGAACCTCCTTCACAAGTTTCATTCCATTGCAAAAGAAAATTTCACTAATTCTTTGAGATGACGTAATTGGATCCCCAGAGCTCCAGGTGCGACGCAGTTTGAATCTGGCACCGGAATCGTGATCAGCGAGACGAGAGACGATTTTGGTTTGGTTGCTGAGCATATTAAAAAATAGTCCCGAAGAAGACCTAGGTAATCAGAGTATTCTGACCACCAGGTAACTATTGAGGGTCATGGTCATGACCGGAAACCTCAAGAGAACCTCCCTAACAAGTTTCACTCTATTGCAGAAGATATGTTGATGAATTCCCTGGAGACGACGTGGGTAGCAGGATGACCTGAGCCCCAGGTACAACGTAGCTCGAATCTGACACCGGAACCGTGATCAGCGACCCCAAAAAAAAACCGACTAAGATATTCTGGGCTATTTCGGTTATATCTGGGCATTGTTCACATTGAATTTCAGCTCCTGAAAGTGTATTCAAAGAGATGCAAAAATCAAGTCATACAAAAACAAACTGGTAACATTTTTTCTAAATGACTTCATGAATCGATTTAAAAAAAACGTCAAAATCGGTTCAGCCGATTTTTTTTCGACCTTTTTTGCTTTATTACCTCGACTAAGTAGTCTTTCATGCAAGATGAGATGATATATATGATATGCAATAATCAAATAGACCAGTACAAATTACTAAGAAATAAAAAAATCATGGCTGATGCTTCTGGGGTCATTGCAGTCGGCCTAGGAGGAATTGCGGCCGGCTTGGAAGAAATTGCAGTCATGATCTCCAATCAGTTTTTAAACCAGTTTTTTTAGATGCCTAGAAATCGCCAGCGAACCACGCAGAAAGCGCAATTTTCTGAGGACGATCTATCACTCGCAAGAGCCGACATAGTGAAAGGAAAATCACTTAGAAAAGCTGCAAAGAATCACGGTATACCCTACAGCACTTTGCAAGAGAGATTCGGCAACAAATGCAGTAACAACTATAACGAAGTGCGCCATGTAATTTGATATTCTGTACCAAATGTAGCCGTTTATGATCCAATTTACGATCGTTGAACAGACATATTTCGATGTTGTAGAAAAGTATATTTTTTGCTGGACTTTGCCGACTTCATTCACTGGACGATCGAGGTTTGAAGAATATATCAGATAAATCATGTGGGATGCTTGGCACTAGGCTGTGCCAAAAAAAAATCGATATTTTTTATTTCGCTCTTCTTCGAGTATGTCAATCCCCGTTCAAATTCATTCAGGTCCCCCAAATTTGAAACAAATCGGTTAATATTTAGAGGTGCATCAAGCCCAAAACGTGTTTTTTGAAGTTTTTCCTCAATTTTTGAGAGGTTTCACAACACTGTTCCACAATAACGGGATGTTTGACACTTGGGAGACATTATTATATTCAAACACAAAGTATTTGAGGCATCTCAGTCGCCACATCCACTTTCCCACAGATACATTGGCGAAAAGAACCATTTTTTAAGGCCTAAAAACTGTAATTTCAACATTCAACTTAAATAACTTCATATTTTCAGGTTCGTGATGCGTCATATGCTCTTTTAACGTAGTCTAGTATCACGTAGCATTAATTGAATTGATAATTTCAGAGAAAATCGCCCATCAGTTATGATAATCTACACTCGAGTGAAAAAACGCACCACTTGAAAATGCGCCAAAAATGGCAAAAATTCAGATTGCCATAACTCGTTTGCGTTTAGTGGAAAGTAGATGAATCTTTGAGTTCTGAAAATGTTAGAATCTTCCCTTTAATGTTATGTT
This sequence comes from Endomychus coccineus, assembly GCA_958510875.1. Taxonomy (NCBI): domain Eukaryota; kingdom Metazoa; phylum Arthropoda; class Insecta; order Coleoptera; family Endomychidae; genus Endomychus; species Endomychus coccineus. The sequence continues at coordinate 31,704,963 of OY294070.1, read as the reverse complement.
ACTTAATGTGATATCAAATCTATTCCACCCCATCCCACCCCGCTAAGAAAAATATGTTCCTAGTGTCAAAAAATGTCCCACTTTGACAGCAACGAGTCTTATATAGAAGCGAAAGAAAAATTTTCATTTTTGCGCGTTACGATTGACACCGCGGAAAGAGGTATAGCGTTAATTACAAAATATAATTCTGAATTGACGAAAAACGAAGAGCAAAAGCAGCACCTGTTGAAGCGTTGCGAAAAAGGCGTTAATGTGATGTATGATTACAAATTATTAAATGTATGGTTATAAATTATTAAATGATTGTAAATACTAGAATATACTCTGTACTCAACACATCCTATCAACTTCATGACTCGTCGATTAATTTTATAAAGATTCATTGATTGAGGTACAAAATTGGCAAAGTTGTGGCCTACAAAAACCCAAAATGGTACTTTTTTTTGAAAAATTCATACCTTCCGCCAAATAATCGTAGAAACTTAAATTTTCAGGGAATTCAAAAGAAAAATGATTAAATTTATTGACTGTTGTCTGATTGAGTCCATGATTTTTTCGGCTCGGCCTACGAGCTGTCGAAGTGGAACATTTTTTGACACCAGGAACATATTTTTTTTAGCGGGCTGGGAGGGGGTGGAATGGATTTGGTATCACCTTAACTAGCATCACATTGAATGGCAGGTTTTAACCTTTTCAGAACTCAAAGATTCATCGATTTTTGACTAAACGCAACCGAGTTATGGCACTCCGATTTTTTGCCATTTTTGGTGCATTTCCAAGTGGTGCGTTTTTTCACTCGAGTGTAGATTATCATAACTGATGGACGATTTTCTCTAAAACTATCAATTCAATTAATGCTACGTGATATTAGACTACGTTAAAATAGCATATGACGCATCACGAACCTAAAAATATGAAGTTATTGAAGTTGAAAGTTACAGTTTTCAGGCCTTAAAAAAATATTCTTTTCGCCAATATATCTGTGGGAAAGTGGATGTGGCCACTGAAATGCATTAAATACTTTGTGTTTGAATGTAATAATGTCTCCCAAGTGTCAAACATCCCGTTATTGTAGAACAGTGTTATGAAACCTCTCAAAAATTGAGGAAAAACTTCAAAAACACGTTTTGGGCTTGATGCACCTCTAAATATTAACCGATTTGTTTCAATTTTGGGGGACCTGAATGAATTTGAACGGGGAATGATATACTCGAAGAAGAGCGAAATATAAAAATATCGATTTTTTTGGCACAGCCTACTTGGCACTGACATGTTTCTCTAAAATTTCAAATTCTCATTTTTCTTGACAGAGAAAAAAAGTTTCAATTACTCTAAATCTTAAAGGATCTTTGGTTATCATTCGGTATTATAGCATCTGCTGAGACATAAGTAGTATGGGTATAGAGAAGGAATACCACGAGCTGAATTAATCAAGTCTCATACGTTAGTTGGTAATTATTTCAATTATTTAGATAAGCATCAACAATAAACATTAGTGCCTTTCATGCTGTCTATGAATTAAAGCGCATTTCATGTAATTTGCCATTTAAAAAGTTATTATAGGTCTGTCGGTGTTTCGTTTTTAATTCGAATGCAAGTTCTGCATACGACACGGTATGATGACGGCATAAACATGATGAGTCATTCTCGTATTAGTCTTTCGCCAAATTAAATGTACTAAACACTCATGCATAATATATTAGTTTGGAACAGTAAATTCAACTAACCTACTTGAATTATCGAAATACAGGTTGTCCTCGAACTGCGTGGCCAAAATAAGGCCAAGATTCTTTGATTCAAAAAAAAGTTGATGAGCCTTTTTACTTTTGCCTCAAGTGTCTTGTTTACCCGGTAGAGGGCTTCAAAATTGCAAAAATAATTTTGTTTTTTCGGTATAACTTGAGAACGTGATGGAGAACTTTTACAATATTTAGCAGGTGAGTTACTGTCAATAATGGCCATTTTTGAGAGTGGAGCACAGAGCCTTAGAGACCATAGAAATGGCTCAAACTTGAGGATGTAATGGGAAAAGTGTCCAGAACTTGTTTGTGGTTAATGTAATTCACTCCATATTTTTTATGTAGATAGCTTATCTAATTTGAAAACTTTTCTTACTCTTAGAAAATTTTGATAAAATCAACGGATTAGCTTGAAAAAATTAATTTTCGAGTCTCTGCAATTTTGGCTTACTAATTTTACTTGATTAAAATACCTTAGTTGCCTTTGCTTTTCTAATGTCATTTCGGCATTTGAAGAATTTATTCTCAAAACTGTCAGTTTTTACTTTGCTTTCCGTAAAAATTTTATAAAATTATGGCTCAAAATTTCACTAACACTGAAATGGTTGATATGTTATTGATTTATGGACTTTGTCGTTGCAATGGCCGGAGAAGGGAAAGATATCCGCATCGCAGAATTCCAAATCGGCAAACCTTCGCGAAACTGGCAAATTTGAAGCAAATCGCAGAGAAACTGGACGCAGACGGACAAGAAGGACGTTAGAGCTCGAAGAAGCGATACTGGAAGCGGTTGAAACTGAACCTGGGATAAGCACACTACGTTTGGGACTTCGTATTGGAGCCTCAAAATCATTAGTTCATAATGTACTGAAAGAAGAACTGTTGTATCCCTATCATATTAAAACAGTTCAAGACTTATTGCCCATGGATCCAGGTCATCGGCTAGATTTCTGTCGGCTTATTGTCCAAAGACAAAACGCAAACCCCACTTTTTGTAGAAGAATTCTGTTCACGGACGAAGCTACTTTCACGAGATGTGGTCTTTTTAACCTCCATAATGAACATTTCTATGCTGATGAAAATCCTCATGAAACGGAAGTTACATATTTTCAGAATCAAACTAAAATCAATGTTTGGGTTGGAATTGTGGATAACTTTATTATTGGCCCTACCGTTATACCCGATCGATTGAACGGGGAGAACTACTTGAACTTTTTGGAGCAAAGGCTACTTGAACTGTTGGAAGACTTGCCCTTACACATTCGTCGTGGCCTGGTTTATCCATGATGGTGCACCTCCTCATTTCACATTAGCTGTGAGGCGACATTTGAATGCGAAATATCCAGATCGCTGGATAGGTAGAGGACACGATGCACCAGTGAACTGGCCGGCCCGCTCCCCTGATTTGACGCCCTGCGACTTCTTTCTATGGGGCGCTTTGAAGTCGAAAGTTTATGCAGCTCCAGTAAACACACGAGAGGAATTGTTGCAACGAATTAATCATGAAGCGGATTTATTGAAGAATAATCCTGAAGTACTAGCCAGAGTTCAATCCAATTTCTTGAAACGAATTAATTGATGCCTTAGCGATTTCCCAAAAAGTTTTGTTGTTTCTTTTAATTTAGCATTTGTTTTTCCTAAATAATCACATCGTTTCCCCATTTCTATTGTTTCTATTATTAGTGTTTTACAGGGATATTAACCATTTCAGTGTTAGTGAAATTTTGAGCCATAATTTTATAAAATTTTTACGGAAAGCAAAGTAAAAACTGACAGTTTTGAGGATAAATTCTCCAAATGCCAAAATGACATTAAAAAAGCAAAGGCAACTAAGGTATTTTAATCAAGTAAAATTAGTAAGCCAAAATTGCAGAGACTCGAAAATTATTTTTTTCAAGCTAATCCGTTGATTTTATCAAAATTTTCTAAGAGTAAGAAAAGTTTTCAAATTAGATATGCTATCTACATAAAAAATATAGAGTGAATTACATCGACCACAAAAAAGTTCTGGACACTTTTCCCTTACATCCTCAAGTTTGAGCCATTTCTATGGTCTCTAAGGCTCTCTGCTCCGCTCTCAAAAACGGCTATTATTGACAGTAACTCACCTGCCAAATATTGTAAAAGTCCTCCATCACGTTCTCAAGTTATACCGAAAAAACAAAATTATTTTTGCAACTTTGAAGCCCTCTACCGGCTAAACAAGACACTTGAGGCAAAAGTAAAAAGGCTCATCAAATTTTTTTCGAATCAAAGAATCTTCGGTTTTATTTTAGCCACGCAGTTCGAGGACATCCTGTATATCTAATAGAACGTATCAGATCAGATATCACGTAATCAAATAAAAATGTAGCAAAGAGATCCAAAAAAAAATTCCGCTATTAGTGTGTGGGGAAAAATTGGTTTTAATTTGATGATTTGACAGCTCACCTAATAATCTAAGATGTATGTACAGGGTGAACCAAATTGGATGTCCTTATAGGATATCTGTATCAATATTCGCGCTAAGAAAAACCTACCGCACATACTCAAGCTCTCTTTTTTTGACACAAATTTGGGGGGTGCCTATGAATTTTGACTCGAGTCATTTATTTAGGCGCTATTGCCAAATATCCGATTTTTCAGAATTTCAACAAAGCCTAGTAACATGTTGAATGTTGAAACAATCGCCAAGTATGTAAAACATTTTCTTAAAAAATATAAAATTTTATCTGAATCTCAATATGGTTTTCAAGAAGGAAAGGCAACTCAGAATGCTTTAATGCAACTAATAGACCGCATCTATAGAAACCTGGAGAACAATAAACCATCAATAGGAGTATTCATTGATTTATCAAAAGCTTTTGGATACCGTAAGTCACTCAATTCTATTATTGAAAACCTTAAAAAACATTAGAATTAGAGGAAACGCATTCAAACTATTCCAATCACCCCTAGAAAACGAGAATTTTTTAAAAAGTAATAAAAAAAAGGAACCGTACTAGGCCTGATTATCAATTCTCAGCAAGTGCCGCTGGCAAAATAACCAGCTTTGCAGACGATCCTGCAGTGTTCTATTCAGGTGAAACATGGCTCGATATCAAAGAACAGACTGAGAAGGACCTGGAATTTATTAAAGATACAGGTAGATTGATTCGATCATAAACAACTTTCCATGAACTTCAGTAAAACCTATTTTGTATCATTCTACTACAAATCTTCCTTGCCACATCTTCGCTTCATTACAATAGGACGTGTATTCGAAATTTCCTAAACAACACATATTAAATATTAAAAAAACTGATGAGCATCCTGTACCGACAACTCAAAGATAGTCTGAACCTTAAGCAGAAAAAAATAATATATTAGTCTAGTACAAAGTCACTTATTATATTGCATAATAGGATGGGGTGGGGAATCAAAAAATGAACCTGTGTCCATTAGAAGCAATCCAAAAAAAAAAATTATTATTATTAAGCAAACCTTCCCGCTATGACACTAACGAACTATATAAAGAGTCAGGTATATTCGACTTGAGACATTTATTCTACAAAATACTTGTCCTGAATCAATAAAAAGAAAAGAATAAACTGAACAAGCTCAGCCACAACTACAATATGCGTAACAGAAACAAATACACCATTCCACTCACATTCAGAACTTTAGGGCAAAGATATTATCGCTTTTCAGGCCCCACTACATCCAATTTCCTGCCAGAGAACATACAGACGAGTCATTTTTTCTATTGAAAAAATTAATAATTGGATTTATATCAAATATTCCTCCTGAAAAAATTCTGGAAATCTTTGATCAGAGAAATTAAGTTATATCTCAGTTTATAAGCAGTCTATGTTATGTTCGTATGTATGAAATCTATTCAAATGATTTTGTATATTGGAATTACTACTGAACTATATTTATATATTGAAACTACTACTAACTCTCTCTTAAACTTATAATTGTGTATGTTAATATAATATTATTTAAGTCGTACTTGGATTGTTTATACACAGGTTGTCCCAGATTTTAGTAGCAGAACTTCAACAGTCGATAGAAAATTTGATTTTGAGAAAAAAGTCCCTATTAACATATATGCCCAGAGCGTAGTTATTGAGATTAAAATTGAAAAAAATTTCGTTTCTTGCAAATATCTCCGGAACCGTTCATCGTACAGAAAACAGCTTTTGCAAGCATTTTCTACTCATAGTAAGCTATGTTCTGTGCGATACAAATTTTTTTTTAGTCATGGTTGGTGAAGATTTTGAAGGGATAGTGGGTGTTTTTCTCTCCAACTTCTACGCCACTGGAAAAAGTACGGTTTTGAGAGAACTGTTTGAACCGCCAATGTTTTCTACACAAAAAATGTACTTAGATAAGGTCTAAAGTTGATCATTTTCGAGAAAAATCAACTTTTATGTTCAAAAACATGGTCAATTTTTTGGTTTTGTTACTTGTTCTAACGTTTGAATAAATTTTGTTTAATTAGTAAGAATTGACCATGTTTTTCAACATAAAAGTTGATTTTTCTCGAAAATGGTCAACTTTAGAGCTTATGATCAGGAGTATCTTTTTTGAGAAGAAAACATTGGCGGTTCAAATGGTTGTCTCAAAACCGTTATTTTTTCCAGTGGCGTAGAAGTTGAGGAGAAAAACACCCACTACCCCTTCAAAATCTTCACCAATTATGACTACAAACCATTTTTTTATCACGCAGAACATAGCTTACTATGAGTAGAAAATGCTTACAAAAGTTGTTTTCTGTACGATAAACGGTTCCGGAGATATTCGCCAAAAACGAAATTTTTTTTTTCAATTTCAACACCCTCCTGTATCTCAAAAACTGAGCGTCGGAACTTTTTCTCAAATCAAATTTTCTATCGACTGTTGAAGTTCTGCTACTAAAACCTGGGACATCCTGTATATAAACAATCCAAGTAAGACTTAAATAATATTATATTAACATACACAATTATAAGTTTAAGAGAGAGTAGTTAGTAGTAGTTTCAATATATAAATATAGTTCATCCTGTATAATTAACCTTACTGATTTACCCATATTTCATTCGTGTGATTTTATATTACCTCTCTGAGATCTAAAAAAAGAAAAAAAAGAAAAATTTATATCCAAGAAATGTTATAAGAAAATTTAGTTGACATTCTTATTAATATTGATTATTTATTCTTATTTTATTTATATATGCATATCATTCTTCAGTAATTTTATGTCAATACCTTTTTTTGCCATACACGAGCAACATCCGATGCTTCCGTTGTCTCTGAAATGTTTATTCACCTCATATACTTGAACCTTCTTAATAATGTAACTGTAGCATTTGGGTATATTAGGCTGTCTATTTGAATTTTTATATGGTTACATTTTTGCGTGCAATCTATTTTTTTAGCGCTTTCCATTTTCGAGCTATGACACAAGCTTGTATTTTTTAAATAGAAACCATAATAGGCTGTGGTTTCGTTGAAAAGAGAATTTTCTGTTGATTTCAACAATATATAATATGATGGGTCTGACATTTTTATTTCGTTTATTTTCGATTTTTGGCAAATTATCAATTTTTACGTATTATAGCCAAGTATCGTCAGTGCGAAACAATAAACTATTAGACATTATTGTCATTGTGATGTGTCTTTCAAATTGTTGATTCGATATAGTTATCGGGTTATTTCCCTTTTATAAATAAATCATGATGTACGAAAACGCCGAAAAATATAATATGATTGAGTATTATGTAATTTGTAACAAAAATGCAAAGCGGTGGGAGAATTGTATTGGCAACGATACCCAGATAGACGCCAGCCGTGTTTGAAAACTATCCAAAGGTTAGAGGGCAATTTAAATAACTTACGGTTCATTCAATCAAACTCGCCCCAAGAAATACCAAAAGGAAGATGAATATTTACGTACCATTGAAGTAATAGGAAATGTAACTATTAATCCAGAAATATCCACTAGAGGAATTACGAATATTTCACAATCTTCTGTTGTTCGTATCTTAAAGTTTTTAATAGAAATAACCAGATTTTGGAGTAACATTAATCCTCATCGAACTGTAGGAAATCGCGTTCAACAGGGCAGTTTGGTTTCAATGTTTCCTGTTCACTGTTGGGAAACAAAGTTTTAGCTTACCAAACATTTTTGACTCATTTGTACGAAGAAAGATATTTAGAAATACTACAAAACAAACTTGAAGATGCCCTCGACGATATGGCGCTGAATGAAAAAATACGTGTCTGCTTTCAAAATGATGGGGCACCCGCTAATAATGCACGAACAGTCTCAACTTATCTCAACAATACATTTTGGGAAAGGTGGATAGGAAATCCTGTCGCATGGCCACGAGATCCCCAGACCTGTCCAATGAACTATTTTCTGTGGGCCATGGAATTTATTTGGATGTTGCAGGAATATTGACGAATTGATGGAAAATTTTGAAAATGCAATTCAAGGAATTTCAAATGTACATATATTATGTGCTATGAGAGGTTTGCAAGAACGTTGTCAACATTGCATACAACAAAACGGAAATTAGCTGAACATTACCGTTAGTTTTTTCGTATGCCATGTTGTTTGGATGTTCGTTTTGTAGATTTCATAGATGTTTATAGTTTTAAAATTAATTTAATAATTTTTTATTTGCAAAATAATTAATAAGTAGTTTTCTATCCTTTTCTTTTCTATTCTATTTAGATACTACTTGACTATAATACGGAAAAATTAATAAATCGCCAAAAATCGAAAATAAACGAGAAAAACAATGTCAAACTCATCATAATATAGGTATATCGAAATCTAAAAAAAAATGAAACGTGTGGCACTCGGGGAGTGCCGCGGTAAAGCTATTGCATAGCACTACGCCACTGGAAAAAGTTGGGCAGAAAAACATCCACTACTCCTTCAAAATCTTCACGAATTATGAGTAAAAAATGTTTTGGGTCGCATAGAACATAGCTTGCTATGAGTAGAAAATGTTCGCAAAAGATATTTTCTATACGATAAACAGTTCCGGAGATATTTGCAAAAAACGAAATTTTTGTTTCAATTTCAACACCCTGTATCTCAAAAACTAAGCGTCTGCATATATGTTAATAGGAACTTTTTTCCTCAAAATCAACTTTTCTGTCGACTGTTGAACATATAGTGTAGTACCAAAAGACGCCACGTAGGGGAAACATAAAAAAACACGTAAGAGTATCATCTTGATCTCTATGAAGAGTATTCTGTGACAAGCATAGATAACTCTACTACCGGTAGTAGAGTTATCTATGGTGACAGTTACTTGCAAACACAATTTTATACGAAAGTTTTAAGTTCAGATCTCGATAACGCTTCCGGCTCCAGGATTTTCACGAGGCCTATAGAAATTAGAAGGTTCGAATTGTATAAAAACACAATTGCATGAACGCCAGACGTCTTATGTAATTAGCTACGAACGCAAACATTTTGACATACGCCTCCAGGAGCTCGCTGCACGTAAGTTAGAGTTTATACATTTTACCTCTATTTTGTTAATTTGGGGCCGTTTCGAACCCCGTGCGGCCGGCGCCAGTTGTAATAAAGTATTTTGGGCTATGGGCCGCTACCTTTTACCCGCTTTCGGTATATTTAAGTAGCTGGAAAATTCCCTTTCGTACGTGGCACGTCAGTTGCTAGTAGGTGACAGCTGAGAATACCTCAAATATAATATATGTTTGTGGCATAACTTGAAAATTGAAAACGCTAAAAAAATCCGCCTAAAGCTACAGATTGCACACAAAAATGTGCCCATATAACGTTTTACTTACATCTCGTTAGCTCCAACATTAAACATGTTACGAAGCTTTGTTAAAATCCTGAAAAATCTTGTATTTGGCAACAGCGCCTAAACAAATGCCACGAGTCAAAATGCATAGGCACCCCCAAATTTGTCTCAAAAAAAGAGCTTAGTTTATTTCTAGCGCGAATATTAATGAAGATATCCTGTACATAGACAAGAAAACTATATATAAAATCACGTTATTTTTGTCAGGCAGCATTTATGGTTGTTCTGTGAGCTGCAGTCGCATGATCATTCCTCACACTGAAATATATCTTCTTTTATTCTGTCAAATCTGATGTCATAGTCGTAATAGTGGAGGTAAATCGATGGAAGATTCTCTTGCACACCAAAAATGGAAAAATAGTGTAGGACATGCCGAGGATTCAATAAAAAATTTGATGAACGGGAAGTATATAGAAATATTTTTTTTAACTTAAATAAAATAACTATTATCCACAACCACTATATTAGGAAGGTTTAATACGTCAGTTTTCCGCGGATTAGAAGCCTTTCTAATACACTAATGGATTAAAATTCATAATACCACGCTTCGATTTTATAGCATTTTATTTAGAATTGTTATTAATATTAACATTAACATTTATCTCAAGAACGATTTTCTCATTTTGACCGGGATTATTCAAATTCACTGTCTTCTTTGGTTTATAATATCTTGATCCGGTTTTCAAATATGAAGTAAGTTTCCATACTTAAAATATCAATATCTTTGTGCACTTTCAACATTGATTTTAGCATTGAATACTTTGTTCACATTGAAGAGGCAACAAACCTCTCCACATTGAAAAAGTAGGATTCCTTCTCGTACACACTTTTACTTTTCGCTGGTAATGGACATTAATGTTGGTTCTTGAGCTTCTTGCCGAATTTCAGCTGAAATAAAGAAATGTTCAGCATTCTCACTCATTTTTCTTTCGATTTTAAAACTTTCTTCCTAGTTTTCAGCTCAAAACCAATATTGTTGATCCAAATTGATTTGTCAAATCTGTCGTTTTTCATAACCAGAATTTTTCAACTGCTCTCACACGGCTTTCACTCCCCTAATTTTGGCCGTGGTCGTGGATAAATCATTGAATTACATTAAGAAATTAACAGCCTTTAATCCCCTTAAATAATTAATAACTATTAAAAGTTCGATTTTCACTAGTTTAATAAATGTGACTATAATTTAGCTAACACAATAGCTTATTCAAACAAATATTACAAAGTACAATTTATGTACCGGGATATCAAAAATTTTCTTGGTCAAGGGTGGTTGTGGAATCTAAAACGTGTATCTTACTTTACGTTTAAAATAATTATGTCATAATTAATTTGAAGTTTCTAAAAGTGCGAAATTTCGCAATTTTATACGAATATTGTAACACTCACAAGTCTTTAGCGCTTTGTACTCCGGGATTTTCACGTTGCCTATCGAAATTAGAAGGTTCGAACGCCAGACGTCCTATGTAATTAGCTACGAACGAAATCATTTTGACATATGCCTCGAGGAGCTCGCTGCGCGTAAATTAGAGTTTATACATTTTACCTCGGACTTGTTAATTTGGTGCCGTTTCTTGCCCCGTGCGACCGGCGCCAGTTGAAATAAAGTGTTGTTGGCTATGGGCCGCTAGCTTTTACCCGCTTCGTGTATATTTTAGTAGCGAGAAAATTCCCTTTGGTACGTCGCACGTTAGACGCGCGTAGCTGAGATCTGAGAATAGCTCAAACTGTTTTAATTAAATTTTCCTATTTAATGGACATTTATCGAAAAAAGAAGGGCCGTCGGGCACGGTCCGATACTAAATCTAACTACATGGAGCGAAAACGGCACGCGAAAAGTCGTCGTAAAGCCGTATTAGGTATTACAACCACTTTGCACTTTTCTAACTCGCGAGTTACGGGCTTCACACGTGAACGTCATTCGATTTACGGAAAATTAACTATTTCAAAACAGTTTTTGACCCGGATTGTGGCTATTACGACCTCTGAAAAGGTTCAAAGTTCACATAATTATTTCATAATTTGTAGTTCACAACTGAAATAAATAGGTATGAAATTTGTGGGTAATTGATGATGTCAGTGTGACAGTGACATAATTATTTCAAACGTAAAGTAAGACACACGTTTCAGATTCCATAACCACCCTTGACCAAGATAATTTTTGATATCCCGGTAGATATTAATGATTTTCTAGAAATAATGATAAATTTTGAATATGACAGCGCATGAAAGTGGATGTGATTAATTTAAATAGAGTGGATTATTTAAAACGTGATATTCTTTTTTACCATATATATGAATATAGTGTAATGTGCAATAGAGCATTATTTTCATTCAATAATTTCCATAGATTGATTGATACCACCTTTTTCAATGAGTGGATTAAGCATCACGTATGTGGTTTACTGCAAAAAAGCTAAAAATTGTGTTTACAATAATTGTTCATTTGATATATTGTTCCAGTCCGGCCATTTTTTGTTTGCATCCTCTGCAATTAACCTTAATCCGTTACACCGGTTGTGATTGTTGTTTGATTATCGAATAGCAAAGCAAATCACGGTTACATAAATGTACGAGGGCAAGGTGAAAAGTCCCTGAAAAATTAAACTTATTTTATTCCACAACATAATCTCCTTGTAGCCGAATACACTTCGTCCGACGTTTTTCTAATTTTTCGATCCCTTCCAAATAATACAATTTCGGCAATCCTTCAAAATAGGCGTTTGTCTCAGCGATGACCTTCAAGTTCAGAAATAGCTCAAAATCGCACAGGGCCAAATCTGGAGAATATGGTTGATGACGAACCAATTCATAGCGCAATTTATGCAATTCTGCCATTGTGACTGCGAACCTGTGCGCCGTTGTCCTGGTGGAAGAGAAATTTTTTCTTTACCAAGTGCGGCCGCTTTCGCTTCAAATCGGCGTCGAATCGATCCAACAGCTCTGCATAATATACGCCGGTGATCGTTTTGTCCTTTTAAAGGTAATCGACATGGACGATATCTTGTGCATCGCAAAAAACTGTCGCCATGACTTTGTTGACCATAGACCTATTATCCTAAGGAGACGAAAATTCTCATTCATAAAACTCCATTTGACTTGTCGCAATGATTACATAAAGTATGACAAAGAAAACCAAAGGACCTCTTTGTCGCCGAGTCATAATTACTTCTTATTTGCAACGCTGTAATTATGATTGAAAGCTTCTTACCACCGCTTCGAAATAGCTACGAGAAATAAGAAAGCTGTCAAATTGCGTAGTGTAGAACCAAGTCCCCATTCATAAAAGGTGCGCGGCATTGTCGCTTTCCGAACAAATGATGCAATGGAATGGAATAGTTCTACATTTAAAAATTTACATATTCTATAATTCGATTGTATATTCCAGGTTACCATAAATTATGGAATATTTTTCAGAGAAAACGACATTTCAACAGTATTGTTTCTAATATAACGAATAAATAATGCAATGGACGTTTTTATAATAATTACAAATCTCAATCCGGCAAACAAAACAACTAATCCGGCAACAGCACATTCCATACGGTCATACTTGTAATATACAGCGGTCTGAGTGGCCCGAAATTTAGCAATGTCTGATCGTGTTGTAAACAATTCTGTTTCCTTAGGATAATAGGTCTATGTTGTTGACCGATAAACCCGCTTTGCCCTTTTTCGGCTTCGATTCGCCAGGACAAGTCCACTGTTTCGACTGTTATTTGGTCTCTGGTGTGTTGGGATGGATCCATGTTCCGTCCACGATTACGAAATGGCTCAAAAAGTCCTTCTTATCGCGCTTGAACATCGCCAAACGCTCCTTTGAAGTTGTAACACAGTCGCGCTTCTTGTCAACAGACAGCAAATACGGCACACATCTGGCAGACACCCTTCTCATATTAAAAATGTTCAAAAAAAAATGTCCTGTACCCGTTCAGTCGAGATGCCCATAGCCCAGCAATCTCGTGCACTTCAACTAACCGATCGTCCAATATCAAATCATGGTTTTTATCGACGATTTCTGGCGTTGTAACCTCAATTGGACGACCAGAACGTTCGGCATCCTTTGTGGTCATACTACCACGACTAAAATCAGTAAACAACTTGTGAATCGTTCCAATCGATGGTGAAGAGTCCCCATAATGTTTAACAAGCGATGCTTTGGTTTGCGTAATGTTTTTCCACGCAAGAAATGTTTAATCAGGACGCGAAATTCACTTTTTCCATGTTTATAAAAATTTTCAAAGTTGCTTGCTTTCGATGGATGTCAAAATAGAACTGAATGACACATCAGTCTTACAAATTAAATGCGTTCTAGTTAAAGATGTTAAAGATCTTAAGCCGCATATCAGTATCTTCCTCCGCATCAACCATCAGACCAAAATTAAAGATAATATGGCAGCATTTGCTCGGGTTCAAAGTCAGATTATGAAAATTTGAGTAGTGTTCTAAGAACATGAGATAGATCGTCATTAATAAGATTAGATGCATCCTCTACACTTACATTAAAACTGAGGCCATGAGAACGGCGTATAGGTTAAAGGGCCTAGGTCACTGGATCAAAACGCACCACTCTCGTGTACACTCATCGATTTCAACTGAGGCAATCTCTAAATGCCCCATACTAGAAATGAAGCAAGATAGCATGATCCCTGCTATATGTCTCACTTCTCCCAAAATCCTCATCCCGGTTAGAGGAGATTGAATAACGAAACCCTCACCCTACTGCCACCAGACGGGCTCTTATGGTTCACAGATGGGTCCAAGGTAGGTAAGGCTTCTGGGGCGGGAGTGTACCTAAAAAGGCCAAGGATCACTATCTCAGTGACTCTACGGGCTTACAGCACGGTTTTTCAGGCAGCGGTCTACGCAATACTGACTTGTGCCATGGGAAACCTGCGAAGAAACTATGTAAATAGGCGGTCATCTGGCAGACACCCTTCTCATATTCAAAAATGTATGCAAAATGTTCCGTACCCGTTGGTAAATCTCGTGCAGTTTAACTCGCCGATCGTCCTATATCATACCATGGATTTTATCGACGATTTCTGGAGTTGTAACATCAATTGGACGACCAGAACGTCCGGCGTCCTTTGAGGTCATACTACCACAACGAAAATAAGTAAACCACTTGTGAATCGTTCGAATCGATGGTGAGGAGCCACCATAATCTTTAACAGGCTATGCTTTGGTTTGCGTGAAGCTTTTTCCACGCAAGAAATAATGTTTAATCAAGACGCGAAATTCTCTTTTTTCCATTTTCAAAGTTGCTTGCTTTCGATGGATGTCGAAACAGAACTGAATGTCATATCAGTCTTAAAAATTAAATGCGTTCTAGTTAAAGATGGTACTTCACAAATGTCACATGGAATTTTCGATAGTGACGCCATGTGTTTCATTTTTCAGGCTCTTTTCACCGTGCCCTCGTAATAATAATAGTTAATATTTATAGTTGTGTATTTTTATTGTATTCGAATACCGTCTGACGATAATAAGCGTAATAACGCTGAACTCGAGTAACGGAAGTTACAAATAAAAGTGATTTCAACATAATAGTATTTAATTTTACTATATGAATAAAATTTCAGTTCACATAGTAGGATAAGGCGATAGAATTTTCAACTGCAATTAATTTTTATAAACTACGAATTTTTTTTGAGCGATAAATTGTTGCCTGAAACTTTTCCATAGATACATATTTTTAATGTTATTAAGTGCAAATTCAAATTGGATCATAGAATTAATGACACCAAATGGATAACCCACGCCGTTCATTTTCTGTGGGTAAATTACCGTTATAAACTTGGCAATAATTAGTCTGTTAAAGAATAATATACGTTTCTCTGTAAATAAGAAACTCACGATCCATTATATTGTTGACATGCGAATAAACGCACTTCAGACAAAACAACTGTAGACGTTTTCTCCTGTATGAGAATAGTAATAGTAGTTCCATTGTACTGTTTCACAACATCCAAGTCTTATTAGTTTCATTATTCGTATACATATCCAATACCCGATAGTTTTAATGTGTACACATTAACTAGCTTAGCTATTATAATAATAATAATAATAATAATAATAATAATAATAATAATAATAATGATAAATTGTCTCTATTTTGTACAAAGTAAAAAGAAAATACAATGTAAAAAAGAGAGAGGCGAAGTTTAGCTTATGCAGTTATGTTACTCATACTTAACCTCTAACAAAAATAAAATAAAAAGAAAGACTTGAAAGAAAGTATAAACTTACTTATCGAATTTTAAACTACCAAGAAAAAAAGGGAAAAAACGAGGAAAAAAATAATCTAATAATCGAAAGTTTGTTACAGAGAAAAGAAATAGATTCATGCAATAGTAAATAAAATACTTCACAAACTGCAATATATTAACCCATTCGCACGGTCACAAAAGTTGATTTGATAATTTGATATGGCTAATTTGTATGTTATCTTACGTTTTTGGGAGACCTAAAAACGGGAAAAATAGTTTAAAAACTCCTGGAGTGCCATTTTCTTGCGGAAAAACTTGAAATGTTCCGGGTTTTTTCATTTATTTAAATTAATTTTGAAATAAAACCTCCAAAGTAGAATAAAAATGCAAACTTTCCACGCAAACAAAATATTCTTATAATTATTTTTCTTTAAAAAAAAATATTTTATAAACTGAAAAAAATTCTAAAATGTTTGATTTCTTTGTATTTGTTTTGATTAGAAGCTTAATTTCAATATTAATTTAAATAAATGAAAAAAACCGGAAAATTACCAGTTTTTTTTACAAA
The DNA here is from genome assembly GCA_958510875.1 of Endomychus coccineus. Taxonomy (NCBI): domain Eukaryota; kingdom Metazoa; phylum Arthropoda; class Insecta; order Coleoptera; family Endomychidae; genus Endomychus; species Endomychus coccineus. Next base: position 31,688,654 of record OY294070.1, on the reverse strand, counting down.
ATGGGCATATCTTTTCTACACTGAGAAAAATGACCTTATACAACTTTTATCTTGGCACGAGGTTACTTACGATTATACAATATTGCATACTCATAAAGATATTTCTTTTTAAACTCAAATCCTCTTCACATTGCCATAAATAAACAACGTTTTCTACAGTATGGAATATAATCTGCATATAAAACTTTTCTTTTGAATACATATTTTTTAACATGTATATATTTGGTTAATTGATCTGGTAACACGATATGTATACCGAGAATATTGTATGATCAGCATACAAAATTTACGTTATTTGGCCGTTAATTGAGCATTGATTCAATTTTAATAACTATATTCCTTAATATGAGAAAAACAGTGGTTTTATTGTAGAACCACCGTTGTATAAACATGTTTGATGGCTATAACCATGAAATCAATGAAATTGCGTACATCTTCACGTTCCGGTCTCCTGCATGTGGCTGCCTAGATAAATGATATTTAGATGAAAAAGTTAAATAGGCATGGCTTTTCAAGATGATAGGAGATAAAAATAAAATAAAAAGTATGACTGTGATTATTAGATTTTTGTGATATGCTAGTGGAAGTTGGTGATGGTAGTACTAATAGTGACAGCGCGCGGCGGCTTGGTCAATACAATACTCAATGGTCTTGCATAAAGCCGACAGCGTATTGCTACATGAAAAGGCACATCTAATTGATGCAAAAATGGAGTCATTTGATATATTTGATTTAACAGAAGAAGAACTGGAAAGGTTTGGAGGTAAATACCTACATTCACCTTATATCGTTGATATAACTAGTTATGTGAAATTATTTATCATTTTCACATCTCCCCCAATTTGTACACTGTCCTTATAATAGTCTTAGTCATAGTGTTAAGGTTAGTGTTGCTATATTTCAAAATATATTGAGGTAATGTCTATTTTATTACTATAAAAATTAATTTCTGTACACTTGTTGTGGTTTAGAAGGATCACGTTAAATTAAAGCTACATATTATGTAGTATTACTGTAAGGGTATATTTTACAGTTGAAATGTTCCTGTTAAATATACTTATTGTATTATTATATGTAAGTTTAACGTATAGTTTCATTTCTGATGCAGAATACACATTTTAATGTAAGGTTATTTATAACAGATATATTGTTTTTCCTGATATTTTAATTTCTTTTTAAAAACAGTTTTTAAATTTTCAATTGATTTCCTGATTACCTCTTATAATCAGTTTCAAGTGACCAAGCACAATTTATTGACGGATGAACCTATGAACCTATCATAAAACTAAACATTTCCCTTGAAATATACAATTCATTTTATAATTTTTTTCCAATATTAAGTCATTCATTTTGGTATTAAATTTTTTATCTGGGTATTTTCAAGCTATTGCTAAGTAATTTCAGTTAGAACATCAGAACGAAGTTGGTTATATAATGGTATACGAAGAAATTTTAATAGAAGCTACACGTTTTATTAAATTTTCAGAAAAACTTATTGTATACTCATAAAAAACAGTTCATTTAGCGCCAATAGTATATAACATTTATATAAATATTATACAATTTTAATATACTGGTTAATATTTTTTCTCTCAGTGTAGCGGCATTTTCTGATACAATAAAAGTACTTTTTATTCATTAATCTGTAAAAAAAAGGATTTGATCACATTCTAGCCATATTAAATTTTGCCGGATTCTCAAGGGATTTAGTCGACCGTGCGACTGTAGTATATAGGCAACTGTTCTTTTTGTATATCCAGTAGCGTCGATTTGAGTTTTCTCTTGAGAAAACCTTCTAAACCTGTTCTAAACGCAGGAGGTATGAAATTATATATTTTAACTGCATTGTAGGTGAAATATCTATTTGACCAAGCAAGACGAAATTTAGGCAAGTCTAAATTGTAAGTATGACGTATGCAGCGGTCATGCAAACTTCCTCTATATATTAGTCTACTTTTAAGGTACGGACTGGAGGTGGAAAGTACACGAAAGACCAACGAGCTCATACGATATCTAAACAAATTTTCCTTCCTAAGCCAGCCTAGATTGTTGATTTCAGCTGATACTCTGTCATATACGAAGACCAAAAACAAATCTACAACAGTAATTTTGGATTTTTTGAGGGCGATATTTAGTTTGAAGCAAGCAAAAGAAATATACAAAACTAGGTCGTAGTTGAAGATAGATAACACTAAACATTCACAAAGTTTTTTCCTCAAGTTAAAACTTATTAATTTCATATGCCTATTCAACTGTCTTAAGACAAGGTAGAACTTTTTAACCAATAAAGTTATATACTCCTCGAATCGTAGTTTGCAGTCAAATATCACTCCCAAGATTCCTAGTGCTATTTGAAGCTTTCAGAACCTGGCTCCGAATCTTACGCCGCATATCAGTATCTTCCCCCGCATCAACCATCAGACCAGAATTAAAGATAGATGGCAGCATTTCCTCGGGTTCAAAGTCAGATTGTGAGAGTTTGAGTACTTTTCGAAGGACATTGGATCGTCATTAATAAGATTAGATGCATCCTCAGATTTAGATGCGTCATATGAAATATGCAGCCGAGTGTCATCAGCAAAAGAATGTACACTGACATATTTAACACAAGACTGTATGTCGAAGACGTGTATGAGATATAGAGTTGGGTCGAATACCTACACCTGTGGCACCCCGGACGTTGAGTCTGAAGGGTCCGATAACTCATCATTGAGCTCAACCCTCTGCCATCGATTATTTAGATAAGAGCGGAAGAATCCCACCGCCGCGCGGTATGATCTAAGCCGAGAAATTCAAGTTTGGCAATCATAAGATCGTAATCAATATTGTCAAGAACCTTTGAGTAATCAAGAAGGACTAGAGAAGTAACCCAACCCTTGTCCAGTGAATTTATGATATCGCCAGTAAGTTTGAGAAGTGCCGTAATAGGACTGAAACCTCTACGGAAACCCGATTGATGATTAGGGATAATATCATTTTGAATAGCTTAATCATATACAGGGTGTTTAAAAAAAAGGTGCCCCGTTGCTAGGATAGATAGAACACTGAAAAATGAGTGGGATTTGCTTAGAAAAAATTTTCGTAACGGCATCCGTATTCAAGATACAAGGTGTTGTAAAAAAAATTTTAAACGCATTTCTAACAATTATTCCGAAACTACTGGCAACATTGTAATGAAATTTTGTATGAACATGTTTTGGAAGCTGACACATCGTATGGATTTATTTTTATATCTAACTCTCATATAGGGCGCTAATTACACGGTTCGTACCAAGCAGTTTTAAACATAACTTTTTCGTGGTTAGATTTTCTAATCCAAATTTCAGGTGTAATTAAATATCATTCAATTTTACACGAAAAATTTACTCTTGGTAAAACTCGATTTTGTGTACAGTTTTCGGAATATTTTGATTTGAAAATGATGAAGTAATAACTGATGCTGTTATAAAGTAAAAAACAATTACCAATTTATTAAAAACCAAGAACAATAACATTATTCTAATGCTAAAAATATCAAAGAATCAAAAGAAGGAAATCAAAATAAATTTGAATAAAAACATGAAATACTCAATCATGCGATTTCAATCCTTTGCACTACACAGTTTGGTCGTATGTTAAGTCTATTCTACAGAGGTAAGAAAATTAATGCATTCTTTAGAAAAAAGGATAGAATTGTGTATTCGTGAAAACAGAGGACATTTTGAACACTTACTCTTACCGATTAAATATTTCATGTTTATATTCAAATTTATTTTAATTTTCTTCTTGTAATTCTTTGTTTGATTAATAACTTCAGCATAAGAATAAATTTATTGTTTTTGGTTTTTAATAAACTGGTAATTGTTTTTTACTTTATACCAGCATCAGTTATTGCTTCATCATTTTCAAATCAAAATATTTCGAAAACCGTACACAATATCGAGTTTTACTAAGAGTTCCTTTTTCGTGTAAAATTAAATGATGTTTAATTTCACCTAAAATTTGAATTAAAAAATCTAACCTCAAAAAAGTTATGTTCTAAACTACTTGGAACGAACCGTTTAATTAGCGTCCTCTATGAGAGTCAGATATAAAAATAAATTCATACGATGCATCAGCTTTCAAAACATGTTCATACAAAATTTGATTACAATGTTGCCAGTAGTTTCGGAATAATCGGAAGAAATGCGTTTAAAATTTTGTATTATCTTGAATACGGATGCCGTTAAGAACATTTTTTCTAAGCAAACCCCACTTATTTTTCAGTGTTCCACCTATCCTAGTAGCGGGGCCACCTTTTTTTGAAACAGACTATACTTGTTTCGCTACAACTTTTTCAAGAATTTTAGACATAACTGGTAAGATGCTAATAGACCGCAGATCATTTAAAGACTCAGGGTTGTTTTTTTGGGGATAGGTTAATGATAGAGTGTTTCGATACTTCTGGAAAGTGGAGACGAGTTGTGTTTTTGGCGCTGATTCACTGGTATCGTGACCCGGATCAAAATGTTCGTATTGATGAGACTAACAACATCCTAGATTTTCTATTGGGTGTAACCCTTTCGTTTGTCGAAAAAACAGATTTTGAGTTTTATTTTTTTTTGGACCCCTTTGACTTTCAGCTACGGTTTGGGATTTTGCCCCTTTTTTGTCGATGGCCCGGTGTTGTCTTGGTATGTTGGTTCTTAGATAAACTGAAAATAAAATAAAAATTCTCTTTTTTGACGTTTCGATAACAGTTTATTGTCTTTATCAAAATTGTTTTTTTTTTGATAAATTTGACATTGAAAAAGATAATAAGCTATTATCGAAACGTCAAAAAAGAGAATTTTTATTTTATTTTCAGTCTATCTAAAAACCAACATACCAAGAAAACACCGCGCCACCGATAAAAAAAGGGTCAAAATCCCAAATCTTAGCCGAAAGTGAAAGGGGTCCAAAAAAAATAAAACTCAAAATCTGTTTTTTCGACAAACGAAAAAATAAAAAAAATTGGAATATTTTGACCAAATATTCACCGAATTGAATGATTGAATTTGGTGTGAAGGTAGGTCGTGGTGACCTCAATAAGTGGTCCAAATATGAGGTCAAAATATTCCATATTTGTTATGGAAATCCAAATTTGGACAATTTTGCCAAAATTTACAAACTGCTCCCCAATTTTCCGAAAAGGTCGTAGCGTACTCTACTTGGGCTCAAATGAAAAGTTATTTTATGCAGTTATCTGACGATAATGATATTATAGCATTGTCCATTACATTTACACTGTTCTTAGGACATTTTCCTTCATGTTATTTGATAATACATTGTCCCGTTTGCAATTCTTGCAACACTACCCGGTTTTATTACAGCTGGTACCGATAAGAGTTTATTGCAATGAATTAGGTCACGGTAAATCTTGGAGCGAACTGTATAGTACATTATCAACAAAATCGGCCTTAAGATCTTGAATCCTAAATGACACTGTTATGTTTTGCACTAATGATTAGGATCAATTACTTGTGAATCTGCAACTTCTTATTAATGCTCATAGTGTTATTTCTTTGTTCTGAATTTGAAACCTTAATTTCTAAAAATAATGAGCGTTGACATTTCTATTAGGAATCCAATAACGGTTCAATTTCTCTATTTGAAACTGAGAAAGTGTAGCATAATATGTTCAATTATTAATTATCCATAATTATAAGCTACGAGTGTTTCAATAATAATATAATTATGATACTACAAAAACAAAAGTTTGTGCTTACTGTGTAATAAAATCTTCTATTTCTAAACTAACTGTATAATTGCTATAATTATGATTGTGATTAATTGTATAATTAACAATTCACATAATATATTATTTATGCATTAGTACATGAAAGCATATGCGCCTGAATTAACACCAGTTTCCTGCAGGTTGTTTACCTTTTTATACAAACTTGGTGTATTTCCTTCCAGTTGGAAGACAGCTGGAGTTCAACCAATTTCAAAAAAATGGAGGTAAGACCCTTCCTACTAATTATAGACCCATTGCACTTGTATCTGTGATCTCTAAAGTGATGGAGAAAGCTCATCCAATACGTAGAGAACTCCAAAATCGTGAATGACCATTATGCCAATATACTTGACCTATTCCTCTCTTAACAATCCGGATCCCTGTTAAGTAAAGGTCCGTGCATCATTGGGAAATTCTGACCATTCACTCATCACTAGGACCTGTCTCTATATCACTCCACAAACCAATCCAACACCTCCACGCACAATTTGGCATTACAGCTCAGTCGACTGGGTCGGTCTCCACATGTTTTTCTCAGAGTTTCATTAGAGAAGCGTACGTTTTGAATCTGATGACCCAACGCAATGTGCCACAGATATCTCGGATATTATCAGGCTAGGAATGGAAACTTACATACCTCATACCAACAAGCCACTATCATCTGGTGAACGATGGTTCAGTAAAATCTGTTCTAGGGTCGTCGCTTTAAAACAAACAGCACCCCGTGGTTGGCGCAGAAATCCATGTCTGGAGACCAGAACAAAATATGTTGAAGCCAGAAATATGTGCAATGAAACAATAAATGCTGTCATCGATAGCCATCGATTGTTGCCATCGTTAGCCATATGCCTGAAATTGTCTTTCATCAGCACACCATTGGGCGCATTATTGATCTCAATACCAAAAAGTCTATGGGGCCAGTCGAAATTCCACCTGTCGTTCTCAGAGAATGTGCGTCTGCATCAACATCAGTTTTCTGCAGGTTGTTTACCCTTTCATACAAACTTGGTATGTTTCCTTCCAGCTGGAAGTCAGCTCCATTTGCCTACTTTTTAAATCTTATACAAATGAGAAACTGAATTTCTGCATAGATAAAATGCATTTTTTCATGTGCAATTTTTGAATTCGGTAGTACATTGTGGAAATCGACCCAAATTTGGTACTCGAAGGTTTTTGGGGATGCTAAACACGAATATAATGTCAGAAAAATATATAATATGTACCTGGGGACCAGGAAGTCCTGGTTGTTAGGGTCATCCACGAGGTTTACTAGAAATTTGCTCGGAAATTGAATGAAAATGTTTACTCGAGAAGTTTTCGATATCGCTGAACACGATTCTGATATTGAAAAAATTCCACAATATACCTGGAGGCCAGGGTGTCCTGGTTGTCTAAGTCATCTGTTGGACAGGGGGGCAGTTTTAAATCAAATTATGATTTTGAAAATTTTAAAAGAAATAAATGAAATTGGTTGTACGATGAAGTTAATGAATTTATATATTATCGATATCATAAAATATGATAAGAATTAATGGTCAAGTAAGTGAGTTTTCATGAATAAAATAGATTTTATGATAAAATTATAAAATTTGAGTTCATTCAATATACAACAATTTCTATGATTAAATAGAATAATAATATTTTGAGGAAATGGACTCTTGAAAAAAAACATTACATACATTTTTTGTATTTAATAAATTAAGATTTTTTTAATAAATATATTTTTTACATAACAATTATTTTAGTCATTGAATTTAATGAATTTTCTGCAGTCATTTGTTTATCTTATAGTCATATACAGGGTGTCCCACGACGTTTTGACAGTCCAATTTCTCGAAAACTGTTAATATGACATACATGAAATTTGGCAGATATAAACAGTCGAAACTGATGCTTATATTTATTATAAGATGACTTCCGTTTTCCTGTCATTTCGTAATTTTTTTGAATGGGACAACAGGTATATAATTACAATTTTGGACATATCATTCAGAAACAAATTCAACGATACCTCACTTGTCATCATTGTATTGTGCAGTAATAATAATAGGGGCAATTAAATGGACATCTGTATAGTTTCAAATAGTAGCTACCAAAAATAAATTGTTTTATTAAAATACGTAACAAAGGGAATTAAAAAGTACAAGTAATTAAAAAAAATTAAAGAAAATGTTTAGATTGATGACCATGTACATTGACACAATGTTCAAACCTTGCTAAAAGATTTCTTGTAAGTGCTGCTGCAATCATTTCGGGTGTTACGGTCCGACATGCCTGTCTTATTTTATCCTTTAAATCATCAAAATCAGTCGGAGGTGTGACATAAACTCGACCTTTTAAGTAACCCCAGAGAAGGAAATCTAAGGGTGTAATATCCGGAGAACGGGGTGGCAACAGAATCGCGCCATTTCGACCAATCCATTTTTCAGGAAATGTGTTATCAAGATATTCTCTAACTGGCCCAAAAAAGTGAGGAGATGCTCCAACTTGTTTCCACCACATTGTTTGACTTTCATGTAAGGGAATATCTTCAAGTAATTCTGATAGAGTATTTTGAAGAAAATCTAAGTATCTTTGCCCCGTTAATGTTCCTTCATAAAAATAGGGACCGATCAACCGACCGTTAAATAAACCGCACCAAACAGTGTTCCCCCAAATTGTTTGAAAATTGGTTTCGCGCATCCACTTCGGATTCTCCTGCGACCAATAATGACAATTATGGCGATTAATAATACCATTGTTATGAAATCTACTTTCATCACTCCATAATATTTTTTCTAAAAAAGAAGGGTCATCGTTACTTTGTACTAACACTTCAGCAATAAAATTTAATCTCCTTTCAGGATCTGCAGGAACTAAACCTTGTGTAAATGTATTTTATAAGGATGGTATTTGTGATTTTTTAATACTCTTTGTATTGAACTTCTACTTATTTGTAATTCTTGTTCAAGAAATCGTATTGAGGTGTGTGGATTTACCTGAAGATAAGCCAAAATATTTATCACATTGCCATCTGTCTGAGCGGTCTTTTGACGAGGAACTTGATTCTTACCGCTTGGAAAAGAACCAGTTCTTAGCTTTCGTTCGACATAGGCAAAAGTATTTTTGATTGGAGTTATTCTATGAGAAGAACGATTTCTGTACAAACATTGAGCATTGTTTTTTCCACATTCTCCATAAATAAGTAGCATGTCAACATATTCATCGTAAGTAACAATTGAAGGCATTATTTACTTATTATTACAGTATCTTTACAAGATTATGACTTAATAATTAATGACAGTTCTTGGATAAACTTCACCTAACAATACCGAATGACAACCTATTTTGTTGCTACAATAAATATTTGTTTCATAGCCACCTAAATTTTTGAGTGCAAAATATTGCTTTAATAAATTTAGTAAAAATAAATAGCCCTTATTATCATTACTGCACAATACAATGATGACTAGTCTGGTATCGTTGAATTTTTTTTTGAATGACATATCCAAAATTGTACTATTATACCGATTGTCCCATTTAAAAAAATTATGTTGGGGTCACGTGACCCTAAATGACAGGAAAAACGGAAGTCATTTTATAATAAATATAAGCATCAGTTTCCACTGTTTATATCTACCAAATTTCATATATGTCATGTTAACAGTTTTCGAGAAATCGGACTGTCAAAACGTCGTGGGTCTCCCTGTATATGTGTCTATATTTATATCTTACAAATTATTTGACAGAATATCAAACTTTATTATACCATAACATTTTTGTCAATAATACATAAGTATACACTCGGATCTACATTTTTGATTACTCGATTAAAAATAAAATCTTTTCAAATTTGACAATAGTTCAAATATAAAATATCTTTGACTTGACGTTTAGTTTGAATTGAAGAATATTTATCACCGTATTCAAGAACGTACACACTCCTAAATGATAAAATTCAATGCGTTTTAATGAAAACTCAATTCTCTGTCCATCGATTCTTATCATATTTTATTATATAAATTCATCAACTTTATCGTACAGCCTATTTTATTTATGGAAACTCATTAACCTGTCCTAGAGATGACCCGACCTAGACAACCACGACACCCTGGCCTCCAGGTATATTGTGGATTTTTTTCAATATCAAAATCGTGTTCAGCGACCTCGAAACGCCTGAGTTAACATTTTCATTCACTTTCTGAGCAAATTGACTAAACCTCGTAGATGACTCTCACAGCCAGGACTTCCTGGTCCCCAGGTACACTATACGGTTTTTCTATTCGTGTTCAGCGACCCCAAAAATCCCCAAGTAACAAATTTGGGTCGATTGTCGATGATAAATTCGATTCTCTATGATTAAAAGTTATGAAGAATTATCATAGATTTATTCATTTGTGTTTCATTGAAACAGCTTCTTTATTAGATAAAACAAACACAATTAAAAAAAGATCTATAAAATGTTTAAAGTGCGTAGAAAAATATTGAATTTTATTGGACCTCCAAAATCTTGAATGACCGGTAATACGGCTTTCGTCACTAGAAATCAACAGGAGACCTGCTTCCTACGTAACACATGTATGCAAAAATCGATTGAAAAATATGGGGAATCTATAGCTGTAGAATTGGATACCTCTAAAGCATTTGACAGAGTCTGGCACAAAAGCCTTCTTGGAAACTACCGTTTGTAACGAAGCTATCGAATAATTATTTAAAGGGAAACACGTAGATTACTTGTAAATTTCAGATTTCGTTCATATTAGTATTTCAAATTAATAATTCCGAATAATTATATTGTTGTATAGGAAGATAGATAGTACCGGCCATTGACATTCGTGTAGTTTAAGTGTCAGATTGGCATACGGTTCCATTCATAAGTCGTGAATATTTTGATTCATTCATGAACGTGCATATTTCGTGTCAACAAAAGATATCGGAACAGATTTAACCATAAAAACGGCACAAAATAGAGAAGCTGGTGAACCATCATGAGCGCGAAATGAGCAAAAAAGGGCTCGCCTGGAGCCTGGAGGTGACTTGACCTGAACCTCGATTGGTATAAAAGAACGCCTCGCAGGCGTTGAATTCAATTATAGTCAGTGAGACACGTTGATAACTTTGGGGATAGGACCTCATTCCCCCCCGGCCTGCCCGTTCAGTGGACTCTAGACTCGTCGTACTTGCCCTCCCCTATTATCGACAGCACGCCACTGCCCGACAGAGACCAACGTCTGGGCCCCTCTCCCCCTGTCTACTCATGTTCGTGTCATTATTATAACAGCTCCCGTTTGACGAGTCACCGTCGACCTCTTATCATCGGTCTACCACATATCATTGCCCTGGCCGCGAATCAATTGCCCAGAAATCTGGGATAAGAAGCACAGACACCAGACCTTAGGAGTAAAGCCATGTGGTGCAGCATTTTATCCACGCAGAGGCAGCTTTTTCGCCCCCGGCGGGACTACTTTAGGTGGTCTCATTTCAGACATACCTAAAATCCTTTAGGCATACCCAAAATGGAGCTTGCTTGCTAGACTTATATATAGCCCCTTCTGGGCTATAGTCAATTCCACCTCCTCGTATTTATCTGTTTCACCAGGAGCGTTACGAGTAATCGTTCGGTTTCGTTCGAATAGCCTACCGCATATGTCTACCACGGCCGTGAATCCATTTCGACCAGTCGTCTGGGATAGGAAGGCATTGCGCCGTGGTTTTTATGGGTAAACGTTATGTGGTGCACTGTTTACCTGACGTTTCGCAGCGGTACCTTTTTTCACCCCGCTCGTGCTGGCAGAGGATAATTCAAGAGAGAAACCTGCATTACCTATGGTGCAACATTCGTGGTACTTGCTGACTATTCCCCCTAACTACCGAGCAATAGCCCCTCTCGCCTGCTCGTGTTAGCCTAAGCTACGTTTACGAACCATCGCCGGCCTCGTTCAAGTTTGGCCTCCCACATGTGTCTACCACGGCCGTGAATCCGTTCCGACCAGCATCCTTGGGATAAGAAGGCACGGGGTCGTGGTTTTAGAGGGGAAATGAGGTGCCCAGTTCACCGGATCTTTTGAAGTGGCAACGTTAGATTCGCCCCGAAGGGTTTACTTGTCTCGAGAACCGCGAAGAGATTTTGCTTGCTGAATCTACTGCCAGTTTCTCTCCGGCCTCGTAGTTCTCTCCCGAGAGTCAGCGAGACAGCGCTAAAAGACATCCAGAACGATTATTCCAGAAACAACCAGTTGTGCCGCCAGAAGTAAGTGTTCCGCCAGTTACCATTGAAGTATTATGTAATTTTGCTAATTGATGGATGAAAAGCCGTTTGTAATAACACTTATATGAATATTTGTTGGCAAGGCTATAATAAGGGGAATAGCCTGTTTGGACCGCGTTTTTAACACTTATTGTTTCTGAGCTTCCTTGTGCTTCCCCCGGGTCGGGATAAATTATTATTATACAGAGAAAGTGAAATATCAATGTATGTTCAAGATATTAATAAATTATTGGGAAGTTCCGTGTTTATCTAAAAAGACTTTCTGCAACTGCTATCTCGTAGTCAAGAAGTAACCAAGTATTAATTGCAATTAAAGCCTGCAATTTTGATACTACTCAGTCTGCCCTATTGACCCCTGGTTACTCACTTCACTGAGACTACCCTGGGAGAAGGCTATCCGTAGATAGCACATTGATGCGCTTTGTGGTAAGGGCCCTAGCAGAAGTCCTTAACGAGGAGTAAACCTTGACAAAAATCTGTTGCCCGAGGAACCAGCTTAAAAGTCAATCGGATTCAGATCTGGTAGACTTGAAGGAGTATTGAAGCCGTAGAAAGTAATTATCGCCAAAAGTAGCAAGGTATGTCACAGGTTTGCCGCCTCAACTTTGTCGCTCACTATCGAGTTTTTTCTCAGATATATCACTGCATGTGGTGATACACGGAGTATCCTCCGATACAATGGCTATCAACGCTGGTGTTCCACAGGGACCTGTCTTGGCACCAACTTTGTTTCTGCACCCTATCAACGTTCTGTTGTAAGTGACCACCTGTCCCGTCCACAGCTTTGCAGATGATGGAACACTTCATATACCGCTTTCTCATCTAGAGCCTCTATACCAACCTATCAAACCAGAGGAGCGTGTAATAATGGAAATCTGGCAACGATTCTGAAACGGGAATCAATCTAGTAGAGTTTAATATAAACAAAACTGAAGCTCGCATCTCATCCAGGATGGCGGACCCCACAATCCCTAATATGATGATGTCAGGTACAACTACTTCTACGAAGTCTTCCATATCCACCCTCTCATGGGATGATCATTAGAGGTCCATGCGAGAAAACCACTTCACAGGAACATGGTTTTCTATTCCGTCCCAGCAGCTCCGCATAATATACAGAAGAGAGCTATTCCTCTGATTGATGAAGTCAGACTTGCGAATTCATTGGCCTCTCTAGAACATCGTAGAAGGGTGGCGATCTCTCCTTTTTCTATAGATATGGTCGGTGATCATCAGAAATCTCGTCTGTTATTCCACCACAGATAGGCGGACTAGACTAACTCAAGCTGGTCACCCCTTCATTGTCAAGCTCGAGACCTGTCGAAATTTTTCCTACCAGACTTCCTTTTTATATCGAAAGGCGAAGTTGTGGAACTCTTTGCCTAGTGAGGTCTTTCGCTATGCCTATAACCGCCAAACCTTCAAGAAAAATTCGAATGCCTATCTCCTCTCACATAATTCCACCGCTGACTCACGATGTTTAAGAACATTATAGGTTTTCCTCTCGTATAGTCAAAGAATAGAAAAAAATAGGCGTGGCTAAGATTGTAAGTACTGTACTAATGGGTAATAGGAAATTTTCAATCATTTCCTGATCTACATTTCCAAACAAAACCAATATTAATAGATTCAACTACTGAAAATTACGGAACCTATTGATCGGTCTTCGTATAAAAATAACAATAAATCGGATTACCTTCAGTGTGACACTCTCCCCCGACGCCTTGATCATATCGATGATATCCTCTCGCATTTTCTCTTCAACGGGAACTCCGTTCACCTGTAAAAGTTTATCGCCCGGTAAAAGTCCGGTTTCGTTGAAATGTTGCACTATTGTACCGGGTTCGGCGAATATAACAGCGCGCATATTAACCGCACAACCGTCGTTACTACTGACCATCGCGCGACGCAAAGAAAACCCGAAATCGTTTCGCGGAGGTTTTTGTCGTTGTATCGTTAAAGTCCTAGGTGGCGGTAACACTAGAGGTATGATTGGAGGCAATGGTAAGTTGAGGTCTTCGAAGTTGGTCGTCCTATTCCACCTGAAAAGCAGAACACGAGAATTAGTTCGACAGAAAACGTGTTAGGGATTCTCCGATTTCTTCCGAAAGCCAAAACAAAGTTTTTATTTATAGAAATTTTTGTTCTAACATGCCTCCTTACAAAGATACAGGATGTTCAAATTTAGAAAAAAAAATAGTTATTTTTCATACCTCCCAAACGGATGGACGGATTCTTTCGAATTTTGCTGTAGTGGATGTCACTTTTAATAGCTATTACTAAACCCCGATCCAGCGATCAGAATCTCCAGCTACTGGATAGACAGTGGCTCTTGGTTTGGCGCGGTCCCCCCGGTTTGAGGCAGGCGAAAACCCTTCTCTCTATGAGCGGAAGAGGCTTAAAGCTGGTGACGAGACTCTTCACATCACTCATCTGAATAAACATCATCTACACTTAATGGGCATCGTTGATGCGAAGAGGCGGACGAAACTGCCTCTCATATCCTTGTAGAATGTCCAGTACTGGCTTCTCTTAGACTAAAACAGCTCAACTGCACAAACATGCCGCCTGATGCCATAAGGGACATTATTCTATGCAGAATTCTATTCTTCAGCGCTGCCTTAGGCCTATAGGACTGAGTATCAAGAGGCACACAATGGACACAAGTGCCAAAGTGCTCTGGACTTGGCCGCCCCCGTTTTGATTGGTTGATAGGAGCCAGTGGCATGTAATCATAATTACGGTGAACCTGTTTTTAAAAAATAAGTTGCGCCACTGACTAATACTAAAATTAGAATAAGCCATTATTTTAGTAGAAAAAAGTATCCTTACATAATTCCCTTTTGGAATAGAGCAACTTTTTACGAAAATATGCGTGGAAGTATGTATTATGACTTTCCGGTCAATACTTTTATCGTAAAAAGTTGATTTATTCCAAAAGGGAGCTATTTACTGAAATTGTGTTACAACTTTTTTTGTAGTAAAATAATGACTGATTAGTTTTAATATTAGTTAGTGGCTTTTCCTATTTTGCTGACTCTACACTAGGTAATACCTATTAATATTATTATATTACATCAAATTTCAAAACAATCCTTCCATACGTTTGGGAGACATGAAAAAAAATTTCACTAATTTCACCCTGTATCTTTGTATGGAGGTATGTTAGAACAAGGAGCTCTCTATGACTCCTATAAAACAAGCCGCTGAGAGACATGGTATCCCGCGAGAGCTAATAGGGTGGATTGTGAGCACCCTTAAAGGTAGACACCTTTCCACGACATGGCAAGGTTATACTCAGAAAGGGTTGACATCAAGCTAGCTCAGCCCATCCAGAAACTCCATAGTTTTTAAGCCAATAATGCGATAATTTTTTTATTGCGTAACTAATTGCAATAAATAATTTCCTGTCGATCTTAAATATAAAATACCGTTTTTGGATAAGCTGGGCTAGCTTGACAGTCAAACTAGCCCAGCCCATCCAGAAACTCCATAGTTTTAAAACCAATAATGCGATAATTTTTTTATTGCGTAAGTAATTGCAATGAATAATTTCCTGTTGATCTCAAATAGAAAATACCGTTTGACTGTCAAGCTAGCCCAGCCCATCCAGAAACTCCATAGTTTTAAAACCAATAATGCGATAATTTTTTTTATTGCGTAAGTAATTGCAATGAATAATTTCCTGTTGATCTCAAATAGAAAATACCGTTTTTGAATAAGCTGGGCTAGCTTGACAGTCAAGCTAGCCTAGCCCATCCAGAAACCCCATAATTTTAAAACCAATAATGCGATAATTTTTTTATTGCATAACTAATTGCAATAAACAATTTCCTGCCGATCCTATATAGAAAATACCTATTTTGGATTAGTTGGGCTAGCTTGACAGTCAATCTAGCCCAGCCCATCCAGAAACCCCATAATTTTAAAACCAATAATGCGATAATTTTTTTATTGCGTAACTAATTGCAATAAACAATTTCCTGCCGATCTTATATAGAAAACACCGTTTTTGGACAAGCTGGGCTAGCTTGACAATCAAGCTAGCCCAGCCCATCCAGAAACTTCATAGTTTTTAAACCAATAATGCGATAATTTTTTATTCCGTAACTAATTGCAATAAGTAATTTCCTGTCGATCTCAGAGTGAAAATACAATTCTTGGATAAGCTGGGCTAGCTTGATAGTCAAGCTAGCCCAGCCCATCCAGAAACTCCATAGTTTTAAAACCAATAATGCGATAACTTTTTTAATGTGTAACTAATTGCAATGAACAATTTCCTGTCGATCTTATATAGAAAATATCGTTTTTGGATAAGCCATAAACTCCTTAGTTTTTAATCCAATAATGCGATAATTTTTTTATTGCGTAACTAATTGCAATAAATAATTTCCTGTCGATCTTGTATAGAAAATACCGTTTAGAGATAAGCTGGGCTAGCTTGACAATTATACTAGCCCAACCCATCCAGAAACTCCATAGTTTTCAAAACAATAATGCGATATTTTTTTTGTTGCTCAACTAATTGCAATAAATAATTTCCCGTCGATCTTAAATAGAAAATACCGTTTTTGGATTAGTTGGGCTAGCTTGAAAGTCAATCTAGCCCAGCCCATCCAGAAACCCCACAATTTTAAAACCAATAATGCGATAATTTTTTTATTGCGTATCTAATTGCAATAAACAATTTCCTGCCGATCTTATATAGAAAACACCGTTTATGGACAAGCTGGGCTAGCTTGACAATCAAGCTAGCCCAGCCCATCCAGAAACTCAATAGTTTTTAAACCAATAATGCTATAATTTTTTAACTGCGTATCTAATTGCAATGAATAGTTTCCTATCGATCTTATATAGAAAATACTATTTTTAGGTGGGCCGGGCAAGCTGGTCTACGACACCATATTTTTTAAATCCTGATTTAATTTTCTTTCTTGCGTTACAAAATGAGATATCTTGCTTGACAGAAGACTGTACAATACACAAATTAGAATAAAAATGTATCCAAATATCTACAGCAGATTCGAAATTTTCCCAAAAACTAAAAGAAACAGTAATTACCTGTGGAATCCTTGCGATTCTCCTACAGGGCTCAATGAAAAAGGCGGCGTGGCAAAAGACGAATTTGTTGTATCTGTCAAACTGTCGGCACTTGGTGATGTCGACGTGATGACTAGCAATTGACCGCCCAGATGTTTTCCGTTGACGCCGTTGGTGATGTTTGGTAAGTTTTGATATGTGATGAGTTCGTTTTGGAGCGTGTTCAACGCCAGCAGACTGCCGTCGTCGCCGTTTTGATCGCATCTTAGGCTCACTCTCGGCGTTTTAAGGATCCCTCGTTTGGGAGGTTTAGGTGGGAGAGGTGGGACGATTTTAAAATTAGTGGGATGATTGAGGGAATTTAGACTAGTTTCCGAACTGTCGGATTGCGTATATCCATCGTTTAAATGGTTGTTGCGAGAAGGAGAACCGGGTAAAGGATGGTTGTCTCGTTCTAAGCTCGCTAAGAAGTCCGCAGTGTAATCGGCCGTGATACCCGAAGGGAGTTTCTCTTTTTCTTTTCTTCTTCCAATTTTTAGTGACTTTCTAGCCTAGAATAGAAAATGTTGAATCAGTTGGCAGTTACATATTTTTCACAAATTGTCAACTTCATGAAGTTGAAGATTAAAACCAATCATGTATTCCAAACGCGTCAAAAGATAATAAAGTTCACCATTTACTATAATTATCATACTCATAGACAAAATATCGCATATTTTATTTTGGATCTATTCTATTGCTGTTTTGTCAATGATTGTTTCAGTGTGGCATCTATCTTCTGGTAGATGGCGCTTGGCGATAAGGGCCCTGTGGATCTGCCGTCGTACAACCAATCATGTATTCCAAACGCGTCAAAAGATAATAAAGTTCACCATTTACTATAATTATCATACTCATAGACAAAATATCGCATATTTTATTTTGGATCTATTCTATTGCTGTTTTGTCAATGATTGTTTCAGTGTGGCATCTATCTTCTGGTAGATGGCGCTTGGCGATAAGGGCCCTGTGGACCTGCCGTCGTACAGTCGGAAGAACACTGGGTGTACACCACCATAGTGAGACCTATTGTAACATACGCCGCAATCGTATGGTAGCCAAAAACAAAAAAGAGAGTTTCCCAGCATTCTCTGAACCATAGTCAAAGTATACCAGGTCTGCCGGAGCCTCCCTTCTACTCTTTTTAAAATTTTAGTACAATCTGATTGGTCGTTTATTTCGTTTATTTAATGTTATAGACGAGGACATAATATGATGTTGTTACGTGTCGGCGACGAGCTGATGAGAGCAAGGCTGTGATTGGAGGAGCTGGGTGACATCACCCAGCGCGAGAAACAATGGAAGGGAAGCTCCGGCAGACCTGGTATACTTTGACTATGCTCTGAACAGAGTTCAGAGGCTGACGTGCTTAGGAATAACAGGTGCAATGTCGACCACCCCAACAGCTGCGATGGAAAAGCTGTTGGGGTTGGAGCCACTACACCTTGCCGTCCAGACAGGAGCCATTAGAGGAGCGTATCGCTTGGATCTTATTGGACAAGGAGAGGCCGAAGCATTCTTGGATTGCTGGGATTACCTGGGCCATTGGGGATGAGATCCGACAGGATGAAGGTTCACAGCATTTCCGTATCATTCACGTTTGAACCATTGAATGGGCATGAGAACGCTGGGGGAAATACTCATATGATAACAGGGGATTCCGTATTGTTTTCTGAAGGCGCCAAGACCGAAAATAGTACAGGTGCTGGAATAGTTGAGGCAAAGGACCAAGGAAAAATGATTTCTTTAAGCATAGGGACACTTGCAACCTGTGAAATAGAAGTAAACAAGAAATTAAATTTCCTAGATATGAACGTTAGACATGATTCAGACGGAAAAATAAAAACATCGTGGTTTACAAACGAAGTTTGACCTCAACGATATCTTCACTATAATTCAGTTGCACCGACAAGTTATAGCAAAAATGTTACAAATCGCGCTGTAAAATGTTCACACCCAGAAAACCGCCCCAAAAATTACTCTGGAAATGGATGGCTACCCAGGAAAAATTTTAACCCCATCATTAAAGACAGAATAAACGAAATCTATAATGGTACGTCATATATAAATAATATAAACGATAATAAACCTTGAATGGGCGGGAGAACATTGGGGGTAATCCTCATATGATACCAGTGGATTCCGCATGGTTTACAGAAGGCGCCAGGACCGAAAAAAGTACAGGTGCTGGAATAGTCCAGGCACAAGACCAAGGAGAAATGATTTCTTTAAGCCTAGGGATACTTGCGACAGAATTCTAAGCAAAAATATTTGCAATTACAACTGTGCTCGAATTATGAGAGAGCCTATGAGAATAGACAAATCACAATCATAGCGAGCAACTTAACAGTGCTTAAGGCACTGGAGTCATACACAATCATCTCACAATGTGTACTCGATTGTGTGAAGGAACTAACGGCACTAGTAAAGGACCCCAATAGAATGACACTCGTATGGGAGGCTGAGGAAACCAGGCGCGAAAGGACTGAAACTGCCGTCGCACTCGCTAAAGCGGGAGCGAAACAACCCCGATTGAACCAGAGCCAACCTGTAGCATTTCTCATGCCACAGCGGAATCTGTAATCTAAAAATTGCTCGAGGCAGAGTACCATGCCTATTGGAGAGAACTGCCCCATATGTCGCAGTCCAAGCGACTAATGGGTAATACTGACGTTCAGCAGACAAAGAAATATGGAATCTTGTTGCATTCCTGACCGGACACGCTCCATGCAATAAATATCTCTGCACGATGGTTCTAGTAGATCAACTCACGTGCAGGGGTTGCGACGTGGAAGAGACACCCATGCACGTGCAAGGCATACGTGGTTGATTGTCGAACATACCTTGGTGACAAGGAAACGCAGTGGGCCTCCCTCTGGTAAGGAGAACCAACCTCACGGGGGAGGGCTTTTAGTCCGTAAGAATCCGGCACACCCGGGAGCTCGGGCCCCCGAGGCGTTTATACAAGATTTCCCTTCTCTACGCAAAAAAAAAGTTCCACGAACATTTGAGAAAAGACAGGCTCAAAATCACCTATTGTAACGTGATCACACTTTCACCCTTAGTCCCGATATTTTACATATTCAAGAAAAAGGACATAATCTAGAATCAACAGAAATTTTAAAGCATTCAAAAAACAATAGTAAAATAAAATTAAATAAGAAAATCGATAACTATAATTCACCACTGGTGAACAATTTTCTGAATAAACTCCCACCCAAATCATTGTCTATCCCATCCCTCAATTTATATCACATTGTTTGTTTTTGTTTGTTTGTTTATTTGAATTAATTTTTACACTTGACAAAAATAGATAACTTTATTTCTTGATATTCAGATATTTTGAGGAAGGGCGTTGAAAAATCGTGGAGCTGAAGTAATTTGCTGATCTTAGACCTATGGTTGTATGTACTTAGGGAACTATTGAATCTGAGTTTGATTTTTTTCTGGTATGATAAGTATGTGGGATTCTGATTAAATCATTAATATTGTGGAATGAGAATATTAACACAGATTTTATATACAGGGTGTTTCAGTTTGTTCGTTCATAACTTCGGCAAACGATAGAACTTCTAAAAATAATAGGGGTCTTTCATACAAAATTTTTCTCTAAATCACTTCGTTTTCGAAATGCAGGGTGTCGAAATTGAAAAAAAAAATTTGTTTTTTGCGAATATCTCCGGAACAGTTCATCGTACAGAAAACAACTTTTGTAAGCAATCTCTACTCATAGTAAGCTATGTTTTGTGCAATAAAAAAAAAATTTTATTCATGATTGGTGAAGATTTTGAAGGGGTAGTGGTTGTTTTTCTCCCCAACTTCGACGCCACAGGAAAAAGTAGGGTTTGAACCGCCAATGTTTTCTACACAAAAAAGGTACTCTTGGTCATAAGCTCCAAACTTGACCGTTTTCGAGAAAAATCAACTTTTATGTTGAAAAACATTGTCAATTCTTTGAAATAAAATTTATTTTTTACCAATTAAACGAAACTTCTTTAAACAAGTAACAAAACCAAAAAATTGACCATGTTTTTCAACATAAAAGTTAATTTTTCTCGAAAACGGTCAACTTTAGAGCTTATGACCTTTTTTGTGTAGAAAACATTGGCGGTTCAAATGGGCATCTCAAAACCGTGCTTTTCCAGTGGCGTAGAAGTTGGAGAGAAAAACAACCACTACCCCTTCAAAATCTTCACCAATTATTATGAAAAAAAAAATGTTTGTATCGCAATAGCTTACTATGAGTAGAGATTGCTTACAAAAGCTATTTTCTGTACGATGAACGGTTCCGGAGATATTCGCAAAAAACTGATTTTTTTTTCAATTTCAACACCCTATATCTCGAAAACGAAGTGGTTTAGAGAAAAATTGTATATGAGAGACCCCTATTTATTTTAGAAGTTCTATCGTTTGTCGAAGTTATGAACGAAAAAAAAAACGTGTGGCACTCGGGGACTGCCGCGGTAAAGCTATTGCATAGCACTACGCCACTGGGAAAAGTTGGGCAGAAAAACATCCACTACCCCTTCAAAATCTTCACGAATCATGAGTAAAAAAATTTTTAATTTGATCGCATAGAACATAGCTTGCTACGAGTTGAAAAAGTTCGCAAAAGATGTTTTCTGTACGATAAACAGTTCCGGAGATATTTGCAAAAAACGAAATTTTCGCGGGCTTTTTTGTTTCAATTTCAACACCCTGTATCTCAAAAACTAAGCGTCTGTGCATATATATTAATAGGAACTTAGGGGAAACATAAAAGGCGTCAGGTAAGAGTATCATCTTGATCTCTATGAAGAGTATTCTGTGACAAGTGCATAGATAACTCTACTACCGGTAGTAGAGTTATCTATGGTGTCAAGTGTCAGTTGATTTGTAAACACAATTTTATACGAAAGTTTTAACGTTCAGATCTCGATAACGCTTCCGGCTCCGGGATTTTCACGTGGCCTATCGAAATTAGAAGGTTCGAATTGTAAAAAAACACAATTGCATGAACGCCAGAAGTCCTATGTAATTAACTACGAACGTAATAATTTTGACATATGCCTCCAGGAGCTCGCTGCGCGTAAGTTAGAGTTTATACATTTTATCTATATTTTGTTAATTTGGGTCCGTTTCGAACCCCGTGCGGCCGGCGCCAGTTGTAATAAAGTCTTAATAAAGTATTTTGGGCTATGGGCCGCTAGCTTTTACCCGCTTTCGGTATATTTAAGTAACTAGAAAATTCCCTTTCGTACGTCGCACGTCTAGACCCTAGTAGGTGACAGCTGAGAATACCTCAAACTGTTTTAATTAAATTTTCCTATTTAATCGACATTTTGGGGCCCGAGACTATGCTATTTAGTTGGCCCCGTACATAAACTAAGTTACATAACTGAACGTTAAGACGTTCTATGTACCGTAAATTTTCACTTTCCTAACTCGCGAGCTACGCGGTTCTCACGTGAACGTCATTCGATTTATCGAAAATTAACCAATTCAAAACGGTTTTCGACCCAGTTTGGGGCTATCACGACCTTTTAAAAGGTTCAAAGTTAACGTTTCGAAACATTTCGACAATTTTAAGCTCGGCCGAGCTACATGGTAGGCGGAATGGTGGGTGTCAGGATATTTCGTTACGATATTTGTCTTTTGTTTTTTTTTTCTTGATTCGGTCCCATATTTTTTCTTGATTCGGTCGCCGCGCTCAAAGCCCGCGATAAAAGCTATATGCAATAGCTTAAAAACTGAAACACCCTGTATTATTGCAAAATTTTATTTCTTCATAGAGTAGTTTAATAGAAAAGTTGCGATTTTTGTTGAATATAATTTTTAGAATTTTATTTTGTACTCTGAAGAGCGGTTCGAGTGAGTTTTTGAGTGCTCCACCCCAGCCTATTATATCATACTGTATTTCTTTAAAGACATAAGAAAATTTACGTATTTTACTGACTAATGTTGCAATATGATTGTACCATCTTACGTGTGACTCTATTGTTAGACCAAGATATTTACATTTATCTTCAATTTATCGAAATCGCAGTTATCATCTATTTTGAGACAATTGTTATTATGTAAAAATATTTCTCTAAATGTTGACAAGTCATTCTCATATGATGTTATTGGTATTCATAGAGTCTTATTTAGATTTAATGTTAATATATTTTTATTGAGCCATATGCTGATTTCAGTCATTTTATTTAAAGTCACTATTTTTATTTCATGTCAATTTCTTCCTTTAAAAATTATTACTGTATCATTTGCATAAGATATTATGATGCAGTTTTCATTTAATAATAAGAAATCATTAATATACACCAAAAAAAGAATTGGACCCAATACAGTACCTTGTGGTACTCCATGATTCACCGTTTTGGTAGTGCTATGAATACTGTTTAGTTTTACTTGTTGCTCTCGAGTTGACAGGTAGGATTTAAATAGATCATTGCAAAGGCCTCTTATGCCTAGGTTATCAAGTTTTTCTAATTGGAGGTCATGGCTTATTGTGTCGAAGGCCTTTGCAACATCCAGAAAGACTCCCGCGCACTGTTTATCCTTATCTAGACATTCCTAAATATGAGAAGTTAATTCATGTATTCCATTTTCCTTGGTCTTATTTTTGCTAAAACCGTATTGATTCTTAGATAATAGGTCATTGGCTTCAAGAAAGTTCATCAGTTTGAGTTTAATAACTTTTTCCATACTTTTCACAAAGATTCCTTGCTAGTACTGATATTGGACGGTACTTTGATATATTTTCTTTGTTTCTTGATTTAAAAATAGGAGTAACGACTGATTTAACACTTTTAACACTTTGTATGTGTTCAACTGTTAGTTCTTTTGTATCGTTTCCGGTTTTTCTATTTAGTGAAGTTATTTGATTTATAATTTCGTGTTTACTGGTTGGAGTGAAATAAAGATTATTATCGAATTTTTTTGTTTTACTATTCAATTGTGTGTGTATTTTCTTCTTTGTAATGTCATTAGCCATTTTTTCACCTATATTACAGAAAAAATTATTGAAGCATTCCACTATTTTATTTTGTTGATTATTGGTTATTTTTTGACCTTGTTCATTAATTATGTACATTGATTTCTAATATTTGAGGACACAATTTTAGATTTAGCTTCAGTTGATATTTCCCAGCTTTGAGATTGTACTCGAGGAAAATCAACACAAAAATAGGGCAAAGTTTCGAAAACCTGTGCAGTAAGATGAATCGAGATGCGACTCTTTGCATCCAATTCCTTGATTCATTTACTTCATTTGCCCACTTTTCAAAACTTATGCAAATGCATCAAACGTATGCAAATGCATCGAAAAAATGCATTTATTCATGTGCAATTATTGAAGCAAATAAAAAAATTCATTATTCGGTAATACATTGTGGAAATCGACCCAATTTGTTACTGTGGGGTTTTTGGGGTCGCTGAAGTTCATGAATATGGTGATAAAAATATTCATCAATTTTTTAGGAAATACAAATTAAACGTCAAGTCAAATATATTTTATATTAGAAATATTGTGATATTTGAAAAGATTTTATTTTTAAGCGATTAATCAAAAATGTATACCTATGTATAATTAAAACATGTTATAGTATTTAAAGTTTGATATTCTGTTAAATAATTTGTAAGGTATAAATGTAGACACATATATATGACAATAAGATGAACAAATGACTAAAATAATTTCAAAATCTTAATCTATTAAATGGAAGAAATGTATTTAACTCGTTTTTTTCCAAAATTCCATTCCTCAAAATATTAATATTATTCTATTTAATCATAGAAATTTTTGTATATTGAATGAATTTAAATTAGACAATTTTATGATAAAATTAATTTTATTTATGAAAACTCACTTACTTGTCCATCAATTCTCATCATATTATATCAAATCGATAATATATAAATTCATTAACTTAATCGTACAACCAATTTCATTTATTTCTTTTAAAACATTTAAAATCATAATTTCATTCAGAACTGACCCACCTGTCCAACAGAAGACCTAGACAACCTGGACACCCTGGCATCCAGGTATATTGTGGAATTTTTTCAATATCAGAATCGTTTTCAGCGACCTCGAAAACCCCCGAGTTAACATTTATATTCAATTTCCGAGCAAATTTCAAAAAAACCTCGTAGATGAACCTCACAACCAGGACTCCTGGTCCCCAGGTACATTAAATGGATTTTTCGACATTCGTCGATCAGCTACCCCAACAACCCCAAAGTAACCAAATTTATTGCATTTACATAAAAACTCGGGTGAATTTCCAGGAGACCACCAGGCCACCCTGACCTCCAGGTGTTTTGGGGGATTTTTTCAATATCAAAATCGTGTTCAGTGACCTCGAAGACCCCCGAGTAAACAATTTTCAAGCAAATTTCGAGAAAACCTCGTGGATGACCCCCACAACCAGGACTTCCTGGTCATCAGGTACATTATATGGTTTTTCTGACATCATATTCGTGTTCAGCGACCCCTAAAACCCCCGAGTAACAAATTCGGGTCGATTTCCACAATGTATTACCGAATAATACATTTTTTTTATTTGCTTCAAAAATTGCACATGAAAAAATAGGAATCGGATGCAAAAAACAGCAATTCGATCCATCTTACTGCACAAATTTTGGACCTAAAATGTTATATTTCCTCGACTATTGTCATAGTGTGGTCAACAATTTATCAGCATTATTTCTAAATTAAATGTTGAATGTTTTGTGTAAATTTCAGTTTAATCCTCCAATTTTCGCAAGTTAAAACTAATTATTGTCTAATTTCAGAAAAACTTTCCATGGATGAATCGTGCATTTATTATATTCTAGCGAATGCGTTTTCTAGACCGTGTATATTCTAATCTAAAATAAACACGATTTCATATGTACTTCCGACTGTAGTTACCAACACACATCCTTCCATTATGCAACTCGACTTACCACGTGCGCTTGGTCGGATAAAATAATCAGTCGCTTACCTCATCGTGCCTCAAAAGTTCTTCTGCCGACATATTAGCACGATCTCGTTTTTGTTTTTCCTTCCGGTCTTTTTTGTCTCTCTTCCTCTTTTCTTTCTCATCTTTATCTGTAGTCGTTCCGGTTCCGGCCTTCTTGATAAAATTAAACATCGCGTCGTCTTATCTGCAAACAAATGCAAGCGGTTGGTAAATATTATTGGAACAAGCAAAAGGAGCGACTTTGTGAATATTTGCTCATTCCTGATCTCACTCGATTCATGGAATAATAAATATTTTGTTGAATTCGTCACCTCGATAGTCATCAATATGTATGCAACGTTCCTATATTATTCCAACATCGGTTTCAAATCTAAGGTAATATGTATGTACATGAAACAGAGACCTTGAAATTGGGAAATAAAAATCTATTTAACTCAATGCATCACTCTAGTGCAGTCAAATGAGTATTGCACCCTTAAATCCTTAAGAAATGGATCGATTTTGATGGGACAAAGTGATCTTCAGAATGTCATCATAAAAAAGTAAACCACAAATAAAGTTGAGCAAATTGTTTATATTGTTTATAAACAATAAATAAATAATTTAATTAGCTCATTTTTGAGATTACATAATAATTTCTCAAAAATGCAAAATTTGACCGTTTTTTGTTATAAACAATTTATTTATCAACAAAATAGATGAATTCGACCAAAACTCCGACTTTAGGGTCATTTTCGGATAATTTTGGTATGGTGAGTTCGATTTTATAGTCAATATCGTCGAATGTATACCCACAAATTTGTTATTAATTATACGAATTTGACCCAACTGTCGAGTTCATAGTCGTTGTCGGATAATTTTGGCTTCCTGAGTACGATTTTATTGCTATTATGATCTTTAAATGCATACATACATTTTTGAATTGTTATAAGCAAATTGTTTATTGACAAATAAAAAAAAACGAAATGTGACATTTTTATTTATTTTTATACAATATGTACACAAATTATATTTATCATTAAATACACGAATTTGACCTAAATGTCGAGTTTATTTCAAGGTTGTTTTCGGATAATTTTGGTTTGCTAAGTCGATTTCATTGCTATTATGGACTCTAAATGCATACATAAGTTTTTGAATTGTTATAAACAAATTGTTTATTAACAAATAAAGAAAAACGAAATATTACTTTATTATTTATTTTTATACAATATGTACCCAAATTATATTTATTATTAAATACACGAATTTGACCAAACTGTCGAGTTCATAGTCGCTGTCGGATAATTTTGGCTTCCTGAGTACGATTTTATTGCTATTATGGTCTTTAAATGCATACATACATTTTTGAATTGTTATAAGCAAATTGTTTATTAACAAATAAAGAAAAACGAAATATTACTTTATTATTTATTTTTATACAATATGTACCCAAATTATATTTATTATTAAATACACGAATTTGACCAAACTGTCGAGTTCATAGTCGCTGTCGGATAATTTTGGCTTCCTGAGTACGATTTTATTGCTATTATGGTCTTTAAATGCATACATACATTTTTGAATTGTTATAAGCAAATTGTTTATTAACAAATAAAGAAAAACGAAATATTACTTTATTATTTATTTTTATACAATATGTACCCAAATTATATTTATTATTAAATACACGAATTTGACCTAACTGTCGAGTTCATAGTCGCTGTCGGATAATTTTGGCTTCCTGAGTACGATTTTATTGCTATTATGGTCTTTAAATGCATACATACATTTTTGAATTGTTATAAGCAAATTGTTTATTAACAAATAAAGAAAAACGAAATATTACTTTATTATTTATTTTTATACAATATGTACCCAAATTATATTTATTATTAAATACACGAATTTGACCAAACTGTCGAGTTCATAGTCGCTGTCGGATAATTTTGGCTTCCTGAGTACGATTTTATTGCTATTATGGTCTTTAAATGCATACATACATTTTTGAATTGTTATAAACAAATTGTTCATTAACAAATAAAGAAAAACGAAATGTGACATTTTTATTTATTTTCATACAATATGTACACTCAGAACTTGATTTTTTTGACAAAATTGATGAAATGTATTAAGTATTCATATAATAAAAATGGCATGCTCAAAAAAACGTTTAATTCAAATATACTGAGAAATAATTAGTCTTAATTAAACTTATCACGAATAATACTTCAAAATTCCGTCGTGTTTGTGAACAGCTGCCGTACAGGATTTTTTTTCTTTTTTTTACTATTTGCGCAATCCTCATTTCATCTTAGGTTCTCATTTAGTTGATGTTAAAATATTCTTTGCGCGGCACTAAAGCGGGAATTTTGGAGTAGTATTTAATTATTTCTCAGTATTTTTGAATCAAACTATTTTTTCGAGCATGCCATTTTTTTATAATATAAAGACAAAAAAATCAAGTTCTGAGTGTGCATATTATATAAAAATGAATAAAAATGTCACATTTCTTTTTTCTTCATTTGTTAATAAATAATTTGTTTATAACAATTCAAAACTTTATGAAATCGCACTCAGGAGGCCAAAATTATCCGAAAACAACTATAAACTCGACATTTTGGTCAAATTCGTACTTTTATTAATAAACATAATTGTTTATAACAATTCATAAATGTATGTATGCATTTAAAGACCAAAATTTGTGGGTACATATTCGACGATATCGACGATAAAATCGAACTCAGAATACACCAAAATTATCCGAAAAAGACACTAAAGTCGGAGTTTCTACATAAAGACATTTCAAACATTATAAAGAATTACGTTGAAATTTGCAAATTTTTAAAATTAAATTTATGTATATTTGACTCAATGATTGTACATCGGTTCTACGATTTACAGACTTAGCATCACAGCATCACATTTTATGCGAATCATCTCCAGGATAATTTTTTTATAATAGGCAATTGGTTTTATTGCACGATCTTCCTGAAAATCAATAGGGTCCGTCATCAAACAGCAAACGAATTTTTGTCAAAATGAATATGACCTTTCGTTTTTGAGTTATCGTGAAATACGAAATGACAGATGGACTTTTTTTAAGTTGCTTATAATTCGATGAGAAATACTATGATGAAGGAATTTTTGCTACAGAACTTTTTTAAAGATTTTAGAAAAACTTGAGTAAATGCAATATACCCTTCGGACTTCGTCTGTGAAGAGTATAATACTAATGAAAAATCAGCTATAGCCGAACATATTTTAAATATAGGTCACACGATTTCTCAACAATGTTTATCACTCTTGAGACACAGTGATGACAACTACCTAGGTAATTTAAAAGGGGTGGAAATTTATAAGAGAAAAAGCAATTTAATGAATACAGATTCATCTCCAGCTGAGGGTAATCCCTTATATAGTCTATTAATTCCAAATAGTATTTAAACAGGCACATTTTGTTTTCTAAGTTAGCGAGTAATTTAGTTTACTCTGATGATGGCTAATTGGTAGCTAAAAACTCCTCAGTACTCTAACAGTATTTTTAGTGGATAAGGGTGATAATTTTTAGTTATAAGTTTTAATAATAATTAATAAGTGATCTTGATCCAAGTATGAAATTTCAATTAAAAATGCCCACATCGCCGAAACGAACAGAAACACGAATAATCGTAATTGTAACACATTGATGTTTTAAGTATATGAATATGTATCCAGAATCCACTGCTCAGAAATTTTCTTATAATATAAGAACTCATGTCAAACAAAGTCTATATACGACTGAAACCAAAAAATAGAACGCTCAAGTATCCACTTTCGAATCAGATGTTGAAGATTTATGAGGTAATAGAAAACGGTAGTCAGCAATATTACCTAAAACATATTTTTAACACTATAAAGACACATGTAGGAATGACTGATTGTCTGTTCTATGATTTACAGACTTGGAGTAACGTTTTATGTGAATCATCCCCAGAATAGATCTTTTATATTAATTGATTTCCTTAGTTAAAATATTAACATTTTTGTAATCGAATTGATGGTTATAATCAAAACAGTGTTTAGCAAGACCGGTGGAATTTTCTAAGTTTTGGTTTCTTGTACTTTTCTTATGGCCATACATTCTTTTTTGTGAATATTGTTTAGATATTCATGTATCAGTCCCATCGCAATCTAAACAATTTAATTTGTATAATGTGTGGGTTTGTTTATCTTCAGGTATTAAAGGTTTCAGATTTGAAAAATATTTCCCAACAAAGTTAGTAGGTTTATGCGCAACATTTATATCATACTTTTTTAAACATTTCTTAATTCTCTCTGAGGTCTCCAGAATGTATGGTAATGTTATAAAATTATCTGGATTACCGTTCCATTATAGATTTTGTTTATTCTGTCTTTAATGAGGAGATTGAAAAATGCTTTTGGATGGCCATTCATTTCCAGTGTATCACGAACAATTTTTAAATTTTTGGGACGGTCCTCTGGGTGGGACCATTTGACCACGCGATCTGTAAAGCTGTTTATAAATCTTTTTTATAACTTGTTGGTGCAACGGAATTGAACTGAAGATAACGTTGAGACCAAACTCCTTTAGTAAACCACGAAGTTTACATTTTTCCATCTGCATCATGCCTAATGTTCTTATCTAGGAAATTTATGTTTTTGTTCACTTCTATTTCACAAGTAAATTGGAGTTTGCATTGGAAATTGTTTAATTTATTAATCACGTACTGAATTTTATCCTTGGGAACACACATTAGGCAATCATCTACATACCGTTTAAAGAATACGAGTTGAAAATCTAATGAATTTATTACAGATTCCTCTAGGCATGCCATAACTAGGTTAGCAATAGTATCTGATATAGGAGATCCCATTGCTGTGCCGAATATTCGATGATGGTCGTACGACCGAAACGTACGTAAAGATCAAAATAATAAGGATATGTGTAAGTGTGACCTTTTTTCCGAGAATTTATATATGACATATAAGTTTTAATATATACTTTTGTGAGCTCTGTTGTAGTTTATTAAATAGTTGTTTACTATACAAAAGCTAGAAATAATGTGTCCATTCATTAACATCTGACACTTATTCTCAGTTTATTTTCAAGACAAGTAGTTCCCTAAATTTGCTAGCTTATACCTCAGGTTATATCTAGATTATTTTCGTATGTAGGACAAATTTCGTTTCTACATAAACTCGATCGACATAACTAGCTCGCGAAACATAATACATTATACAAATTCCTCGACAAATACACACCTTTTCACCGTAATCATTGTGAGAGTTATAGAATGAACGTCGAACGAGAAACTTATTACATAATGGACAACAAAAAACATTTATATTTACATTCAAGTTGCGAGAGTTCGAGAGTTCATTTGATGAAGTAACAACACAAAGTACAATAGTTAAAAATGCGCATGGCCATGTCAGATGGTTAGCATGAATCATGTCCCTAAATTTAATAATTTTGGCACACTAGAAATGTCGGTAATTACTGGGGTGCCAATAAGCAATGGCAGTGGCGTATCTAGGGTATGGCAGACAGTGCAGGTGGCTTTTGGCTAGTTTTTTATTTGGTATAGTTAATAGTGCAGCCTAATGCGTATAAAAATAGGTCAAATCTCGAAATCCTTGGGAAATGGACCGATTTTGATGGGACAAAGTGCACTCTCTTCGGAATTTTATCAGGAACAAAGTCTACCTCGTCTGAAGTTGCGCAAAAATTTTGCATTGTTTATAAACAATAAATTAACAATTTAGATAGATTATTTATGAGATTACATAAAAATTCATTGAAAATGATCGGATGAAGACTATTTTTGGTCAGTGAACATATGAAAATAGTTAAACAAGTAGTTGAATTAACTTAATTTGTTATAAACAATTTATTTACTAACAAATAGACGAATTCGACCAAAACTACGAGTTTAGGTACGTTTTCGAATAATTTTGGCCTTCTGAGTTCGATTTTGTCGTCAATATCGTGGAATGTATACCCGCTAATTTGTTAAAACAAATTATATTTATAAATAAATATATGAATTTGACCAAAATGTCGAGTTTATAGTCGTTTTCAGCCAATATTGTCCCTCTGAGTACGATTTTATTGTTATTATGGTCTTTAAATGTATACATAAATTTTTGAATTGTTATACATAAATTATTCATTAATAATTATACGTATTTGACCAAACTGTCGAGTTTATAGTCGTTTTCAGCCAATTTTAGCCTTCTGAGTACGATTTTATTATTATTATGGTCTTAATATGCATACATAAATTTTTGAATTGTTATAAATAAATTATTTATCAATAAATATACGAATTGGGCCAAAATTCCAAGTGTAAAGTGTTTTTAAAATTAATGTATTAAAAAAAATAGATATGTATGTTACTAGAAAACGAACGAATAAAAAATATTTTTTTCTCGTTCATCTTAGAGTATAATACGGTGGTCATTTAAAATTCCCTGATGTTAGAATTTAAAAAAATATATTCTTTTTCGTAATTTTGAAGTATTATTCGTGATACGTTTGAATTAGATTATTTTTTTTCTTATTAATTAATTGTTATTTCATCAAGCTTGATACTATTTTTTTTATATAATTTATTTGACTATTAATGCATTAATTTTAAAAATAGTTTACACTTGGAATTTTGGCGCAATCGGTATATTTATTATTATATAATGTTTTTATAAGAATCCAAAATTTATCTATGCATTTAAGGTCTATAATAACAATAAAATCGTACTCAAGAGACCAAAATTAGATGAAAACCACTATAAACTCGATATTTTGGTCAAATTCGTATATTTATTAATACCTAAATATAATTTGTTTGTACCAAAGTAACAAATTAGCGGATATACATTCGGCGATATTGGCGACAAAATCGAACTCAGAAGGCCAAAATTATTCGAAAACGATCCTAAACTTTTGGTCGAATTCGTCTATTTGTTGATAAATAAATTGTTTATGACAAATGAAGTTAATTCAAATACTTGTTTAACTATTTTCATATGTTCACTGACCAAAAATAACTTTTACCCGATCAATTTTTATGAATTTTTATGTAATATAAATATGCTAATTAAATTTATTGTTTACAAACAATGTAAAATTGTTGCGCAACTTTAGACGAGGTAGATTTTGTTTCTG
Organism: Endomychus coccineus; assembly: GCA_958510875.1. NCBI lineage: Eukaryota > Metazoa > Arthropoda > Insecta > Coleoptera > Endomychidae > Endomychus > Endomychus coccineus. The sequence goes on along the minus strand of OY294070.1, from coordinate 31,655,499 downwards.
ATACAATTCTGAAGAAAATGTACTTTGTCCCATCAAAATCGGTCCATGTCCCAAGGATTACGACCTCAAATACCCATTCGACTGCACTATAAGCAAAACACTGATAATATCTTAATCTACTTCAGAGTACCTACTTGTTAAAAAAAATTACATTAAGTTCTATTAGATTTAAAAACAATCCGCTATTTCAGAATTAAACACAATAAATAAAGTTACTATAGTTTCGGCAACGACTATAAACTCAACATTTTGGTCAAATTCGTATATTTAATGATAAATTTAATTTGTTTACAACAAATTAGCAAATTTGTGGCGACGATATTGACGATAAAATCGAACTCAGAATACCAAAATTATCCGAAAACGACCCTAAAGTCAGAGTTTTGGTCGAATTCATCTATTTTGTTGATAAATAAATTGTTTATATGATCGAAAACTGTGAAATTTTGCATTTTTCAGAGATTTTTAGGTAATCTCAAGAATGAGCTAATTAAATTGTTTATTGATTGTTTATAAGCAATATAAACAATTTGTGCAACTTTATTTGTAGTCAACTTTTTTTCTGATGACATTCTGAAGAGAATGAACTTTGACCCATCAAAATCGTTCCATTTCCCAAGGATTTACGGGTCCAATACACATTTGACTGCACTAAAACTGTTTTAAAATAATACCTAAATATATTTAACGCAATGAACGGCCTTGGGCTACGTTGCGAACTATGTGTTGAGAGTGGGGGAATTTAATTTAAACATGTTCGTTTTTTTGTTTTCGACATTTAAATATTCAATATAGGTCTATCAAAAGTATGTTATTACTATTGTTATTATTTGTTGAGTAAAGGTTTTGTAGTTCAATGTTGTTATATTCTTTATTTTTAGAGAACTTCATTCAGAAGTTAAAATAGATTTTCAGGCAAGACAATAAGATAATCTATCAAACATTATATTTTTTCTCATGTAACTATTTTAGACCCATCATCATGTTATATAACGTTGAAATCAGTAAAACAAGTTCTATTTAAAGAGGTCAAATCCGACTATGATTTGGATTAATAAATATACAAGTTTAGGTCATACCTCAAAAATGGGAATAGAAAAAAATATCTGACTACGCCAATGGATTCTTTCTAAAAAGTGCCAATTTAATGTTTTCATAGTTTGACAATATCTTTGATATTAAACGAAATAAAAGGCATTGTCGAAATGGGCATAAATCTAAAAGTTGGCTGTGGCGTCAAAACTAGTGACAGAGAAAATTTGTAAACACCGTTGAATTTCGATGAAAAAAATAGCACGCGGATACGTGGTCGGTTTCTCTAATATTAACGGAGATACTTCATTCAGACAACCAATTTGGAACACCTATACAACTGGATGAAAGAATTCGCCGTGTAATTGCAACTTTTTTGAAGAAAGGGTGGACGTTGGTCATTGCTTGAAAAAATTGGCATTTATCATAAATATGCAATGATTAAATTTTCTGTTTCTTATATTGCTGTTGATGATTGCTTCCTTTTAAATTGTTTTCTTTTATTATAGTAATAAATGTATTTCATATTTGAATATAAATTTAAATTTAAATATTATGAAATTAGAAACTGCTTTTAACAGTGAAAGGATTATATCAGGTAGTTAATAGGTATATATTATGGAGCATGTATAATTTATTTTATGCTGGTCACAAGACGGGAATTCCAGGTAAAATTGTGACACAAAACGGGAAGTCACAAAATAGGAAGACATCAATTTTAGTCACTTATACTCCATATCTTTTTTGATAAGAATCAAACAGTTAATCTGATGGTGAAATAAAAATACGGGATGCTATTTAGAAAAATTATGTAACTGAGATTTTAAATTTGCCATTTACATGAAATGTTTACATTATTTTTTTCTCACTTTTCCCAAATTTTCATCAGCAGTTTTATAACTTATTGAGACATTAGTGAGTTGTCGAAAAATCATCAACTTCTGTTAATCACTTTAGAAGATAATTGCAATATTAAATGATAATCAAGGTAGGGTTGTATCATTAAAATCAGTCTTAATTTTGAAGAAGAAACCAAAAATGCAAAAAAGTTGGGGTGTAATTCCGGTATAATCAGAAGTGAGGGATGAGGGAAAATATCTTAGTATTGTAGGTCCTTTTTGAAAAAACGTCCAACCAAAAATTCAAAACGATATTCATTCAAGTCTGGGTATACGTCTAGGGAGAAGGTTGAAAACGAACAACCTGTGTAGAGGGAGAACACAGTGTTCATAAACACTTTTTTTATGGAATGAAACATGAGAACAATTTATTTAAACTATTGTTTTACACAAAGAATATGTAGCACATAGCAACTTTAGTATAGACATCAGTCGATTAAATTCTGGAATAAATACTATGAAACTCTACCAAGAGTTTTTAACATCTCATTTACATAACCATTTGATCAAATGCCGAAAACAACATTTACATTCGATCTTCCTAGGCCGAGTTATTCTATTTGTTTGTAAGGTATTTTTTAGCTTTAAATAAACAAATGAAAAATGGAACTTTTTGGGCACAACATAAGAAGACAAGGAGAAAAGTCCTTGAAAAATAGAACAGATGGCGCCACAATCAAAGATCCCAAGTGACATTTGTGATGTACCATATTTTACTAGAACGCATTAAAATTTTCAGACTTATACGTCATTCAGATCTGTTTTGACACCCATCGAAACCAAGCAACATTGCAACCAAAGCATCGCTTGTTAAACATTATGGGGACTCTTTACCATCGATTGGAACGATTCACAAGTGGTTTACCGATTTTCGTTATGGTAGTATGACCACAAAGGATGCCGAACGTTCTGGTCGTGCTAGTGAGGTTACAACGCCAGAAATCGTCGATCAAATCCATGGCATGATATTGGACGATCGATTGAAGAAATGGCTCGGCGGATAGAGATTTGGCTTAAACGATGAGGTCATCGCTGAAACAAGCGCCTATTTTGAAGGAGTATTATTTGGAAGGGATCGAAAAATTAGAAAAACGTTGGACGAAGTGTATCGGATTACAAGGAGATTATGTTGTATGAGAATATTGGCCGGCGAGCGTCACTGAAGGCACTTCACTCATCAACCCAAAAGTGACACTGGTATGGGAATGCCGAGAATACCGCAAAGCTCTGACACAACACAACGATATAACATTGATGTGGGTCCCCAGGACACTGTGGCATTGAGGACGACGAAAAATCTGATGAATTAGCCTGAATGAACTTGTCACCTCATATTATATGTGGGCCCATAACCTGTATTAGTACTGACTAAAACCGCTATCCAACGATACATACGGGACTGGGCTAAACAATAATAAAGAGAGCACTGGAATGAAGTTCTTCACATGCACCAAAGGACAAACTATTAAGAACCGTCGAAAACAGAACTGAAGAACTACTCATTAGGTATCCTCACTGGTCACAGCCCTATGAGAGGAAAACTTCACAAAATGGGACTGTACAATGGTGATATGGGGCTCTATAATGGAGATCTTTCCAACACAGGGACATAAACTGTCCAACACATACTGTCAGAATGCGAGACTTTCATAGTAAAAACCTGGGTAAAGTCTAGCAATATTCGGGTAGCCAATATTATCACCGAAGTGTGCAACAGTCAACTGGCGATAAACCTGTACAGACTTGTACAAGGGACTATAGATACGAAGTGGGTGCTCTAAAAACTATTTAACCGGAATGTACAAAAAGCCCTAGCAGCTGAGGGTTGATTTTTGAGAGGGTCGCACCCAAGACAAAAAATTGATATATACGCCTCTATTAAGTTTAATATGTTATATCTAAAATATTTATTTGTCACCGTTTATGTTATACTTTAAGTATTGGTTCATGCGAGGATTCATGGGTAAATCATGTTTAAATCTTGTTTCTCTAGTTTATAATCATTTGGAACTGCGTCCGGTTTGGCCTATATATACTTCTTACTCCTATAATATCTACGAAACATAACATAGTATATGAACTTCCGTGAATATCTATATATATTTTAGGTGAATTATTTGATATTCAAGCAGCCAATTATCATTTGTTTCACATTCTAGATAACCGAAAAGGGATTAAAGGCAAATATTACACCATTGGCTAATTATAAACTTGACACTTTGTCTATTTCACTAGCCGACAGCCATTTTGTCTTTGGGACTAGACCGACATTTTTCGATTGTTTGGGTGTAAAATAGTAGGAAAGTCGCCATCCAACCCCTCAGATAATTTGAGTCTGATAGAACTGCTTGAAAGCTTATAAACAGAGCTACATTTGGTATATAAATCACCTTGGTAGAATGAACGAAACCCAGATAAAAATCTTTTGCGATTTTAAATAGGTTGTAAAAAAACTACGCTAGATAGCTCAGATCAGTTTTGTTGACCTGAAAGCCTATTAAATGGGCTACAATTTCTGTATGGCACACCTCTGTCACTTGAACAGAAGTCTTTTAAATAATGGGTTTTGTTTGAAAAAATCGCGAAATTTGCATTTTTAGTGCGCAAAGAAAATAGAATGATTCTTTAAAAGAAAAATGAATTTTTATTTTACGTCGTTCAAGTGACCGATGTTTGCGTAAAAGGAATTGAAGCCCCTTTTATAATCTTTCATATGCAACAAAAGGATTTCAATTGCGTGGTGCAGTTTCCTTTTTCTATTACAAAAAATATTCGAAAAAATGCAGCTTTCGTGATTTTTTCAAACAAAAATTAATGTTTAAACGACTTCTGTTCACGATACAGAGGTGTGACATGTAGAAATTGTAGCCCGTTTTATAGGCATTCAAATGCATGAAACATATTTCAAGTGTGTTGTGCATTATTATATATAAAGAGAAAAAAGTTCGAAAAAATGCAAATTTCGCATTATTTAAAAGACTTGTGATCAAGTGACAGAGGTGTGCCATACAGAAATTGTAGCCCATTTAATAGGCTTTCAGGTCAGCAAAAGTGATCTGAGCTATCTAGCGTAGTTTTTTTACAACCTATTTATTTAAAATCGCAAAAGTGGTTGAAAAAAACGCGATTTTTGCGTTTTTTTCACAGAAAAATTGATTTTTATCAGGGTTTCGTTCATTCTACCAAGGTCATTTGTATACCAAATTTAGCTCTGTTTATAAGCTTTCAAGCAGTTCTATCAGACTCAAATTATCTTGCGTTGTTTCAAAGTTATAGTAAAAAAAGTTTAAAAAATGCTTTTTCACGTATCCTAACCACAAAAGCAAAGTCTGAAGGGTTAGATGGCGACTTTCCTACTATTTTACACTGAAAAAATCGAAAAATGTCGGTCTAGTCCCAAGGACAGGGAAAAAATCGAATTTTGTCGTTTTGTGTTATTATTGTTATTAAGAAAAAATAGCTCACAATAGCATTATATTTATAAAAACTTTATGAGAGCTCATACTTAAGCTGCGTCCTGTCTAACCAATGTACAGGGTGTCCTCGAGCTGCGTGGCCAAAATAAAGCCGAAGATTCTTTGATTCGAAAAAAAGTTGATGAGCCTTTTTACTTTTGCCTCAAGTGTCTTGTTTACCCGGTAGAGGGCTTCAAAATTGCAAAAATAATTTTGTTTTTTCGGTATAACTTGAGAACGTGACGAAGAACTTTCACAATATTTAGCAGGTGAGTTACTGTCAATAATGGCCATTTTTGAGAGTGGAGCACAGAGCCTTAGAGAGCATAGAAATGGCTCAAACTTGAGGATGTAACGGGAAAAATGTCCAGAACTTTTTTGTGGTCAATGTAATTCACTCGATATTTTTTATGTAGATAGCTTAGCTAATTTGAAAACAACGTTTTCTTACTCTTAGAAAATTTTGATAAAATCAACGGATTAGCTTGAAAAAATTAATTTTCGAGTCTGTGCAATTTTGGCTTACTAATTTTACTTGATTAAAATACCTTAGTTGCCTTTGCTTTTCTAATGTCATTTTGGCATTTGAAGAATTTATTCTCAAAACTGTCAGTTTTTACTTTGCTTTCCGTAAAAATTTTATAAAATTATGGCTCAAAATTTCACTAACACTGAAATGGTTGATATGTTATTGATTTATGGACTTTGTCGATGCAATGGCCGGAGAAGGGAAAGATATCCGCATCGCAGAATTCCAAATCGGCAAACCTTCGCGAAACTGGCAAATTTGAAGCAAATCGCAGAGAAACTGGACGCAGACGGACAAGAAGGACGTTAGAGCTCGAAGAAGCGATACTGGAAGCGGTTGAAACTGAACCTGGGATAAGCACACTACGTTTGGGACTTCGTATTGGAGCCTCAAAATCATTAGTTCATAATGTACTGAAAGAAGAACTGTTGTATCCCTATCATATTGAAACAGTTCAAGACTTATTGCCCATGGATCCAGGTCATCGGCTAGATTTCTGTCGGCTTATTGTCCAAAGACAAAACGCAAACCCCAATTTTTGTAGAAGAATTCTGTTCACGGACGAAGATACTTTCACGAGATGTGGTCTTTTTAACCTCCATAATGAACATTTCTATGCTGATGAAAATCCTCATGAAACGGAAGTTACATATTTTCAGAATCAAACTAAAATCAATGTTTGGGTTGGAATTGTGGATAACTTTATTATTGGCCCTACCGTTATACCCGATCGATTGAACGGGGAGAACTACTTGAACTTTTTGGAGCAAAGGCTACTTGAACTGTTGGAAGACTTGCCTTTACACATTCGTCGTGGCCTGGTTTATCCATGATGGTGCACCTCCTCATTTCACATTAGCTGTGAAGCGACATTTGAATGCGGAATATCCAGATCGCTGGATAGGTAGAGGACACGATGTACCAGTGAACTGGCCGGCCCGCTCCCCTGATTTGACGCCCTGCGACTTCTTTCTATGGGGCGCTTTGAAGTCGGAAGTTTATGCAGCTCCAGTAAACACACGAGAGGAATTGTTGCAACGAATTAATCATGAAGCGGATTTATTGAAGAATGATCCTGAAGTACTAGCCAGAGTTCAATCCAATTTCTTGAAACGAATTAATTTGTGTATTCAGGAAAATGGGCAACATTTCGAACAATTGATGCCTTAGCGATTTCCCAAAAAGTTTTGTTGTTTCTTTTAATTTAGCATTTGTTTTTCCTAAATAATCACATCGTTTCCCCATTTCTATTGTTTTCATTATTCGTGTTTTACCGAGATATTAACCATTTCAGTGTTAGTTATTAAGAAAAAATAGCTCACAATAGCATCATATTTATAAAAACTTTATGAGAGCTCATACTTAAGCTGCGTCTTGTCTAACCAATGTATATGGCCGACCAGCTCCATTCATAAACTTCGAACATTTTAAAATTACCCTCTTTTTTTTAATGCACCTTTTTCAGTTTTTTCGCATATTGTCCGGATTTTCATTTAAAATTCATTGTTACCAAACTAGCGGATATATTAAATTTACAGCTTTCTTATCGAGATGTTTCGTTTTATCGTAAAATTATAATGTAAACACGATTTTGAACAATATATTTATTTGCGGTTAGAATAATTATATATCCGTTTTCGGTATAGATTTCCCATTAGTTTCCAAGAGTTCTTGACTTTGATACTTTTGCATAGTCCTGTATTCTCTGAAGCTCTGCGGAAAATGTAAGTTAAGAGGTGTTTGCTATTTGACCTTATAGTCGAGGAAATGAAGCAGAAAAAAGGCCAAAGTAAAAAAAAATCGGATGAACCATTTTTTATTTTTCTAATGTGCATTTTAGCATTTCTGCAGAGGAAAATGCAAATGGAGTGAAACTTATTGGGAAGGTTCTCTTGAGGTTGCCGGTCATGACCATGACACTCAATAGTAACCTGGTGGTCAGGATACCTTGATGACCTAGGTCATCTCCATGGATTGTTTTTCAATATGCTCTGAAATGCAATCAAATTCGTATCTCGGGGGTTTTTGGGGCAGCTGAACAGAATTCCGATGCCAGATTTGAACTAGGACGCACCTCTTGAGCATATGGGTCATGACCATGACACTCAATACTCATCTGGTGGTCAGGATATCCTGATTATTTAGGTCTTCTCCCGGTAGTTTTTAAATATGCTCGGGAATAAAACCAAATTCGTCTATCCGGGGTTTTTCGGATCGCTGATAACTTTTCTGAAGCATCTGGTGAACAGATCTGTGATATTGACAACAAATAATTCAAAAAATACCTGGAAAAATACCCTTCGCACTACAATAAAACTTATTGATTGAATGTTTCTAACCCGAAAAAAACTAATAGTGAAATATTTTATATTTTAATGGCAAAAATGTTGAAATTTTAAATAACAATGTTTTTTATTACTAGTTATGCAAAAAAAAAAGTTTTAAAGAAAAAAAACAATAATCATATCGTAAAACTCGAACCTTTTTATTTATATTGGTCAATTAAAGGAAGTCGGAAACGGGAAAGGAAATTTTAAATTAATTTTATTATTATTATTATTATTATTATTAAATATCGGTAATGAGCCAAGGTAGAATACCTATTTTAGGCTCAATTACTAAAAATACAGTGTCCAAAGTTGTGAAGTAATACATATAGGAACAATTATTTGTAAATAAATCGAATCACAATAAAGATTAACAATTATTTTTTGTATAACGGAATCGTGCTCAGCGGTTCCCAAAAAGCCCCCGGGAGACTAATCTGGTTGCATTTCAGAACATGTTAAAAAACAATCCATGGAGATGACCTAGGTCATCATGGTATCCTGACCACCAGGTGACTATTGAGTGTCATGGTCTTGACCCGTATGCTCAAGAGAACCTCCCTAACAGGTTTCATTCCTTTGCAGAAGGTATTTCTGCGAATTCCCTGGAGACGAAGATAGTACCAGAATGTTCTGAGACATTCAAATCATGATCAGCAACCCCAAAAACCCCCGAGTAAGAAATTGTGGCCTATTTTGACTATATTTAGCCATTTTTTCAACATTTTTAATATTATCTCTTAAAAATGCATTCAAAAAGATGCATTTTCCTCTGTACAAAGCTAAAATGCACATTAGAAAAATAAAAAATAGTAACATTTTTTCTAAATGACTTCTTGAATCGATTTTAAAAAAATTATCAAAATCGGTTCATCCGATTTTTTTTTTCAACCTTTTTTGCTCGACTATAATTTACATGTACCTATGCTTCTCAAGTTCATATTTCTATATCAAGAATTTCAAATCGATTTTGTTTGTATTGGTGATTCAAGAAGATTTATTTCAAGATAACGCATATCCACAAGACGTGAACCTAGGTAGACCATGAAATTTCTTACTAGAGCCGTCTAGAGTCAATTTTTACCTCGATTTGTACCATTTGTTTCAACTTGCTCATGTAGAATACCCAGAAAAAAGTGGAAAACTTTAAATTGTTTATTCAATCCAATTGATAGTAATCTATCGATTTTTTAGTATCTAAATTCTTTCTATTACCTTATCTTATCTTTCTAGGACTGACATTTTTATTACACTAATATAACATTAAAGCGCTTTATAAATTCTTTTTTTTTTAAGAAGACGTCAAGTTCAGCATGTTGGCGGGCCCTGCATATTGCTTTATAAATTAACTTCGGAATTGAATACAATCAACCACTACGTGATGAAAAGCCATCACAAACTCAAAATTACTATTATAGGTTTGATTTTCACTAATTTAATAAGTAAATGTAACAACTTTCGCTATCACCGGTATCTAAAGTACTTTGTAATATCTGTTTAAAGAATCTACGTTGTTGGCGAATCTAGTAAAATTTATTTATTAAATTAATGGAAATCGAAATCTTAATAGTTACATTATTTAAATTAACTTTGATAGAACCCATTATCTACAAAGAATTCCTAGGAAACTGAAAGTATCAGCTGGACAGATGTTTCTTCAGCTATTAAATTATCTAAGCCAATAATAATTGAAAGTGAATGAGTCAAACAGTGAATTACATAGGAAAAAACGGTTCTTATCACCAACGATGTACAACAGTTCGACATTAAATTTTAAGATGAAAAAGTATAAAAGTGTACAGATGCAAACTCAGGTCTAATCATAATTATAATCAACTAGTACCATAACTAATTTATGATAAGTTTTTCACGAATAATACTGAAGTGTTTACACTGGGCATTTGCCATTCGTTTAAAATGAAAGGGATGTGGTAACAGGTAAAGGTGCAAACGCAACATAGCCCTCTAGCCCTTATTTGTGATTGTGAATGTTATAAAACCGAGAGGTTATGTTCCAAAATCGATATTTTGCAAGAGTTTAACAGACATGAAGGAGATGCAATAAGGACGGTTGCTATACATAATTGAGAGGTTACATTTGTATTAAAAACAATTGAACGATTTGATTTCCGAAGGTAAATCTGTTTAATACACACCTTTTATCTAATTATTCACTCGAAAATTTGATAAGCCCCAAGATGCATCCTATGTCACTTAAAATTAAAATTCATTCATAATTTCACACTGATTACACTAAAAACAAAACACTAAACGTCACTCGATTGTTGTTAAAATTGTAATATTATGGATATTTTGACAGATGGAGCACGCACACAACAAACATTGAACGTCAACTATCTTCACCTCTTATTCGATAAACCTCATGGCATTTAGCGATTGTTTTCCTTCTTGTTCAACTCGTTAGAAATTGCCAGGAGACAAAGAGAGACACATCTCATGTGATTGTCCCGTTATCTAAGCTTAGCTTACGGACATATTGCATAGATGGCAAAGTATAACGTAGTATTAAAAATAGAAGCCTGTTTTACATTTGTATTATTTTAGCAAATATTTCAACCTATTTGTATTTAAGTATATCAGTAAACCTGATAATTCTCCCAATCAAAGTGAGCCATCATTTAATACACCAGCATCAGCATTATAGCCGTCACAAACAATCATAGAGTTAAGTAGCTTACTGTTTTCATCAATAGGTGCCGCGGCAACAGACGCAATGTTACATTTGATGAAAATTATCTCTGAACAATTCATAAAGATATAGTTGAATCCTTTTATAAATGCACATAAGGTTTTTTTTCTCTCCAGGGGTCATCCACTCTGATGGTTAATATTAGCGACTTTCAATTTGCAACATTTTGAGTACATTGTATGTTTTGTGGTTTTATTATTCGACAATGCACCATTAGATGGCAGCATCTATTCGAATGTGCTATTATGAAAGACTCTCACAATGTCACAATATCCTTTCGCTCTTCGTAACGAAGTCAGAAGAGTATAATTATTGCATTTATTTAAGCTATTTCCAAAAACGTTAAAGAATGTCCTAGAGCTAAGATACCTGCATCTTTCATCGAAGTTTTGGCTACTTTCTAAAAATCAGTCCGTGTGTGTTTGTATGTCACAAAAAGCTTGTCAGGAGAAATCAAAACACAAAGGTTTTATCATATTTCAATCATAGATATTTTATATACAAATACACTATGATATCTATGGATTTAAACAACAACTATGGTCAGATGGACGGCGCCAGTTTATTGTTGATCTATGGGTGTGGAATACATTTATTGCTTTTATATTTATATAGCTGCTTATATATTACATGTATAGCATATGTTCGTGGGCGCTAGGTCATTAGGAATATATCTTTTGATAGGAGGCCTATTCAAAATATGTATTAATTCCTACACTGAGCTCATCCATGTTCCCTCCGACATGAACATTCTTTAATAACTTATATTCTATATTCTTACCAGCTTAAGATGGTATCAAAATGACGCACCAGAACCAATGATTTATATTATAGTAATTAGGCAAGGGGCATACCTCCCACCGAATGTACATTCAATTTAATAATATAGTGGAGTCTCGATAAATCGAGTTAATTGACAAGAATCTACACGAGCGTCTCACGCCAGTAATGATCTTGGCAGCGGTGACTCAAGCATAGCTTAAAGATGTTATAGACATAGATATTACATATTGTATGTATATATAATATCTATGGTTATAGGCAGAGATAAGGGATAGATGTGCTTTTGACAGTTGGTTTCATTAGTGACGTTTAACGTAAATAGTAGAGGTTATGTGCTTGTCGTTTGTTTATTTTTATTAACATCGGTTTACTTCATCCATCATTGTCACTTGTAAAAATCTGAAAAAATTTGCCAAGAATGTGGGATGCAATTTACCCAGAGAACTGAGTTCATTTGAGGAAAATTCACGGTCATGAGAATGAGAGGGATCGAATATCTTCAAAAAAATTGAAAAAACTCGAATCCGGAATATCGTGTAATACCTGTGGCAAATTGTTTATAAATAAATCGAATTTGAATCGGCATTGTAAAAATCGGCATGGGAGTATTAATATATGGTATTAGTCGAGGAAATAAAGCACTAAAATAGGCCAAACCTTCCAAACTTGGCGCAGTTGGATGAATTGAGATGCGGTTTTTTGCATTCGATTCAGAAAGTGATGTAGAAAATTTATTCGGTATTTTTCTTTTGCGGAAAAAATTATTGCATTTCTACAGCCAAAAAATTCATTTTTCTGAGTGCACTCCTTGAGGTAAATAAAAAAACGGACCCGAATTGGTTTCTCGGGGGTTTTTTGGGGTCGCTGAACACGAATATGCTATCAAGAAAATTCACTGAGGTCACCTTGGACCTCCCGGGTGTATCCGGGCGTCCTGACGCCCTAGATATCGTTTAATGTTTGTTAACTGTTCGAGAGGTGATATAAAGGTTGCTAGTGATGATTACGACGTTGAAAAACTCTTCTGCAATACCTGGTGGTACCTTAAGACCGGGTAACCACGTCATCTTCTAGGAATTTGTTAATTTTTCTTCATAAAATGTAACAAATTCTGGCTCTCGGAGTTTTCAAAGTCGCCGATCACGACTATGACACTCACAATGTTCTGCAAATTACCTAGAAGTGTTTCCGGGTCTCTGGAGCCCTGTGTATCTACGTCATCTTCTAGGAATTTGTTAATTTTTCTTCATAAAATGTAACAAATTCTGGCTCTCGGAGTTTTCAAAGTCGCCGATCACGACTATGACACTCACAATGTTCTGCAAATTACCTGGAAGTGTTTCCGGGTCTCTGGAGCCCTGTGTATCTACGTCATCTTCTAGGAATTTGTTAATTTTTCTTCATAAAATGTAACAAATTTTGATTCTCGGGGGTTTTCAAAGTCGCCGTTCACGACTATGACACTCACAATGTTCTGCGAATTACCTGAAGGTGTTTTCGGGTCTCTGGAGCCCTGTATATCTAAGTCATCTTCTAGGCATGAACTTTCCGACTATCATAATCATGACCCTCGAGAGCCAGAATTTGTTACATTTTATGAAGAAAAATTAACAAATTCCTAGAAGATGACGTGGTTACCCGATCTCAGGGTACCACCAGGTATTGCAGAAGAGTTTTTCATGTCGTAATCATCACTAGCAACCTTTATATCACCTCTCGACCAGGTAACAAACATTAAACGATATCCAGGGCGTCAGGACGCCCGGATTCCCTGGGTGGTCCAAGGGGACCTCAGTGAATTTTCTTGATAGCCTATTCGTGTTCAGCGACCCCAAAAATCCCCGAAAAACCAATTCGAGTCCGTTTTTTCTTTTACCTCAAGAAGCGCACTCATTTTTGGCTGTAGAAATGCAGTAAATCAAAAAAAAAAACCGGACAATTTCTAAATCACTTTCTGAATCGAAAAACCGCATCTGAATCAATCCAACTGCGCCGGGTTTGGAATGTGGAATGCTTTATTTCTTCGACTAAATTGTTATTAAATGTATTTAACTGTTGTCAATAAATATAACTATCGATACTTAATTATGTGTACTTTTCTTTTGTCCTCATTTATGTTTCAATTATCCATCACGGTAGGCTGTGATGGGTATTTATTTTTAGCATAGATATTATATATACAATATATAATATCTATGATTTTTAGTGCAATGCAAACCATAGAGATCATATAGTATAGAGGAGTAAAGCCCCTATATAGCCTATGTATTTGTTGCGTACCATGTAAGATCTTACGCGATGAGTACTGCGGTATTTTAACGCGTTCCCCTTACTCTCCTAGAACCGCGCGCTTAGATGACCGCGTGTAACTATAGCTAACGCTCGTCACCTTATAATGTCCGCGGAGTGGGCAGCGGATAAGTTTTTGAAACCTTCCCGCATTAATACGGGGCTTTACTCCTCTAACTATATGATCTCTAAGATGCAAACAAGCAATACTAAATATAACAGCATCGCTGCCATAGTTGATAAGTTTTAAACACGGCCGTATAGACAGGTCCGGAAACTCGAGGCTGTTTCCTATCTGAGCAGTGAGTCGCTTACGCGTCCAAGTGCGCGTAGTACCAAAAGTCGTCACGTAGGGATGTACGACCGTGGTCGTCACGTAAGAGTATCATCTTGATCTCTATGAAGAGTATTCTGTGATATTTGTCAGTTAACTTGTCAACAGAAGGAATACCTGCGTTTTCAGCAAAAATGAAACTGTGCATTGTGCCTAAATGCAAAACGGGGTACAAAAGTGTAAAGCAAGAAACTTCTGTTTTTAAAGTGCCGAAAGATGCGGAAATGCGTTAAAAGTGGATGCTTGCGATTCCGGATAGAAATCGTTTTAACGAGGTCTTTTATTTTTAAGGCGAGTTTGACAAGAGTAACAGTTCTATTCTCCTCTCAAATCAGAATAGTAAATATTGCGTTACTATAAAAATTGGCAGTGTCAACATAGCTGAGGTTTCCGGACCCGTCGAGTGTACAGTACCGGAGGTTTTAGTGTATAATGTATTTATTGTAAACATAATGAAAGACAACATACTAAACTAGTATACAAGTATTTTGATTGTAATCCTAATTTAATTAAAGAAATGTTTATATACGATCGATTATTTTCATACATTTCCTTTTTAAACTACTACCAAGAAAAGCCTTAGATAATAAGTACATACTCCGGAAAGAAATCGTTTTAACAAGGTTCTTTATGTGTACGAAAAAGGGGAAGTTATTTTTAAGGTGAGTAATACATTTTGACAAGAGTAACAGTTCTATTCCTCTCTCAAATCACAAGAACACATTTAATTGATAATTATTCTAATAATTTATAAAAATATAAGAATCTACACATCAGTTTGGTTGAATTTTATTAAAAATTCACTAGTGGCAATGAGAACAAGTCATAAATTTAAAAAATGCGGTGATCCAAAATACCTATGAAATAACAAATATATATATATATATATATATATATATATATATATATATATATATATATATTACAAATCAACACTACACTGTAGTGTTCATTTGTAACATAATGGATTTCCATTCCAACAAGTAAAGATCCTTTACAATCTAAAAAAATATATATAGTAATAGAGGAAAAACATTGACAAATTACATAGATTCTTACTACTTCTAATTAAAAATTATAAAATTACTGTTTTGCTTTCAAATTAACAAGTGTTCGTTTCTTTATCTCTAAATCTAAGAGCAGGGCTTCCCTCATGAGGTCTTGCTGTTCAAGCTGCCATTTCACATCATTTTGACCTTTTTTTAATTCCATGTCTGCAATGGCCAATCTTTTGTCCAGGAGGGAATCATATTTCTCTGCGATTGTTGAGGATATCAATTCCCAAGAAACTAAAGGTCATCTCCTACTGGAAGTTGCCTTTGCCAAGATAGTAGGCTTTCGAGTTCTCAACATGCTGCTCTTGAATTCGCTCAGTCCCCAGCCTAATGTTGGTTGATTCTATCATAAAAAATATTATGTTTCTATGATATATTTATGTTTTCCAAAATACCTTACCATACCAGTAGTTTTGATTTCATTGTTAGAATTACCAGGTTCGCCACAATTATCACATCCCCACCTGTAAGTCTTTGCATTGTCATTGTGTTATTGCTAATTATAATGATCATACAAACCTGTTAAATATCTTTACTTTCTTTCTTCAGCTACAACTTTCCGCACATCCATGTTTCTGTTGCTGTAAAGTTTTTTAAGTGAATGCACCTCTCTACACCTCGATTCTGAACATGAAGAATTGAATTCATTGGCTATAGCGTTCCGGGCCTTGTTCTTCTCATCAACACTGACACCGTCAGTTTTCTTGCATTCAATAATGTGCTTATATTTAAGCACAAGGCTTAGAAGCAGTTGTTTCTCAGTTTCAGAAAAATTAGGGATACGGGTCTTCTTTACAATAGTTCTCTACGAAAATAACAGTTTTCAGTAGAATTCACTACGATAATTGTGTATTATATTACCTTATTACTTTCCATTTCAACGGTGCCACTGGGCATTAGTAACACTGCTTGTGATTCCGGGAAGAAATAGTTTTACCCATAGATAACTCTACTACCGTACTACCTAGTAAGAGTTATCTGTGGTTTTACATCCCTCGTGATCCATGCGCTAGCTAGTGGCTGAGCGAGGGACTACGACCGTGGGCGACTCAACTCAACCATAGAGTTTCCAGACCTGTGTATACGACCGTGGTTTTAAGTAAATTCAAATAATTCTATGATCGCTGTCAAGATCATTACGAGCGTGAAACGCTCGTCGTAATATGAGTTGAACATTAAACTCCATCCATATATATTATATAAGTATACATAGTACATACATGGATAGCGTATCAGGGTTTTTCATTGACACGGCTACACGGGCTACATAAGGAACAGCTGATTTGGGGCAGATCTTTTCTCGCCATATAAGAAGGTGCATGTTAATGTAATGTACTATACTAGCAACCCACGCGGAATTCGGCTAGAATAAAAAGTCTCGCTCATTAATTCACGATATTTATTCAAAGTAATAATAAATTTGTTTTAAAAGTAAATCAAATATTAGGTTGTAATTATATAGGATGAGTCAGTTTTTGTAGACAAACTTCAACAGGAGATAGAACAGATGTTTTTAAGGAGAAAAGTTCCTATAAACATATGTCGTAGAAGGCTTCGTTTTCGAGATAATAGGGTGTTGAAATTGAACAAAAAATTTCGTTTTTTGCTAATATCTCCGGAACCGTTTATCGTACAGAAAACAGCTTTTGTGAGCATTTTCTACTCATAGTAAGCTATGTTCTGTGCGGTGAAAAAATTTTTTAGTCATAATTGGTGAAGATTTTGAAGGGGTAGTGGGTGTTTTTTTCCCCAACTTCTACGCCACTGAAAAAAGTACGGTTTTGAGACAACCATTTGAACCGCCAATGTTTTCTACACAAAAAAGGTACTCTTGGTCATAAGCTCTAAAGTTGACCGTTTTCGAGAAAAATCAACTTTTATGTTGAAAAACATGGTCGATCCTTTGGTTTTGTTACTTGTTCAAGGTTTGAATAAATTTTGTTCAATTAGTAAGAATTGACCATGTTTTTCAACATGAAAGTCAACTTTAGAGCTTATGACCAAGAGTACCTTTTTTGTGTAGAAAACAATGGCGGTTCAAATGGTTGTCTCAAAACCGTACTTTTTCCAGTGGCTTAGAAGTTGGGGAGAGAAACACCTACTACCCCTTCAAAATCTTCACCAATTAAGGGTAAAATATTTTTTTATAGCGCAGAACATAGCTTACTATGAGTAGAAAATGTTCGCAAAAGATGTTTTCTGTACGATAAACGGTTCCGGAGATATTCGCAAAAAACTAAATTTTTTTTTCAATTCCAACACCCTGTATCTCGAAAACGAAGTCTTCTACGACATATATTTATAGGAACTTTTCTTCTTAAAAATACTTTTTCTATCTGCTCTTGCAGTTTGTCTACAAAAAACTGACTCACACTGTGTACAAAATGCAATAGTCAAGTATAAATGTGCAAATATTTACAATTTCAGCTCTTAATATAAAATTGAAATTATGATTTGTATATAAAATTTACAAAATTTCAATATATCCAGAATTTTTAGTAGAAATTGAATTATCAGCTGTGATAGACGGTTGTTTTCGTCCAGTTAGATACTACTTACCCAAATAAAGAAAAATGGCTTCAATCTAGTGAAATTTAGATTATTTTTCTTATATTCCTAGATCCCTCTGCTACGGTCAAGCCACATGGTGCAGAGAATCTCAACAACAACTTAAAAACAACCTTTATTCTGTCACTTAAAAGTAATCAAAACTTTAGATCAAACCTATGCGAGTAATAAAAAACTGACCACTTTACATACATTTTTTTTAGTAATTTTTTGTTTATTTCCTTTTACGATGCGCTTAATTTTAATATGCTGAATTCATATATGTCTTCAATTTTATTTTTTAGCGAAAATTCAAAGAAAATAAATTAAAAAATAAAATTTAAAAATTTAACATATTCGAAAAAAAATTTGAAATTGTAACTTTTTAGACTAATTTTTGTATGCTGAATCCAAATCTGAAATTATTTTTCATCTATCTCCTATAGTTTTTAAGAAAATCAGTTTTTTTTATTTTGAGGTCTAAGGTCACTGAAAATCAAAAATTGAAAACCGTTTTTAATGTTCGGCCCATGACCTTTCGATTGATATAAAGCATGTGTATGTAAGTCTAACGGCCTAAGAGGAGTAATGCTTACAGTAGCGTTATATATATATATATATATATAGATAGTTTTTATGAGAAAATAGCATTTTTTTAAATTATAGTTCTTTAGTTGATTGCCTTTTCACTTTCATTTTATTAAATAATATGGTATAATACTATAACTACTTGACATTGAGGTTTTAATAGTGAAATGTTTGATAAATTAGCTTTATAGGATACTTTTATTATGATATTGTTAGTTTTTAAATTTAATATGTACACAAATACTAATGTAAATACATGAAATGAAATCTGAGGATTCCAGTTTGTGGTTTTATGTTCTTTTGTTTGTAACAATTTCTTGAAGAACGTTGATTCTACAACTTAGTCAACATTTGCCAAGTCTTGTGATTTCTCAGACTTGACACATCAAAGCTGGCTTAACCAAAATATGTATGTATTCTTTCAACTTGAGGTACAAGTTTCTCTCATAATTGCATTAGTCTCTTTCATCTTTCTTGATAATTCACTTCAGTATATTTACATCAAGTATTATGATATCTTCCTGTATATTCACATTTATCATCTGCCGACTTCCTTATGTTTATACTTAATGTGTCTTTTTAAAGCTGATCTATAAGAGCTTCCATAATCACAATACTGCCACTTGTGCAAATGTGTATTTTTAAAGCTGAGCTATAAGGGCTTTCAAAATCACAATATTGACAATTGTGTATCTTCTCTCTTGTGTGTTTAGAGTTGATGTGACGTTTCAAATATGACTCCAGCACGTTTTCATAATCGCAATACTGACACTTGTGCATATTCTCTCTTGTGTGTTTGTTGATGTGTATTTTTAAAGCTGAGCTAAAAGGGCTTTCATAATCGCAATACTGACACTTGTGTATCTTCTCTCTTGTGTGTTTAGAGTTGATGTGACATTTTAAGTGAGCCTTCTGAGTGCTTTCATAATCGCATAACGGACACTTGTGTATATTCTCTCTTGTATGTTTAGAGTTAATGTGTATTTTTAAAGCTGAGCTATAAGGGCTTTCAAAATCACAATATTGACAATTGTGTATCTTCTCTCTTGTGTGTTTAGAGTTGATGTGATTTTTCAGATTTAACTTCTCAGTGTTTTCATAATCGCAATACGGACACTTGTGGATATCCTGTCTTGTGTGTTTGTTGATGTGTATTTTCAAAGCTGAGCTAAATGGGCTTTCATATTCACAATACTGACACTTGTGTATCTTCTCTCTTGTGTGTATAGAGTTGATATGCATTTTTAAATCTGACATTCGAGGGCTTACATAATCACAATACTGACACTTGTGTATCTTCTCTTTCGTGTGTATACGGTTGATGTGAATCTTTAAATCTGACATTCGAGGGCTTACATAATCACAATACTGACACTTGTGTATCTTCTCTCTTGTGTGTACAGAGTTGATGTGAACATTTAAAACTGACATTCGAGGGCTTACATAATGACAATACTGACACTTGTGTATCTTCTCTCTTGTGTGTACAGAGTTGATGTGAATTTTTAAAACTGACATTTGATGGCTTACATAATCACAATACTGACACTTGTGTATCTTCTCTCTTGTGTGTATAGAGTTGATGTGAATTTTTAAACCTGACATTCGAGGGCTTACATAGTCACAATACTGACACTTGTGTATCTTCTCTCTTGTGTGTATACAGTTGATGTGACTTTTTAAAGTTGACATGTCGGGGCTTTCATAATCGCAATACTCACACTTGTGTAATTTCCCTCTTGTGTGTTTAGAGTTGATGTGACGCTTTAAAGTTGACATGTTAGGGCTTTCATAATCGCAATACTCACACTTGTGTATTTTGTCTCTT
This sequence comes from Endomychus coccineus, assembly GCA_958510875.1. Lineage (NCBI taxonomy): Eukaryota > Metazoa > Arthropoda > Insecta > Coleoptera > Endomychidae > Endomychus > Endomychus coccineus. The sequence goes on along the minus strand of OY294070.1, from coordinate 31,635,123 downwards.
GTGTGTATAGAGTTGATATGATTTTTTAAATTGGACATCCAAGGGCTCCCATAATTGCAATAATGATGTATCTTCTCTTTTGTCTGTAACTTGTTTTGTTTGTGCTTCGACATTGAGAACTGATCTGTGACAGATTTCTGAGGCACATCGTTTGTAAATTCATCAAGAAGTAAATTTTCAATTCTAGAAAAGAAAGGTAAAATAATAATAATAATGATGTTTATGCAAGATAGGAGGGAATATGCAATGGATTCATCATATCCAGAATAGATTTCGTTTTCAATATGCTCGTAAAGGCTTCAATGTCTGCAGGTAATGTGTATGTATTGTCAATAGTAGTATTTTAAAATATTGGTTGAATAGTAACCAGAGTTAAGGTTCATTTTATTCAGGTTTTGGAAGAGAATTTCACGATGGTGTCAAGTTTATATTACGCATGTGCAACCTACCGGTTTCATAAAACCTTATCCAGCAGCACTCATGTTCGTGCACACGAGTAGCCACTGTAGTACTTAGTCACAAACGTCGACTTTACCGCAAAAAAAAATGATACCTACAACATTTATTTTCAAGATTGTGCTTCAAATGTCAATGACACTTTTCTAATTTGGAAACAGTTTTTGTTGTTGTTGGGAGGTGGTTGAAACCCTTTATGGGCACCTTAAGGGCCTATAACATCCTATAAGGTAGTGTGGGGGTCACTGAGTCCGAATTTAATCATCTCAGATATACCCACCAAACACTCCACCTCGTGTGGTAGGCTCGATCCTGCAACCAGGGCAGTCTCGATGACACTTAGGCTTGCCCATTGTATCTTGCCTCACCACTTTCTCGGGCCATCGGAAAAATTTCGCAGTCGCTGGATTCGAACCCGCGACCGGTCGCCATAATGATTAGAAGATCGATGCTTCTATCACTGAGCTACCTGGCCCTATTGGAAACACTGTTGGGGAAACATGAATTCCTTCATCAATCATTAGAAATGCATTCTAGGACACTGTGTTTCTTGAAGTCACCCACACTAATAGATATATCCAGTCTCAACAACGATCCTGTAATCATCCAGGTCAGAAACAATAAACCATAAATCTCTCAAACTGAAAACAATATCTGAAGTATTGATAAAAATTTAAAACAGACATCAACTGACTAGTTTTAGGTCCATATAAACGATCTGCTGCCGTCGACAGCTTTGCAGATGATGATACACTTCAAAACACTTCCTCATCTAGAGCCCCTATACCATCCAATGAAGCCAAAGGAACGAGACAGAGACAGGTTGACGCAATTAATGGAGATCTGGCAAAGATTTTAAAATGGGGATCTGAAAATCAAGTAGAGTTTAATGCAACCAAAACTCAAGCTTGCGTTTTCTCCAGGAAGGCGGAACCCACAATCCCTGATATGATGATGTCAGTTACAACTCTTCCTATGAAGTTTTCCATAACCATGCTCAGGATCACCACCAACAACACCCTCTGATAGGAAGATCATGTGAGGTTCATTAGTTTTCTATTCTGTGCCAAGAGCTACTTTACATCCCAGCCGCTCCTCATAATCTATAAAACACATCTTTGACCCTGGAGTACTGTTCACATGTTTGGTGTTCGGATCCCAAAATTTCGCTGAAGCTCTTGGAATCTATCGAGAAGAGAGGTTATTCGTTTGATTGATGATGTCACACTTACGAGTTCATTGATCTCTCTAGAATATCGTAGAAAGGTGTGAGAACTTTGCCTTTTCTATAGATATATCTATGGTCAGTGTTCAACACAGATCTCGTCTCTTGTTCCACCACGAGAAATTCCAAATTGGTGGACTAGATGAGCTCAAAGTAGTCACCCCTTCATTCCTACCAGACTTCATTTTTTTATAGAACAGAGAAATTGTGGAACATACCCTAGCAATCTACTCTTCCACGAAAGCAAACTATTTAATATTCACCAATATTATAAGATTTATGTTAACCAATCAAGACTGCAAAATGAATAGGACATAATTTGTATACCAGAAGTGCACCACGAGCGATTCCAGATAGGCGTACTAGACGAGCTGAAACTAGTCACCCCTTCATTGTCATGTAGTCAAAGTATAAAATAAAGCAAAGTATTTGAAAAGACAAAAAGTCTCAAATATGTTGATTAGATGGAAACTCATAATCTACTTAATGAATTTGAATTCAGAAGTGAATTATGCACAACCGATGCCATCAACATACTGATTGAAGTTCGTACTAAAGTTAAATCTAAAAAATTTATTCCATTATTATTTTCAGTTTCAACTGTGAATTAATTGTTGAAGGGTATAGTAGTAGATCCGTGACGGATTATCTACTGCATTGTCATTAAGGCATTACCTGTATATCCTCTAATAACATAATTAAAAAAAATTATAATGGATTCTGCATTAATAGTGTTTAGCTTATCTAATCATATCTAGCAAATAGAGAATGTAGGATTGAAAATGACATCTCTGACCGACAGGTAGCTAACAGAGTATCCCAGGAATGTATAATGAGGCTGGTACTTCTACATGAGCGATCTATCAAATAGCAGTATAAATTCAGTTTCAGGTTATATGCTGCTGATACCTTCTCGGCTGAAAAGGACATAAAATAACATAAATATACTAAGTAGAAAGCTGGAGATGACAAACAAAAGTCTTACTAATTGGTCTACAGTCAATAAACTTAAGCAAAATGCAGATAAAACTGTAGTAATAATTCCTAAATAATCTGACTTTGTTAAGATTTCTTGGGGTACATTTAGATCCATACCTTAACTAGGTCTCACACAAAAATGATTTATGTAAAAAAAATCATAAGCAATACTTATATTAGAAATATGTTAGGCATTGTATCCAGACATGTGCTAATCACTGTCTACTATGCATTGAAACAATCTTGCATTTCTTATGACATCATAACTTGGGACCATGCTGCTGGGGTGACCCAAGAGTTTAGGTTTCAGCATAAAGCAGTAAAAATAATTCAAAGTTTAGGGTATAGAGAAAATTACAACGAACTTTTACCCCTCTTATTCATTTACAAGTGTCTCATACATGTAGAAAACACAATGGGGAAAACCGTCCGTTTTCCATCATATAATCAAAACAAGAAATTGTTTAAGCTAATTTAGTCTAAATTTCTATAATTTACTTCCCACTCATGTTAAACAGCTCCCTTGAAATCTCAAAGAAGTAGCAATGCATGCAAGTTCATTTATGAGCGAATCTGACATCAAGTATATGGTTGATATAAATGACCATTCAGTCACATTTCACCATTTTTGAGGTTATAGACCTCAGGAAAGACCTTAATATGCGGAGTTCCACAAGTTCGCTGTTCTATAGAATACCAGCATTCCTTCATCAGGATCTAAGGCAGACAATTTTTTGTACTGATCAAGTACCGAATTATTCTTTCTAACCATTCTTGAACATTGTCTACAAGATCATTTGAGATGTCAAGGTAATCTGAAGAACATACTATTAGTTTATTCATGTAATCTAATCTACATATACATAGGTCATTTATGAGAATTTGAAAACCACCTCTTAGGGAAAAAAATTCTCAAATATTCTCTTATAACAAAGTAATTTCAGAAATGATTATCGCTGCAAATCATGTGGCTGTTATCTGATAAATTGAAAGGTATATAATAATGATCTTACTCTATTTTTATTTCCTGATCAGGCAATTCATGTTTTACTTCTTGGACATCTATATTTTCAATTTTAATATCACTTTCCAATTCTGATTCTTGCTTTATTATTGATGGGAGCACACAGTTTGTCAACTGCGGGACACAACCATAACTATCGGAGATTCCTAGTTCCATCATGTCCTCAGACAAATATATTTTATATTCGAATTATATAAACGTAAGCACTCAGTATCACTACCGACGTCGACGTGAAATTATCAGTTCAGTAACTCCTTTGTCCTTTATAGTGATGTCAGAGAAGAAAATTAACTATTCGTTATTCGGGTACCCGTTTGACTATATGAGAATCGAAGTAATGTTTAACGACAACTCGTTGACAAATTATTCGGTATTTCTGTTACTTGTAATCTTGTAAATCCATACTTAGTTACTATACCGACTGTATACCTACTTCCGGGGTAGTTATCTATGACCTACTCTGTGGTGTGGTGTACCTAATACACGGTCGTACATACAGGTCTGGGAACTCGAGGCTGTTTCCTATGTGAGAAGTGGATCCGCTAAGCGTCGAATGTCGCGTAGTACCAAAAAGGGTGGCGCAGTAGTCGAAATTCTCTGACAACTGTCATACTTGACTTGTAAACACAAGGAATACCTGCGTTTTTAGAAACAAATTACGAAATCGTGCGTTGTGCCGAAATGAAAAACGGGGTACAAAAGTGTAAAGCAAGAAACTTCTGTTTTTAAAGTGCCGAAAGATGCGGAAATGCGAAAAAAGTGGATGCTTGCGATTCCGGATAGAAATCGTTTTAACGAGGTCTTTTATGTGTGCGAGCAAGTATAACGAAAAAGGGGAAGATATTTTTAAGGTGAGTAATACAGTTTGACAAGAGTAACAGATCTATTCTTCTCTCAAGTCAGAATACTTAGTAACACAGCTTGCGATTCCGGAAAGAAATCGTTTTACCACTTCGATCCAATTCATATTCAATTCAGTTGCAACACATTATAGCGTTGCCAATATAAACCGTATTTATTATATTGGTTTGACAGCTCTCTGTTGACAATTTATAATTCTTAGTAAATTTAATTTTGATAAAATCAAACTTCAGAAGTACAGATAATTATTCTCCTCAAAACTGCAATTCTACGTACCTACTACCTACATTTACCTCGTGTGCTGTATAAACAGCGAAACGCGTACATTTTGTACATCAGTATACAGTATCGGAAACAATTCTTCTGGGGTATAGACAGAAATCTACACGTGCAACAAGGAACGCAATGATATGATAATACCACCATAGAGATCATATAGTATAGAGGAGTGAAGCCCCTATATAGCCTATGTATTCGTTGCGTACCATGTAAGATCTTACGCGTGTTACGTTATGTGAACCTGCTGACTATGTAACTCATAGGCAACCGACCCGAGATAATTCTAAGAACTGCAAGTTATCTCTTTACAAGTGTTGGAAATAATTAACATGATGTATTCATTCTGATATACTGCTTCGCCTTGTGCAGTTCTATTTTGAATCATTTATTATATGTTCTAATGAAGTAAATATTTTAACATTTTAATATTTTTTAAAAACAAGTTACCCTGATAGAGTAACGTAACTGGCGCAGTCGGTAGGATAGTAGTGAGACGGTGGAATTTTCGACAAAATCGCGAAAATTGGTGCCGGTTTGTTTTCACGATTTACTCGCTAATCGAACAAAGTGAACATAAACTTGACTAATCTTGATGAATTCGTCTGATTCTGAATTCGAAGATTCACATAACTTCAAAGTAAATAACAGTATTCGTGAAAGATCCCCCATTAGAACAAGCAAACTAAATAAAATTTTAAATAATATTAACACTGATAATTCTGCAATTATGGCTGAGTTACAAAGCTTTCATTTAAATGCAATCCCCACTTATAATGGTGATCAAGCAACTTTAGCAATATTTATCGCTGCTTGCGAAAACTTATTAACTACATTTGCTGACCGAGTTAATGTGCATAATCCCAAAAATGAATGGCTATTAAGAGCTATCATCAATAAATTAGAAGGCAGAGCCAGAACTTTAATAGGTAGTCGTGATGACGCAAATTCATGGCCAGATATAAAAAATTTACTGATTCAATATTTTTCGGATCAAAGAAACGAAGATTGTCTCGTTCGAGATCTCATGTGTTTGAAACCTGAACCAAGAGAAACATCTTATCAATTCGGAATGCGTGTACAAGATATGCGTAGTTTATTACAAACTAAGTTACGTCTGACGATTCCTGACGAAAACGTCCGTAATGTAAAAACATCTATCTATGATAATCTTGCGCTGCAGACATATTTGCATGGATTGCCCGGACAACTAGGTCTAGCAGTTCGCTTACAAAAACCTGTTCATTTGGAACAAGCAATGAATTTAGTTATAGAAGAACAAAATTTCCAGTACGCAGACAAACATTTTAAAACAAGTGCTGCATATAGCAATGTTAATAATTCCAATCCAAGAGCTGTAGCTATGAATACAGTTAACAGACCTGTGAATAACTTTGTACCATATTACGTGAATAATAGTAGACCCCTATGCAAATAACGAATAATCAACCAAATCGATTTCCAACCAATACTCAATTCAATCGATTTCCCACTTATAATCAGTTTAATCGACCTCAAATTACTAATCAGTCGAACTTTCACAAGAATTCTCCTCAAGAACCCCCACGTAATTTTTATACTGAGACTAACCAATATTCACCTGGTAAAAATAATTCGACACGCAATGTCTTTCGAACAAATAATAATTTCATACCTACGTACAAACAAACACCTTTAGAAACTACGTCGCGTAATTCAACTCGTATAAATCACCCTCCTAAACAATCACCGGTAAATTGGGCAGCTGAAGAATTATATCATCAAGATATTCATGAGGCAAATACTTCGAAAACAGTTGAATATTACGAAGAGCAAGATACTGAAATTTGCTCAGATAATTTACTTGATTATTCAGTTACACATACACACCAGTCAGAAGAAGAACAATTTAATAATGAAAATGTAAACGTAAATTTTCCCGAGGAACTGAACATAGACGACCAACCCTGATAGATCTAAATAATGACAATAATTCAAAATTACCTTATATTGTTATACCTAACGTAAATTTGAAATTCATGATAGATACGGGCTCTATGAAGTCTTTAATAAACAACAATGTTGTGAAAAAAGATTTTATAGTAGATTTGTTGAACAGGAACCTTTTAAAATAAAATCCGTTCATCACACTACTAATCACGATAAAATTGCAAAAATCCCGTTACCAACCATATTCAACACTGGACAATTCAAACATAAATTCTATGTATTCGATGTCAATCCAAAATATCATGGACTTATTGATTTAGATTTATTAAAAATTCTAAAAGCAACTATTGACTTTGACAACAATTTATTGGTAACAGAAAATGCCAAAATTCCAATATATACTAATGATTCTTCAAACGAGTCTTATCCCTATGATGTCAACCCTATCCAAAATTATGAAATAACGATAGAACCTCGTATGCAAAAAATTATTAAACTACCAGTTAGAACAAATAATAAAATAGGTATTATGAACAAAATTACTTTCCAACATGGCGTTGAAATACCCACCTCAGTAGTAAAAATCGAAAATAATACAGCTACCACTTCAATTATAAATTCCAATACATCCCCTATAACACTTACTATAACGCAACCTTTTGAAATCGAAGATTACGAAAAAATAAAATGTAATCACTTAGAAAAAATGGATATTGATCAAGACACAATAATAGAGGATGACATGCATATAGAGAGTTTACAATACCAAAATTTGAACTCATTAAGACTGGACCACATGAATGCAGAAGAACAACAAGCAATTAAAGAACTCTGTTTAGAATATAAGGATATATTCTACCAGGAAGGAATGCCCTTAAGTTTTACTAATGAAGTAAAGCACAACATTAGGTTATCGGATAACAATCCTATATTCGTGAAATCATATAGACTTCCTCAAGTTCACCAACAGGAAGTTCGAGAACAGGTAAACAATTTATTGAAACAGGATATCATCCAGCCTTCATGTTCCCCATGGAGTTGCCCTGTTCTGATTGTACCGAAGAAGAAAGATGCCAGTGGCAAACAAAAATGGCGGATGGCTATTGACTACCGCCGCCTGAATGAAAAAACGATATAAGACAAATATCCACTTCCCAATATAGCTGATATATTGGACAAGCTTGGAAAAAGTCAATATTTCACAACGATCGACTTAGCATCGGGCTACCATCAAGTCGAAATGTCTAATGAAGATATCGAAAAGACAGCATTTAGCACCGAAAACGGTCATTTCGAGTTTAAACGAATGCCGTTTGGGCTTAAGAACGCGCCCGCAACATTTCAGAGAACAATGGATAATATTCTCAGAGGTATACTGAACGAACTTTGTTTCGTATATCTTGATGACATTATCATATTCTCCACGTCACTCCAAGAACATATAGAAAGATTGGGAGAACTATTTCAACGATTGCGAAAAGCAAACTTGAAAATACAACTTGACAAGTCCGAGTTCCTTCGCAAGGAAGTTATCTACTTAGGACATACCATTACGTCCGAAGGAGTTAGACCAAATCCTGAGAAAATACAAGCAGTAATAAAGTATCCACTACCATCGACTCGAAAAGAAATCAAAAGCTTTTTAGGATTAATAGGATATTATAGGAAATTCATCAAGGATTTTGCAAAATTAACAAAACCAATGACTCATTGTCTAAAAAAGAATATGAAAATTGAACATAGCGATGATTTCATTCAAGCTTTCGAAACTTGCAAAAGTATATTGACAAATTACCCGATTCTACAGTACCCTGATTATGAAAAACCCTTTATTTTGACTACGGACGCCTCTAATGTGGCAATTGGGGCCGTATTATCACAAGGCCCTATAGGCAGTGATAAGCCGATAAGCTATGCCTCCAGGACTTTGAACGAAACCGAGCAAAGATACTCCACTATTGAAAAAGAACTATTAGCCATCATATGGGCAACGAAATACTTCAGACCCTATCTATTCGGTCGTAAATTCTACATTTACACCGATCACAGACCCTTAGTGTGGTTGATGAAGCTTAAAGAGCCAAATTCAAAACTTACGAGATGGCGACTCAAACTGGAAGAGTTTAATTATGAAATCATATATAAAAAAGGAAAATATAACACGAATGCAGATGCATTATCCCGGATACAAATAAACACCTTAAAATCAGGAATTAGACCAGGAACCTTGATAGACGATATGGATATTGAATCGCTTGCTCCTAATTTAGATGAACAAGAAAATTTATTGCAAGAACTGAACAGCGACAATAGAACACTTAATACACCATCACCATCTACGATACAAAGAATTTTGGAAACCTCCGATATAAATAATCAACCGGTAGATTCGTTAGTGGAAGATTTAGATATCCCCATTATAAACGATCTTCCCAACAGCCCGCATTCTAATGTCAATATAGAACCCAACAAAGGAATAGAAATATCTGAGGACGTAATTGAGTCTAAGCCAAATCAATACTTCATTTTATCAGTAGCTATGAACCCTAGACCTGTTAAACACATCAAAGTAGGAAATAAAAATAAATTTTTCATTCAAATTTCTAGAAGTAATAATGAACAAGAAATTATACATTTTCTGAAAAATTATACTGCAGCCAATAAAACATACTATTTTAACTTCGACCAAGATAAAATGTATCAAGATTTCAGTGCGGTCTTTATTAAATTATTCAATAACAACGCACCCAAGATTTTAAGATGCACAAAGCATAGAATTCCACTCATTGAAACCGATGAGATTGAAGATGCAATAAGGAATTACCATGAAGGTAAAACTAATCACCGTGGAATCACCGAAACTGTCAAACAATTATCCAATTAATACTATTTCCAAAATATGAAACATATCATAACACAGTTCATAAATAAATGCCAAAAATGTCAAAAAGTCAAATACGACAGAAACCCACCAAAAATACCATTCATGTTAACGGAAACTCCTCAAAGACCATTTCAGGTTCTTCATGCAGATACGTTCACAGTTGAAGGTCAAAATTATGTAACATTAGTAGATGCCTTTACTAAATTGGGTCAAGCTATTCCAATAACGTCAAAGAACGCTAACGAAACGGTAAATGCTTTTATCACCTACTTTCAATTCTATGGAGTCCCCGAAACAATAATCACTGATAATGGTACTGAATTGGATTCAGAAACTGTGAAACAACTAATCCTGGAACACATTCGAATATTGAAACAAGACAATAGAAATGAGTCAATTAAAAAATACATGAATTATGCAGTCATTGCATACAATAATACTATACACTCTATCACCAATTATACCCCTTTAGAATTAACGTTGGGACATTCAAATAACAAAGAAATATATGATCTTGAAGATCAACAGAAAATGTTACAAGAATATGTAGAGTCTCATAAGACCAAACTTAAACTAACTTACGAGAAAGTTAAAGAAGAAATTGAAAAACAAAAAATAAAAATACACGCAAAACGAAATAATGATACAGTTGAACAGAACTTCAATGACGCCACACAAGTGTACTCTAAATTAAATAAACGTAACAAAACCGCGCAAAAATATGACGGACCTTTTGATTTAATAGACATTAATGATAGAAACGTGGCGACTTGCTCAAAAAATGATAAACTTAGACGTATCCATCTTCGCAATGTTAAAAGACCTGTAATTGTTACAGATGGCTCACCGTCATCGCAAGCGGACAAGAAATCGAATTCACTTCAATCAACAAAAACCCAGGACTCTTAGCACTAAAGCTAGGAAACATGCAAAACATAATAGATTATTGGACTTTTATTAGAGTAGTTAATTTAGAACCTTTAGAAACTAGTTATACAAGAATTTATGATCAAACTCTTAAATTAGAACATCTTATTGATAGATTCAACATAGAGATAAAATATCAAACCGAAATAGTCAATTATGAAAATTTATTAGAATATGAATTATTAGAGGTAAACAAAATATTTAATCAAATCATTCCCCTTGAAATTACTAGAAGAAAGAGAGGCCTCATTAACGGATTGGGTACAGTATTCAAAGCTATCACCGGAAACTTAGACCAAGAAGATGCTCAGAGATACGATAGTGCGATAAGGCAATTAAAAAATTCTCAAGGACAAATCAAATTACTCTCAGAGGAACAAATAACATTAACTGAAACTGCCATTGAAAAGTTTGAGAATGTAACACAAAAGATAATAGATAATCAAGTTGAATTGTACAAACGCGTAGAATTACTAAGTACTCATTTAAATCAGGTTGAAAATAAAATTATTGAAATTGAGGATATTCTCACATTAGCAATGCTTCTTGATCACATGATTACTGCAGTAACAAATATCAAAACAATACTGGAAACTTTGGTCAATGCTATTGCTTTTGCCAAATTGAATATGTTCCATCCCTCGATTTTGGAAAGCGAAGACTTTGCTACTGAATTGTCAAAAATTGCAGAATTACCACAAAATTCCCGATTACCTTTCGATATCAATCACAATACTATTCTTATATTCGAATCAATTGTAACAGTTAAAAGTTATTATCAGAATAGAAAGATTAATTTCATAATCGAAATTCCCCTTGTAGAACACTTAGGTACCTTATAACCATTATCATTTATATTCATTCCCAATGAAAACACCTAATTCTAATTTCAATATCATTGTTCCTCAAAACCAATTCCTTTCTATTAATGAGAAATATTACGGTCTAACTAATAACGAATGCCATGAAGCTTCCCCAGCCGAGTTCCTATGCAAAGCTATGAACATTAACCAACTAAGCAAGGACAGTCCCTGTGAAGTACAATTAGTTCAGTTCACCAACCATTATAACAATTGCTAACAACTGGAAGTAGAGCTGTCACAAGAAAAATTATTCAAAATCGACACCGACAAATGGATAGCCATCTTTCCTAATCAAACCATCGTGAACAGTCAGTGCACACAAAACAGAGATACGTCAGCCCTAGAAGGAGGTTACATCTTAAAAATACCAGAAGGATGTCAACTACAAGTAAATGGACAAATCTTGAAGAGTTATCAAGATTCCAAGAAAATTGTGTCATCAATAGATTTACCAAACTTAAATATTCCTGACTTGGCTAAATTACGGCAAGATCAACTACCACCTATTAAATTGGAACCTATAAACCTAGACGAATTACACGGCATGGTTCATCAATTGGAAAACACCAAGAAGAAATTCCAAGAAATTCAGATTCCGCAAATACATATGGGAGCCAGTGTCTGGACCATCACCCTGTATGTCGTACTAATAATTATCGGCTTAATAATTGTAATGATGTATCGTTGGCACAAGAGGGAAGGCAAGAAAACTAAGAAATCAAACCGAGAAGAAATTCCATTACCCGAAATACATCTAAAAAATTAAATCTTCGTAATTTTTTCTCTTAGGATGGAGGTGTTACGTTATGTGAACCTGCTGACTATGTGACTCATAGGCAACCGACCCGAGATAATTCTAAGAACTGCAAGTTATCTCTTTACAAGTGTTGGAAATAATTAACATGATGTATTCATTCTGATATACTGCTTCGCCTTGTGCTGTTCTATTTTGAATCATTTATTATATGTTCTAATAAAGTAAATATTTTAACATTTTAATATTTTTTAAAAACAAGTTACCCTTATAGAGTAACGTAACTCGCGATGAGTTATCCGTACCCACTCTGCGGTATTTTAACGCGTTCCCCTTACTCTCCTACAACCGCGCGCTTAGATGACCGCGTGTAACTATAGCTAACGCTCGTCACCTTATAATGTCCGCGGAGTGGGCAGCGGATACGTTTTTGAAACCTTCCCGCATTAAGACGGGGCTTTACTCCTCTAACTATATGATCTCTAAGATGCAAACAAGCAATATTAAATATGACAGCATCGCTGCCATAGTTGATAAGTTTTAAGTTAAATCTAATAATTCTATGATCGCTGTAAAGATCATTACTGGCGTGAGACGCTCGTCGTAATATGAGTTGAACGTTAAACTCCATCCATATATATTATATAAGTATACATAGTACATACATGGATAGCGTATCAGGGTTTTTCATTGACACGGCTACACGGGCTACATAAGGAACAGCTGATTTGGGGCAGATCGTCGTTCTGTTCTCGCCATATAAGAAGGTGCATGTTAATGTAATGTATTATACTAGCAACCCACGCTCATTAATTCGCGATATTTATTCAAAGTAATAATAAATTTGATTTAAAAGTAAATCAAATATTAGGTTGTAATTATACAGGGTGAGTCAGTTTTTGTAGACAAACTTCAACAAGAGATAGAACAGATGTTTTTAAGGAGAAAAGTTCCTATAAACATATGTCGTAGAAGGCTTCGTTTTCGAGATACAGGGTGTTGAAATTGAAAAAAAAATTTCGTTTTTTGCGAATAGCTCCGGAACCGTTTATGGTACAGAAAACAGCTTTTGTGAGCATTTTCTACTCATAGTAAGCTATGTTCTTTGCGGCAAAAAATTTTTTTTAGTCATAATTGGTGAAGATTTTGAAGGGGTAGTGGGTGTCTTTCTCCCCAACTTCTACGCCACTGAAAAAAGTACGGTTTTGAGACAACCATTTGAACCGCCAATGTTTTCTACACAAAAAAGGTACTCTTAGTCATAAGCTCTAAAGTTGACCGTTTTCGAGAAAAATCAACTTTTATGTTGAAAAACATGGTCAATCCTTTGGTTTTGTTACTTGTTCTAACGTTAACGTTAATTTAGTTTAATTAGTGAGAATTGACCTTGTTTTTCAACATAAAAGTTGAAAACATTGGCGGTTCAAATGGTTGTCTCAAACCGTACTTTTTCCAGTGGCGTAGAAGTTGGGGAGAGAAACACCCACTACCCCTTCAAAATCTTCACCAATTGAGAGTGAAATTTTTTTTTTATCGCACAGAATATAGCTTACTATGAGTAGAAAATGTTCGCAAAAGATGTTTTCTGTACGATAAACGGTTCCGGAGATATTCGCAAGAAACGAATTTTTTTTTCAATTTCAACACCCGTATCTCGAAAACGATGTCTTCTACGACATATGTTTATAGGAACTTTTCTTCTTAAAAACACTTTTTCTATCCCCTGTTGCAGTTTGTCTACAAAAAACTGACTCATCCTGTATACAAAATGCAATAGTCAAGTATAAATGTGCAAATATTTACAATTTCAGCTCTTAATATAAAATTGAAATTATGATTTGTATATAAAATTTACAAAATTTCAATATATCCAGGATTTTTAGTAGAAATTAAATTATCAGCTGTGATAGACGGTTGTTTTCGTCCCGTTAGATACTACTTACCCAAATAAAGAAAAATGGCTTCAATCTAGTGAAATTTAGATTATTTTTTTTATATTCCTAGATCCCTCTGCTGCGGTCAAGCCACATGGTGCAGAGAATCTCAACAACAACTTAAAAACAACCTTTATTCTGTCACTTAAAAGTAATTTGCAGCTAAATTTTAATAGGAAGTTAACAGATTTTTCTATATTTCACAATAATATTAGAAGTCCTAATCAAAATTTTGAAGAACTTGAACTGCTTTTGAATCAATTTGAATACTGTTTTAGTGTTATTGTTCTAACAGAAACCTTTTCAATTGAAATGATCAATTTATTTCTAATACAAGATTACAATATTTACTATAACGAGAGCAAAACAAATAGAAATGATGGTGTCGTAATGTATGTTCGTAAAGATATTCCTCACGATACCTCTGTAGTTAGAATAGGCAATTTTAGATTTCTACGTACTGTAGTGCAATTGGAAAAACACAAAATTGGTGTTACTGGAATATATAGATCTTTTAGTGACAAACATGAAGTAAATGAATTCAATAACTGCATCATGTCTTATTTGACTAGCCATTGCAATTTGGAAAATGAAATTTTTGTTGGTGACATGAATATTAATATAATAGATACTCCATCGCTAAATTACTCTACTGAAGAATATATGAATATTATGTCTGCGAATGGATATATGTCACTTATAAATTTGCCTACTAGAATGCAAAATACGAGTATTTCTTGCCTAGATCACATTTATATTAAAACAAAATTTAATTTAGATAGCATGCATGCAATAGTTTATTCAAATAAAATAACTGATCATTTTCCCACAATCTTCATTTTAGTAAATAGTTTACAAGCTAATGTCAATAAGGACCACTTCATCAAAAAAATTAACTATAACAATTTAATTCGTAGCATAACAAAAATAAATTGGGACTCTTTATTAAATTACGCTGACGTTGATAGTTCCACAGAAACATTTGTAAAAACTATAAAAACATTAATACAAGATGAAACTCAGATCAAAATATTATCACCCAAACAAAAAAAGCGTAAACCTTGGATTACCGATGAACTTTTAAATTACATTAATATAAGAAATAAAATGTACACAAACATGACAAATGCGCCAAATAATTTAGAACTAAAAACTATTTACAATACTCAAAGAAACTTAATTCATCGCAAGATAAAAAGTGTTAAACTACAATATTTTAATAGTCAAATAAATTCAAACTTAAATAATCCTAAAAAGATATGGCAAATAACGAATGAACTTACAGGTAGAGGGAGAAAAGAAAACGAAATTAAGAACATTTCAGTTAATAATCAAAATTTCAGATCTGACAAAGAAATTGCTAATAAATTTAATACATTTTTCAACAATATCGGTAGGAACGTATCTCAGTCAATAATACCTGACGCACAGTATGAACCACAGGAAATAAAACTAAGCTCAAACTCTTTTTTCTTTGAACCATGTCAGGAATCGGAGATCTTAAAAGAAATAAAAATGTTAAAAAATAACAAAGCACCTGGTGAAGACCAAATCAATGTACTCACTCTCAAAACTCTGGCACAATACATAGCGAAGCCTTTAACGAATCTCATAAACTCATCCTGTGAAAAGGGTATATTTCCAAATGTTCTAAAAACTTCTATTATAAAACCACTTTTCAAATCAGGCCAAAAAGATAATATGAATAACTATCGCCCAATTTCACTTACTTCAATGTTTTCAAAAATATTTGAAAAAATTATAACAAAGCGAATGATAAAATATTTGGAAAAATATGATTTGTTATCAAATGCACAGTATGGGTTTAGACCAGGCAAAAACTCCCAAGATGCTATAATATCTCTGACGAATTTAATATATAATGATGTCAATAACTCAACCCCATGTTTACCTTTGTTTCTAGATCTCGAAAAGGCATTTGATACTGTATGCCATAATAGCTTAATAATGAAATTAGAAAAATATGGCTTTCGCGGAAATCTTCTAAAGTGGTTCAGAAGTTTTCTTTCAAATAGAAAACATTGTGTTCAAATAGGTACGGAAAAAAGTGATTTTCTCACTATGAAATGTGGAGTGCCACAAGGCAGTGTTCTGGAGCCTATTCTTTTCATTGTTTATATAAATGACCTATTTTCACTAATTAAGGGTGCAAAGTTAATTGCATATGCTGACGATACAGTAATCTACATTACGGGAAAATCTTGGGAACTAGTAAGAGCTAAGGCTGAAAAAATTCTTCAGACTATAAAGTCTTGGATGGATTATAATTTATTGAAACTAAATATCAAAAAAACTAAATTTATATGTTTCTCCAGTTACGAAAACTCACAACCTCTTTTTATTAGACTAACATTACATAACACTTCCTGTAATTATATAAATTGTAGCTGCAATGAATCCATCACAAAAGAATTTTCAATCAAATACTTAGGAATAACTATCGATTGTCATTTAAAATGGAGTGAACACATACATAATTTAAATAACAAATTGAGGAAGATTATGTATATGTTCAAATCATTGAAAGGTGTATTGACTAAACAACTATTTAAAAATGCATACTATGCTCTAGTGCAACCTGTAATTGTATATGGAATCATAGCATGGGGGGGTACTTATGACACCATCATTTCAAAACTGTTTGTATGTCAAAAAATGATAATAAAAAATATACTTGGTAAATCCATGACATACCCCTCAAAAACCATTTTTATTGATTTTAAGGTTTTAACAGTGAGAGAATTGTATATTATGGAAATCCTGAAACAACATTATAAGAAAAAAATTCCAATCTCATTATTTGATCATTATTATGAAACCAGATGTATTTCGAATTCACAGTGCATACTAGTAAGAAGCAGAAAGTTGATTAACCAGAAATTTTATTTACACTATTTCAGTAAAATCTATAATTTATTACCTCTCGAATTAAAAATCTTTCAGGGCAGTATTCAACAATACAAAAAGAAATGTAAATTTTGGATATGTAACTCAAAAGTAGAGATCCTCAAATTGTTTCTTTGAAACAAAAAGTTAATATAAATTAAATAAATAAATAAGTAAATAAATATTCTTTTCTATTTTTGGTATTAGACAGTCACACACTAGCACTCTTCTGTTGTGCTTCTGTGAATGTTTATTACAGAAATATTTTCAACATTATGTTTATTTTATTTTTACTAATGTAGGTATTTTTATTTTTATTGTAAATCAATAGGACAATAGGACAATAAATTATTCTTAATCAAAATTTTAGATCAAACCTATGCGAGTAATAAAAAACTGACCACTTTACATACATTTTTTTTAGTAATTTTTTGTTTATTTCCTTTTACGATGCGCTTAATTTTAATATGCTGAATTCATATATGTCTTCAATTTTATTTTTTAGCGAAAATTCAAAGAAAATAAATTAAAAAATAAAATTTAAAAATTTAACATGTTCGAAAATTTTTTTGAAATTGTAACTTTTAAGACTAATTTTTGTATGCTGAATCCAAATCTGAAATTATTTTTCATCAATCTCCTACAGTTTTTAAGAAAATCAGTTTTTTTTATTTTGAGGTCTAAGGTCACTGAAAATCAAAAATTGAAAACCGTTTTTAATGTTCAGCCCATGACCTTTCGATTGATATATAGCATGTGTATGTAAGTCTAACGGCCAAGGAGGAGTAATGCTTACAGTAGCGTTATATATATATATATAGTTTTTATGAGAAAATAGCATTTTTTAAATTATAGTTCTTTAGTTGATTGCCTTTTCACTTTCATTTTATTAAATAATATGGTATAATACTATAACTACTTGACATTGAGGTTTGAATAGTGAAATGTCTGATAAATTAGCTTTATAGGATACTTTTATTATGATATTGTTAGTTTTTAAATTTAATATGTACACAAATACTAATGTAAATACATGAAATGAAATCTGAGGATTCCAGTTTGTGGTTTTATGTTCTTTTGGTTGTAACAATTTCTTGAAGAACGTTGATTCTACAACTTAGTCAACATTTGCCAAGTCTTGTGATTTCTCAGACTTGACACATCAAAGCTGGCTTAACCAAAATATGTATGTATTCTTTCAACTTGCGGTACAAGTTTCTCTCATAATTGCATTAGTCTCTTTCATCTTTCTTGATAATTCACTTCAGTATATTTACATCAAGTATTATGATATCTTCCTGTATATTCCCATTTGTCATCTGCCGACTTCCTTATGTTTATGCTTAATGTGCCTTTTTAAAGCTGACCTATAAGAGCTTCCATAATCACAATACTGCCACTTGTGCAAGTGACAATTGTGTATCTTCTCTCTTGTGTGTTTAGAGTTGATGTGATTTTTCAGATTTAACTTCTGTGTTTTCATAATCGCAATACGGACACTTGTGCATATTCTCTCTTGTGTTTGTTGATGTGTATTTTCAAAGCTGAGCTAAATGGGCTTTCATATTCACAATACTGACACTTGTGTATCTTCTCTCTTGTGTGTATAGAGTTGATATGCATTTTTAAATCTGACATTCGAGGGCTTACATAATCACAATACTGACACTTGTGTATCTTCTCTTTTGTGTGTATACGGTTGATGTGAATCTTTAAATCTGACATTCGAGGGCTTATATAATTACAATACTGACACTTGTGTATCTTCTCTCTTGTGTGTACAGAGTTGATGTGAATTTTTAAAACTGACATTCGAGGGCTTACATAATGACAATACTGACACTTGTGTATCTTCTCTCTTGTGTGTACAGAGTTGATGTGAATTTTTAAAACTGACATTTGAGGACTTACATAATCACAATACTGACACTTGTGTATCTTCTCTCTTGTGTACAGAGTTGATGTGAATTTTTAAAACTGACATTTGAGGACTTACATAATCACAATACTGACACTTGTGTATCTTCTCTCTTGTGTGTATAGAGTTGATATGCATTTTTAAATCTGACATTCGAGGGCTTACATAATCACAATACTGACACTTGTGTATCTTCTCTTTTGTGTGTATACGGTTGACGTGAATCTTTAAATCTGACATTCGAGGGCTTATATAATTACAATACTGACACTTGTGTATCTTCTCTCTTGTGTGTACAGAGTTGATGTGAATTTTTAAAACTGACATTCGAGGGCTTACATAATGACAATACTGACACTTGTGTATCTTCTCTCTTGTGTGTACAGAGTTGATGTGAATTTTTAAAACTGACATTTGAGGACTTACATAATCACAATACTGACACTTGTGTATCTTCTCTCTTGTGTGTATAGAGTTGATGTGAATTTTTAAACCTGACATTCGAGAGCTTACATAATCACAATACTGACACTTGTGTATCTTCTCTCTTGTGTGTACAGAGTTGATGTGAATTTTTAAAACTGACATTCGAGGGCTTACATAATGACAATACTCACACTTGTGTATCTTCTCTCTTGTGTGTACAGAGTTGATGTGAATTTTTAAAACTGACATTTGAGGACTTACATAATCACAATACTGACACTTGTGTATCTTCTCTCTTGTGTGTTTAGAGTTGATGTGACTTTTTAAAGTTGACATGTCAGGGCTTTCATAATCGCAATACTCACACTTGTGTAATTTCCCTCGTGTGTGTTTAGAGTTGATGTGACGCTTTAAAGTTGACATGTTAGGGCTTTCATAATCGCAATACTCACACTTGTGTATTTTGTCTCTTGTGTGTATAGAGTTGATATGATTTTTTAAATTGGACATCCAAGGGCTCCCATAATTGCAATAATGATGTATCTTCTCTTTTGTCTGTAACTTGTTTTGTTTGTGCTTCACCATTGAGAACTGATCTGTGATCGATTTCTGAGGCACATCGTTTGTAAATTCATCAAGAAGTAAATTTTCAATTCTAGAAAAGAAAGGTAAAATAATAATAATAATGATGTTTATGCAAGATAGGAGGGAATATGCAATGGATTAATCATATCCAGAATAGATTTCGTTTTTAATATGCTTGTAAGGGCTTCAATGTCTGCAGGTAATGTGTATGTATTGTCAATAGTAGTATTTTAAAATATTGGTTGAATAGTAACCAGAGTTAAGGTTCATTTTATTCAGGTTTTGGAAGAGAATTTCACCAAGGTGTCAAGTTTATATTACGCATGTGCAACCTACCGGTTTCATAAAACCTTATCCAGCACTCATGTTCGTGCACACGAGTAGCCACTCTAGTACTTACTCACAAACGTCGACTTTGCCGCAAAAAAAAATGATACCTACAACAGTTATTTTCAATATTGTGCTTCAAATGTCAATGACACTTTTCTAATTTGGAAACAGTTTTTTTTTTGTTGGGAGGTGGTTGAAACCCTTTATGGGCACCTTAAGGGCCTATAACATCCTATAAGGTAGTGTGGGGGTCACTGAGTCCGAATTTGATCATCTCAGATATACCCACCAAACACTCCACCTCGTGTGGTAGGCTCGATCCTGTAACCAGGGCAGTCTCGATGACACTTAGGCTTGCCCATTGTATCTTGCCTAACCACTTTCTCGGGCCATCGGAAAAATTCCGCAGTCGCTGGATTCGAACCCGCGACCGGTCGCCACTATGATTAGAAGATCGATGCTTCTACCACTGAGCTACCTGGCCCTATTGGAAACACTGTTGGGGAAACATGAATTCCTTCATCAATCATTAGAAATGCATTCTAGGACACTGTGTTTCTTGAAGTCACCCACACTAATAGATATATCCAGTCTCAACAACGATCCTGTAATCATCCAGATCAGAAACAATAAGCCATAAATCTCTCAAACTGAAAACAATATCTGAAGTATTGATAAAAATTTAAAACAGACATCCACTGACTAGATTTAGGTCCATATAAACGATCTGCTACCGTCGACAGCTTTGCAGATGATGATACACTTCAAAACACTTCCTCATCTAGAGCCCCTATACCATCCAATGAAGCCAAAGGAACGAGACAGAGACAGGTTGACGCAATTAATGGAGATCTGGCAAAGATTTTAAAATGGGGATCTGAAAATCAAGTAGAGTTTAATGCAACCAAAACTCAAGCTTGCGTTTTCTCCAGGAAGGCGGAACCCACAATCCCTGATATGATGATGTCAGTTACAACTATTCCTATGAAGTTTTCCATAACCATGCTCAGGATCACCACCAACAGCACCCTCTGATAGGAAGATCATGTGAGGTACTTTACATCCCAGCAGCTCCTCATAATCTATAAAACACATATTTTACCCTGGAGTACTGTTCACATGTTTGGTGTTCGGATCCCAAAATTTCGCTGAAGCTCTTGGAATCTATCCAGAAGAGAGGTTATTCGTTTGATTGATGATGTCACACTTACGAGTTCATTGATCTCTCTAGAACATCGTAGAAAGGTGTGAGAGCTTTGCCTTTTCTATAGATATATCCATGGTCAGTGTTCAACACAGATCTCGTCTCTTGTTCCACCACGAGAAATTCCAAATTGTTGGACTAGATGAGCTCAAAGTAGTCACCCCATCATTCCTACCAGACTTCATTTTTTTATAGAACAGAGAAATTGTGGAACATACCCTAGCAAGCTATTCTTCCACGAAAGCAAACTATTCAATATTCACCAACTTTATGACAAAAATATTATAAGATTTATGTTAACCAATCAAGACTGCAAAATTAATAGAACATAATTTGTATACCAGAAGTGCACCACGAGCAATTCCAGATAGGCGTACTAGACGAGCTGAAACTAGTCACCCCTTCATTGTCAAAGTATAAAATAAAGCAAAGTATTTGAAAAGACAAAAAGTCTCAAATATCTAGATTAGATGGAAACTCATAATCTATTTAATGAATTTGAATTCAGAAGTGAATTATGCACAACCGATGCCATCAACATACTGATTGAAGTTCGTACTAAAGTTAAATCTAAAAAATGTATTCCATTATTATTTTCAGTTTCAACTGTGAATTAATTGTTGAAGGGTATAGTAGTAGATCCGTGACGGATTATCTCCTGCATTCTCCTTAAGGCATTACCTGTATATCCTCTAATAACATAATTTAAAAAAATTAAAATGGATTCTGCATTAATAGTGTTCAGCTTATCTAATCATATCTAGCAAATAGAGAATGTAGGCATTGAAAATGACATCTCTGACCGACAGGTAGCTAACAGAGTATCCCAGGAATGTATAATGAGGCTGGTACTTCTACATGAGCGATCTATCAAATAGCAGTATAAATTCAGTTTCAGGTTATATGCTGCTGATACCTTCTCGGCTGAAAAGGACATAAAATAACATAAATATACTAAATAGGAAGCTGGAGATGACAAACAAAAGTCTTACTAATTGGTCTACAGTCAATAATTCAAAGTTTAGGGTATAGAGAAAACTACAACGAACTTTTACCCTCTTATTCATTTACAAGTGTCTCATACATGTAGAAAACACAATGTGGAAAACCGTCCTTTTTCCATCATATAATCAAAACAAGAAATTGTTTAAGCTAATTTAGTCTAAATTTCTATAATTTACTTCCCACTCATGTTAAACAGCTCCCTTGAAATCTCAAAGAAGTAGCAATGCAAGTTCATTTATGAGCGAATCTGACATCAAATATATGGTTGATATAAATGACCATTCAGTCACATTTCACCATTTTTGAGGTTATAGACCTCAGGAAAGACCTTAATATGCGGAGTTCCACAAGTTCGCTGTTCTATAGAATACCAGCATTCCTTCATCAGGATCTAAGGCAGACAATTTTTTGTACTGATCAAGTACCGAATTATTCTTTCTAACCATTCTTGAACATTCTCTACAAGATCATTTGAGATGTCAAGGTAATCTGAAGAACATACTATTAGTTTATTCATGTAATCTAATCTACATATACATAGGTCATTTATGAGAATTTGAAAACCACCTCTTAGGGAAAAAAATTCTCAAATATTCTCTTATAACAAAGTAATTTCAGAAATGATTATCGCTGCAAATCATGTGGCTGTTATCTGATAAATTGAAAGGTATATAATAATGAACTTACTCTATTTTTATTTCCTGATGAGGCAATTCATGTTTTACTTCTTGGACATCTATAATTTCAATTTTAATATCACTTTCCAATTCTGATTCTTGCTTTATTATTGATGGGAGCACACAGTTTGTCAACTGCGGGACACAACCGTAACTATCAGAGATTCCTAGTTCCATCATGTCCTCACACAAATATATCTTATATTCCAATTATATAAACGTAAGCACTCACTATAACTACAGACGTCGACGTGAAATTATCAGTTTAGTAATTCCTGCCCTTTATAGTGATGTCAGAGAAGAAAATTAACTATTCGTTATTCGGGTACCCGTTTCACTATATGAGAATCGAAGTAATGTTTAACGAAAACTCGTTGACAAATTATTCGGTATTCCTGTTACTTGTAATCTTGTAAATCCATACTTAGTTACTATACCGACTAGTGATGGGTCGTTCATGAGCGAGTCGTTCGAAATGAACGACTCAGTTGAGTGAGCGGTGAACGAACGACTCGGTACTGTGATGATTCGTTCAATTAAACTCCGATACAAACGAACTAAGATACGATACAGACTCACAGAGTGAGTTGCTCAATGTTTGCAGCCATAAATCTGTAGTGCTCGAGAGAGCTTCCGTACTTATCGTACTTCCGTGCTAGTTCACTAGTTGAGTCAATTCTGTTAGCGGTTAGGTATCTAGCTTTACTTAATCAAGCAATATGGTTGGCATGTTTGTCTGCGCTCTGCGTCACAATATCTTTATCATTTCATTAAGTTCAAGCTATATTGCTACCACCTGATAATATTAAATTCTGGATTATCCTTTAGTATTAGTTGTAAATGTTGAAAATTCTACATGACTGAGAATATGGATGCGAAATGATAAAGTTCATCTATACAAAGATATATATAATATAATAAATATATAATATAATATAAAGATATACGGAAGGCTGCAAAATAACTTAACTGCAGCTGTTGGCCAATTACATGCTGAGAATTGACTAATTGAGATAAAGATGAAGAGTGAAAGAGTCTATCAGCCGAATGGACGTATCAAATAAGCGGTAATCCCCGGTAAACGTGTAGGTAGTGGGTAGGTAAAGTAGGTATTACAATGCGAGCATAGATTTCTATAGCCTCTAATCCATGCGAGCTTTCAATAAGAGAAAGAGACGCATCGTGCAAATCGCTCAAATGAACGACTCACTTGAGTGAGCTGAACGAAATGAGTGCGCTCATTAAAAAGAGTCGTACGACCCAACGCTATACCGACTGTATACCTAACCTACACCCGGGGTAGTTATCTATGACCTACTCTGTGGTGTGGTATACGGCTACACGGGCTACATAAGGAACAGCTGATTTGGGGCAGATCGTCGTTCTGTTCTCGCCATATAAGAAGGTGCATGTTAATGTAATGTATTATACTAGCAACCCACGCGGAATTCGGCTAGAATAAAAAATCTCGCTCATTAATTCGCGATATTTATTCAAAGTAATAATAAATTTGATTTAAAAGTAAATCAAATATTAGGTTGTAATTATACAGGGTGAGTCAGTTTTTGTAGACAAACTTCAACAAGAGATAGAACACATGTTTTTAAGGAGAAAAGTTCCTATAAACATATGTCGTAGAAGGCTTCGTTTTCGAGATACAGGGTGTTGAAATTGAAAAAAAAATTTAGTTTTTTGCGAATATCTCCGGAACCGTTTATGGTACAGAAAACAGCTTTTGTGAGCATTTTCTACTCATAGTAAGCTATGTTCTTTGAGGTAAAAAATTTTTTTAGTCATAATTGGTGAAGATTTTGAAGGGGTAGTGGGTGTCTTTCTCCCCAACTTCTACGCCACTGAAAAAAGTACGGTTTTGAGACAACCATTTGAACCGCCAATGTTTTCTTCACAAAAAAGGTAATCTTGGCCATAACCTCTAAAATTGACCGTTTTCGAGAAAAACCAACTTTTATGTTGAAAAACATGGTCAATCCTTCGGTTTTGTTACTTGTTCTAACGTTTGAATAAATTTTGTTTAATTAGTATGAATTGACCATGTTTTTCAACATAAAAGTTGATTTTTATCGAAAACGGTCAACTTTAGAGCTTATGACCAAGAGTATCTTTTTTGTGTAGAAAACATTGGCGGTTCAAACGGTTGTCTCAAACCGTACTTTTTCCAGTGGCGTAGAAGTTGGGGAGAGAAACACCCACTACCCCTTCAAAATCTTCACCAATTAAGAGTAAACATTTTTTTTTATCGCACAGAATATTGCTTACTATGAGTAGAAAATGTTCGCAAAAGATGTTTTCTGTACGATAAACGGTTCCGGAGATATTCGCAAGAAACGAATTTTTTTTTCAATTTCAACACCCGTATCTCGAAAACGATGTCTTCTACGACATATGTTTATAGGAACTTTTCTTCTTAAAAACACTTTTTCTATCCCCTGTTGCAGTTTGTCTACAAAAAACTGACTCATCCTGTATACAAAATGCAATAGTCAAGTATAAATGTGCAAATATTTACAATTTCAGCTCTTAATATAAAATTGAAATTATAATTTGTATATAAAATTTACAAAATTTCAATATATCCAGGATTTTTAGTAGAAATTGAATTATCAGCTGTGATAGACGGTTGTTTTCGTCCCGTTAGATACTACTTACCCAAATAAAGAAAAATGGCTTCAATCTAGTGAAATTTAGATTATTTTTTTTATATTCCTAGATCCCTCTGCTGCGGTCAAGCCACATGGTGCAGAGGATCTCAACAACAACTTAAAAACAACCTTTATTCTGTCACTTAAAAGTAATCAAAACTTTAGATCAAACCTATGCGAGTAATAAAAAACTGACCACTTTACATACATTTTTTTTAGTAATTTTTTGTTTATTTCCTTTTACGATGCGCTTAATTTTAATATGCTGAATTCATATATGTCTTCAATTTTATTTTTTAGCGAAAATTCAAAGAAAATAAATTAAAAAATAAAATTTAAAAATTTATCATTTTCGAAAAAAAAATTTGAAATTGTAACTTTTTAGACTAATTTTTGTATGCTAAATCCAAATCTGAAATTATTTTTCGTCTATCTCCTATAGTTTTTAAGAAAATCAGTTTTTTTTATTTTGAGGTCTAAGGTCACTGAAAATCAAAAATTGAAAACCGTTTTTAATGTTCAGCCCATGACCTTTCGATTGATATATAGCATGTGTATGTAAGTCTAACGGCCTAGGAGGAGTAATGCTTTCAGTAGCGTTATATATATATATATATATATATATATATATAGATAGTTTTTATGAGAAAATAGCATTTTTTAAAATTATAGTTCTTTAGTTGATTGCCTTTTCACTTTCACTTTATTAAATAATATGGTATAATACTATAACTATTTGACATTAGGGTTTTAATAGTGAAATGTTTGATAAATTAGCTTTATAGGATACTTTTATTATGATATTGTTAGTTTTTAAATTTAATATGTACACAAATACTAATGTAAATACATGAAATCTGAGGATTCCAGTTTGTGGTTTTATGTTCTTTTGGTTGTAACAATTTCTTGAAAAACGTTGATTCTACAACTTAGTCAACATTTGCCAAGTCTTGTGATTTCTCAGACTTGACACATCAAAGCTGGCTTAACCAAAATATGTTTCTTTCAACTTGCGGTACAAGTTTCTCTCATAATTGCATTAGTCTCTTTCATCTTTCTTGATAATTCACTTCGGTATATTTACATCAAGTATTATGATATCTTCCTGTATATTCACATTTATCATCTGCCGACTTCCTTATGTTTATGCCTAATGTGTCTTTTTAAAGCTGACCTATAAGAGCTTCCATAATCACAATACTGACACTTGCGCATATTCTCTCTTGTATGTTCAGAGTTAATGTGTATTTTTAAAGCTGAGCTATAAGGGCTTTCAGAATCACAATATTGACAATTGTGTATCTTCTCTCTTGTGTGTTTAGAGTTGATGTGACGTTTCAAATATGACTCCAGCACGTTTTCATAATCGCAATACTGACACTTGTGCATATTCTCTCTTGTGTGTTTGTTGATGTGTATTTTTAAAGCCGAGCTAAAAGGGCTTTCATAATCGCAATACTGACACTTGTGTATCTTCTCTCTTGTGTGTTTAGAGTTGATGTGACATTTTAAGTGAGTCTTCTGAGTGCTTTCATAATCGTATAACGGACACTTGTGTATATTCTCTCTTGTATGTTTAGAGTTGATGTGTATTTTTAAAGCTGAGCTATAAAGGCTTTCAAAATCACAATATTGACAATTCTGTATCTTCTTCTCTCTTGTGTGTTTAGAGTTGATATGATTTGTCAGATTCAACTTCTCAGTGTTTTCATAATTGCAATACGGACACTTGTGTATATTCTCTCTTGTGTTTAGAGTTGATGTGATTTTTCAGATTTAACTTCTCAGTGTTTTCATAATTGCAATACGGACACTTGTGTATATTCTCTCTTGTGTGTTTAGAGTTGATGTGATATTCCAAATGATCCTTCCTAGTGCTTTCATAATCGCAATACTGACACTTGTAGATCTTCTCTCTTGTGTGTTGAGAGTTCATGTGACTTTTTAAGTGAGCCTTCCGTGTGCTTTCATAATCGCAATACTGACACTTGTGCATATGCTCTCTTGTGTTTAGAGTTGATGTGATGTTTCAAATTCGTCTCCCATGCGGTTTCAAAATCACAATGCTGACACTTGAGTTGATGTGATCTTTCAGATTTAACTTCTCAGTGTTTTCATAATCGCAATACGGACACTTGTAGATCTTCTCTCTTGGCTTTATAAAGTTGATGCAACTTTTCAAAGTTGAGGACTGAGTGCTTCCAAAATCGCAATGTTTACTCCTTTTGCGTTTCCTATTAACATAATTTTTCAAAGTATTTTCACTCATATTACTGATTGCAGATACAAACCTAGAGGATGGAATATCACGATGAGCGGAACATTCATTTTCCCCGTTATGTGGAACCATCACTTGATTTTTCATCTTTGTCCCATCATGAAAATTATACCCACTACCTTGGCATTCCAATGGGTCCTTTGAACCCAGAATTCCGATAGAACTGTCATCTGAGCAATCAGAATCAATTATATCTTTACATTCCTCATCTAGACGGAACTTCTCGATTCTGAAAATATTTTTACTTGTTTAATACCCCAATAAGATTTGACACGCCTACATAAGGAACAGCTGATTTTGGGCAAAACGTCGTTCTGTTCTCGCCATATGAGTAGGTACATGACTACATGTTAATGTAATGTATTATATTATATTGTTTTTATTAGAAAATAGCATTTCTTTTAATTATAGTAATTCTTTAGTTGTGATTGTTTGCTTTTTTACTTTCATTTTATTAAATGATGTGGTATAATACTATAATATAACTATTTGAGATTAGGGTTATAATAGTGAAGTGTGTGATTAATTAGCTTTATAGGATACTTTTAATAAATTTAAGGTATAATAATGGTCAGATCGTGTAATTTTAATTTTGTTACTTTATTGTAACATTTTAGGTGTAACTCATTATTCACATGAGATGTATTATTATATTATGACTGCAGTATTCCTGGATCTGGCAAAGGCCTTTGACACGGTACATCATGAACAATTACTACAAGTGTTAGAGCGCTTTGGAATTCGTGGTACTGTGTTGTCTTTTCAAAGATTATCTAAACGACCGCTCGCAATATGTAAAAGTCAATAATAGTCTAAGGGAACCGCAACTGGTGAGAGTGGGTGTGCCTCAATGGACGTTCCTAGGGCCTTTACTCTTCACCATTTATATACATTATCTCTCAACACTTGACATAGATGGCAAAGTAATATCATATGCTGATGAAAGTGTTGCCATATTTGGTGGATATGATTGGGAAGTTACCAAGGAAAGCGTAGAAAAAGTTATGAATGTCATAAAGATGTGGTTGGATGGGTATCAGCTGTTTCTAAATGCAGATATAATCAATTATATAGCATTTACCATCACAGATATAAACAGACATTATATATTATATTATATTTCACAGCATTAATATTAAGGACACTGGAGACATAAAATAAGTTGAAAATGCTAAATATTTAGGAATTATTATAGATAACAACATAAAATGGAAGCAACATGTAACATATTTAACAAAGCGAATTAGAAAACTAATTTATGAATGTTATCAGTTAAGGGATATTTTGAGTATAAATATATTGATTTTGGTATACAAATCTCTAGTGGAATCACTTATATGATATGGAATACTGGTTTGGGGAGTATTATATGAAAATTCATTAAAAACCTTGTCTACGATTCAAAATTATATACAAACAAATTGCTGAAAGTATCTAACTCTAATAAAAATGTGCATGCAAGGTTTGCTTACCATCTAGCCTCAAAGGCTTACAATTTAATACCTTTGCATATTAGGAATATTAAGAAATTTTCAATGCAATGTAAGACATTTATAAATGACAACCATATTAATTTTTTAAAACTAATTGATTAATTTACTTTACTTTGTATTTATAATTATAAATAACAAACAAATAAAACTATGATAAATACGTTCTGCACAAAACAAAACACTTAGGTGCATGTTTATAGAAAACAATGTAGTGATAGGTATCATCAGCGAAGTGATTTTTAAACAGTATGTAACATTTTGCATTAAGTTCATTTTATATTAGGTATATTAAGAAACATATATAAATTTACTGCTAATTTTAGTAAGAACTGTTGCTGATACACAACGAATATGAAACGATATAATTAGGTATTTGTATTTGATCGTAATTGTAATTAATTTTAATTTTAATAATATTGATAATAAATAAATGATACAAAGAATAATTATAATATTAACAGTTTTTAAATTTGATATGTATACAAATACTGATGTATATAAATGAATTGAATCTAGAGGATTTCACAGTTTGTGGCTATTATATTTTAAAACTTAGTCAATATTCGCCAAGTCTTGTGATTTTTCAGACTTGACACATCAAAGCTGGCTTAACCAAAATATGTATGTATTCTTTCAACTTGAGGTACAAGTTTCTCTCATAATTGCATTAGTCTCTTTCATCTTTCTTGATAATTCACTTCTGTATATTTACATCAAGTATTATGATATCTTCCTGTATATTTACATTTATCATCTGCCGACTTCCTTATGTTTATGCTTAATGTGTATTTTTAAAACTGACCTATAAGAGCTTCTATAATCACAATATAGACACTTGTGCATATTCTCTCTTGTGTGTTTAGAATTGATGTGATTTTTCAAGTGAGCCTTCCGAGTGCTTTCATAATCACAATACTGACACTTGTGTATCGTTTCTCTTGTGTGTTTAGAGTTGATGTGACTTTTTAAAACTGAGCTATAAGAGCTTTCAAAATCACAATACAAACACTTGTGGATGTTCTCTCTTGTGTGTTTACAGTTGATGTGCTTTTTTACGTTATACCTCTGAGGGCTTCCATAATCGCAATACTGACACTTGTGAATCTTCTCTCTTGTGTGTTTACAGTTGATGTGCTTTTTTACGTTACCCTTCTGAGGGCTTCCATAATCGCAATACTGACACTTGTGAATCTTCTCTCTTGTGTGTTTACAGTTGATGTGCTTTTTTACGTTATCCTTCCGAGTGCTTCCATAATCACAATACTGACACTTGTGTATCTTCTCTCTTGTGTGTTTAGAGTTGATGTGACTTTTCAAAACTGAGCTATAAGAGCTTTCAAAATCACAATACAAACACTTGTGGATGTTCTCTCTTGTGTGTTTAGAGTTGATGTGACTTTTTAAAACTGAGCTATAAGAGCTTTCAAAATCACAATACAAACACTTGTGGATGTTCTCTCTTGTGTGTTTACAGTTGATGTGCTTTTTTACGGTATCCTTCTGAGTGCTTCCATAATCGCAATACTGACACTTGTGAATCTTCTCTCTTGTGTGTTCAGAGTTGATGTGATTTTTCAGATGTACCTTCTGAGTGTTTTCATAATCACAATACTGACACTTGTACATATTCTCTCTTGTGTGTTTAGAGTTTATGTGGATTTTTAAGTGATCCTTCCGAGTGCTTTCATAATCGCAATACTGACAATTGTGTATCTTCTCTCTTGTGTGTTTAGAGTTGATGTGACTTTTTATAGCAGAGTTGTAAGAGCTTTCAAAATCACAATACAAACACTTGTGGATCTTCTCTCTTGTGTGTTTAGAGTTGATGTGACTTTTTATAGCAGAGTTGTAAGAGCTTTTAAAATCACAATACAAACACTTGTGGATCTTCTCTCTTGTGTGTTTAGAGTTGATGTGATTTTTTAAATGATCCTTCTGAGTGCTTCCATAATCACAATACTCATACTTGTGTATCTTCTCTCTTTTTATCTTTATGGAGTTGATATGACTTTTCAAATTTAACAACTGAAGGCTTCTAAAATCGCAATCTTTACCCCTTTTGCGTTTCCTATTAACATAATTTTTCAAAGTATTTTCGTTCGTATTACTGATGGCAGATATCAACTTAGAGGATGGACTATCAAGATAAGCGAAACATTCATTTTCCATGTTATGTGCAACCATCACATGATTTTCCATCTTTGTCACATCATGAAAATTATACCCACTACTTTGGCATTCTAATGAGTCCTTTGAACCCAGAATTCCAATAGTACTGTACAATCCCTTGTCATCTGAGCAATCAAAATCAATTATATCTTTACATACCTCATCTAGACGGCACTTCTCGATTCTGAAAATGATATTTTTACTTGTTTAATACCCCAATAAGATACGTTGTATTGGTGAGTCATTCGATTCTTCATGATTTATTTATTGATAAAAACTTACTTTATATTGAATTCCTTGCAATCTGCAGCCTCCTCTTTGATTTCATCTATGTATTCGGGAATATTTTCGTATTTAATTTCAATCTGATCTTCCCAATCTGGATAATTCTTAACCGTTGATGTTGATAACATGTTTAGTGATTGTATTGAAGGTTAGATGGTTTCAAACAAACGGATGTTTGCGGGTTGCCGACAAGAACGTTTAACGAGCGTCTCACGCCAGTAATGATCTTGGCAGCGGTGACTCAATCATAGCAAAGATGTTATATGTTATAGACAGAGATAAGGGATAGATGTGTTTTTGACAGTTTGTTTGATTAGTGACGTTCAACGTAAATAGTACAGGTTATATGCTTGTGGTTTGTTTATTTTTATTAACATCGGTTTACTTCATCCATCATTGTAAACTTGTAAAAATCTGAAAAAATGTGTATTTGTCAAGAATGTGGGATGCAATTCACCCAGAGAATTGTATGTTCATTTGAGGAAAATTCACGGTCATGAGAATGAGAGGGATCCAATATCTTCAAAAAAATTGAAAAAACTCGAAACCGGAATGTCGTGTTATACCTATGGCAAATTGTTTATAAATAAATCGGCATTGTAAAAATCGGCATGGGAGTATTAATACAGGGTATTAGTCGAGAAAATAAAGCACTAAAATAGGCCAAACCTTCGAAACTTGGCGCAGTTGGATGAATTGAGATGCGGTTTTTTGCAATCGATTCAGAAAGTAGTTTAGAAAATTTGTCCGGTATTTTTCTTTTGCGGAAAAAAATTATTGCATTTCTACAGCCAAAAAATTCATTTTTCTGAGGTAAATAAAAAATCGGACCCGAATTGGTTTCTCGGGGGTTTTTGGGATCGCTGAACACGAATATGCTATCAAGAAAATTCACTGAGGTCCCCTTGGACCTCCCGGGGAATCCGGGCGTCCTGACGCCCTAGTTATCGTTTAATGTTTGTTAACTATTCGAGAGGTGATATCAAAGTTGCTAGTGATGATTACGACGTCAAAAAACTCTTCTGCAATACCTGGTGGTACCCTGAGATCGGGTAACCACGTCATCTTCTAGGAATTTGTTAATTTTTCTTCATAAAATGTAACAAATTCTGGCTCTTGGAGTTTTCAAAGTCGCCGATCACGACTATGACACTCACAATGCTCTGCGAATTACCTGCCGGTGTTTCCTGGCCTCTGGAGCCCTGTGTATCTACGTCATCTTCTAGGAATTCGTTAATTTTTCTTCATAAAAGGTAACAAATTCTGGCTCTCGAGGGTATTCGAAGTCGCCGATCATGATTATAATAGTCGGAAAGTTCATGCCTAAAAGATAACTTACATACACAGGGCTCCAGAGACCCGGAAACACCTTCAGGTAATTCGCAGAACATTGTTAGTGTCATAGTCGTGAACGGCGACTTTGAAAACTCCAAGAGCTGGAATTTGTTACATTTTATGAAGAAAAATTAACATATTCCTAGAAGATGACGTGGTTACCCGACCTCAGGGTACCACCAGGTATTGCAGAAGAGTTTTTTGACGTCGTAATCATCACTAGCAACCTTTATATCACCTCTCGAACAGTTAACAAACATTAAACGATATCTAGGGCGTCAGGACGCCCGGATACATCCAGGAGGTCCAAGGTGACCTCAGTGAATTTTCTTAATAGCATATTCGTGTTCAGCGACCCCAAAAATCCCCGAGAAACCAATTCGAATCCGTTTTTTTATTTACCTCAAGGAGTGCACTCAGAAAAATGAATTTTTTGGCTGTAGAAATGCAATAATTTTTTTTCCGCAAAAGAAAAATACCGGACAAATTTTCTAAATCATTTTCTGAATCGAATGCAGAAAATTTCATCTCAATCTGTCCAAGTGCGCCAAATTTGGAAGGTTTGGCCTATTTTAGTGCTTTATTTCCTCGACTAATACCATATATTAATACTCCCATGCCGATTTTTACAATGCCGATTCAAATTCAATTTATTTATAAACAATTTGTCACAGTTATTACACGATATTCCGGAATCGAGTTTTTTCAATTTTTTTGAAGATATTGGATCCCTTTCATTCTCGTGAACGTGAATTTTTCTCAAATGAACTCAGTTCTCTGGGTAAATTGCATCCCACATTCTTGGCAAATACACATTTTTTCAGATTTTTACAAGTGACAATGATGGATGAAGTAAACCGATGTTAATAAAAATAAACAAACGACAAGCATATAACCTCTACTATTTACGTTAAACGTCACTAATCAAACCAACTGTCAAAAGCACATCTATCCCTTATCTCTGTCTATAACATCTTTAAGCTATGCTTGAGTCACCTCCACGGTATAACCTATACCATGGTCACCGCTGCCAAGATCATTACTGGCGTGAGACGCTCGTGAATCTACAGATCCCTCTTCCATCGTGATAAATTGAAGTAAAACCATAGAATAAAGCGGCTATTGCAATGTGATTGTTGTGGATCTTTAATAAAATATAAATAAGAAACATCAATCAATTACCTGTACTTTAGTAATAAATTTGTTAAATGGTAAGGAAAACCAGACAATATAAAAATTAAAAAACTAGCTAGTTAAAAACATAACAAAATAACCTTATATGGCTTTACAGCTCAGGCTTAGACGATATGCATATCCAGCGACTGAAACATTTAGGCTACAACAAAGAGTTCTATAACTAGAGTGGACAAGTAGGATCCTACCAATGTATTACATTCATACGCGAATAGGTATGCGTTCTCTGTGGCACTATTTCTTACCGCGCGAGCGCGTCTCGTGTATTATACGACGTGGCGTTACGCGCTCTATAGTACGAGCGCGTGGGGGTTACGTGAGCGAGAAGGACAGACGCACTCGATTCGTATGAAAAATTCATTACTTGTCCACTCTAGTTATAGAACTCTTTGGGCTACAACCACCAATGCAAGTTGAATATTGAACTCGCGATTTATATTTTCGTCTTTACGTACGTTTCGGTCTCACGACCATCATCAGAAGACTTATTATGTCAAAAGGTTTTTTTTTAAACTAATTATAGCATAAAACGTCCATATCGCACCAATCTCCATCAAAAATGCCAACGTCGTCGAAACGAACAGAACCACGAATAATCGAAATTGTACCGAAATTGGTGCGATATGGACGTTGTATGCTATAATTAGTTTTAAAAAAAAACCTTTTTGACATAATAAGTCTTCTGACGATGGTCGTGAGGCTAAAACGTACGTAAAGACGAAAATATAAATCAAAGTGTTAATGTGACCTATTTCCCGAGAATTTTTATATGTAATTCATACTGGGTCAAGAATCTTTATCGTTGTAAAGAAAATATCTGAAGTTTTCTGCTTTAACATAAAACCTCGTTTTTTAGGAGCATTGTCCTACCATCTTCTAAAACACATAGTATCAACGATTAGGATCAGACGTCGTCTCGAATTACACATTAAACGAACTTCAAACCATCGGGGCTCGAATTATCGAGACTCTAGACTCTATGTTACATGATTGTGTTCAAGAGCAAGGAAAATCAAATGTGTACAAAGAAGGAACATCAATCAGTTTCAAATAACCTGCTAACATAGTATTGCCAAAAATAAAGAAAATTTAAAACTGACCTTGCCGCGAGGAGTTTAAAAATTGGAACGCAAAATGCGTAACCACCTCGGGCAGAACCGCAGATACAGGCTGACAGTT
Organism: Endomychus coccineus; assembly: GCA_958510875.1. Taxonomy (NCBI): domain Eukaryota; kingdom Metazoa; phylum Arthropoda; class Insecta; order Coleoptera; family Endomychidae; genus Endomychus; species Endomychus coccineus. Next base: position 31,599,367 of record OY294070.1, on the reverse strand, counting down.
AATTCGCTAGCTGCTAGGAGCTTAATTATAATAGTATGGGTGGGAGGTAGCACTCTTGCCGAATAGGCTCTCTTATAGTATATTATACATAGATACTCTATGATATTATACTAATACTTTTCATAACCACAGAGAAGGGATAATATAATATTATATTTTATATATTTATGTCAAAAGTCAAAACCAAACTTCCAGCAGAGGTTATATTATTTAAGATTCTGGTTCCTGGGTTCTGTTGACTTTTTTAGCCTAGAAATGTAAATATACTTAACTAAACTAATCGTAGCAAGCTCAAGCTGACCCACTAAACTCAATTAAGTTCTGTTAGCTCACGTAGTTTGAAGTTCTACGAAACGAATAACTGGAACGGATTCGAGGTAAGTGTAACGTTTATCTTTCGGAACGGAACGTTGCAAAGAAATACCTTTCCAAAATCACGGTATTGAAGTAAGAAGTAACGACAGATCTATAGTCCATATCCTGCAATATACAATCTACACTTGTTGATAAAGTATAAAGTCATCAATAAGCGTAATATGGAGTTATTAAGGCAAACTGCAATTAAATATGAAAAAATATTAGAAGAATTTCAAGATACAAATGAAATGAAAGAAGTGTCTGCGTATGATCCACAAATCGAAATCAGGTGAGGTGCAGCTATCAGTTTTTTGAACTACTGACTTCATAGTGTTCACTGCTCAGCAACAAACAAATATTTTGTAAATGCTTCCTATTATGCTTATCACAAAATCATTTCCAGACCGAGTCTAATGGATCGAGAGACATCAAAGTGTTATGAATTTGTAAGCCAATGCTCAAAGCATCCCTTGGAATTGTCAAATGATAATAACTTAATAACAATAAAGAATGAATTAAATGTGGAAAACCAAATTAAAGTTAAATATGAAGAAATTCAAGATTACTTAGATATAAATGAAATTAAAGAAGAGTTAGTGGATGATCAGCAACATGAAATAAAGTAAGCTTACTTTTGTCCATTACACACTGTTTCACGAACTAATATTTGCCAAATTTCTTTATTTCTTGTTGTGAGGAAACCTTTATATAAAAATGCTCTTGATTATAATAAAGTTCTAATCAAAAGTATATAGAGACATAAAAAGCACTTCATTAATCTAATATCGAAAATAATTAATAATAAATTTATGCTGTTAGCGTTAAATCTTAGTTTATCCTAATTCAGTAAATCCAAAATATACCTTATTTCTATTAACAAGTTTCTTAAAAATATGACATGTAAATGTTTGTCGCAAAGAAATTTTGATAGTGCCAAAACACAGCACCAGCCTCTACAAGAGATCATTTTCATTCAACTAAACTATATAATACCATTCCTACAGGATTAATACATGAAACATTCTCTAGTTTTAAGCATAAGATAAAATCGCTATTAATGTTAGATAAATTTCCTCACTATTACTAAAACAAGCAAGTGATTGATGTGAGATCAAGTATTTTTTTTTTTTTGCGTAGAGGAGGGGAAATCTTACATAGACGCCTCGGGTGCCCGTGCCCCCGGGTGTGCCGGATTCCTATCGACTAAAACCCCTCCTCCGTGAGGTTGGTTCTCCATCCTAGGGGAGCCCCACACCACTGCGGTCATTATAGTCCTATTGTGCCCTCACTTGTTTCTACCCCCTCATCAGTCCGGTGTATGCTATGAATTTCAGTAACCTGATATAGGGGATATTTCTGATTTCCTCGGGTGTAGTCTTATCGTCCCCGAGGTATGTCCGACGACCTACCGTGTATGCCGTGCACTGACACAGCACATGCATAGGTGTCTCATCTTCCACGCCGCAAGTGGGCTGATCTACTAGTCCCATCGTGTAGAGGTGTTTGTTGCATGGGGCGTGTCCGGTCAGGAATGCAACAAGATTCCGTATTTCTTGTCTGCTGAACGTCAGCAAATTTTTTGCTCGTTGCTGCTGGAGATCTCCCATCAGTCGCTTGGAGTGCGACATACGGGGCAGTTCCCTCCAGTAGACACGGTGCTCTAACTCGAGCCATTTTTGGATTACAGATTTCGCTGTGGCATGAGAAATGCCATAGGTTGGCTCTGGTCCAATCGATGGGTTTTCGGCCCCCGCTTTAGCGAGTGCGACGGCAGTTTCTGTCCCTTCTCGTTTGGTTTCTTCAGACTCCCAAACGAGTGTTACTCTATTGGGGTTCATTACTAGTGCCGTTAGTTCTTTGACGCAATCAAGTACACATTTGAGGTGATTGTGTATGACTCCAGTGCCTTGAGCACTGTCAGGTTGCTCATTATGATTGTGATTTGTCTATTCTCATAGGCTCTCTCCCTCATAATTTGAGCACATGTTGTAATTGCAACTATTTTTGCTTGGAATTCTGTTGCAAAAGTCCCTAGGTTCAAAGAAATTCTTTCCCCTTGGTCCGTTTTCTCGACTATTCCAGCACCCGTACTTTTTTCCGTCTTGGTGCCCTCGGTAAGCCATATGGAATCCCCTGATATCATATGAGGACTGCCCCCAGCGTTCTCCCGCCCATTCACGGTTTTAACCATGAAGGGCACGGAAGTGCTGTGAACCTTGATCCTATCGGATCTCATCCCCAATGGCCCAGGTGATCCAAGCAATCCGAGGATGCTTCGGCCTTTTGGTCAGCCTTTCCTTGGCCGATAAGATCGAAGCGATACGCTCCTCTTATGGCCTCTGCCTGAACGGCGAGGTGCAGTGGTTCCAACCCCAACAGCTTCTCCGTAGCAGCCGTTGATGTGGTCGACATTGCACCTGTTACTCCTAAGCATGCCAGCCTCTGAACCCTGTTCAGTGAATGCTGGAATGCTTTAGTTTTTTTCTTTGGCCACCACACGATGGCGGCGTATGTTACAATGGGTCTCACTATGGTTGTGTACACCCAGTGTACCATCCGTGGAGTGGTTCCCCAGGTTCTCCCGACTGTACGACGACAGGTCCACAGGGCCCTTATCGCTTTGTTAGCGGTTTTCTCCAGATGCTTCCCAAAGGTCAGCCTTTTATCTAGGCTTACCCCAAGGTACTTGACCGTGTCCGTCATCTGTATATTTTTTCCATACAAAACTAAGTCTTGTATGTTTCCAATGTCCCTTCTCTTTGTGAAGGGTACAATGGTTATTTTCGAAGGATTCACTTTGAGTCCTTCCTTGTTGCACCATTTTTCCACGGTGTTTAGTGCGTGCTGCATCAGAGATGCTATTGTGCTCCCAAACTTCCCTCGTACTATAATGACGATGTCATCCGCATATCCGATTACGCAGAATCCTTTGCTCTCAAGGAGTATCACCTCTGCTGTGGAGTCTGGTGCCACAGCAGAGGTGACAGTACTTCTCCCTGCGGACATCCTCCAGCGACCCGCACCTTCTTTTCGATCTCATTGAGAGTTCCTATGACTGTCCTGCATCGGAGCATGTTGTGGATCCATCTACACAGCAGATCTTCCACCCCTCGCTCTCGCATTGCTCGGGCAATTGATTCGAATGAGGTGTTGTCAAAAGCTCCCTCTATGTCCAGAAAGCTCGCTAGTGCAATTTCTTTGCATTCCAGCAATTTTTCTGCTCTCTGTATTAACTAGTAAATTTTGAAATAAAATATTAAAATGAAATTCTGTATTACGGAAACTTGAAATTTTACCAATGAGATGTTTCAAACGATCTCTTGAATAAATTATATCAGTGAATTTATGTTGTAAAATTTGAAAAATAGGATCAGTTTGTTCAAATATTAATTTAAAAGTATCAAGAAAAAACTAAAATTCTTCATTTTCTAAATAAGATTTTAAACCAACAGCAGCATTCAATGAAACCTGATCTGTCGAAAAGTCATCACTGTTTAATATAAAATCAAATGTTTCAATTAATTTTTCTTTATTTTTGTGAATGGTAAACACTGCACGTGATGTAAAATTCCATCGAGTTGGAGCATTACAGGGAATTCTGTTCCCTACTATGTTATTCAAAATTTCAGTTCGTTTGGTGGATTTGCTAAAAAAATTTGAAAATGACGATAAGTTGGAAAAAAAATTCTAACTTCCTTAATGGAATTACATGCATTACTTAAAACCAAATTCATGTTGTGAGCGTAACAATGGGTGAAAATAGCCTGAGGCGAAACTGATTTTATTTTTGTTTGAAGACCGTTTAAATGTCCCGCCATTACAGATGCGCCGTCGTAGGTTTGAGCTATTAATTTATTCGCAAAGTCAAATCGTTGAAATGTTTTCATTAAGAAATTAAATAAATTGATCGCTGTTCTTCCCGAACTAACATCGTAAAACCCTAAAAATCTTTCCACTAGTTGTCCATTTTTTACAAATCTAAAAATTATTGATAATTGTGATTACACGTTATATCAGTTGTTTCGTCAACCTGCCACGAAAAAAAAGGGACATTAAATAATTCATCCTCTATGTGATTTCGGAGGACATAATCTATTGAATCAAGAATTTCGTTTTGTATTGTTTTTGAGCTGCCTGCAAATACTGACGCGTTAGTCATAAAATCGCGAAGCTTACTGTCGTATTTACAAAACAAATCTAACAATTCCCTAAAATTACCTTTATTCTTTATTAACTGAATTTTCAGTTTCATCATGCCCTCTAAAAGCCAAATCTTGAAATGATAAATATAATAAGAAATCAATGATTTTTTTTTAAACTTCGCGGTTTTCTTTAACTGTATTATTATGATTTTGGATTTCGCGTGTTCGTGTAGAGTCAATCGCATTAACAATATTCTGTTTACCGGTTAATTTAAACTTAATACACGATGTAATATGTTCCTGCGATTTTTCATGTTTTTTCTAGGCCACGAGCTAAATTTTTCAAATCATTATAACCCAAGTGCCCCCAACATGAAGTTGTATCTGATGTGAATAGCAAGCAATACCACCAATATAATTTATTGTGTACATCAGATCCCGGTAACCATACATATTTTTTATAATTATCAGTATTAAACGATCGATTTTGATACTTCCCTGCCATCACTAATCCTTTTAAATCCGGTAAAGGCCGTTTGTTTTTGAAGAACACTTTTCTATCATATGTTAATCCACTAAATGGATTTTCTAAGAACTCTGCAACTAAGTCACTCATAATTTTAACGTTCACCGATTCCGATTAGATAAATTATAACTTAAAAATTAACTACTTAACCTTACTAACTACGCCTCGTGGAATAAAACAACAACTGAGCTGCCGCATTCTTCTAGCAGCGGGAGGCGGGACCAAGTAATCGTATTTCATTCGACTGACGAATGGGTACGAAAAGCTAGCCTCCCTACTATATTGCCATATTCGCTGTTTCACCCCACTGGGCAATTGAATGGTTGGAAAAACGGCAACTGTGTTGACCACACGTATTTAGCGTTTGAGATATATAGAGAATCTAGCCTCTGGCCACTGTTGCCAGATTGAAAATAACTACTGAGAACGGGGAATTGATTGTAAAATTTAAAGAATTATCAAAGAAACAGGAAATAAAATGGAGAATGATCATTAAGATAAATTGGTGAGGAGGCTGAGCCTCCTTAGCCTCCTTCGAGGAGCCGCTACTGCGTTAGAGCTCGAAGAAGCGATACTGGAAGCGGTTGAAACTGAACCTGGGATAAGCACACTACGTTTGGGACTTCGTATTGGAGCCTCAAAATCATTAGTTCATAATGTACTGAAAGAAGAACAGTTGTATCCCTATCATATTAAAACAGTTCAAGACTTATTGCCCATGGATCCAGGTCATCGGCTAGATTTCTGTCGGCTTATTGTCCAAAGACAAAACGCAAACCCCAATTTTTGTAGAAAAATTCTGTGCACGGACGAAGATACTTTCACGAGATGTGGTCTTTTTAACCTCCATACTGAACATTTCTATGCTGATGAAAATCCTCATGAAACGGAAGTTACATATTTTCAGAATTAAACTAAAATCAATGTTTGGCTTGGAATTGTGGATAACTTTATTATTGGCCCTACCGTTATACCCGATCGATTGAACGGGCAGAATTACTTGAACTTTTTGGAACAAAGGCTACTTGAACTGTTGGAAGACTTGCCCTTACACATTCGTCGTGGCCTGGTATATCCATGATGGTGCACCTCCTCATTTCACATTAGCTGTGAGGCGACATTTGAATGCGGAATATCCAGATCGCTGGATAGGTAGAGGACACGATGCACCAGTGAACTGGCCGGCCCGCTCCCCTGATTTGACGCCCTGCGACTTCTTTCTATGGGGCGCTTTGAAGTCGAAAGTTTATGCAGCTACAGTAAACACACGAAAGGAATTGTTGCAACGAATTAATCATGAAGCGGATTTATTGAAGAATGATCCTGAAGTACTAGCCAGAGTTCAATCCAATTTCTTGAAACGAATTAATTTGTGTATTCAGGAAAATGGGCAACATTTCGAACAATTAATGCCTTAGCGAGTTCCCAAAAAGTGTTGTTTCTTTTAATTTAGCGTTTATTTTTCCTAAATAATCACATCGTTTCCCCATTTCTATTGTTTTTATTATTCGTGTTTTACCGAGATATTAACCATTTCAGTGTTAGTGAAATTTTGAGCCATAATTTTATAAAATTTTTACGGAAAGCAAAGTAAAAACTGACAGTTTTGAGAATAAATTCTCCAAATGCCAAAATGACATTAGAAAAGCAAAGGCAACTAAGGTATTTTAATCAAGTAAAATTAGTAAGCCAAAATTGCAGAGACTCAAAAATTATTTTTTTCAAGCTAATCCGTTGATTTTATCAAAATTTTCTAAGAGTAAGGAAAGTTTTCAAATTAGATAAGCTATCTACATAAAGAATATAGAGTGAATTACATTGACCACAAAAAAGTTCTGGACACTTTTCCCGTTACATCCTCAAGTTTGAGACATTTCTATGGTCTCTAAGGCTCTATGCTCCGCTCTCAAAAACGGCTATTATTGGCAGTAACTCACCTGCCAAATATTGTAAAAGTCCTACATCACGTTCTCAAGTTATACCGAAAAAACAAAATTATTTTTGCAACTTTGAAGCCCTCTACTGGCTTAACAAGACACTTGAGGCAAAAGTAAAAAGGCTCATCAAATTTTTTTCGAATCAAAGAATCTTCGGTTTTATTTTAGCCACGCAGTTCGAGGACAGCCTGTATATATATACAGGCTTTTCACCCTCATGAGGAAAACAGCGGTGAAAATTCTTGTAGGAAATTGAACGCTGAACAACTTTTGTTTGAAACTTTTTTCGCTAAAGTGCACCATTTCGGAGCTACATTAATTTGTTCACAAAAATCATATATATATATATATATATATATATATATATATATATATATATATATATATATATATATTCTTTTGTTGATATTCTTGAACCATTTGTAATATTTGTATGTTTTCTTGGTATATTGGTTCGTATATATACTGATAATGAAATAAAAATTCTGTTTTGACGTTTCGACAACGTTTATTGCCTTTATCAAAATTGTTAATTGAAATTAGTGTTTCCATGTAATTTAGAAAAGAATAGATGATTTCGATTAATGAAATGCGTCTGCAGCCGACTTGTGTTTTAAGATCCAATTAAAACTGCAGAAAACATTGGATCGGTTGTGTGTGAAAGAGTAATGTATGGCTAACTACAATTTGAAATAGATTGAATTTGATTAAATACAAGACACTCCAATATTGTACAATTATAAATATCTATGAATTATTGTATGAATTAGTTACTCTATGATGAGTATTTCTATCATAACTATTCAAGTTTAAGAATAATTCTATGGAATTTAACCTCAAAATTGTTATTCTATAGTGTCATAGTTAAATAATACTTCATCTTTTTTAGGTTGAATTTTAAATAGACAATGGAAAGTGGCACTTCAAATTAATAAAATTTTGTTAAGTTTGAATTAGATTATTGTACAGTTTCGAAAGATTGGAATCTATTTTGTCATTTACACAATTGTTCTTTTTAATTTGAATAGATTCTAATATCAAACGTTTGTTGTCGTTTGTTTCAATATTTAAAATTTTTGTATTGTTGTAGTCGAAAGTATGGTTAGTGTCTTTCACATGTTTATTGAGCGCAGTTGATGAATTTTTGGTATATTTGTGGCCATTTAATCTTTTTTCGAGGTATTGTGAAGATTGGCCAATATATACCTTTTCGCAATCTTTGCAAGGGATGGAATAAACAGTATGGGTTATTTTTTTGAAAGGTACGCTGCTTTTTAATTTTGTAAAGAGACTTTTCTGATTTAAATAACTCTTATGACATATATGTAGGTCATAAGGTTTCACTATATTACAAATTTTCTCTGAAAGTCCACCGATATATGGTAGTGATATGTAATGCCTATCATTAGTTTTCTCATTATTGGTATTGATTCCACCAAATGAGTTATAAAATTTATGAATTTTGTCTTTAGTTATCGAATTTACTAAATCAATGGGATAACCATTTCTTATTAAAGTTTCTTTTGTTTTTGTAATAGATATAGTTCTCAGTTCAGGAGAACTCAGTCGAATAGCTCTATCTATTAGATTTATAATAACATTTTTCTTATATTTTTTAGGTATATTAGAATTGAAATTAGTATACCTTCCTGACCAAGTAGGTTTGGTATACCATTTTGTTAGAATTTTGTTATCATTTGATTTTCTTACTAAAGTTAAATCTAAAAAATTTATTTCGTTATGATTTTCTAATTCAATCGTAAATTGTAACTTATGGTGAAAGGAATTGAAAGAATTCAAAAATTCATTACATTTGTTTTCAGGGATTGCAGCAATACAATCATCAACATATCTTTTGAAGAAGGCTATATTATAATTTAGTTGAGATACTACTTTTTCTTCAAGGAATTCCATTACTATTTGGGCTATGATACTTGATATTGGAGAGCCCATTGCACAACCATCTAATTGTTTATAACAATCATCTTTATATTGTAAAAAATTAGCGGTGAATGTATATTCTATAGCTGTTAAGAACTCATTCATAGGTAAATTTGTATATAGTTTTATTTCATCCCATTTATTTTGAATTATTTGTTTAGCTAATTCTAAAGGGATATTTGTATATAAAGATGTGACATCTAGTGATACTAAGATATAGTTTTTAGGTATTGTAATTTTGTTAATGAATTTTTGAATTCTTTCAATTCCTTTCACCATAAGTTACAATTTACGATTGAATTAGAAAATCATAACGAAATAAATTTTTTAGATTTAACTTTAGTAAGAAAATCAAATGATAACAAAATTCTAACAAAATGGTATACCAAACCTACTTGGTCAGGAAGGTATACTAATTTCAATTCTAATATACCTAAAAAATATAAGAAAAATGTTATTATAAATCTAATAGATAGAGCTATTCGACTGAGTTCTCCTGAACTGAGAACTATATCTATTACAAAAACAAAAGAAACTTTAATAAGAAATGGTTATCCCATTGATTTAGTAAATTCGATAACTAAAGACAAAATTCATAAATTTTATAACTCATTTGGTGGAATCAATACCAATAATGAGAAAACTAATGATAGGCATTACATATCACTACCATATATCGGTGGACTTTCAGAGAAAATTTGTAATATAGTGAAACCTTATGACCTACATATATGTCATAAGAGTTATTTAAATCAGAAAAGTCTCTTTACAAAATTAAAAAGCAGCGTACCTTTCAAAAAAATAACCCATACTGTTTATTCCATCCCTTGCAAAGATTGCGAAAAGGTATATATTGGCCAATCTTCACAATACCTCGAAAAAAGATTAAATGGCCACAAATATACCAAAAATTCATCAACTGCGCTCAATAAACATGTGAAAGACACTAACCATACTTTCGACTACAACAATACAAAAATTTTAAATATTGAAACAAACGACAACAAACGTTTGATATTAGAATCTATTCAAATTAAAAAGAACAATTGTGTAAATGACAAAATAGATTCCAATCTTTCGAAACTGTACAATAATCTAATTCAAACTTAACAAAATTTTATTAATTTGAAGTGCCACTTTCCATTGTCTATTTAAAATTCAACCTAAAAAAGATGAAGTATTATTTAACTATGACACTATAGAATAACAATTTTGAGGTTAAATTCCATAGAATTATTCTTAAACTTGAATAGTTATGATAGAAATACTCATCATAGAGTAACTAATTCATACAATAATTCATAGATATTTATAATTGTACAATATTGGAGTGTCTTGTATTTAATCAAATTCAATCTATTTCAAATTGTAGTTAGCCATACATTACTCTTTCACACACAACCGATCCAATGTTTTCTGCAGTTTTAATTGGATCTTAAAACACAAGTCGGCTGCAGACGCATTTCATTAATCGAAATCATCTATTCTTTTCTAAATTACATGGAAACACTAATTTCAATTAACAATTTTGATAAAGGCAATAAACGTTGTCGAAACGTCAAAACAGAATTTTTATTTCATTATCAGTATATATACGAACCAATATACCAAGAAAACATACAAATATATATATATATATATATATATATATATATATATATAAGTTTAAAGTTTCTTTGCCTAATTGGCCACTATCGTGTATGTAACTTAAGAGATATAGAATTAGATTTTCTGAATTATGAAGATAACTTAGATAATTTAACATAGGATTATAAAGATGAATAAACGTAAAAGATTGAACCATAGGCGGGATTCGAACCCACATTTCTGGATTTCTAGTCCAGGGTGTTTACCAATTACACCACTTCGGTCCTATTAGATTTTTATATTTTTGTAAATATAAACCTCTGAAAGGATAGTAGATCATTGATGAACACAATGCGATTCGATGCCCTACCATAGATCAACTATTCACGCACATTCATCTAAAGTTCAGTCGTTTTTTGAAGTAAGGATTGTAGGTTAGTACTGCTATGGTTGGCAGTTACTTGACAGTTCTTATTCAAATGACAGCATCCTGGTTCTTATATATTTCAATAGAACTGACTATGTTAAATTATCTAAGTTATCTTCATAATTCAGAAAATTTAATTCTATATCTCTTAAGTTACATACACGATAGTGGCCAATTAGGCAAAGAAACTTTAAACTTGTTTATAATTAACCAGAACAATTCTCAGTCAGTTCTATTGAAATATATAAGAACCAGGATGCTGTCATTTGAATAAGAACTGTCAAGTAACTGCCAACCATAGCAGTACTAACCTACAATCCTTACTTCAAAAAACGACTGAACTTTAGATGAATGTGCGTGAATAGTTGATCTATGGTAGGGCATCGAATCGCATTGTGTTCATCAATGATCTACTATCCTTTCAGAGGTTTATATTTACAAAAATATAAAAATCTAATAGGACCGAAGTGGTGTAATTGGTAAACACCCTGGACTAGAAATCCAGAAATGTGGGTTCGAATCCCGCCTATGGTTCAATCTTTTACGTTTATTCATCTTTATAATCCTATGTTAAATTATCTAAGTTATCTTCATAATTCAGAAAATGTAATTCTATATCTCTTAAGTTATATATATATATATATATATATATATATATATCTATATATATTAATCCTACCCCCCCACAACTTCCGGAATAGTGACACATGTTTTCTTATACCGAAACCCATACTTGGTTAAAATTTGGTTGAAAAATACGAGGGCGACTGTGAAAAACTTACCATTTGCTTGGACTATTGGTTCCTCCGCCACATGCCAGTTATGCACTAGGTCGTTTATGCGCCCGGTACATACCGTGATATCGATGACCTCCTTTCTCACACTTGTCACAAAGGTCGGTTTGTTGCCCTGATTGCACACCTGTAAGTTGTGCGCCATCAGGAAATCCAGCAATGCTTCAAGTATTAGTGATCCTGAGATATTCTAACACAAACAACGAATTTAAAACAAGCTTATCTCAGCTTTCAGAATTTCCATAATGCTAATGAAAATGAAAATATCAAAATTGGTTTATTATTAATTGATTAAGTTACAAGAAAATTTCATCAACTGTATTACCTGGCATTATTATCCATATAGTCCAACAGCCTGTGTATGGACGTACTTTTTTTGAGCTCTTCGATGAATATTTTAGCTAAAAGTTTTCTTGATTCCACCGGACGGACGTTCTCCAGATATATAGTCATTTGCAAAAGTCAAAATTGAATGGTGTGATAACCTTCTGGGGTTACTCAATTATGATCTGGCATTATAAAATGTATAAGAATGTACATAAGTGAAAAGTGTGGCTCAAGGTAACCATTTTAAGATAATAAAATATATATATATATATGCCTATGCAACCCAAATTTCAAAAAAAAAACAACACCATAAAGGTAGCGCTGGTCAGTTTTATGTAATTCCCTAAATGTTCTAGAAAATTTGAAATTTTTGTGTTGAAAAAAATTATTTAAAGTAGAAAATGTATAAGGTTCAAAACTGCACCAATGAATAGTTTGCGATGTATAGAAAATGTTTTTTTTGGCACCAGGAAACTACACCCGCTTCAACCCTCATCAAAAGTATGCATTATTTGGTCACCCAATTTTCTGATTTCCACACGACGCCATCTATCAGAATAACTGTATCATCGGCTATGTAATAAAAGTTACTTCACTGATTTGACTAAATAACTCATTTACTTGAATAACAACTAGCAGTGGTCCCAAGACTGGTCCCTGTGGTATGCCACAGCTCCGCTAATGGAACACCGTTCACATCTTGTATTTTCACTAGTTGTTGCGTATTTTATGTTCAATATGTTACTGTGAAACCCATAATTTTTGAAGCAAGATAGAAAGATTGTGTCTAATCCACAAATTAGTATAATTACTTTTACATTATGTGCAGTGGCGGCTCCTCGAAGGAGGCTCAGCCTCCTCACCAATTTATCTTAATGATCATTCTCCATTTTATTTCCTGTTTCTCTGATAATTCTTTAAATTTTACAATTAATTCCCCGTTCTCAGTAGTTATTTTCAATCTGGCAACAGTGGCCAGAGGCTAGATTCTCTATATATCTCAAACGCTAAATACATGTGGTCAACACAGTTGCCGTTTTTCCAACCATTCAATTGCCAAGTGGGGTAAAACAGCGAATATGGCAACAGTCTAGCTTCTCGTCTTCTCGTACCCACTCGTCGGTCGAATGAAATACGATTACTTGCTCCCGCTGCTAGAAGAATGCGACCAACGAGGTCTATACATAGAGTAGACAACTAAGCCTTTCACGGGTAATTTGTCGGACATTCTGTCCTTCTCGCACACATGTACTGCGCTCTCACTCGCACGATTTCCCCTTAATTCTCCTCAACTATGACGGTATGCGCGCGTTATATTATATTTCAAAGTTCTGTTATATTCTTATACTCGGTGTGATACTAATAAAAATGGTTGGCATTTGCAAATCTTGTAAGAAAAATAAAAATCCGTATAGGAGTTTTTTTAAGTAAGTTTTTTTTATAATAAAATACGTATAATATAATAGAATCTATACATAACCTACGTGTTTGTTTATTTTTTTTTTGTAGATTTAAAAAAGAGTGGTGTGAATTTTTTGATTTGCAAGAAAGTCAAATATCGAAGTCTTCTACAGTTTGTAGTGATCATTTTGAAGATAAATATATAACCAATACTGGTAATGGATATGTATTATCGTCAGATGCTAAGCCCACTATTAATAAAGCTGTAAAGAGGTACTGATATATATACACAATCAATTTGCAAGCAATGTTACTATTATTTATTATTATATTTCTTGTTTTAGACTTAATTTTAATACAAATAAGACTTTGCCCGATACTTCAATTGATAATATGACTGATGTTGTTACGACAACCTGACAACTTTTTTTATTGTGTTACACACTTATACACATTTCCAATATATTTATTTTACATAATAAAATTATATGATGTTTTATAACTTAACATAATTATCACTCTTGGGGATTGAAGTACGTATTACTTTTTCGATTCCACCTGGCATTTTTATTAGAGGCATAAGTTTATATTTCATAAACTCTAAAACTTGTTATACGATATTTCCTATGACTTTTCCAGAAATCAAAATTAAATCTACTCTCCTCACAGATCACCACTTAAATTAGAAACAAAATCAAGATATACGCATTCTGCATTGCTTTATATGTACGTAAGCAAATAATCTGACAACTCGTCCGCCATACTGGAATGAGTGGAATGGTAAAGCAGATACCTAATTATCATTTCTGATCCCTATATTACTTCTTCTGCTTCACAACTTTAAAAAGCGCGCGATTTTAACAACTTCCTGAAAGTTAAAAATTCAGTGTAGAAGGGGAGACCGTGCGAGTGTACTACATGTGCGAGAAGGACAGAATGTCCGACAGGTTACCAGCGGCTCCCTATGCTTAACACACTACTTGTCTACTCTATACTAGACCTCGTTGAATGCGACACGTGTTCGGTTAGTTGTTGTTTTTATTCCGCGAGGCGTAGTAAGGTTAAGTAGTTAAGTTATAATTTATCTAATCGGAATCGGTGAACGTTAAAATGATGAGTGACTTAGTTGCTGAGTTCTTAGAAAATCCATTTAGTGGATTAACATATGATAGAAAAGTGTTCTTCAAAAACAAACGGCCTTTACCGGATTTGAAAAGATTAGTTATGACAGCATAGGTAAGTTTCAAAATCGCAGGAACATATTACATCGAGTATTAAGTTTAAATTAACCGGTAAAAAAAAATATTGTTAATGTGATTGATTCTGCTCGTACACGCGAAATAGAAACATCGTTCAATTTATTTAATTTCTTAATGGAAACATTTGAACGATTTGACTTTGCGAATAAATTAAGTAATTGCTCAAACCTACGACGGCGTATCTGTAATGGCGGGACATTTAAACGGTCTTCAAACAAAAATAAAATCAGTTACGCCTCAGGCTATTTTCACCCATTGTTACTCTCACAACATGAATTTAGTTTTAAGTAATGCATGTAATTCCATTAAGGAAGGTAGAATTTTTTTTTCCAACTTATCGTCATTTTCAAATTTTTTTAGCAAATCCACCAAACGAACTGAAATTTTGAATAACATAGTAGGAAACAGAATTCCCTGTAATGCTCCAACTCGATGGATTTTTACATCACGTGCAGTGTTTACTGTTTACATCCACAAAAATAAAGACAAATTAATTGAAACATTTGATTTATATTAAACAGTGATGACTTTTCGACAGATCAGGTTTCATTAAATGCTGCTGTTGGTTTAAAATCTTATTTAGAAAATGAAGAATTTTTGTTTTTTTTTGATTCTTTTAAATTAATATTTGAACAAACTGATCTTATTTTTCAAATTTTACAACATAAATTCACTGATATAATTTATTCAAGAGATCGTTTAAAACATCTCATTGATAAAATTTCAAGTTTCCGTAATACAGAATTTCATTTTAATATTTTATTTGAAAATTTTTCAACTGATGAGGCTCCTCCCGCGAAAAGGAGGAAAACATATAATTTGGTAGACAAGAAACTACATTATAAACAACTTTTTTATGAAATTTTAGATACTATTAAAAGTCAAATTGAGATTCGATTTTCCGATTTACATGAATTGAAGTTTTTCGACTTGACGAATAGAAGATTTTTCGAATCTTTTTCAAAAGAGTTTCCCAATACACTGTTAGATAACTTAGTTCTAAAATATAAATTTTTTGATAAAATAACACTGCACAATGAATTATGCGTTTTATACTCGGATAAAGATATTTTAGGCCAGTACGACAGTCACGCCGATATGATAAAATATATGATAGACAATGATTTGCAACAAGTTTTACCTCAGTTTTTATAAACTACTTTGTTTGCGAGTCACCATTCCTGTCACGTCGGCATCGGTGGAGAGATCATTTTCTACTCTCAAACGAATTAAAACTTACATGCGAAATACAATGGACCAAAATCGTTTATACAATGAAAAAGAAATGATACATTTTATGATAATATTATTGATCATTTTTCGCAAACTAAAGACCGTAGAATTCCGTTAATATATAAAAAAAAGTTAATAAAATTAATAAAAAAAAACAATATAAGAAAAATTCCAAAAAAAAAGAAAAAATATCAAAAATCCAAAAAAAAATAAAAAACAAAAAACGAACAAAAAACTTTTTTGCCAAGAGAAACTCTACACCTCCACGTTGGTTCTTGCTGGGCAACAATTAATTTTGTCACTGAAGTAGCTGGTACGGTCGCTGTGCAAAAGTTAAATTAATTGGCTGAGTAGAGTATATTTAAAAAAAGTTTTATTTCCAGCCTCCTCTCTTAAAAAGTTCACGAGCCGCCACTGATTATGTGTCCTGTCATGTGTCATAAATACAGTAACCAAATTCATTCAAGTGAATTTTCTGACTTGTCCTGTAATTGTATTTTGACAAAATGAATTATCTATCTATCTTTGGAAATATTAAGTTAATTTTACTCTTTTTCAGAATCGAAAACTTAGGTGTTGAAAAATTAGAAGTTCAACCATGGGATAGAAGCTATCGGGCGGATAAAAATTCTGATTGTGCAAATAACAAGCGCTTAAATGCTTCAGTTGGGATAAAATGTACAAAGGCAGAAGTGACACATCTAGAAAGTCAAACAATGATTATACATGAAAGTTCAGATAAACATTTCAATTATAAAAATACTCAGTGCTCAAACTTGCTACCACACACAGGAAAAACTGTTCCAGAAACTGGTGGCAACCCAAAATACATTAGAAGGAAAAAATACAAATGTGTTAATTGCGATTATCAAAGCAATAAGTTCTCAAACTTCACGAACCACGTTGACTCTAAACATAAGAAAATGAATATTAACAATTGTGAATTAACCAATCAAAAAAGAAATCAACTCTCGCAGATAAAGATGATGTATCAGTGTGAACATTGTGACATTGAGGTCGGTCGACTATCAGATTTGAAAAGACATACTTACTCTGCACATGGAAAGGGAACAATGTACAAATGTAAACATTGCTCTTACGAAAGTATTAGACTGTCAAATTTACAAAGGCATGTCAGTTTCAAGCATGAAGAAAAGAAACATAAATGCGAACATTGCAATTACGAATGTGCCACAAGTTCATGTTTAAAAACTCACATAAATTCCAAACACACGAGGGAGAAGATTTACAAATGTGAACATTGTGATCATGAAAGCACTGTACTCTCGAAATTGAAAGCCCACATAAATTCTGTACATACAAGAGAGAAGATATATAAATGTGAACATTGCGATCAGGAAATCAGTCGACTCTCGGATCTAAAAAGACATATTAATGCTGTACACACTAAGGAAAAGATGTTCAAATGTGAATATTGCGATTATGATTCTTCATGTCTTACTACATTGGTAGCACATACTAACTCGAAGCATACAAAGGAGAAAATATTCAAATGTGAGCATTGTGATTATGAAACGACCCGACCAGGAAATTTGAAAAGTCATGTCAATTCTAAACATACCAGGGACAAGATATACAACTGTAAGGATTGTGATTATGAGAGCAGTCGCCCTTCAGATTTGAAAAAGCATATCAACTCTTTGCACACAAAAGAGAAGTTGTACAAATGTGGCAATTGCGATTATAAAGCAACACGACTGGAACATATAAAAAGCCACGTAAACTCTATCCACACTAGAGAAAAGTTGTACAAATGTAAACAATGCGATTATGAGAGCAGTCGACCTTCAGATTTAAAAAAACATGTTAACTCTTTACATACAAAGGAGAAAGTGTACAAATGTGAAAATTGCCAATATGAAAGCACTGACCTTTCTACTTTGAAAACTCACATTAATTCGAAGCACACGAGGGAGAAGATACATAAGTGTGAGTATTGCGATTATGAAGCTACTCGACTTGGTCATTTAAAAATTCATGTTAACTCTAAACATACCAGGGAGAAAATGTATAAATGTGAACATTGCAATTATGAAAGTACTTACCCGTCACTATTAAAAGCCCATATCAACACTGAACACAATGATGGACTTATGCAAAGCTAAACTTATCATTTTCAAAACAAAAATAATAAATCTCTCTGACAAAAATGTCAAAAATAGCTTATGTTAGAAGTAATGTTATTGATAGAAATGTGATATAATAATAATTTATTTCGAGAATTTCACTTGGTGTTTTTTACAATTTATTGCTTAACCCTTTCACTCCAGATTTTATTTTTTTTAGATTATGGGTTTTTTATGTAATGATGTGGAAGCAAACGCTAATTAGTGTGTAAAATCAAAAAAAAAATATTACTAAAAAATAAGTAATTTATTTTATTAAAAAATAAGTAAATAACAGACATAATGTCCAGTCGGATATTTTATTTTTCTTATTGCTATGACTACACAAGAGGACATTCAGGGTGGGATTGGGTTTTTTTTTTAAATAAAGCTTCTGCCAATTTCTAAAGCTCACGGGCAGTCAAAGATCTATTTCTAGGATCCATACTAAAAAACGAGTAATACAGCAATTATGATCAATAAATACCTATTGGGACGTATACTTCCCACCGTGAAGTACTATGGGAACTTCCATTTCCCAAAAACTAACCTGCCTACAATTTTTCTATATTCCTGTATATTTTGAAATATTTTATAGCTACAACTCGCCCTTGGGTGCTTCTACGGTAACTGGTTTTATGCACTTCATAAACACTTATTTTAGCTGTAATGTTATTGATAGAAATGTGATATGATGATAATTTATTTCAAGAATTCTACTTGGTGTTTTTTACAATTTTTTTGCTTAACCCCTTCACTTCAGATTTTATTTTCTCAAGATTATTAGCTTTTTATGTAATGATGTGAAAGAAAACGCTAATTAGGGTTTAAAAGCAAAGAAAAATTTATTATTTTACTAAAAAATAAGTAATTTTTTTTATTATTTTACAATAAAATGAGTGAGACATGTATGTCTCAGCAGTGTTTTATACTGAGATAGGCATGTCCAGTCGGATATTTTTTCCTATTACTATAACTACACGATAAGATATTCAAAAAGAAAACGTTAATTATAGTTGAAAAGCAAAATAAAAAAATTCTATTATTTTATTAAAAAACAAGTGGGACATATGTCTCAGTAGTGTTTCATACTCCTGTCAAATATTTATGACTAAGCTAACAACAAGGCATTCTGGGTGGGATGGTTTTTTTGGAACTAAGCTATTTACATTTACTTGTGACCATATTATATCAACATCCTGATCATGCTGGCGATTATTTGAACCATCAACGTTGCAAAGTCACCGGTAGTCGAATCATTATCTGAGTCAATACTCGAATTCATTCGTTCGATGTCAGAGGGAGGAGATGGCAGATAATCTTCATCCAAATCACTATCATCACTTCCAAATGGATCAGCTAGAGATTCATCTTCAGTATCAACGAAATCAAAATTTTCTGCCTACTTCTGAAGCTCATGGGCGGTCAAAGATCTATTTCTAGGATCCATACTGAAAAAGTAATACAGCAATAAAAATCAATAAGTACCTATTGTAACGTAAACTTCCCAACATGAAGTACTATCGGGACGTACATTTCCCAAAAACTAACCTGGCAAGCATTAGTAACAACACAAATTGTAAATAATTTAATTCTATTCTTTTCCCATCAGGGCGTCACAAAGTAAATAATAAGCGATAATGGTACAGAATTCAAAAACTGTTATTTCCGATTTACTTAGTTTACATAAAATAAAAATCCATTTTTGCTCGCCAAATCACCCTCAATCTAATGGTCCCATAGAAAGATTACATTCGACAATAATTGAACATACTCGATTACTGAATACTCAAGGTTACACAAAAATGCCTATGAAATTGAAAATGTCTTATGCAATATTAGCATACAATCATTCCATCCATGCAGTTGTAATATACACATATCTCTTTGTTTTAATTCTTGTACTATCGACTACCACCTCCTAGATAAAAGTACCCAACCTTGTACTTAATTAATTTCCTACTACTGTCTCTCCAGTATCAACCTCACAGCGCTCCTCTGGTAGTGCGTGTCCTCACGGCTTCCAGCAAATAATCGGAATTCGCAATCGGGCAATTAACCTTACCTTTCAACTACTTCATTCATTATTATTATTATGATATGCCGCCACCACCTACTTATTCGAGAGGGTAAGCAGGAACCCTCCGGTACTATCAATGCGTAACACTTTATAGGTAAACTTTAGGTTGGTCCGCTTATTAAATCAAAACCAATCGAACTTATGACCTGGATTTATTATTAATAACTTTAATAGGACAAATATAATTATATAGGGACTATTAGGACTAAACTAAATGGTCACTAAGCCTTACCGAAGTGAGAGAATAAACAAAAGGAATAGTGGTTTCTGAATTAAATCTCAAGAAAAAAGTCCTTTACAACCTTTTACCACATTAATACTCTACTCAGCGGAAACCATTCAGTACAAGTTCAACCCAAACAGTTATAATTATCTAGATCTAAGACTCACCGCCCTTGTTGTCCAACCTTCCCCCAATATTTGGTCCCCTACCACTAACTACTTTTAATCCAACAGACGAGTCGGTGCCAATGATATATGAACGAACTTTAATTTAATTTTCAACATCACACCTTAATCACCAAACTTTATCTCCAAGAGAAAGGAATGAATTCACTTCGGCTTTAATAATACGCGACATGAGTATGGACCGGCCAGAATAACTGTCTTCTTCCCTCTTGAAGAAACAGTTTTATCAAAACAGCATAGCCTCTATACCCCCTTACTTCCCACCCCTATTTTACATTTATTTCCAGCTCCCTGTTTTCGCTGTCATATTTTTTATTGATAACATCTTCGTGTGAGTACAGAGTATCGGTTCATATCTTCGGCGGCAAAGAACTTTCATTGTTTCAAACCAGACTGATATTACCGCCTTAACTCGATAAGATTATCGCAACATACAACAGGCTACCTTAACAATGAGAAGCTACGATTTCCATAATTCCTATTTATTACACAGTATCCAAATTAAAACCAATAGATGTATTTAATGGCCATATAAATAATGACAACCCTATCGATATCAACAAAATCTTACTTAGTGACTATATTAACGAACACAAAGAAATTACAAAATTAATGTATTCAGAAATAAATAAACAAATTATGGAAAATAAGGAGAAAACAATTGCTAAATTGAACAAAAAACTGCCACATTTCAACCAGAATCTAAAACCTACCCAAAAAAACTTCAGACAAAAGAACGCTAATACATTCAATCTTATTGATGCCCTTACAGGGGGTACGCCACGAAACTTTCTTGCAACTCCTTAGAACTTACTCTAGCCCTGTTTGAACTACGCGAGGTTCTCTTCGCTTTGTTGGAGAGCTGTCTCACCCGTTCCAGATGTTCCTCCACTTGGGAAGTCCACCAGGTGATGTTATTGCCATCCCGCTTTCGATTAAGAGGACAGCATGCTTCATAGGCAGAGGTGCTGATTCCATATACAATGGCATCAGCCTCTTCCCAACCCTCTTAAAATACAGGAAAATAGGAGCGTCTACCGCTTAGTTCCTATCTAAAGAGGTCCCAATTGGTGACTTTTTGTCTGAGTTGGAATCAGATGAGTCTGTGGTCAGAAAGGAAGACCTTCGTAGGCACATTCCATCTTCGGATCCAACCCTTCATTGAGGTCAATTACTTCCTACCTGCGTGGGGTGAAAGAGGTAGGCGTTGATTCACTATTGAGGATCTCCAAGAGTGGACATGAGGAACTCCAGTAGCGCCGTACCTCTCGAATTGAAATATGAGTTCCCCTCACACCGTGTGGTGAGAGTTGGCATCGCAACCCAGAAGTGGCACACCCTGCCCCTCACAACGTCTAGCTAGTTCAATCACCTCCGCAATTGGAGGATTGTTGGAGCCATAGGAGAAGTATGTAGAGCAAACCACCACCTCCATTCTGATTCCTTCCGCGAGATGACATATCCTAACCGCCGACAGAATTTCGACATCGAAAAGACGTCGTCACCTTTCGTGAAGATGAGCCTTCCCTGCATAAAGTTTATTTTTCCCGCCAATACACCGTTGGTCCAAGCTAGGTAGCAAAGCTCCTAGTCTGGGCACGGGATCTAGGATCTTTCCTTATTTCGGGAAGGGATAGTACTTTGACTGTCAACTTCTCCATCTCAGAGAGCTCTAGTTTAGTTACCTGGGCCCTCGTTGTTCTGATGAATGGCTGGAAGTCCATCGTCCGTGAGCAGTCGATGGATTCTTGGTTCAGCACCAGACAATCAGTCTTAACCCTTTGGGCTCTTCCTTCCGCTCGAATATACCCCAAGAGGTAGTACTTAGCCCCTGGTTTTGTTTTTCCAGGGCACCTAGGATACCTGGTGTGCCGGAGGCATTTTGCCTGGCTGTCACAACGTTACCCTCCTTTGACTAGGGAGAGCTGATGGCTCTACCGCTAGGCGGTTGACCATCTTTCAATGCTTAATAGCGGCTATCACTTGTGACAACTCCTTGGAAGCAGAGTCCGCCGCTGAGACAAGCAGGCAACACTTCCTCAGCAGGGTAGATAATGCGTCACCGAACTCTAGGAGAAACCTGCGTCGGCCCATGAGGTCTGTACTCGAGGGTGGAAGGGGATTTCGGAGCGTTTGTTAACCCATGACTTCGGAGCCTTATTTCCGGGAGGCATCGGAGACGGCATGGCGACCGAGAGACCCACCTTAGCGGAGTTTCTGCCCTCTCGCATTCTCCGATGTCGCTTTCTCCCGGCTCCACAAACGTGGCTGTTCGGTGCTGATATGCCTATCTGCAGGAGGGAGGAAGGCACCGAGGAGGAACCTTCCGAGGATTGATTGGGAGGAGGAAGGTACCTTCAAGGAGACTTCTTCTGGGTAAGAGGAAGACACCGGTGTATAGTCTCATTGATTAATAGTTTTTTTTGGTAAATGGGTATGGAATTTGGTAATGGGATGGAAGGTCTGCATAATACTGGAATTCAACAGTTTCCCGTTCGCGGCACTGTACCCCAGTGCCCTTCAGATATCTTGGGTTGGGGAATCTGGCCCGGCATCCCTTATTCAGTATATTCGGGGCTATCCAGGTACGGACAAGTCTGTTCCTGTACGCCATTGCCAACCAGTCTGGGAGTTGACACCCCGACGCCTCACTGAGGATTAGTAGTAAATGCACAAGTAACACATTGTTGAATAATTTTTCAAGAACTAACGATCAATTA
This sequence comes from Endomychus coccineus, assembly GCA_958510875.1. Lineage (NCBI taxonomy): Eukaryota > Metazoa > Arthropoda > Insecta > Coleoptera > Endomychidae > Endomychus > Endomychus coccineus. Next base: position 31,576,102 of record OY294070.1, on the reverse strand, counting down.
CAATCATCAAGTAAAAGTACATACAGGGCCGTAGTTAGTAATCATCATAATACATAGAGTAATAATGTTTACAGTAATAACTCGTATATTATATGAATTGTTTTTGTTATAAAATTTTGTTTTTCCAATAAAAAAACAAATGGGGAACTAAAGAGTCAGCTCACGTCTGTCAACCCCGTTTAACAGGAAGTCGTTATATGCCATAAAAACTGACATCATTGTGCCGTACCCATAGAAATAGGAAGGCAAGAAGTGGCATAGCCTGATAATTTTGCGTGGAAGACATTATCTTGTCTAATAAAAAGGATAGAGCCACATAAGCAGTGGAGTATCAGTTTTAGATGAATTAATTGATTTGAATATTTAAAAAAATGTCACGAGTTGAATGTAATAACAAAAACATGCATTTTAAAATTAAACAGAATCATTAACAAGTATAACTAACGCAGATAATAACGAAAATGGTTGATGTCGAGAATAAATAAATTCAAAAGAATTCATATTGCACGTTCCATTGTCCGAAAATATTAATAAAATTTCACTTGAGATCAAATAAATCGAAATTTTATTTTTCAAAAACTGTTTATTAAGTTAAAAAATATTCTTACAATTTGGCAACTTATTGAACAGTTACTATTCTCCAGCCACATCTTCCGAAATATTATTCTTAAGTATCTAGAAAATAGCATACCAGCACGAGTTGTTTCTCAATTAATATAAATAAGTCAATATTTCGATCAGGGTTGGGAATTATACGGTATAATTAGTTTCACACTTTACAGGTATTATACTGACGTACAAAACGTATAATGCAGTATGATATCCACGGAAATAAATATCCGTATTGAACGGTATTATGCAATATTATACAGTATTAAACACATTTGCAGCATAATCTTCTATTATAAGTATATATCCTTCACCTTCATAAACAAAGCATTGCACGGCTGAGTATAAAATTTCCTCCAGGGTCTGTAGAAATAGAAACACATTTTTGAGACATTCACTTTTGATTGCAAATTATTAGCACCCCATTTATAGAAACAAAAACTAAACGAGCAACAAATAGACCAAGTGAGTGAGCCCCTATTATAAAATTTCAATGCTACTGGCTTTGAAGACTCGATTGAATTTAATATCTCCTTAACCATAACAAATATCTAAAAGAATATTTACAATGGTAATCAGCCCCTAACAAATGCGAAAGTCTTGGGAGCCTTGCTAAAAAGTTCTTATATATACCTGCATGTCTCCTCAAACTAGAACAAGTTTTTAGCAATTAGGTCATGTGTGCATAACAAATTGTGCAACACCAAAGGAACAGAGGTCCTTGAATTTAGTGAAGATTATGGATTAAAAATATAGATAGGTCAGTGCTAAATCAAATGATTACTAGCAATAGGAATCGTCATTTAATCAAATTCAGTTGTATTATTCTATTTGTTTGGTATTAATGAAAATAACTGTATTTTTGTGTTCAAACGTTGAAGAGTTTAATGGTAATTTCTCTATCAATAAATATTAAAGTCTTTATTTATCAATGTAATAAATACATACCTTGATAGAGTTCCTACCTTATATTTAAAATAGCAGATAGATGATGAAAAAAAATGTTTGGGAATCTTTTTTATTCTACTTTAAAACCTATAATACATTAATTTTATACTGCAGAATCATATACCATTTTATAAGACATATAATACATATTATACAAAATGTATTCTATGTTCCTAAGCTAGATTTCGATATTACTGTAAGTGAATAGAACATTGGAACATTGGACAAAAGTAACACAATCTTAGAAAGAAATATTTACAAAGGTATGGAAAATAGCCAAGATCACTATCGTGCGAATTCAGTTTAAATTGCACATATAACTGGAATATAGCAATAAAATAATATGTATGCATGATTTTTCAAACAATACATGCTGTATTATTCAAATCGTATTTTTAGTGTTCTCCCCTATACTACCATATTATTGATTTCTAAATAGCACTGTTCTAGTTAAAATTGAACATAGTGTTTTACTCTCATCTGACTGTTTACAATGGTGGTGTAATCCTACAGCAAAATATTTTTTTAATATAAATTTGCTTAATTTGAAACTATGGTTTTCTAGTTACTGTAATGTCTACCTCATTCAAGAACTCTAAACACATGTTAACTAAATTTGCCTTTTCTTGACCATTAAGGCCATCAATAAGAAAATACCCCACCGGAGATCCAACTATATGTTCGTACCACTTCTGCAATGTTCTCGAGTGTGGCAATGAATTATTAAATTTAGATTGAACATACTCATAAGCCTTGTTTGAATAAAAATTTGAAGTTAATGCAAATGATCTCAGCTCAGGTTCATATTTTTTCTGTGAAGATCCTTCTAGAAATCTATTAATTAATATTAGAGTTGATGCACTGGTAGTATCCTAAAATAAAATAAATCAATTTTTGTGGATATATATATTTTATCAATAAATTTTAAAAATCTACTTCATTTATTTTTTTTTCACTAAAGCTATTGTAAATAGACCATTAGAGTTGTAAATTACAAACTTACAGAAAGAATTTGAGATGCATTGGTTGATAACATATCTTGATTTTTTTAAAGACTTCAACAATCCCTTTAAGCTAAGAATTTGAGCTTTTCACTTTCTATAACTTTCAGTCAGGTTTTTTTATTTTTCGTCTTTGATTATGGACGGTTTTCTTAGCAATTTTCCAAATTTGTTTAGCTTTTCCTGCACTTTCCATATCACTTGTATGACAGTCCCCCATATATCTTAGTCTTCGTATTTTTCTAAACAAACATCAGTTGATTATTATAAAATAAATATGCAGTGTTTTGGTACAAGGATAAATATGCAAAGTTTGTAATTTTTCAAGAGGCGCTTATATACTTGAATAACTTTAAAGTTAATACTTTGAGAACACTGTATACCTACTGTGGTCTATGCAAATATGTATGAGTATCAGACGATGAAAGAGTAATGGTCAATCTTGAACCTGTTCTTATTTTATACATTGGCTTCTCTAATTCTGAAGTATCATTAAACAAAGATAAGCTTTCTTTAAATGGTTCAGTAAATGTAGAAGAGTTATCTTCATTACTTTGTGTTTTAGTCTGGAGCCTATAAACAAAAAATGTAATATTTAAAACCATTTTGGTGAAGTTTGACTTACTTTGTTGGGGAACTTAGATTTTCTGGTTTTAAAAACGATAATTCTTCGAAACCCTGCTCATCAGAAGATGCTGTCAAAGTAGAGCTTTCATTAAATCAAGCAGTTACTGTTGTGGAATTATGACCTGAGGACCTGCACACAATTAATAAACAATCAAAAAACGTAGCAGTGACATCAATTAAATAAACATATTTACCCAATCACATTTTCTTCTGGCGATTCTATTAAATGGGGGATAGCAGTTTTTAGAATGTGTTTAATCCCAGATTTGTTCATTTTAATGTCTTCTGGTAAAAAAGGTTTCGAGCAGACTATCATACCATGCTGAAGAGATCTAGACCACCGGTCAATTCGAATAGTCTTTGGGAACCCTACAATAAGTAAGATATAATATAGCATTATATTACAGTTTTTTATGTCTAAAATATGTAAGCAAATTGTCATATTATACCTATATGTATTGGATATGTTCTATGCCTTGTAGCCTTATGGAACTAATAAAAGTATTATTATTATTATTATTATTATTATTATTATAATGCATAACATATTCATATAATATATGTAATATGTTTATATCACTATATAAAGTGTCATATAATCTCATAAATATTTGTTATTTACTGTTTACAACATGGAAGTCTTGTCTCTGATGGAAGATACGCCTCTGAACTTACATATGAAATGACAGCTCCGAATCTTTTTCGTAAGTTGTAGAACAAACAAACAGCACTTTTTCGTCATTGTTACAGTTCAATTAAACACGAAACGACAAGGAAACTTCTTTCAAAACAATATAACACATTCCAGTCTTAGAAACCTAGAAATGTCGAAAAACACGGAATGAACGGTTAACAACAAGTTGTAAATGTTTGAGTTCCAATGTGGCAGACAGCTGCTGATTGGTCAACGATCATAATATAAACAGTTCTTGATTCCGATCTATCTTGCCCACCTTTTTCACAATTCAAAGCCGCTTCTATCGTTTCCTATTTCTATGGTATTAGGTATACCACACCACACAGTAGGTCATAGACAACTACTCCGGGAGTAGGTACACCTACACAGTCGGTATAGTAAGTATGGATTTACAAGATTACAAGTAACAGAAATACCGAATAATTTGTCAACGAGTTTTCGTTAAACATTACTTCGATTCTCATATAGTGAAACGGGTACCCTGTTTTACTTGTTGATTATTTTATATTAAAACAACTTTGCTTTTATAGGTTTTATACTAATTTTATTAGAGTGTACTGAAAATGGCGTGACTCTCCTTTCCTCTTCTTAGTTGTCACTAAACTGGTACCAACACCAACATAAAAATATACAAAGACTTAAAACTAATCATAGAACATACCCGAATAACGAATAGTTAATTTTCTTCTCTGACATCACTATAAAGGACAAAGGAGTTACTAAACTGATAATTAATTTCACGTCGACGTCGGTAGTGATAGTGAGTGTTTACGTTTATATAATTCGAATATAAAATATATTTGTCTGAGGACATGATGGAACTAGGAATCTCCGATAGTTATGGTTGTGTTCCGCAGTTGACAAACTGTGTGCTCCCATCAATAATAAAGCAAGAATCAGAATTGGAAAGTGATATTAAAATTGAAAATATAGGTGTCCATGAAGTAAAACATGAATTGCCTGATCAGGAACTAAAAATAGAGTAAGTTCATTATTATATACCTTTCAATTTATCACATAACAGCCACATGATTTGCAGTGATAATCATATCTGAAATTACTTTGTTATTAGAGAATATTTGAGAATTTTTTTCCCTAAGAGGTGGTTTTCAAATTGTTATAAATGACCTATGTTTATGTAGATTAGATTACATGAATAAACTAATAGTATGTTCTTCAGATTAACTTGACATCTCAAATGATCTTGTAGACAATGTTCAAGAATGGTTAAAAAGAATAACTCGGTACTTGATCAGTACAAAAAATTGTCTGCCTTGGATCCTGATCAAGGAATGATGGTATTCTACAGAACAGCGAACTTGTGGAACTCCGTTTAGTAAGGTCTTTCCTGAGGTCTATTACCTCAAAAATGGTGAAATGTGGCTGAATGGTCAATTATATCAACCATATACTTGATGTCAGATTCGCTCATAAATCAACTTGCATTGCTACTTCTTTGAGACTTCAAGGAAGCTGTTTAACATGAGTGGGAAATAAATTATAGAATTTTAGACCAAATTAGCTTAAATAATTTCTTGTTTTGTTTATATGATGGAAAAAGGACGGATTTCCCCATTGTGTTTTTTAGATGCACTTGTAAATGAATAAGAAGGGTAAAAGTTCGTTGTAGTTTTCTCTGTAACCTAAACTGTGAATTATTTTTACTGCTGTATGCTGAAACCTAAACTTTTGGGCCACCCCAGCAGCATTGTCCCACGTTATGATGGCATAAGAAATGCTAGATTGTATTAATGCATAGTAGACAGTGATTAGCACATGTCTGGATACAATGCCTAACAGATTTTTTATAAGTATTGCTTATGATTTTGTTTACATAAAACATTTATGTATGACACCTAGTTAAGGTATGGATCTAAATGTACCCCAAGAAATCTTAACAAAGTCAGATTATTTAGGGATTGTTACTACAGTTTTATCTGCATTTTGCTTAAGTTTATTGACTGTAGACCAATTAGTAAGACTTTTGTTTGTCATCAGCAGCATATAACCTGAAACTGAATTTATACTGCTACTGCTTTATAGCTACCTGTCGGTCAGAGATGTCATTTTCAATGCCTACATTCTCTATTTGTTAGACATGATTAGATAAGCTAAACACTATTAATGCAGAATCCATTATAATTTTTTTTAATTATGTTATTAGAGGATATACGGGTAATGCCTTAATGAGAACACAGGAGATAATCCGTCACGGATCTACTACTATACCCTTCAACAATTACTTCAATCAGTTTGTTGATGGCATCGGTTGTGCATAATTCACTTCTGAATTCAAATTGACGATCATTAAGTAGATTGTGAGTTTACATCTAATCAACATATTTGAGACTTTTTGTCTTTTCAAATACTTTGCTTTTTTTATACTTTGACTACATGAGAAGGAAACCTATAATGTTTGATGAACATTGTGTGAGCCAGCAGTGGAATATTGGGAGAAGAGCATTTGAAATTTACTTGGAGGTTTGGAGGTTCTAGGCATAGGGAAAGACCTCATTAGGTAAAGAGTTCCACAACTTCTCTGTTCGATAGAAACATGAAGTCTGGTAGGAATAATTTCGGCACGTCTCCAGCTTGACAATGAAGGGGTGACTAGTTTGAGCTTGTCTAGTACGCCAATTTGGAATTTCTCGTGGGTGGAACAAGAGATGAGATTTGTGTTGAACACCGACCATGGATATATCTATAGAAAAGGCAAAGTTCTCACACCTTTCTACGATGTTCTAGAGAGATCAATGAACTCGTAAGTGTGACATCATCAATCAAACGAATAACCTCTCTTCTGGATAGATTCCATGAGCTTCAGCGAAATTTTGGGATCCGAACACCAAACATGTGAACAGTACTCCAGGGTCAAATATGTGTTTTACAGATTATGAGGAGCTGCTGGGATGTAAACTAGCTCTTGGCACAGAAAAGAAAACCAATGAACTTCGCATGATCTTCCCATGAGAGGGTGCTGTTGGTGGTGACCCCAAGCATGGTTATGGAAAACTTCATAGGAAGAGTTGTAACTGACATCATCATATTAGGGATTGAGGATTCCGCCTTCCTGGAGAAAACGCAAGCTTGAGGGGAAATGTTTTGAAGTGCATCTGCAAAGCTGTCGACGGGACAGGTGGTCACTTCCAGCAGATCGTTTATATGGACCTAAAACTAGTCAGTGAATGTCTGTTTTTAATTTTTATCAATACTTCAGATATTTTGTTTTCAGTTTGAGAGATATATGGTTTGTTTCTGAGCTGGATGATAACGGGATCGTTGTTGAGACTGGATATATCTATCATTGTGCGTGACTTTAAGAAACACAGTGTTCTAGAATGCATTTCTAATGATTGATGAAGGAATTCATGTTTCCTAAACAGTGTTTCCAATAGGACCAGGTAGCTCAATGGTAGAAACATCGATCTTTTAGTCACTATGGCGACTGGTCGCGGGTTCGAATCCAGCGACTTTTTCTGGTGGCCCGAGAAAGTGGTGAGGCAAGATACGATGGGCAAGCCTAAGTGTGATCGAGACTGCCACACGAGGTGGAGGGTTTAGGGGGTATATCTGAGGTGATTAAATTCGGACTCAGTGACACCCACACTACCTTATGGGATGTTATAGGCCCTTAAGGTGTCCATAAAGGGTTTCAACCACCTCCCAACAACTACAAAAACTGTTTCCAAATTAGAAAAGTGTAGAAAAAGTGTCATTGACATCTGAAGCACAATCTTGAGAATAAATGTTGTAGGTATCATTTTTTTTTACGGCCAAATCGACGTTTGTGAATAAGTACTACAGTGGCTACTCGTGTGCACGAACATGAGTGCTGGATAAGGTTTTACGAAACCGGTAGGTTGCACATGCGTAATATAAACTTGACACCATCGTGAAATTCTCTTCCAAAACCTGAATAAAATGAACCTTAACTCTGGTTACTATTTAACCAATATTTTAAAATACTACTATTGACAATACATACACATTACCTGCAGACATTGAAGCCTTTGCGAGCATATTAAAAACAAAATCTATTCTGGATATGATGAATCCATTGCATATTCCCTCCTATCTTGCATAAACATCATTATTATTATTATTTTATCTTTCTTTTCTAGAATTGAAAATTTACTTGATGAATTTACAAACGATGTGCCTCAGAAATCTGTCACAGATCAGTCCTCAATGTCGAAGCACAAACAAAACAAGTTACAGACAAATGAGAAGATAAGCAAGTGTCATTATTGCAATTATGGAAGCCCTTGGATGTCCAATTTAAAAAATCATATCAACTCTATACACACAAGAGACAAAATACACAAGTGTGAGTATTGCGATTATGAAAGCCCTAACATGTCAGGTTTGAAGCGGCATATCAACTCTAAACACACAAGAGAGAAGTTACACAAGTTCGAGTATTGCGATTATGTAAGCCCTCAAATGTCAGCTTTAGAAAGTCACATCAACTGTATACACACAAGAGAGAAGATACACAAGTGTCAGTATTGTGATTATGTAAGCCCTCGAATGTCAACTTTAAAATGTCACATCAACTATATACACACAAGAGAGAAGTTACACAAGTGCGAGTATTGCGCTTATTTAAGCCCTAGCATGTCAGCTTTAAAGCGTCACATCAACTCTATACACACAAGGGAGAAGTTACACAAGTGCGAGTATTGCGATTATTTAAGCCCTAACATATCAGCTTTAAAGCGTCACATCAACTCTATACACACAAGGGAGAAGTTACACAAGTGCGAGTATTGCGATTATTTAAGCCCTAACATATCAGCTTTAAAGCGTCACATCAACTCTATACACACAAGGGAGAAGTTACATAAGTGCGAGTATTGCGATTATTTAAGCCCTAACATATCAGCTTTAAAGCTTCACATCAACTCTATACACACAAGAGAGAAGATACACAAGTGTCAGTATTGTGATTATGTAAGCCCTCGAATGTCAACTTTAAAATGTCACATCAACTATATACACACAAGAGAGAAGTTACAGAAGTGCGAGTATTGCGATTATTTAAGCCCTAACATATCAGCTTTAAAGCGTCACATCAACTCTATACACACAAGGGAGAAGTTACACAAGTGTGAGTACTGCGATTATGTAAGCCCTCGAATGTCAACTTTAAAGCGTCACATCAACTCTATACACACAAGGGAGAAGTTACACAAGTGTGAGTATTGCGGTTATGTAAGCACTTTGATGTCAACTTTAAAAATTCACATCAACTCTAAACACAAGAGGGAAATTACACAAGTGTGAATATTGCGATTATGTAAGCCCTCGAATGTCAACTTTAAAGCGTCACATCAACTCTAAACACACAAGAGAGAAATTACACGAGTGTGAGTATTGTGATTATGGAAGCCCTTCAATGTCAGTTTTAAAGCGTCACATCAACTCTATACACACAAGAGAGAAGTTGCAGAAGTGTAAATATTGCGATTATGTAAGTACTGTGATGTCAACTTTAAATAGTCACATCAACTCTAAACACAAGAAATAGCTTACACAAGTGTGAGAATTGCGATTTATGGAAGCCCTCAGTTGGCAACTTTAAAATATCGCAACAAATCTAAACACGAGAAAAGAAACACAAGTGTCAGTATTGCGATTATGGAAGCTCTCAGATGTCAATATTAAAATATCTCAACACTGTTTTTGAGTTTTCTCCAAACCTGGGGAACAGTATTCTCAGATACTGTTCAATAATTGACGTTTTGTTTTGGTGTAGAAATGGTAAATCATAAAGTAACACGAACTTCCAAATATATATCGTCGCTTCGGAAGAAGACCGTCACAAGTCGAAAATCAATAATTTTCAGAATCATTAAAAAAAGTATGATGCTAGGACAACACAATAAATTCTTTATCGTAGATTTCAAGCGATAATGACTTCATGATGGCCTAATACATTTATATTCCTACTCACCTGTAATTTGTATTTGGCCTTTAATTATAAATTATGACAGTCTTTCTCAAAAACTTCATAATTTTCATTAACTTGTTTTTTGACATAAAATAATAGAAGAAGGTTAATCAACTGTGCATTGAGTTTATTTAAGAATATTACTAGGAACAAAATACGAAATAGACCAACCCTAAACTATAGTCTATTATAAAAGTCAAAGTAGTATGAAGGTACAACTTGTTTGTCAGGTTTTTTACTAAACAATTAGAGTAATCCCTTTTTCTTTGCCTCTGTAATCCCTAGCCTTTGTTTGTAAGCATTTTTCAATTTGAAAAGTAGTGGAATATCTGCTCCTTGACGTCTCAAGGTTCAAAATATTCACTTTTAAAAACTCTTTTTGGTTGTATGATATTTTATAGAAAACTGTTCTTTTTTTAACGTAGAGATTTTTATATCAGACATTTTCACTATTTCACCTTCTGAACTTTAAGATCAAAAAAGTCTTTGTGGCACATTTCTTGTACTGAAAACGGATGTCCAGTTTTTTTTAGCTTGCCTGATAATAGTAACGTACTGATCGGAAACATAAATAGGCCCAGAATTTCCGTTTTTTTTTATTGCTCTTTCAGTAATTGAATGGACATGGTCACCCTCATTCTGAGTATGACGCGCAATCAAGAATTTATGGGTTATTGATTGTAGTGACTCCAGTTTTAAAACGAGAGTCATAATCTGATTTTATTTTGGGACTGAAGGAACCAGTATTAAATTCCTGATTAAATATGGCATAGTACATCAAGTAATTTGCATATGGCATGTTTAGTTCCTGACAGAATTTCTTGTAGTCCCTATGAAGATCGGCAGCAGACTTTCCCCCATCTATGAACTCCTTTTTACTTTGTGAGTGGCAATAATGACTTGGTATTCTGGGGATAGAATTTATATGATTTCTGACTCCTCCTTTTATACCTTCCGGAACAGAAGTATGTTTTGCATGCTTTCCTCTCATTTCAGTTTCAAGTATCCTTTTGGTCATAGTTTCTTGTTTCGCAATTACCGTTCTTATGATTCTGCTATTGATACCTAAAGTAGCCATAAAAAATGTTTACAAACACGATTTCTTTGTTCATTACATTGTAAGTAAAAGGCATTATTAAAGCGTCGGCAACTATCTGCGTTCTCATACCTATATTTGGACTTAATGGACGTCATGCAGCTTGATATGAAATCGCGCTGCCTCTGAAGGTCCCCCATTAGCCAATACTCTTCTTCGAAAAATCGTTGCCGCCGATCTTCTGTAAACTTCTTAAGCAGATTAAGCGACATTTATCATCACAAGGAGGCAACATTTTTCTCGCATTACGCATTACTTTGATACGTTCCATAGTTCCATCATTTTTTTTATTTGCTTTAATATATTCATAAGCCAGGCCTCTATTTCTAAGACGTTTTGTTTTAATTTTTTGCCATTCGTCTCTTTTACATTTCCTTTTTTTAGTTGTTTTCTCTACTTGAGAAGGATATTTCACTGAAATACGTTTTTGTACATCTTCATTTTGAATTTCCTAGTTGTCAAAAGACGAAGAGGGTTAAATTTTTGCTACAAAATCCGGATCTGCATCTGAGCTACCAGATCCAAAAGGTTCTTTACAACTTTTGGCACTATCCGAACCAATGCTTGAAGGCCAAGCGTTTTCATTGGAACTTTGGATGATGACGCTTCTGTAATAGGAAAAACAGTACATAGGATTTCTTTCGATTAGAGTGACTACTAATAGTATTTATCTACCTTGGTTATCATTATCGTAACTAGTACTGGAAAGACTAATTGTTTTGTGTGTGCTATTCTGATTTAAAAATTCTGAAACACAAAAGTAATACTTAGTTCAAACGAGTTTCTGAAGAAACAATTAGGTAACACAGTATCGTGTATTCTTAAATACACAACCTTTTTGAGTTTTATCTTCATTGACAGAATCCATATTTACAGAATTTCTAGAAATATTTTCTATGCCTGTAAGAACTTGGGCAATATCTGGTAGCCAACTGACAAATGAATTAGACTTCGTAGGAACAATAGTATTTGAAATACCATTTTCTTTTATGATCGGTTGAAATTTTCCAAACCTCCGTAATTTGTGGCTCTTCCGTTCTTGTTAATATGTTTTGTTCTTTGACAAGTCTTAATATAAGATTTGACCTTTTCATTGTTCTATTGTTAAGGAAACTAGAAGCGGAAAAATAAATAATATTTGTTGAATCCAAAATTAAAATGAAATAGTACTATAAAAATTATAATGCAGATTTTGTTTTTATTAAAGTAACACTGACCCAACTCGAAATATTCCGAGCACTTGACACCATGACAATTCGAAGTGACTTTCTGTGAAAGACTGGCATAAACTGAAATGGTGCGCTATAACAATAATATAATCACATGAATTTGTCTTATGAAGAATACTGTTTAAACTCAAAATGTGACTATACCGCACAAAGTAAGAAAAATAGATTGATCGCACTCTATAAAGAATACAGTTCCAGTCGAAATATGACGTTATTAAACAAAATAGTAAATACGAAATACGTACCTTCTCAAATTGTGCCACTTTGGTCGAAAAAATATAAAACGATTCTGACAATTGCTGAAACAACTTTATGACGGTCTTCCGCCTAAATATGTATGATTCCTGGGACTACCATTCCTGGGACTACCAAATCTTTTGTTTTGTTTTGTCCAATCAAATTTTTTTTTAAATTTTAACAATTGAACATATTTCAATATTTCAACAACAAAGATATTTTAAGAATAAAAAAAAACAATTTATTATATACAAACTCAAATTATAAATATACATTAATAAATTATCATCAAAACTAAAACATAGCTGTCTTATAGTCACTTATAATACTTGATAATGAGGTAAGTTTTAGACCTCGAAACATGTAAATTAGGAATATGAGAATAAAAAACAACTAATCTTCAATTATTGGTGAAAGGAACTCACATATGGATAACATAATAAAAAAAGTTTATTCATCATCATTACATCTAAAAAAACACCAAAGTCATAATAATTATTAATTTCACAACATATGTCAACTTTAAAAAAACATTGAATCCTAATCACCCTGATCTTATTCATTTACGCTCTCTCAAACAAATGAGGCGGCGGGTAATAACTTTCATACAGTGTGTAGCGATGTATCTCACACTCAGCCATCCTGTGGAATTTCCGATCCGGAAATTCCCTCAATTCTGAAACGCCGAGAAAGAAATTAATTCAACAACAAAACGTGTCGATCACATCAATTCAAAATTGAACTCAACTTATAATATGAGTTTCTTTAAACTCGTTTAACTAAGAGTATCTAACAACCCGTTACCCTAAAGTTTCTTCAAATATGATATCAAAGATGTTCTTTGAATTCAAAACATAAGAGTTTCTTTCAACTCAAAGCCTAAGAGTTTCTTTCAACTCAAAACCTAAGAGTTTCTTTCAACTTAAAACATAAGAGTTTATTTCAACTCAAAACCCAAGAGTTTCTTCCAACTCAAAGCCTAATAGTTTCTTTCAGCTCAAAACCTAAGAGTTTCTTTCAACGTAAAACATAAGAGTTTCTTTCAACTCAAAACCCAAGAGTTTCTTTCAACTTAAAACCCAAGAGTTTCTTTCAACTCAAAATCCAAGAGTTTCTTTCAACTCAAAACATACTCACTGCGAAAGTTCTTCGCAACCACTTCCTGCTTCCGATTCTTCCGAAATGTCACCACACATATCTTGCTCTCTCTAAAGTTTAATTTTATAACAAGTTACAACACTTGTATACGCTCTACCTTTCTTGCTTGGATTCACCGACCCAACCTCGTATCTATCAGCCTCGAAAATTTTGATAATCTTGTATGGCCCCGCATATTTTGGTAATAATTTACACTTTTGATTCCTTTTTGTAGAATCTCCCTTTCAACTAAAATCAAATCGCCAATTTGATACGTATGAGCCCCTTTTCGCTTCTTATCGTACGAATCCTTCATTACTCCAGAATTTCGATCAAATTTCTGTTTTCCTCTTCCCTTAGCTCAACGACATCGGATATTTGTTCGATGCGTCTTGGTTCTTTCCCGCGCACAAGGAATACCGGCGTTTTTAGAAAAAAATTACGAAAGCGTGCATTGTGCCGAAATGCAAAACGGGGTACAAAAGTGTAAAGCGAAAATGAAACGTGTGGCACTCGGGGACTGCCGCGGTAAAGCTATTGCATAGCACTACGCCACTGGAAAAAGTTGGGCAGAAAAACATCCACTACCCCTTCAAAATCTTCACGAATTATGAGTAAAAAAATGTTTTGATCGCATAGAATATAGCTTGCTATGAGTAGAAAATGTTCGCAAAAGATGTTTTCTGTACGATAAACAGTTCCGGAGATATTTGCAAAAAACGAAATTTTTGTTTCAATTTAAACACCCTGTATCTCAAAAACTAAGCGTCTGCATATATTTTAATAGGAACTTTTTTCCTCAAAATCAAATTTTCTATCGACTGTTGAACATATAGTTCTTTTGGAACCCTAAAATAAGTAAGATATAATATAGCATTACATTACAGTCTTTATGTCTAAAATATGTAAACAAATAGTCATATTATATAATGCATAACATTTTCATATAATATATGTAATATGTTTATATCACTATATAAAGTGTCATATAATCTCATAAATATTTGTTATTTACTGTTTACAACATGGAAGTCTTGTCTCTGATGGAAGATACGCCTCTGAACTTACATATGAAATGACAGCTCCGAATCTTTTTCGTAAGTTGTAGAACAAACAGCACTTTTTCGTCATTGTTACAGTTCAATTATACACAAAACAACAAGGAAACTTCTTTCAAAACAATATAACACACTTCCACAGTCTTAGAAACCTAGAAATGTCGAAAAACACGGAATGAACGATTAACATTAACAAGTTGTAAATGTTTGGGTTCCAATGTGGCAGACTGATGCTGATCGCTGATTGGTCAACGATCATAATATAAACAGTTCTTGCCCACCTTTTTCACAATTCCAAGCCGCTTCTATCGTTTCCTATTTCTATGGCCGTACCCTACATGTGACCAGCTGCAACACAACTCGAGCTTGTGACGTCACCGTCGAACCGGTAGGCCTTATCTTGTATAGAGTATATTGCCCTTGACGTCGGACCATTGAGTTAGAATAGCAACTCAATGCCTCATAGCTTGGTCTGTGTCCATGCCCATATCTATGGCCAAGATACTAGACAATAAGACAATACTAGACATCCCAAAATTGTCTTTCTCTGTTGTCAAGATACACGAAAGTTTATGAAAATTTAAGAGAAGGAAACGATTAATCAATAATTCTGTATTACTCTTATAGTAACCTAATACGAATAGAATACTTCACAAGAAAAAAATTGGGTTGTATTTGATTGAATATGGAAGTAATACCTGTGGAAGGTGGACATAACAATGATATGAATATGATTAACTTGGACCTTACCTACCACACGCATACTGATACGTTACCAACAATTGAAAATATGCCATTTTTGGAAAGTCAAATTGAAACCAAATACGAAATTCCGGAATACATAGATATGAAGGACATTAAAGAAGAGCTTGCAGATCATCAACATTCCCAGATAAAGTAAGCCATTATAAAAAAATTGCCTTAAAATCTGTTGAAACTACTGGAGCATATGACACAATCAACCAATCTTCACTGATGCCTAAGCTAACAGTTCTTAGTTTTCATTGATTATGTTTTCAATGGAATCATAGCTTAATAAGTATCTATGAATTCTCAATTTTCTCTCATAAATTGGTGATATTCACCTCGCTTAACACAAGGTTATCGTTGCATTCCCATACCAACTTCAGTTTTGTCTTTGACTGTAGGCTAACTAAATTAGATATCTCTAACAAAAGCATTGAAAAATTGCTCTTAGTTTACTCATAAATTGTTATATTGTTTTGCTTGTTAGAACTATTATCATATATGCTACTATTTTATGAAATCCCACATGTGGTACTAGAATAATTCAAAATAGATATCTTAATCCATTCTAATTCAGAATAAATTTTCATCTTGGCAAATAGCATTGTTCTGAGATCTTGAGTCTGTTGAACATCATCAAATATTGAACATAAGTATCAAAGAGAAAAATTCACAATATATGTTTCATTTTCTGAAATGTCGGGAGTCTTTATGTGATAGAAATCAGGTGGCAGCTGTGTTTGCCTACTTTTCTAAGACCTTCAATAGTGTACATTACCCCACAAATTGCTTGGAAGATTGATATGTGAAATTATCCAGCTATAAATATTTCAGTTTAACGAGCAGTAATTGTCAGTCTCAGAACTGCTGAAATAAAATGTGAATGGTCTTGTTTTAGAATTTGTATTCATTGTAACTCATATTTGTTATATGTTTGTAACAATTGAGATATAAATAAATATATGAATACCTTCATCTATTTCTTGTTGGCTTATGCCTGACAGATAAATATGATAAGGACTCTCTAGTCAAGATCAATCAGTAACATTACAAACTAATAGTTCTAAACAGCTGTTTCATTCTCTCATAGAGCTCTATGAGAGGGTGAAACAGCTGTCTAGAACTAGTTAGTTAGTTTGTAATCTTTCTGATAGATCTAGACTATAGAGCTTACCATTGTTATCTGGCAAACAAGAAATAAAGGAAGGTATACCTATATTCAGGTATATACCAAATGTCATATTGATTCTGTTTGGTGTTGCTAACTGGCGCACTCAAGTAGTTCAACATTCCCCATAACTTTTAAAGTTCGAGAAATCTAATAGTCAATGTGGTACATTGTTTGATTTGGTATCTTCCACGCTGTTAGTGGGTTATAAAACCTTCAACAGATTAATCATTCAGTAACAATACAAACTTTCTTGGTCTACTGATAAGCTCTATGAGAGAGCGAATCAGCTGTCTAGAACTATTACATTGTAATGTTACTGATTGATCTAGACTAGAGAGACCCTAATAAACTATAAAGAGTTCACACTGTGGATATATTATAACACTATTGATAAGAAATAATCACCCTTATCCACTTTGAATACTATTAAAGTACTGAGGACCTTTCGGCTACCAAGTAGCCATCATCAGGGTAAACTAAATTATAAATCAAAATGTTCCTATTTAAATTCTATTTGGGGATAATAATGTAAACAAAGGGTTGCACTCAGTTGGAGATAAATCGGAATTTAATAAATTGATTTTTTGTTTATACATTTCCATGCTTTCTAAATTACCTAGATATTTCTCTGTACTGTGTTTTAGAAGTGATAAACTTTCTTGAAAGTTGGTGTGACCTGTATTCAAAATGTGTTCGGCTACCGCTGAATTTTCACCATTATTTTTCTTTATGAGCAAAATGTTCCTAATAACGAGTTAAAACGTTCCTTCTAGTTTGACCCACATAGCATTTTGAACATGACTCACAATTGATTTTCTAAATCCCGGATTTGTTAAAATCGGAAACTTTATCAAAGTTGCCTAAACGGTGGTTTAGCTTGTTTTACATCTAAAAACTGGTTGTATTGCAAATGTAGAAAACAAACTATGGAATTTATTAATTACTGAAGAATGAAAAGTGAAACTTTTGAATTTTATTGAAGTATTTGAAGGTAATGGCTCTAATTTGGTTAGTTTTGTTTGAAAATTAAATTATTGATCAAATATTTTTGGTAACCATCGTCCAAAGCAATTTGCTGAGGTTTCTCAACTTCGTTGTTATAATTTTGCTGGCCCAAAGGAACGTTCAATAACGGAGATATTTTATATCTAAATTGTGTAGCTGAATTCGCCGGGGTATACCTATTTGTTTCAGTGGGTTTTCTGTACATGTCGAAATCCAAATTACCATTACCATCTTTTATAATGTTAATATCAGGGAAAGAAAGCTGATTATGTTTCTATTTTGACAGTGAATCAAATCGGCTATTAAACGTGTTTTAAGAGCCATGTAAATCAAAATCTTTACTTGAAAATGTCGTTAACATATCTATCCAAACTTTTGGAAACTGATTCAATTTTGATTTTGAGGAGGTTTCGAATTTGCTTTGAAAAATATCAACCAAAAAAGGAGAAAGTGAATTGCACATTGCACATCCGCTTGTTTGTTTGTAGTAATTTTTGTTAAAAGTGAAATAATTTTGCTCCATACATACAGATGTAAGGATCACATATTCTGTGCAGCTTCTATCGGGTTTATTAATATTTCAAAGTCATTTCTTCAGAATGTTTATCGACTCAGGGATTGGAGTATTCGTAAATAGTGAAACAACATCAAATGAAACAAGAGTATCACTAGGTTCAAGTTCGAAATCTTTCAATTTTGCAATAAGTTTCAGAGAATTTTTCACAGATGCCTGATGCAGCTTGGAAGTTGCTAAATTCCTTCACTAACCATTTTGCTATGTTATACGTAGGATAATTAATGTTTGAAATGATTGGTCTCATGTAATTACCCAGTTTATGAATCTTAGGTATGCAATACGGTTAAGGAAGAGAAGGATTTGAAAGTCTAAGTTTGTATTTTAAATTTTCGGAGATTAACTGTACACGATTTTAATGAATTATTGACTAGTTTAACTCACTTTGAGAATGGACTCCTGGTAATTCTGATAATCCTCTTTGCCCATAATTACGAGGGAAGTTCCCTTATGTGCTTTCAAGTAATAACAGTCTTTTTCTTTCAATGATTTACATATATTATTGGAGGAACTTTTGTTTGATTAATTTGAATGTTCAAGAATTGTCTTGCACTTGTTACGAATAACAGCTTTATCTTGAAAGTTGTTGTTCTATCGTAATTATGGGCAATTCGTTAAATACCTTAGTACATGATGGTCGCTATGAACGAATTACCAGGAATCCTTTATCAAAATGCGGTAAATTAGTCAATAATTCCTTAAAATCGTGTAATCTCCGATAATTTAAAATACGAACTTATACTTTCAAATCCTAATCTTCCTAAAGTGTATTGCTTACCTAAGATTCATAAACCGGGTAATTAGTCCAGTAAATGAAAGTATTAATATTTAAATTTTTTTGTTATGAGCCGATTTTGATCTGTGAGGGCTCATTTTCTTCGTAATGATGTCTAGAACAAAGTGCGGGAGTTTATTTTTCTGGCTAATTGTTTATATTGTTAATAAACAATAATTAGTGTTAAACAAATGCGTGTCTCAGAGCATTATAAGAAAAAATTAAAAAGTACAGGTTTTAAGCAAGTAATTGAATATTTTCAAGTGTTAAAGTAATAAACAAAGGTTCACAAAGCTTACTCAATGTTCATAAACAATTTGTTAATGAACCATTTGTTAATAAACAATTTCTTAATCTGGTCTGGTTATGCGATTTTGGACTCGATTTCGGATATTTTCAACTCGATGAACACGAATTAGTTGATATAATTGCAATAAATTGTTTATTTCATTTGTTAATTAACAAATAAACGAAAAAATGAAATTAGGTCTGGTTATGCGATTTTGGATTCGATTTCGGATATTTTTAACTCGATAAACACGAATTCGGTAATATAATTGCAATAAATTGTTTATTTAATTTGTTAATTAACAAATAAACGAAAAAATGAAATTAGGCCTGGTTATGCGATTTTGGACTCGATTTCGGATATTTTCAACTCGATGAACACGAATACAAATACCATTTCTTTATTAGCACAGGGGGCCCAAATACCATTTCTTTATTAACATATAGAATAAACAATTTATTGCAATTATTAAATCACCAAATTTGTGTTCATCGAGTTGAAAATATCCGAAATCGAGTCCAAAATCGCATAACCAGAACTAATTTCATTTTTTCGTTTATTTGTTAAATTAACAAATTGCTTATTAACAAATGAAATAAACAATTTATTGCAACTATATCAACAAATTCGTGTTCATCGAGTTGAAAATATCCGAAATCTAGTCCAAAATCGCATAACCAGACCAGATTAAGAAATTGTTTATTAACAAATGGTTCATTAACAAATTGTTTATGAACATTGAGTAAGCTTTGTGAACCTCTGTTTATTACTTTAACATAAAAATATTCAATTACTTGCTTAAAACCTGTACTTTTTAATTTTTTCTCATAATGCTCTGAGACACGCATTTGTTTAACACTAATTATTGTTTATTAACAAAATAAACAATTAGTCAGAAAAGTAAACCCCCGCACTTTGTTCTAGACATCATTACGAAGAAAATGAGCCTGGTGATACTCTCGTTTCATTTGATGTTATTTCACTATTTACACATACTGCAATCCCTGCGTCGATAAACATTCTGAAGAAATGCCTTTCAAATATTAATATCCCCAATAGAAACTGTACAGAATAGGTGATTCTTACATCTTTATGTATGGAGCAAAATTATTTCACTTTTAACAAAAATTACTATAAACAAACACGCGTATGTGCAAGGGGCAATCCACTCTCTCCTTTTTTGGTCTACATTTTTCTAAGCGAACTTGAAACCTCCTTAAAATCAAAATTGAACCAGTTTTTGAAAGTTTGGATAGATGTCTTAACGATATTTTCAAGTAAAGATTTTGATTTACATGGCTTACTAGCAAATTTGATTCACTGAGATTCACTGTCGAAATAGAAACAGATAATCGGCTTCCTTTCCTTGATATTAACATTATAAAATATGGTAATCACTTGGATTTTGACATACAGAAAACCCACTCAAACAAATAGGTATCCCCCGGCGGATTCAGCTACATCATTTAGATATAAAATAGCTCCGTTTAATAGTCTAGTTCGTAGATTATTGAACGTCCCGTTGAGCCAGCAAAATTATAACAAGTTATAAGTTGAGAAACTTCAGCAAATTGCGTTGAACAATGGTTACCAAAAATCTTTGATCAATAATTTAATTTCGAAACAAAAAAGGAAATTGGAAGGTAGCCTACTTTCCATTAAATTCAAATACTTCAATAAAATTCAAAAGTTTCACCTTATCATTATTCAGTAATTAATAAATTCCATAGTTTGTTTTCTATATTTGTAATACAACCAATTTATAGATGTAAGAACAAGTTTAGGCAACACCTTTGATAAAGTTTCCGATTTCGACAAATCCGGAATTTACAAAATCAGTTGCGAGTCGTGTTCAAAATGCTATGTGGATCAAACTAGAAGGAACATTTTAACTCGTCATAAGGAACATTTTGCTCATTTAAAGAAAAATAATGGTGAAAAATCTGAGGTACATTTTGAATACAGGTCACACCATTTCTCAAGAAAGTTTATCACTTCTAAAACACAGTACAGACAAATATCTAGATAATTTAGAAGGGATGGAAATGTATAAACGAAAAAGCAATTTATTAAATTCTGATTTATCTCCAGCTGAGGGTAACCCTTTGTTTACATTATTATCCCCAAAAAGTATTTAAACAGGAACATTTTGACTTATAATTTAGTTTATTCTGATGATGGCTACTTGGTAGCCGAAAGGTCCTCAGTACTTTAATAGTATTTTTAGTGGTTAAGGGTGATTATTTTTTATCAATAGAGAGATCTTATCATTCTTATATCTTTATTAGGATCCATGTGTTTCAACAATTAGGGGTAATGAATAAAAACATTAACTCAAAATGAGTAGCGAGTCCAGAAATTTGTCTAGGGGTGCACCTATTATTCATGAAAATAATAATATTTCCTGGTCTTCGTGCTTATTACATCGAAGTAACCTATAAAAGTCTTTGTATGCGGCTCTATAAAATCAATGATGCTTTTCATAGTAAATCAACATTGAACTCTATCATAGATATAATTGAATGGTGATTCATTTTATATTTTATTACCTTGCATAAACATGATTATTATTATTTGTATAATAATGTCTACATTATGTTGTCATATCAATATGTTAATCAGCTTGTTCATGAGATATTGGTAATTAATTAACTATATTCTCAGAATTATATAGAAAATAAAAAGAAATATTTAACTTTTCCTTTTTCAGAATTGAAAAGTTTGATCTTAATGAATGCTCATACCAAGTGCCTCAGGAATGTATCACAAATGATATACTATGTTCAAGTGAAGATTACTTGAACAATAAAAATTTGAATCGTTCACAGATAAAGTGTAGCGAGTATGAGTTTGATGAAGTGACAGAAATAAAAAGTGAAGTAATGATTATACACAACGATGATTTGGAGGAACATTCAATGAATAAAAAAGATCAAACGTCAAACTTGATATCTCACATGAAAAACAGTATTCTCAAAACTCAAAGCAATGAGGACAATCCGAAGAAGTTACGCACAAGAGAGAAGATACACAAGTGCGAGTATTGTGATTATGGCAGCCCTTATATCTCGAATTTGAGAAGTCACATCAGGTGTAAACATACAAGAGAGAAGTTACACAATTGTGCATATTGCGATTATGAAAGTCCTCACATGTCAACTTTAAAACGTCACATCAACTCGAAACACACGAGAGAGAAGATATACAAGTGTCAGAGTTGCGATTATGAAAGTCCTCAGATGTCAAATTTGAAAACTCACATCAACTCTAAACATAGAAGACAAAAAATTCACAAATGTGAGTATTGTGATTATGTAAGCCATCTGATGTCTGCTTTGAAATATCACATCAACTCTGTACATACAAGGGAGAAGATACACAAGTGTCAGTATTGCATTTATGGAAGTCCTCGGATGTCAGTTTTAAAATCGCACATCAACTCTAAACACACGAGAGAGAAAATACACAAGTGTGAGTATTGCAATTATGAAAGCCCTAAGATGTCAGCTTTAAAAATTCACATCAACTCTATACACACCAAAGAGAACATACACAAGTGCCAGTATTGCGAGTATGAAAGCCCTTGGATGTCAGTTTTAAAAAGTCACATCAACTCTAAACACACCAGAGAGAAGATACACAAGTGTCAGTATTGTGGTTATGGAAGCCCTCTGAAGTCTACTTTAAAACATCACATCAACTCTATACATACAAGAGAAAAGATACACAAGTGTGAGTATTGCGATTATGGAAGCCCTCGGATGTCAGCTGTAAGAAGTCACATCAAGTATAAACACACAAGAGAGAAAATACACAAGTGTCTATATTGCGATTATGAAAACTGGAACAACTCAAATTTGAAACGTCATGTCAAATGTAAACATGCGGAAACCGTAAGAGAAGATATATAAATGTGCATATCAGAACTAAATCTACAGGAAAACATACAAATTTGAAAATTATGACTAAAAACAAACTTTTTCCATGTATGTAGTAAATTGAGATCATTGAAGAATTATTGTGCTAATTTTTGAGCTTGTTTAAAAATGTATTGCAATTTGATTTTACCTTTACTGATTAGGTAATTTGTTATACAACCCGGTGCCAAAATATGATGGATTCAATGTATACAACTCCAATCTGTGATATTTGTATTGCAAGTTCTAATCATAACGTTCATGAAAAAATTTTTGCAAATTAAAAGCTCATGAATTATTATTTACAAATTTGAGAACTTCTAAAATGTACAAATTAGGAAATTATATATGTTGTGTTTCGGGAAAATTGTTTTTCATTATTCTCTACCTCTCAATTTGAATATAGCTTGATTGGTCTTTAAACTGTTGAAGTTGTGTCTTAGATTAAGTTTTATTATGATACATCTTCCCAACTATGACTTGTCCCATAATTTTTGCACTTAAATTCTATGTTATTTGTACAATTTTTACGGACCAATATCTTATCTTAATAGCTACAGAGAGGATTATTTTTTAGCTGATATGCAAAGTTATGGTTGAGCAAAGCTATCCATAGCTAACTAACGGAAACTAATGTTTTCAATACGATAGTATCAACATTTCTTCAAGCGTTTGAACTACTAGCAATTATCTATGTTATTTTTATTCGTTTGCTTGGTTAGTCTCTTTTCTTGCAAAGCTATGGTTGAGTAAAGCTATCCATATAGTCCAGGCAATAAGCCGGGAAAAAGGCCATAATACAAAAAATATATAGTAAGCTAGAATTACAAATTTTTTTTGTATTTTGTTCCTAGTACCCCATAGATCATTCATGACTATCAAGGCCGCGGGGGTCGACCTTTCTACCCCCCAAAACGGGGTTTCAACCCCTCAGAGGAGCATTCTTATAAAAACAATCCAAAAGCTTAGAAAATTAATGAAATAAGAGCCGAAAATGACCCTTAGTTTTGGAAAATAATTATCTTAGTCAAGGGTGGTTGTGGAATATAAAACGTGTGTCTTACTTTACGTTTGAAATAATTATGTCACTGTCACACTGACATCATCAATAACCTACAAATTTCATACCTATTTATTTCAGTTGTAAAACAATAATGAACTACAAATTAAAAATTATCTTGGTCAAGGGTGGTTGAGGAATGTAAAACAAAATGTTAACTTTGAACCTTTTACAAGGTCGCAATAGCCACAAACTGGGTCGAAAACTGTTTTAAATTGGTTAATTTTCGATTAATCGAATGACGTTCACGTGAGGAGCGCGTAGCTTGCGAGTTAGAAAAGTGCAAATCTTCGGGACATAGAACTTCTTTACGAGAACTTTTCGCATGCGGTTTTCGCGCCATGTCGTTAGTTTATGAACGGGGCCAACTAAATAGCATAGTCTCGGGCTCCAAAATGTCGATTAAATAGGAAAATTTAATTAAAATAGAAACAGGTACTCTAGGTCTCAGCTACGCGCGTCTAACGTGCGACGTACGTTATACCTTCTTTCACTTGCTCTGCTTGAGTATCCCATGCACGATAATTAATTTGGTAATTTTTTAATAGGACTATATTTGTTTTCAAGGTTATCATAAGAAAATAGCCTGCTTGGACTGCCTTCTTTGCGAGTATTGTTTCTCAGCTTCCTTGTGCTTTCCCCGGGTCGGGATACATTATTATTATATAGACTGAGTCAAATATTTATCGATGTTAAATAAACTTATTACTGGGAAGTTTCGTGTTTGTTTAACATAACCTTCTGCAACATCATTTAAGTAGCCGAGAAGTAACCAAGTATTAATTGCAATTATCTAACTCTAAACAATTGTACAAAAAAACCTCAATGCTCTTTTTTAACTCAAGTAGTTCAGTTGAAGGTACACCTATACATTAATAATAACTATAATATAAATAATAATAACAATAACTGTTTTTACATACATCGCATTTATAATAGGTTTTTGTCCACGACTATTGTACCGGGATATCGAAAATTATCTTGGTCAAGGCTGGTTGTGGAATCTAAAACGTGTGTCTTACTTTACGTTATCAAAACTTGTGTCAAATTAATTAATTTGAAGTTTCTAAAAGTGAGAAATTTCGCAATTTTATACGCACAACTCAGAAGTCTCTAGCGCTTTAGACTCCGGGATTTGCACGTGGCGTATCGAATTATATAAAAACACAATTGCATGAACGCCTGACGTCCTATGTAATTAGCTACGAACGTAATCATTTTGACATATGCCTCGAGCAGCTCGCTACGCGTCAGTTAGAGTTCATACTTTTTACCTCGATCTTGTTAATTCGGGGCCGTTTTATGCCCCGTGCGGCCGGCACCAATTGTAATAAAGTGTTTTCGGCTATAGGCCGCTAGCTTTTAACCGCTTTCGGGTATATTTTAGTAGCTAGAAAATTCCCTTATATATACTACCCACACCAATTATCTTACATCCGGGTAAACACAACGTGTACAGTGGGTATTATGAGTCAAACATATATACATTCTCCTTCAGAGGCTACTTCTGGGTTAACACAGCGTGTAGACTCTGGCGTTGGACTATTTACGACACATCCTTATTTCCGGGTAAACACTGTGTATATTGGTGTGTCGTGATTCCCTTTCACTCTAATCGTTTACACCCTCTGACAATACAATTACTTAATAAATTCAATTTTAGAATTATCGGTACAGAAAACAATTGATTTTATCAGGACGTTATGGAAATCTGAGCAGAATAAACTTATCAGGCACAATACAACAATTATAATTACTAATTAAACGATATTTGATATTACAAGGGCGTACCGCGAGTAAAACAATGGACCTCTGTGTACTAGCTTAATTAGCAAAATTACCTAATACTTCAATGGTAACTGGCCGAACACTTACTTTTGTGGTACAAATGATTGTTTACACCCACTTCGGAAGACTCACGTTGACTGTCTGCTTGGCTCAATGACTCAGGCTGTGTAACTGACTTATCCTTATTTAACTTGCGAGTGGTTCTTTTATACCAATCGAGGTGCTGGTCAAGTCACCTACACCAGCTCCAGCCGACCCCTTTTTTGCTCATTTCGCGCGAATGATGCTCCACCAGTTCCTTAATTCTGTGCCGTGGCTTTTATGCTTACATCTGCTTTGTTCTTGTGTTGACATTAAATATACACTGTTCTGAATGAAATCCAATATACGCCGTTTACGAATTGAAATGAATTCAAATCTGATCCTATACTTCACGGATGTCTATACCCGGTACTATCTATATTCCTATACGACAATATAATTATTCGGAATTATGAATTCTATATACTAATATAAACGAAATCTAAAATTTATGATTTCCTATTAAATAATTATTCAATATTGTTGATCTTGAGTCTTTTATATAAAATGGAAACACTAATTAACATAACAATTTTTGATAAAGATATAAATAAAATATCGAAAACATCTTATTTTAATTTTAGTAGTATTGAAGAACTAAAATATCAAGAAAACGTAACATACATTTACAAATGGTTCAAGAATACAAATACAAGAAAGGGAAAATGTTAATTTTCAATCTTAATTTATAGGAAATAAATGTAGAAAGATGAGCTCAAATAAATTTGACAATACTAAAATATAACTTTAACTTTCATTATAATATCTAATATCAATAACATAGGCTTGAAAATAGTTAACAAAATTAATGATTTGAGTGTTATTATTAATAGTAAGTTAATTTTAGGGTTCATATTGAAAATATCATAAGCATTATTTAATAATTACATTTTTTTTTAGAAATAGATTTAAATTTAATAGAAAAATGTACATCCTAGTACAATATAGTATATAGTACACATTTTTATTTATTTATTTATTTACATAATATACATTTATTACGTATATATACAAAGACTATGGAAATAATAAATTGCACTTAAATTTTTTCTTTTGCACCTAAGTGTATAACACTTGTATGTGCAAATATCGGTTAACAAGAATATAGTAATATGAGACATATGACAAGTATCTAGTTATAAGTGTTTGTTTATATTATAATATATTGTAATGTGTAAGTGATAATCGGTAACATAATTAATTAACTTGATATTTGTTGAGTATCTTTTAAGTTTATAATGGCTTTCATAACAAAGCACCAAACTTATTATAGTTTGTATAAATATATTTTTTACAATTTGAACAGTTTTACAGTGTTAGATGTTCTTATTTCTAGAGGCAGTATATTAAAAACTTTTGGTGCCAAATAATTCACAAATCTTTGTGAGGAGTCTTTTTTGAACATTGGTATTGCTATTTGTTCATTTTGTTTTGCTCGTGTGTTATAAGAATGAGATATTTGTTGTAGATATTGACTATTTTTGTAGTAGAAAGTTGAAATTGTTATGAAATAAAGACATCTGACATTCAAAATGTTGTCGTTATATAATAAACTGGTAGAAAAGAGCTTACCTCTTTGGAACGTAACTTTTAGTATATAATTTTGAACTACATTTAGTGAATGAAGGGTATTTTCATATGATCCGCCCCATACTAATATACCATATCTTATAATGGATTCTACCAGTGATCTATATATAATAAGTAGCTGTTCTTTATTTGGGATTTTTCGAATTAGGTACATTTTATAAATGAATCTACGAACTTTTTTTACTAATTCTACGATATGTAGATCCCATTTAAGATGTTTATCGATGGTAACACCTAAATACTTGATATTGTCACATTCTGTTATGAGATCATTGGAGTTTTCAGTTTTGAGGTTATTGTAATTAGGTCTATTGTAATTTGTGATTGAAAAAGCTACATATTTTGTTTTTTTTTGTGTTAAGCGAGAGTTTATTAAAATCCAACCACTCTTTCTTTTGTAATCCTTCTGCCGCATTTACTTTTACCCCATCCCAAGAGTCGTCCTCGAAGATCAATACAGTGTCATCTGCATATGAGATTGTGGATTTACTTATATTAAGGTTTAGTAGTGAATTTATGTATGTAATAAAGAGTATCGGCCCCAATATGTGCCCTGAGGGATGCCTAATTGCGTATTTAAAGGTTCACTTACTGAGTCTCTAATTTTTACAGAATGTTTTCTATTTTTGAGGTAGTTCTTGAAAATGTCTGACACGGTTCCATCGATCCCGTAATTTTCTAATACCTCATAGTGTAAGTATTTACATTACATAGGTATTTTTCAAAAATTATATACATCTAGGCCCAAGGGTTTGTATGTGTACAGAACAATTTATTATTGTATTATTTTGCTATTTGTGACAAAGTATTAATATAATAATATTAAGCAAATCAAATTTCGTGTAATTGGAAAGACAGGCGTAACAAAAAAAATAGAATAGATACACATTAGTAATTTTACAACTAAAAAGAATTAAGTTGCAAACACAAATTATGATGCTTTACATTCAGATTACATTGTTTGGAATTAATAAATACATGTATTTACAAGAATTATATGATATTTAAGTATTTTGTTTGGTTTTTACCTATATACTGTTTAGAATTTTTTTGGAAAGTTTTAAGATTGTTTATTTTTTTATGTTTGGTGGTAAAGAATTGATTATTTTAGGAGCTATTGACATAATGAACCTCCGGTTAGCATCTTTCTGATAAAAGGGACTTATTAGTATATTAACTTTTTGACCGAATTTCATGCTTATGTGTTGGATTAATTTTCAAATAGGGATGTTTGTAGATGAATATGCAGCATGTGTGATAATACAGAGAGCGTATCCTCAGAAATTCTTCATTGTATAGTAAGCTTGTAGAATACAATTTTTTTCAAACTTTTATTTTAATAATGTAATTTTGAAAAACGGTCAGGGGTTGTAAGGCATTATTATAAAGACCACCCCACACAGCGATACCGTATCTTAGGATTGATTCAATTAACGTTCGGTAGAGAATGATTCAATAATTTTTTATTTATAAACTTTCGTAGCTCATAAAATTTATATATAAATCTTTGTAGTATTGCTGTTAAGATATTAATATGGTCTGTCCATTTAAGGTGTTTGTCAATAATCATACCCAGGTATTTCGTTCTATCAGTACTGTTTATTCATTGATAGTTACATTCTTAATAAATTACAAATTAACTTCAAATATTACCTATCTAGATGAAGACACATTACTTCTTTTTATCGCACTAATTTGACCAGTAACTCACCGATTTATATAATGGATATAATTATACAATTTCATCATGAATTTTCTTGGAGCTATGTATCAACTAAGGTACACTTATAGCAATTATTCTGGACTGTATTTCAGGTTTTGAGATTTTATTAAATAATGGGTTCAAATTGACATACGTCAATCTCCTTGAAAATTCTTGACTTCAGGATAGATTCCACGTCACAATAGCACGACTTTATGCTGACGTTTCGCCAAGCGACGTTGGCGAAACATCAGCATCACATCGTGCTATTGTGAAGCGGAAGTCTACTATTCAAGATGTCAATTTCATCTCATATTGTTTCCATACACGATTAATTTCAGATGGTCAAATTGATAGCTGTGTTGCTAAGCACTAAATTTGTAGCTTGATCTTCCAGGATAGAGCGGACGCAGACAAATACATGCGGCGTTCACGTGAACAAAATATCCACATGCTGACCAGCTTAGAACAAACATTTAATTTTGTTTGAAATACACTAAACGTCAAAAGTCTATTCAGTCTTGTTAATGAAATGTTTTGTTAGAAAAACAAAAGATATCTATCAAAGTATATTGTTTGTTCAATCTATTTCTTGCGAAAGGATTATTTTACAGAAACTAGGATACTTAGAAAATTTTAAAGTAAGAAATGTGTGAATTAGTTGAAAAAAATTATTGAATAAAAAAAGTAATGAAACATGTATGACTAATAGTCGGTATGACCTCCTCCACGTTGGAATAACATGTTGACACGTCTGTGCATTGAAATAATCAAACGGTTTATAGTGTCTTGTGGAATACTGTTCTATTCCTCTACCGCCTCGACGACTAACTCATCTGCAGTCTGAGGTGGGTTAATTCGATTGTGAATGGCTCTACTTATGTAATCCCACATGTTTTCAATCGGATTCATATCCGGCGAGTTGGCTGGCCAATCCAATCTATTGATATGTCCTGCTTGAAGTGTATGCTGCACCCTTCTTGCTCGATGTGATCGGGCGTTGTCGTCCATAAACACAACATTTTCGCCTAATTCGTTACGTATGGGATAGATAATGGGCGTAATAACCTGTTGACGTAAATTTGGCTGGTCATATTCTGTGGAATGTGAATTAATAGGGTGCGGCGGTTAAACATTATTCCTCTCCAAAACATTACAGTACCCCCTTCATAGGGAGCAACTTCCCGGGGAAAATTAAGTCGCTGTTGACGACCTGGTTCTCTCCAGACTCTTTGCCGATTGTCATCACTCACCAGTCCAAATCTGGTTTCGTCAGTGAATAACACCCACCTCCACTGTTGCAAAAGTCAACCCCTGTGCTCTCGCGCCCTTCGGAGACGGGCTGCATGATGTCTTGGAAGTAGAGTGGGGACCCATAATGGTCTTATAGCATGTAAATTTGCATGATGGAGTCTTCTTCGAACTGTGGGTGTCGATATAACACGACGAAACGTACGCTGAAAGTGGCTTCTGAGAGCTGAAGCTGTGCGGTGTCTGCAAGCATATTGCCCAAATAACGATTTTCCCTTTCGTCAGACACTCAAGGACGTCCACTACGTGGTCTGTTTTCCACTGTATCGAACTATTCGCACAACAGATGATCTAGGAATGCCCAACATTTCCGAGATCTGATGATTAGAGTGCCCTCCATCGTGTGAAGCAGTAAAATTCTTGCTCGATTAAACGCATAAATTTCACGACCAGGCATGATAATCCAAAAAATCAAAAGAAATTAATACACTAGTCACTTGGCTGAATGTGCTTTCACTGCCACTGCTGTCAAATCATTGATAATAAAGTCAGGTTTCATTATTAACATCTCTTTTTTGTCTTTTTTATACCGTAAATACATGTTACTTTTTACCACAGTAAGACAAATAATCGGGGTTAATCGAATCATTTGATATATACCTAGGGGGTCCAAGACTTTTGACGTTGTGTGTATTAACAAATTTTTTACATAGCGGTCCAATATACTCAATATTTTCATAGAATATAGATATGATGGTATTTCCTAGTTTGTAAATTATACTCGACGCTATTCACTTTGTATCGCGCACTGTTCGATGAACTAAATATCTGGCCGATTGTAGAGAGAAATACTGCTCGCGCAACTAGACAGACTGCGACTCGCGCTCATGATCGGCTTGTGCGAAAGACGAAGTGAGCGTAGAGAACAAAGTCGCTATCCTGGTTAATTTTCATTGTTACAATGTAGATTTCACTGGAGCACAGTCAGCGTCAGTATGTGAGTGTATTTTCATAACCATGATTTATGAAATTTATCTTCCTGTACATTTAGTACGATATTCACATTTATTTATCTTCTCCTACTTCCACATGTTTACACTTGATATGATATTTTAAAGCTGACATGTGAGGGCTTCCATAATCACAGTACTCACACTTGTGTATCTTCTCTCTTGTGTGTATAGAGTTAATGTGACTTTTTAAATTTGACATCCGAGGGCTCCCATAATTGCAATACTCACACTTGTGTATCTGCTCTCTTGTGTGTTTAGAGTTGATGTGACGTTTTAATGTTGACTTTTCAGGGCTTCCATAATCGCAATACTGACACTTGTGAATCTCTTCTCTTGTGTGCATAGACTTGATGTGACTCTTTAAATTTGTTATATAAGTGCTTCCATAATCGCAATATTCACATTTGTGTATCTTTTCTCTTGTGTGCATAGAGTTGATGTGACGTTTCAAATCTGACATCTGAGGACTTCCATAATTGCAATACTCACACTTGTGTATATTTTCTCTAGTGTGTATAGAGTTGATGTGACGTTTTAAATCTGACATTCGATGGCTTCCATAATCGCAATACTCACACTTGTGTAACTTCTCTATGGTGTGTACAGAATTTATGGTAGGTTTAAACGTTGATTGTTGTTTACTTTCATCACTGACATGTTCTTGTATGTGTATGCAGCTGATATGAATTTTTAGATTTGAAAGTTGATCATATTCATGATGGCAATGTTCACATTTGTATGTCTTTTTCTTCTTTGTGTATTCAGAACTTATCTGGTTCTGGGAACCTGAAACTGATATGCCTTCATCATCATAATTATTGATTTTTTGTAAATTTTTTAATTTGTGCTTTTTATTGGTTTGAGTTTTCAGAATCCTTTTTTTCATGTGAGTTATCAAGTTCGATGACTGATCATTTTTATAAGTTGAATGTTCAAAATCCCCATTGTGTATAACCATTACCTGAGTTTTTATGTCTTCTTCATTCTCATACTCACAACACTTTATCTGTGAATGATCCAAATATTCATTGTTCGAGTAATCTTCACTTGAATTATCTTCTTGAGGCACATCATACAAAGATTCATCAAGAGCAAAATTTTCGATTCTGGAAAAGGGAAAGTCAAATATTTCTATTTATTTTGTAGATAAATCTGACATGGTTAAACAATTACCAATATTTTGTAAACAAGCCAATAAACATATTATGATAATAACAATAATTCTCTATTGCCATGAATTTACAGGAAATATCAGCACTGTGAACGATAAAGTAAGATAGACATTGTTAATCAGGACACAATATTAAGATAAATAATTTTGACCACTTTCTTGACATCCAATAGTGAATGACAATCTTGATAGTTTGGGGTAAATTGCTAGAAAGCATTCCTTTCAAAAAAAGTGGATTCATATTTTGCTATCCTTAAATCACCAGAGCTTCAAGTTCTTATATTTTATATACCTATCTCACTCTTGGTGTAAAATCATCACTAAGCAGAAAATATACAAACTAGTATAGTAATTTCTAGATACTGATGTTATTGGGCTATGACTCCATTGAAGAAATAATCGAGAGAAACCAAGATCTCTTAGCTTATCCATTAGTGATTGTGTCCTGCTTCAGGAGGCTTTTAACAGATTTTGAGGTAACTATTTGATAATAGCTTACTTTATTTGAGATTGTTGATAATCTGCTGGCTCTTCTTTAATTTCCTTCATATCTATGTATTCCGGAATTTCGTATTTGATTTCGACCTGACTTTCCAAATATGGAATACTTTCTATTGTTGGTAACATGTTTGTGTGTTTATGGTAAGTAATGTCTAAGTTAATGATATTCTTATTATCTAGGTTGTTGCGTCCACACTCCAAAGGTACTTCCATTTTCATTAACATTAATTTTTTCCTGTAAATTGTTTACCCTTTACTAATTAGATCACTGTAAGAAGAATACAGACTTATTGAGTAATCCATTAATCGTTTTCTTCAATAAGTCAAGAATAAAACTTGGTTTTTTTCACAGAACAACTTGGGTTTTTTATATCTTTAAAAGTTTATCTCGACCACAGATTAAGTAACCTACTCTGTACTCTGTATCTTGGTCCTGAATCCATATCAGAGAGATGTTATCTCTCTGATCCATGTACACAGTTGTCTTAAAAGGACTACTACCACGGTCGTACATACAGGTCTGGGAACTCGTATTTCTCGCTCAGCCACTAGCTAGCGCTTGCATCGAAGTTTGTTGTCAGGATTAAGCGCCATATCGTTCAAATTTCAAGCCCCACAATACAAAGATTGATTGATAATAACTGCACATTTCAAGTAAAATAATTTTTCTCGTAACGCAATATTTACAATTTTGGTTCTTGCTTTAATATGGATGGCAGCACACAGTTTGTCAACTCTGAGGCATGGTCATACCTCTCGGAGATTGCTAGTTCCATCATGTCCTCAGACTCAGAAATTATATTTTATATTCGAATTATATAAACGTAAACTAAGTAGTCACTCACTCACTATCACTACCGAATTGAAATAATATGTAGTAACTACTCTTACTCTTTCAGCCCATCATAAAATGAAAATGTATTTAGGCAAACTAACTTCTTCATACTCTATCGTTTTCGTATCAGTAGTTTTGAAGTCTATGCACAATTGCACGTGCTGTATTATTTACATTGTACAAACCACGGTCGTGTATGTACGACCGTGGTACAAACCAATGACTGTAAATATAAATAGACCATAGACCTATTATCCTAAGACGATCACATTGCCAAAAATTCGGGTGATTCTGACCGCTGTATATTACAAGTTGGCCGTATGGAATGTGCTGTTGCCGGATTAGTTGTTCTGTGTGCCGGATTGAGATTTGTAATTATTATAAAAACGTTCATAGCATTATTTATTGGTTATATTAGAAGCAAAACTGTAGAAATGTCGTTTTCTCTGAAAAATATTCCATAATTTATGGTAACATGGAATATACAATCGAATTATAGAATATTTAAATTTTTAAATATAGAACCATTCCATCCCATTGCATCAATAGTTCAGAAGGCGACAACGCCGCCCACTTTTTATGAATGGGGACTTTGTTCTGTACTACGCAATTTGATAGCTTCCGTATTTCTCGTAGCTATTTCGAAGCGGTGTTGCCTTACAAGCACGGTCGTATACATAGGTCTGGAAATTCGAGGCTGTTTCCTATGTGAGAAGTGAGTCCGCTAAGCGTCATCTTTTCCGTAGTACCAAAAGGGTAGCGCATGAGTCGAGGGATGTTCTCTGCCACGTGTACAACTGTGTTTGAACGATTTGACGCCCAATCCTGACAACATATTTCGTTCCATGCGCCAGCTGGTGGCTGAGCGAGGGACTACGAGTTTGGCGACATGTAAGACTCATGTGAAACATAGTTTCCAGACCTGTATATACGACCGTGCTTACTAGTAGTACCAAGTTTTCAATCATAGTTACAGCGTTGCCAATAAGGAGTTATTATGACACGACGACAAAGAGGACCGTTGGTTTTCTTTGTCATACTTCATGTAATCATTGCAACAAGTCAAATGGAATTTTATGAATGAGATGTTTCGTCTCCTTAGGATAATAGGTATATGGTACAAACCAAGAAGTCTCTAGTCTTCTTGCTCGGCCCTATTCTTATAGCTCGGTGCGTCTCAAAAAGTGAAATAATTGAGGGTTCGCCAAGTCGCCACATTTGGCGCTGATTACAGTTAGGGACTACAGTGACTCTTAATACACTGTATTAGGGACTAGTAGAGTTTGGGCACCACCTGTCATTAACGCGATTGGAGAACAAGTCGTTGGAAAAAAAATGGCGGAGCCAATAATCGAACGATTTGAAGCGCAGGAATCCGATATTTATTCAAATAAGTTTTGTATACTGATCTTTATTATTGATTGCAAGCTAATTTTACTTGAAATTTTAATAAAATATGATTACCAACGTTCTTATTAAAATACCTAATTATATTAAATGGATGAAATTATTGACATATCATATTGAAATCAACATTACTACAAAAATTTATAAAACAAAACCGAACTGTTTTATTTGCATGAAAGAAATGAAATTATATAATATTTTTTAATAATTCAATGATACAATTTTTATTTAAAAAATGTATTAACATTAAAACATTTTTAATTGTAATTGGTACTATGTTGTGTGAAATTGAACATGTAGGTATATATTTATCCTGATAAAGAAGAAGACAAACTCATAGATACCCAATACTTAACTTTTCAATACATATTTTATTCAAAACTTTACAATATACATAATATATTGTCTTTTACATTAGTAGTAGTAAGTAATAGTAATGTTCATACAATAGGTTATATGGTCAATAACATATGACAAAAGTCACACCTACATAATTATACTAAAATAATAATTGAATTGAAACTGAGTATTTAGAAATTCCTGCAGGAAATAGAAATCATTTGATATGGGAAATCTTACTCTGCTTAGAAATTTAGGAAGGCTAGTACACCTCTGATCTATGTTTGTATGTTGTAAATTTTCACAATGACAGGTATTACATTAGTGAAACATATTCTGAGATTCAAACGCTATTCTTTACAAATGTTAAGATGTCAAAAAAGCTTGAAAAAATGAATATTTCGTTTATTGAATTATTGAGAAGTACCTTGAACAAAGCTTTCGTTACCTTGCAAGGTCTTTCCCCATGCCTATAACCTCCAAACCTTCCAGAAAAATACGAATGTCTATCTCCTCTCCCTACATCCCACTGCTGGCTCACACGATGTTCTTCGAACATTATCACATTTTATGTATGAAGACATTGATAATACATATCATGGTATGCATGACCAAATTAAACTGTGAAGCATATACATTTTTATCTCCCAGGTTGAAAAAGTCAAAAATATATTGATAAAGCACACAAAATAGTGTTCATGAAATGTTTGGCATAAACGATAAAGTATTTGAAGAAAATATGGAGTTTGACCTAAATCTCCTTGGCTTTTGCTTTCTCTCCACGTGTTTCATATTAAACTAAATAAAAAGAAATGACAAAATTTGTCATCAGGAATTTCCAAAAGATACAATTTACAGTTACATAAAGATAGACTAATGAAAAAGCATTGAAGTGAGAAACACTGATTTTAAATGTAAATTTTAGTTTACTTCTACTGTAAATAAAATATTTTGCAAAGTGACAGTAGAGAATTGCTTTATCTTCTGTTGAAATAATTAGAAACATCACTAGATACTTACTTCTTGTTTAAATGAAATACTTTTTTTTTTCTTTACAAAGTCCTTGTCAATGGCAGAGGTAATTTTTTGAATCTCCAACTCTTCTAGCCAACTGTTTTACAAGCAAGTTTCAATCGCAAGTCTGTTTATAGTATTATTTGACTATTCACAAGGTGATGTTATTATTGTTAACACTTGTAACTGATCATCATTCAACAATTTTTGAGAGCTCCAGTAAATATATGATAGATAAAATTATCATTTTCAAGTTGCATTTTAAATATTTAAAATTCAATTTTTGATAAAGATGATAAAAGTATTATCGAAACGTCAAAAAAAGAGTTTTTATTCTATTTTCAGTAAATTAGGATTGTAAGAATAAAAAACAACTAATCTTCAATTGGTATTACCCATATGCGAGTTCTTGTTCCAATTATTGAAGATTTGTTGTTTTGTATTCTCATATTCCTAATTTACAGATATCTACTTCATGTTTTGAGGTCTACAACTTACACTTCATTATCAAATATTATAAGCGGCTATAAGAAAAGTATGTTTTATTTAGTCTTGATGATAATTTATTAATGTAGGTTTATAATTTGAGTTTGTATATAATATATTGTTTTTTTGTTTAAATTGTTAAAAGTTAATTAACAAAACAGATTTGGTAGTTCCAGGAATTATAAAGTATATAGTTCTTCCATTCATATATGAGAAATATATTTGATTACAATTAGTTCTTTATTCAGATTTACTGTTTTGTTTCATTTTCATATTTAGTGTATCTAGTTTGGAAATCAAGACGCTACAAACAGGAATTATTACAGTATCTCATAGCTTGGGATTGATTGAAAAAAAGATAAAAATTGAGAAAAGTTTATGAAAAAATTCATGATAACTTTATATTTATGATAAATATACGAATTAAATTTCAAAATGGAACAAGTGGGGCCCTTTTTGAAATTTAATTCTGATATCTATCATAAATATAAAGTTTTTATGAATTCTTTCATAATACAATAATTTTTCAACAATCTTGGTTTATTATACATTTAAAAAAAGAGTTCTCATAAACATAACTTTGGAATTTGAATGTCTTCTTGTACATTTAGTCCTGATATTAACATTTATATAACTCCGCTGTTGGTTTCCGCATGCTTACACTTGACGTGACGTTTTAAACGTGATTTGTCCCAGCTTTCATGATCGCAATACTGACACTTGTATATCTTCTCTTTTGTGTGTTTTGAGTTGATATGAGTTTTTAAAGTTGATATGAGGGTGCCTACATAATCGCAATACTCACATTTGTGTAACTTCTCTCTTGTGTGTTTAGAGTTGATGTGACGCTTTATAGCTGATATATCAGGGCTCCTATAATCGCAATACTCACACTCGTGTAACTTCTCTCTTGTGTGTATAGAGTTGATGTGACGCTTTAACGCTGACATCAGAGGGCTTCCATAATCGCAATACTCACACTTGTGTAACTTCTCTCTAGTATGTTTAGAGTTGATGTGAACTTTTAAAGTAGAAATCTGAGGGCTTCCATAATCGCAATACTGACACTTGTGTATCTTCTCTTTTGTGTGTTTAGAGTTGATGTGAATTTTTAAATTTGACATATCAGGACTTCCATAATCGCAATACACGCATTTGTGTAGCTTCTCTCTTGTGTGTATAGAGTTGATGTGACGCCTTAAAGCTGACACGTTAGGGCTTTCATATTCGCAATACTCGCACTGGTGTATTTTGTCTCTTGTGTGTTTAGAGTTGATGTGATATTTTAACGCTGACATCCAAGGGCTTCCATAATCGCAAAGCTCACACTTGTGTAACTTCTCTCTTGTGTGTATAGAGTTGATATGACGCTTTAAAGCTGAGATGTTAGGGCTTCCATAATCGCAATACTTACACTTGTGTATTTTCTCTCTTGTGTGTTTAGAGTTGATGTGACAGTTTAAACCTGACATCCGAGGGCTTTCATAATCGCAATACTTACATTTATGTATCTTCCCTCTTGTGTGTATAGAGTTGATATGATTTTTTAAATTGGACATCCAAGGGCTTCCATAATTGCAATAACGGCACTTGCGTATCTTCTCTCTTGTCTGTAACTTGTTTTGTTTGTGCTTCGAGTTTGACGAGTGATCTTTGTTATAAATTGAAAGATCAAAATCACCGTTGTGTATAACCATTCCATTTGTTTTCATTTCTGTCACTTCAACGCTCTCGCAACACTTTATTTGAGAATGATCCAAATTATTGTCCAAGTAATTTTCACTTGAACATAAATCATCTGTGACAGATTTCTGAGGCACATCGTTTGAAAATTCATCAAGAAGTAAATTTTCAATTCTAGAAAAGAAAGGTCAAATAATAATAATAATAATAATAATGTTTATGCAATATAGGAGGGGATATGAAATGGATTCATCATATCCAGAATAAATTTCGTTTTTAATATGCTCGCAAAGGCTTCAATGGCTGCAGGTAATGTGTATGTACCTACATTGTCAATAATATTATTTTAAAATATTGGTTAAATAGTAACCAGAGTTAAGGTTCATTTTATTCAGGTTTTGGAAGAGAATTTCACGATGGTGTCAAGTTTATATTACGCATGTGTTCCGTAAAATCTTATCCAGCACTCATGTTCGTGCACACGAGTAGCCACTGTAGTACTTATTTACAAACGTCGACTTTGCCGCAAAATCAATAAATGATACCCACAACATTTATTCTCAAGATCGTGCTTCAGATGTCAATGACACTTTTCTAATTATGAAACAGTTTTTTGTTGTTGGGAGGTGGTTGAAACCCTTTATGGGCAACTTTATTGAAAAGGAAAAACTTTAAAAAAATAATCAGTATGGATTTCGGAAAAAGAAGTCAACTGAACTTGCAGTTTACAACTTTTTAAAATTTCTTTTTGAAAATATGGACCAAGGAAAGCAAGTAGCTGCTTTGTACTTTGACCTGTCAAAGGCCTTTGACACAGTGAACTTTACTCTGATGCTGAAAAAACTTGACCGATTGGGGATAAGAGGCGTTGTTCTAAAACTAATTGAATCGTATCTCAAAGACCGAAAACAAATTGTCAGCATCAAGAACAACAATATCTCTTTCTATTCAGAATGGGAGGACATCCAGCAAGGCATTCCTCAAGGTTCGATAATGGGCCCGTTACTTTTTCTACTTTACGCAGGCAACCTCCCTGAGATAGTTGGTGAGGATCAGGCATATCAGTACGTAGATGACACAACTTGTTCTCAAGCGGAACTGTTGCTTGAAGCCCTCTCAATAAGTTGTTCTGGAGTAGCAGAAAGAATGGCTAAATGGTGTGAACAAAATAATTTAAGTCTTAATGTTCAAAAAACTGCTTCAATGAAATTTCAAAAAACTGGTCAAATCAAAGATTCCCTACTTGTCAAACTTGATCATAAAACCATTCCAAACACAAACACAGTCAAATTTCTAGGACTATCCATGGATCCTTTGCTTAGCTGGGAAAACCACATAAAACTTTAACCTTAAGACTTTGTAGTGCAACAGGAGTAGTTCGTCGTTTGCGTGATGTAATTTCCACAAATAGTTTTAAGACATGTTATTTCGCCAGTATACAAAGTATTATAACCTATGGAATCATATTCTGGGGATCCTCCAGCAGTGCTACAAAAGTTTTCAAAGTTCAAAAACGTATAATGAGGGCGTTCCTAGGATTACATTCTAGAATATCATGTAAAACGCATTTTGGAAACTTGGGCATGTTAATTGTGCCATCTCTCTATTTTTTGCACTTAGTTCTATTTGTCAAACAAAATAAAAACCTTTTTCCTGTAAATAGACACTTTTATGGGACACAAATGTACATGACAACTAGGGACAGAGATGGCTTAGTTATACCAAATCATAACTCTACTTTTTTCGAGAGGTCCAGAGTATAGAGCTATTAACGCCTACCGCAGCCTGCCAGTGGAGATAAGGGAGGTGGATAGCCTCAATCACTTCAGAAGGAGTTTATTAGTATCTACAGGAAAGAATCCTATATTCCTTAACCAGGATCTAAGACAGAAAATTTTTTGTACTGATCAAATACTGAGTCATTCTTTTTAACCATTCTTGAACATTGTCTACACGCTCATTTGAGATGTCAAGGTAATCTACATAGGTCATTAATGAGAATGTGAAAAGCACCTCTTAGGGAAAAAAATTCTCAAATGTTCTCTTATAACAAAGTAATTTCAGATATGATTATCGGTGCAAATCATGTGGCTGCTAAGGTGATAAATTGCAGGGTATACAATAATGAACTTACTCTATTTTCATTTCCTGATCAGGCAATTCATGTTTTACTTCTTGGAAATCTATATTTTCAATTTTAATATCATTTCCCAATTCTGGTTCTTGCTTTATTATTGATGGGAACACACAGTTTGTCAACTGCGAAACACAGTCATAACTACCGGAGATTCCTAGTTCCATCATGTCTTCAGACAAATATATTTTATATTCGAATTATATAAACGTAAACACTCACTATCACTACCGACTTTGTCCTTTATAGTGATGTCAGAGAAGAAAATTAATTATTCGTTATTCGGGTACCCGTTTCATTATATACTATATGAGAATCGAAGTAATGTTAACATAAACTCGTTGAAACATTATTCGGTATTTCTGTTACTTGTAAATCGATACTTGCTATACCAACTGTGTGACTTGACTACTCTGTGGTGTGGTATACCTTGTACGTCGTCGGAGAAACAGTGACCCTAGTCACGGTCGTACATACAGGTCTGGGAACTCGAGGCTGTTTCCTGTTTCCTATGTGAGAAGTGACTCCGCTAAGCGTCAACTGTCGCGTAGTACCAAAAAGGGTGGCGCAGTAGTCGAAGTGTTCTCTGACAACTGTCATTCTTGACTTGTAAACACAAGGAATACCTGCGTTTTTAGAAACAAATTACGAAACCGTGCATTGTGCCGAAATGCAAAACGGGGTACAAAAGTGTAAGCAAGAAACTTCTGTTTTTAAAGTGCCGAAAGATGCGGAAATGCGAAAAAAGTGGATGCATGCGATTCCGGAAAGACATCGTTTTAACGAGGTATTTTATGTGTGCGAAAAAGGGGAAGTTATTTTTAAGGTGAGTAATACATTTTGACAAGAGTAACAGTTCTATTCCTCTCTCAAATCAGAATACTTAGTAACACTGCTTGCGATTCCGGAAAGAAATCGTTTTACCACTTCGATCCAAGCGCTAGCAAGTGGCTGAGCGAGGAACTACGAGTTTGGCGACGCATAAGAGACCCATTTCAAACATACGAGTTCCCAGACCTGTATGTACGACCGTGACTCTAGTTAATAGTTACTGTAGTCGGAGATATGCGCTTTACGGCAAATCAAAGGCATGACGTCATTCTAGGTTATTTTTATAACCAATTCACTTCAACTATTGCCCCCAAATAACTGCCTCGCTATCTTCGCCAAACCAGATATATTCAATTTTAACAGTTGGCAACACATTAAAGCGTTGCCAATATCAACTGTATTTATAATATTGACTTGACAGCTGTTGACAATTTATAATTCTTTGTAAATCTAAT
Source organism: Endomychus coccineus (assembly GCA_958510875.1). Taxonomy (NCBI): domain Eukaryota; kingdom Metazoa; phylum Arthropoda; class Insecta; order Coleoptera; family Endomychidae; genus Endomychus; species Endomychus coccineus. Next base: position 31,533,691 of record OY294070.1, on the reverse strand, counting down.
TTTGATAGTATCAAACTTCAGGAGTACAGACAATTATTCTTCTCAGAGCTGCAATTCTACGTACCTACTACCTACATTTATGTCGTGTGCTGTACAAACAGCGAAACGCGTACATTTTGTACATCAGTATATAACACTGAACAATTAAGGTGTAATTAGGTCTATTTGTTTATCTCGACGAAATCGAAGATTGTACTGTCGGTCCCTGACAATCTTGGCAACATTTTAGCACAAACTATGAAAACGATGAATGCTGGTGGCGCATTGTATAATGTAGGATACTTTAGAGCTACTAATATTTTCTTCAAAAACAGTCGATTATCATGGTGGAATGTATCAAAACAACTTCCTAAGTTTATTTGAATTTCAACTTTCAGTGGCTTTAGAAGAAACACCAACAAGAATGTTAAAGAAATATGATATACAAGAATAGTTAAGTAGGAATAAATATGCCTACATTATCACTGTTATTGTTCTTGGGGAAAATAAATAAGTCAACCAGTTTACATAGCAGATATGTTCGCTGCAAAATAAGGCCACTTAGTGTGATAGAATTAGGTCACTTAGTGTGATAGAATGAGCAATAGTAATTATTGCATAGTTCTGAGTTCGGAGAAAAAAATTGCTTTAAGTAGATAATTTTGATACAAATTGAAGGAACTGAAATCGAACACTTTTTGATCGTCGCAAATGGTGCAAAAAAAAAAATGACCAAAACCGGTTTTTCGAGTCGGACATCGTCGGATTGAGTTAAAAAGAAAAAAGGTTTTAATAAGCTTATGCGCCGTGAAAAGACGAAAAAAATGAGCTGCGGATGAACCCGATTGGTCCAGCGGTGACTCCGCAAATTGCAAAAAACCATCGATTTTGCTCGAAATTTCAAAAATTCATAACTCTTGTTCTTTTAAAGATTAAGAGCTGAAATTTTAATAGGTTGTAGGTTTTGTGCCCACCAAGTACCACACAAAATTTCAGCCAGATTGGATGAACGCTTTTTGCAAACCGCAGCTTAATGCAGAAAAAAAGCACTTTTGTAAAATGGCCCTAAAAAAGTTGTGGTGCGGTAACGCGCTATTTTTTTTACGGGATCATCTTCTTCAATAGATAATGAACAATTTACCAAATTTCCAGCCTCTTATCTTTCGTAAAAGTTGCTAAAGCAAAATTATTTTAAATAATGGTATTTCGTGCGCTTGGCTGTACGGCGCACGTGGAAGGGAGAGCCGCCGCGCTAGGCTCGTAAAAAACAACAATATCTCGGGAACCCTTACTCGAAAATCGATGTTTTTTTTTAATTCGTACTATCATTCAATAATATCAAGATTGCGCGTATTTTCAAACTTCTAGTAATGTCGGAAGTACTCTAAATAATAAATTGTAATAATGAATAGATGAAATAGCGCAATGTATTTTTTTAGAGTACTTCCGACATTACTAGAAGTTTGAAAATACGCGCAATCTTAATATTATTGAATGGTAGTACGGATTAAAAAAAAACATCGACTTCCGAGCAAGGGTTTCCGAGATATTGTTGTTTTTTACGAGCCTAGCGCGACGGCCCTCCCTTCCACTCCCGCCTCACAGCCAAGCGCACGAAATACCATTATTTAAAATAATAGTTTTAGCAACTTCTACGGAAGATAAGAGGTTGGAAATTTGGTAAGTTGTTCATTAAATATTGAAGATGTAGCGTACCTTTCAAAAAGATAACCCATACTGTTTATTCCATCCCTTGTAAAGATTGCGAAAAGGTACACATTGGCCAATCTTCTCAATACCTCGAAAAAAGATTGAATGGGCACGAATATACCAAAAATTCATCAACTGTGCTTATAAACATGTAAAAGACACTAACCATTCATTCGACTACAACAATACAGAAATATTAAATTTTGAAACGAATGACAACAAATGTTTGATATTAGGATGTATTCAAATTAAAAAAAACAGTTGTGTGAATGACAAATTAGATTCCAATCTTTCTAAACTTTATAGTCCAGGAAATAAAGTACAAAATCGACCCAAATTAGAAAAATTTGATGTAAAAGGCCGATTTTGATGTGTGAGGGCTCATTCGATTCGTTTTGACCTCTAGATCAGAATCTGCCACAGCTACATAGGTGGAAATTTGTCCTATTGTTAATAAACAATAAATAATGGCCAATAAATGGCATGTTTTTGACATAATACAAAAAAAATTGAAAACGCTATTTTCCATCGATTTTAAGCGGGTAAGATGAAAATTTTCGATTATTTAATCAATAAAAAGTGTAATTTTGGTGTTTTTAACAATTTGTTAGTTATCTATTTGTTAATAAACAATTTGTTTGAAATATCCAAGATTAGAGTAATTTTCAGCTAATTTGAGGTCGCTGAACACAAATTTGATATTACTTTTTCATTTGACTATCAATTTTATTAGTTAATTAACAATTTGTTAATTAACAAATTGACAAAAAAATAAAAATTTTGAAAATATCCAAGATTAGAGTCATTTTCAGCTAATTTGAGGTCGCTGAACACAAACTTGATATTACTTTTTCATTTGACTATCAATCTTATTAGTTAATTAACAATTTGTTAATTACCAAATTGACAAAAAAATAAAAAAAATTTAAAGTAGAAATATAGAATAAAAAGTTATAAAATTTGTATTAAAAATAATTTTGTTACATATTTTCTTCAAAAAACCTTGTCCATTTTTCCATATTCAAATCCTCATTTTTTTTAAAACAATGATTTATAACTAATTTATCGAAAATATTATCTTGAATTCATTTTTAGGTACTTTAGATTCTCCGGAAATGACAGCAATCTTAAATATTTTAATTTATCCATTTTTCTTGTTAATATTTGAGACAAAAACTTGTTAATTAACTAATAAAATTGTTAGTCAAATGAAAAAATAATATCAAATTTGTGTTCAGCGACCTCAAATTACCCAAAAATGACTCTAATCTTGGATATTTTAAAAAATTTTATTTTTTTTGTCAATTTGTTAATTAACAAATTGTTATTTAACTAATAAAATTGATAGTAAAATGAAAAAATAATATCAAATTTGTATTCAGCGACCTCAAATTAGCTGAAAATGACTCTAATCTTGGATATTTCAAACAAATTGTTTATTAACAAATAGATAACTAACAAATTGTTAAAAACACCAAAATTACACTTTTAATTGATTAAATAATCGAAAATTTTCATCTTACCCGCTTAAAATCGATGGAAAAAGTGTTTTCAATTTTTTTTTTATTATGTCAAAAACATGCCATTTATTGGCCATTATTTATTGTTTATTAACAATAGGACAAATTTCCCCCTATGTAGCTGTGGCAGATTCTGATATAGAGGTCAAAACGAATCGAATGAGCCCTCACACATCGAAATCGTCCTTTTACATCAAATTTTTCTTTTCAAAACCTTTATTTCCTGGACTATTACAATAATCTAATCCAAACTTGACAAAATTCTATTATTTTGAAGTGTCACTTTCCACTTGTCTATTTAAAATTCAACCTAAAAAAGATAACTATGACAGTATGAGTAACAATTTTGAGGTTAAATTCATTGATCATTTTCATACACGTGATTTTGACAGGTCCGCCATGTTGGCTGGAGGACAAACATTACCTATCAGTGTTCTGTGTTGTGAGTAGTTTGTTTACGTTTTGAAAGTAAAAGTATTAAAAAGCTTTAAATCATAAATTTATATTGAAAATGGAAAGAAGCACTTATTATCAATCACTTTCTGCCGATATTAAGAGCCGCTACGATCAGAAAATCAAAATCATGGATGATATAGACCCCTATCTCTTGGAGTCCAGCTCTCAAGATTTGATATCATTGTCATCAATTCCAGAAATATCCATCATCGATATGGTTAATTATTTTATCCTCGCCCACAGTTTTTATACTGGACAGCAAATGAAAGCATATAAAAGCTTGCAAGGTTTCAAATTGTATGAAGCAGGATTAGTCATTTCAAATATTCATCCTGAGCTAGGTGCTTCACCAGATGCTTTAGTGCAGTGTGTATGTTGTGGACGTGGAAGTGTTGAAGTGAAGTGCCCTTATTTATTGAAAGATTTTGCCAGAAAAAAAATCTACTTGTTTGAATATAGTGGATAATAGTGTAAGCCTCGATAAAGGTCACTCTTATTTTTATCAAATACAATGCCAGATTTTTGTTACAGAAACCAAGTACTGTGATTTTGTTGTTTGGTCACCAAAAACATTATTTGTAGAAAGGATTGCTTTCAATGAAATTTTTTTTAAAAGTATTTTGGAAAAAGCATTAGATTTTTCCCATTTTGTTATTTTGCCTGAGCTTCTGGGGAAGTATTTTACAGAAAAGGCAGGGTCAGGAACAGTGACATTGTGGTGTTCATGCCAAAAAGTTGATGATGGTACTAGGCCTATGATAAAGTGTGACAATGATGACTGTAACATCAGGTGGTATCATTTTGATTGTGTAGGATTGTCTTATATACCTAAAAGAAACTGGTTTTGCAGTAACTGTATATAGAATTTTGTATAATTAATTTAAGCATGTTCTTACCATAGTTATTATATCAGATATAATGTTAGATAGGTACCAGAGTAAATAAAGTTCTTTCATAATTATGTTTGCATATTTATTTTTACCAAAATATAACCATGAACACTACTCTTGTTTAACAAAGCATAAATTACAAATGAAATAAAAAAAGAATTATTTACATAAGGAAAATATATAAAATTTTGTATATTTAATTTATTATAAAAAGTACCTACATACTACAATTTGATGAAATATGATACATCTACTCAAATTTTTCATAATATACACCATATTCTTGAAACTGTGCTAGGTGAAATGCTAAATTGATATGCTAAAAATTTGAACGGTAAATTTAAGCGAAGCTTCATGAATGTTAATATCAACTGTTGAAAGGGGGAGAGTAATGTTAAATGATTCTTTGAGTTTTTCAAAGATAATGAACAGCATATCTGATTTTGGAAGTCCAGTAAAATAAAGTGTCTTATTATCATCATTTCTGAAAGAATCTTCATTGATCTGAAAGTTTTTCAACTTTTCTTCTAAAGAATAAAACTTTGTGTTACAGAAATTCAAATCTTCAAAAAGTTTGTTCAAATCTCCAGTTGTTAATTCTGTTTGTGTGCCAACATTTGAGGAATTTTCATTCACAGGACTTGCAATGCTAACTGCCATACTTGTACTAGGAGTGTCAATGTCTATATCTTCATATTGTTCCTGCAGAAAAAATAAATATACTTTCATGAAGGTCCTAATTTGCTGTCATATAACAATTACAGCAAAATCACTACATACCTGCTCTACTTGCTTCTTTCGTTTAACCGAACGTTTAAACCCGCTGACTTGAGTTTTACCAACAAGATTGGCAATTGTGTAGCCCATGTTTTGAATTTTTGAATCCAGCCAGGGTTGTCTTTATCCAATAACTCTGCAGGAGCCCCTGAAAAATATTTTAAATAAAGAGTAATAATAAGATTCTTGACCCAGTATGAATTATACATAAAAATTCACGATAAAATTCAATATGTAATTGATAAATTTAACAATTTCCACTGTAAACTTCAATTCACTTGTGAAATAGAATTAAACAGTAACATAAATTTCCTAGATATGAACATTAGGCATGATGCAGATGGAAAAATAAAGACCTCTTGGTTTACTAAAGAAGTATGGTCTCAACGTTATCTTCACTTCAATTCCGTTGCACCAGCTTGTTATAAAAAAAGTGTCATAAACAGCCTTACAGATCGCGCGATAAAATTGTCCCACGCAGATGACCACCCCAAAAATTTAAAAATTGTTCGTAATACACTAGAATTGAATGGCTACCCAAAAACTTTTTTCAATCCTATCATTAAAGAAAGAATAAACAAAATCTATAATGGTTCGTCGTATAAAAATAACATAAAAGGTAATACAGACAATTTTATAACTCTACCTTACATTCCGGAGACCTCAGAGAAAATCAAAAAATGTTTGAAAAAGTATGATATAAATGTTGCGCATAAACCTACTTACTAACTGTGTTGGGAAATATTTCTCAAATCTAAAACCTTTAATACCCAAAGATAAACAAACCCACACAGTGTATAAATTGAATTGTTTAGATTGTGATGGAACCTATACTGGAATCTCTAAGCAATATTTACAAAAAAGAATGTACGGCCATAAATATAGCACAAGAAATAACAACTTAGAAAATTCCACCGCCCTTGCTAAGCATTGCTTTGATTATAACCATCAATTTGATTACAAAAATGTTAATATCTTAACTAAGGAAACCAATTATTATAAAAGATCTATCCTGGAGATGATTCACATAAAACGGGACCCCAAATCTGTAAATCATAGGGTAGACACACAAAATCTAAGTCATATTTATACTAATTTGATTAAATAATCTCTTGCAAATTCTTACATACGTCTTTATAATTGTTGAAAATGTTTTTAGGAAGAATTCGTAATAGTAATTTTCCAGTACAGGTCTGAAACCCTTCTTAAGTACCTACTCATAAATCCTACACATCTGGTTTCGAAAGTAGATACTTGACAAATAACTTCGTTCTTCTCAGTTGTTGTGAGAATACCAATCAATATGCACTCATATATTTTAATAATATTACTGAATAGCGGATTCTTACTACAAAAATTTTTTTTATACTTTAATACTGACGATACAATTTCGATTATTCGTAGTTCTGTTCGTTTCGATGACGTGGGCTCTTTTGATTGAAGTTAAATTGTGCAATTTGGACGCTTGTGCTATAATTAGTTTTAGTAAACCCCTTTTTGGACATAGTGAGTCTTCTGATGATGGTCGTGAGACCGAAACATACGTAAAGACGAATATTTAAAACAAAGTGTTAATGTGACCTATTTCCCGAGAATTTTTATGTATAATTAAATAAAGAGTTCATCTTTTTTCACTAATTCAAGTAAACTTACCTGTTATAAAATGTTTAGAACAGACTCGTGCATATTTCAATTGATTTTCACTAAAAGGTCCCCTTTTCAATGTTTTAATCCATCTCTCTTGCCTTTCTCGTGATAAAGCATTTGAATAATCACCAGTATTCTTGAGGGAAGCAGGGATTCTAAAAAATATCATTTTGTCTCGGTTTCCTCTCATACCACAATTAACCACGGCACAAAACGATGGCATTTTCACTAATAAACTCCAACAATAATGAAATAATCAGAAAGAAACTTTAAATTCGACAAACTACTCAAAAAGTCATGAAACTAAAGTGACAGTTCAGCACAACTATTTGCTTAACAATGGTTTGGTTGTCCTCCAGGCAAAATGGCCGAAATCGCGTGACGTCATATGAAAATGATCAAATTGATCATTTTCATAGTAATAGATTTGAAATGTTTATCATAGAATAACTAATTGATACAATAATCATAGATATTTAGAATTGTATAATCTTAGAATGTCTTATGTTTAACTAGATTCAATTCATTTCAAATTGATAATTAGCCATACATTACTGTTTCACACACAACCGATCCAATGTTTTCTGCAGTTTTAATTGGATCTTAAAAACACAAGTCGGCTGCAGACGCATTTCATTAATCGAAATCATCTATTTTTTCTAAATTACATGAAAACACTAATTGGACAAAACAGATTTGTGAATAGTGCAAGGAATTATAAAGTATGATACCCTTTATTCACAGGTTTATATATGAATAATATAATATTAAAAATTAATTTTTTGTATCATATTTATTGGAGTAAATTTAACTTTTTTTCCTCAACATTTACTTACATTCTTACATAAGAAATATTTTTAATTACAATTAGTTCTGTAGATTCACTATGTTTTGTTCCATTTTCATATCTAGTGTGTCTAGTTCAGAAATGAAGACGCTACAAACAGGAATTATTATAGTATCCCATTGCCTAGGATTGATTGGAAACCGAGATAAGAGTTGAGAAAAGTTTATGACAAAAATTCATTAAAACTTTAAAATATTTATGATAGATATATGAATTACATTTCAAAATGGAACAAGTGACAACCTTTATTGAGAGGTCATTTAAATTTAATTCTGATATCTATCATAATTATAAAGTTTTTATAACTTTTTTAATAATACAATAACTTTTAACCATCTTGGTTTATTACATTTAAGAAAAGAGTTCTCATAATGGTAATTTTGGAATTTGAATGTTTTCCTGTACCTTTAGTGCTGTTATGAACATTTATATAACTCCGCTTCTGGCTTCCACATGCTTACACTTGACGTGACGTTTTATACCTGATTTGCCCCAGCTTTCATGATCACAATATTGACACTTGTGTATCTTCTCTTGTGTGTATAGATTTGATGTGACGCTTTAAATCTGATTTGTCAGGGCTTCCATAATCGCAATAATTACATTTGTGTACTTTGTCTCTTGTGTGTCTAGAGTTGATGTGACACTTTAAATTTGAGATGGTAGTGGTTCCGTAGTCACAATACTGGCAATTGTGTATCTTTCAATTTCAATTTATTCCAAAATAAAAAACATTACAATAATGTATGTGGAATACACCATATATATTGCATCTATGAATACATACAACATAACATATATATATAGTATTAGAAAAGATACCCAAGTATATAAAACAAGAACTTAAGCTATTAGACTAGGCTAGTTTCCGATAGGTATTCATTTACAGAGTAGTAAAATTTTTCTAACAAGAGCTTTTTTTATACATGATTTAAATTTAGGTAGTGAAAATGATTTATACTTATTAGGAAGTCTATTGTATAAAGATGTATTATGCTTTGGAAAAATGATAAGATTGTTTAGTTGACGAGTATTTGAAGTGGAAAAATTATATAACTGTCTGTTTCTGTGAACAAATTTCAATGATTCTTGGATGAATAGAGGGAAATGTCAAAATTTTATTTTCCTTGAAAAATGGTTTGCAGGAATTACCAAACTTAAGATTGTTTAATATTCACATTGCATATTGTTGCAAAATAAAAGTAGATTTCTACTCAGTTGAATAACCCCAAAACAGAATGCCATATGACATCACTGAAACAAAGTTGGAATAATATAAAAGTTTGCAAGTTTCATAATAAAGACCCTTTGCTTTCATTACTCGTAGACAGTAACATGCCTTAGTTAATTTTTTGTTTACTTCCCTAACATGCAATTTCCAATTTATATTTGAATCTAATATAAATCCCAGACATTTTATATAATCAACATATTGAATGTCGAAGACAGCTGGCTCATTCAGATTTTGGTTGTAAAAAAATAGATTTAATTTAATGCATTGAGTTTTGCCCATGTTTAGGTTGATGTGATTGACTTTACACCAAGTATCTATTTCACATATTTTATTATTTATATTATGAGTGAGTTCTTCTTTTGAATTACTATTATTTAAAGAGACAGTATCATCAGCAAAAAGTGTTAAAACTGCAGACGATACAGCTGATGGTAAGTCATTTATAAAGATTGTAAACAATATGGGTCCTAATATAGAGCCTTGGGGTACACCACTTACTATGTTTCCACAATTTGAAAAAATTTGTTTATTTTCGTGTCTATTATTTATTAACGTATATTGTTTGCGATCCGTTAAGTAAGATCTGAACCATTCCAGGCTCAGTCCTCGTATTCCTATATACTCCAATTTATGAAAAATAATCTCATGACAAATGCTATCAAAAGCTTTGGGGAAATCACACGAAACTGCCCCCACAAGTTTTTTTTCATCAAGATGTTTATTTATAAAGGTAGTTATGTCAAACATGGCCGAGGAAGTGGATTTGTTGGTTTGAAAGCCATGTTGATTTTCTGAAATAATGTTGAACTTTTTCAAGAAGTTGGATAATCTACTGTACATTAATTTTACAAAAACTTTCGAGACACTTGTTAATAATGATATGGGTCGATAACTGGTAATTTGATGTTTATCACCTTTTTTTGGAATTGGTATGATATGTGAGATTTTTAGTGCATCAGGAAACATGCCGTATTCAATTGACTTATTAAAATAAAATGACAATGGTTCAACTAGAATGTTTATACACTCTTTTAGAAATTTTGTAGAAATATTGTCGTAGCCTGAAGATGTTTTAGATTTCATTGATTGGCAAATCGAAAGAATCTCTATACTGTTAGTTGAATTTATAAAAAAGGTGTGATTAATGTTTATGTAAGAAGATTTCAGATATTAATTAATGCATAACTGATCATGTTTGCTCATTTTTGAATGATTAGTTGTGTTTAAGAAGTATTTATTGAATTCTTTAGCTACAACATTTGAGTTTGTTTCAATTTTTCCATTAATGTACAATTCAATATTTTCTGTGGTTTCCTTTTTCTTTATTTCATTGTTTATTATTTGCCACATTTTTTTAGTTTTATTTTCGCACTGATGTAAATCTCGCTTTATCTTATATTTTTTAGCAAGTATTATTACCTTTTTTAAGATTTTATTATATTTTTTAGTATAATTTGTAAAATTTACGTCATTAACAATCTTCTTTTGTTTAATAAGATACCTTTTTTGTCTACAGGAAGTTTTGATACCACTGGTCATCCAATTATTGTTTTTGTTTTTATTCTGAAACTTTTTAGTGGGAAACAATGTTTGAAGCAGTTCTGCATTTCGTCAACAAAGAATTGAAAATATTCATAATAGTTTTCAACATTTATTGAACTTATTGTTAAATTCCATTGGATTTTGCCAAGTTTGAGTATGAACTTTGATATATTTGCTTTGGTATATGATCTTTTGAAGTGATAGTTATTTCTTTCAACATATGGAATACTTTGAGAAGTAATAAGCTGTGCGCGGTGATCAGAAAAACCGTAATCAATTATTTCAACCTTGAATTCAGAAAAGTTTACAAAAATATTATCTATACAGCTCTGTGATGATGGTTATTCGTGTTGGAGTAAATACTCCTTGACTAAGGTTATATGTAGATAGGAGATTTGTAAGGCTTATTTTTTCCCTAGATTGAAGAAGAAAGTTGATATTAAAGTCTCCACATAAAATTAATTTACCTTTGTAAGCATTATATATCATTAAGGAGATATTGCAGTTTCCGTAAGAAATCATTATAATTTCCTGCAGGTGAATGATAAATCCACAGCACAGTTAAATTCAAATATTTTAGGTGAATGGCAGAAAACTCCAATGTCTTCTCAGTTAAGTAGTTATTAAATTTTTCCACATTTCTGCACTTTATGGCTAAATATTCCTTACATATATACAAGTACCATAATTTTTTGATAAATGCCTGCAGAAGCAAGCAGCTAGTACATATCCTTCCAAATTACAATAGACTTCCTCACCTGTACACATCCAATGTTCACTGAAGCAAATTATATCTGGTTTCCGATTGCTATCAAGAAATACATTTAAATCAATCAATTTGTTCCTAATGCATTGGATATTTTGATGTAACACTATAAGTTCACCATTGAGTATATTTTGAAGATTGTTTTGTTGTTCGAACACATAATTTAGTTTTGAACTGAATTGGTTTAAAGTATTACCTGATGTATTTACTGTACTTAGTTGCTATTTTAAACCTAAATCGATTTTAAATTTTCAATATAATTTTTATGGGTGTGACATTGTCCATAGTCCCATGCTGCATGTTCCGTGTTAACATTTAGGTTGTTTTTCAGATTAAATTCTTTACAGTTGCTACATTGTAAATTTTCTGAAGTACAGATTTTGATGTCATGTTCCTGCCCACATTTAGGACAAAGATGTTTCTTTTTACATAGATGAGATGAGTGATTATAGCCGTTACAGTTGTAGTTCTCTCTTGTGTGATTAGAGTTGATGTGATTTTTTTAATTTGACATCCGAGGGTTTCCATAATCGCAATACTGACACTTGTGTATCTTCTCTCTTGTGTGTCTACAGTTGATGTGAAGTTTTAAAGTTGATATGTTAGGACTTGCATAATCGCAATACTCGCACTTGTGTAACTTCTTTCTTGTGTGTTTAGAGTTGATGTGATTTTTTAAAGCTGACATTTGAGGGCTTACATAATCGCAATATTCACACTTGTGTAACTTTTCCCTTGTGTGTCTACAGTTGATGTGACACTTTAAACCTGGCATGCTAGGGCTTTCATAATCGCAATATTGACACTTGTGTAACTCCTCTCTTGTGTGTATATAGTTGATGTGACGTTTTAAAGTTGATATGTTAGGGCTTAAATAATCGCAATACTCGTACTTGTGTAACTTCTCTCTTGTGTGTTTAGAGTTGATGTGATTCTTTAAAGCCGACATTCGAGGGCTTACATAATCGCAATATTCACACTTGTGTAATTTCCCTCTTGTGTGTGTAGAGTTGATGTGGATTTTCAAGTGTGACATAAGAGGGGTTTCATATTCACAATACTGACACTTGTGTATCTTCTCTCTTGTGTGTATAGAGTTGATGTGAATTTTTAAATCTGACGTTCGAGGGCTTACATAATCACAATACTGACACTTGTGTATCTTCTCTCTTGTGTGTATAGAGTTGATGTGAATTTTTAAATCTGACATTCGAGGGCTTACATAATCACAATACTGACACTTGTATATCTTCTCTCTTGTGTGTATAGAGTTGATGTGAATTTTTAAATCTGACGTTCGAGGGCTTACATAATCACAATACTGACACTTGTGTATCTTCTCTCTAGTGTGTATAGAGTTGATGTGAATTTTTAAATCTGACATTCGAGGGCTTACATAATCACAATACTGACACTTGTGTATCTTCTCTCTTGTGTGTATACAGTTGATGTGACTTTTTAAAGTTGACATGTTAGGGCTTTCATAATCGCAATACTCGCATTTGTGTAACTTCTCTCTTGTGTGTTTAGAGTTGATGTGATTTTTTAAAGTTGACATTCGAGGGCTTACATAATCGCAATACTCGCACTTGTGTAATTTCCCTCTTGTGTGTTTAGAGTTGATGTGGATTTTTAACTGTGACATAAGAGGGCTTTCATAATAGCAATATACGCACTTGTGTAGCTTCTCTCTTGTGTGTATATAGATGATGTGACGTTTTAAAGTTGATATGTTAGGGCTTAAATGATCGCAATACTCGCACTTGTGTAACTTCTCTCTTGTGTGTATAGAGTTGATGTGACGTTTTAAAGTTGATATGTTAGGGCTTTCATAATCGCAATACTCACACTTGTGTATTTTGTCTCTTGTGTGTATAGAGTTGATATGACTTTTTAAATTGGACATCCAAGGGCTTCCATAATTGCAATAATGACACTTGCGTATCTTCTCTTTTGTCTGTAACTTGTTTTGTTTGTGCTTCGACATTGAGGACTGATCTGTGACAGATTTCTGAGGCACATCGTTTGTCAATTCATCAAGAAGTAAATTTTCAATTCTAGAAAAGAAAGGTAAAATAATAATAATAATGATGTTTATGCAAGATAGGAGGGAATATGCAATGGATTCATCATATCCAGAATAGATTTCGTTTTTAATATGCTCGCAAAGGCTTCAATGTCTGCAGGTAATGTGTATGTATTGTCAATAGTAGTATTTTAAAATATTGGTTGAATAGTACCCAGAGTTAAGGTACATTTTATTCGGGTTTTGGAAGGGAATTTCACGATGGTGTCAAGTTTATATTACGCATGTGCAACCTACCGGTTTCGTAAAACCTTATCCAGCACTCATGTTCGTGCACACGAGTAGCCACTGTAGTACTTACGCACAAACGTCGACTTTGCAAAAAAAATGATACCTACAACATTTATTTTCAAGATTGTGCTTCAGATGTCAATGACACTTTTCTAATTTAAAAACAGTTTCTTTTGTTGTTGGGAGGTGGTTGAAACCCTTTATGGGCACCTTAAGGTTCTATAACATCCCATAAGCTAGTGTGGGGGTCACTGAGTCCGAATTTAATCATCTCAGATATAGGCTCGATTCTGCAACCAGGGCAGTCTCGATGACACTTAGGCTTGCCCATTGTATCTTACCTCACCACTTTCTCGGGCCATCGGAAAAATTCTGCAGTCGCTGGATTCGAACCCGCGACCGGTCGCCATAATGATTAGAAGATCGATGCTTCTACCACTGAGCTACCTGGCCCTATTGGAAACACTGTTGGGGAAACATGAATTCCTTCATCAATCATTAGAAATGCATTCTAGGACACTGTGTTTCTTAAAGTCACCCACACTAATAGATATATCCAGTCTCAACAACGATCCTGTAATCATCCAGCTCAGAAACAATAAACCATAAATTTCTCAAACTCAAAACAAAATATCTGAAATATTGATAAAAATTAAAAACAGACATTCACTGACTAGTTTTAGGTCCATATAAACGATCTGCTGGAAGTGACCACCTATCTCGTCGACAGCTTTGCAGATGATGATACACTTCAAAACACTTCCTCATCTAGAGCCCCTATACCATCCAATGGAGCCAAAGGAACGAGACAGAGACAGGTTGACGCAATTAATGGAGATCTGGCAAAGATTTTGAAATGGGGATCTGATAATCTAGTAGAGTTTAATGCAACCAAAACTCAAGCTTGTGTTTTCTCCAGGAAGGCGGAACCCACAATTCCTAATATGATGATGTCAGTTACAACTATTCCTATGAAGTTTTCCATAACCATGCTCAGGATCACCACCAACAGCACCCTCTCATGGGAAGATCATGTGAGGTTCATTGGTTTTCTATTCTGTGCCAAGAGCTACTTTACATCCCAGCAACTCCTCATAATCTATAAAACACATCTTTGACCCTGGAGTACTGTTCACATGTTTGGTGTTCGGCTCCCAAAAATTCGCTGAAGCTCTTGGAATCTGTCCAGGAGAGAGGTTATTCGTTTGATTGATGATGTCACACTTACGAGTTCATTGATCTCTCTAGAACATCGTAGAATGGTGGGAGAACTTTGCCTTTTCTATAGATATATCCATGGTCGGTGTTCAACAGAAATCTCGTCTCTTGTTCCACCACGAGAAATTTCAAATTGGCGGACTAGACGAGCTCAAAGTAGTCACCCCTTCATTCCTACCAGACTTCATTTTTTTATAGAACAGAGAAATTGTGGAACATACCCTAGCAATCTATTCTTCCACGAAAGCAAACTATTCAATATTCACCAACTTTATGTCAAAAATATTATATTATTTATGTTAAACAATCAACACTACAAAATTAAAATAGGGCATAGTTTGTATACCAGAAGTGCACCACGAGCAAAGTATTTGAAAAGACAAAAAGTCTCAAATATGTTGATTAGATGGAAACTCATAATCTACTTAATGATAGTCAATTTTTATTTAGAAGTGAATTATGCACAACCGATGCAATCAACAAACTGATTGAAGTAATTGTTGACAGGTATAGTAGTAGATCCGGGACGGATCATCTCCTGTGTTCTCATTCAGGCATTACCCGTGTATCCTCTAATAACATAATTTAAAAAAAATTATAATGGATTCTGCATTAACAGTGTTTAGCTTATCTAATCATGTCTAGCAAATAGGGAATTTAGGCATTGAAAATGACATCTCTGACCGACAGGTAGCTAACAGAGTATCCCAGGAATGTATAATGAGGCTGGTACTTCTACATAAGCGATCTATCAAATAGCAGTATAAATTCAGTTTCAGGTTATATGCTGCTGATACTTCCTCGGCTTAAAAGTGTTGAGTATTCGAAGAAGTTAAATAAAAATGACAGCACACACAACTTTTATTTGACAAGTTATCGCAGTTGACTATATAAAATACACAATACGTTACTAAGGAGCAAAGATAAACATAGAGTAAACGATAGTGCTAGTTTTGTATTAGAAAATTATTTATTTTCTTCAACACTTCCCCCAAAACATAACACTCCAAGTAACTCTCTGTTTTTCATGAAAGGTCCTGGCGGTAGATTTTTAGTGAATATGTCAGCCAACTGCCTTGCACTAGGAACATGCTCCAAGGTAAATTCACCATCCAGAAGTTTTTCTCGAACAAAGTGAAAACGAACTTCAATATGTTTAGTTCTCCGATGGAATTCGGGATTCCTTATCAAACGAATTGTACTTTGATTGTCCAAAAGCAAAGTAGGTATCGAATGAACATTCGAGATTTCCTTCTTCAATCGCTTGATCCATACCAGTTCCTTAGTAGCTTCACTGGCAGCAATGTATTCAGCCTCAGTAGTACTGAGAGCGGTAGTCCCTTGCTTGCGGCTAATCCAAGTTATAGCTCCTTCTCCAAACATCGTTACGACTCCAGTTCTAGATCGACGAGTTTTACAGTCATTCGCGAAGTCAGAATCAGAGTAGCACTTCAACAATTGATTCGAAATTCCTCTATAAAATAAACCATAGTTACAAGTTCCATTCAAGTATTTGAAAATTCGCTTGACGGCCGTCCAGTCAGATCTCTTAGGATGATCAAGTACTTCTGATACAACACTCACAGAGTAAGTCAGATCCGGGCGAGTTGTCATAGCTAAATACAGCAAACTACCAACTGCTTCTCTATAGGGTACATTCTTTTCCAAAAAGATATCGGAATCATCAATGCATTTCCTTTCACAAGGAGTTGACACAGGATTCGAATCATTCATATTAAATTTTGAAAGAATGTTTTTTGTATAGAACTCTTGATGCATGAAAATAGATCCATCTTCTTTCTTCTCGATCTGCATTCCAAGGAATGATTCTAGTTTTCCAGTTGTAATTTTGAACTCTTTTTTCAGTCCGACTAAAAATGAATTGATTTCATCTTTATCTCCAATCATGATTCCATCATCAACGTAGATGGCTATCATCAACTTTCGACCACTACGACATTCCTTAATGAAAAGACAGGGATCAGCATCACTATGTTTCATATTCTGTTTCTCCATGAACTGAACAAATCTCTGATTCCAGCAACGTGGAGACTGCTTCAATCCATAGATACTTCGATTCAATTTACACACTCGATCACTGCCATCATTAAAACCAATGGGCTGATGCATGTATACTTCTTCAGACAACGTTCCATAAAGGAAAGCCGTTTGGACATCGAATTGTCCAAAATCGTATTTCTCAGCTGCAGCTACACTAAGAAGCGCCCTCACAGTGTCAAAACGAGCCACAGGACTGAATGTTTGATCAAAATCCACACCTGGCTCCTGGGTATAGCCTCGCGCTACTAAACGAGCTTTATATCTATCAATTTCTCCATTGTGCTTCTTCTTTATTTTGAGAACCCAGCGATTAGATACCACTTTCTTGTCCTTGGGAAGTTTCACTAAAGTCCAAGTATCATTCTCAGCTAACGAGCTCAGCTCATTTTGCATAGCCTGTCGCCACAAATGCTTTTCATTCGAACTGACTGCTTCAGTAAAAGACAAATCTTTTTCAGCAATTAACATGTAGTTTTCACTAAGATAGGTAGGTGTCTGTCTAGTGCGACCACTTCTTCGAACAACATTGGAAGCAACTTCTTCATGTAACTCTTCTTCTAATTGAGGCAAGACAGGTTGAGCATTTTCAGGAGGAAAAATTTCAATTACAGATGGACTTAGTTCTGTCGGAACCTCGGAAGTATTTTCCACATGAATCACTTTTTCTTCAACCAGAGGCTTGGCAATTGAAGTATTCATAGGTCTCTGAATGAGACATTCTTTGTCAAAAATGACATCTCGTGACAAAATGATCGAGTTACTGGCAATATTCCATAATCGATATCCACTATGATCTCCAGTATAACCAACAAAAAGACAAGGAATACTCTTTTTGTCTAACTTATGTCTTTTACTTTTAGGAACATGGACATAACATTTTGTTCCGAAAATCTTTAAGTAATCAATTTTTGGAGATGCACATCTCAACCACAGTTCAATAGGCGATTTTGTTCCTTTTCTGGTAGGTCCAGTACGATTCAAAACGAAAGCCGCAGTATTTATCGCTTCTGCCCAAAATTTTATTGATAACCCTTTGGAATGAATCATAGACCTGGCAGCCTCAACAAGAGTCCTATTTTCTCTCTCTGAAGCACCATTCTGTTGAGGAGAATAAGGCATTGTCTTACGAACGGTGATTCCATGTCTACGGAAAAGTATGTTCATGCGTTCATTGATAAATTCACCTCCACCATCACAAAATAGCTCTTTAACGGTATTACCAGCAGTCTTGGCTTCATTTATGAACGTTTCGAAACAATTTGCCACTTGGGATTTTTGTTTCAAGAAAAATACTCTCCTGAACTTCGAGAAATCATCCTTGAAACAAAGAAAATATCGAGATCCTGCAATTGATTCTTCTTGAAAGGGGCCACAAACATCAGCGTGAATCCATTGTCCGCATTCTGAAGGTCGGTTCGCTCTGTCATGAAAAGACTCTCGGTGCTGTTTTCCAAATATGCACCCTTCACACAAATCATCATCAGCAGAAGTCAAATTCAGTCCAAGCTGCTTGATAACATTCCTCACATGTCGTTTATTCTGATGACAAAGTCGTTCATGCCATAGCTGCAAAGTGTCAACAGGTAACGCCAAATGAACTTCAGCAAGCTTATCTAGAACATGGACTTTCATATCTAGAAGATACAGACCTTCATATCTTCTTGCCATCAAAAATACTTGATCATTTTTATGAAACATGCAAATACGACTGTTGGCATGAAACTCGAAACCTTTTTCTAAAGCACGACTAACCGAGAATAATTGGCGACTGACTTCAGGAACATACCAGACATCTTTGAGATGATTAGTTTGCCACTTGTCATCAACTTGCATATCAACAAGTATGTCACCACAACCATATGCCCTAATCGTTTCCTTATTGCCAACATGAATATATTTCGGTTCATTGAAACGAACATAAGAAATAAAACAGTCTTTATCACTTGTCATATGTTCAGTTGCACCAGTGTCCGCCACCCAAACCATTTCATTGGATTTCTTTCGATTCTTACAGATAAATGCATGACCTTTAGGTTTCAAGAATTTGGCTCCTTGTGAATGTTTCTTCGGACAATTTCTAGCCAAATGATTCAACTCATGACATTTGAAACACTTAAAAGGACGTGGATTTGAAATTCTTGCAGACTCTCCTATATTTCTAGGAGGAACTAAATTCTTCCTTTTTGAAACAGTAACTTTGGCTAAAAGAGCGTTATCATCTTTCTCACCTTTGCTAGGCAAACGCATCTCGATTAACCTAAGTCGCTCAGTCAAGTTATTCAGTGTTCTACTTTCAATAGGTACACTCTCCCAAACACTTCTAAATTCGAAATAAGGGGAAGGTAGAGTAGACATGATACGACCCATCAGAATCAGTTCTGATAACTCAGATTTATCAAGTTTCTTCAATTCAACATTCAACTCGTTGAAATCACGTTGTAAACGGGCAACAAGGTTAACAATGCTTTCTTCAGAATGTACTCCTTCACTGGAAAAAAATGATTCGAGTAACCTATCAACTCTCTGACTAGAACTTTGTTCGTATGTTGACATTAATTTGTCCCAAATATCCTTAGAAGTACAGCATGACGAGGTAAGCTCTTCATTCGTGTCATTCAGAGAACTAATCATGATCAGCTGTGCCAAAGAATCTTTAGCTTCAATGATAGCCTCATTGGACTTATCCTCTTTTAATTTCAGCTCACCAGATACAACATCCAATACTTTGTGGTATTTCAAAACTAGAGTAATCTGACGTTTCCATCTTGTCCAGTTGTGTTGGCCTATCAACTTCTCCACCTGAGCTTTATAATCAAATGAACGAACATCATTTGAATTCATGGTCACAATATAAAGAACCAACTCTCTCAATCTTCACACTGAAAGTTATACTGGGCCCATAACCTGTTGAGTATTCGAAGAAGTTAAATAAAAATGACAGCACACACAACTTTTATTTGACAAGTTATCGCAGTTGACTATATAAAATACCTGTTGAGTATTCGAAGAAGTTAAATAAAAATGACAGCACACACAACTTTTATTTGACAAGTTATCGCAGTTGACTATATAAAATACACAATACGTTACTAAGGAGCAAAGATAAACATAGAGTAAACGATAGTGCTAGTTTTGTATTAGAAAATTATTTATTTTCTTCAACAAAAAGGACATAAAATAACATAAATATACTAAATAGAAAACTGGAGATGACAAACAAAAGTCTTACTAATTGGTCTACAGTCAATAAACTTAAGCAAAATGCAGATAAAACTAGTAATAATTCCTAAATAATCTGACTTTGTTAAGATTTCTTGGGGTACATTTAGATCCATACCTTAACTAGGTCTCACACATAAATGATTTATGTAAAAAAAATCAAAGCAATACTTATATCAGAAATCTGTTAGGCATTGTATCCAGACATGTGCTAATCACTGTCTACTATGCATTGATACAATCTAGCATTTCTTATGCCATCATAACGTGGGACCACGCTGCTGGGGTGACCCTAGAGTTTAGGTTTCAGCATAAAGCAGTAAAAATAATTCAAAGTTCAGGGTACAGAGAAAACTACAACGAAGTGTCCCATACATGTAAAAAACACAATGGGGAAATCCGTCCTTTTTCCATCATATAATCAAAACAAGAAATTGTTTAAGCTAATTTAGTCTAAAATTCTATAATTTACTTTCCACTCATGTTGAACAGCTTCCTTGAAATCTCAAAGAAGTAGCAATGCAAGTTGATTTATGAGCGAATCTGACATCAAGTATATGGTTAATATAAATGACCATTCAGTCACATTTCACCAATTTTGAGGTTATATACCTCAGGAAAGACCTTACTATGCAGAGTTCCACAAGTTCACTGTTCTATAGAATACCATCATTCCTTGACCAATGACCAGGATCTAGGGCAGACAATTTTTTGTACTGATCAATTACTGAGTTATTCTTTTCATCCATTCTTGAACATTGTCTATACGATCATTTGAGAAGTCAAGGTAAACTGAAGAACATAATATTAGTTTATTCATGTAATCTAATCTACATAGTACATAGGTCATTTATGAGAATTTGAAAACCAATTCTCAAATATTCTCTTATAACAAAGTAAATTCAGATATGATTATCGGTGCTAAGGTGATGAATTGAAAGGTATATAATATTGAACTTACTCTATTTTTATTTCCTGATCAGGTAATTCATGTTTTACTTCTTGGACATCTATATTTTCAATTTTAATATCACTTTCCAATTCTGATTCTTGCTTTATTATTGATGGGAGCTCGCAGTTCATCAACTGCGGAACACAACCATAACTATCGGAGATTCCTAGTTCCATCATGTCTTCAGACAAATATATTTTATATTCGAATTATACCTATAAACGTAAACACTCACTATCACTACCGACGTCGACGTGAAATTATCAGTACAGTAACTCCTTTGTCCTTTATAGTGATATCAGAGAAGGAAATTTACTATTCGTTATTCGGGTACCCGTTTCACTATGTGAGAATCGAAGTACTGTTTATTGAAAAGAAAACTAGTTGAAAAATTATTCGGTATTTCTGTTACTTGCAAATCGATACTTGCTATACCGACTGTGTACCTACTCCATAGATAACTCTACTCTCGTTGTATAGTTATCTATGACTTACTCTGTGGTGTGGTATACCTAATATATATATAAAAATTCTCGGGAAATAGGTCACATTAACACTTTGTTTTATATTTTCGTCTTTACGTACGTTTCGGTCTCACGACCATCATCAGAAGTTATTATGTCAAACAGGTTTTTTTTTAAAACTAATTATAGCATAAAGCGTTATCGCACCAATTTAAATCAAAAATGCCCACGCCGTCGAAACGAACAGAACCACGAATAATTGAAATTTTACATTTTCTAATTTTCTCTGAGGTCTCCGGAATGTAAGGTAATGTTATAACTATTATATAATATAATTATATATAATTATCTGTATTGCCTTTTATGTTATTTATATATGAAGTTCCATTATAGATTTTGTTTATTCTTTCTTTAATGATAGGATTGAAAAACATTTTTGGGTAGCCATTCATTTCCAATTTATTACGAACAATTTTTAAATTTTTGGGACGGTCCTCTGGGTGGGACAATTTAACCGCGCGATCTGTAAGGCTGTTTATCACACTTTTTTTATAAGCTGTTGGTGCAACGGAATTGAAATGAAGATAACGTTGAGACCAAACTTCTTTAGTAAACCACGAAGTTTTTATTTTTCCTTCTGCATCAGCCTTATGTTCATATCTAGGAAACTTATGCTGTTGTTCATTTCTATTTCACAAGTAAATTGAAGTTTACAGTGGAAATTGTTGTTACCCCTTTGGGTCTGGTTGGATGTGATGGTATTGGTGTAATAAAATTATAAGTTCAATTTTACTAAAATTGTTTATTTGAAGTAATAAATAAATTGATATCACAACCAATACCGTTGTGTGAATAGTATATGAGACTCCGGGGCGAACAATGATTCTAGTGAATCTTTAATAATGAATATGTTTGACAAGATGTTTAAATTAACAATTGAACAACTCTTAAAGCTATAAAATTACTTCCCCTTTCAATAAATATTATAATATGCAATAAATCCTTAACCTAAATATACAATAATTGATAAAGTTGCAAAATTACTATCAATTCAAAAATGTAAGTCCTAACTATAATTTATAATCTATATACAGTTTGCACCAATTGTATTCCTCAGAATATGTTTCTATAGTATGTGATTACCCTAATTACATTGACTCCACATACTCTTGAATACAATACCCTTAAATAACTGTAATTGAATGAATGACTTGAACAACACTCTTAATTAGTTTATATCGAACTTTCATTTACATGTCACTCATGAACGAATAATTATTCACTATATTTGCTATGGTTTGTTTGAACTTGCACTAGCTACTTGGTAATGAATCCTGTAGAATTGAATGTGATGACTTGTCCAATTCTTATTCCAAAAATACTCTAAGTACGCCAATGCCCTATATAAACAATTTAACATTACTATTTGAAATTGAATTAAATTCTGATTAGTGAAGCTATTGAAGTTGTATGCTACTTGAATTAAACATTATCGTGCAACTAACACTGACTCGAAATTATGAAGTTAAAGAATAAATTATTTGAAAGATTTCAAATGATATGAACAATTACAATTGCATTAAATTCATCAAATAGACTCACCAGCTAACTCGTAATTGATTCAGGTATGACACTACAGATCTGCTACTACTTGTCACAGTAATTCACATTACTTCATATCACAAATTAATTATTGCACTGGATATGTTTCACTAACTTCATTTAAGATTTACTAGCCACTACTAGGTACTCATGTGTAATTTGATTGAAATAACTTGAGAGAATGATTAATTCGATTTCGATCCCTTTTATACATTTCCAGATCACTTCAATGTTTCCAACCAAATTTACCTCCCGTTGTTATACGTATGATCAAGTTCATGTCCGAATATATTTCCCACACTGGTCACTAAACGTAATTGACGTTTTTATGTGAGTAATTAGATTGCGGATAGCGTAACACCACCTACTCGAGTTACATATCAAAATGTAGCAAATTTTCCCTGCACTCTACTGAACAATTATGATCAACTTACAATCATAAATAAACCCGTGAAATTGTCCGGAAGTTCTAAGTTTTAAATTTCATAATTCAATGTTAATAATTCTGAATTATAGTTTGAACTGATTCTTAACATCTTATCAACAGATGGTTACTTTTTCACCTATGTGACTTTCAGTTTTTCGGAGATATAATCGAAAAAAGTTATGCAACTAATTATATTCGATCCTACTTTACCTTTATCGATTTTCTTCTATAAATGTTCTATACGTTTACTCAATTGTTGGTTTGATCGATTTCTTAAAGTCATTTGTTGTTTATGTTTTTCGATTTCCGTATATAAGCAATTACTATCGTTTCGGAAACACGTGGTTTCGTTTTCCCCAAATTGTTTAATAGAACCCCACTGTTGATTTCCCTTTATGAATGATTAGATTATGAACAACTTTTGTTAAGAACATTTCTTTGTAATTTGTTTATTTCTGGATAAATTGGTGATAACATTTAATTTAATCCAGTTGATCGATGCTTCTATAAATAAACTACGATTCTCATGAAACTTCCTCAGTGCCCTTCCACTATAACTCTGAATCTTTTAGCAATAATATTTACACAATTGTTCAACAATTGAGATATGTTGTTAATTTAGTATGAGATCAGATTCCTGTTTATTTATGTCCTTCGTTTTACAGGGTGTCCTCGAACTGCGTGGCTAAAATAAAACCGAAGATTCTTTGATTCGAAAAAAATTTGATGAGCCTTTTTACTTTTGCCTCAAGTGTCTTGTTTAGCCGGTAGAGGGCTTCAAAGTTGCAAAAATAATTTTGTTTTTTCGATATAACTTGAGAACGTGATGAAGGACTTTTACAATATTTGGCAGGTGAGTTACTGTCAATAATAGCCGTTTTTGAGAGCGGAGCATAGAGCCTTAGAGACCATAGAAATGGCTCAAACTTGAGGATGTAATGGGAAAAGTGTCCAGAACTTTTTTGTGGTCGATGTAATTCACTCTATATTTTTTACGTAGATAGCTTATCTAATTTGGAAACTTTTCTTACTCCTAGAAAATTTTGATAAAATCAACGGATTAGCTTGAAAAAAATAATTTTCGAGTCTCTGCAATTTTGGCTTACTAATTTTACTTGATTAAAATACCTTAGTTGCCTTTGCTTTTCTAATGTCATTTTGGCATTTGGAGATATTCTCAAAACTGTCAGTTTTTACTTTGCTTTCCGTAAAAATTTTATAAAATTATGGCTCAAAATTTCACTAACACTGAAATGGTTAATATCTCGGTAAAACACGAATAATAAAAACAATAGAAATGGGGAAACGATGTGATTATTTAGGAAAAACAAATGCTAAATTAAAACAAACAACAAAACTTTTTGGGAAATCGCTAAGGCATCAATTGTTCGAAATGTTGCCCATTTTCCTGAATACACAAATTAATTCGTTTCAAGAAATTGGATTGAACTCTGGCTAGTACTTCAGGATCATTCTTCAATAAATCCGCTTCATGATTAATTCGTTGCAATAATTCCTCTCGTGTGTTTACTGGAGCTGCATAAACTTTCGACTTCAAAGCGCCCCATAGAAAGAAGTCGCAGGGCGTCAAATCAGAGGAGCGGGCCGGCCAGTTCACTGGTGCATCGTGTCCTCTACCTATCCAGCGATCTGGATATTCCGAATTCAAATGTCGCCTCACAGCTAATGTGAAATGAGGAGGTGCACCATCATGGATAAACCAGGCCACGACGAATGTGTAAGGGCAAGTCTTCCAACAGTTCAAGTAGCCTTTGTTCCAAAAAGTTCAAGTAGTTCTCCCCGTTCAATCGATCGGGTATCGGGTTTCTCTGCGATTTGCTTCAAATTTGCCAGTTTCGCGAAGGTTTGCCGATTTGGAATTCTGCGATGCGGATATCTTTCCATTCTCCTGCCATTGCAACGACAAAGTCCATAAATCAATAACATATCAACCATTTCAGTGTTAGTGAAATTTTGAGCCATAATTTTATAAAATTTTTACGGAAAGCAAAGTAAAAACTGACAGTTTTGAGAATAAATTCTTCAAATGCCAAAATGACATTAGAAAAGCAAAGGCAACTAAGGTATTTTAATCAAGTAAAATTAGTAAGCCAAAATTGCAGAGACTCGAAAATTAATTTTTTCAAGCTAATCCGTTGATTTTATCAAAATTTTCTAAGAGTAAGAAAAGTTTTCAAATTAGATAAGCTATCTACATAAAAAATATCGAGTGAATTACATTGACCACAAAAAAGTTCTGGATACTTTTCCCGTTACATCCTCAAGTTTGAGCCATTTCTATGGTCTCTAAGGCTCTGTGCTCCACTCTCAAAAATGGCCATTATTGACAGTAACTCACCTGCTAAATATTGTAAAAGTTCTTCATCACGTTCCCAAGTTATACCGAAAAAACAAAATTATTTTTGCAATTTTGAAGCCCTCTACCGGGTAAATAAGACACTTGAGGCAAAAGTAAAAAGGCTCATCAACTTTTTTTCGAATCACAGAATCTTCGGTTTTATTTTGGCCACGCAGTTCGAGGACATCCTGTATATGACACAACCCTTCGTTCGTAGATGTCGCTGCAAGTATAGATTCAATATAATTGATTCCCTTTTGAATTTACCAAACGTAGATTTCACACCGTAACATTGTTGAATTTATTAATCACGTAGTGAATTTTATCGCTGGGAACACACATAAGACAATCATCTACATACCTTTTAAAGAATACGGGTTGAAAATCTAATGAATTACTAACAGATTCCTCTAGGCATTCCATAGCAAGGTTAGCGATAGTAGCTGAAATAGGAGAACCCATTATTGCTGTGCCGAAAATTTGTTTAAAATATTGTTCACCGTATTCAAAATAAGTGCATTCTAAACAAAACTGTACTGCATTTATAAATTCAGATTCATCTAGAGGTGTGTAGTTTTTAATCTCTGCCCAACGTTTTTTGATGCTATTCAATGCCAAAACGACTGGTATATTTGTAAATAAAGAAACAACGTCTAAGGAAATTAGTTAATGGTTTACGGGTACGGATTGAATTTTTTTATAAATACATTAAATTGCCATATTCTTTCACATAAAATTCATTCTTTCCTATTACATTGTTGATAGATTTTGACAAAAAATTTTTTTTGATAGAGACCTCAGAAAATTGATTTTTTTTTTTAAAGTATGATATAAATGTCGCGCATAAGCCTACTAATTGTGTTGGAAAATTGTTCTCAAATTTAAAACCTTTAATACCCAAAGATAAACAAGCCCACACGGTATACAAATTAAATTGTTTAGATTGCGATGGGACTTATACTGGAATATCTAAACAATATTTACAAAAAAGAATGTATGGTCATAAGTATAGCATAAGAAATAAAAACTTCCACCACCCTTGCTAAACACTGCTTTTATAATAACCATCAATTTGATTACAAAAATGTTAATATTTTAACTAAGGAAAGCAATTATTATAAAAAATCTATTCTGGAGATGATTCACATAAAACGTGACCCCAAATCTGTAAATCATAGGACTGACATTCAGACATTAAGTCAGATTTATGCTAACTTAATTAATTAAAACTCTTGCAAATTCCTACATGCGTCTTTATAATGTTAAAAGTGTATTTTAGGAAGAATACTCAAAAGTAATATTCCAATACAGGCCTGCAACATTTTTCAAGTACCTCATAAATCTTACATCTTCTTCGAGGATAAATACTTAACGTAATAGTGTTCATCTCCAGTCGTTGAGATACTATCAACATGCGCTTGTATATTATAAGAATATTACTGAATAGTGGATTCTTGTTATATTTATACTTGAATATTGAGGGTACAATCCGTATAATTTCAATTATTCGTGGTTCTGTTCGTTTCGACGACGTGGGAATCTTTGATTTAAATTGGTGCGATATGGACGCTTTATGCTATAATTAGTTTAAAAAAAAACTGTTTGACATAATAAGTCTTCTGATGATGGTCGTGAAATCGAAACGTACGTAAAGACGAAAATATAAAACAAAGTGTTAATGTGACCTATTTCCCGAGAATTTTTATATATAATTCATAGTGGGTCAAGAATCTTCAATATATACCTAATATACGTCGTCGGAGAATCGGAGATACCGTGACCCTAGGTAATAGTTACTTTAGTCGGAGATATGCGCTTTACGGCGAATCAAAGGCATGACGTCATACTAGGTTATTCCAATTCACTTCAACAATTGCCCCCAAATACCTGCCTCGCTATCTTCGCCAATCCAGATATATTAAATTTTAACAGTTGCAACACATTATAGCGTTGCCGATATAAACCGTATTTATTATATTGACTTGACAGCTCTCTGTTGACAATTTATAATTCTCTGTAAATTTAATTTTTATAAAATCAAACTTCAGAAGTACAGACAATTATCCTTCTCAGAACTGCAATTCTACGTACCTACTACCTACATTTACGTCGTGTGCTGTATAAACTGCGAAACGCGTACATTTTGTACATCGGTATATCACTGAACAATTAAGCTGTAATTTGGTCTATTTGTTTATCTCGATGAAATCGAAGATTGTACTTTCGGTCCCTGACAATCGTGCAACATTTTAGCACTAAAACTATGAAAACGATGAATGCTGGTGGCGCATTGTATAATGTAGGGTACTTTCAAGCTACTAATATTTTCTTCAAAAACAGTCGATTATCATAGTGGAATGTGTCGAAACAACTTGCTAAGTTGATTTGAATTTCAACTTTCAGTGGCTTTAGAAGAAATATCAACAAGAATGTTCAAGAAATATGATATACAAGAATAGAGTAGTAGGAATAAAGATACCTACATTATGATAATACATTGAAACCACTGTTATTGTTCTTGGGGAAAATAAATAAGTCAACCAGTATACGTAGCAGATGTTAGCTGCAAAATAAGGTCACTGCTTCGTCTACCCGCTTACCATTTTAAACACCATCCAATATATCTAGGGTATAACGTATAACTGAAAACTACTACATGGATCACGTTGGCACAGATGGTAATTGACGAAAAAATCAGTGACTATGTGTAAAGAGGCTAAGAAAACCAACACCACAAATATGGGTGAAGACTATTCGGCTATTACTGATAAAGTGAATAAATCTGTGCTATTGTTAATGTGAAATGGTAATTATTGACAGATGGGGTACCAGCTCCGAATTTGACGAATTTTTTTTACAGTATACTTCCATGTTCCTTATAGAGAATTGAAAAAGAAAACTCTCCGCAAAAGTGTCTTTTTCCCAAAAAAATATATTATTTGTCCCAAATCAGGACATATTCAGTCACGTTTTTCTTCTATAATATATAGTCACAATTTGCACGAAACTGTTATTTTTAGCAACCTATGGCATTGTTTTCGTAAATAAATGTTAATTAGCGGTTCAACAGTATTCAGAAACTGTATAATTCGTGAAATAAAATTGTAAACAATAACCGCCATTTAATTGCATTTTAAGAACTGACGTTCTGACGTTACGTCGGAACTAGATTCTCTTGATACCGAACATTCTCTAACCATAGAATCGTATATTTTATTGGATTGGTGCTATTAACGTTTTAATATATAGTCTATGGTCAAAATATTGCTCGCAACAAATGCGCTAGGCAACGGAATGTGCTCCCGCGCTTCGGCACAGCTCTGATCCCGAATACAATGATTCCGTATCAGCGAATTATCATATATTTTCGGAATACTAGCCCAGCAAAGGTTATATCAAAATTAACTTTTGTAGTTGATCTATTTTCTGATCACGGTTTCATCCGATCTTCTATTTTGTCAAAGGTCAAGTGCTCTAACTTCTTTTAGAAAATCGATAACATATGAAACCGCGACCGCAGTACAACCCCCTCCATAAGCTTTCGATTCCAATAACTTGCTACAAAACTCCAAGCGGCAATGTTGTCGCAGGTTAGTTTGTTAAATTATCATATATTTTTGGGAATGCTAGCCTAGTAAAGGTTATTTCAAAGTTAATTTTTGTAATTGATTTATTTTCTGATCGCGGTTTCATCCGTTCTTCTATTATCTCAATGGTCAACTGCTCTAACTTCTTTTAGAAAATCGAAGAAGATATGAAACCGCGACCGCAGTAAAACCCCCTTTATAAGCTTTTGATTCCAATAGCGTTGGTATACAAAACTCCAAGCGGCAATGTTATCGCAGGTTAGTTTGTTAAATTGTTATACACACATCAAAAAAATGTAGGGGTCAGCGATATTTTTAGGGTTTCGTCACTTTGTAATGGGAAATTCAATACAATTTTTGTTACCCATGTAGAACATAATCTTTTGCCACATAATTTATTTATAATTTCATACAAAGTTTGCAAATCAATTGAAAGCTTTAATCTAACTGAAAAGACTAAAAAATTCGAATTCAATGCACTTAGGATTCTGAGCAAAAAAATTGTCACTGGTCAATGTCTAATAAGAGGAACACAAGCCATGATGTTCAAAATGATAAAAAAGTATTGTGTAAATAACAAACAAAGATCTGCAACGCGATAATGCCACGTGGATCTCCGAGAATTAACAAACAATCCCAAAATATGCTTGACCCTCAGATTCTTTTGATGTGTGTATATTTCATACGTTCTTCGATTTTCTAAAAGAAGTTAGAGTAGTTGACCTTTCTTTGACCATTGAGAAAATCAAAGAACGAATGAAACCGTGATCAGAAAATGAATCAATTACAAAAATTAACTTTGAAATAACCTTTACTAGCGTTGCTAAAAATAACAGTTTCGTGCAAATTGTGACTATATACCTATATATAGAAGAAAACCGTTGTTTTTTTTGGGAAAAAGACACTTTTGCGGAGAGTTTTCTTTTTCAATTCTCTATAAGGAACATGTAAGAAGTCTAAAAAAAAATTCGTCAAAATCGGAGCTGACTCAAAATGTTACCTGATCCTACTAATAAATAATTTTTTTCATTTCAAATCCTGTCCTCATTCTAATGTTACTGAATTCTCAATACTACTTAATACTAATTGATCGTTATTATTCTACTCATTGTAGTTCTTAAAATTATTTTCAGTTAATACACTGACTGTTGTCCCGTACTTATTTTTTCGATTTTTATTGAATTAGCTAAAATTGAACTTGCAATTGTTATTTTATTTATCAGGACATATTCAGTCACGTTTTCCTTCTATATATGTAGTCACAATTTGCACGAAACTGTTATTTTTAGCAACCTATGGCATTGTTTACGTAAATAAATGCTAATTAGAGGTTGAACAGTATTCAGAAACCGTTGATTGCAACTTTGGAATTTTTAATTGTTTCTTTATATTTACTTTATTAGCTAATTCCCCTTTCAATATTGATATTTCTAAACCAGTATCTACCAAACTTTCTACTAATTTCCCCTGAATTTCACCCTATACTTTCTGTTTGTTCCATTTCTTGAGATGTTTCTATATATTCCCTAAGATGTTCATATACTCTAAGATGTTATTTTTATACCAAGTCTTATGCTTTAACAAAAACAAACAAATTTAAACAAAGATTACACCTCATTACTGAAAATTTCCCATGGATACTCTCAATCATACTATATATATATACAAAATTATGGCCAATTAGGCAAAGAAACTTTAAACTTTGTTAAAATTAAAAAAAAATTAAATTGGACAAAACAGATTTGGTAGTTCCCGGAATTATAAAGTATGACACCCTTTATTCACACGTTTATATATAAATAGTAAAATATTAAAAATTTCATTTTTTTATTGTATTTATTGGAGTAAATTTAACTTTTTTCCTCAACATTTACTTATATTTATATATAGGAAAAATTTGTAATTAAAATTAGTTCTGTATTTAGATTTACTATGTTTTGTTCATTGTCATATTTAGTGTATCTAGTTCGGAAATGAAGACGCTACATACAGGAATCATAATAGTATCCCATAGCTTAGGATTGATTGAAAGATAAGAATTTGAAAAGTTTATGAAAAAAATTCATAAAAATATTTATGATAGATATATGAATTAAATTTCAAAATGGAACAAGTGACGCCGCTGTTATGAACATCGTTAAATGCGCTTCTGGCTTCCGCATGCTTACACTTGACATGACGTTTTAAACGGGATTTGTCCCAGCTTTCATGATCGCAATATTGACACTTGTGTGTATAGATTTGATGTGACACTTTAAATTTGAGGTGGTAGTGCTTCCGTAGTCGCAGTACTGACACTTGTGTATCTTGTGTGTATAGAGTTGATGTGAGCTTTTAAAGTTGAAATCCTAGGGCTTCCATAATCGCAATACTGACACTTGTGTATCTCCTGTCTTGTGTGCCTACAGTTGATGTGACGTTTTAAAGTTGATATGTTAGGGCTTCCATAATCGCAATACACGCACTTGTGTAGATTCTCTCTTGTGTGTTTATAGCTGACGTGACTCTTTAAACCTGACATGATAGAACTTTCATAATCGCAATACTCACACTTGTGTATCTTTTCTCTTGTGTGTTTAGAGATGATGTGAGTTTTTAAATTTGACATCTTAGGGCTTCCATAATCGCAATACACGCACTTGTGTTGTTTCTCTCTTGTATGTATAGAGTTGATGTGATACTTTAAACTTGACATGTTAGGGCTTTCATAATCGCAATATTCACACTTGTGTATCACCTCTCTTGTGTGTTTAGAGTTGATGTGACGTTTTAAAGCTGACATTTGAGGGCTTACATGATCACAAAACTGACACTTGTGTAACTTCTCTCTTGTGTGCGTACAGTTGATGTGATATTTTAAAGTTGAAATCAGAGGGCTTTCATAATCGCAATACTCACACTTGTGTATCTTCTCTCTTGTGTGTTTAGAGTTGATGTGGTTTTTCAAGTGCGACATAATAGGGCTTTCATAATGGCAATACACGCACTTGTGTAGCTTCTCTCTTGTGTGTTTAGAGTTGATGTGATGCTTTAAAACTGACATGTTAGGGCTTTCATAATCGCAATACTCACACTTGTGTATCACCTCTCTTGAGTGATTAGAGTTGATGTGACGCTTTAAATTTGACATGTCAGGACAACCGTAATCGCAATATTTACACTTGTGTAACTTTTCTCTTGTGTGTACAGAGTTGATGTGACGCCTTAAAGTTGACACGTTAGGGCTTCCATAATTGCAATAATGACACTTGCGTATCTTCTCTGTTGTGTGTTTAGAGTTGATGTGGATTTTTAAGCGCGACATAAGAGGGCTTTCATAATGGCAATACACGCACTTGTGTAGCTTCTCTCTTGTGTGTTTAGAGTTGATGTGATGCTTTATACCTGACATGTAAGGGGTTTCATAATCGCAATACTCACACTTGTGTATTTTGTCTTTTGTGTGTATAGAGTTGATATGCTTTTTTAAATTGGACATCCAAGGGCTTCCATAATTGCAATAATGACACTTGCGTATCTTCTCTTTTGTCTGTAACTTGTTTTGTTTGTGCTTTGACATTGAGGACTGATCTGTGACAGATTTCTGAGGCACATCGTTTGTAAATTCATCAAGAAGTAAATTTTTAATTCTGGAAAAGAAAGGTCAAATAATAATAATAATGAGGTTTATGCAACATAGGGAGGGACTATGAAATGTATTCATCAAATCCATAATAGATTTCGTTTTTAATATGCTCGCAAAAGCTTCAATGTCTGCAGGTAATGTGTATGTATGTACATTGTCAATAGTAGTGTTTGGAAAATTGGTAAGATAGTAACCAGAGTTATGGTTTATTTTATTCAGGTTTTGGAAGAGAGTTTCACGAAGGTGTTAAGTTTATATTACGCATGTGCCATCCTACAGGTTTCGTAAAACCTTATCCACCACTCATGTTCGTCCACACGAGTAGTCACTGTAGTACTTATTTACAAACGTCGACTTTGCCGCAAAATCATTGAATGATACCAACAACATTTATTCTCAAGATCGTGCTTCAGATGTCAACGACACATTACTAATTTGGAAACAACGTTGTGGAAACATGAATTCCTTCGTACATCATTAGAAATGCATTCTAGGACCCTGTGTTTCTTAAAATCACCCACACTGATAGATATATCGAGTCTCAACAACAATCCCGTAATCATCCAGCTCAGAAACAATATATCATAAATCTCTCAAACTAAAAACACAATATCTGAAGTATTGATAAAAATTAAAAACAGACTTCTCAAAACTTACTGTTCTAAAGAAACTCTGCTCAGACGTCTTGATTGGGCATGATCTTATTGAAGGAACACTGAAAAATCATGTTGAATTTTGGAGGTGAAAAATCTTCAATAACCATCTGCTCGTCCATCGTCAATATCGAACCGCCCCATCTCTTCAGCCACTAAACCAAAGACTGTCTACCAGTTGCCACCAAATCTGGCTGTTACTGTGAGGCAGTTATAAAATTCATTGAAGATGAATTCGCTCGATTATTGTCAGAAGGGATTATTGAGCGCAGTAATTCTCCATGGAGCGCACAAGTGGTTGTAGTTGAAAATGAAAATCACAAGCAACGACTTGTGATTGATTACTCTCAGACCATAAATAAGTATACACTCCTCGATGCATATCCCCTACCAAACATTTACAATGTTGTTCGGGCAATTGCGAATTATAAGCACTTTAGCACAATTGATTTAAATAATTTAAGAAATTCACGGCATTTGAAGCATAAGGTAAACTGTACCAAATGACTCGTATACTTTTTGGAGTCACAAACGGAGTTGCCTGTTTTCAACAAATTATAGACAAAATAATCTCTGAAGAAAAGCTTACTGGAATATTTGCGTATCTCGATGTCATAACGGTATGTGAAAACGACCAGAAAGATCACGATAAGAATCTGAATAATCTGTTGTTGACCTTCACAAAATTAGGAATACAAATTAACAAAAAGAAGAGCAATTTTAAGCTTACCTCTATTAACTTACTTGGACACCTACACCTTATTTCACACAATTCAATAAAGCCAGATCCAGCTCGTTTCGCTCCTTTATTAACCATACCACTGCCTCAAGACACCACCTCCCTAAAAAGAGCTCAGGGATTTTTCGCTCACTATTCAAAGTGGATATCACATTTTTCAGATTAGATTATAAGCTTTCAGACTGTCGTTCTTTTCCACTAGGAGCTGAAGCTGCAACGGCATTTGAGAGCCTCAAGAAAAATATATTGAACTCTATGGTTACCACTATGAAAAATGATTCTCTTCTGGTGGTGGAAACGGATGCCTCTGATGTGGCTCTTGCTGCGACCCTGAGCCAAGAGGGGCGCCATGTAGCGTTCTTTTCAAAGACGTTGTTGAACAAATCTGAGAAGTGAAAAAGGCCGCAGCCTTAGTAGAATCGCTTAGAAGCTGGAAAGCTTTTCTTCTTGGAAAGCATTTCAATCTTATTACAGACCAAGAGGCGCTGTCGTTTATTTTTAAGAAAAAACATGACAGTAAAATCAAAAATGAAAAGATTACTGGTTGGAGATTGGAATTGGCCTAGTTTTCGTATATTATATACCGTCCAGGAAGGAAGAATGTCGGGGCTGACACCTTGTTCAGGGTCTGCAGTGCAACCCATAACACAGAATTGCATGAGCTTCACCAATCATTGTGTCACCCGGGCGTAACCCGTATGTTCCATTGGTTGAGGAGTAAAAACCTGCCATATTCGCTCGATGATGTTATAAAACCCACTGTTAGTTGTTCTATCTGTGCAAAGGTAAAACCCAGATATTTTGAAACTAAAGGGATTCTTATTAAAGCTACATCTCCGTTTGAGCACCTAAATATCGATTTTAAAGGACCACTTCCTTCAAAGTCAAGGAACGTATACATACTGAGCATCATTGACGAATTCTCTCGATTTCCATTTGCCTATGCCTATATTTTCAGCAGCTATTCTGATTAAATACTTCAAGGATCTGTTCTATACTTTTGGGACATCTGCGATATACACTCTGATCGAGGGATCTCTTTCATGTCTCAAGAACTTAAATCTTTTCTAAACGCAAATGGAGTTGCTTCAAGTCGAACTTCTCCTTACAACCCTTAAGAAAATGGCCAGGTAGAACGATTTAATGGAACATTATGGAAAACCGTTAGCTTGGCATCAAAAACACGCATCTTCTTATTCAAGATTGTGAAGAAGTCCTGCAAGAATCTCTTCATTCCATTCGGTCTCTACTATGCACTACGACTAATTTCACTCCCCATGAACGTTTTTTTATTCATCCTAGACCGACCGCCAACGGAGTCACCTTGTCTTCTTGGATAGCACCAGGACCAGTACTCGCTAAACGGAATGTAAGATTCAGCAAATATGACGATCTTGTAGATGAAGTAGAGTTATTAGAAGCTAATCCTCAGTACGTTACTATTCGTAGAAACGATGGTCAAGCATCCACTGTATCCTTGAGACAACTCCAAGAGGAAACAGTTCAATGGGCCAAACGCAACCTCCTTATTCTGCCAATCAACACACAAATATCACACATCAGCAACCTGAGAATGAAGCGACCGAGACCCCAAATTCAGATTCTGCAGAAGCAGAAGTTCTCCCTCTGACCCATCTAATGCCACGATCTGATGTCGAGGCAAGCAGGCCTGAAAGACCTCGACGCACCAGAATTCCTCCTTCTTACCTCAGTGATTGTGTAACTAAATAAGTCAACCCTATAAAATCATTCTCGATTTTATTTTGAAGTATTTTTTAAAACTTGAGGAGAATGTGATAAGTTTACTTAAAATTTCGTAAGTCAACGTCACTTACACTATTTATCCTGTTCTGTGCTTATCAGTGTTAGTTTATTTAATTTGTCTTTAGTCAATCATTATGTAATTTATTTTAGTAAGTCAATGAAAGCCTACAGTCAGTTGAGCAGTATCATAATTCACATTTTAATACTTTCTTTTTTGAGTTTAGCGCCAATATACCTACTTGAATGACAATGAACCACTTTTACTGAACAAAACAATTGAATTTCTTAAAAAATGAAAATATGCCAAAAAACTTAAAATATGAAAAATGAATGCTATCATAAATCTTTCACTGAGAAAATAAAAACTATAAAAGACACATCGCAACTAAAAAATATACAAAAACTTATGCCTTACTGACTGATATAAGAATTCAAAAAACCTGATCACCAAAAAGTGCTAAAAGAACAAAGAGCAAAATATAGAGCAGCAATTCAATCAGCTGAGCACATGACCTACGATAAATTTATCAATTCAAATAATAATCCCAAAGCCATTTGGAGTATCATTAATAAACATAGAGTAACTAACGAAAGAAACAATAAATAAATCTAACATCTAAACAATTTAATGCAGAAGACACTTTGAAATATTTGCCTACCACCAACTACTGTTCTACAGATTACCTTAAAAACCCTTCTATATCCAGAATCTTAACAAAATTTCACCTGAAAACATTGAGCTATACTTAATTAAGAGATATCATATGTAATATTAAAAAATCAAATAGTAAAGATGTTTATGTTTCAATAAAAAATCTGGAAAATTATAGGTCACATAATTGTGATACCAGTTTTTTAATATCTGCTTTCAAGCAGATATCCAGAATGTCTCAAATAGGCACATAGGTACATAAAAAAGGAGCAACAAATAATCCATCTAATTTTAGGTACATATCTATAATATACATTCAGGCTGGAAGTGACCACCTGTCCTGTTCACAGCTTTGAAGATGATGGTACACTTCATACCGCTTTCTCATCTAGAGCCTCTATACCATCCAATGAAGACAAGGGAGCGAGACAGAGACAGGTTGACGCAATTAATTGAGATCTGGCTAAGATTTTGAAATGGGGATCTGAAAATCAAGTAGAGTTTAATGCAATCAAAACTCAAGCTTGCGTCTTCTCCTGGAAGGCGGATCCCACAATCCCTAATTTTATGATGTCAGGTACAACTATTCTTCCATATCCATGCTCGGGATCACCACTAACAGCACCCTATTATGGGATGATCATGTGAAGTCCATTGAGAAAACCGTTTCACAAAAACTTGGTTTTTTATTCCGTGCCAAGAGCTACTTTACATAATCTACAAAGCACAGATTCGACCTGTCCTGGGGTATTGTTCACATGTTTGGTGTTCGGCTTCCACACATTCGCTGAAGCTCTTGGATTCTATCCAGAAGAGAGGTTATTCGTTTGATTGCTGATGTCATACTTATGAGTTCATTGACCTCTCTAGAACATCGTAGGAAGGTGGGAGATATCTCCCTTTTCTATAGATATTTCCATGATCGGTGTTCAACAGAAATCTCGTCTGTTTTTCAACCAATTTCAAAATCCATTGTGCTGATAAAATTTAATATAGTTTGGTAATATAATAAATATTAACGAATGTAAAAAACAAATGTAAACTATACTGAATAAAATTCAAATTCAACTCTTTACTTAGTAAAGTCTTTCCCTATGCCTATAACATCCAAACCTTCAAGAAAAATTCAAATACCTATTTCCTCTTCCAACGTTCCACCGCTGGCTCATACTATGTTCATCGAACATTATAGGTTTCCCTCTCATGTAGTCAAAGTATTAAAAAAAGGCAAAGTATTTGAAAAGACAAATAGTCTCAAATATGTTAATTAGATGAAAACTCACAATCTACTTTATGATGGTCAATTTGGGTTCAGAAGTGAATTATGCAAAACCGATGCAATCAACAAACTGCTTGGCGTAATTGTTGACAGGTATAGTAGTAGATCCGTGACGGATTATCTCCTGTGTTCTCATTAAGGCATTAACTGTATATCCTCTAATAATATAATTAAAAAATTATAATGGATTCTGTAATAACAGTGTTCAGCTTATCTAATGATATCTAGCAAATAGAGAATGTAGGCATTGAAAATGACATCTCTGACCGACAGGTCGCTAACAGAGGAGTATCCCAGGAATGTATAATGAGGCTGGTACTTCTACATGAGCAATCTGTCAAATAGCAGTATAAATTCAGTTTCATGTTATATGCTGATGATACCTCCTCGGCTGAAAAGGAGATAAAATAACATAAATGTACTAAATAGAAAGCTGAAGATGACAAACAAAAGTCTCACTAATTGGTTTACAGTCAATCAACTTAAGCAAAATGCAGATAAAACTGTAGTAATAATTCCTAAATAATCTGACTTCGTTAAGATTCCTTGGGGTACATTTATATATCCATACCTTAACTAGGTCTCACACAAATGTTTTACGTAAAAAAAAACATAAGCAATACTTATATTAGAAATCTGTTAGGTATTGTATCCACACTGTTTACTATGAATTGATACAATCTAGTATTTCTTATGCTATCATAACGTGGGACCATGCTGCTATGTGACCTGAGTGGTCAGGTTTCAGCATAGAGCAAATAGAATAATTCAGTTTAGAGTACAGAGAAAGCTGCAACGAACTTTTACCCTTATACATTTACAACTGTCTCATACATGTAAAAAACACAATGGGGAAATAAATCCTTTTTCCATCATATAAACAAAACAAGAAATTGTTTAGAGTAATTTAGACTAAAATTCTACAACTTCCTTGGAATCTCAAAGAATAGCAATGCAAGTTGATTTAGAGCTAATCTGACATCAAGTATATGGTTGATATAAATGACCATTCAGTGTCAGATTTCGCCACTCTGGAGGTTATAGACATCAGGAAAGACCTTACTATGCAGAGTAACAACTTCGCTGTTCTATAGAATACCATCATTCCTTAACCAGGTTCTAAGGCAGGCAATTTTTTGTTCTGATCAAGTACTGAGTTACTCTTTTAACCATTCTTGAATGTTGTCTACACGATCATTTGAGGTGTCAAGGTAATCAAAGAACATGCTCTTAGTTATTCATGTTATCTATTCTACATAGGTCATCCATGAGAATTTGAAAAGCACCTCTTAGGGAAATGAATTCTCAAATTTTCCTTTCCTAACAAAGTAATTTCAGATATGATTATCAGTGCAAATCATGTGGCTGCTAAGGTGATAAATTGAAGGGTATATAATAATGAACTTACTCTAGTTTAATTTCCTGATCAGGCAATTCATGTTTTACTTCTTGAATATCTATAGTTTCAATTTTAATATCACTTTCCAATTTTGGTTCTTCCTTTATTGTTGATGGGAGCTCGCAGTTCATCAACTGAGAAACACAGCCGTAACTATCGGAGATTTCTAGTTCCATCATGTCCTCAGACAAATATATTTTATATTCGAATTATATAAACGTAAACAAATTAGTCACTACCGACATTGACGTGAAATTATCAGTACAGTAACTCCTTTATAGTGATGTCAGAAAAGAAAAGTAACCATAGATAACTCTTCTACCGTTATCTATGAAAGTAACTCTTCGTTATTCGGATAACCGTTTCACTCTATGAGAATCACAGTAATTATTAACAAAAAAATTTGTTGAAAATTATTCAGTAATTCTGTTACTTGTAAATCGATACCTGCTATACCGACTGTGTAGCTAGTAGCTACTCTGTGGTGTGGTATTCCTAATATACGTCGTCGGAGATCGGAGATATGCGCTTTTCGACGAATCAAAGGCCTGACGTCATACTTGGTTATTTTTATAATAGTTTTTGAATACACTTATTGTAAATAGCAGAATTTTGTTTACATCGGCCAAAACCCGGAATACGAATTACGAATGAAATAAAATACAAATGAATAAAGAAAATTTAAAATTCTATATTTTCTCGTATTTGTCGCCGTATAATTATCTACGAGAACAGACAAAAATAAGTGAATAAATATAGCTAATTTTTTTATGCTTTGACTACACGAGGGGGAAACCTGCAATGTCCGAAGAACATCGTGTGAGCCAGCGGTGGAATGTAGGGAGAGGAGATAGGCATCCGAATTTTTCTTGAAGGTTTGGAGGTTATAGCCCTA
This sequence comes from Endomychus coccineus, assembly GCA_958510875.1. Lineage (NCBI taxonomy): Eukaryota > Metazoa > Arthropoda > Insecta > Coleoptera > Endomychidae > Endomychus > Endomychus coccineus. Next base: position 31,493,111 of record OY294070.1, on the reverse strand, counting down.
TGTAAAGGGTTCCACATCGCTGTTCGATAGGGAAATGAAGTCTAGTAGTAAAAAGTTCGACAGGTCTCGCTTGACAATGAAGAGGTGACTGGTTTGAGCTCCTCTAGTCCGCCTATTTGGAATTTCTCGTGGTGGAACAACAAACGAGATTTCTGATGAACACCGACCATGAAAATATCTCCCACCTTTCGACGATGAACTCGTAAGTGTGACATCATCAATCAGAGGAATAGCACAATCCACGAGCTTCAGCGTATGTTTGGGAGCCGAACTCCAAACATGTGAACTGTACGCGACGACAGGTCGAATCTGTGCTTTGTAGATTATGAGAACCTGCTGGGATGTAAAGTATCTCTTGGCACGGAATAGAAATCCAAGTTTTTGTGAAGCGGTTTTCGCAATGGACTTCACATGATCATCCCATGAGAGGGAGCTGTTGGTGGTGATCCCGATCATGGATATGGAAGACTTCATAGGAATAGTTCTACCTGACATCATCATATTAGGGATTGTGGGATCCACCATCCTGGAGAAGACGCAACCTTGAATTTTGGTTGCATTGAGCTATACTATATTATCAGATCCCCATTTCAAAATCTTTGCCAGATCTCCATTAATTTCGTCAACCTGTTTCTGTCCTTTGGCTTCATTGGATGGTATAAGGGCTCTAGATGAGAAAGAGGTATAAAGTGTACCATCATCTGCGAAGCTGTGGACGGGACAGGCAGTCACTTCCAGCAGATCGTTTGTATGGAGCAGAAACAAAGTTGGTACCAAGAAAATTCCGTGTGGAACACCAGCGTTGATAGCCATTCTATCGGAGGATACTCCGTCAACCACTACATGGTATAATGTTTCTATATTAGGTTAGCCCACGCCTTGGAGAATAACACAAGTTCTAGTGTATATAATATATTGTTACAACAAAATTAGCATCAATGCTTTTCGTACAGCCAGCAGACATTAGCTTTTTATTACGCAGTTTCATACAGCGAAGCGTCGTTAATTCTACCGATAGAGGGATGTTACCAACTTAAACTAAATCTATTGCATCCGCCCTTCCTAAGCTTAATCCTTACACAGTTACAGATTTAATCTAGTGGGTGGCTTAATTAGTCTTCTAGGTCTTTACACCTTTTCTTTCACCACACTTCCGCTTAATTACGTTTTAACACTTATTTTTTCAGGTATACCAACAACCATGGTTTCCATCTTTTCTTCATTGCTCGGAAATATCAATTTAGACATAGTTTGTGTTACATTGTTACAATCTGTTCTTCGTTAATTCTAAAACATCCTGCCTTAACTAATTGATCTACATGTCTTTTCCAAATAACCTTATTTTCTACTCTAACCAAATATATATATAATCCCAAAACTTCATCTATTTCTTCTCCCACCCACGTTTTCTTATTAGGATTGCGATAATCTCGCGCATACACTTCTTCCCCTTCCACAAAAGAAATTTGCCGTGAACCCTTGAAATATTTCGTTTGAGACTCCCCCTTGTTATTTGGGTTTGTGAGATTATTCAATAAAGCTTTTATTTCCCGCCCAAAAATCAATTTTGACGGTGTCTGCCCTGTTACAGAGTGTGAAGCCGTTCTGTATGAAAACAAATAGGTATCTATTCATTAATGAAGTGAACAATTTTCATTCTTTCTATCTCTTAAAGCTTTGTTTAACCCCATTTTGAGAGATTTGACACAATTCTCCGCTGCTCTATTTGTGGATGGATGGAACGGTAAATTGAGGCCCGTTGTCCGATACTATTTTATCCGGAATTCCAAACGTTTGTTTCAAACATTCAATTATGTTCTTTGCATTTGTAGATGTCATTTCAAAAACTTCTGGCCATTTTGAATATGCTCGGTTATAACCAAAAACATCTTGGATTTGAAAGGCCCCAAAAAATTCATATGAACTCTCTCAAATGGTTAAACTAAACCTATTACACATGAAGAGATCGATCTGAGAGAAAACTCGATAGTAAGCTACAAAGTTGAGGCGGAAAACTGTATGACGGAAGTTTCCCAAGGAAGCTTTGGTGTCGAGACGCGGTCAAATGCTTTGGAGATATCCAATGCTACATGTAGAGATTCCCCATGTTTTTCAATAGATTTCTGCCATACACGTGTTACATAGGCAAGCAGGGTTTCTGTTAATCTCTGCTAACGAAAGCCATATTGCCACTCATTCACGATTTTGGAGCTCTCTAGCTAATGGATGAGCTAGATGTTGATTGCTTTCTCCATCACTTTAGAGATCACAGATAATAGTGCAATGGGTCTATAATTATTTGGAAGGGTGTCATTTCCTTATTTTGGAATTAGTTGGACACTAGCTGTCTTCCTGATGGAAATAAACACACCAAGTTTGTATATGGTATACAACCTTAAGAAAACTGGAGTTAATTCAGGTACACATTTCTTGAGAACGACAGTTGGAATTATGTCAGGCCTCATAGATTTTTTGGTAATGAGAGCAGAATGCGCCTAATTGTGCGCTGACGAAAGACAATTTCAGGCGTATGGTTATGGATGGCAGCAATATTAGGAGGGTCCTTCCCAAAGTGGAATTTGCTGCAAACATTCCATCAAAAAGGTCCCTTTTTCTTGTGGTGTAGTAGCCAGTGTGCCTTCATCTTTGGTTAGGGAAGGGAATGAACTAGAAGTGAAATTTCCACCAATAGCTTAGGCGAAAGGCCAAAAGGAACTAGAGCCATTCGATAAGCTTTGATCTTATTTTGGCATTATATGCCTCTTTCGAAGCGTTTATTGTTTCATTGCACATATTTCTGGCTACAACATATTCTGTTCTGGTCTCCAGACATGGGTTACCCTGCCAACGACCATATGGTGTTTGTTTTTAAGCGACGACCCTAGGAAATATTTTATTGAACCATCGTTCACTAGATAACTGTGATTTGTTGGTATAGGGTATGTAAATTTCCATTCCTAGCCTGATAATATCCGAAATTCATTATAGGAGATACCACTATTAATTTTCAAGATGATACCATACATTATACGGCACAAACGGAATACCAGAATAAGAAATGACAATACTTAAAGCTCATTCACTGTTATAAGAATTTCAGTAGATTCAAAAGCTTTAATAAAGGCCTTTATCGCAGTTAGAAATAAGGGGAATAAGCTCATTTTTTCCATTGATAAGTTTTATTCAAATTCTCTCTTATAGCAAATATTTAGAATTATAAACTACAAGTTGACAATTTTTATATCAAAATAGCAGCTCTAAGATTGCAGTAGTCAAAGTTCTTAAATAAATATGTTCTTAGAGTTACGTACGAATCAATGTACCTATATTATACAAGGTGTTTCAAAAAAAGGTGGCTCCGTTGCTAGGATAGGTAGAACACTGAAAAATAAGTGGGGGTGGCTTAGAAAAAATGTTCGTAACGGCATCCGTATTATAGATAATGTTACAGTGGTGTTTAAAAAAAAATTTAAACGCATTTTTTACGATTATTTCGAAACTACTGGCAACATTGTGAAGAAATTTTGTATAAACATGTTGTGGAAGCTGACACATCATATGAATTTATCTTTATATCTGACTCTCATAGAGGGCGCTAATTACACGATTCGTACCAAGTAGTTTTAAACATAACTTTTTTGAGGTTAGATTTTCTGATTCAAATTTCAGGTGAAATTATCATTCAATTTTACACGAAAAAGGTACTTTTGGTGAATCTCGATATTGTCTACCGTTTTCGGAATATTTTGATTTGAAAATGATGAAGTAATAAACTGATGCTGGTATGAAGTAAAAAACGATTACCAATTTATTAAAAACCAAAAACAATAACATTATTCTTATGCTAAAGTTATTAATTAAACAAAGAATCACAAGAAAATTAAAATAAATTTGAATATAAACATGAAATATTTAATCAGTTAGTAGAGTAAGTGTTCAAAATATCCTCCGTTTTCACGAATACACAATTCTACATCTATCTATAAAGAATGCATTAATTTTCTGAACGGTTGAGGATCAACTATTCGATCTATTCATTATTACTATTTATTATTTAGAGTTCTTCAGACATTACTAGAAGTTTGAAAATACGCGCAATCTTAATATTATTGGATGGTAGTACGGATTAAAAAAAACATCGATTTTAGAGCAAGGGTTCCCGAGATATTGTTGTTTTTTACGAATCTAGCTCGGCGGGTCTCTCTTCCACGCGAGCCACACAGCCAACCGCACGAAATACCATTATTTAAAATAATTGTTTTAGCAACTTTTACGAAAGATGAGGTTGGAAATTTGGTAAGTTGTTTATTAACTATTGAAGATGATGCCGTAAAAAAAATAGAGCGTTACCACACCATAACTTTTTTAGGGTCATTTTACAAAAGTGCTTTTTTTCCATTAACCTGCGGTTTGCAGAAAGTGTACATTCGATCTTGCTGAAATTTTGTCTGGTACTTGGTGGGCACAAAAGCTACATCCTATTAAAGCTTCAGCTCTTAATCTTTAAAAGAACAAGAGTTATGAATTTTTTTAATCTCTAGCAAATGGTTTTTTGCAATTTGCGGGGTCACCGCTGGACCAATCGGGTTCATCCGAAGCACATTTTTTCCGTCTTTTTACGGCGCATAAGCTTATTGAAAGCTTTTTTCTTTTTAACTCAATCCGACGATGTCCGGCGCGGAAACCTTTGGCCATTTTTACCATTTTTTTGGGACCATTTGCGACGATCAAAAAGTATTCAATTTTAGTTCCTTCAATTTGTATCATAATTATCTACTTAAGGCAATTTTTTTCTCCGAACTCAGAATTATGCTAAAATTACCGACATTTATTGCTAATTCTATCACACTAAGAGCGTAAATGAATAAGATCAGGGTGATCAGGATTGAAGGTTTTTTTAAAGTTGACATACGTTGTGAAGTTAAAAATTTTTATGACTTTGGTGTTTTTTTTGCAAGTAATGATAATGAATAAACTTCTTTTATTATGTTGTTCGAATCGACATGTATATAAATTAACCAATCCCTAACAATATATATATATAAAGTATTACACATATGCAAGTACCTTTCACCAATAGTTGAAGATCAGTTGTTTTTTATTCTCATATTCCTAATTTACAGATATGTACATGTTTCGAGATCTAAAACTTACACCTCATTATCAAGTATTATAAGTGGCTATAAGAAAACTATGTTTTAGTCTTGATGATAATTTATTAATATATATTTATAATTTGAGTTTGTATACAATAAATTGTTTTTTTTTTAATTTTAAAATATCTTTGTTGTTAAAATATTGAAAAATGTTCAATTGTTAAAATTAAAAAAAAAATTTGATTGGACAAAACAAAACAAAAGATTTGGTAGTCCCAGGAATGATAAAGTATATAATACTTACATTCATATATAAGAAATATTTTTAATTACAATTAGTTCTGTATTTAGATTTACTATGTTTTGTTCCATTTTCATATTTAGTGTATCTAGTTCGGAAATCATAATACAATAATTTTTCAACAATCTTTGTTTATTACATTTAAGAAAAGAATTCTCATAATCATAATTTTGGAATGTTTTCCTGTACATTTAGTCCTGATATGAACATTTATATAACTCCGGTGCTGGCTTCCGCATGCTTACACTTGACGTGACGTTTTATGATCGCAATACTGACACTTGTATATCTTCTCTTTTGTGTGTTTGGAGTTGATGTCGAGTTTTTGAAATTGATATCAGGGTGCCTACACAATCGCAATACTCACACTTGTGCATCACCTCTCTTGTGTTTAGAGTTAATGTGTTTTTTTAAATTTGTCATGTGAGGACTATCATAATCGCAATACTCACACTTGTGTATCACCTCTCTTGTGTGATTAGAGTTGATGTGACGCTTTAAATTTGAAATGTCAGGACTACCGTAATCGCAATTTTTACACTTGTGTAACTTTTCTCTTGTGTGTACAGAGTTGATGTGACGCCTTAAAGTTGACACGTTAGGGCTTTCATAACCGCAGTACTCACATTTGTGTATTTTGTCTCTTGTGTGTTTAGAGGTGATGTGATATTTCAAAGCTGACATCCAAGGAGTTCCATAATCGCAATGCTCACACTTGTGTAACTTCTCTCTTGTGTGTATAGAGTTGATGTGACGATTTAAAGCTGAGATGTTAGGGCTTCCATAATCGCAATACTTACACTTGTGAATTTTTTCTCTTGTGTGTTTAGAGTTGATGTGACAGTTTAAACCAGACATCCTAGGGGTCCCATAATCGCAATACTTACACTTGTGTATCTTCCCTCTTGTGTGTATAGAGTTGATATGATTTTTTAAATTGGACATCCAAGGGCTTTCATAATTGCAATAATGACACTTGCGTATCTTCTCTCTTGTCTGTAACTTGTTTTGTTTGTGCTTCGAGTTTGAGGACGGATCTTTATTATTCATTGAATGATCAAAATCACAGTTCTGTATAACCAATCCATTTGTTTTCATTTCTGTCATTTCATCACTCTCATACTTGCAACACTTTATCTGAGAATGATCCAAATTGTTGTCCAAGTTTTCACTTGAATATAAGTCATCTGTGACAGATTTCTGAGGCACATCGTTTGGGAATTCATCAAGTAAATTTTCAATTCTGGAAAAGAAAGGTCAAATAATAATAATAATGATGTTTTTGCAATATAGGAGGCAATATGAAATGGATTCATCATGTCCATAATAGATTTTCGATCGCAAAAGCTTCAATGTCTGCAAGTAATGTGTATGTACATTGTCAATAGCAGTATTTTAAAATATTGGTAAAATAGTAAGTTAAGGTTGATTTTATTCAGGTTTTGGAAGAGAATTTCACGAAGATATTACGCATGTGCAATCCTACCGATTTAGTAAAACCTTATCCACCACTCATGTTCGTCCACACTAGTAGCTACTGCAGTACTTATATTTGCAAACGTCGACTTTGCCGCAAAATCATTAAATGATAACAACAACATTTATTCTCAAGATCGTCCTTCAGATGTCAATGACACTTTACTAATTTGGAAACAAGGTTGTGGAAACATGAATAAGTTCGACAATCAATAGAAATGCATTAGAAAACCGTTTCTTAAAGTCACCCACACTGTTAAGGTCTGTTTGTTTGTGTTGCTAGAGATGCATAGAGCATGTTTAGTAGAAAAACGTCCGTTCGTTTGTGTCGATCATTTGATCAAATTGTGTTCATTTGTGTTGAGCAATTTGCTCTAGATCGAAAAGATCAGACTAAATCTACTCGACGAAAAATAACGGAGCAAGAAGATCATTTTAGAAGTGATTTACATAACCTGAAACCAGAGTTTTTTATAGTTTGAACTTTTCGAGTACCTAGATGAAATTAATTCAATTAATTCAAAAATGTCAACAGCTTCACAAGATCCTGTCGTTTTAGACGCTTTAGTGAGCGACGTAATGAATAATGAATATTATCTTTTAGAAACGAATGGTAAGTACAGTGAGAATCATTTAAAATTGTTTGGAAATATGTTATATTATACTAAGAAAACTACATTAATATTGTTCTTTCAGACGGTGATATAAAACTATCTTGTGGTTTAGTAGATATGGAAAACAATTCCATCATAAGATTGCATGACAATAAATATTTACGGCTGATAATCAATGATGAGAATTGTGGAGATAATATGAATAACAAAGAATGTGCAGATAAAAGTGACACTGATCCTGAAGGACACACTGTGACAGATTGGCCTACACAACCAAGTTATTTATTAACTTGTACAAAGAGAAAAAGAAATTGGTGGAAGATATAAAAATAAAAACTTTGAAGAGAATGTGGGAAATCATTAGCCAGGAAATACAAAAAATTAATGCAAGTTATAAGTATACTCCTCAACAATGTGAAACAAAGTGGAAGAGTTCAGAAAGGGCAAGAAGAAGAAAAATCAAACCCAACAACCAAAAAGAGGAAAAAACATATAATGTAAGAAAAGAAGTTGAAAAACTTAAATAAGTGATTGAAAATAGGAATATAGCCAACAAACAAATGGAAGAAAAGAAATTTGAACAGAGGGAGAGATTGTTGAAAGAATTACAGAGAAGAAATGACATTTTAGAGAAATTAGTACAAGAGAAATGATTCATGTGAATATTTTGATGAGAAGAAATTATCTCATTTATAAGTTATAGTTTGTTTTAAATAAAAAAAAATTATTTCTGATCAATTTATTCTTCCCTTCTTACATAAATTTCTTCACAAATTTGATTCCTCAGATCTACCCCAGCAGGTGCTGCAATTTGGTTATAATGTGGTTCCAGCTGTTCATCTATTACGATTTCATCCAAAAGTACATTTCCATCTTGAATACAAATATTGTGAAGAACACAACAAGCCCTAATAAAATGGCAAATTTTCTCATGTCCTTTTAACTTAAGATGGTATAACTGTCGGAATCTTTGTTTCAATATACCAAATGTATGTTCAATATTAACTCTACGTGAAGCGAGTCTTTCAAATTTTCTCACCATAGTTGCACAAATTTTCCAACTTTTCTGAAATCGTTGAATTATTGATCACTCTTGCATCATGTACACTACCAGGGTATCCAACAAAAATTTCTATGAATTCACGTTTTTCTTTACATAGTCCTTGAAGAATTATTGACGAGTAATCTTTGCGATTGTAGTAGTCAATGGGTCTTTCCCTTGGGCGGTCAATTTTTATATGACCCTAAATGCATCCTAAAGATTTTCAAAATATATTTAACAGTAATTCTGGATGAACATTACCCACCTATTACATTAGGAAGTCCTTTTTGAAAAAAAAAATCGGTTGCCTGTAAAGTCGGTTTACTGACGATAGTTGAACATGACAACGTCACTCGACTGTTAAAATTTAATTTTTGATTTTATTATTTTATAATAATAAATTTTGTATTGACATTATTTCTTTCAGCAAGTAAACTGAATAAAATTTGTTGTTCAATTAGTTACTTAATTATTTTTGCAAATTTAATTGTAATTTGTTGTAAAAAAGTAATAATTTTGAATAATTTATTATAAGAATAAACTATCATTAAATTATTGTTCATAAATCTTAAATTTAAAATTTAAAATTTGGAAACATAATTAAAATTTTTGTAACTCTAGCTTTTAAAAAGCCCGCCTCAATGTGTTTGATATAGGAGAAAATTGTTCCCTTTGACGGCTGGCTGGTCCAACCTGTCATTTCAGACACGTTGTTATGATATGTGGAAGATTTAACATTTATGTTTTAATTTTTTGAAATCATAGCTACGCTCGATAATTATTTCGATCGAATAGTAAAGCAATTGATTTTTTACTCATCGTGAAATAGTTCTGTTAACTTATTGTTATAGTTTTGTCAATTATAGCATAACCTACAATCGCTGCACTAGCGGACCGATGCTATTTATTTTAAAGATGAAAGCACGAATATTCGAAAATATATCACTGAACATATATTTAATATCGAAAGAATCATTACCTTTATCGCCGCAATTATTGTTGCTAGAAACAATTGACACCACATTCACTTTTCACTGCACTTCATACTTGACGAAAACATGTAAATGTATTATTGTATAGCAGCTGCCAAGCGGACGCATCGCTCACTCAAGTAGGAGAGAGACAATGTCGAACGCTGCCGAACGCGGAGGCCGATTGTGCCTCTTTGTCGCTCGTTCCACGCTCTCGCTTGCACTTCAAGCCTTAAATGGAACGCCTCAGAGCGAGGTAACGCCGCATGAGTCGTGTTTTTTCGTGCGTGCAGCCGGCTCCATCGAATTATAAGACGTTGTCACGTCAAAACCGTTCAACAAAAACTTGGTATTCTATTCCGTGCCAACAGCTACTTTACATCCCAGCAGCTCCTCAAAATCTACAAACCACGGATTCGACCTGTCCTGGAGTACTGTTCACATGTTTGGTGTTCGGCTACCACACATTCGCTTTTTATTACATCCAGAAGAGGGGTTATTCGTTTGATGTCACACTTACGAGATCATTGACCTCTAGAACATCGTAGAAAGGTGGGAGATCTCTCTCTATTTCCATGATTGGTGTTCATCAGAAATCTCGTCTGTTGTTCCACCAGGAGAAATTCCGAACAGGCGGACTAGACGAGCTCAAACCAGTCACCCCTTCATTGTCAAGCTAGAGACCTGCCCAACTTCTTCCTACGAGACTTAATTTTTTTATCGAACAGCGAAGTTGTGGAACTGTTTACCTAGTGAGGGCTTTCCCTATGCCTATAACCTTAAATTCAAATGAATATCTCCTCTCCCAACATTCCACCGCTGGCTCACATGATGTTCATCGAACAATATAGGTATCCTTCTCATGTAGTCAAAGTATACAAGAAAAGGCAAAGTATTTGAAAAGACATAAAATGTCAAATATTTCGATTAGATGGAAACTCACTATCTACTTAATGATGGTCAATTTGGATTCAGAACTGTATTATGCCCAACCGATGCAATCAACAAACTGATTGAATTAATTGTTGATGGATATAGTAGTAAATCCATAAAAGATTATCTCCTGTGATCTCATTAAGGCATTTAACTGTATATCTTCTAATAATATAATGAAAAAAATTATAATGGATTCTGCAATAACAGTGTTCAGTTTATCTAATCATATCTGGCAAATAGAGAATGTAGACATTGAAAATGACATCTCTGACCGACAGGTAGCTAACAGAGGAGTATTCCAGGAATGAATAATGGGGCTGGTACTATTTCTAATCTACAAGAGCGATCTGTCAAACAGCAGCATAAATTCAGTTTTATGTTAAATGCTGCTGATACCTCCTCAGCTGAAAATAACATAAATGTACTAAATAGAAAGCTGCAGATGACAAACAAAAGTCTTACTAAATAGTTTACAGTCAATGAACTTAAACAAAATGCAGATAAAATAATTCTTAAGTAATCTGACTTCTTTGGGGTACATCTAGCTCCATACCTTAACTAGGTCTCACACATAAATGTTTTATGTAATAAATAAAAATCATAAGCATTGTATGTGCTAATCACTGTTTACTATGCATTGATACAATCTAGCATTTCTTATGCCATCATAACGTGGGAGCATGCTGCTGGGTGGCCTGAGTGTTCAGGTTTTAGCATAGAGCAGTAAGAATAATTAAGTTTAAGGTACAGAGAAAACGCAACAAACTTTTACCCTTCTTATACATTTACAAGTGTCTCATACATGGGGAAATGTATCCTTTTTCCATCATATAAACAAAATAAGAAATTGTTTAAACTAATGTAATCCAAGATTCTATAACTTACTCCCACTCATGTTAAACAGCATCCTTGAAATCTCAAAAAATAGCAATGCAAGTTGATTTATGAGCGAATTTGACATCAAGAATATGGTTCATATAAATGACTTATGATACCATTCAGTCACATTTCGCCATTTAGGAGTTTGTAGACATCAGGAAAGACCTTACTATGCAGAGTTTCACAACTTCGCTGTTCTATAGAATACCATCATTCCTTGACCAGGTTCTAAGGCAGACAATTTTTTGCTCGGATCAAGTATCGAGTTATTCTTTCCAACAATTCTTGAACATTGTCTACTCTACACAATCTTTTGAGATGTCAAGGTAATATGAAGAACATACTATTAGTTTATTCATGTAATCTAATCTACATAGGTCATCCATGAGAATTTGAAAAGCACTTCTCAAATATTCCCTTCATAACAAAGTAAATTCAGATATGATTATCGGTGCAAATCATGTGGCTGCTAAGGTGATAAATTGAAGGGTATACAATAATGAACTTACTCTTTTTTAATTTCCTGATCAAGCAATTCATGTTTTACTTCTTGGACATCTATATTTTCAATTTTAATATCACTTTCCAATTCTGATTCTTGCTTTATCATTGATGGGAGCACGCAGTTTGTTAATTGCGAAACACAGCCATAACTATCGGAGATTCCTAATTCCATCATGTCCCCAGACAAATATATTTTATATTCGAATTATATAAAGGTAAACCAACTGATCACTCACTATCGCTACCGACGTCAACGTGAAATTATCAGTACAGTAACTCCTTTGTCCTTTTTAGTGATGTTAGATATGAAATAGGTAGTACTCGTACAAGTGATACGAATCGTTCCAGTGAAATGTGAATTGTATGGTGTTGGTTAACGGTACGAACCTACAAACTAGCAAACAATAAAGATTCGTATCAGAGGTCTCTGGGTAGGTGATACCGCGGTACCGGTATTAATGGCGATGTGAAGTCACAGTCACTACTCTGTGGTGAAGTGATATTATTAGTACGATACATCACGCCACGCTCCGACTGGATTAGTGGATTAGGAGCCCTATTCTGTAACGCATACGATATGTAACGATATCGTTAGTGAACGACAATCGTTAATTAACGATATTTGCGATTCTGTAGCTAAAGATTGTCGTAATTGCACGATCAAATTTATCGTTTGTATACGACGTCGGTGAAGATGTCTTTATATTCTCGACATTGTCGTTGGGAAAATGAAACATGATTTAATTCACAGAAAATATTGTTAGATGAATATTTGAATCTGAATATTTGGAAAGAGTGGTTAGAACAAATTTTGGGGTATTTCTGATAGTGGTTCGTTTGTACAATAAAAAAATGAATAACCAGAGACAACTGGTACAACTAGTTAGAGAAGAGATACTGTGGAGGTGGAATATTAAAATATTCTCAGTACTTACATGAGAAAGTTGATGAATAATCCATAAAATTATTTTAGATAACAACATCGACAGCGACTCAGAATACTGAGGGACACAAGCAACCCATTTGAATTACCAGATATTCTTTTTCGGCAGATGTACAGATTGAATAAAGAGGCAGCACAAGATTTATTCAATGAAATTGTGGTGTTCATGTTGCCAGCACAGAGAAACACAAGATCACCTCCTGTTATCAGGGTGAGATGAAAATGGATGCATATATTGAGTGTATACATAGATGTAATATATACATACAATATATAATATCAATGAGTGTATATCATTTATTTTATGTTCACAGTTTTTTAGCGCATTATTATTTCTGGCGCACGGAAGCTACCAGAAGCCTGTAGGAGCGGATAAATATGATACCAAATACCGACGTTGCCAAATTTCAAGAAAGTGACATTTAACCAATGTGGAGAATAAAAATGAGGTTAAGTGTTAAGTGTTTGTTTTTGTTCTCTCGAACTTATAATACTCAGAGAAGTTCAGTGTTTCCAGTTATTATTATTCTTGAAAACTTGATAATTATTATGGCAGTGTTTTGTACTGAATGTGAAAAGGTTTTTTCAAATCAAAGTTCTTTAAATCGTCACCGACGAGAAGTGCATAAAATGAATAGTATTATTGTAAGTTATAAAGCAGACGAAAGTAATAACAAATTTTTATGCGGAAAACAAAACTGTAATACCTCATTTATTAACGCTAAGAATTTGAGACAGCATCTTTTTCATGTGCATGGCATCAATACACTTACAGTAAATGAGAAGAACTTCCCATCTAAAAAAGGTAAGGTTCATTCCCTGGAAATATGTTCAACAATTATAATTTAAATATTTTTCAGAATTTGAGAGCTGGTTCACTTTTGAACAGAGAAACAGTAATACAAGTTATTATTTGTAAACAATTAAGAAAGGTCATGATGAAGAAACCTCTTATTACTACTGCAATAGATCTGGTATGTGTGTTACATTATATATATTGTGCTTTAAAGTTTGTTACTTAATGTGCAATTTGGAATTTTATTTGTACATATTATTATGTTCAACAGGAAAATCACAGATAAAACCAGTAGAAACTAGGAAACGTAGCATAAAAAGTCAAGGTTCTTGCAAAATTAATAAATATTGTACCAGTCAATTGATACTTCGAAGAAATATTCTGAGTGATGAATGCATTATCCAGTATTTTAGCAAACATTATGGTCACAACATTGAAGTACAGCATATACAAATTCACAAATCTGATAGAGAGTTGATAGCATCAAAATTGATTGCAGGAGTATCAGCATCCAAGTGAGTTACTTTTAAAAACAGAATAGTCTATTCATATTAAGATTGTTTTATTTATACTGATGTTTTTTTTTAATTTCAGTGTTTTAAACAAAACAAGAAGTGAAGTGGGTGTTGAAGAAACCCTTAAGCGTGTAGATCTTTTAGTGCGTAAAGATATTAATAATATAAAGAATGCCTATGATATAAATATCATTGATGGGTGCAGACATAAAAATGATTCAACTAGTGTCCAGCTTTTTGTTTTAGAGTGTGAGAAGAATGAATTTAACCCAGTTGCATTCTATAAAGTTCAAGGCGTTCAGACCACTCAATATAATTTAAAAGAAAATGATTTTTGCATCATAATAATCACCGAGTTGCAATTACAAATGTTGATAAAATTTGGAAGCAATATTATTACTATAGATGCTACACATGGGCTTAACTCCTATGATTTCGAAATGTCAACACTCATGGTGATTGACGAATATGGAGAAGGCTTTCCCGCTGCATGCATGTACACAAATCGTAAAGATACATACATTTATGAAGTTTTCTTTTCTGTGTTGAAGGCCAAAGTTGGTCATATAAATGCAAAAGTATTTATGAGTGACATTGCACCTGCATTTTATAATGGCTGGTGTAAAGTTATGAGTCCTGTGGAACATCGACTTTTGTGTGCATGGCATGTTGACCGTTGCTGGAGAAATAATCTTCAAAAAATAAAGGACACAGATCAACGATATAGTGTATACAAAACACTGAAATACACTCAGTATCTTCTTGATGAAGACATATTTGAATGTGAAATGAACAAATTTATTTCATATTTAAATGATACCTCGTTATTAGATTTTAAAACATATTTTTTGGATAACTATTTTAATATTAAGCATCAGTGGGCTTATGCTTACAGAAAACAATGTAATGTTAATACAAACATGCATTTAGAAAGTATGCATAAAGCATTGAAGTATATATACTTTGATGGTAAAAAAATTAAACGTCTTGATAAAAGTATCAACGTTTTATTAAAATTTATTCGGGACAAAACAGTAGAAAGACTGATTAAAGCTACCAAAGGAAAAACAACGAGCCAGCAAACTCAAATACACGCAAGGCACAGAGCTGCTGTATGCTCTTCTGAATATAAATTAGAATCTTGCACTCAGAATAAAGGTATTGTTAAAAATACAAAAACCAGTGGAGTTTATTTAATAGAAATTCAGTCTCTATCAGCATGTTGTGAAATAAAATGTTCATTCTGCCATATTTGTGTACACTCATGTTCCTGCACTTGTATTGACTTTGTAATTCGATCAACAATATGTAAACATATTCATTTCTATTTACTTAATAGCAAAACTGTCAAGGATTTGACTAGACAACGGTCCGCTATAAATATTGAAACAGATATTGAAAATACAACTATAGTGAAATCAATTAATAATAAATCAATATTACCTTTAAAAGACGAAATACATTTAAATGCACTTGATATAGCAAAAAAAATCAAAAGCCATGCATACACTTCAGAACAAGTTACTGCAATTTCAAAGCAAATTAAAATCATTGCTGCAATTGAATCATTACCAATTGAAGATTCAAATGCCAAAAAATTAAAACTTATACCCACCAAAGATACAGTTGGTGAATCTTCAAACAAAAACATTAAAAAACAGATATCCTACTTTTCAACTAAAAAGAAATCTAAAAAAAGTTACAGGAAGTACAGGAAACCAAATTTGGATGAAAAATTAGCTATTAGAGGCATTTTGAATGATCACAATTATAATTAAATTTTCGTTCCCGATACTAGATAGGTTTCAAATTTTGTGGGGAATGAGGCAATGTAAATAAAGTATACTCTTTTTAGTTGATTCTGAGCTTTCGGTTTATTATTCTAACCATTTTCAAAGAAAACTAATTGACATTTTAATATATTTTCATTCATATACATAAAACATTTTTTTACAAATGATTATTTTCTCCATTGATACAATTTATAGATATTATAATAATCTCAATTAGTTTTCTTTGAAAATGTTTAGAATAATAAACCGAAAGCTCAGAATCAACTAAAAAGAGTATACTTTATTTACATTGCCGCATTCCCCACAAAATTTGAAACCTATATATATATATATATATATATATATATATATATATATATATATATATATATATATATATATATATATATATATATATATATATTCATTAATGATTTAACTTCTTCAGTATTTCATATACAAATGCCCAGTATAATATGTTATAATGTAGTATTACAAATATTGATATATATATATATATATATATATATATATATATATATATATATATATATATATATATATGTTTCTTCTTAGGTTCTCGCGGACGTAATGTGTAGAACTGGATTCTCGGGTATTGATCCGCGTTGTGTGGTTTCGGTCCTCAAAAGGACCAATTTCACGACGTTTCGGCAAAGTCGCATTTGCCATCTTCAGGTGATTCGACCGTAGAGTCTGGAAAATCTAGGCGAACTTCGCGAGGTTCGCCTAGTTCGCGAAGTTCGCCTAGATTTTCCAGACTCTACGGTCGAATCACCTGAAGATGGCAAATGCGACTTTGCCGAAACGTCGTGAAATTGGTCCTTTTGAGGACCGAAACCACACAACGCGGATCAATACCCGAGAATCCAGTTCTACATATATATATATATATATATATATATATATATATATATATATATATATATATATATATATATTCATTAATGATTTAACTTCTTCAGTATTTCATATACAAATGCCCAGTATAATATGTTATAATGTAGTATTACAAATATTGATTTTGGTGAGTCTCTGGAGTTAATTTTTTGTATGTATTTGTTTATTTACACCTATTTACCTTATACTGATGACTTATATCAATTGTTTACTGATTTTACTATTGTAATACAAGCTATAAATTTAATTTTGAGTTTTTGTTTTATTTTGTGTAAGCAGAAACAGTAATGTTTTCTATGTTATATGAAAACTATGGGCGTCAATGAATAAATATAAATGATTGCCAATGAAACTTTTAAATAAAATGATGGAAAAAATAATGTAGGTTCTTGCCTAACTGTTTCAGATCCCAGGACTTTGTTATCAGCTATATGTTAAGAAAGACAAAATTTAAGGAAAACTACAGAGAAAGGTATTTAGGGCGCCATTAGTTTTTTTTGATGATTCTTGAGATTAATAAATAAAATAAATAGTTTCATTTAATAAAATCCAATTTAGTCAAAGTGTACAGGTAAGTTTAAATGTTACCGCCAACTTCGTAAGTGTCACTTTCTTGAAATTTGGCAACGTCGGTATTTGGTATCATATTTATCCGCGCCTGTAGGGTCAGACCATCGACATATACATATGGACTGCGTATGGCAATGATAAGCGCGGGTAGTGCCGGCGTCGCCGGCGTGAGAGAGGGGAAAACGAAGAGGACTAATACTGTTTGTATACAAGTCATTCTTATATCTCCAGATATGTGATATTGAGTGTCAATGCACAATACCCTGGTAGTGTACATGATGCAGCTATATGGAGGATGAGTAATGTCAGGATCAATTTACATGAAAAATTCACCAATGGAGACCATACAACTTATTTAATAGGTGAGAGTGTTGACTCGTTTTTTTTGCTATTATTTATATTTTATTGGCATTATTATTAATCCAGGGCGCAACTAAAGTAAGAGGTATTAACATTTCTTGTCCTAAAAAAGTAACCCATAGAAACAGAATTGTCTTGATTTTTTTTTTTCAGTAATTTGCCTTCATATTCTATGGGAATTAATATTTTTTATGCAGGTAACTCAGGTTATCTTCTGTTGCCCTATCTCTTAACACCTGTCTTTGATGCACAATATGACACACCAGAAGCTCGATACACAAGAAAACATGTGGCAATTAGAAGTTGTATTGAGAGAACTAATGGAATTTTTAAAGGAATTTGGAGATTCTGATAGAGTTTTACATTATCATCCAGAAATGGCAGCCAAGATTATATATTGTTGTAAATCTAATTTTGATAAAATCAAATTTCAGAAGTACAGACTTATTCTTCTCAGAATTGCAATTCTACGTACCTACTACCTACATTCACGTCGTGCGCTGTGTAAACTGAGAAACGTGTATATTTATAATAATAAAAATAAATTGTCTTATTTTATACAAAGTAAAAAAAATAATATAATGTAAAGAAGGGAGAGGCGAAGTTTAGCTTATGCTACCATAGATATTTGTATGTATATATAATATCTATGTATGCTACTCATACTTAACCTCTAACAAAAATAAAATAACGAGAGACTTAAAAGACAGTTTAAAATTACTTATCGAATTTTAAACTACCAAGAAAAAAGGGGAAATATAATAATCTAATAATCTAAACTGTGTTACAGAGAACAGAAATAGATTTATGTAATAGTAAATGAAATACTTCACAAACTACAATATACAGCCAACTGTTAACTCCAGTAGCGTCGATTTAAGTTTTCTCTGGAGAAAACCTGAACCTTTTTTGTACGCATGGGGTATAGAATTATATTTTAACTGCATTGAAGGTGAAACATCTATTTGACCAAGCAAAACGAAATTTAGGCAAGTCTAAATTGTAAGTATGACGTATGCAGAGGTCATGCAAACTTCCTCTATATATTAGACTACTTTGAAGATTTTGTACATCTGTATGTAATACTGAAAAATTGAGGTGTAATCAGGTCTATTTGTTTATCTCGACGAAGTACAGATCTTCGAAGATTGTACTGTCGATCCCTGGAAAAATTTGCAACATTTTAGCCCTAAGACTATGAAAACGATGAATGCTGGTGGCGCATTGTATAATGTAGGTACGTCATGTTGGTTGTACAGCAGGTTTTATTCCTAGTGCACTAATATTATTCCTAAACAACTTCCTAAGTTGATTTGAATTTCAACTTTTAGGGTATGTTCCGTAAATAGCCGCGTCAAACCGGCCGGTTCCGGTATGGTTACTGAAATTTCGGTTATTTACGGAACGCCTTGACCGTAATTTGTAAAATCGTTGCTTTATGTTCTGTGTTATAACCTAAAAATATAGTGTTTTGCTGTTTCGTTTTGCCTCATAGATAACTCTACTGATGAGTGTTAACTATGCTTACCATATTGAAAAATATGTACCTGTACCAAAGGAAAAAAAAGGAAGCAGTCCAGTTAAATTCGTGAGTCAGGACATAGAAAATCAAGGAATAACAAACTCACAAAACATCAAACTATCCTTCATAACCACAGAACTAAAAGAAAAGCACGAACCGAACCGGAGCAACCGACTACTTTCGTTGGTTAGTCTGGTTTAACCAATTTCAGGAACCGCATTCCAAAAATCAAACTATTTCAGGAATCGGCTATTTATGGAACGCGAACCAGAATTCTGATTAGAAAAGTTGATTTACGGAACATACCCTTAATGAATTTAGAAGAAATACCAACAAGAATCTTCAAGAAATATGACATACAATATGGTTAAGTAGGAATAAATATACCTACATTACATTTACATTATAATTCCTTGAAACCAGTGAAAAAATGGCTACTGAAGTGCTTCGTCTATTTGCTTACCATTAGAATTTTAACACCATTGAACACATCTGGGGTTATAACCATAGACCTATTATCTTTAGGATAATAGGTCGATGGGTATAACTGAAAACTACTACATGGATCACGTTGGCACAGATGGTAGTTCAGCGAATAAATCAGTGGCTATGTGTAAAGCATCGACATATACATATGGACTGCGCGTGGCAATGATAAGTGCGGCTAGTTCAGGCGAGAGAGAGGGAAAACGAAGAGGCCGGCTCTATCGCGTTTCTATTGGCCGCTGCGTACTGTAGCTAGTATGTTTACGTCCCGAGCCGGCCTTTTCGTTTTCCCTCTCTCTCGCCTGCACTAGCCGCGCTTATCATTGCCACGCGCAGTCCATAAGTATATGTCGATGGTGTAAAGAGGCTAGGAAAACCAACACCAGAAATATGGGCAAAGACTAATCGACTATTACTGATAAAGTGAATAATTCTGTGCTATAGTTAATGTGCAATGTTAAAGAAATTATAATTTAAGGCACTGAAGTAAAATTTATTAATTTGATATGCTTGTGCAATAACCTTTATTTACAACAGCAATTTTAATAGTTACAAGCGCATATTTAATACAAATAAATGTTATCGATTTAAAGCTGTATGCCTCCTCTTCTGAAGTTTAATTTTTGATTCATGTATTTGAAACTCTTAGCTATGATAACAATTAAATTTTGTATATAGTTTATGACATAAATATGTGCAAGATGCAACCAAAATGAATCCTTTTAACTTCCATTCGGTTTTCGTTCAACTAAAGAGTGTATTCAATACCGTAAGTAATATGTTTTTATTTCGTGCTGCAAAAGTAAGTAAGCTTAAATAAAATAACTATTACAAGTTCGATTTTAGCTAATGTGATAAAAATCGAAAAAATCCAAAGTGCGGGACAACAGTCAGTGTATTAACTGAAAATAAATTTTAAGAACTACAATGAGTAGAATAATAAAAATGATCAATTAGATATTAAATAATATTAATAATTCAGTAACATTAGAATGAGGAAAAGATTTGAAATTATAAAATTTATTTATTAGTAGGATCAGGTAACATTTTGAAAATTCAAGATATTTTATTAAATAATCGAGGAAATCCAAAGTGGAAAGTAAATATCAAAAGAGGAAGTAAAGTTACATACAATTTTACAGAAAGTAAATCAGTTTCAACGCCAGACTCCCTATTTCTGTGGCTCAATGGGTATCCACTACAGTTTTAAACCTTTCGACATGTGTAAGTGTTTTGTCAATATTTTGGAAAAAATTGGAGATTTTTTCTCAAAATCAATTTAGACGCCAGATCACACAAATGCAAGGCCAATGACGCTGCCCCGAAATCTCGCTTTGAAACATCAAATCTCGAAACAGATTTTATGGCTCCAATGGTGTTCGTGTTTCAACACAGGAATCAAATCAACATATGATCCAAATTTTTTCATTTCTATGAAAAATTTTGAGCATTCACGTAATCTGTTAGATATGTGATAAAAAGTTCTTCTCATTTTTGTCTTCTTAAGTAAATCCTCTCCATAATACATGATCAGAATGTCTTCGGTTGCTACTTTAGTAATTTCGTCGGGTTTCATTCTGCTAAAAATTTCCTTTTTTACTTGAAGCTTATTTAATATTTCTCCATATTTTTTTTCGCAAGCTGCATATATGTAGGAATCGGCCAAAGGGCGAGTTGTCCCTCCGTGTTCTGTCGGCCTTGCAAAACACTTTTTTACGTATCCACTCAAATTTAGCCGTCTGTAAAATCTTTTGCAGTATTTGCATATTGTAAATTCTTTTTCACAAATTTTTTCCCCTGATTTTATGTTTCTTGGGTGTAATTTTTCCTCTCAGTCCATCATCCAAATTTCGTTCGTTACGTATTAGTGAAAGGAGTGCTTTCTTTTCTTTTGAGTTTGGTGTTTTATTTAAAAGCTCTTTTACTGCAGTCTTTCTTTCCAGGTGCCTCAAGAAATGTTTGGGATCGATTTCCTATTCACAAAACTTACATAGAGTTTTCTTGTATTTGTTCTTGATAAGCCAATGTGAGTCATATATTTTCTAAAAAAGGGATGTTTTTCTTGATCAATAATTATTCAACGTTATTTCATTATATCAATTACAGAATAATGTTGTTCAATGATTAAATATTATTTACGCAAAATATACTCCAAGTTGTCTTGTGTGCATGAAAAGGCAGAAGATTTCTCATCTGAAAATACTGCGATAACAACTTAACAAGACTTCACAATGTTTACTACTTGAGTTGAAACACTTTTATAAGTAATTGTGAAACATTCAAGTTCAATGTTCCATACAATTTAAAAATTATTCAATGGATAAAATAAATATTTTACTGAAACTCCATGTACTTAATTTAATATAACCTCAATATGTAGGTAAGAAATGTCCGGAAATTTCCGTATTATCTCTCATTGAGCGATTTGTGCATATAGGTAGTGATTCATTTTCAATCATGTGAATTATACACATTTTTATTAATTAAGTACGTATTGAATCAAATTGAATTCATGAGATTGATCAAGAAACATTTGCCCAAACGTTCGATATTTTAGTGTTTAAAACTAGAATAAAACCATATTAATCAATAAGATGAAATGGTTTGCCAAGGAACAATAACTCATAATATTCCACTATAAAACAAATAAAAACATGAAAAATAATTTAGATGATTGTTCTAAGTAAGCTGCTATTTTACTAAATATTACCTTTTTGTCCTTCGAAGATGTAGCCATCTGCAAATTATTCGTACAACAGATTCGTAACCTAACAAGAATAGCATCTTCACATAACCATTTCACTTTATTACTATAAAAAATTTTCGTCAAAATTAACATTCACAGTAGTGAATGTAAAGAAAGCACTATATCTCGTATCGTGTGGCGAGTGCACACAAAAATGCTTTTATTTTAATTTTCAGTTGAAACTATTATTTTGGAGCAACCCGTCAACTTACCAAGGTTGTTGTTTTGAATAATTCAAACAAAAATCCGGAAGATATATATTTTGATTACTAAAGGTTATTATACTGATTAATTCAAACGAAATTTCAAAAGAAATATTGGTATTCTTAAAGACGGGTGTAGACGGCATTTTTACCGCATTTGTGTAATTTATGGAGTACATGGTTAGCATACCTTTTGGTAACCGGCTGGTAAAATGTTAAAATTTTACTTCTTACCAGACAACTATTGTTGAATTCAAAATTTTCTGCCTCAAACCAGTCAACTACCAATCCCAGGTTGGCATGATCATAACGTAATTTTTTTTCTGGCTAAATGAGAAATCTTACTTGTTATCATGTCATTATATCATATATTATGTTAATATCGAGATACTTGATTCGACTTAAAAAGACAACAAATATCAAGTTATATTTTTTACAAAATGTCAATTTGGAATTACTTTCAATTGAACTATGCGAAAGTTAGTAGTAGCTGACGGAAAATATAATGGATACTACCAACCTTGTCTGGTGCGATTATTTGTTGGTCTGTGAAATTCGTTGCATAGCTCTTTGGTGCTGGTATGATAATTGTTGACCTATTTCTAGATGCTGCAGATTTTGGGAGAGGACTACCCTGCATAACAGATGCATTGTTATTAGGTACTATTTTTCATAATTAATTGAAATAAGTAGTTCCTATCAAAAATATCTGAATTTTCATTTCAAAAACTTTGAGAAAAAAGTTGGTACTAAGTAATTGAATATCTTTTAGCCCACACTATCATCACTACTACTTTCGTAAAGAGTCGATGTCGATGGAATGTATTCAGTTTGGTCATCTGTATCTCTTCAGAAAGATCGTCAAACTCTACATCTGAAATTGTATGGTTCTAGTGAACATCTTACTTATTGGATCTGATCTGGTCTTTTTTTTGTTACCTATTGGTTGTAATAAATAGGAATTATGAAACTCGTAGCTTCTCATTGTTAAGGTAGCCTGTTGTACGTTGCGATAATCTTATCGAGTTAAGGCGGTGATATTAGTCTGGATTGAAACAATGAAAGTCCTTTGCCGCCGAAGATATGAAACGATACTCTGTACTCACACTAAGGTGTTATCAATGAAAAATAAGACAGCAGGGAGCTGGGAATAAATGTAAAATCGGGGTGGGAAGTAAGGGGGTATAGAGGCTATGCTGTTTTGATAAAACTCTTTCTTCAAGAGGGAAGAAGGCAGTTCTGGCCGGTCCATACTCAAGTCGCGTATTATTAAAGCCGACGTGAATTCATTCCTTCCTCTTAAAGATAAAATTTGGTGATTAAGGTGTGATGTAATTAAATTAATTTGTTAATTAATTCAGTTCAGAGAACAGCCCGGGACTCCGATGTGTTATCGTTAAATAAATAAGTTCGTTCATATATCATTGGCACCGGCTCGTCAAATGAATTAAAAGTAGTGAGTGGTAGGGGACCAAATATTGGGGGAAGGCTAGACAACAAGGGGGATAAGTCTTAGATTTAGATAATTATAACTTTTTGGGTTGGACTTATACTGAATGATTTCAGCTGAGTAGAGTATTAATGTGGTAAAAGGTTGTAAAGGACTTTTTTTTGAGATGTAATTCAGAAACCACTATTTCTTTTGTTTATTCTGTCACGACGGTAAGGCTTAGTGACCAGTTAGTTTAGTTGTAATAGTCCCTATATATCTATATAATTATATTTGTCCTATTAAAGTTATTAATAATAAATCCAGGTCATAAGTTCAATTGGTTTTGATTTAATAAGCGGACCAACCCAAAGTTTACCTATAAAGTGATAAGCATTGATAGTACCGAAGGGTTCCTGCTTACCCTCTCAAATAAGTAGGTGGTGGCGGCATATCAAAATAATAATAGTTGAAAGGCAAGGTTGATTGCCCGATTGAAAATTCCGATTATTTGCTGGAAGCCGTGAGGACACGCACTACCAGAGGAGCGCTGTGAGGTTGATACTGGAGAGAGACCAGAATTAATTAAGTAATAGGTTAGGTACCTTTGTCTAGGAGGTGGTAGTCGATGAAGTACAAGAATTAAAATAAAGAAATAGGTGTATATTACGTGGTTACTGACACATTTCCATTATTAATTTGCTACGTCGAGAAACATTGACCTTGTTCAAATTCATGATCGAAATTTGAGCACTGAACGGGTTCTAGTTACAACAGTTACTGATATGGGCGCCACTTGGAAAACTACTGTTCATGAAATGCATAAGATGACTAAATACAGAATATGTGCCAAATATCAGAACAGAACTGAACAGAAATAATGATATCACTGAAATATCTGATAATAATGGAGTAAAGGTTAATGACCCACAAATTATCATTACCATATTCAATGAACATGTTGTAAAAGTTTGTAGCATCACGGGATTTGAAATCTCAAATGCGGAAAACCAACCTATTCATAATAAGAGCTTTTTTCTTTATAAGAATAAAGATAAGAATAATTTTATTGTGCTATTGATTTACAAAAACAATGTAATATAATAAACATAATGTTAAAAATATTTTTGTAGTAAACATTCACAGTATCACAACAAAAGAGTGCTAGTGTGTGACTGTCTAATACCGAAATCGAAAGAATATTTATTTATTTATTTATATTAACTTTTAGTTTCAAAGAAACAATTTGAGGATCTCTACTTTTGAGTTACATATCCAAAATTTACATTTATTTTTGTACATTTGAATACTGCCATGAAAGATTTTTAATTCGATAGGTAATAAATTATAGATTTTACTGAAATAGTGTAAATACAATTCTTGGTTAATCAACTTTCTGCTTCTTACTAATATGCACTGTGAATTCGAAATTGATCTGGTTTCATAATAATGATCAAATAATGAGATTGGAATTTTTTTCTCGTAATGTTGTTTCAGGATTTTCATAATATACAATTCTCTCACAGTTAAAACCTTAATATCAATAAAAATGTTTTTTGAGGGGTATGTCATGGATTCACCAAGTATATTTTTCATTATTATTTTCTGACATACAAATAGTTTTGAAATGATGGTGTCATAAGTACCTCCCCATGCTATGATTCCATATATAATTACAGGTTGTACTAGTGCACAGTATGCATTTTTAAATAGTTGTTTGGTCAATACACCTTTTAATGATTTGAACATATACATAATCTTCCTCAATTTGCTATTTAAATTATGTTTGTGTTCACTCCATTTTAAATGACAATCGATAGTTATTCCTAAGTATTTAATTGAAAATTCTTTTGTAATGGATTCAAGCTACAATTTATATAATTACATGAAGTGTTATGTAATGTTAGTCTATTAAAATGAGGTTGTGAGTTTTCGTAACTGGAGAAACAAAGAAATTTAGTTTTTTTGATATTTAGTTTCAATAAATTATAATACATCCAAGATTTTATAGTCTGAAGAATTTTTTCAGCTTTAGCTCTTACTAGTTCCCAAGATTTTTCCGTAATGTAGATTACTGTATCGTCAGCATGTGCAGTTAACTTTACACCCTTAATTAGTGAAAATAGGTCATTTATATAAACAATGAGAAGAATAGGCCCCAGGACCTACCTTGTGGCACTCCACATTTCATGATGAGAAAATCGCTTTTTTCCATACCTATTTGAACACATTGTTTTCTATTTGAAAGAAAACTTCTGAACCACTTTAGAAGATTTCCGCGAAAGCCATATTTTTCTAATTTCATTATTAAGCTATTATAACATACGGTATCAAACGCCTTTTCGAGATCTAGAAACAAAGCCAAACATGGGGTTGAGTTATTGACATCATTATATATTAAATTCGTAAGAGATATTATAGCATCTTGGGAGTTTTGCCTGGTCTAAACCCATACTGTGCATCCGATAACACATCAAATTTTTCCAAATATTTATCATTCGCTTTGTTATAATTTTTTCAAACATTTTTGAAAATATTGAAGTCGGTGAAATTGGGTGATAGTTATTCAAATTATCTTTTTTGTCTGATTTGAAAAGCGGTTTTATAATATATATGCCCTTTTCACAGTTTATGAGATTCGTTATGTATTGAGCCAGAGTTTTGAGAGTGAGTACATTGATTTGGTCTTCACCAGGTGCTTTATTATTTTTTAACATTTTTATTTCTGTTAAGATCTCCGATTCCTGACATGGTTCAAAGAAAAAAGAGTTTGAGCTTAGTTTTATTTTCTGTGGTTCATACTGTGCGTCAGGTATTATTGACTGAGATACGTTACTACCGATATTCATGAAAAATGTTTTAAATTAATTAGCAATTTCTTTGTCATATCTGAAATTTTGATTATCAACTGAAATGTTCTTGATTTTGTTTTCTTTTATCCCTCTACCTGTAAATTCATTCGTTATTAGCCATATCTTTTTAGGATTATTTAAGTTTGAATTTTTTAGACTATTAAAATATTGTAGTTTAGCACTTTTTATAATCCAACAACGGAACAAGAAATAGTCAAGATAATCCAAAAACTTGTTGTAAGAAGTCAAGCGAAATAGATGGAATTCCTGGTAATATACTAGTGGTAGTAAGAGAATCTTTGGCCTTTCCATTATCAATAATTATAAATAAAAGTTTTACTGATGGAATATATCCCTCTGCATTAAAAACGTCCAAAATAATTCCCATCTTTATTAAAGGAAAAGGTAATAAACTTGATGTTAGTAATTATAGGCTTGTAGCATTACAATGTAGTTTTGCAAAAATATTCGAAAAATGTTTTAACACCCGCCTTAATAATTTTCTAGAAAAAAATTATCTTTTATCCCACTTTCAAAATGGGTTCAGATCAAACCATTCCACTATCACTGCTTTAGACCATCCTCTTCAACATATACAGGGTATTCCACGAGAGCCGTTCGTTAGAAGTTTTCGTGGTTAGAAAAAAATTAGAATTCTGAAATTTTGGGTTCCAGGGTTATCCAAGATTTTCTTTCTTTTCAAAATATTTTCAAGATCATACACTTCCGGTTACACCGGAAGTCACCATTAACTTCCTTATTTTAAATGGAACACCCGGTATATTATTTCATTTTTAGATTCCTGAGAAAATTTCATAGTGGATTCCATCAGGTTTCCCTATATATTCAATTTTTTCTTAGATATCTTGATTTTTTTGAAAATTTTGACAGATGTAGCGCTGTTTTGAGCATTGCGCCCTTTAACCAATTTCGATTGGTGGAAAGCGCTTCTGGAGTAGACGGAAGCACAGGAATGATTCTTTCGAATGCCATATTGACAACTGATTTATCGCATACAGGGTATCCAAAATTTAATGACCAATTACATCATTTTAAAAGTTGAAAAAGTTCGTTTTTTCAAATGGGACACCCTGAATTTTATTGGATGGTCGGATGCAGAATTTGATTCTGCATCGATTTGCTATAACATTCCCTATACCTATTTCCAGTGGTTTTCTTGTTAATCCATATTTTTTATTTTAATGTGGTTTTTTGGCAGAAACCGAAACATCGCTTGCCTTTCGAAGCCAAATAAACATCAATGAAACGGTAAAAATTTTACTTTAATTAGAACATGACATTAGTACATAACATTTAGAACGAAATATAAAATAAAAACAAAAAATTGGAACATAATGACATAAAATAATAAGAGAATGTAAAATTACAATAATTGTTCTATATGACCTCCATTTGGTTCAAACACTGAGTAACTCTGTCATATACTCCTCGCGAAACAGACCTCCGAAGTTCGTCTGGACTTATATTAGTAAGCGCATGGTGAACACGGTTCAACAATTCCTCTCTAGTTTGTACCAGCCTAGAGTACACTAGTACCCCAGAGGTAAAAATCCAAGGGGGTCAAACCGGGTGATCTGGGTGGCCAGTTCCAAGGTCCTCGCGGGCACCGATCCTCGAACATCAGTGACAATTGCCGGTGTTCAGCTATAGTGGAATGTGCTGGAGCACCATCAAGCTGATACCAACTGTTTGCTCTATCACGTGGAGGTAGGGCATTTAGAAAATCACTAACAAACCCTCTCAGTATCTTCAGACATCTTGCCGCATTTTCATTCATATATCTTTATATATTTCATTTTCATCGTACACTTGATAAGCCACTCTGTTGTCCATAATTAAACAAAAAACATTGAAACTAAAGGGGTTTTGGTGATTATGTTCCCTAATAACATGTGGATTATCTTGTGCCCAGTAGTGAGTATTTCGGCGATTTGTAATTCCTTGCCTGCTGAATTTCGATTCATCAGTCCACATAATCTGATAAAGAAATCTCGGATCATCGGTCATTTTCAAAATCATAAATTCGCAAAAATTGACACGTCTTGCCTCATCATCAAGACGTAATCCGTGAACAGTTATCTCACAAAAAGGATGCATTCCATGTTTTTTTAATATTCTGTGGTTTGATGTTTTTGAAATACCCAAATCCAGCGTTGCTGTCGAAATTGAACTCCGCGGATAAGCTTGAAAAAACGCCAACACATTCACCTCGTTATCTTCATTATCAGTTACGGGCTTTAGGTTAATTTGAGTTGCCCTTACGTTTCCAGTTTTCCGGGAGTCATTGTTGGTAGGTCCGGATATCGTTCATTAAATAGTCTGCATGTTCGTCCACATTCACCGTGCGTGTAAAACAAATTTAACAAATCACTATTGGAATATTCTTCAACATTCTCCATTATAAACTGTACTTCAGCAACTTAACAAAATCCCTAGAACTGTGAGTAGTTACCTCACGAATCTGTACGATGATAGTGCCTTGACATTAAATAAACATTGTTTCAATTCCTGTCAAAATCAAGGCTTACTAGGTAGAACTTTTGGAGTTTGATCACCTTTTAATAAAAATATGGATTAACAAGAAAACCACTGGAAATAGGTCAAGGCAATGTTATAGCAAATCGATGCAGAATCAAATTTTGCATCCGACCATCCAATAAAATACAGGATGTCCCATTTGGAAAAACGAACTTTTTCAACTTTTAAAATGATGTAATTGGTCATTAAATTTTGGATACCCTGTATGCGATAAATCAGTTGTCAATATGGCATTCGAAAGAATCATTCCTGTGCTTCCGTCTACCCCAGAAGCGCTCTCCCCCAATCGAAATTGGTTAAAGGGCGCAATGCTCAAAACAGCGCTACATCTGTCAAAATTTTCAAAAAAATCAAGATATCTAAGAAAAAATTGAAAATAGGTATAGGGAAACCTGATGGAATCCACTACGAAATTTTCTCAGGAATCTAAAAATGAAATAATATACCGGGTGTTCCATTTAAAATAAGGAAGTTAATGGCGACTTCCGGTGTAACCGGAAGTAGTATGATCTTGAAAATATTTTGAAAAGAAAGAAAAGCTTGGATAACCCTGGAACCCAAAATTTCAGAATTCTAACTTTTTTCTAACCACGAAAACTTCTAACGAACGGCTCTCGTGGAATATCCTGTATATAACGCCCTAAATGACAAATCATTCATACTAGGGATTTTCTTCGATCTAAGTCAAGCATTTGACACTGTTGATCATAATTCATTGATTAATAAATTATATGCACTCAGAGTTCGGGATCCAAGTAACGACTGGATAATATCTTATCTCAGCAATAGAGAATAGCAGATTGAAATAAAACACACAACAAGAGGAACGCCACAAGGGTCCTGTATTTCTCCTACATTATTCAATTGTTTTAGCAACGACTTACTGTTGCACATCAGTGAGGTATGTAAACCTATACTATATGCAGATGATCTGGACGTGATAATAGCTGGCAATAATCTAGTAGAAACGATTAAGGAAAGTAACTTGACAACAAACGGTGTATCAGAGTGGTGTAGCAATAATAACCTTAAAGTAAACTGCAACAAAACAGTAGTTGTTGAATATTGCCCTAAAAACAAGGTCATTGACTACAGCGTGTTAGCTAGTGTGGATGAAAAGTCTGTTGAAAATGTCTGTGCTACAAAATTTCTAGGCCTATTCATTGATCAAAAAATTAACGTGCAACTCTTACCAAAACTCAGCCGCTGTTGTATTACATTTATTAAAAGAGTTCTGATACATCATAATTCTGGAATTTTAATGTTTTCCTGTAGATTTAGTCCTGATATTAACATTTATATGACTCCGCTGATGGCTTCCGCATGCTTACACTTAACGTGACGTTTTAAACCTGATTTGTTCCAGCTTACATAATCGCAATACTCACACTTGTGTATTTTTTCTCTTGTGTGTTGAGAGTTGATGTGGATTTTTAAATGTGACATCCAAGAGCTTCCATAATCGCAATACACGCACTTGTGTAGCTTCTCTCTTGTGTGTTTAGAGTTGATGTGAAGTTTTAAAGCTGACATGTTAGGGCTTACATAATTACAATACTCACACTTGTGTAACTTCTCTCTTGTGTGTTTAGAGTTGATGTGAAGTTTTAAAGCTGACATGTTAGGGCTTACATAATTACAATACTCACACTTGTGTAACTTCTCTTTTGTGTGTCTAGAGTTGATGTGACGCTTTAAACCTGACATTTCAGGGCTTTCATAATCACAATACTGACACTTGTGTATCTTTTCCCTTGTGTGTTTAGAGTTGATGTGATATTTTAACGCTGACATCCAAAGGCTACCATAATCGCAATGCTCACACTTGTGTATCTTTTCCCTTGTGTGGACAGAGTTGATGTGATGTTTTAAAGAACGCCTGTTAGGGCTTACATAATCGCAATACTCACACTTGTGTAACTCCTCTCTTGTGTGTATACAGTTGATGTGTTGTTTTAAAGTCGACATGTTAGGGCTTACATAGTCGCAATACTCACACTTGTGTAACTGCTCTCTTGTGTGTATACAGTTGATGTGTTGTTTTAAAGCTGACATATGAGGGCTCACATGATCACAATACTCACACTTGTGTAACTTCTCTCTTGTGTGTTTAGAGTTGATGTGATTTTTTAAATTTGAAATCTTAGGGTTTCCATAATCGCAATACTGACACTTGTGTATCTTCTCTCTTGTGTGTATAGAGTTGATGTGTTGTTTTAAAGCTGACATTTGAGGGCTTACATGATCACAATACTCACACTTGTGTAACTTCTCTCTTGTGTGTTTAGAGTTGATGTGATTTTTTAAATTTGAAATCTTAGGGTTTTCATAATCGCAATACTGACACTTGTTTATCTTCTCTCTTGTGTGTATAGAGTTGATATGAACTTTTAAAGCTGAAATCTGAGGACTTTCATAATCGCAATACTGACACTTGTGTAACTTCTCTCTTGTGTGTCTAGAGTTGATGTGACGCTTTAAACCTGACTTGGTGGGGCTTCCATAATCACAATACTCACACCTGTGTATCTTCTCTCTTGTGTGTATAGAGTTGATATGTCTTTTTAAAGCTGACATCCAAGGACTTCCATAGTCACAATTCTCACAATTGTGTATTTTGTCTCTTGTCTGTAACTTGTTTTGTTTGTGCTTCGAGTTTGAGGACTGATTTTTGTTATAAATTGAATGATCAAAATCACCGTTGTGTATAGCCATTCCATTTATTTTCATTTCTGTCACTTCATCACTGTCATACTTGCAACAGTTTATCTGAGAATGATTCAAATTGTCGTCCAAGTAATTTTCCCTTGAATATAAATCATATGTGACAGATTTCTGAGGCACATCGTTTGAAAATTTATCAAGAAGTAAATTCTGAATTCTGGAAAAAAAAGGTCAAATAATAATAATAATGTTTATGCAATACAGGAGGGAATATGAAATGGATTCATCATATCCATAATAGTCAATGTCTGCAGGTAACGTGTTTATACATTGTCAATAGTAGTATTTTAAAATATTGGTAAGATAGTAACCAGAGTTAAGATTCATTTTATTCAGGTTTTGGAAGAGAATTTCACGAAGGGGGCAAGTTTATTATTACGTATGTGCAATCCTACCGGTTTCGTAAAACATCATCCAGCACCCATGTCGTCCACCCACACGAGTACGTATTTAAAACGCCGACTTTGCGCCGCAAAATCATTAAATGTAATCAACAACATCTATTCTCAAGATCGTACTCCAGATGTCGATTACACTTTTCTAATTGGGAAACACTGTTGTGGAACATGAATTACTTCGTCAATCATTAGAAATGCATTCTAGGACACTGTGTTTCGAGTCTCAACAACAATCCCGTAATCATCCAGCTCACATACTCAATAATATAATATAAATCTCTCAAACTGAAAACAAAATATCTGAAGTATTGATAAAAATTAAAAACAACTTCTCAAAACTGCACCTTGATCAGTTTCATAATCTCAACATTCACAGTTTTATACTTTCTTTTTTGAGGTTGGCGCCAAAATGACTACTTGAATGACAATCAATATGTTTTACTTAAAATATGAAAAAATTATTCAATCCTATCATAAATCATTCATTGAGAAAATAAAAACTAAAAAAAAAAACAAATGGTTCACCTTGTAACTAAAAAATAAGCAAGAAAAACTTAAGCCTTACTGACTGAATTCAAAAAACCTGCTCACCAAAAGAAGCTAAAAGAACAAAAAGTAAAACATGGAGCATTCAATCAGCCAAACACATGGCCCACGATAAAATTATTAACTCAAATAATAATCCCAAAGCCATTTGGAGTATCATTAATAAACATAGAGTAGCTAACGAAAGAGACAATACTGTTCTACAGATTACCTCAAACACATATCCAAAATCTTTACAAAATTTCACCTGAAACCATTGAGCTTCTTAATGCAGTAAGAGATATCATATGTAATATTGAAAAATCAAATAGTAAAGATTTTTATGTTTCAATACAAAATCTCAAAAATTATAGGTCACATAATTGTGATACCAGTTACAATTTTTTTTAATATCTGCTTGAAAGCAGATATCCAGAATGCCTCAAAATAGGCAGATTAACCCCAATAGGTACATGAAAAAGGAGCAGCAAATAATCCATCTAATATTAGGTCCATATCTATAATATTCCTTCTAGGCTGGAAGTGACCACCTGTCCTGTCCACAGCTTTGCAGATGATAGTACACTTCATACCGCTTTCTCATCTAGAGCCCCTATACCATCCAATGAATCGATACAGAGACAGGTTGATGCAATTAATGGAGTTCTGGCAAAGATTTTAAAATGGAGATTTGATAATCTAGTAGTTTGATGCAACCAAAACTCAAGCTTGTGTCTTCTCCAGGAAGGCGGATTCCACAATCCCTAATATGATGATGTCAGTTACAACTATTCCTATGAAGTTTTCCATAACCATGGTCGGGATCAACACCAACAGCACCCTCTCATGGGATGAACATGTGAGGTCCATTGCGAAAACCACTTCACATAAACTTGATATTCTATTCCATTTCAAGAGCTACTTTACTTCCCAGTAGCTCCTCATAATCTACAAACCACAGATTTGACCTGTCCTGGGTTACTGTTCACATGTTTGGTGTTCGGCTTCCACACAATCGCTGAAGCTCTTGGATTCTATCCAGAAGAGAGGTTATTCATTTGATTGATGATGTCACACTTCTTCATTAACCTCTCTAGGACATCCTAAAAAGGTGGGAGATCGCTCCCTTTAATATAGATATTTCCATGGTCGGTGTTCAACAAAAATCTTGTCTGTTGTTCCACCACGAGAAATTCCAAATAGGCAGACTAGACGAGCTCTTACTAGTCACCCCTTCATTGTCAAGCTCGAGACCTGCCAAACTTCTTCCTATCAGACTTAATTCTCTTACTCTTTACCTAGTGAGGTCTTTCCCTATGCCTATAACCTCCAAAAAAAATTGAATGCCTATCTCCTCTCCCAACATTCCACCGCTGGTTCACACGATGTTCTTCCAACACTACCCTCTCGTGTAGTCAAAGTATAAAAAAAGGCAAAGTATTTGAAAAGACAAAAGTTTCAAATATTTCGATTAGATGGAAATTCACAATCTACTTAATGATGGTCTATTTGGATTCAGAAGTAAATTATGCCCAACCGATGCAATTAACAAACTGATTGAAGTAATGGTTGAAGGGTATAGTAGTAGATCCATGACGGATTATCTCCTGTGATCTCATGAAGGCATTTGACTGTATATCCTTTTATATCATAATAAAAAAAATTATAATGGATTCTGCAATAGCAGTATTTAGTTTATCTAATCAAATTTAGCAAAAAAAGATTTGAAAATGACATCTCTAACCGACAGATAGCTAACATGAATATCCCAGGAATGTTTAATGAGGCTGGTACTTCTACATGAGCGATCTATCAAACAGCAGTATAAATTCAGTCTTATGTTATATGCTGTTGATACCCCCTGGGCTGAAAAGGACATAAAATAACCATAAATATACTAAATAGAAAGCTGGAGATCACAAACAAAAGCCTTACTAATTGATTTACAGTCAATGAACATAAGCAACATGCAGATGAAACTGTAATAATATTTCTTAAATAATCTGACTTCTTCAAGATTCCTTAGGGTACATTTAGATCCATACCTTAACTAGGTATCACACATAAATGTTTTATGTAAACAAAATCATAAGCAATAAAAGAAATCTGTTAGGCATTGTATCCAGACATGTGCTAATCACTGTTTACTATGCATTGATACAATCCAGCATTTCTTATGCCATCGTAACGTGGGAGAAGCTGCTGGGTGGCCTGAGTGTTCAGGTTCAGCATAGAGCAGTAAGAATAATTCACAGTTTAGGGTTATAAACATCAGGAAAGACCTTACTATGCAGAGTAATACAACTTCGCTGTTCTATAGAATACCATCATTCCTTGACCAGGTTCTAAGCAGATAATTTTTTGTTCTGATCAAGTACTGAGTTATTCTTTACATCCATTCTTGAACATTGTCTACACGATCATTTGAGATGTCAAGATAATCTGAAGAACATACTATTAGTTTATTCATGTAATCTAATCTACATATGTCATCCGTGACAATTTGAAAAGCACCTCTTAGAGCAATAAATTCTTAAATATTCTTTCATAACAAAGTAACTTCATATATGATTATCGGTGCAAATCATGTGGTTGCTAAGGTGATAAATTGAAGGGTATACAATAATGAACTTACTCTATTTTAATTTCCTGATCAGGCAATTCATGTTTTATTTCTTGGAAATCCATATTTTCAATTTTAATATCACTTTCCAATTCTGGTTCTTGCTTTATTATTGATGGAAGCATACAGTTTTGCAACTGCCAAACACAGCCATAACTATCGGAAATTCCTAGTTCCATCATGTCCTCAGGCAAATATATTTTATATTCGAATTATATACCTAAAACTCAAACAAACTAGTCACCCACTATTATCACTACCGACATGAAATTATCAGTACAGTAACTCCTTTGTCCGTTATAGTGACGTCAGAAAAGAAAAGTAACTATTCGTTATTGGGGTATCCGCTGCAAAGTGTATGAATCGAAGTAAAAGAGGGTTATTGGTTAAAGAAAACTCGTTGAAAATTATTTGGATATCTGGTAGTTATGTTACCTGGTACCCGGTATAACATAGATAACTCTACTACCGGTAGTAGAGTTATCTATGTGCTATACCATTTGTGTACCAACTCTGTGGTGTGGTATATGTAAATCACGGTCGTACATACAGGTCTGGGAACTCGAAGCTGTTTCTATGTGAGAAGTGACTCCGCTAAGCGTCAACTGTCGCGTAGCACCAAAAAGGGAGGCGCAGTAGTCGAAGAGTGTTCTCTGAAAACTGTCATTCTTGACTTGTAAACACAAGGAATACCTGCGTTTTTAGAAACAAATTACGAAACCGTGCATTGTGCCGAAATGTAAAACGGGGTAAAAAAGTGTAAAGCAAGAAACTTCTGTTTTTAAAGTACCGAAAGATGCGGAAATGCGAAAAAGTGGATGCTTGCGATTCCGGAAACAAATCGTTTTAACGAGGTCTTTTGTGTGCGTCATGTATAACGAAAAAGGAGAAGTTATTTTTAAGGTGAGTAATACATTTTGAAAAGAGTAACACTTCGATCCAAGCGCTAGCTAGTGGCTGAGCGAGGGACTACGAGTTTGGCGACGCGTAAGAGACCCATGTTAAACATACGAGTTCCCAGACCTGTATGTACGACCGTGATCTAAATCTATACGTCGGAGATATGCGCTTCTTGACGAATCAAAGGTATGAACGTGATACTTGGTTATTTTTATAACTAATTCACTTCAACCATAGATAACTCTACAACTGTGTGACTTCAACAATTGTGCCAAATAACTGCAATGAATAAAATAATAAAGATCAATTATAGTTATTAAGTAGTATTAAGAATTCAGCAACATTAGAATAAGGAACAAATTT
The DNA here is from genome assembly GCA_958510875.1 of Endomychus coccineus. Lineage (NCBI taxonomy): Eukaryota > Metazoa > Arthropoda > Insecta > Coleoptera > Endomychidae > Endomychus > Endomychus coccineus. Next base: position 31,456,088 of record OY294070.1, on the reverse strand, counting down.
GAGATGATAAAATTTATTTATTAGTTGGATCAGGTGAAATTTTGAAAATTCAAGATATTTCATTAAATAATGGAGCAATTCCAAAGTGGAAAGTAAATATCAAAAGAGGAAGTAAAGTTAGATCAAATTATATAGAAAGTAAATCAGTTCATTGCATGTTTTGATAATGAACTGTAATGTTCGAAATAGCAATCAACTTTCTTTTAAATAAAGTGATATTTAACAGTGTAAAATTTGTTGTTTTTATCTGTAAAAAACAGTGTGGTAATACAATTAACTTTATTCAGTGAATCATAATTGAACCAAAGAGTTCTATATCTAGAGAAGACAAGTTGTATCGTTTGTATATAAAGAGAACGCGTCCCAAGCGATCGAGTCGACTAGTTTTTGCAAGTGAACTTGGGTGAAGCAACATTGTTTCACACCACAATTTCCGTCGTTCAAGATTTCCAGGAAAGCTGTAATTAAATAGATAATAATACATAAATAACAAACAAATTAAGGTTAAATCACTCAAAAACAATAATATAAACAAAACGAAATAACGAAAATAACTTCTGCTGCAATAGCGTCATAAATGAATAGTCGTCTGCCTCGATCATGCGTAAAGAAGGAAAAAAGGGAGACTCCCAAAATACGGTATAAATCCGACTTGTCTTCTCTAGATATAGAACTCTTTGAATTAAACTTACCTTTTCCAATTTCATCGAATAACGTCATATCCTGTAAACAACCACTGAAATGATTTCTGGTAAGCACATTTTATGCTAAAATGATGAAAAGTTTCTATGATCAATGTAAGTAAGAATTATTTGTATGTTTCTGTGAGATTAATTTCATAATCTCACATTAATTGTAATAACAAATAAAGAACAATCTATTGTAAATTTATTGAAAAGGGTGATATTATTATTCCACCACTATAACAAATATAGGAATCCCTAATCCAGGCATAAGATAAAAACCAAAGGTAAGTCCAGTTCACAGCGAAAACTTTGAGTTTCATAGATTGCACCCAATGGAAAAGGAGGTATATAATTTGAATGACAAATCATTACAGATAAATAAATATCTAATAAAATAGCCGGAAAATAAAATTAAAATATTAAAATTCATATAATTTCAATCATTTACTTACTCTATTAAAAAACAATATAATAAGTTGGCACACAAATCTAGTAAAATTCATAAAACATATGATACTAATCTATCTAATATGTGCTATCGACATAGTAGTGTTTACTTTTAGAATATAATTAATAAAATAAGTTAACTTGACTCAGCGTCGTATGGGATGCTGAAGCAGAAAGCAGCAAACAACAGACTATTTAAAAAATCGATGGTGGATCAACGGAAATTCCAAAAACAGGTAGATCCTAGGAAAGTACAGTATTATATCGTACACATAGCAGCAATTTGTGAATTAGTGTGCTTATAACTTAATATTCTAAGAATTATTTAAAGAGCGGTTTGAAGGACAGTACAGTATTACATAGTAAACAAGGTAACAATTTGTGAATTAGTGTGATTATGATTTAATATTCTAAGAATTATTTAAAGAGCGGTTTGAAGGACAGTACAGTATTACATAGTAAACAAGGTAACAATTTGTGAATTAGTGTGATTATGATTTAATATTCTAAGAATTATTTTAAGAGCGGTTTGAAAGACACATGAAAAGATCACTTTGATATATTTCTAACTGGTCATTGAGGATATTTTTATTAGAGTTCTTGACACCTTTATAAATCTCTATTGATTCTAATGTATTCAATTTAAAGCCTCTGGTTTGATTATGTAAAATGCTTAGGCTATCTAAATTAGGGAAATTATGACCAGTTTGTAAAAAATGATTAGTAAAGGTTGAGTCAGTTTTGTTGCGTCTAAACTGATCTTTGGCTGTAATCCCCATGTGCTGCTGAAAGCTCTTCTGCAAATGACGCAGAGGCCTTCCTCACTCGATATTCGAGGTGTTCGCGCCAGGTCAATTTAGAGTCTAGGATTACTCCCAGAAACTTCACCGACCCTTTGAAATGCAGGACCTTGCCAGAGAAACTAATCTTTGGTAGTGTGCCCAGCTTACGTTTCCTTGTAAACAACAACTCCTGTTTTGTCAGGATTTACCCTCAGCCCCTCCGTGCGGCACCAGCCGTCCACTATGCTGAGCAGCGTGTTTTGCAGCTCGCACACCGTCCCCAAGTGCGGCCCGAAGGTGCCGCCAGCCAAGTTATTGGCTTAGGCTTGGGCATAAAACCCAGCCTCTTCCAGTTCCTCCAATAGTCCATCGACTACAAGGCACCACAGAAGCGGAGATAGGACACCTCCCTGTGGACAGCCTTTTGTAGCGGTGGTTTGTACAACGCATCCGTTATGTTGCGCCTTTATCGCACGCGTAGGTAGCTTGGCTTCAATCCACCGGATCAATGTTGGACTGACTCCATGCTTCTCAGCGGCTGAGCAGATAGACTCAACGGACGAGTTATCAAATGCCCCCTCGATGTCCATAAATACCCCCAGGGCGTGTTCCTCACGGGCCATAGCATCATCTATTCTTGTGACTACATGATGCAAGGCCGTTTCAGTCGAGAGTGTAAGGGATGGGCCTTCAGTGGGCCATCTCTCAAGTATCGGACAATCAGTCTCTCCATTGCCTTTAATAGGAATTAGGTTGGACTAATAGGGCGGAATGTCTTAGCTTGGGTATAATCAGTTTTATCCGCCTTTGGAATAAACACGACTTTCACTGGCCGCCATAGCTTTGGTATAAAGCCAGTGGCTATGCAATATCCGAAGATTTTCACTTGTAGGAGAGCCGGGAAGATTCCATCTTCGCCTGGTGATTTGTACGGTGCGAACCCGGATATGGCCCACTTCACCTTGTCATAATTGACTATGTCGGAGGACAGACGAAAGTCACTGTTATGACGGTCACTCTGTCCATGGTCTCTTTCAGTAGTCAGATCTCTGTCTTCAGAGTCAGGAAAATGAACCGACACTAGGTTCCAGGAATATTAGGAGGGTCCTTCCCAAAGTAGAATTTGCTGTAAACATTCCAGCAAAAAGGTTAGCCTTTTCTTGTGGTGTAATAGCCAGTGTGCCTTCATCTTTGGTTAAGAGAGGGAATGAACTGGATGTAAAATTTCCACAAATAGCTTTCGTGAAAGTCGAAAACGAACGGGAGTCATTCGGGCATTCGATAAGCTTTGATCTTATTTTGGAAATATATGCCTCTTTCGAAGCGTTTATTGTTTCATTGCAGATATTTCTGGCTACAACATATTCAGTTCTGGTCTCCAGTCATGGGTTACCATGCCAACGACGGTATGCTGTTTGTTTTGAAGCGACGTCCCTAAAACAGATTTTATTGAACCATCGATCACCAGATGACGGTGATTTGTTGGTACAGGATATGTAAGTTTCCATTCCTAGCCTAATAATATCCTAGATCTCTGTTGCACATTGCGTTGGATAATCAGATTCACAACATACGCTTCTCCAAGGAATCTCGGAGAAAAACGACTGAAGGCCGTCCCAGTCGGCCGAGTTGTAATGTTAAACTGTGCGTGGAGGTGTTGGATTGACTCGTGGAGTGATATAGAGACAGGGCGTAGCGATGAGTGAATGGTCTGAGTTTTTCAATGGTGCACGGACCTTTACTTCATAGAGATCTGGATTCTTAGTGAGAAATAAGTCAAGTATAAAAGAAATGTTTACATCATTAAAAATATAATTGATTATTGAGCGAGTTATATGTCGTGGTATAACGAAAAGCTTTTTAAAAAAACTTTATTTGAATTAATACAAAAGCATTAATATGAAGCTAGAACGTCTACGCAGTTATATGTCGTGGTATAACGAAAAGCTTTTTAAAATAACTTTATTTGAATTAATACAAAAGCATTAATATGAAGCTAGAACGTCTACGCAAGGTGTAGTGAAATAGAATGAATTATAATAATAGAGATACATGTGTGTTGGTATGAAAGTACATGATCAGCAATGATAAGGTTTATCTTCAGTTGTAGGCGATGTAACAAGCGCATTTCTGTAATACCTACTGACTAGAAAACAAGATTTCTATTTGTGGATCCTCAAAACAATGAAATGACGTGTCTTACTTCTATTATTTTACAGCAAAATAAAAGAAGAGGGGTAGACCAAAAAGTCACGACATGACAACTATCGTTTTGAAAAAACAGCAAAATTATTTTACTGTTTCGATAATCTGCAGAGAAACACTCGTATTAGAGTCACTAATTGATGTCAAGACGTTGAACATAAGTACATAAATTACCTTATGCTATATTGGACGAGTAATAGAGAACAAATACAATTATTATTATATTAGTTATGTAGATCAGAGGTTCCCAAACTTTTATCTCGTAGACCGCTTTCAAAATTTTACTGGTTTCGGTGAACCCCCTGCAGATACATTTCTACCATATTCCCAAAACTCGTCAAAAAATGTGAAGATTAGATCTAACGATGGAAATTTGCGTCGCGGCTGAGTTACAACTCTAAATGGTAAAAATAAAAAGAAAAATAGTATATTTTCTTGTGTTCTATTTATTAAAATAATATGATTACAGACTTAATAGAATTAAAATTAAACATTAATAATGTACCATAACCTCAACAATGCAAATCAACAATTAAAAAAAAGTAGTCATAATTTTAATGGCAGGGATGTACTTGATGGATCCACAGCAAATTATCAATATTTGGCCTCAGTTTTGTAAGGAATAATCGCAAATCTCCCCGTTCGGTGATGTTCAATCTGCTCCTTTTTTTATTAATAGGTTTGTAACGACACTAAAACTTTTTTCGACAAGGTAAGATGAGAGAAACGCCATTAAAAGTTTTCTCGCAATTTCCCACAGCCCAGGATATATGTAGGGTATTTCTGGCTGCAGCCAAAATGTTTGATAGCCTTTCTTAAATTTCACCTTCAGCTTCTCATTGGTGTTAAGCTCGAGTAGCTCCTCTTGTGATACCACATCCGCCACTTCCATTTCATCAAATGGATTTATAATCCATGGTGGTATTTCCATCGTCAGAATATCTTCAAATCTATTTTTGAAGTCTTCATGCAGGGTATTTAAATGTTGAACGTATGTCTGAATATCCTCATCAAGACGATTGCAAATTCCGATTATTTGCTGGAAGCCGTGAGGACACGCACTACCAGAGGAGCGCTGTGAGGTTGATACTGGAGAGAGACCAGAATTAATTAAGTACAAGGTTAGGTACCTTTGTCTAGGAGGTGGTGATGAAGTACAAGTATTAAAACAAAGAAATATGTGTATATCACGTGGTTACTGACACATTTCCATTATTAATTTGCTACGTCGAGAAACACTGACCTTGTTCAAATTCATGATCGAAATTTGAGCACTGAACGGGTTCTAGTTACAACAGTTACTGATATGGGCGCCACTTGGAAAACTACTGTTCATGAAATGCATAAGATGACTAAATACAGAATATATGCGAAATATCAGAACAGAACAGAAATAATGATATCACTGAAATATCTGATAATAATGGAGTAAAGGTTAATGACCCGCTAATTATCATTACAATATTCAATGAACATGTTGTAAAAGTTTGTAGCATCACGGGATTTGAAATTTCAAATTTCAAATGCGGAAATCCAACCTATTCATAATAAGAGTTTTTTTCTTCATAAGAATAAAAATAAGTATAATTTTACTGTCCTATTGATTTATAAAAAAATGCTTTCATTAGTGTAATATAATAAACATAATGTTAAAAATATTTTTGTAGTAAACATTCACAGTAGCACAACAAAAGAGTGCTAGTGTGTGACTGTCTAATACCAAAATCGAAAGAATATTTATTTATTTATATTAACTTTTAGTTTCAAAGAAACAATTTGAGGATCTTTACTTTTGAGTTAAATATCCAAAATTTACATTTCTTTTTGTACATATGAATACTGCCATGAAAGATTTTTAATTCGATAGGTAATAAATAATAGATTTTACTGAAATAGTGTAAATACAATTTTTGGTTAATCAACTTTCTGCTTCTTACTAGTATGCACTGTGAATTCGAAATTGATCTGTTTTCATAATAATGATCAAATAATGATATTGGAATTTTTTTCTTGTAATGTTGTTTCAGGATTTTCATAATATATAATTCTCTCACTGTTAAAACCTTAATATCAATAAAAATGTTTTTTGAGGGGTATGTCATGGATTTACCAAGTATATTTTTCATTATTATTTTCTGACATACAAATAGTTTTGAAATGATGGTGTGATAAGTACCTCCCCATGCTATGATTCCATATACAATTACAGGTTGTTCTAGTGCATAGTATGCATTTTAAAATAGTTGTTTGGTCAATGCACCTTTCAATGATTTGAATATATACATAATCTTCCTCAATTTGTTATTTAAATTATGTATGTGTTCACTCCATTTTATTTAATTGAAAATTCTTTTGTAATGGATTCATTGCAGTTACAATTTATATAATTACATGAAGTGTTATGTAATGTTAGTCTATTAAAGAGGTTGTGAGTTTTCTTAACTGGAGAAACAAAGAAATTTAGTTTTTTTGATATTTAGTTTCAATAAATTATAATACATCCAAGATTTTATAGTCTGAAGAATTTTTTCAGCTTTAGCTCTTACTAGTTCCCAAGATTTTTCCGTAATGTAGATTACTGTATCGTCAGCATGTGCAGTTAACTTTACACCCTTAATTAGTGAAAATAGGTCATTTATATAAACAATGAAAAGAATAGGCCCCAGGACACTACCTTGTGGCACTCCACATTTCATAGTGAGAAAATCACTTTCTTCCATTCCTATTTGAACACATTGTTTTCTATTTAAAAGAAAACTTCTGTACCACTTTAGAAGATTTCCGCGAAAGCCATATTTTTCTAATTTCATTATTAAGCTATTATAACATACGGTATCAAACGCCTTTTCGAGATCTAAAAACAAAGCCAAACATGGGGTTGAGTTATTGACATCATTATATATTAAATTCGTAAGAGATATTATAGCATCTTGGGAGTTTTGCCTGGTCTAAACCCATACTGTGCATCCGATAACACATCAAATTTTTCCAAATATTTTATCATTCGCTTTGTTATAATTTTTTCAAATATTTTTGAAAATATTGAAGTCCGTGAAATTGGAAATATACCCTTTTCACAGGATGAGTTTATGAGATTCGTTAATGGCTTCGCTATGTATTGTGCCAGAGTTTTGAGAGTGAGTATATTGATTTGGTCTTCACCAGGTGCTTTATTTTTTTTTAACTTTTTTTTTTCTGTTAAGATCTCCGATTCCTGACATGGTTCAAAGAAAAAAGAGTTTGACCTATGTTTTATTTTCTGTTGTTCATACTGTGCGTCAGGTATTATCACTGTCGTACATACAGGTCTGGAAACTCGGGGCTGTTTCCTATGTAAGAAGTGAGTCCGCCAAGCGTCGACTGTCGCGTAGTACCAAAAGACGCCACGTAAGAGTATTCTCTGACAACTGTCAGTTGACTTGTCAACACAAGGAATACCTGCGTTTTTAGAAACAAATTACGAAATCGTGAATTGTGCCGAAATGCAAAACGGGGTACAAAAGTGTAAAGCAAGAAACTTCTGTTTTTAAAGTGCCGAAAGATGCGGAAATGCATTGAAAGTGGATGCTTGCGATTCCGGATAGAAATCGTTTTAACGAGGTCTTTTATGAAGTTATTTTTAAGGTGAGTTTGACAAGAGTAACAGTCATATTGCTCTCTCAAATCAGAATAGTAAATATTGCGTTACGAGAAAAATTGGCAGTGTCAACATAGCCGAGGTTTCCGGACCCGTCGAGTGTACAGTACCGGAGGTTTTAGTGTATAATGTATTTATTGTAAACATAATGAAAGACAACATACTAAACTAGTATACATGTATTTTGATTGTAATCCTAATTTGATTAAAAAATGTTTATATGCGATCGATTATTTTCATACATTTCTTTTTTAAATTACTACCAAAAAAAGCCTTAGATAATAAGTACATACTCCAGAAAGAAATCGTTTTAACGAGGTCTTTTGTGTGCGTCATGTATAACGGTAAAGGGGAAGTTATTTTTAAGGTGAGTAATACATTTTGACAAGAGTAACAGTTCTATTCCTCTCTCAAATCAGAATACTTAGTAACACTGCTTGCGATTCCGGGAAGAAGTCGTTTTACCACTTCGACCCAAGCGCTAGTGGCTGAGCGAGGGACTACGAGCTTGGCGACGCGTAAGAGACTCATGTCAACCATAGAGTTTCCAGACCTGTATGTACGACCGTGGGTATTATTGACTGAGATACGTTACTACCGATATTGATGAAAAATGTAATTAATTAGCAATTTCTTTGTCAGATCTGAAATTTTGAACATGTTTAATTTTCTCCCTGTACCTGTGAGTTCATTCGTTATTTTCCATATCTTTTTAGAATTATTTAAGTTTGAATTTTTTAGACTATTAAAATATTGTAGTTTAGCACTTTTTATAATCCAACAACGGAACAAGAAATAGTCAAGATAATCCAAAAACTTGTTGTAAGAAGTCAAGCGAAATAGATGGAATTCCTGGTAATATACTAGTGGTAGTAAGAGAATCTTTGGCCTTTCCATTATCAATAATTATAAATAAAAGTTTTACTGATGGAATATATCCCTCTGCATTAAAAACGTCCAAAATAATTCCCATCTTTAAAGGGAAAGGTAATAAACTTGATGTTAGTAAGTATAGGCCTGTAGTATTACAATGTAGTTTTGCAAAAATATTCGAAAAATGTTTTAACATCCGCCTTAATAATTCTCTAGAAAAAAAATAATCTTTCATCCCACTCTCAAAATGGGTTCAGATCAAACCATTCCACTATCACTGCTTTAGACCATGCTCTTCAACATATATATATCGCCCTAAATGACAAATCATTCATACTAGGGATTTTCTTCGATCTAAGTCAAGCATTTGACACTGTTGACCATAATTTATTGATTAATAAATTATATGCACTTAGAGTTCAGGATCCAAGTAACGACTGGATAAAATCTTATCTCAGCCATAGAGAATAGCAGATCGAAATAAAAGGTACACGATCTTGCAAAGTCACAACAAGAGGAACATCACAAGGGTACTGTATTTCTCCTACATTATTCAATTGTTTTAGCAACGACTTACTGTTGCACATCAGTGAGGTATGTAAACCTATACTATATGCAGATGATCTGGACGTGATATTAGTTGGTAATAATCTAGTAGAAACGATTAAGGAAAGTAACTTAACAACAAACGGTATATCAGAGTGGTGTATCAATAACAACCTTACAGTAAACTGCAACAAAACAGTAGTTGTTGAATTTTGCCCTAAAAACAAGGGCATTGACTTCAGCGTGTTAGCTAGGGTGGATGGAAAGTCTGTTGAAAATGTCTGTGCTACAAAATTTCTAGGCCTATACATTGACCAAAAATTAACGTGCAACTCTTACCAAAACTCAGCAGCTGTTGTATTACATTTATTAAAAGAGTTCTGATACATCATAATTCTGGAATTTTAATGTTTTCCTGTACGTTTAGTCCTGATATAAACATTTATATAACTCCGCTTCTGACTTCCGCATGTTTACACTTGACGTGACATTTTAAACCTGATTTGTCCCAGCTTACATAATCGCAATGCTCCCACTTGTGATTTTTTCTCTTGTGTGTTGAGAGTTGATGTGGATTTTTAAATGTGACATCTGAGAGCTTCCATAATCGCAATACACGCACTTGTGTAGCTTCTCTCTTGTGTGTTTAGAGTTGATGTGGCGTTTTAAAGATGGCCTGTTAGGACTTACATAATTGCAATACTCACACTTGTGTATTTTTTCTCTTGTGTGTTTAGAGTTGATGTGACGCTTTAAACCTGACATATCAGGGCTTTCATAATTGCAATACTGACACTTGTGTATCTTTTCCCTTGTGTGTTTAGAGTTGATGTGATATTTTAACGCTCTCATCCAAGGACTTCCATAATCACAATGCTCACACTCGTGTATCTTTTCCCTTGTGTGTTTAGAGTTGATGTGGATTTTTAAATGTGACATCTGAGGGCTTCCATAATCGCAATACTGACACTTGTGTAGCTCTCTTGTGTGTTTAGAGTTGATGTGATGCTTTAAACCTGTCATGGTAGGGCTTTCATAATCGCAATGCTCACACTTGTGTATCTTTTCCCTTGTGTGTTTAGAGTTGATGTGATTTTTTAAATTTGAAATCTGAGGGCTACCATAATCGCAATAATTACACTTGTGTAACTTCTCTTTTGTGTGTCTAGAGTTGATGTGACGCTTTAAACCTGTCATTTCAGGGCTTTCATAATCACAATACTCACACCTGTGTATCTTCTCTCTTGTGTGTATAGAGTTGATGTGTCTTTTTAAGGCTGACATCCAAGGACTTCCATAGTCACAATTCTCACAATTGTGTATTTTGTCTCTTGTCTGTAACTTGTTTTGTTTGTGCTTCGAGTTTGAGGACTGATTTTTGTTATAAATTGAATGATCAAAATCACCGTTGTGTATAACCATTCCATTTATTTTCATTTCTGTCACATCATCGCTCTCATACTTGCAACAGTTTATCTGAGAATGATTCAAATTGTTGTCCAAGTAATTTTCCCTTGAATATAAATCATATGTGAGAGATTTCTGAGGCACATCGTTTGAAAATTTATCAAGAAGTAAATTTTTAGTTCTGGAAAAGAAAGGTCAAATAATAATAATAATAATGTTTATGCAATACAGGAGGGAATATGAAATGGATTCATCATATCCATAATAGTCAATGTCTGCAGGTAACGTGTTTATACATTGTCAATAGTAGTATTTTAAGATATTTGTAAGATAGTAACCAGAGTTAAGATTCATTTTATTCAGGTTTTGGAAGAGAATTTCACGAACGTGGCAAGTTTATATTACGCATGTGCAATCCTACCGGTTTCGTAAAACCTCATCCAGCACCCATGTCGTCCACCCACACGAGTACGTATTTAAAACGCCGACTTCGCCGCAAAATCATTAAATGTAATCAACAACATTTATTCTCAAGATCGTATTCCAGATGTCGATTACACTTTTCTAATTGGGAAACACTGTTGTGGAACATGAATTACTTCGTCAATCATTAGAAATGCATTCTAGGACACTGTGTTTCTTAAAGTCACGCACAATGATAGATATATTGAGTCTCAACAACAATCCCGTAATCATCCAGCTCAATAATATACCATAAATCTCTCAAACTGAAAACAAAATATCTGAAGTATTGAAAAAAATTAAAAACAACTTCTCAAAACTGCACCTTGATCAGTTTCATAATCTCAACATTCACAGTTTTATACTTTCTTTTTTGAGGTTAGCGCCAAAATGCCTACTTGAATGACAATCAATACGTTTTACTTAAAATATGAAAAAATTATTGAATCCTATCATAAGTCATTCATTGAGAAAATAAAAACTAAAAAAAAACAAATGGTTCACTAAAAAATAAGCAAGAAAAACTTAAGCCTTACTGACTGAATTCAAAAAACCTGCTCACCAAAAGAAGCTAAAAGAACAAAAAGTAAAACATGGAGCATTCAATCAGCCAAACACATGGCCCACGATAAAATTATTAACTCAAATAATAATCCCAAAGCCATTTGGAGTATCATTAATAAACATAGAGTAGCTAACGAAAGAGACAATACTGTTCTACAGATTACCTTTAAAACATATCCAAAATCTTTACAAAATTTCACCTGAAACCATTGAGCTTCTTAATGCAGTAAGAGATATCATATGTAATATTGAAAAATCAAATAGTAAAGATTTTTATGTTTCAATACAAAATCTCAAAAATTATAGGTCACATAATTGTGATACCAGTTACAACGTTTTTTAATATCTGCTTGAAAGCAGATATCCAGAATGCCTCAAAATAGGCAGATTAACCCCAATAGCGGATTCTTCAATCCCTAATATGATGATGTCAGTTACAACTATTTCTATGAAGTTTTCTATAACCATGCTCGGGATCAACACCAACAGCACCCTCTCATGGGACGAACATGTGAGGTCCATTGCGAAAACCACTTCACATAAACTTGGTATTCTATTTCATGTCAAGAGCTACTCTACTTCCCAGTAGCTCCTCATAATCTACAAACCACAGATTTGACCTGTCCTGGGTTACTGTTCACATGTTTGGTGTTCGGCTTCCACACAATCGCTGAAGCTCTTGGATTCTATCCAGAAGAGAGGTTATTCATTTGATTGATGATGTCACACTTCTTCATTGACCTCTCTAGGACATCCTAAAAAGGTGGGAGATTTCTCCCTTTAATATAGATATTTCCATGGTCGGTGTTCAACAAAAATCTTGTCTGTTGTTCCACCACGAGAAATTCCAAATAGGCAGACTAGACGAGCTCTTACTAGTCACCCCTTCATTGTCAAGCTCGAGACCTGCCAAACTTCTTTCTATCACACTTAATTCTCTTACTCTTTACCTAGTGAGGTCTTTCCCTATGCCTATAACCTCCAAACCTTCAAGAAAAATTTAATGCCTATCTCCTCTCCCAACATTCCACCGCTGGTTCACACGATGTTCTTCCAACACTACCCTCTCGTGTATTCAAAGTATCAAAAAGGCAAAGTATTTGAAAAGACAAAAGTTTCAAATATGTCGATTAGATGGAAATTCACAATCTACTTAATGATGGTCTATTTGGATTCAGAAGTAAATTATGCCCAAACGATGCAATCAACAAACTGATTGAAGTAATGGTTGAAGGGTATAGTAGTAGATCTGTGACGGATTATCTCCTGTGATCTCATGAAGGCATTTGACTGTATATCCTTTTATATCATAATAAAAAAAATTATGATGGATTCTGCAATAGCAGTATGTATTTAGTTTATCTAATCAAATTTAGCAAAAAGGGATTTGAAAATGACATCTCTAACCGACAGATAGCTAACATGAATATCCCAGGAATGTTTAATGAGGCTGGTACTTCTACATGAACGATCTGTCAAACAGCAGTATAAATTCAGTTTTATGTTATATGGTGCTGATACCCCCTGGGCTGAAAAGGACATAAAATAACCATAAATATACTAAATAGATAGCTGGAGATGACAAACAAAAGCCTTACTAATTAGTTTACAGTCAATGAACATAAGCAACATGCAGATAAAACTGTATAAGCGATACTTATAAAAGAAATCTGTTAGGCATTGTATCCAGACATGTGCTAATCACGGTTTACTATGCATTGATACAATCCAGCATGTCTTATGCCATCATAACGTGGGAGAAGCTGCTGGGTGGCCTGAGTGTTCAGGTTCAGCATAGAGCAGTAAGAATAATTCACATCAGGAAAGACCTTACTATGCAGAGTAATACAACTTCGCTGTTCTATAGAATACCATCATTCCTTGACCAGGTTCTAAGCAGATAATTTTTTGTTCTGATCAAGTACTGAATTATTCTTTACATCCATTCTTGAACATTGTCTACACGATCATTTGAGATGTCAAGATAATCTGAAGAACATACTATTAGATTATTCATGTAATCTAATCTACATATCTCATCCATGACAATTTGAAAAGCACCTCTTAGGGCAATAAATTCTTAAATATTCTTTCATAACAAAGAACTTCATATATGATTATCGGTGCAAATCATGTGGCTGCTAAGGTGATAAATTGAATGGTATATACAATAATGAACTTACTCTATTTTAATTTCCTGATCAGGCAATTCATGTTTTATTTCTTGGAAATCCATATTTTCAATTTTAATATCACTTTCCAATTCTGGTTCTTGCTTTATTATTGATGGAAGCATACAGTTTTGCAACTGCGAAACACAGCCATAACTATCGGAAATTCCTAGTTCCATCATGTCCTCAGGCAAATATATTTTATATTCGAATTATATACCTAAACTCAAACAAACTAGTCACTCACTATCACTACCGACATGAAATTATCAGTACAGTAACTCCTTTGTCCGTTATAGGAACGTCAGAAAAGAAAAGTAACTATTCGTTATTCGGGTATCCGCTACAAAGTGTATGAATCGAAGTAAAAGAGGGTTATTGGTTAACGAAAACTCGTTGAAAATTATTTGGATATCTTTTACCTGGTACCCGGTATACCATACTACCGGTAGTAGAGTTATCTATGTGCTATACCAACTCTGTGGTGTGGTATATCTAAATCACGGTCGTACATACAGGTCTGGGAACTCGAAGCTGTTTCCATGTGAGAAGTGACTCCGCTAAGCGTCAACTGTCGCGTAGTACCAAAAAGGGTGGCGCAGTAGTCGAAGAGTGGTCTCTGACAACTGTCATTCTTGACTTGTAAACACAAGGAATACCTGCGTTTTTAGAAACAAATTACGAAATCGTGCATCGTGCAGAAATGTAAAACGGGGTACAAAAGTTTAAAGCAAGAAACTTCTGTTTTTAAAGTGCCGAAAGATGCGGAAATGCGAAAAAAGTGGATGCTTGCGATTCCGGAAAGAAATCGTTTTACCGAGGTCTTTTGTGTGCGTCATGTATAACGAAAAAGGAGAAGTTATTTTTAAGGTGAGTAATACATTTTGAAAAGAGTAACAGTTCTATTCCTCTCTCAAATCAGAATACTTAGTAACACTGCTTGCGATTCCGGAAAGAAATCGTTTTACCACTTCGATCCAAGCGCTAGCTAGTGGCTGAGCGATGGACTACGCGTTTGGCGATACGTAAGAGACCCATGTCAAACATACGAGTTCCCAGACCTGTATGTACGACCGTGATCTAAATCTAATATACGTCGGAGATATGCGCTTTTTGACGAATCAAAGTAGAGCTCTAAAAATATATAGGTATTCTCGTGCTGAGCAGCGTGTTTTGCAGCTCGCGCCCCGTCCCCAAGTGCCGCTCGAAGGTAACGCCAGCCAAGTCATCGGCATAGGCTTGGGCATAAAACCCAGCCTCTTCCAGTTCCTCCAATAGTCCATCGACTACAAGGCACCACAGAAGCGGAGATAGGACACCTCCCCGTGGACGGTCTTTTGTAGCGGTGGTTTGTACAACGCATCCGTTATGTTGCACCTTTATCGCACGCGTAGAGAGCTTGGCTTCAATCCACCGGATCAATGTTGGACTGACTCCATGCTTCTCAGCGGCTGAGCAGATAGAATCGACGGACATGTTATCAAATGCCCCCTCGATGTCCATAAATACCCCCAGGGCGTGTTCCTCACGGGCCATAGCACCATCTATTCTTGTGATCTAGATGATGCAAGGCCGTTTCAGTCGAGAGGCCAGCCTGGCAGGCGTGTTGACGACAGTGTAAGGGATGGGCCTTCAGTGGGCCATTTCTCAAGTATCGGTCAATCAGTCTCACCATTGCCTTTAATAAGAATTAGGTTAGACTAATAGGGCGGAATGCCTTAGCTTGGGTATAATCAGTTTTACCCGCCTTTGGAATAAACACGATTTTCTTTGCCCGCCATAGCTTTGGAATAAAGCCAGTGGCTATGCAAAATCGGAAGATTTTCACCAATAGCTTGATGATAATTTCCTGTCCCACTTAGGAGTGCCGGGAAGATTCCATCTTCGCCTGGTGATTTGTACGGTGCGAACCCGGATATGGCCCACTTCACCTTGTCATAATTGACTATGTCGGAGGACGGACGAAAGTCACCGTTATGCCGGTCACTCTGTCCATCGTCTCTTTCAGTAGTCAGATCTCTGTCTCCAGAGTCAGGAAAATGAACCGACACTATAGGTTCCAGGAATATTAGGAGGGTCCTTCCCAGAGTGGAATTTGCTGCAAACATTCCATCAAAAAGGTCCCTTTTCCTTGTGGTGTAGTAGCCAGTGTGCCTTCATCTTTGGTTAGGAGAGGGAATGAACTGGATGTGAAATTTCCACAAATAGCTTTCGTGAAAGTCGAAAACGAACGGGAGTCATTCGATAAGCTTTGATCTTATTTTGGAAATATATGCCTCTTTCGAAGCGTTTATTGTTTCATTGCAGATATTTCTGGCTACAACATATTCAGTTCTGGTCTCCAGACATGGGTTACCATGCCAACGACGGTATGCTGTTCGTTTTGAAGCGACGTCCCTAAAACAGATTTTATTGAACCATCGATCACCAGATGACGGTGATTTGTTGGTACAGGATATGTAAGTTTCCATTCCTAGCCTAATAATATCCTAGATCTCTGTTGCACATTGCGTTGGGTAATCAGATTCACAACATACGCTTCTCCAAGGAATCTCGGAGAAAAACGAGCGAAGGCCGTCCCAGTCGGCCGAGTTGTAATGTCAAACTGTGCGTGGAGGTGTTGGATTGACTCGTGGAGTGATATAGAAAGGTCGTAGTGATGAGTGAATGGTCAGAGTTTTCCAATGTTGCACGGACCTTTACTTCATAGAGATCTGGATTGTTAGTGAGAAATAAGTCAAGTATAAAAGAAATGTTTACATCATTAAAAATATAATTGATTATTGAGCGAGTTATATGTCGTGGAATAACGAAAAGCGTTTTAAAAAAACTTTATTTGAATTAATACAAAAGCATTAATATGAAACTAGAACGTCTACGCAAGGTGTAGTGAAATAGAATGAATTATAATAATAGAGATACATGTGTGTTGGCATGAAAGTACATGATCAGCAATGATAAGGTTTATCTTATTACGGGGAGTCATCAGATGTAGGCGATGTAACAAACGCATTTCTGTAATACCTACTGACTACAAAACAAGATTTCTATTTTCGGTATACTTTTCAAGACTGTACATTTTAAATGATACCAGAACTTTCGCATTCAGATTTAAGTGATGTTATGATTTTCGAACTATCAATTTTGAAGACTTGGATCCTCAAAACAATGAAATGACGTGTCTTACTTCTATTATTTTACAGCAAAATAAAAGAAGAGGGGCAGACCAAAAAGTCACGACATGACAACTACCGTTTTGAAAAAAACAGCAAAATTATTTTATTGTTTCGATAATCTGCAGAGAAACACTCGTATCAGAGAGTCACTAATTGATGTCAAGACGTTGAACATAAGTACATGAATTACCTTATGCTATATTGGACGAGTAATAGAGAACAAATACAATTATTATTATATTAGTTATGTAGATTAGAGGTTCCCAAACTTTTTTCTCGTAGACCGCTTTCAAAATTTTACTGGTTTCGGTGAACCCCCTACAGCTACATTTCTACCATATTCCCAAAACTCATCAAAAAATGTGAAGATTAGATCTAACGATAGAAATTTGCATCGCGGCTGAGTTACAACCCCAAATTCGGAGTGGTAAAAATAAAAAGAAAAATAGTATATTTTCTTGTGTTCTATTTATTAAAATAATATGATTACAGACTTAATAGAATTAAAATTAAACATTAATAATGTACCGTAACCTCAACAATGCAAATCAACAATTAAAAAAAAGTAGTCATAATTTTAATGGGAGGGATGTACTTGATGGATTCACAGCAAATTATCAATATTTGGCATAAGTTTTGTAAGGAATAACCGTAAAACTCCCCGTTCTGTGATGTACAATCTGCTCCTTTTTTTGTTAATACGTTTGTAACGACACTAAAACTTTTTTCGACAAGGTAAGACGAGGGAAACGCTATTAAAAGTTGTCTTGCAATTTCCCACAGCCCAGGATATTTGTCAGGTATTTCTGCCTGCAGCCAAAATGTTTGATAGCCTTTTTTAAATTTCACCTTCAGCTCCTCATTGGTGTTAAGCTCGAGTAGCTCCTCTTGTAATACCACATTCGCCACTTCCGTTTCATCAAATGGATTTATGATCCATGGTGGTATTTCCATCGTCAGAATATCTTCAAATCTATTTTTGAAGTCATCATGCAGAGTATTTAAATATTGAACGTATGTCTGAATATCTTCATCATGACATTCTGCATGTGACAAGTTTGTAAACTGGGAGAATTCGCGCCGCCTAATATTTTGCTTCATAAATTTCAATTTTCCAATAAAAGCCGGAATTGCACCTTTGTTTTTATTAAATTTAGGCTGTCCCCTTGTAACTGCAAGTTAATGTCATTAAATCTGTCAAATGCGCGATATCTGCTTTCAATTTGATCAGGTTTTCTTTTAAATTCGGATCTTTACTTTCCAAAAACTCTAAAACTGATTCAAAAAGTGAGTAAAATCGTGTTAAACATGCACCTTTCGACAACCAGCGTACTTCAGTATGTAACAGCAATCGTTGAAAGTCTTCATCATTTTCATCGCACAATTGTGCAAATAAACGGGTATTGAACGCATTGCTTCTTATTTTGTTAACTGCTTTAATCAAAAATTGAAGCGATTGGTGCACTCAAATTTTTCGCTACCAGGTGTTGTCAGTGGATGACACAGTGAATTGCAGTTACTCCTGGTATAATAAGGGATGGCCTATAAACCCACGATATCGGCCGAACATGGCAGGAG
Organism: Endomychus coccineus; assembly: GCA_958510875.1. Lineage (NCBI taxonomy): Eukaryota > Metazoa > Arthropoda > Insecta > Coleoptera > Endomychidae > Endomychus > Endomychus coccineus. The sequence goes on along the minus strand of OY294070.1, from coordinate 31,437,554 downwards.
CTCCATCTGCGGCCACCGAAATAATAATTGTAAATGGAATAGATTTTTCCTTTAAAAAAAATGACTCAGAACATTAAATATTGGTTCGTCTTTAGTGTCCGTCTTCAGTTTTCGCGAATAACAGCTCTTCATGGATTTCTTCTCCATAACACATCGAGCATATGCCAATAATAATACTTCATTACCAGGTATAGTTGACTCGTTCAGTTGAATAGAAAAAGAGGTTGTTTGCAGATAATTTTACAAGAAGCTATCGCGCTATCTGTTAGGATTACATAAGAACTGTTGCTCCTAAAAAATTTTAGCCAAAAAATCTGCAAATTACAATCTTAAAGCTTCAAAATGCTTTTTTTAAAGTCTCAATACGACCATTTTTTCACCGAAATAAAGCCTGTCAAAAATCAAAGAAAAATTTGGGATTTTTTTTGAGTAGTGTATATTCTGCCTACAGGTAAAGCCAAGCCAACATCTTTGTTCTTTGACATCGAAATCAGATAAATGTTCGTGGTCCACCACTTACAACTTGTGAACCCCCATTTTTAAGCTATTGCATATAGCTTTTATCGCGGGCTTTGAGTGCGACGACCGAATCAAGAAATTCCGTAACGAAAAATAACAGGAACTCGTTTATGTTGCGCTCTCTCGGGTGACTAATATTTAAAAACTGTATATCACGACAAAGAACGATAATTCTACATTCAAGTTTTATAATAATCGAAGGCAAGCTGCATCGATTGCATCTTTGTTGCAAAAATTCAAAAGACTGCCTTTAAATAGTGTTCAGACGACAGCTCAAAGTGTCTTAGATTTCATTAGTAATAGAAATGGCATTTCAATAATGACTTTCAATTGCCAAAGTCTAAATAGTCACAAATACGATTTACAAGATTCAGTTACGAGACAAACAAATGTGTTACTTCTTACCGAAACTTGCATGGCGCATGATAATCCGATTGAAATACCTAATTTCAATTGTATTGTTCAATTCAAACGAGATACTATTCCAAAAGATGGGGTAACTATTTACCAAAATAATAATAATGTTACTAATATTATGACTCCGAATATTGAAATACATATTGCACACGTTAGCGATGTTAATGTTAGGCGCTCATTTGTTGGAGATATTTGTGCGTGCTTATGCAAACTTTGAAATGGCCTACACATAGTCATGGTAGCAATTTACATTTCTCCGAATTCAAAATTGGACGAGGTAGAGCATTTTATTCATCGCACTTTACTGGAGTACACTGAAGAAGGGTCGAAAATACTTGGTACAAATGGTAATAAATTTCCACTTATCTTGGCTGGCGATTTCAACATCAACTTCGCTGTTAAAAAATCAGAGCGGTTGACAACTTTTCTTTCGGAAAAATTGAATTTGAAAATGAATAATGATCCACAAGAATCCACAACAAAATATGGGACCACCATGGACGCGGTATTTTCCAGATATTTAGAGGGTATCAAGTCTCAAACTTATGTCTCTTATTTCAGTTATTCAGTTACCATAAACCTATAGTTTCAATGATAACAGATTCCTGAATAACCTACATGTATTGTAAGATAATAAAAATATTTTAAACGATATTAACTTCTCATTTATTCAATAAAAGAAAAAAAAATTGTTTTCTTATCGGTCACCACGCTCAAAAGTAACTTGAATTAATATCAAAGAAAAAACTTGAATTAAAATATCAAAGAAAAAAAAATACTGCATAAATTATAATTATAATTGCATAAGTTGAGAAAAACTGCTATGCAACATTTATTTTATATATACTCTAAATTATATTTATTCACTTCCCCCTCAATTGTTCTCGTACATACTACACGGCAGCAAATAGGAGAAAATATAGAAACGTAAGTTTTCTTTATTTATCTGTTTTATTTCATTTCGACATTCAGTCGATTTAAACAAAATTCTGACGTTTAAAGAGTGTATTCAAAAACAACCGCTGCGTGTCAGCTATCATAAATTTAGGCGCAACATTTGACGTTATGTAGAGTGACGTCATACTCGTGTCGCTAGTCGCACATCAACGTGCACCTAGCCTAGAACTAAATACTTGAAGATCTTCATAATAGTAACCTAGGCATCGTTAACATGAAATCTTTGGCCAGAAGTTATAGAAGATTTAGCTAGAACTTGTCAACAGTGTTGTCTGAAGTAAAATGTAGGACCTAAAATTGTACTACATTTTTGGGAACTACCTAACGGTCCATGGCAATGAGTACATATTGCTTTTCATCCATCTGCGAATGGACAAGCAGAACGTTATGTTCCAACAGAAACAGTTTCTACAAACATTTAACTAAACTAGATTTCATGATACATATCGAAATTAATGTGTGTACTAGAAGTTACGGATAAAAACTGCAGAAAATTTAACGTTCCAGCCAGGATACAAGGTAGAAGTTATCGAGATGAAATGAGAATTGGGAATTTGGAAAACTACATTATAAACTTTTAATGGATAATGGTACCATTTAGCGCAGTCATATATTTATTTGAGTTATTTAATGAACAAATTACTTAAAATAATAATAATATTTTCTTAAATTATATACACTTGGTATGTGTACAGATACAATTTAATATTGTTATTCGTATATAATAATATAATAATATTAGGCAAATCAAATTTCCGATGCTTTACATTAAGATTACATTGTTTGAAATTAATATATATATATATATATATAAGAACCGGGATGCTGTCATTTGAATAAGAACTGTCAAGTAACTGCCAACCATAGCAGTACTAACCTACAATCCTTACTTCAAAAAAACGACTGAACTTCAGATGAATGTGCGTGAATAGTTGATCTATGGTAGGGCATCGAATCGCATTGTGTTCATCAATGATCTACTATCCTTTCAGAGGTTTATGTTTACAAAAATATAAAAATCTAACAGGACCGAAGTGGTGTAATTGGTAAACACCCTGGACTAGAAATCCAGAAATGTGGGTTCGAATCCCGCCTATGGTTCAATCTTTTACGTTTATTCATCTTTATAATCCTATGTTAAATTATCTAAGTTATCTTCATAATTCAGAAAATTTAATTCTATATCTCTTAAGTTATATATATATATATATATATGTTTTCTATCGAAACATCGAAACGCTCGGCTTGTCAACTAGGCTGACCTTCGGCTACCTAAGGTCAGCCGGGCTTACATCCGAGACTGAGGGATTTACCGCAGCTTGCCAAGATGGCGTAATTAACACCTTGGTCTATCGCCGCAATGTGATGGGTGTGCAGGTCCCTGATGTCAGCTGCAGGGCCTGTCGAAAGGTGCCTGAGACGCTTTTCCACCTTCTGTCGGCATGTCCGGCAAAAGCGGCCTCGGCGTACACCCATCGCCATAATGCGGCCCTACGGGTGCTGTATTACCATCTAAGGCACTCGTACGGAATAGACCAAGAGCCGGTGCTGCCTTACATGCCAGGAGATATTGAGTCCGTTGTCGGAAACGAAAAATGCCAGATCTTCTGGAATTATCCGTTTCCGACCGTCAGGTCCATACAAGCAAATAGGCCTGACGTTGTCCTCCTCGATAAACTAATCAAGACTATGTATGTCATCGAATTCTCCGCTCCGGCAGAGAAGAAAGAGGAGGAAAAATGGACAAAATATCAAGATCTCCTGTTCGAGCTCCGCACGCTATACCCAGGCCACAAGGTCGTATTAGTGGTTCTGATCATCGGTGTTTTGGGCGGAATTCGGTCTTCGCTGCGTTCAAACTTGAAGATCATTCCGGCCTGTAGGAACTCGGCGCAGATCTTGATAGACCGGATGCAAAAGGCAGTCATTCTGGGTTCAATTAGAATACTTAGGGCACACGATTTAGGAACCTGAAGCTACTTACCGACCGGTGGGGAGGAGTAGCTTCGGTTAACCGCCTTTTAGGTTTTTCTGGCGCGACTGCTGCGATGTCGTCGGAGTTCGCAGCAGCCCCGACCAGGTTTGAATGTATATATATATATATATATATATATATATATGTATGTATTTACAGTATTTATATGATATTTAAGTATTTTGTTTGGTTTTTACCTATATACTGTTCAGATTTTTTTTGTAAAACTTTAAGATTGTTTATTTTTTTATGTTTGGTGGTAAAGAATTGATTATTTTAGGAGCTATTGATGAACCTCTGGTTAGGATCTTTCTGATAAAAAGGACTTATTAGTACCTATATTATTGACTTTTGACCGAGTTTCATGCTTATGTGTTGTATAGATTTTCGAATAGGGATGTTTGTAGATGAATATGCAGCATGTGTGATAATACAATGAGCGTATACTCAGAAATTCTTCATTATATAGTAAGCTTGTAGAATACAAATTTTGTTTTCGAAGTATTATTTTAATAAAGTAATTTTGAAAAACGGTCAGGAGTTGTAAGGCATTATTATAAAGACCACCCCACACAGCAATACCGTATCTTAGGATAGATTCAATTAACGATTGGTAGAGAATGACTGATAATTTTTTATTTATAAACTTTCGTAGCTCATAAAATTTATATATAAATCTTCGTAGTTTTGCTGTTAAGGTATTAATGTGGTCTGTCCATTTAAGGTGTTTGTCAATAATTATACCCAGGTATTTGGTTTTATCAGTACTGTTTATTTCAAGATTTGAGTCTTCAAATTTTAATTTAGAGAAATCAGGTCTGTTTGCTTCTGTCAGAGAAAAGGCTATATATGACGTTTTGCCTACATTTGAAGACAGTTTGTTGAAGTCTAGCCAGGTTTTAACTATGGATATGCCATATTGAGCCCTTTCATTAACAGTGTGCCATGTGTTATCTTCAAAAACTAGATAGATATGCCGCTTCAAAGCTGACATGTCTGGGCTTTCATAATCGCAATACTCACACTTTCGTATTTTGTCTCTTGTGTGTTTTGAGTTGATGTGATATTTTAAAGTTGACATTGAAGGACTTCCATAATCGCAATACTCACACTTGTGTAATTTCTCTCTTGTGTGTTTAGAGTTGATGTGAACTTTCAAAGTTGAAATCCGAGGGCTTTCATAATCGCAATTCTCACACTTGTGTATCTTCTCTCTTGTGTGTTTATAGTTGATATGATGCTTTAAAGCAAACATGTCAGGGCTTTCAAAATTGCAATACTCACACTTGTGTATTTTGTCTCTTGTGTGTTTAGTAAATTCATCAAGACCTAAATTTTGAATTCTGCAAAAGAAAGGTCAAATGATAATAATAATGATGTTTATGCAAGATAGGAGAGGAATATCAAATGCATTCTATGATAATTTGAAAAGCATCTCCTGGGGAAATAAATTCTCAAAAATTCTTTCATTACAAAGTAATTTCAGATATGATTATTGATGCAAATCATGAAGCTGCTAAGGAGATAAATTGAAGTATATACAATAATGAACTTACTCTACTTTCATTTCCAGATCAGGAAGTTCATGTTTTACTTCTTGGAAATCTACATTTTCAATTTTAACATCATCTTCCAATTCTGGTTCTTGCTTTACTATAGATCATTTTGAGGTGACGTCACGACAGGTCCGCCATATTGCCGGTAGGGCACACAAAACGTTCCTGTCATTGTAAACAATAGAAAAGATCGATTTTTAAAGTGTGAATTATTTAAAATGCCGGCGTTTTGTTCTGTTGTGGGGTGTTCTAAAAGGGCAGAAAGGGATCAAATTCGTTTTTTTAGAGTTCCCAAAGCCTTACAAAACCGAGGAGAAATGCTGGACGCCTTATCAAAAGAACGTCGAGATTGTTGGGTTAGGGCTTTAAGACGGGGCAATTTGACCGATACATTCCTTAAACATGCACGAATTTGTGCAGATCATTTTGTATCAGGTATGTAAATAATATTAATACATAAGAAATACAAATATTATGGTCCAAAATGTTTGAATTTATAGTTAAATATGGTGTTAAAGTAAACGTTTTTTGTTCAACTTTTTAGGAGAACCAGCTAAAGTGGAAGATAGAGATAGCCCCGATTGGGTCCCTTCTGTAAATATGGGATACACTAGCATCAAAACACAGGATGAGCAAAGTGTAAAAAGGCATGTTAGATTGGTTAAACGTCAAACGAAACGTCTTAAAGTGGTCAGTATTACTGTTATTTAAAAAAGTTGTAATCCCAATCAATTCTTCATTTTCTTTAGGATGAAGCTGGGCATACTGCATTGAATATAGAACCCACAGCAGGTCTATCTACAGAAACTCCTGAACTGTGCAATGAACACGAAAGTCACAGACCTGCTAGCAGTCAAACGGATTTAACTATGGACCACTTAAACAAGCTCTTTGAAGATCTCGATTTTTCTAATCAAAAAATGTATGCTTTGGAAGAAAAATTTAATGCATCAGATTTAACAGAGGAGTCATTTAAGAACGATTCAAGAACATTGTACTTCACTGGGTTCCCAAAAGCTGAGCTGATGTTTCAAGTATTTCACAGTGTGGCTCCCTACTTATCAACTAAAAGTGTTCTATCTCCGTTTCATCAATTTATTTTGACATTAATGAAATTGAGGCTCAACTTGCCATTCAAGTATTTGTCTTACCGATTTGCTATAGCTCCATCAACTGCATCAGAATCATTTTACAAGTGTATTGATGTACTCTATGCTAGGTACCAAAAACTTATATTTTGGCCAGATAGAGAGATATTAAAAAAAAGTATGCCTGATTGCTTCAAAGAAAATTTTGGTGATCGTGTAGCAGTAATAATTGACTGCTTTGAAATATATACAGAAACACCATCTGGTATGTTAAATGCAGCTCGTTGTTGGTCTAATTACAAACATCATGAGACTGTTAAGTTTTTAATTGGGATCACTCCTCGAGGAACAATATCATATATCTCAGAAGCCTGGGGCGGCCGAACTAGTGATAAGTTTTTGACAGAAAACTGTGGATTCTTAAATTTAATTGTGCCTGGAGATGTAATATTAGCTGATAGAGGATTTTTGATAAGAGACTCTGTTGAAACTCTAAGAGGACACCTGGAAATTCCAGCCTTCACAAAAGGAAAAAATCAACTTGACCCTGCTGATATAGAAAGCACCCGTAAGATTGCAAATGTAAGAATTCATGTGGAACGAATAATAGGCCTGCTTAAGAGGAAATTCAAAATTTGTCAAGGTCCCATTCCTATAAGCATGTTATCAGCATCTAGAGATGATTTAAGTGCTTTAGATAAGATTATAGTTGTATGTGGTGCCTTTCTCAATTTATGCCCTTCTGTTATCCCCATGAATTAAAAAAGTCCCTAATTTTATTTTAAACAGGTTTAGTGCTATTCACCTTGTTTGCTAAACATGAAATATTTTTAATTATAGACTTTGTATTTTTGTAATGACAATTTATTATGTGTGATTTTTATAAAATGTATAATGGGCATTTATCCATTTAATTACTGATCATTATTGTTATGCCAAAATGCTTGGAAGTTAAAACTTTTAAATAAAAAGATGTATTGCAAAAAACAAATCAGTTTTTAATTTTTCACCTATCCAAGATGATATTATGACATCGACAAAGTCAAAGTACCCTTTTGGCAGTTAAGCATTCGATTATCCTTCAATTGACTTGGCCCCATCCAATCAAACAAGAAGTTAACATAAAAGTACTCAAGAGACTTATAATAAATATTATTGTGGATCTGGAACCATACTCTATTAAAGAATATTTGGAAAAGTAGATACTCTGAGGAAGATAGCCTGCAATGGAAATAAAATAAATGTTTACTTTGTCTACTTTTCTATTTGTCTATTTTTGTCTATTTTAAATACAACTTTATACATTTTATTTATAAACATACTTATAAAATTCTTATATTGATTCAATCAACTGTACCTGACACTATTTTCTTTAATTTCAGTTACTGTGATAAGATATGTTTTTAGATGTAATGTCACTGTGATTGTCATTCCTGAAAATAAATCCGTGTTCTATTCTATTCTATTCTATTGAAGGACACTTTTACTTAACTTAAAATCTAACTCGTACACCAAAAAATCCTGAAAAAAACTCCTATTTACTGGCAAGTATCACAAAACCAGGCGTTTTGTGGTTCCTCCATTATTCCAATGCAATTGAAATGGAACCAACCTATTTCACCATGTCCATAATGCTCACAGTTGGTAAAAAACTTAAATTGCTGGCCAGTTCACTTGCACCAAGAGAATAGGGATCAACATTGTCTATAATTCCAAGTTTAGACTCGTAACGCGATTTCACGTCTCCTTTGAGAGATAAGTAGTATTCACTCCAAGCCATATTGTAGAAAAAGTTTATAAAAAACGCAATACACACACTAAAAACTCGAAGTAAACACCTCAAAACTGCAGATAACAATGAAAACCTTATGGCAGACGCGCCCTTGTATGCCCTACCGACAAAATGGCCGCTCTGTCAAAGTCACGTGACTCAAAATGATCTATTGATTCTGACACATAGCCGTAAATATCAGAGATTTCTAGTTCCATCATGCGAGAAACTTAAACTAGCAACTAACTAGTCACTATTTCCAATGTATAATGCACAAAATACCCTCTGTGGTATGTCTCAATTTTATACTGTGCTTTGTGACCGACCATAGAGAATCTATGTTTCCGACATGATATTGCAGAGATCTAGAAGACATGAAGTCTCTGTGGTTTTCACGCGGCGACGCGTCCACGGCCTGGAGACTAGAGGCTGTTCCCTATGTGAGAAGTGAGTCCTCTAAGCGTCAACTATCGCGTAGTACGTCACGCGTGGCGCATACGTCGAGGGTTGTTCTCTGGCAATCTTTGTATTGCTGGGCTTGAAATTTGAACGATATGGCGCAATCCTGACAACATATTTCGATTCCTGCGCCAGCTGGTGGCTGAGCGAGGGACTATAAGTTTAGCGACATGTCAAACAATAGTATACAACCGTGGGCGCGACAGATCGTCGAGCATTATATTATTTTTACGCTCGCGACGTTTGTTTATATTTTATGATTGTTTGGCTATGTATTAATGTTATTCTTTGTGCTATTTGATGATGATGATTTATATTTAAATAAAGTGATAAAACATACAGCGGGTCGATGCACAAAATTAATTATTGATAATCACGAAAATAAATGTTTAAAGTGTATCAAATTAGTTGTTGGCGATGATGATGATAATACTTTATCAAATATAACTAGATTAAAAGATTATGTTTCAGAAAATCAATTGTTATTAAAAAAAAGTAGTCATGATGTGTATAATTTAATTTCAATCTTAGGAAATGTTTTTAGAGAAGATTATTTTGTTTCAGATATTTTTGAAAAACATGTAAATAAAAGTATCCAAAATATCCCCTATAATCTTTTAATTGATTTTGATCACGATCATGATGAAAATCACAGATTATTGATTATAGAGGATATTTTGAAATTTTATATTAATATCAGATTATCATTACAATCAAGATTAGAAAAAGAAAACGACATTGATAAAAATCGACGGCGAATGCATTCTAATAAATTGTTGTTATTTTTAGGTTAATAAATTTTTGTACATAAATATAGGTATATAAGTGAATATTGTGGAAATTATAAGAATATAACTTTATAAAAATAAAAAATTGGGCATTTCCTATTTATTCTGAAATTCTTAAAATGTATCTAACTTACACTTTTGAATAGCGCGCCATGAATAGTGGGCGGAGCTATTACCTGACATTTTACTTTCTTCTTTCTTACAAGGAGACAATTCCAAATACATTGCGCGAATAGTTCTATATTAAAAATTTTAAATATTCTATAATTCGATTGTATATACCAGGTTACCATAAATTATGGAATATTTTTCAGAGAAAACGACATTTCATCAGTATTGCTTCTAATATAACGAATAAATAATGCTATGGACGTTTTTATAATAATTACAAATCTCAATCCGGCACACAGAACTAATCCGGCAACAGCACATTCCATCAGTGGCGGCTCCTCGAAGGAGGCTAAGGAGGCTCAGCCTCCTCACCAATTTATCTTAATGATCATTCTCCATTTTATTTCCTGTTTCTCTGATGATTTTTAAAATTTTACAATTAATTCCCCGTTCTCAGTAGTTATTTTTAATCTGGCAACAGTGCCCTGAGGCTAGACTCTCTATATATCTCAAACGCTGAGCATGTGTTGTTCAACGCAGTTGCCGTTTTTCCGACCAGTCCGAACGCCAACTGGGTAAATCAGCGAAAATGGCAACACCCTCTGGAGGCTAGCCTGCGGCAGCCGCTAGCAATCTATGAAATACGAGAGGTGCATTCTGCCGACTGCTGAGTAGGTCAGTCAATGCTTGTTTATGTGTTGTCACGCCACGCGAAGTAAGGTTAGATTGTTGTCTGTTGTAAATTTAAAATGAGTGTTAGTGAGTTAGTTGCTGCCTTTTAGAAAATCCATTTAGTGAATTAACATATGATAAAAGTGTTTCTTTTAAATAAACGGCCTTTACCGGATTTGAAAGGATTAGTAATGTTAGGTAACTATCAAAATCGATCATTGTTAATACTAATAGTAGTATTGACAAGACGAAGTTTAAAAAAAAATCATTGATTTCCCTGTAATGCTCCAACTCGATGGAATTTTACATCACGTGCAGTATTTACCATCCATAAAAATAAAGACAAATTAATTGAAACATTTGATTTTGTATTAAACAGTGACGATTTTTCAACAGAACAGGTTTCATTAAATGCTGCTGTTGGTTTAAAATCTTATTTAGAAAATGAAGAATTTTTGTTTTTTCTTGATAATTTTAAATTAATATTTGAACAAACTGATCTTATTTTTCAAATTTTACAACATAAATTCACTGATATAATTTATTCAAGAGATTGTTTGAAACATCTCATTGGAAAAATTTCAAGTTTCCGTAATACAGAATTTCATTTTAATATTTTATTTGAAAATTTTTCAACTGATGAGGCTCCTCCCGCGAAAAGGAGGAAAACATATAATTTGGTAGACAAGAAACTACATCATAAACAACTTTTTTATGAAATTTTAGATACTATTAAAGGTCAAATTGAGATTCGATTTTCCGATTTACATGAATTGAAGTTTTTTGACTTGACGAATAGAAGATTTTTCGAATCTTTTTCAAAAGAGAAGATAACTTAGTTTTAAAATATAAATTTTTTGATAAAATAGCACGGCACAATGAATTATGCGTTATATACTCGGATAAAGATATTTTAGGCCAGTATGACAGTCACGCCGATATGATAAAATATATGATAGACAATGATTTGCAACAAGTTTTACCTCAGTTTTATAAACTACTTTGTTTGACAGTCACCATTTCTGTCACGTCGGCATCGGTGGAGAGATCATTTTCTACTCTCAAACGAATTAAAACTTACATGCCAAATACAATGGGCCAAAATCGTTTATACAATGTTAGTTTAATATCTATTGAAAAAGATTTAGTAAAACACTTAAAACAAAATGATACATTTGACTTGTGAATTATTAGGAAATTAAAGAATCATGTAAAACAATAAAATTTATATTGGATAAACATCTGACAGTACGATAAATGTAGTATCGATCACTCTTTCAGGGTCGAAATATTTTACTACAAAAAAATGTAGTAATACTTATGGATCACCAATCTGCTTAAAATTCAATTACCCAGAATTGAATGTCTTGATCATCTTAGTAATTGAATCAAAAGGCAAACCTAGATTACTCCCCTGACTTGTAATCCGGTCGTCCTGTGCACATTGATTGAGTTTGAGTCACAAGTGATTTCTTCGGTTGGATGATGAGCTCAACAACAACCCAGGGGAAAAGGAACAACAAGTAGTCGGTTCGCAAGCAATCCAAACAAAGAGGGATTTGTCACCTTCACAATGTGTGTGTGTGTGTAATTTTCCCCTTGTGCGACACTTTAAAACTGACATGTCAGGGGTTCCACAATCTCTTGGGTGTTGAGTATATGTGGCACTTTAGAGCTGACATGTCAGGGCTTTCATAGTCGCAATACTGACCCTTTTGTAACTTCTCTCTTGTGGGTATAGGATTGATGTGCTGCTTTAATGATGACATGTCAGGGCTTCCATAATCTCAATATTGGCACATGTGTATTATCTTTTTTGTGTGAATAGAATTGATGTGACATTTCAGAGTTGACCTCTTGTGTGTTTAGAGTTATTGATAAGAAATAATCACCCTTAGTACTGGAGACCTTTTGGCTACCAAGTAGTGAGGGTGACTACTTCTTATCAATAGTGTTATAATAAATCCACAGTGTGAACTTTATAGTTTATTAGTGTTTAGAGTTGATGTGACTTTTTAAAGTGGACACCAGTGCCTACATAATCGCAATGTTCACACTCGTGTATCTTGTCTTTAATCTAGAGTCGACGTTGATTTTTAAATTTGACATCAAAGTGCTTACATAATCGCAATACTCACACTTGTGTAATTTCTCTCTTGGGTGTAGAGTTGATCTGGTTTAAAGCTGACATGTGAAGGCTTCCATAATCACAATACTTTTGCGTATTTTATCTTTCTTTCGATACTGACACTTGTGTATATAGAGTTGATGCGATGTTTCGAAATTGACATATGAGAGCTTTCACAATTGCAATACTCACAATAGTGTGTCTTCTCTCTTGTGTTTAGAGTTGATGTGATATTTTAAAGTTGACTTCTGAGGGCTTCCATAATCGCAATACTGACACTTGTGTATCTTCTCTCTTGTGTGTTTAGAATTGATGTGACTTTTCAAAGTTGACATGAGAGTGCTTACATAATCGCAACACTCACACTTGTGTAATTTTTCTCTTGTATGTACAGAGTTGATGTGACGCTTTAAAGCAGACATGTCAGGACTTCCATAATCGCAATACTCACATTTGTGTAACCTCTCTCTCGTGTGTATAGAGTTGATATGCCGCTTCAAAGCTGACATGTCTGGGCTTTCATAATCGCAATACTCACACTTTCGTATTTTGTCTCTTGTGTGTTTTGAGTTGATGTGATATTTTAAAGTTGACATTGAAGGACTTCCATAATCGCAATACTCACACTTGTGTAATTTCTCTCTTGTGTGTTTAGAGTTGATGTGAACTTTCAAAGTTGAAATCTGAGGGCTTCCATAATCGCAATACTGACACTTGTGAATCTTCTCTCTTGTGTGTTTAGAGTTGATGTGAATTTTTAAATTTGACATCAAAGTGCTTACATAATCGCAATACTCACACTTGTGTATCTTCTCTCTGGTGTGTATAGTGTTGATGTGACTCTTTAAAACTGACATGTCAGGGCTTCCATAATCGCAATACTCACACTTGTGTAACTTCTCTCTTGTGTGTATAGAGTTAATGTGACGCTTTAAAGCTGACATATCAGGGCTTCCATAACCGCAATACTCACACTTGTGTATATTGTCTGTTCTGTGTTTAGAGTTGACGTGATATTTTAAAGCTGACACCCAAGGACTTCCATAATCGCAATACTCACACTTGTGTAACTTCTCTCTCGTGTGATTAGAGTTGATGTGGTGCTTTAAAGCTGATATGTCAGGGCTTTCATAATCGCAATACTTACACTTGTGTATTTTGTCTTTTGTGTGTTTAGAATTGATGTGATATTTTAAAGCCGACATCCAAGGGCTTTCATAATCGCAATACTCACACTTGTTTATCTTCCCTCTTGTGTGTATAGAGTTGATGTGACTTTTTAAATTTGACATCCAAGGGCTTTCATAATCGCAATAATGACACTTGTGTATCTTGTCTCTTGTGTGTAATTTCTTTTGTTTGTGCTTCTTATTGGTTCGAGTTATCAGAATTCTTTTTTCCATGTGAGATATCGAGTTTGAGGACTGATCAAAATCACCTTTGTGTATAACGATTACATTAGATTTAATTTCTGTCAATTCATCACTCTCATACTTACAACACATTACCTGTGAATGATCCAAATTATTGTCCAAGTAATCTTCACTTGAATATAAATCATCTGAGACAGATTTCTGAGGCACATCATTTGGAAATGCATCAAGAACTAAATTTTCAAGTCTGGAAAAGAAAAAGTCAAATAATTATAATGATGTTTATGCAATAGAAGAAAATATGAAATGAATCATTCTTCAATAATATCCATAAGAGATTTAGATTTCAATGTGCTCGAAAAAGCTTCAATGTCTGCAAAAAATGTCTTTATACATTGTCAGTAGTGGTATTTTAAAATATTGATAAAATAGTAACCAGGGTTAAGTTTCATATTATTCATGTTTTAGAAGATTTGCATTACTCTGATATTTCTAATAAGTAAGAAATCACCCTTATCCACTAAAAATAATGTTAAAGTACAAGGACCTTTCAGCTACCAAGTAGCCATCATCAAAGTAAATTGAATTAGAAAACAAAATGTGCCAGTGTAAATACAATTTAGGATTGTTAATGAAAACGAGAGATTACCCTCAGCTGGAGATAAATCTGAATTCATAATATTGCTTTTTATTCGATCCGCCACATCTACTAAAGTGCACTGTTTGATTGTTCTGGGAACACGTTATCAAAGAAGACGCTGCATGGATACAATCTAACATTTCTCATGCCATAATAACATGGCACCCTGCTGTTAACGTGGCCTATGTGTTCAGGTTTCAGCGTGGAAAGGTAAGAATAATTCGTCGTTTAGAATACAGAAAACGGCAACAAGCTTTTACTCTTCTTATACATGTAAAAATGCACAATAGGGAAACCCATCCTTCTTACCATCGTACAAACAAAACAAGTACTTGTTTAAATGCTACTTTGACATAAAATTATATAGCTTACTTCCCACTCATGTTGAACAGCTTCCTTGACATCTCAAAGATGCAATGCAAATTGATTTATGAGCGAATTTGACAACACTAAGTATACGGTTCATATAATATAATAAAGAATTATCAAACTTTTGCAATAATTATTTAATCAATATCAGGTTTAATATGCAAAAAAAAAATAAAACCGACTAAAAATCAAGTTAAAAAAATCAACAGCGTCATCCATGTTTTTGAAACCTGTATCAACAGGAGAAATAATAGAACATATAGCAACACTAAAAAATTATTGCGCACCTGGGGAAGATTTAATTTCAGCTCAAGTAATCAAACAAGTACATGAATATATAGTTGAACCTATTACCCATATTATTAACACCATATTTAAAACCGGAATTGTACCAACACATTTTAAAACTTCAATAGTCACTCCAATTTATAAGTCAGGAGATAAAAATAAAATTGAAAATTGAGTTTATGCCGATCATTAGGCAAGAGAAGATATCAAAACATATCCTCCTCGTTTTTATGAGATATTAGTGAGCTAAAGTGCGAATTAAATCTTAAAATTCGGAGTATCGGTGAACTAAATAGTGGAGATTAAAATTATAAAATTTATTATCTAAATCACTTGCTCAAACTAGTGCAATTACAAACAATAAGTATATATAGACAGAAATAAATACAATCAGTTTTGGGTTTATCACACAAAAAGTGCTAAAATCTATTTCTAATCTAATGAACAGTTGGATACAGAAATAAAGTATACCACACACCTAAAGTACTAAAATCAATACAACAACGAATGGAAATACAACAATATGGAAGGAAATGAAACACAAGGTAACTTATGCTTAGAATGTAAAAAAACAATACAAGATGACCAATTCTATGAATGTGATTCATGCCAAATGAAAATTCATAAATTATGTACATCACTCACAGCTTCGGAAATGAAATACATGCCTCTCCAAAAACGAATGTTACAATTCCTATGTAAAACCTGCAAGAATATGTTAACAAGAATACCATATCTATTGACAGTAATGGAAGAAATGAAAGCAGATATAACTCAACTAAAAACGCAATTAATATATAATAAACCATACGACGAACACAATATTAAACATTCAAGAACATATGCTGAAATAGCAAAAGAAATTAAAACAACAGATATACTTAATATACCAAGTCTAATTATTAAGCAAAAAGTTTCTCAAGATGTAGCAAAAACTAAAAATGATCTACAAGAAAAAATCAATCCTGCACACCTAAAAATAGGTATCAAAAATTTGAAATCTGCTAGAAATGGAAGTATGGTAATCAAATGTGCAACGAAAAAAGATATACAAAAACTTCAATTGGCTGCAGAAGAATTACTGATGCAAAATTATGATGTAGAAACTACGAAAATACGCAAACCGCGTATAAAAATACCAGGCTATAAAGGAAACAAGACCATGAAACAAATAGAAGAATGTATCAAAGAACAAAACGAATGGATCACTGAAACAGATGAGTTGAATATCACATATATAAGGAAAAAATATAATAACACCTCAAAAATATTTGGTGAGTGTTTTCAGAACTTATTAAAAAAATTCATGAAATCAAATAAAGCATATATAGACTGGGAGAGATACCCCGTCTATGAGGACCTTAATGTAACAAGATGCTACAACTGTCAATCATTTTATCATAACAGCAAAAACTGCAAAAACAAGATAGTATGTGGCAAATGTGCAGAAGAGCATGAAACTAAAAACTGTATCAATCATGAAAAAAAATGTAATTGATGAATTAACTGCTTTAATTGAAGGCTATAATCTAACGTATTGTGACATTATTATTTTAAGTTAATGTTTCCAAATTTACTCAACAGAACCGTTCAATATTGCAGGATATATCAACTACTACAATAATGCGAACTACAATAAAAATGACGGCGTACTCGTGTTTGCAAAATTGACCATTAATGCAGAAGTCACACATGAAACATTTTTAAAATCTGGTACGACTCTCAGTAGAATAGCATTCCAATATTTGAATAACATCATTAACACTTTACAAACCACCTCCTATCAATGAAAAAACATTTATAGAGGATTTAGAAAACTTTTTCGAAAATAATCTGACAACAACATTAGAGATTTTTATTGGAGATATAAATATTGACATCATAAAAACACTAGATACTAATGTGAATTACTATGTCTCTGTTTTAGCACGGTTCGGATTTATTCCATATATTGGCTTACCCACTAGAGTAACAACAGATACAGCAACATGTATAGACCATATACTTATAAAAACAGACTATAGATCGCGTAATCTTATTTTTAAGTCATTCATTATTGACACATATATAACCGATCACTATCCAGTAATGCTTAATATTGAACTAAAGGACCAAGGAACAAATTTGAACTCAGAAACCGAACCATATTTCAAAAATGTACTTAATCTACCAAAAAAAGAGTTAATTAAACTTCAAAATTGGTCACACATTTTAAACTCCAATAATACGGAAGAAGCTAGTAAGATGCTTATTACATCTTTCAAAAAATTAATACAGACTGCATCAATAAAACGACTCATAAAATCAAAAACACAAAAAAAGAAAAAGAAATGGATTACGAATGGCATTATAACATCCATTAAACATAGAGACAATCTTAAAAAACAACTTCTACAATATCATGATCCTGACCTAGAAAGACAATATAAAAACTATCGCAATTACCTGAATAAAATAATTAATATAGAGAAGAATGCGTACTATAAAATAAAAATTGAGAATAATAAAAATAACATCAAAAAAATCTACCAAACTATTCAAGAGGCAACTAGCATGACAGGAATAAACGAAAGTAGTGATATCAAAATAACTGACGATAATAATGAAGAATTTAATACCAATAAAGAATTATCAAACTTTTGCAATAATTATTTTATCAATATCGGGTTTAATATGTAAAAAAAATTAAACCGACTAAAAATCAATTCAAGTTCAAAAAATCAACAGCATCATCTATGTTTTTGAAACCTGTATCAACATGAGAAATAATAGAACATATAGCAACACTAAAAACTTA
Source organism: Endomychus coccineus (assembly GCA_958510875.1). Lineage (NCBI taxonomy): Eukaryota > Metazoa > Arthropoda > Insecta > Coleoptera > Endomychidae > Endomychus > Endomychus coccineus. The sequence continues at coordinate 31,419,646 of OY294070.1, read as the reverse complement.
TTGCGCACCTGGGGAAGATTTAATTTCAGCTCAAGTAATCAAACAAGTACATGAATATATAGTTGAACCTATTACACATATTATTAACACCATATTTAAAACCGGAATTGTGCCAACACATTTTAAAACTTCAATAGTCACTCCAATTTATAAGTCAGGAGATAAAAATAAAATTGAAAATTACCGACCTATCAGCATAATAAATAATTTTGCTAAGATATTTGAGAAATGCCTAAATAAAAAACTTACAACATATTTAAATGAGAGTAATATATTATCAGAAAACCAGTTTGGCTTCAAAGAAGGTATCAGTACACAAGACGCAATCTATAAACTTACATCAGAGGTAACACAAAACCTAAATGACAATAATAAAATAGCAGTCTTTATGGACTTAGCGAAGGCTTTTGACACTGTTCCCCATGACAAACTTCTCGAGGTATTGTCACACTATGGTATTAGAGGAATTGTTTTAGAGGTATTTCAGAATTATCTAACAGATCGTAAACAAAGCCTCAGAATAAATAAAACTGTAAGTGATCCCTTAACTATTAAAATAGTTAAAACCGGCATACCACAAGGGACAGTACTCGGACCCATTATGTTCATAGCCTATATAAATTCTCTTTTAGACGTAGATATCGATGGAAAAATATTATCTTATGCTGATGATACAGTTCTAATTTTTGCAGGAAAAACCTGGAATCAAACTAAATATAAGGTTATTGAAGGAATGATAAAGACTGAAAACTGGCTAAATACTTTTAAACTATCATTAAATATTCAAAAAAACCATTATATTGCATTTTCTGTTACTTCAGTTAATCGTCCTGAATTTAATATCATTGAAATAAATAATTCTAACAAAATATCTGAGAATAATAAAATTAGATATTTAGGAATTATCATAGATCAACATCTTAAATGGCTCCCACACATAGAATATTTTACCAATAGGATCAGAAGATTAATTCACAAATTCCATATCACGAAAAATTTTCTAAACAAAACATTACTAATTCTGATCTATAAATCTCTTATTGAATCAATTCTACGCTATGGTATTATTGTATGGGGAGGAACATATGAAAAAAATCTACATTGTTTACAAGTGATACAAAACTTTATTATAAGAATTATTTTAAAAAAGAGAAGATTATTCCCTTCCAAATTACTGTATAATGACCAACTATGTTCTATACGAACTAGTTACATAATTTCAATATGTGTTTATTTCCATAAAAATAAAAAACTCAAAATATTTATAAACCACGCACATGAAACAAGAATTAAAACAAAAAATATAAATCTGAAATTCATTAATTATCTTGCATCAAAAACATACAATCTATTACCATTGGAAATAAGAAATGTAAATAAATTACCGCTGTTCTTAAAAAAAAATAAAATATATATATCCTGTAATATAGAACGATTCTTCCTGAACATTACTCATACTCACCATTGAAATGTTTTTATTTTCATTTTGTTAATACTTAGTTCATATTATATTATATTAATTATATCATTATATCATATTACTTATGTAATTATCAAAAAAAAAGAAAACGTTATCGTGGCGCATACAAGCACTTAGGCGCCTAACCATTGGAATATTCTTGTTATTGTATATGTATGTATATGTATATGATATCATCATTAATAAAATAAAAATGGTTGGCGAAACGTCGGCATCAAGTCGAGCTATTGTGACGAGGAATCCATCCGGAAGCCAAGATTTTTAAAGATTAGCTATCCGCGGATGTCTACTATTCAAGTTAATGCAATTTTGTCGCATTCAAGTTTTATTTGCTTCAGACGTGCATGTGAGGAATGAAATTGCACCATTTGACTTTTTTCTACATTTTAGTCTAATATATTTGTGTCAAACCAATCCTTCAAAATTTGCTCTATTTTAATTTGTTGTAAGCAGGGTCTTCCTGATGTCTCCGAATTTTGTCTCCATTATCATAGCTTCTTCACCCACAGTAACAGGTAACTTGATAAAGTGTTTTCGGAACATTCAAACAGTGCACTCTAGCAGATGTGGGGGATCGAATAAAAAGCAATATAATGAATTCAGATTTATCTCCAGTTGAGGGTAATCTCTCGTTTTCATTAATAATCTAAAATTTTATTTACACAGGCACTACTTGTTTTCTAATTTAATTTACTTTGATGATGGCTACTTGGTAGCTGGAAGGTCTCTGGAGAGAGAATAGCTAATGCATTTTCTTTTAATAGCTTCCAGAATGTAGTGTTTTTAAATACTGTCGAATCTCAATCCTTTCCGTACGCCTCAATATCTACGTAGGAAAATTTGTAGTTAGAATTCACCACCGCTAATGAAACAATGGAAAACTAATGTTTATAATTGAAGTACTTGGAGAATGAAACCAATATAAATGAAATTCTCATGATAAGAAACAGAGAAGAATGCGTTTCTGGTAGCAGGGACACGAGCAGCGCCACTAGTAAAGTTCTTTTCTCAATTAGTCAAGGTAGAGCATTCAAAGAAGCAGTTATACTTTAATCCCTTATTTTATTGATGATTATAGTTGATAAAACTAATTTAAATGAAATTCCTATATTAGAGGATGATGATGGTGACCATAATGTTGCCAGTGTCAGTGTCAGAACTGATAACAATCAAGCTATTTTACAGATAGTCAAGACAGGTTCTGTTACAAAACGTTAATACCTACTTTATTTTTTTTTGATTTTGATGTTCTAGTTGAAGATATATCTACTATTATTATGCCAAGTAAAATTAAAGAAGCATCGGAACAAACTGTTATTGGTTTGAAGAAAAACAAGAACTATTAAGATTCCAACAAGATTTACATTAAAATCAGAAACAACCAAAAAAACTCAAATTCAGAGAGAAAAGGTTTCAAACAAGGATGCTATAAAACAATGTATGGAAGGTGAATACAAAATTAAAAACATTGACTTGAAAGATTCCCAATCTTTAAGGCATGTCGTTTTCGATTCATCATTTAATTTGGGTTTAGTTAAGGTCATATTTGAACCAAGTGTTCTTGAAAATATAATATGTATTATTGAATGCAACAAAGAAAATCACGAATGGTATTGTGCCACTTTCAACAATCCACTTGCCGAATTAAAAAGCTTATGTTGTGATAGCTGGTTAATGCGGTACCATTTTCAATTTGTAGGTTTAGTAAAAACCCCCATCAGAAGAACAGGGTTCTGTTGGGAATGTTGCTAAATACCTAATAAAAAGTATTATAATTTGCCTTATTGTTTTTTTTTACTTGGAGTCTTGGGGTCAAAAATGTAATTATTCTAGCAGCTCTATCAACATAACTGCCGTGGATTTAGTGCAAAAATTCTCTCCCCGGCAGCCGTGGATCTAGTGAAGAAGTTCACTTTACTGCTGCCATGGATCTAGTAACATTGTCAGGAAAGACCTGACCAGGCAGAGTTCCACAACCTCGCTGTTCTATATAATACCATATTTCCTTGACCAATTTCTAAAGCAGACAATGTTTTGTTCTGATCAAGTAATGAGTTATTTTTATTATTCGAAGTGTTATATGTATTGTATCGGTCGTGAGTTCGCTAAAGTAAAAATTGATATTTTGAATGCTTAAAGGGACCATAAATTTCCAAATTTTGGCCTAAAACATTTCTAAATACTTGAACTATAATATGGTGCCAGTTTTTTAGCTAAAAATTGCGGGATTTCAGATATATTGGTGTAATTAGTAATTACAAAGCAGTGAAATTGGAACAGTTGATATAAATACACGTGCTATGTAAATCCGATTTTTCTCGCGTTATAAAAACTAAAACATCTGTCCTGACAGCGAACAAAATGAATTGTTCACAATGCAAAAACATTGGAGACATAAAAACTCAGTTTGAATGTGATGGGTGCAAAAACTTCTGTTGTAAAGAATGTACAGGTGTTTCTTCAACTGAACTTAGATGCTTGGAACTAAAAAATAAGATATTAAGATATTATTGCAAAGTTTGTTTAGATCTAAATAAACAGCTTGAAATAGAAACTCTTATGAGTTTAAACAGAAAATTGAAGAAAGAAATTGACGAATTGAAGGAAAAATTAATTGATAACCGAGAAAGCTCCATAGACAAAGTACAGAATGATAAATTGACTTTAGAAAATAAAAAGATATCTAATGAATATAATATCGCCAAAAATGAAAATAAAATGCTGAAGAAACGAATACATGATCTTGAATCAGACAGAGAAATTAATAAAATCAAATGCTCTCAAAACACCCAAACCTCCAAAAATACCAACGAATTTGATATATTGTACACAAAAATAATTGATGCCAAAGATATTATAATCAAGGAAATAAATGAAAAAAATAATCTCCTAAAGGATAAACTATTGTACCTTGAAAATGATAAAATGAATATTGCGAAAATGAAGGATGAAATAGTTGAACAGCTCAAAAATGGTAGTGGAAAAAATATTTTAACCAAACATTCGTATGCTAGTGTAACCAAAGGGGATCAAAACAAAAATGTGTTAATCATTAAACCAAAAAATAGTACTCAAGAAAACACGAAAACTAGAATGGATGTTCGAGAATACGTTAAACCTGGAGATCTCAAAATAGCTATTGAAAAAGTAACAAATATCAACCAAGGCGGGATCAAGATTCTATGTAAAAATAAAGAAGAAATGGAGAAAATAAAAGAAGTTACAAAATCAAAACTAGGAAATGATTATAATGTGAATTCATCAAAATTGAAGAAACCTCAACTGAAGATAGTTGGAATAGAATTTGAATTACACAAAGATGAACTAATAAACATCATAAAGAGTCAAAACACTTTTGTAAAAGAGAATGCTGATATGAAAGTTCTAACAATAAAAAAAATGAAAAAGAGGTTTATGGCTATTATTGAATGTGATGCTGAAACATTTAAAACAGTTCTTGAAAATGGTGTAGTATGCATCGAATTAGCACCCTGTCCAGTATACGAACATGTAAATATTTTAAGATGTTACAAATGCTCTGGCTTTTATCATACCGCTAATAAATGTGATAAAAAACAAATATGTCTTAGATGTGGCGATCATTCTCATGAATCACCTCACTGTCAAAATGATATTTTAACTTGCCCAAATTGTGTTGAATGCAATGGTAAATTCAAATTAGATATAAAGGTGGAACACTCTGCATTTGATGTAACTAAATGTGCAGTCCTACAGAAAAAAATTGAAGCTGAAAGGAAGAGAATAGATTATTCAGGGAACAAATAGCAACTAACAGCAGATAAAAAAGATGACAACAGTGGAATCCCAAGAATCCCACTAACTGGTAAATTACCTTCTGACAAAACAAATTCATCAAATTATAAGGTATTCCCTTTAAACTTATTACACTACAATACCCAAGGCATCAAAAGCAAATTAAATTACATTGAAACATTACTCAACGAAGATGGTAAATACAATGTAGCTTGTTTTTCTGAATCATTTCTTAGCTCGGTGGAGGCCCCCATACTAGAAATAGATGGATGGCAGAATGCATCTTCATTCTCCCGTTCCACTCATAGTCATGGTGGCGTAATAATATTCACAAAAGAGAAGGAATTTACCTGTATTGAAGAAATAAATAACCTCTCGACGGAAATATCTTGTGAAGTTGCCGCTCTACATCTGACGAGGCTCGATGTTACCATACTAACCTTTTATCGCTCGCCAAACGGGGATTTTGAACTTTTTTATAATACAGTAGATCATGTACTCTCATCTTTAAAAAATACTGATAAAATAATATGTTGCGGTGATTTTAACTTATCTTTTCTTGATCCGGACAAAAATACGCGGACCTTTTGTGACTTACTCAACACATTTGGCCTTAAGCAGTTAATCTTTGAGCCCACCAGAGGCTCCAACTGCCTCGATAACATTTTTATTAATTTTGAGCTCATCGGCAGTGCAAGAGTGGTAAATACCATCTTTTCTGACCATGACGCCCAAGAGGTTTGTACACATCTTCCAGGCAAGAACACATCCACCTCCAGTTTTAAATGTAGGCCATTGACTGCTCATGGATTTGATGTGATGCATGATATTTTAGGAAAACTTTCGTGGAACTTTCTGAACAATGTTAATGATATTGAGCATTCTTTTGAAGTATTTCAACAGAACGTTGTAGATACTTACCTTATATCATTCCCTGAAAAGGTCATAAAAGGTAAATCCTGCGATTCAGGCATTAAGTGGTTCAATGATGATCTAAAAAACATGCGTAATCATCTAGAACTCGTACATTCTATGTTTAATTTCTATAAAACAGACGCCCTAAAAAACACCCGTAATAAACTTCGGCTAGAATACAATTTAGCTCTTAAATCAGCGAAAATTCAAGCAAATGACAGGGTAATTTTAAATTCTAAAAATAAACAAAAAACTATGTGGTCTTTAATTAAAAAGAAATCTCAAAATAAGGATAAGCCTAAACATAGTATTTCTGCAAATACTTTTAGACAATATGTTAGTTCCATTCCACAAAAAATAATTGCCAGCAACCCCCCTTCGAATAAAGATTTCAAGGATGTTTTCTGCAAGCTAGTATCAAAAGATCTATCATTTTCTTTTTCAGAAGTTTCCCAATTTACGGTGAGAGAAGCAATTGTATCCATAAAAAATAGTAGGGCAACTGATATTTACGGTCTTTCGCCTTATCTTTTGAAAAGAAACATGAATAATTTAATTAGTCCATTGACGAAATTGGTAAATATATGCTTGAAGCGCGGTATTTTTCCTGAATGTCTTAAAATTTCCAAAGTCATTCCATTATACAAAAAGGGAGATGTTAACCAAGCTGAAAATTATCGACCCATCTCACTTCTTCCCGTTTTTTCGAAAGTTCTTGAAAAGATTATGTGCTCTCAAATGCTAGAATTTTTTGAATCTAAACTACTTCTTTCGAGTTTCCAATTTGGGTTCAGAAAAAACAAAAGCACAATCGACGCCATTCTACATTTCATTCAATCGACTTTACATTGCTTCGAGAAAGGACTTCATTCATTGTCACTTTTTCTAGATCTGACGAAGGCTTTCGACTGTGTCTCCCACCCGATTCTGCTGGGCAAGCTGAGGGAGTATGGTTTCAGTGAAAACAGCCTTCTGCTTATGAAATCGTATTTGTCAAACCGTTTTATGACGGTTTTTGCGGGCGGTGGTTGTTCGGAGAGGTCATTGATTGACATAGGGGTTCCCCAGGGTTCAATTTTGGGACCCTTATTGTTTCTCGTGTTTATTAATGATCTCCCCGATTACCTACCGGGTGCGATTATTGAACTCTTCGCAGATGACAATACCATCTCTGTTTCCCATGCTGATTCTGATTGCGTAGTGGCTTTGGGTGAGGAGGTAGAGTCGAGAGCCCTAGAGTGGTTTTCTGCCAACAAACTGGCCATTAATCAAGATAAAACTGTAAAACTTTTATTTACCTTAAAAAACCATACTTTTAATCAAGATAAAAATGCTCACACCAAGTTTCTGGGTCTTTTTGTGGATGTTTCTCTGTCCTGGACGATGCATGTCGATCAGCTGGCTGGGAAACTTAAAAGAAACCTTTTTGTCTTAAGAAACCTGTCTAATTCACTATCCACTCACGTATTACGTTCTACCTACTTCGCAAGTTTGGAATCGCATGTTAGATATGGTCTAATCTTATGGGGTAACTGCTCCGAAGCTGATAGAATTTTCAGTCTTCAAAGACAAGGTATCAGAATCCTAGGAGGTAAACGCTATCGTGAATGTGTCAAAAGTACATACAAAGATTTAAAAATTTTAACCCTTCCAAGTCTGTTCATTCTAGAATGTCTCTTATATGCGCACTATGCTTTCCTTGCTGGTGATGTTGTATTAAATTCTGACGTCCACGACCACGATACTCGTGGTAAAATGGATGTTCATACCCAATTTCACCGGCTGAGCAAGTCAAAATCTGGTCATAATGTACTATGTTTCAAATTCTTTAATAAATGTCCTTTTGATATCAGAAATATGAATCGGAAAAGATTTAAAATCACCATCAAAAATTTTCTAATGTTTAACGCTTTCTATTCAATTCAAGAATTTCTAGATCTCACAATTATCTCAATGTAATTTTTATAATGTAAATTTTATATACTGTTAAATTTTAAATATGTGTTTGTTAATTGTAGTTAATTTTAGTGCTATCTATATTTCTTAAATACTCTGACCTGTGCAAAAACTATGTTATTTGGCATCAATAAACTTATTCTATTCTATTCTATTCTATTCTATTTTAAATAATTTTGGACATTGTTTACATTATCATTTGAGATGTTAAGATAATCTGAAGAACATACTATTAGTTTATTCATGTAATCTCCATAGGCCATCCATGAGAATTTGAACAGCACCTATTTAGGAAATAAATTCTCAAATATTCTTTCACAACTACGTAATTTCGGGTATTATCGATGCAAATCATGATACAATGAATATAAGATGCAAATCATGTCGCTGCTAAGGAAATAAATTGAATGGCACACAATAACGAACTTACTCTATTTTATTAATATAATCTTCATAGGTCATCGGTGAGAATTTCAAAAACACCTCTTAGGGAAATAAATTCTCAAATATTCTTTCATAACAAAATAATTTCAGATATGATTATTGATGCAAATCATGAAGCTGCTAAGGGGATAAATTGAAGTAGACAATAATGAACTTACTCTACTTTCATTTCTTGATCAGGCAATTCATGTTTTACTTCTTGGATATCCATAGTTTCAATTTTAATATCATTTTCCAATTCTGGTTCTTGCTTTATTATTGATGGGAGCACACAGTTTGTCAACTCTGAGACATAGTCATAACTATCGGAGATCCTTAATTCCGTCATGTCCTCAGACTCGGATAATTATATTTAATATTCGAATTATATAAACGTAAACCAACTAGTCACTCTCACCAACACTACTGCCATGACATTATCAATAACTCGTCTTTGTTATCAACCGAAAATTAAGTTTATAAAGAGTTAAATTGTGTTATGGATATGGAATTTGGATGGACTCATAAGAAAATATGTTGTCTTTTAGCCACTAACCTCTATCAGAGCAGAGATAAATCTGCCTCTACAAAACAATTGTTCTGTGCTCTATAAAAAAAACCACAGAAGAGAGACCAGTATAGAGTGACTATTAGTCTGATTAGATAATAAGAATTAAGATTAGATAATTTTGGTATTTTACGGTCGACTATTAGAAACAAATTTACCATTTAATGCAAAACACCCTATAATACTACCAAAGAATCATATCACTAATCTGATTATTCAACAAGAATATAAACGGCAATTACACGCAGGTACCCAATTAAAATTAGCATCTTTAAGACAAAGGTTTTGGCTAATAGCACGACGACAAGTAGTGCGTAAAATTATAAGGCAATGCGTTGCTTGTTTCCGTACAAATCCTGTAACCTTAGAACAATTGATGGGAAATATTCCTGCTAGGCGTTTGCAACCTTTGTGACTATTTACTAACTGCGGTGTACATTATGCAGAGCCTATTCCTTTTAAGGCAGGACCGTTGCGTTCATCAAAGGTTGTAAAATCTTATATTGCGTTATTTATTTGTTTTAGTACAAAAGCTATACATTTAGAGTTTGTGAGTGACCTCACGACTGACGGTTTTCTAGGCGCTTTGAAACGTTTTATGTCAAGAAGAGGGAAGCCTTCCAATATGTATTCAGACAATGGTACCAATTTTGTGGATGCCAAAAGTGATTTGAAAAAGCTTAGTGATTTATTACATTCTCAACAATTCATCAAAAACGTAACTGAATCCTTAGCACACGAAAGCATTACTTAGCATTTTATTCCTGCAAAATCCCCTCATTTCGGTGGAATTTGGGAAGCCGGTATGTCAGTGAAAACTCATTTGCGCAGAATAATCGGGAATTCCTTTTTAACATTTGAAAAAATGTACACAGTATCAAGTCAAATTGAAGCTTGTTTGAATTCCCGTCCCTTAACACCTCTTTCCAATGACCCTAACGATTTCCAAGTTCTTACGCCCTCCCATTTCCTTATTGGGAGCCCACTGACTTCGACTGCAGATCCAGACATCACAGATTTACCTACAAATAGTTTATCGAATTGTCAACACGTTCAACAAATGCTACAACATTTCTGGAAAAAGTGGCATTCGGAATATCTAAACACATTACAGCAACGAACAAAATGGAGAAAATCAATGCCGCCTATAAAACCTGGCGATATGGTGATTTCAAAAGAAGACAACATGCCTCCTTTGAATTGAGCCCTAGGACGAGTTGCTAACGTGAATCCTGGAAAGAACGGAATAGTGCGTGCAGTGTCAGTGAAAACAAAAAATGGATTTGTGACTCGGGCTATAACGAAATTATGTTTGTTAAACAAAGACAATTAGAAACAATCTTATTGAAAAATATTCTTTCAAAGGGGCCGGCATGTTGGATTTCCCAACATATGGTCGGTCGATCCTTTGATTTAAGATAAGTTAAGGATAAATATTTCATTTATTGTAGCTTGCTTGGAAACTTCATTTACCTAATATATTTATTACCCTATTCAGCAAATTCATGAATAGCAAAGGTTCCAAGAAAGTGATTCAATAGTTACACAGAAATATTTTGAAGACACACGATTGTAGGGGGGTTATTGTCACCCCACTACACAAATATGGGCAACCATCATTATCTAGTTTTGATGGTGAAAAAGGCAGTATTAAAGCATCATTCGACCTGTAAAGAGAATATAGTAACCTGTAAATAGATATGTATATGTGTTAATATAGTGATTTATTGAACATTAGACTTTTCTTGGGATCCACAGACACCTAAGTAAACACCTATCTCAGCCGCTACTTAAATGTAGCAAAACGAATATAAGAGAAGCAGCAAATCTCCTCGCAATATTAAGAAGTGCCTTCCCTAAATTCAACATATGGATATGGATTAATCTAAGTCATTTACGGTAGGTAGAAGGTTTACCTTGGTAACATACCACAATTCTTCAGTATAAATACTTCCTTCCAGCTGGAAGATAACTAGAGTTCAACCAATTCCAAAAAAAAGGAAAGAAGACTGTTCCTAATAATTAGACCCATTGCACTATTATCTGTGATCTCTAAAATGATGGAGCAAGGAACTAATATAAGAGTTCATCCAATACCTAGAGCTCCACAATCGTGAATGATCTGCAATATGGCTTCCGCCAGCCGAAATCAACAGGAGACCTGCTTGTCTACGTAACACATGTATGGCAGAATATGGCTTCCGCCAGCAGAGGTCAGAGGAGACCTTGGCTATGTAATACATGTATGGCAGAAGTCATTTAAAAATATGGAGATTCTCTAGTTGTAGCATTGGATATCTCCAAGCATTTGACAGTCTGGTACCAAAGCCTTCATGAGAAACTTCCGTCATATGGTTTGCCGCTTACTATCAACTTTTCTCTCAGATAGATCACTCTATGTGGTGGTTAGCGGAGTTCTCCGATAAAACGATAACGCTGATGTTCCACAGGCATCTGTGTTGGCACCAACTTTGTTTCTACTCCATATCAATGATCGGTTGGAAGTGACCACTGGTCTCGTCCACAGCTCAGCAGATGATGATACACTTCATTCCGCTTTCGCATTTAGAACCCCTATACCATCCAATGAAGCCAAAGGAGCGAGACAGATAGGTTGACGGCTAATGGTGATTTGGCAATGATTTTGTTTGAAATGTGTATCTGCTAATCTAGCAGTTTAAAGCCACCAAAACTCAAGCTTACATTTTCTCCAGGAAGGCGGATCCTACAATCCCTAATATGATGTCAGTTAAAACTATTCTAATGAAGTCTTCCATAGTTTCAACACTTCGATGTTGAAACTATAGTCACGTTTCCATGTTATTATTGAAAGTGGTATAGAAACAAATTGTTCTTTAATTTAATTATAATGATAAATTATCATAGACTAACGACTTCTGCCATCGATTTTTTTATAACATTTAATTTATTTATCACTTGTTGCTTTCCTTAATTTGATAGCTTGATGATATTCATTCCATTTGAAATTTTTTTCATACTTGAATACTTTGTTGGTCTTTTGAAGTTTGAGAACTTTGCTCTGAAACAACTTTACAATGAAAAGTTAGGTTAACATAACCTTCATTTTTAAAAACAGTAGCCGAGTTTCTACGTGTACTAACTCTGTCCTAATTGTTAACCAAATCACTTCCACCTCATCGACTTGTATTTATACGTTAAGATTTTCTCTCCTGTTTGTTGCATTATTACGCAATGAAATAATTTATTTTAGCTTGCCATGGTGTACTCGCCTGACTTCCTTGTCTTGCATTCTCGCGAATTAGAAAAAAATAATAAAAATGTTGATGGTTTAGTATGACAAAGTATCAATAAATATATATAAAAATAAACATATTAATTTTTTCAAGGATGTATGGGAGTTGTTATGGAAGGGAAAACAATTATTTAAAATTAGTGGCATGCCATTTTATTATTATATTAAGACTTAATACATTTCATCAATTTTGTTAAAAAAAATCAAGTTCTGAGTGTGCATATTACATAAATATGGATAAAAATTTCACATTTCTTTTATTTGTTAATAAATTTTTTTTTATAACAATTCAAAAATTTATATAAGCATTTAAAGACCATAATAATAATAAAATCGTACTCAGGAGGCCAAATTTATCCGACAACGACTATAAACTCAACATTTTGGTCAAATTCGTATATTTAATAATAAATATAATTTGTTTATAATAAATTAGCAAATTTGTGGCTATACATTCGACGATATTAACGATAGAATCGAACTCAGAATACCAAAATTACCCGAAAACGACCCTAAAGTCGGAGTTTTGGTCGAATTCATCTATTTTGTTAGTAAATAGACTGTTAATAACAGAAAATAGTCTTTATCAGATCAAAAACGGTCAAATTTTGCATTTTTCGGAACAAGAAATAGTCAAGATAATCCAAAAACTTGTTGTAAGAAGAATTTTCGGTAATATACTAGTGGTAGTAAGAGAATCTTTGGCCTTTCCATTATCAATAATTATAAATAAAAGTTTTACTGATGCAATATATCCCTCTGCATTAAAAACGTCCAAAATAATTCCCATCTTTAAAGAGAAAGGTAATGAAATTGATGTAAGTAATAGGCATGACGACAGTATCAAAAAATCGTCGATATAATGGTTTTAGGGGAAAATTCATATTAAAAAAATTTAAAACACTGCTTTAGTTTTATTTAAGAAATTCAGATTATTAAGATTTTCAATAAAATAAAACATTAAAATACTGCAATCGGCCATTTTGACCAAACACCAATCACAGCGCATGACGTCACGCTTAGGTAAACTCCGCTGTCAGTCAATGTCTAGTCAATACACTCATTCTCTGTGTTTTGTTGTGAATACTACTGATTACGCATTTGGATTGATCTTTTATTACTTTACGTGTGATTTATCGTCTCCACTCTACTATAACAATGGAACCAAGCTTTGTTAAGGCAAATAGCTCAAATTTGTCCAGGATTGATGTAATGATGTTGGGCGATTTCCTCGCAACAAATCGAGAATTTTGCTCGTCTGAGTTTAGAAACGTGAAAACTTCCTTGTAAGTAAATTTTGTATTTATCTTTACCCTAGATACAACCAACTTAGATATAATCAAACTCGTTTTGAACTCATGCGAGTTTATTTAACTTTCATAGGTTATTTTTACAATAAACTTGTCATTGTTTATTTTTGAGGTTAGCTCCCTCACAGCTTGTAAAGTTGCTATTTTAGAGTTAATACCCGTTAAAACGAGTACATGTCTGTAACTAAAAAGCACCTACTAGTACTAGTAGTATTTTTCCTTATAGTAAACACCTAAAATCTGATAAATCACAAAATCAATGTGTATGTATTTGTTCTAATTAATTTCAATTATTTCAGGTCTTCAAGACCATCATATGGGGATGATGCAATCAGTTATGTGCAACTAAAACGGGAAGGAAACATTTGTACAGTAAAGTGCAAGATTTGCCCAGAGCATAAAGTCCATGCAAAACTATATGCTGTTACATTGATGGTTGATGAAGATGAAGAAAAAATAATATCAATCGAATGCCATGATTGTGTTGATGCCCAGGGCGGATGTAAACATGCCATAGCGCTGCTTATGTGGATCCATAGACAAAGCGAAGAACCTTCATGCACAGAAGTTCAATGTTACTGGCGGAAATCAAAGCTATCAAGAGTTGGCACTACCTTGAAATTTATATCTGCAAAAGATTTATCTAAAGGTAGCCCTATATTGCCTTCTAACTCCACAGTCCTTGAAAAATTTTTAGAAGAAGGAAAAAAGAGAAAACTTGACAACTGCGAGCTACTAAAATATCAACAAGATTATGATTGTAATATACGACTCAGCGTTTCAATGCATCAAGTGTTACTTTTGTGTCGCAGACCCAAATTTTTCTATTAATAAAAATGTTGAAATTATATGTATAACTTTCGATGAACAATATATGTCAGGCTTTCTTGAAAGTGTTATTACATTTTGGAAAACCCATGTGTATCCATTGTTATATAAAAGTATAGAATAGAAAATAAAAATTCAGAAATTTCATTTGTGTTTTATTTAATAAGAGAATCTTGTATATTAATCAAACCACAAGCTATAGTTATCACATCATCAAGAACTTTAACCAAACTTAAGTTAAGGCAGGCATGTGGTTTTAACATGTTGAATTCACGTAACCGTCATATCACCCGCTCAACATGAATTCTTAAGCTAGCTATTTGTTTAGTTTCTTTTGCTTCAGCTTTAGTTAACTTAACTCCAGATACAACACTTGGAGGCCGTACTAATAGCACACCCATTTTTCGTAAATACACTTCCACATGTTTAAATCCTCTATCTGCCATGACCCACATATTGGGTTGCAAACATTTTGAGAAATCAGAAGTTTCAACAATGCATGTGTCTGTTATTCGGCCTCCATATCCATTTGAAATATAATTTATCAAACCATTAGGTGTACAAGATATAAGGTACTTAATGGTATTGGCTTTCTTGTATTCAGACCAGGAAAGAGCTTGATTTAAGGCATTTGAAGGCTTTTGTACTTCAATCTCTAAACAGTCTATTATACAAGTCACATTATTGTATTTATGCCTAAAAGCCATAGGTAATTTTTTTTAAATGAATTCCTTATCTAATGATACAATAAAAGGACTCATTACACTTGCTATAATAGGTATATTGAAAAAAAAAATTTTGCTTGGATAAGTTCTATGAATGCCAAAGTCATCAGCAAGTTCACGGAATGAATTATTTAATCTAATCTTTTTTAGACATAGTAAAATATGGTTAAACGGTATATTTGTCTGTTCTTGAATCAAGTTAACTAAATAATAGCAACTTAAAGGAACGCCAATATAAGAACGGGGGCTTTTTTTAATTTTCTTCAAGGTACACTCTAAGGCGTTTAAATCTTCTCTCCTTTTGTCATCCTCTATTATCTCACTACAGTCCGATGTAGACTCCATTTGAAGAGATTTTACAGATATTGATGATTCTGTTTCAGTTTCAGAGGGAGTATAAGAAGTATCACTATCTGATTGTTCTACTTTTTAAACTATTTTACTCAAATAATTTACACTTGATGTAGATGGATTACTATTAAAACCATGATGCTTTATTTTGAATGGTGATGTAGAGACAGAATGTAGAAACGGCTTCAATGGTGATGTCATCTGATTTACTGAACTGACTTTTGTTTGGTTAGCTTTACTTCTGAATCTTTTCGATATGTGTGCTTGAATTGATTTATCCAAAACTCTTGGTGTTAATTGGGGAACTTCTACATTCTGCTGAACTGTAAAACAAATATTTTGTTATTTAAGTGCAATGTTATAAGTATGAACACAAATAGGAGATTACTAGGTCACAGAAAAATCTATGAAGTTTTGAGTGTACTAACAATGTAGCTATGTAATAACAATGAGAATAAAATTAACTTTTTCAATGCTATATTCTAATCAATAAGTTAATAATATATACCTGAACTACCGGATGCAATTTCTTCAAAACATGATTGTTCTGTAACTATACATTTTTCTTCGAATTCCTTTTTACACTCTTCAAGAATCATCATTTTTCGTTTCTTAGCTATATAGGGTCGCTCTGTTGTGTCAGATGTTCGTGGTTTCCTGTCTGGTTGGCATATAAATTTATGGGGCATACATCCTGGTTTCATACGTACTTGTGATACTGACCCCATCACATGATACTCCATATAATTTTCCATATCATTTGGCAACTGCAAAAAGAAAAGTAAACGATTAAAATTTATAATAAGAATGATAGACAAGTCCAAAACAAACATAACCTCAATAAATTAGTTATTCCATAGCCTCAATATTTCAACTATTTCACGTCAAACAAACGTTTTAAGTTTGAGAAATATAAATATATGATAACATACTCACATCAAAGTGGTCTTCACAGAAATAAAGTGGCGAATTCGTGACTACGTCGTTCGGGTTTCGCCTTGCGAGCTTCATCCAATTATCTCTTATTATTTTCTTGTTTGGAACATGTACAAACACTTTGTTGGGTGTTCTTATTGATGTGTTTTTACACTGCGGTACTGCACACCACTTATAAACTTTGGAATTCATTTTTATCACACGAATTAATTTAATGTTTTGTTTACTTTCTTCGCTACGCATAGACACAATGACATGTATGTTTACCTAGGCGTGACGTCAGAGCTGACGCCATGACACCTGCGAGCTGTTCGCGCACTATTGAAAAAATATTAGTAAAATGGCTTCAAACTTCGTTAAACTTAAGTTTATTACCGAAATAAAGGTTTTTTCGTAAATAGTGAATGTGTACCCACATTACGGAAGAGTATTTCAAAATCTTTCGTCACGCCTATTATAGGCCTGTAGCATTACAATGTAGTTTTGCAAAAATATTCGAAAAATGTTCTAACATCCGCCTTAATAATTTTCTAGAAAAAAATAATCTTTCATCCCACTCTCAAAATGGGTTCAGATCAAACCATTCCACTATCACTGCTTTAGACCATGCTCTTCAACATATATATTGTTATGATTTCATTTCATAAACAATAAAAATTTAAAAATAATAACTTACCGAACTTTGAAAATCAGAAAAGATCAAATAAAAGATATTTATATGGAATTAAAAACAATAGTAAAAGCTAAATAATAGTTAGGATATTAAAATTAACAATGTAAAACATAATAAACAACGATGTAATAGAATAAGAAGTGATAAACAAGAACTTCAGTGAAAGTGAAGAAACGTACTGTGTAGCGAAATCAGAAATCATAAGTAAAGTGATTACAAAACTATCATGAGATAGTACAAAACATTGAATAATGTTATAGATATAAGTTAGGATTAGTAAATTTGAGTTATGTAATGTTAAAAGAATGTTATTGATATAATATGGTATGTATTAGATTTAAGAATAAGTAACTGTCAAGAAACCCATAAATATGGGAATAATCATATTAATAATAACCCAATCATAGGTTATATTATACCAAAGTGTGGGGAAAAATGTAGGCAATATTAATTTAAAAAGAAGGAATCACTAACAATTAAAATAAGTTGAAAATCTCAAATAATTCAAAAAGTAAAGTATACTAAATTCTGATTGGTCAATAGGAATTTCTAATGTCAGTCTGGTAACAATGAAGACTTGTGTCAGTTTAACAACAATTAACTTGGCATGCTTGATTTGAAAAGAAAGCATCTGATAGGTTGTTTATGACATCAAGTAGCGTCGGTTTTGGAGGCCTATAAAAAGGGCTGAAAGTGAAGCCAAGTTCAGTTTGCCATTACATCTGTAGAGTGAAAGTACTCCTGCAACTCACCAAAATTTTATAACCTATAAATATCAGTGAACGCAAGTGTTCCGAACTTCAATAGGTTCCAAGAAACCAAAATTAATAAGTTTTATTAAAAGTCAACGATTATTCCAAGTATCTAAATCCAGTAAAAGGCTGTAATAACCTCCAATTTATAAGAAGTATCCAACAATTGCCAGTCTTCAATAATTTCAATAAAGCATCGAAAAGTTTCATGTCTTATCTAAAAGGATAAAACAAAGTATTATCAACAGTTCCTGATTCTCAAGAAGAAGTAACCAAAATTAGTTACCTGTGATTATTGTGAAAAAGCATAGTATTGTGTAAAAAGTGAATCATCAACGAAATTATAAAAGAAGTAAATTGAAAATTGCCAACATTGTTAAACACACTTTTGGATATAAACTAAAAGTAAGTTTGTTTATTATATCTCCATTGTAGTGTTATTTGTAAATCTGAAAGAAAGATTGTCGTTTGTAATTTTGTAAACAGCTATTAATATTGAATAGTTTTGAGGTTAAAGCTAGGTCTATGCTTAGAACATAAAATTAAATTGTAAATTTGAAACCTGAGATAATTAGAGTCATAGAGATTTAAATATAGAAACTTTTTAACATTCAAAGAATATTGTGTTTAATTCCATAAAATAATATAAAAAGAAAAGGATCATTATTATTCAAAATAAATAAATAAAAGCTAGCCGGAAGAATTAATAATAATTCATAATTAAATAATAAACTCATAAAAGAGTTTAGTTAACAATATATATATATATATATATATATATATATATATATATATATCGCCCTAAATGACAAATCATTCATACTAGGGATTTTCTTCGATCTAAGTCAAGCATTTGACACTGTTGATCACAATTTATTGATTAATAAATTATATGCACTCAGAGTTCGGGATCCGAGTAACGACTGGATAA
Source organism: Endomychus coccineus (assembly GCA_958510875.1). NCBI lineage: Eukaryota > Metazoa > Arthropoda > Insecta > Coleoptera > Endomychidae > Endomychus > Endomychus coccineus. The sequence goes on along the minus strand of OY294070.1, from coordinate 31,400,750 downwards.
AATCTTATCTCAGCAACAGAGAATAGCAGATCGAAATAAAAGGTACACGATCTGATTGCAAAGTCATAACAAGAGGAACGCCACAAGGGTCCTGTATTTCTCCTACATTATTCAATTGTTTTGACAATGACTTACTGTTGCACATCAGTGAGGTATGTAAACCTATACTATAGGCAGATGATCTGGATGTGATAATAGTTGGCAATAATCTAGTTGAAACGATTAAGGAAAGTAACTCAACAACAAACGTTGTATCAGAGTGGTGTAGCAATAATAACCCTAAAGTAAACTGCAACAAAACAGTAGTTGTTGAATTTTGCCCTAAAAACAAGGTCATTGACTACAGCGTGTTAGCTAGTGCGGAGAAAAGTCTGTTGAAAATGTCGGTGCTACAAATTTCTAGACCAATACATTGATCAAAAATTAACGTGCAACTCTTACCAAAACTCAGCAGCTGTTGTATTACATTTATTAAAAGAGTTCTGATACATCATAATTCTGGAATTTGAATGTTTTCCTGTACATTTAGTCCTGATATTAACATTTATATAATTCCGCTTCTGACTTCCGCATGTTTACACTTGACGTGACATTTTAAACCTGATTTGTACCAGCTTACATAATCGCAATACTCACACTTGTGTATTATTTCTCTTGTGTGTTGAGAGTTGATGTGGACTTTTAAATGTGACATCCGAGAGCTTCCATAATTGCAATACTCACACTTGTGTAACTTCTCTTTTGTGTGTCTAGAGTTGATGTGACGCTTTAAACCTGACATTTCAGGGCTTTCATAATCACAATACTGACACTTGTGTATCCTTTCCCTTGTGTGTTTAGAGTTGATGTGATTTTTTAAATTTAAAATCTGAGGGGTTTCATAATCGCAATACTGACACTTGTGTATCTTCTCTCTTGTGTGTATATAGTTGATATGAACTTTTAAAGCTGAAATCAGAGGGCATTCATAATCGCAATACTGACACTTGTGTATCTTTTCCCTTGTGTGTTTAGAGTTGATGTGATTTTTTAAATTTGAAATCCGAGGGGTTTCATAGTCGCAATACTGACACTTGTGTATCTTCTCTCTTGTGTGTATATAGTTGATATGAACTTTTAAAGCTGAAATCCGAGGGCTTTCATAATCGCAATACTGACACTTGTGTATCTTTTCCCTTGTGTGTTTAGAGTTGATGTGTTGTTTTAAATTCGACATGTTAGGGCTTACATAATCGCAATACTCACACTTGTGTAACTTCTCTCTTGTGTGTATAGAGTTGATGTGTTGTTTTAAAGCTGACATTTTAGGGCTTACATAATAGCAATACTCACACTTGTGTAACTTCTCTCTTGTGTGTATAAAGTTGATGTGTTGTTTTAAAGCTGACATTTGAGGGCTTACATGATCACAATACTCACACTTGTGTAACTTCTCTCTTGTGTGTTTAGAGTTGATGTGATTTTTTAAATTTAAAATCTGATGGGTTTCATAATCGCAATACTGACACTTGTGTATCTTTTCCCTTGTGTGTTTAGAGTTGATGTGATTTTTTAAATTTAAAATCTGAGGGGATTCATAATCGCAATACTGACACTTGTGTATCTTCTCTCTTGTGTGTATAGAGTTGATATGAACTTTTAAAACTGAAATCCGAGGGCTTTCATAATCGCAATACTGACACTTGTGTATCTTTTCCCTTGTGTGTTTAGAGTTGATGTGATATTTTAAAGTTGACATCCAAGGACTTCCATAGTCACAATTCTCACACTTGTGTATTTTGTCTTTTGTCTGTAACTTGTTTTGTTTGTACTTCGAGTTCGAGGACTGATTTTTGTTATAAATTGAATGATCAAAATCACCGTTGTGTATAACCATTCCATTTATTTTCATTTCTGTCACATCATCACTCTCATACTTCCAACAGTTTATCTGAGAATGATTCAAATTGTTGTCCAAGTAATTTTCCCTTGAATATAAATCATATGTGACAGATTTCTGAGGCACATCGTTTGAAAATTTATCAAGAAGTAAATTTTGAATTCTGGAAAAGAAAGGTCAAATAATAATAATAATGTTTATGCAATACAGAGGGGAATATGAAATGGATTCATCATATCCATAATAGTCAATGTCTGCAGGTAATGTGTTTATACATTGTCAATAGTAGTATTTTAAGATATTGGTAAGATAGTAACCAGAGTTAAGGTTTATTTTATTCAGGTTTTGGAAGAGAATTTCACGAAGGTGTCAAGTTTATATTGCGCATGTGCAATCCTACCGGTTTCGTAAAACCTCATCCAGCACCCATGTCGTCCACCCACACGAGTACGTATTTAAAACGCCGACTTTGCCGCAAAATCATTAAATGTAATCAACAACATTTATTCTCAAGATCGTCACTCACAATGATAGATATATTGAGTCTCAACAACAATCCCGTTATCATCCAGCTCACACACTCAATAATAAACCATAAATCTCTCAAACTGAAAGCAAAATATCTGAAGTATTGATAAAAATTAAAAACAGACTTTTCAAAACTGCACCTTGATCAGTTTCATAATCTCAACATTCACAGTTTTATACTTTCTTTTTTGAGGTTAGCGCCAAAATGCCTACTTGAATGACAATCCATGTTTTACTTAAAATATGAAAAAATTATTGAATCCTATCATAAATCATTCATTGAGAAAAAAAAAATTAAATTAAAAACAAATGGTTCACATTGTAACTAAAAAATAAGCAAGAAAAACTTAAGCCTTACTGACTTATATAAGAATTCAAAAAACCAGATCACAAAAAGAAGCTAAAAGAACAAAAAGTAAAACATAGAGCAGTAATTCAATCAGCCAAACACATGGCCCACGATAAAATTATTAACTCAAATAATAATCCCAAAGCCATTTGGAGTATCATCAATAAACATAGGGTAGCCAATGAAAGAAACAATACTGATCTACAGATTACCTTAAAAACATATCAAAAATCTTTACAAAATTTCACCTGAAACCATTGAGCTACTTAATGCAGTAAAAGGTATCATATGTAATATTAAAAATCAAATAGTAAAGATGTTTATGTTTCAATACAAAATTTCAAAAACTATAGGTCACATAATTGTGATACGTCACAATGTTTTCAATATCTGCTTGAAAGCAGATATCCAGAATGTCTCAAAATAGGCAGATTAACCCCAATAGGTACATAAAAAAGGAGCAGCAAATAATCCATCTAATGTTAGTAGGTCCATATCTATAATATCCCTTCTAGGCCGAAAGTGACCACCTGTCCTGTCCACAGCTTTGCAGATGATGGTACACTTTATACCGCTTTCTCATCTAGAGCCTCTATACCATCCAATGAAGTGAAATGAACGAGACAGAGACTTAAGAATTAATGGAGATCTGATAATCTAGTAGTTTAATGCAGCCAAAACTCAAGCTTGTGTCCTCTTCAGGAAGGCGGATTCCACAATCTCTAATATGATGATGTCAGTTACAACTATAACCATGCTCGGGATCAACACCAACAGCACCCTCTCATGGGACGAACATGTGAGGTCCATTGCGAAAACCGCTTCACATAAACTTGGTATTCTGTTCCATGCCAAGAGCTACTTTACTTCCCAGTAGCTCCTCATAATCTACAAAGCACAGATTCGACCTGTCCTGGGTTACTGTTCACATGTTTGGTGTTCAGCTTCCACACATTTGCTGAAGCTCTTGGATTCTATCCAGAAGAGAGGTTATTCATTTGATTGATGATGTCACACTTCTTCATTGACCTCTCTAGGACATCCTAAAAAGGTGGGAGATCTCTCCCTTTAATATAGATATTTCCATGGTCGGTGTTCAACAAAAATCTTGTCTGTTGTTCCACCACGAGAAATTCCAAATAGGCAGACCTTCATTGTCAAGCTCGAGACCTGCCAAACTTCTTCCTATCAGACTTAATTCTCTTACTCTTTACCTAGTGAGGTCTTTCCCTATGCTTATAACCTCCAAACCTTCAAGGAAAATTGAATGCCTATCTCCTCTCCCAACATTCCACTGCTGGTTCACACGATGTTCATCGAACATTATAGGTTTCCTTCCCATGTAGTCAAAGTATAAAAAAAGGCAAAGTATTTGAAAAGACAAAAAGTTTCAAATATGTCGATTAGATGGAAACTCACAATCTACTTCATGATGGTCTATTTGGATTCAGAAGTAAATTATGCCCACGATGCAATCAACAAACTGATTGAAGTAATGGTTGAAGGGTATAGTAGTAGATCCATGACGGATTATCTCCTGTGATCTCATAAAAGCATTTGACTGTATATCCTTTTATATCATAATAAAAAAAATTATAATGGATTCTGCAATAACAGTATTCAGTATATCTAAACAAACAGGGATTTGAAAATGACATCTCTAACCGACAGGTAGCTAACATGAGTATCCCAGGAATGTTCAATGAGGCTGGTACTTATACATGAGCGATCTGTCAAACAGCAGTATAAATTCAGTCTTATGTTATATGCTGCTGATACCTCCTGGGCTGAAAAGGACATAAAATAACCATAAATATACTAAATAGAAAGCTGGAGATGACAAACAAAAGTCTTACTAATTGGTTTACAGTCAATGAACATAAGCCGCATGCAGATAAAACTGTAGTAATATTTCTTAAATAATCTGACTTCTCTAAGATTCCTTAGGGTACATTTAGATCCATACCTTAACTAGGTATCACACATAAATGTTTTATGTAAACAAAATCATAAGCAATAAAAGAAATCTGTTAGGCATTGTATCCAGACATGTGCTAATCACTGTTTACTATGCATTGATACAATCCAGCATTTCTTATGCCATCATAACGTGGCAGAAGCTGCTGGGTGGCCTGAGTGTTCAGGTTCAGCATATAGCAGTAAGAATAATTCACAGTTTAGGGTTATAAACATCAGGAAAGACCTTACTATGCAGAGTAATACAACTTCGCTGTTCTATAGAATACCATCATTCCTTGACCAGGTTCTAAGCAGATAATTTTTTGTTCTGATCAAGTACTGAGTTATTCTTTACATCCATTCTTGAACATTGTCTACACGATCATATGAGATGTCGAGATAATCTGAAGAACATACTATTAGTTTATTCATATAATCTAATCTACATATGTCATCCATGACAATTTGAAAAGCACCTCTTAGGGCAATAAATTCTTAAATATTCTTTCATAACAAAGTAACTTCATATATGATTATCAGTGCAAATCATGTGGTGATAAATTGAAGGGTATACAATAATGAACTTACTCTATTTTAATTTCCTGATCAGGCAATTCATGTTTTATTTCTTGGAAATCCATATTTTCAATTTTAATATCACTTTCCAATTCTGGTTCTTGCTTTATTATTGATGGAAGCCTACAGTTTTGCAACTGCGAAACACAGCCATAATTATCGGAAATTCCTAGTTCCATCATGTCCTCAGGCAAATATATTTTATATTCGAATTATATACCTAAACTCAAACAAATTAGTCACTCACTATCACTACCGACATGAAATTATCAGTACAGTAACTCCTTTGTCCGTTATAGTGACGTCAGAAAAGAAAAGTAACTATTCGTTATTGGGGTATCCGCTGCAAAGTGTATGAATCGAAGTAAAAGAGCGTTATTCGGTTATTGGTTAACGAAAACTCGTTGAAAATTATTTGTTGGATATCTGGTAGTTACGTTACCTGGTACCCGGTATACCATAGATATCTCTACTTCAGGTAGTAGAGTTATCTATGTGCTATACCAATAGTGTACCAGCTCTGTGGTGTGGTATATCTAAATCACGGTCGTACATACAGGTCTGGGAACTCGAGGCTGTTTCCTATGTGAGAAGTGACTCCGCTAAGCGTCAACTGTCGCGAAAGACCTGACTAGGCAGAGCTCCACAACCTCGCTGTTCTATATAACACCATATATCCTTTCTAAAGCAGACAATGTTTTGTTCTGATCAGGTAAGGAGTTTTTGGTTCACCAGGTTGGACAGTTACAGCACGTCCTATAGTCTCAGACAGCTGTTTCGTCCTTCTCATTAGGCTCATCAGTGTCAAGTGTTTGACGAAACAGCTGTCTGAGAGTACAGGACGTGTTATCATTGTTCAACCTGGTGAACCAAAAACTTTGTCTGTTGACTTGTAAAACACGAATTGTGTTAGTAATTCACTATGCAAGTAATGAGTTATTTTTTTCAAACAGTTTTGGACATTGTTTACATTATCATTTGAGATGTTAAGATAATCTGAAGAACATACTATTAGTTTATTCATGTAATCTCCATAGGCCATCCTTGAGAATTTGAAAAGCACCTATTTAGGAAATAAATTCTCAAATATTCTTTCATAACAACGTAATTTCAGGTATTATCGATGCAAATCATGTTGCTGCTAAGAGATAAATTGAATGGTATACAATACCGAACTCACTCTATTTTATTAATATAATCTTCATAGGTCATCGGTGAGAATTTGAAAAACACCTCTTAGGGAAATAAATTTTCAAATATTCTTTCATAACAAAATAATTTCAGATATGATTATTGAAGCTGCTAAGGAGATAAATTGAAGTATACAATAATGAACTTCTCTACTTTCATTTCCTGATCAGGCAATTCATGTTTTACTTCTTGGATATCTATAGTTTCAATTTTAATATCACTTTCCAATTCTGGTTCTTGCTTTATTATTGATGGGAGCACACAGTTTGTCAACTCTAAGACATAGCCAAAGCCATAACTATCGGAGATCCTTAATTCCGTCATGTCCTCAGACTCAGATAATATTTTATATTCGAATTATATAAACGTAAAATAACTAGTCACTCTCACCAATACTACTGCCATGAAATTATCAATAACTCGTCTTTGTTATCGACCGAAAATTAACTTTCTAAAGAGTTAAATTGTGTTATGGATATGGAATTTGGATGAACTCATAAGAAAATATGTTGTCTTTTAACCACTAACCTCTACCAGAGATAGATCTGCCTCTACATCACAATTGTTCTGTGCTCTATACAAAACCACAGAAAAGACATACAGGTCTGGGAAGTCGTATGTTGACATGAGTTTTACATGTCGCCAAACTCGTAGTCCCTCGCTCAGCCACCAGCTAGCGCTTGAATCGAAGTATGGCAACAATCACATTATTAAGTGAGAACACGATCGTATACGTTCCAGAGATCATTATTCGATTGACGCGTCACCTATGCAACAGATGACACTTCTCACATAGGAAACAGCCTCGAGTTCCCAGACCTGTATATACGACCGTGGTATAGTGACTATTAGTGAGTCACTGTTACGGTAGAAAGTTTACCTTCCAGCTGGAAGACAACTAGAGTCCAACCAATTCCAAAAAAAGGAAAGAAGACTGTTTCTAACAATTAGGCCCATTGCACTATTATCGGTGATCTCTAAAATGATGGAGAAAGAAACTAACATAAGAGTTCATCCGCTACCTAGAGTTCCACAATCGTTAATGACCTGCAATATGGCTTTCGCCAGTCGAGATCAACAGGAGACCTGCTGGCCTATGTAATACATGTATGGCGGAAGTCATTAAAAATATGGAGAATCTGTAGCTGTAGCATTAGATAATAGATATCTCCAAAGCTTTTGACAGTCTAGTACCAAAGAGTTCATGGGAAACTTCCGTCATATGGTTTGCCGCTTACTATCAACTTTCTCTCGATAGATCACTTCATGTGGAGTTAGCGGAGTTCTCCGATAAAACGACAACGCTGGTGTTCCACAGGCATCTGTGTTGGCACCAACTTTGTTTCTACTCCATATCAATGATCGGTTGGAAGTGACCACTGGTCTCGTCCACAGCTCATCAGATGATGGTACACTGCATTCCGCTTTCGCATTTAGAACCCCTATACCATCCAATGAAGCCAAAGGAGCGAGGCAGATAGGTTGACGGCTAATAGTGATCTGGCAATGATTTTGAAATGTGTATCTGCTAATCTAGTAGTTTAAAGCCACCAAAACTCAAACTTACATTTTCTCCAGGAAGGCAGATCCTACAATCCCTACTATGATGTCAGTTAAAACTATTCCAATGAAGTTTTCCATAGTTTCAACACTTCGATGTTCATTTCATTTCATTTATTCATAGATAAACATATTTCACTTCATTTTATAGATACAATAGTTATTTGTATACATTTCAGATTCAAGAACTAATAATACCATAAAGTAATAATATCTCATGTTACACCTAAATGTCACAATAAAGTAACTTTTGTATGTGTAAGTAAATGAACAAATATTGATAATGAAAATAAATTAAAAATAAAATTAAAATTACATTTGTATTAAGTTTCTAATAGTAATATTTCCGTAATACATTTAAAATCAAATTAAATTAAAATGATTAACAAAAACTGTTTTTCTCTTCATTCTTTCATCCTACCTTCAGTCAGAAAAAAATGAGGAGAATTTCTTTTGGTTTTGAAAAATGAACCGTTTAGAAATTTTAGAAGTGTTTCATATTAGAAATTGTTTTAATATCTATACTGCCCTACTAAGCACAGAGGGGGTATCTGCAATTTTTGGGTATATTGAGATATTGATGTCTAGTGAATACCTGCACTTTCCTCTACAAGTTTTGAAGGTTGTTTGGCCGTAAATACCAATAGTTTTTTTTTAAATCGCCTTTTTTCTTTGTCGTATCTACAGTTTTGATCTGTTTTTCTAGGCATATTTAGTTGTAACCAGCATATACTAAGGTATAAACGTAGTATCTTCTGCAGATACGTCTGATTGCTTTTGTTTTTTGTAGATACTCCTTTATTACCCTAGTATCTCACGATTTACCACCTTTTCTTATTAGTATGTTGGTAACATTGTTCGGTATTTACAACCATATTTAGCTTCGCTAAGGTAGCTGTTGTTAATGGACTCATTTCAGAGAATATCACAGACTAAAAAACATTGTCACTACTACTTACAGGTGGTTTTGAGTGTTACTTCATTGTTAACATCTGATATTTAATTTTGTAATGAATAACTGAAAGCATTTATGATAGCGCTAACATGTTCGGGAGTAGAGGCAAACTTATCGCCCAACTAGGTGTACAGGCAAAGAAGGTGAGTACAACTTTATTATTTATGTTAACCACAACTACCACAAGAATATAATTAACTTGTTTACTAAAAGTTAGAAAAAAACACATTTTGAAAAATGTAAGGTAAAAACGTGTATTATTGAGGTTAGATGTAAACAATATTGAAACAATTTAGGTTCGGTACTGAGTAGTAGTACATTCCAACTGAACAATTTGTCAAGTCTGAGTTAATATATTGACATTAACTGAACATGCCAAATAAACTAAAATGAGGTTGCCTAGTTAATCTTAACTACGTTATTTTGGTTCATAGCAATTATGCGTCCTGACCACAACAACTACTACTACTGCTCCTCCAACAACAACCACAAACGAAGGAATACAAGAAGAGTGTGGCCTGGCTGCTGCCGCTCCAGTAGAAAATGGAAACTAAGAACTACAACTACAATATTTAACTGACATTGACAAGGTAAGTCCAACTTGAAGATATTTTTATTATAGAATGCTTCACTAAAATCTTATATTTGTTATGATGAATGCTAGATGGCACCAGCGGTGCAATTTATAATATCGTGTTTTAGTTGATTCTATGGTTTAATGATAATTCGATGATGTAATAATGTAGCAGTAAATAATTATTAAGAAACGTGGTTGGTTTTGATATATGATGATATATAAATAGATTTAAAGTATTGAGTCTCTTTTTATTATCCTCTTAATAATGTCATGAGGTTATGGGCCCAGAAACGCTGAAGTGCAAGTAATAATTATATGGGCAAGGTACTCATTTCGATAGGAATAAGGCAGCAACCGGAAACAAGACGGTTAGGAAACGCGTGAAAAAGGCAGGAAGGTAATAAAGTTCAGTGCATTAACAAGAAAATTAAATTGAGAATATGTCTGGATTAGATAAAAGATTACACATTGAACCGTTGAATTGTAATAACTATCACAACTGGAAATTCAGAATTGAATTGATACTTGCTGAAAATGATGTTCTAGTAAGCATACAGAGCGAAGCGAATTTAGAAGAGACAACCCAGAGAAAAAAGGACAATAAAGCAAAATCCTTACTGGTCCAGTGTATAGAAGACTCAGAATTAGAAAGTGTTAGAGAATGTAAAACTACTTTTGAAATGTGGTCAGTATTAGAAAACAAATATGAAAAGAAAGGATTGCCTGGACAACTGTTTTTTTAAAGAGAAGATTATTGAGTATGAAACTCAAGGAAAGTGACTGTCCAATTAAGTTCATCAAGGAATTTGAGAAAATAGTGATTCAGTTAAAATCAGCAAATGTGAAAATTAATGATGAAGATCTAATTTGCAATTTTCTATTGAGCCTTCCAAGCTCATATGATACATTTGTTACAGTGATTGAGAACTTGTCAGATTTAACATTTGAAATGGTAAAAAATAAACTGATAGCTGAAAATGAAAAAAGAAGAGTGAGTTTGAAAAATAACAAAGGTACCGAGGTTATTACTCCCACAGCATTTGTGTCACAAAAGGGTTGCTTTAAATGTGGCAAAATTGGACATTTTAAGAGGGAATGTCCAGAAAGCAGAAGTCAAGGATCATCCGTAGGTGGAAATGACAGGTCAAGGAACATTAGAGGAGCATTCCAAAGAAATGAAGAAAGGTTTCGAGGAAGTCAGAGAGGTCGTTCTGGAGGTAACAGAGGTTTCAGGGGTTATCAAGGTAGGGGTAGATTTAACAATTATTATGGAAGTAACTATGTAGAAAATAAACCAACCACTAGTCATAATTTAAACAATAATAATACGAACAATGTAAATGATTGTAGTAATGATCAAAATGTTTGTTTTATGATTCATAGAAATGTGCAAAGGTCAGATATGTTAAAAGAATTAAAGGATCTGAAGTTTTATGTTGATTCAGGATGTACAGATCATATGGTTAACAAGAAGGAATATTTTTCAAATTTAATGACATTAACTAATCCAATAAAAATATCAGTCGCAAAGGAATCAAGCTTCTTATTAGCGGTAGGAGTTGGAAATTTAGAAATTTATAGTAATGTTGATAATAAAAGGATTAAATGTACTATTCAAAACATTTTCTATGTACCTGATTTAAGGAAAACCCTACTTTCTGTCAAACGATTGGAAATGTTGAATATTAAAGTTTTATTCAAAAAAGGTCAAGTTAAATTATTGAATAATAGAAATGAAGTTTTAGGAATAGGGGACAGAGGTAGTTTATATGAAATTTCAGTGTTTAGTGGATTGAAAGAGATTATAAGATCTGATATGGTTACAGGTATAGATAAAAATATAAAGATTCATGATATAAGTTTTTGTGAACCCTGCATTAAGGGAAAGATGACACGTATTCCTTTTGGAACACGTACTAAAAGTAGAAGAATTCTTGAAATTATACATTCAGACTTATGTGGGCCTATTACTCCAGAGGCTATAGATGGTGGCAAATATTTTTTAACATTCATTGATGATTATTCTAATTTCTCTGTAGTATATATTATAAAAAATAAGTCTGAAGTCTATGAAAAGTTTGTTGAATATTTGCATATGGTAGAAGCTAAATTCACATGTAAAATTCATAAATTAAGATGTGACAACGGTGGGGAATACATTTCAAGGGATATTATTAAGGTATGTCGCGAAAAGGGAATAATTATTGATTACAAGACACCACATTCGCCTCAGCAGAATGGAAAGGCTGAACGGAAAAATAGATGTTTGGTCGAACGTAGTAGAACAATATTAGAGGAGGCGGGTATGCCTAAAGAATTTTGGAATGAGGCTATTAGAACCGCGAATTATGTTATGAATAGAGGTATCTCATCAAATTTAAACGTCACACCCGCTGAAATTTGGTACAATACGAAACCAAACGTTAGTAATTTAAAAATTTTTGGATGTACTACATATAGCCATATACAAAAACAATTCCGAAGTAAATTTAATTCCAAGGTGGAAAAGTGTGTAATGGTTGGGTATGCACCAACAGGGTGTAGGTTATGGAATATTGAGAAGGAAAAGATTATCATATCTAGAGATGTTGAATTTAATGAAAATAGTTTTTGGTTTAAAAATAAATTAATTCAAGTGAATGATCAAACAGAAATTGAAGATATTGTGGAACAAGAAAATAACACAAATAATAATGATGATATAAGAGAAAGCTCAGATGAAGAAAGTGAGAACGAATTTTCAAACAGTAAAGTAAGACATAGGGAACATAAAAGAAGTATTAAAACTCCTGCTAAGTACGATGACTTTGAACTTTATATGGCGTTTGATGCCACATCTTTTGTAGTAGACGTTCGTAAAAACATTTATGAAATTGAAAATAGACCTGATGAAAAACTGTGGTTGAATGCAATAGATAAAGAGCTTAACTCAATAACTGAAAATGAAACTTGGCAAATAGTAGATATGCCTAAAGGTGCTAAAATACTTGATACAAGGTGGGTTTTCTCTTACAAAAATTTAGAAAATGAGGAAAGAGATCGATATAAAGCTAGATTAGTTGTAAGGGGTTTTTTACAGGATAAAAATGTAGATTATCAAAATATTTATTCACCTGTAGCAAAAATGTCTACTCTCAGACTTTTACTAATAATAGGAAATCAGAATGAATTTTATTTTGGTCAACTTGACGTTAAAACGGCATTTCTGAACGGTACAGTGAACGAAGATACTTTTATTTATCCCCAAAGGTGTAAAGTGTGAAAAAGGTAAAGCGCTAAAGCTCAAGAAATCATTATATGGCTTGAAACAATCAAGTAAATGTTGGAATGACACAATAAATTCATTTCTATTAGATATAGGTTTTGAAAGATCCAACAGTGATTATTGTTTATATTATTTAAATAAATCATCTGTTATGGCTTATTTGTTGATTTATGTAGACGATATCATTATCTCTAGTTCTAGTTTATATTTAACAAATAAAATAAAATCAAAATTGATGACAAATTTCAAGATGGTAGATGAAGGTGAAATTAGACATTTTCTTGGTTTAGAGATAAACTATGATAGGGATAAGGGGATTTAAAAAATAAATCAGGAAAGTTATATCAAAAATTTACTAAAAAAGTTTAAAATGGAGGAATGCAAAATTTCTTCTATACCAATAGAACCAAAATTAAATATAGAAATTTGCAAGAATGAAAATGAATTGACAAGGAATCGAGAACTAATTGGGTGCTTGATGTACCTAATGTTAGGAACAAGTCCCGATATCTGTTTTGCATTAAATTATTATAGTAGAATTCAAGACAAAGCCTCTGATACAGCATGGAATCATTTAAAAGTGATACTTAGATACTTAAAGGGTACACAACATTTGGGATTAGAATTTAAAAGAGAGAAAAATGGGTTATCAAAATTAGAATGTTTTGTAGATGCCGACTGGGCTGGAGATACTCATGATCGTAAATCTGTCTCAGGGTTTGTATTTAGGCTATTTAATAACACCCTAATGTGGGCAACACGTAAACAACAATGTGTCTCATTATCCAGCACAGAGGCAGAATTAGTAGCCATGTGTAGTGCAGTATCGGAGGGATTGTGGTTACTGAAGTTACTTAAGGTTTTTAATTTGAATATTGGACAAATGTTAATATATGAAGATAATCAGGGATGTATCGCAATTGTAAACAACCCTGCCAACAACCGAAGAGTTAAACATATTGACTTGAAATATAATTTTGTCTCAGAAAAAATAAGTAAAAACATTTTGAAGATACAATACATCTCAAGCAAGGATCAGTTGGCAGACTTGTTAACAAAAGGTTTAACATTTGTTTTATTTAATAGATTTAGGTATTTGTTAGGCATTAAGGGTAAGAGTGATTTTAGTGAGGAGGGTATTATAGAATGCTTCACTAAAATCTTATATTTGTTATGATGAATGCTAGATGGCACCAGCGGTGCAATTTATAATATCGTGTTTTAGTTGATTCTATGGTTTAATGATTCTTCTATGATGTAATAATGTAGCAGTAAATAATTATTAAGAAACGTAGAAACGTGGTTGGTTTTGATATATGATGATATATAAATAGATTTAAAGTATTGAGTCTCTTTTTATTATCCTCTTAATAATGTCATGAATTTTTACTAGTCTACTAGTAGTAATTACGCATTTACAGTCTTAGGTTCAGTGATGTAGTTGTTGGAGTAGCCTATTTCAAAAATAGAATGTCAAGTCTCACCTAACATATGAACTAGCACTGATAAATTAACTAATGAGCTAGCCTGCTTAAAATAATTTAATTAGCTATTATGTTGTCTAAATATATTATTTAACTACCCCAGCCAAATCATTTTAAATTTACTTGTTACATTGGACTTGTATTATAGGCTCAATTCAATATAGTAAACTATTTAAAACCAATTATTAATACCAATAATACACATAACTTAATTTCCTGGATTTCATAATGTTAACTTTTGACGAATGAATAATTTAAATATGTGTTAGCTTTGTAGACTAATTTATAATCACAAAGTTTACTTTGTTCTGCAGGAGAATGGATTGGCAACTGCAATTGAAAATGGAGACCATATTTTACCTAAAACAAGTAATTACTTACCCGGAGGCAACATTTCTATAGAAGTAAATGATCTTGAATTGAAACAACTTCTTGAATCAAATTTTTTTGTGCTAAATGATTATGTGGTTGTAAATGAAAAAATAACTGAACAAACGGAAGACTTTGTAGCATTAAGTGGAAATAGGATATTAGATGACGATCAAGAAAACGATAGTGCAAGGTTAAATGATGGTGAAATAATTGAACAAACTGAAGACTTTGTAGCAGTAAGTGACGTTGGTGGAAATATGATATTAGATGATGATCAAGAAAATGACAGTGCAAGGTTAAATGAAAATGGTAAAGTGATGGAATTTCAAGAATTAATAGCGACTGAAACACAGGAACAAGATGTTGAGGAGGTTTTAGATAACTCGAATTTATTCACAAAGAAAGGAACCATTAGAAACAGGAAAAAACATGACCTTTCTAGAGCTGAGAGGAAAAAGGTTAAAATAGTGGAGAAGGCAAACGCTCATTCAGTGCAGGGTAATTGTGCTCCAAATAATTGCAAAATCAAATGTCCTTTTTATATCTCAGAAGAGAGACAAAAAGAAATCAATACTCAATATTGGGCTCTTGAGTCTGGTCAAGAAAGAAAAGCATTTGTTTTAAGTTCATTCAGCCAAATGGCTGTAAAAAGGAAAACAACCGGGCCTGATTCAAGGCGCAAATGGACAAATGAATATTTTCTAAAAACTGATGATGGTACTTTAGTAAAAGTTTGTAAGGCATTTTTCCTTAATACTTTGGGCTATAGTAAAAATAATGACAAAATACTGCAGAACGTTTCCAAACAAAAAAATAACATTGCACCTACCCCTGATAAGAGAAAGGGAAGAGTGCCAAAAAACAAAGCAAACCATGAGATTATTATAGCAGATATAAATTCCTATGAGCCTACGATTTCCCATCATAGACGAGAACATGCACCAAATAAGAGATACCTTCCAAGCGACTCAACTATTATGAAGATGCATGAAAGCTTCTTAGAAAAACACCCTAATATGACCTGTTCATATGACCTATACAGGAGTGAAGTCGCCAAACAGAACATTTCTTTTGTCAAACTTGGAC
Organism: Endomychus coccineus; assembly: GCA_958510875.1. Taxonomy (NCBI): domain Eukaryota; kingdom Metazoa; phylum Arthropoda; class Insecta; order Coleoptera; family Endomychidae; genus Endomychus; species Endomychus coccineus. The sequence continues at coordinate 31,384,969 of OY294070.1, read as the reverse complement.
ATGAGGAATGTGAGGCCTGTGAACATTTTAATTTACATGGTCACTCTAAAAATGATTTACATCTAGATGACTGTGAAACCAGTGTGCTATGGAACACACATATAACCAAGGCAAACACTGCAAGGGAAGAGTACCAAAAAGATGCCAACAAAGGTTCAAATGATGAGAGTATTATTTACTCTGTTGACATGGAAAAAGTCATCATGCTCCCAAGATGTGAAATGTTCAAAAATGTTATCTTTACAAAGAGGCTGACACAGTATACAACGAAAGTTTTGTCCCTGTAGGAAAAAAAAACTCATGGCCTAGTGTAGCCTGTTTATGGCATGATGCTATCCGAGGAAGAAACAGAAGAAATAATAAGTACATTTTTTCAATTCTTAACAACTCATTGCAGAGATGTCAAACATATTACCTTGTGGATGGGTAATTGCTCAGCGCAGAATAAGAATTGGACATATTTGACCTTTCTAGTGTTCATCATCAATAGCACCCAAATATGTGCTGAATCAATTGAAATCAAGTACTTCAAATCTGGCCATACATTTATGTCTTGTGACTCTTTCCACCACTTGGTGGAAAAATCACTTCACAAAGCAAAAAAAGTCTACGATTTTGAAGACTTTAAAAAAGTTGTCCAGTCCTGCAACACCTCATCTAATGTGAGCGTCATTGAAATGAATCCTACCGATTTCTTTATGTGGAAGGACCTTTCACTAAAGAGAACACCGAAGAAGAAACTTGCGCAAAAAGGAAAGAAAAAGCGAAAATCCAGATGTGCTTCAGCAGAGTCTTTGGAAGTTGAAGAAATTTTGAAAGAATCAGGAAAAAATAATAGCACCACAGGAGAACAAGATCAAGGAGAACCCCAAATGGAGGAAGAAACAGGTAAAATTAATTTGCAATTAACATAAGGTAATCAATAAAATAAATAAATAATAATAGGGTAATAGAACTAACACAATTTTAGAATACTTTTCAAAGTTAACTTATGCAAACAAACTATGTATTTAATAATTTTCAAACATATTTCAAAAATTTATAGAACCTTTTTTTCCAGTTGAGCGCCCATTGTTGAAGGATATTATGCTGGTAAAAGCTGAAAGGGGTCTTCACCATCTCCTATATAAAAGATCATGCGAAGAAAAAGAGGAATGGAAACCATTGAACTTTTTGGCTCCGGCAGTGGTAAAGAATGGCATAAAACTACCACCTAGTCACACAAATCCTATGGGAGTGTCTTCTGCAAGAAAAAAAGAGATCATTACAACTCTTCTTTTGTCACAAAAGGGCATTGTGCCCCCAAACCGATTTGCTTTCTGGGAACAACTCCCTGTTGCTGATTAGAAGTTTAAAGTGATTGAACTTGAAGACATAATTTGAATTAAACACAATGTTTCTATGTCAGTGGTATTTTAAGTTCCTATTTTAAAGTTTTTAAACAAATAAAGTTTTGTGTTATTATTTCTCCCAACCAGTTAGCAAACATTTTAAATAAATTACGCATTTTATTCATGTCAAAATATATTGAAAAATATTTTAAGAGACAATATCCTATTTTCGAACTATTGAAATGTAAATGTATTTATAGACGAATTACTACGCATTGCTGGTGGTAAATGACTTTTACTTAAGCAATTCAGTCGTAATTACGTGGATACCGCTTATTTAGCATAGTAAAGTCATGTTTCAACCAAACTATTCTGGTATTCATTGGCCGCATCTATTGTAATTACTAGGCTTTATTAGTGGTATACGGTTTTACTTAGGTAATTTAGTAGTATCTACGCAGATACCACATATTAGGCATAGTAAACTCCAGTTTCAACCAAACTATCCTAGTATTCACTGCCTGTATCCATTGTAATTGCTAAGTTTTATTAGTGGTATGTGTTTTTACTTAAGTAATTTGGTCGTAACTACGCAGATACCACCAATTAGGCATAGTTAATTTTAGTTACAACTATACCAACCTAGTATTCTTTAGTATTTTTTGTTGGCCGTATCTGGTTTAATTAATGTACAATAGTAAATTTTGGGATGAAAACAATAAATTCAGCTAAAGAAAAAAATTAGAAACCTAATAAAACAATTTGAAGTTTGTATCTAAGTAAAAACACAAAAGAATGAGGTTAGAACTTCAATCCTCTTTTTCTCAATTCAAGCTCTGACGCAGATACCCCTTCTGTGCTTAGTAGGGCAGTATAGGAAGCAAGTTATAGCACTTTACCGCAAGATATAGGAACGTTCTTTGTGTTTTAGATTTTGTGCATATAGGGATGCTGATTTGCCGTGTTCCTAGTTAAATGTGTATGATAAGTGTGACTTTTATAATTCTCTTTTTGGTGGAAAAACTTGCATACAGTATGAGTGTACAAGTTTCTCACATTTAAAATTTCTTCCTAGTATAAATGTTCCGTGGGGAATAATTTAGATTTATGTTTAATAACTTTTAAAATGTAGTTTTGGCAAATATTTAGAATTTCTAATTAATTATTATACAACCCGCCCCATGCGATTATACCACAACGAATTAAAGACTCCACCAAAGATTTGTAAACTGTTACAAGTAGATCATGTTGAAACTATAGTCACGTTTCCATGTTATTATTGAAAGTGGTATAGAAACAAATTGTTCTTTAATTTAATTATAATGATTAACTACCATAGACTAACGACTTCTGCCATCGATTTTTTTATAATATTTAATTTATTTATCATTTGTTGCATTCTTTAATTTGATAGCTTGATGATATTCATTCCATTTGAAATTTATTTAATACTTGAATACTTTGTTGCTCTTTTGAAGTTTGAGAACTTTGCTCTGAAACAACTTTACAATGAAAAGTTAGGTTAACATAACCTTCATTTTTAAAATGAGTAGCCGAGTTTCTACGTGTACTAACTCTCTCCTAATTGTTAACCAAATCACTTCCCCTCATCGACTTGTATTTAAACGTTAAGATTTTCTCTCCTATTTGTTGCATTATTACGCAATGAAATAATTTATTTTAGTTTGCCATGGTGTACTCGCCTGACTTCCTTGTCTTGCATTAAATATATATAAAAATAAACATATTAATTTTTTCAAGGATGTATGGGAGTTGTTATGGAAGGGAAAACAATTATTTAAAATTAGTGGCATGCCATTTTATTATTATATCAAGACTTAATCCATTTCATTAATTTTGTTAAAAAAATCAAGTTCTGAGTGTGCATATTACATAAAAATGAATACAAATTTCACATTTCTTTTATTTGTTAATGAAATTTTTTTTATAACAATTCAAAAATTTATACGAGTATATGCATTTAAAGACCATAATAGTAATAAAATCGTACTCAGGAGGCCAAAATTATCCGACAACGACTATAAACTCGACATTTTGGTCAAATTCGTATATTTAATAATAAACATAATTTGTTTATAACAAATTAGCAAATTTGTGGCTTTACATTCGACGATATTGACGATAGAATCGAACTCAGAATACCAAAATTACCCGAAAACGACCCTAAAGTCGGAGTTTTGGTCGAATTCATCTATTTTGTTAGTAAATAATTTGTTAATAACAGAAAATAGTCTTTATCCGATCAAAAACGGTCAAATTTTGCATTTTTCGGAAATTTTTATGTAATCTGAAAAATTAGCTAATTATAAACAGTATAAACAATTTGCGCAACTTTATTTGTACTCAACTTTTTTTCTGATGACATTCTTGGTCTTTTGGGGTTTGACTGCATTATAAGATATATGGTAGATATATATTGTTTAAATATTAGAGTTTTCTGTTTTGTCATTTACCACATTATTTATATTTTTTTTAATGTTTATCATTTCTAAAATTTCTCTTGATTTTTTGTTCTTTCAAAACCGATTATTTGGATATTTTCAAAATCAAATTTATGGTTTGTTTTGTGTATTTATGGGCCTTGATTCTTTCTTAAAGATGTTATGTGGTTTGTCCAATGTACGTTTTGGAGCAACTTTCACATGGAATATTGTACACTAAATGTGATATTTTTATAATTGGGGTGGTTGATTTAATTTTGGTATAAAACTGTTCTATGTTATTATGGCTGCGATGACTTACTCGAATGTTATGTGGCTTAAGTATGTTTTTAATTTCTTCTGATTATTGTTAAAATAGAAAACTGAACTTACCAACTTAATAATGAAGAAAAAAATGAAACGTCGAAACACTGCCTCGATTTTATCCGTCACCCGCCTGAAGAATGTTAAACATTCTAAGTTTGTATTAGGTTTAAGATAATTTTTTGTTGATAAGTGGGGTGGTTATAAATGGTGCATCAGAATATTTCTACTATAGCGTCATCTTTCTAACATATATTGTGTTGGTTTAGTTCGTCTATGTATAAAAGATGTCGCTAGTAAAATGTAGTTCTTTTAAATAAATAAATCGTTAATATTTTGAAGATTCTTTGATATTCTTAGATTTTTTCTTGAATTCCCGTTTAGAACAAAAATGATACAAAAAAGTTATGAGTCGTTCTATGGAGGTCAAGGCCAGTTTAGATCCGTTGACAGTGAGATATTTATAATTTTTTCAAAACCATCTCTGACGCCGTATTACTCCATTATATTTATGTTTTGGAAAAATGTTATGGCAACCTGTGTCTTAAATGTTGCAAGTAGATTCACCCCTCAACATTTTGCTCATTTTCAGATTTCCTATATATGTACAAAGCTTTAAGCCATACAAGAATCTCCGATTACTATATTGGAAAGTGACATCATCATAATATTGGAATTTGTATGTCTTCCTGTACATTTATTGCATATATTCACATTTATATATCTTTGCTACTGGCTTCCGCATGTTTACACTTGACGTGACGTTTTAAACAAGATTTGTCCCAGCTTTCATAATCGCAATAGACACACTTGTGTATCTTCTCTCTTGTGTGTATAGAGTTGATGTGACGTTTTAAAGCTGACATTTGAGGACTTCCATAATCACAATACTCACATTTGTGTATGTTCTCTCTTGTGTGTTTAGAGTTGATGTGAATTTTTAAATTTGACATCAGTGGACTTTCATAATCGCAATACTCACACTTATGTATCTTATCTCTTGTATGTTTGGAGTTGATGTGCATTTTTAAATTTGACTTTAGATGGTTTCCATAATCGCAATACTCACACTTGTATAACGTTTCTCTTGTATGTATGTTTATGTGACGTTTTAAAACTGACATTTGAGGACTTCCATAATCACAATACTCACATTTGTGTATGTTCTCTCTCGTGTGTTTAGAATTGATGTGAATTTTTAAATTTGACATCAGTGGACTTTCATAATCGCAATACTCACACTTGTGTATCTTATCTCTAGTGTGTTTGGAGTTGATGTGCATTTTTAAATTCGACTTTAGATGGTTTCCATAATCGCAATACTCACACTTGTATAACTTTTCTCTTGTATGTATGTTTATGTGACGCTTTAAAGCTGACATGTCTGGGCTTCTATAATCGCAATATTCACATTTGTGTATTTTACCTTTTGTGTGTATAGAGTTGGTGTGACTTTTCAAATTTGACATCCAAGGGGTTCCATAATCGCAATACTCACACTTATGTATTTTCTCTCTTGTGTGTTTCGAGTTGATATGGATTTTCAAATTTGACATCAGAGGGCTTCCATAATCGCAAAACTCACACTGGTATATGTTCTCTCTCCTGTGTATAGAGTTGATGTGACGCTTTATATGTGAAATGTCAGTGCTTCCATAATTGCAATACTCACATTTGTGAATTTTCCCTCTTGTGTGTATAGAGTTGACGTGACTTTTTAAATTTGACATCCACGGGCTTTCATAATTACAATACTGGCACTTGTGTATCTTCCCTACTGTGTGTATAGAGTTGATGTGACTTTTCAAATTTGATATCCAAGAGCTTCCATAATTACAATACTGACACTTGTGAATCGCCTGTCTTGCGTGTAACTTCTTTTGTTTCTGCTTCTTATTGGTTCGAGTTATCAGAATTCTTTTATCCTTGTGAGATATCAAGTTTGAGGACTGATCTTTTTTAGTAATTGAATGCTCAAAATCACCTTTGTCTATAACCATTTCATTAGTTTTCATTTCTGTCGCTTCATCACATTCATACTCAGAACACTTCATCTGTGAATAATCAAAAATTTTTTCTGAGTAATCTTCACTTGAATATATATCATCTGTGACAGATTTCTGCGGCACATCGATTGGAGATTCATCAAGAAGTAAATTTTTAATTCTGGAAAAGAAAAAGTTAAATAATAATAATGATGTTTATGCAAGATGAGGGAATATGAAATGGATCATTATTCAATCATATTCATAATAGAATTTGATGTGCTCGAAAATGCATCAATATCTGCAGGTAATGTGTTTATCATTGACAATAGTAGGATTTCAAAATGTTGGTAAGATAGTAACCTGGATCAAGGTTCATGTTATTTAGGTTTTGGAAGATTTCTATTGCTCTGGTCATTCTAATAAGTAAGATATTATCACCCTTATCCACTAAAAATCTAGTAGCCATCATCAGACTAAAATAAATTAGAAAACAAATTCTTCGTGTTTGAATATTATTTGAGATTCAACATAATCATTGTAGAATAGGGATTTAACCCTTAGAACCACGTAGGTCGTCGGATTGGGCCCATCGTACGCCCTATTATGCCTATTCTAGCATGTTTGTGGCCCGTCAGAAACCCAGAATATTGCTTACGCTGGCCTGAGGGATCTCAAAGCTGGATGTGAAAAGCAGATTTTCTTCCACTCCCATTTCCTAAATATAGGAATCTCTTCCTCATTGTGCACTTTCATAGTTGGAAACTGCGTATTCATTGTTGTGTTCGAAAGATACTTGCAGTGGAGAAAGCAGAGAGCCAGAGTTAGAAATTCAACATCACGTGAAATTTGCAATAATCTTGGGGTGCCACAGGGACGATCTTAGGTCATCTCCTCTTCATATTATATCAGAATGATATTGATCTTTTTGTAAACTGTGAATTCATAAATTTATTTGTTGACGATTAGGATGTAGTGATGTATGCTTGAACACTGCTATACAAAAGATGAATAATGTTCTAATAAGTGTTAATAGATATTTAAAAATCAATAAGCTTAAGCTGAATGTTCCGAAAACCAAGGCAATGATTATGTCAACTAAATACAAATATACACAGATAAATACGAATGATATAGATATTTCGATTAATAATGAACAAATTGAAATCATAACAACTGTCAAGTATCTTGGGTTTCAGTTTAATAATGTACCTACTTTCTTTGTGCGCACACTTCATGTATGTTAATAAGAAAATTTCGAAAAAACTATACCTTTTCTCAAGAATTGCTAAGCAATTATCTATTAATCCAAGAATCACAGTATATCGGTCGATCTTACTACCTCATTTTGATTTTTGTGCAACTATATTACACCAATTCAATTTAAATAAAATGACACAGCTACAAAAATTACAAAATAAAGGCAGGAGGATCATTTTAAGCTGTAATCGCTATACTCCTATCTCAAGGGTGTTGAATATATTACAATGGCTTCCAGTTACAAAATGGCTTTTCTTGCTAACGATAATATTCATTTACAAAATATTACACAATGAAGCACCTTCTTATTTTCTTGAATATGTTAATTTCCAACATGAGATTCACCATCATTTCACCCGAAACAGGAACAACATACATGTACCAAGGGTAAAACTATCAAATACAAAAAATTCTTTGTTTTTGAAAGGAATGATGATAGAGTTCAATAATTTTCCGCATTATATTAAATCTAGTGAATCATGTAGAATGTTCAGACACCAAATGTTGACACATATTAAAGAGCTAAATTAGATTTACTTTTATTCTGTTATAATGTTTTTCTTATTCTGTAAGATTAATTACATACCTACCTTATTGCTTATTCAACGTTTAATTCAAAATTGATATAGTTATATATATCAGTATTATTGTATATTAGGGAAACCTATTTCAAATAAATATTTCTTCTTCTTCTTTTGCATTTGGTTGTGTTAATTCATTATGTGATGATTTCAGTTGCTTCGTGAATCATTTAGTTATGTTATCCGGGAACATTCTGTTGAAAAATATCAAAAAATAGGCTTTCACGTTGAGTAATTACTAGTTACTTCACCTCACTATACGTAGTATACAGTGTAAGAGAAGTATTGTAATAGGGCCAAACTTTTTTCCGGGATTTCTCCGATATATCCGTTTATGCATTTCTGAATAATTGATCTAGACTATTTTTGACAAATGTGTGAGTGTGTGTGTGCATATGTGCATAACCCACCGGGGAGACGATCGCGCCGTTCCTATTGGTCGGATGGATTTGAAATTTTGCGAATCGCTTGAAAGTGATAGGAACTGTATTCTTTTTGGGGCCAGTTCGAGTGGTATTTCTCACATCACATCAAGTGCGTCGATGTTACATCACGAGCTATATTATATCTTTTTTTTGTGGTACATTTTGATAATTCATGTGACAGCAAGTCAGTATAAAAGATTACATTAGTGTGAATAATTGCGATATTCAATCTGACAGCAGGTGTCAATATGAAACATAGAGTTGTGCAATAAATAATGTACACCATTTGGATAAAATTTCAGTGCAACATAAAATATAATTTAATGTCTATCACTAACTTTTCTAGATCATTTCCAATATATTTTGTTTCTACAATCATTTACATTTGACCTGCAGAACTATCGGAAAGCTATTTTGCTACCAAGTTCTTGGAATTTTTCCTCTAATCTTATGAGGTCCTTCTTTATAATTTAGAATTCAGGAGACCTGCACCAGTATGACTTGTGTAGCAGACATCTGTTCAAAAATATGGGGATCTCTCTGTTCAAAAATATGGGGATCTCTAGCTGTAGTATTGGATATTTCCAAAGCATCTGACCGATTATGATACGAAAGCCTCTTTGAGAAACTTCCGTCGCATTGTTAACTGTCTCAACTTCACTATCAAGTATTCTCTCAGATAGATGTGGTGGTTGACGGAGTCTGAAGTTACTTGATCAATTTATGACAGCTTTTTTAAACTTAGAAACAATTTTTGGGACATTGTTGATGTATCTATTAGTTTTATTGATTCCTCTTTATCATGAAGCTGTTGAAGTTCAATCTGTAAAATTCTAGATTTTTTGATCAGCAAAAAAATTTATATTCTTGTTTCTTAAAATCGTTCGGACATCACCAGGATGGTACGCATTGAAACAACCTCACTAGGTAGTTAACAACTTCACCATTCTATAGAATATCATCATCCCTTGATCTAGTTCTAAAGCAGACAATGTTCTGTTTTGATCAAGTACTGATTTATTCCTTTCAAAAATTTTTGAACATTGTCTATATCATGATTTGAGATGGCAAGGTAATCTAAAGAACATACTTCTAGTTTCTTCATATAATCTTCATAGGTAATCGATGAGAATTTAAAAAGCACCTCTTGGGAAAATAAATTCTCAAACATTCTTTTATAACAAAATAATTTCAGGTGTGATTGATGTCATATGGCATTCTGTTTTGGGGTTATTCGACAGAGTGGAAATCTACTTTTATTTTGCAAAAATATGCAATGTGAATATTAAACAATCTTAAGTTTGGTAATTCCTGCAAACCATTTTTTAAGGAAAAGAAAATTTTGACATTTCCCTCTCTATTTATCCAAGAATCATTGAAATTTGTTCATAGAAACAGACAGTTATATAATTTTTCCACTTCAAATACTCGTCAACTAAACAATCGTATCATTTTTCCAAAGCATAATACAACTACCTTTCAAAAAAGTTTCTATTACACGAGTTCATCTTTATACAATAGACTTCCTAATAAGTATAAATCATTTTCACTACCTAAATTTAAATCATGTATAAAAAAGCTCTTGTTAGAAAAAGCTTACTACTCTGTAAACGATTACTTATCGGAAACTAGCCTAGTCTAATAGCTTAAGTTCTTGTTTTATATACTTGGGTATCTCTTCTAATACTATATATATGTTTGTTGTATGTATTCATAGATGCAATATTCATGGTGTATTCCACATACATTATTGTAATGTTTTTTATTTTGGAATAAATTGAAATTGAAATTATTGGTGCAAATTATGTAGCTGCTAGAAGGGCGTACAATGATGAACTTACTCTGTTTTCATTTCCTGATCAGTTAATTCATATTTTACTTCTTGAATATCTATATTTTCAATTTTAATTTGACTTTCCAATTCTGGTTCTGGTTCTTGCTTTATTGATGATGGGACCTCAGAGTATGTCAACTCTGAGACATAGCCATAATTATAGGATACTTCTAGTTCCTTCATGTCCTCGGATAATTATATTCAATTACGTTAACTCACAACATCACTAATTACGACCGACATGAAATTATCAATAACACAAGAACTCCTCTTCCTCTTATTCCTTATCGTCAAAGATTCATCAGAAAATATTTGCAGACAAGCTAACCTCTACCACGGACAATACCATAGACTTATTTAAGTCTATGAGGTCTACTCGTCCAGTCTCCGTAGGTGCTCACCACGGTCGTACATACAGGTCTGGGAACTCTATGTTTGACATGAGTCTCTTACATGTCGCCAAACTCGTAGTCCCTCGCTCAGCCACCAGCTGACGCTTGGATCGAAGTATGGCAACAATCACATTATTAAGTAAAATAATTTTTCTCGTAACGCAATATTTACTATTCTGATTTGAGAGAGGAATAGAACTGTTACACCTTAAAAATAACTTCCCCTTTTTCGTTATACATGCTCGCACACATAAAAGACCTCGTTAAAACGATTTCTATCCGGAATCGCAAGCATCCACTTTTTTCGCATTTCCGCATCTTTCGGCACTTCAAACAGAAGTTTCTTGCTTTACATTTTTGTACCCCGTTTTGCATTTCGGCACAATGCACGGTTTCGTAATTTTTTTCTAAAAACGCCGGTATTCCTTGTGTTTACAAGTCAACAATGACAGTTGCCAGAGATCATTCCTTGACTCATGCGCCACCCTTTTGGTACTACGCGACAGTTGAAGCTTAGCGGACTCACTGCTCATATAGGAAACAGTCTCGAGTTCCCAGACCTGTATATACGACCGTGGTGCTCACCTAACCATAGACCTATTATCCTAAGGAAACAAAACATCTCATTCATAAAACTCCATTTGACTTGTCGCAATGATTAGATGAAGTATGACAAAGAAAACCAACGGACCTCTTTGTCGTCGAGTCATAATTACTTCTTATCGGCAACGCTGTAACTATGATTGAAAACTTGGTACCACTTGTAAGGCAACACCGCTTCGAAATAGCTTCGAAAAATACGGAAGATGTTAAATTGCGTAGTACAGAACCATGTCCCCATTCATAAAAGGTGCGCGGCGTTGTCGCGTTCTGAACAAATGATGCAATGGAATGGAATGGAATAGTTCTATATTTAAAAATTTAAATATTCTACAATTCGATTGTATATTCCAGGTTACCATAAATTATGGAATATTTTTCAGAGAAAACTACATTTGCTTCTAATATAACCAATAAATAGTGCTTTGGACGTTTTTATAATAATTACAAATCTCAATCCTGCGCACAGAACAACTAATCCGGCAACAGCACATTCCATATGGCAACACTTGTAATATACAGCGGTCTGAGTGGCCCGAAATTTTGGCAATGTCTGATCGTGTTTAAATGTAAACAATTCTGTCTCCTTAGGATAATAGGTCTATGGATATGGGCAATGGGATACAGTGTGATAATAACAGAACTGGATAAAATTAAAATGTAGCATGGTGCAACTATAAGCAAGAGAGTAAATGTTAGTAGTTCTAAACCATAGATATTACATCATATATATATAATCTATGGTCTAAACATATTTTCTGCTAACTTGACGTAAAGTCGATAGACTATAAGAAAGAGGAATGATGAGTTTTTGATAATTTCATGTCGGTAGTGAGTGGTATTAAGTGACTAGTTAGTTAGTTTACTTTTCAAATATAAAATATAATTATCTGAGTCTGACATGATGGAACCGGGAATCTCCGATAGTTATGGTTATGGCTATAACTCAGAGTTGACAAACTGTGTGCTTCCATCAATAATAAAGCAAGAACCAGAATTGGAAAGTGATATTAAAATTGAAAATATAGATATTCAAGAAGTAAAATATGAATTGCCTGATCACGAAATGAAAATAAAGTAAGTTCATTATTGTACATCCTTCAATTTATCTCCTTAGCAGCTACATGATTTGCCCCGATAATCATACCTGAAGTTACTTTGTTATGAAAGAATATTTGAGAATGTATTTCCCTAAGCAATGCTTTTTGAATTCTCATTGATCACCTATAGATTATTTGAATAAACTAATAGCATGTTCTTCATACTACCTTGAGATCTCAAATGATCGTGTAGAACTGTTTAACATATGTGGGAAGTAAGTTATAGAATTTTGGACCAGAGTACTTTGAAGTTTTGTTTATATGATGGTAATAAGTATGGATTTCTCTATGGTGTTTTTTACATGTATGGGACACTGGTAAATATATAATTTTAAATACAGATTACATCATTTTGATTACTTTGTTTTTATACCACTTTTATTAATAATAACGTGAAAACGTAACTATAGTTTCAACACCGAAGTGCCATTATCAAACAATTAGAAAATTATGAAGAAATCAATGAAACAGTTCAAGTATAAATAGAGTAAAGTAGGGTTGAGATTAAGGGGTCAATGGAAATTCCAAAAGCAGGTAGATCCTAGGAAAGTACAGTATTACATAGTAAACATAGCAACAATTTGTGAATTAGTGAGATTATAATTTAATATTCTAAGAATTATTTTAAGAGCGGTTTGAAAGACACATGAAAAGATCGCTTTGATATAGGTCTAACTGATCATTGAGGATATTTTTATTAGAGTTTTTGACACCTTTATAAATCTCTATTGATTCTAATATATTCAATTTAAAACCTCTGCTTTGGTTATGTAGAATGCTTAGACTATCTAAATTAGGGAAATTATGACCAGTTTGTCAAGAACTGCCACTTCATCCAGAAAAAACAACTGTTTGGTGTGGTTTGGATCCGGTGGAATCATCGGTCCATATTTCTTCAAAAATGATGCCGGTGAGAACGTAACCGTCAATGGCGACCGTTATCGTGCCATGATAACCGACTATTTGATGCCTGAAATTGAAGCTCGTGATCTGGGCGACATTTGGTTTCAACACATCGCATCAATCAATGGATTTGTTGAGAGAACACTTCGGTGAGAACATAATTTCACGTTTTGGGCCGGTCGATTGGCCACCAAGATCGTGTGATATCACACCGTTAGACTTTTTCCTGTGGGGATATGTAAAGTCTAAAGTTTATGCGAACAATCCCGCTTCGATTCAGGCCTTGGAGCAGAACGTTCACGCGTGTCATTCGCCATTTACCAGTCGAAATGCTCGAACGAGTCATCGAAAATTGGACTCAACGGATGGACCACCTGAGACGTAGCCGCGGCCAACATTTGATAGACATAATCTTCAAAAAATAAATGCCAAAGAATGTGCTTTCAGATGATAATAAACATTCCCCATTAAATTTGAATTTGTGTTTTTTCCTCTAAAAATGTAGGGAACCTCGAAATGGATCACCCATTACTAAATTAGTTTGGGTTGTTGATGGCCCAATGGCCGATTGCAATTTAAAAGGTCGGGATTCTTTATGTAATTTGGCAGGGATGAATTTATTAGAAAATCAAGTAGAAACGTTTTGGCGATTGGAGGAATGTGACATTAAGAGAACTATTTATACCACCGAAGAAGCAGAAGCATTGTGTAGGGTCCTCTGAAACTACTAAACTAGCGTTGATTTTGATGCTAGTGCTAAGACGAGCACCAATGTTTCATTGAATAATATATTCTCAAGGTTGGACCGAACATTCAAGATAATTTTTCCATAATTGTTCGTTTCCGTATTCATATTATTGCGTTTACTGCAGATGTAGCGAAAATGTATCGATGCATAAGCAGAACCGAGAATATCAAAGAATCGTTTGAATTACAGGGGTTTAGGTCATTACAGACCACTGAAATATATGTATACAACTGGAACGACGGCTCAATGTAAACAAAACGAGCAGAGTTGTTAGAACGGGCACGCTGTAAATCGTGGTTCCCGTCCTTGTTGCACCCACCCATTGCTTTTAATAGAAATAATGTACTTTCGCGATGAAAAATTGAAATTTTTAATGTGTAAAATTATACTTAATCGTTGTTTTTAGGTTTTAAGATAGAGAAATGATAAATAATTATTTATGTATCATAATTTTGTCCCAAGAAATTTCATAATAGTTTTTAAGTAATGAGTAAAATTTCATTTTGCAAGATTTTTACCTACTTTTTCTTGAAATGTGAATAAGATGTGTTTTTAATTTCGTTTGATATTACTACTATTGAGGAAAGAACTAGGAATAAAAATAAAATTCAACGTTTAATGATAAAAGATTTTTATTTTTTTACCAATATCGAAACAAAAGAAAAAAATTATACATGCCAAATTCTACAACATAAAAAAGTTTTTAGCCTCAAATTACATCTGAAAATGAATACACCCAAAAAATCAGATATTATAAAATAAAATTGTTTTACCAAGTTTCTGCCGAAGACCTTCTCTATTACCTAAAATTACGTTCTTGATAATACCATGGGAAATCAAATACTGATCGCACTACATTAGGTTTCAACCTTTTCTTGTTTAGTGTTGATTCTGAATAATCTTCTTTTTAGAAATGTTGAATACATATCAGAGTATGAGGTGTAGGAATGAAATTTTCCAATCGCGTAGCTTTTACTCATTGCTCTAAAAGGACTGGTTTCTTCAAAGGTAATCTAAAAAACGTACTTATTTATAGAAATGCACTACCAAAAGTACCAAATTATGCTCAAGATTGAATCAAAATCAAACACCAAAAAGTACTTTTTCTTTCAGTGTGAGGTTATGATTACTACGCTCCACACTTCTTAATCATAATTTACGAAAAATGACTTACCTGTGGTATTGGATACCTTGATTTGGCCTCCACACATTAGTGTTTTCAAAAACAGGTTTAAATTAAAATCGATTGACAGTGGACGTAAAACACTCATAACACAGAGAAATCGATACACGATTTGCAGCCGTACTACTCTAACACAAAGACTCGTTTTAACGTCGCTGATTGCGCTTGAGCGATCGTTCCAGTGGTTTACGTATAATTCAGTGTTACAGACTTAATACGCTTATATACGTACAGAACACCATATATATAAACTATAAATTCAACATTTACCAAACAGAAACATTCACTTCTTCAGCAATATCTTTCATTTTCTGAAAATTTCGAGTCCTTAAGTGATAGGAATCAGATGGCAATAGCAATGGCGGCTCGTTATGAAAGAGGGTGGGCACAAGAAAAAAAGATTCGTGTGGCACTCGGGGACTGTCGCGGTAAAGCTATTGCATAGCATTTTTTCTCAACTTATGCAATTATAATTATTTATTTTTTAAATTTATGCAGTATTTTTTTTTCTTTGATATTTTAATTCAATATTTTAATTTGATATTTTTATTGAATAAATGAGAAGTTAATATCGTTTACAATATTTTTATTATCTTACAATACATGTAGGTTATTCAGGAATTTGTTATCATTGAAACTATAGGTTTATGGTAACTGAATAACTGAAATAAGAGACATAAGTTTGAGACTTGATATCTTCTAAATATCTGGAAAATACCGCGTCAATGGTGGTCCCATATTTTGTTGTGGATTCTTGTGGATCATTATTCATTTTCAAATTCAATTTTTCCGAAAGAAAAGTTGTCAACCGCTCTGATTTTTTTATCAGCGAAGTTGATGTTGAAATCGCCAGCCAAGATAAGTGGCAATTTATTACCATTTGTACCAAGTATTTTCGACCCTTCTTCAGTGTACTCCAGTAAAGTGCGATGAATAAAATGCTCGAACTCGTCCAATTTTGGATTCGGAGAAATGTAAATTGCTACCATGACTATGTGTAGGCCATTTCTAAGTTTGCATAAGCACGCACAAATATCTCCAACAAATGAGCGCCTAACATTAACATCGCTAACATGTGCAATATGTATTTCAATATTCGGAGTCATAATATTAGTAACATTATTATTATTTTGGTAGATAGCTACCCAACCTTTTCGAACAGTATCTCGTTTGAATTGAACAATACAATTGAAATTAGGTATTTCAATCGGATTATCATGCGCCATGCAAGTTTCGGTAAGAAGTAACACATTTGTTGTCTCGTAACTGAATCTTGTAAATCGTATTTGTGACTATTTAGACTTTGGCAATTGAAAGTCATTATTGAAATGCCATTTCTATTACTAATGAAATCTAAGACACTTTGAGCTGTCGTTTGAACACTATTTAAAGGCAGTCTTTTGAATTTTTGCAACAAAGATGCAGTCGATGCAGCTTGCCTTCGATTATTATAAAACTTGAATGTAGAATTATCGTTTTTTGTCGTGATATACAATTTTTCAATATTAGTCACCCGAGAGAGCGCAACATAAACGAGTTCCTGTTATTTTTCGTTACGGAATTTCTTGATTCGGTCGCCGCGCTCAAAGCCCGCGATAAAAGCTATATGCAATATATGCAATAGCTAATAGAAACAGGTACTCTCAGGTCTCTGCTAAGCGCGTCTAACGTATAAACTCTAACTGACGCGTAGCGAGCTCCTAGAGGCATATGTCAAAATGATTTCGTTCGTAGCTAATTACAGAGGACGTCTGGAGTTCATGCAATTATGTTTTTAGATAATTCGAACCTTCTAATTTCGATAGGCCACGTGAAAATCCCGGAGTCTAAAGCGCTAGAGTGTTATAACATTCGTATAAAATAGCGAAATTTCTCACTTTTAGAAACTTCAAATTAATTAATTAATTTGACACATGTTAGGTGTTTAGGTCGCGATAAAAGCTATATGCAATAGCTTAAAAACTTACCTATTTTTTGTACATAAAATCCATTCTCCTATTTTTCATGCTAAAATAAAGTCTATGACTGTTGTCAAAATCCGGGATAGACTGGAAGAACTTCTTTTCTATTGATAGGACCGCCAATACGTTCAGTCGATCTTGTGACATTGCTTCTCAGAAAAGTTTTAATGGGTTTGATGGTGGTAAAACATCGTTCGCGTTGTACAAATAATATCCAACAGTTTGTATATTTCCGTCAAAACCTTTTTTAGGTTGCTGTTTGCTATGAACACTAGAAGTGGCAAAATACCACCTACGTCATACATGTCACTGCGCTCATAAATTGCTGAAAGTTCACTTTTTAATTTTACACTGTCCAACATAGGATTAGATTTCACAGTTTCATCAAAATGTTTTTGTGGAAATGCATGTCTATAAGTTTAAAATTTTGAGAATCAAATAATTTTGCTGCACTTAAGTGATTCCTCAAATCAAATCGGTCGCTAATTTGACTTAAAATAGTGTCACATACTTCCTTTGCAATAACAGCTCTGTTATCTCCAGCTGTCTTGATTGTCATTGTTAGTAGAATTTCTAATACGAATAATTTGCTGTTGGAATTGTTCAATTGCCTTTTGTAGTTTAGCACTTTCAATCCCGCGCAGTTGAGTCTGATTAAATAATATTTCAACATGTGGCATGATGAACTGAAATATCTTCAACCAGTAGAGAAATTCCCGGCAATTCAAATGTTTCAATAAACCACTTGCTTCACTAATAGTAACTGAATCTATCCCATCTTCGTCAATAATTTTGTCTAAACATTCTTTGAAATAATCTTGGTCTTCAAATAATGTGTTCACAGTTCGACTTTTGAAAATCCAGCGTGTAGGAACAGCGCGTGACAATTTCATCAAGAATTACCGTTCGTTTTGGCGATCGAGAAAAAAGCTTAAAAATGACTGCAATTTGCAAACAACAATTTTTACTTTTTTATTGCACTGTTCCACTCGTTCAATAATTAAATTAAATTGATGTGCGGAACAGTGAATATAATGTGCATGTGGAAATGTTCTTTTGATAATGACTTGGACATCATTTGTCTTACCACTCATCACGGACGCCCCATCGTAACTTTGAGCGATTAGTTTATGTTATCAGACCCAGAAGGAGAATTTAAAATAGTTTGCAATACATTCAGCAATGTTTTTGCTAACACATCAGCATTGTGTCCACCCGAAAAAGATCAAAAGCGTTAAAAAATTTGTCCTTTAAACACGTATCGAATAATAACAACCATTTGCTGATGATGTAGTTTAATCGACCTCCAAGGCAGTGAAATTTGCAGATTTAATTTCTTTTAATATTTCCTGCTTGTAAATTTGCAACATTGCATCTAGCAATTTGTTCTGATTTTTTTTTTGAGAAGCCTTTAAACACTTGTGAACCAGAACCAGTCATATGCAAACACAGCGTCTAATTCAGCTGCAAAGTTGATTAAGTCTACATAAAAACATCATGGCCTCGTAACGTCAATTCAAAGGCTCCGCAAAAATTTATACGCATAATTATCCGGCGCAAATATGATTATTTTTTCCACAACTCCGTTGTACTTAATTTTCTGTCGCAAATAAGCACTTTCTAACTGTTAACGTATGTCCACTTTGCCTAGAACACTAAAATCTATGCATGCAGCGAAGTGAGAAACGGAATTTTCGTGTTTCTTCGCCCTCTCTGCGATGTGTTTTAATTCATTCAACCCTTGTTTATTCCACGCACTAACCTCTTTCATAAAACTTAAGCACATAAAACAAAATAGTTTATTTGTTACTGGGCATCCACACATCCACTCGTATTTTTCATAGATGTTCTTGTTGAATACTCTACTGTAAGTTCGGGTTTTACTTGTGGAAGTGTAGTTTATTTGAAGATCAGGAATAGGCCTTCCTTTCTTTTTAATTAAAAGTTTTTCTTCAAAAATGTTGCACACAATTAACTTCCATCATTGATAATAGACGCACTTCAGACTTCATGTCTACGAATTGAATTCACACACTGTACACTATGAGGGCAAGACGTTTACTGGAGATACGATGCTTTGTGCCCCAAGTCGACGGTATAAGCGCGTAAGGCGAAGATAACCTTAGTCAGCCGTATCATACTTGAATCAGGTACACTTCAGAACGTTCCCCAGAACATTGTTTTGAGCGTTAGCATTCCGCCTGACGTGCGGAATAAAATAATGCACTGAATTACATGCGAATTTCTTTCTGTATTTATCTTGGTGGTTGGGTGGACATGTGCGCTTGTGCCCTTGAGTACCAGCCGCCACTGGGCAGTAGTATTAAATAACTTTTCTAAGAACCTGGATAATGGAAATTACCCCACACTTCTTAATAAATTTCAGGCATATCGAAACGTGAGATTATCTAGCTGTTAATATCTCTTTACCTAAAAAATAAATTGAAATTTATTTTCCTTTTCCAGAATCGAAAATTTAGATTTTGATGAACCTCCAAACGATGTGCCTCAGGAATATATTGCAGATGACATATATTCAAATGAAGATTCCTCAAACAATAAAAATTTGGATCATTCACAGATCAAGTGTAAGTATGAGTGTGATGAAGTGACAGACACAAAAAGTCATGTAATGGTTGTACACAATGGTGATTTTGAACATTCAATGGATGAAACTGACACAAGAGAAAAGATACACAAGTGTCAGTATTGCGATTATGGAAGCTCTCACATGGCAACATTGAAACGTCACGTCAACTCTAGACACACAAGAGAGAATATACATAAGTGTCCGTATTGCGATTATGGAAGCCCTCGGACGTCTAATTTAAAAAGTCACATCAAGTGTATACATACAAAAGAGAAGATACACAAGTGTGAGCTTTGCAATTATGGAAGCTTTGAAATGTCAAGATTGAAACGTCACATTAACTCTGTACACACAAGAGAAAAGTTACACATGTGTGAGTATTGCGATTATGGAAGTCCTCTGATGTCAACTTTGAAAAGTCACATCAACTCTAAACACACAAGGGAGAAGATACACAAGTGTGAGTATTGCGATTATGGAAATTCTCAGAGATCCGCTTTAAAAACTCACATCAACTCGAAACACACAAGAGAGAAGATATACAAGTGTGACTATTGCCATTATGGAAGCCCTCAAATTTCAACTTTAAAACGTCACATCAACTCGAGACACACAAGAGAGGAGATAAACAAGTGTGAGTATTGCGATTATGAAAGCCCTCGGATGGCAACTTTAAAACGTCACATCAACTCTAAACACACAAGAGAGACGATGCACACTTGTCAATATTGCGACTATGGAAGCTCTCTGTTGTCAAATTTAAAAAGGCACATCAACTCTACACACACTATAGGGAAGATACACAAGTGTCGATATTGCGACTATGGAAGCTCTCTGTTGGCAAATTTAAAAAGGCACATCACCTCTACACACACAAGAGGGAAGATACATAAGTGTCAGCTTTGCGATTATGGAAGTCTTCGGATTTCAAATTTAAAAAGTCACGTCAAGTGTAAACATGCAGAAGTGAAAATAGAAGATATATAAATTTGAATATAATAATAATTACCATATTTTTTTAGCCAACAGATAGATAGGTAGATCTTTATTTTCATTGTTATTACAAAAGAAATTTGTTTACAGCAGCAAGTCAATATAATATTGTAGAGTTGAGATTTATATTATAAAATTTGAAAATGTTATAGTTGACACTAAACATTGCTTATTTGAAATAATTGCTACTTATTTACACATTCAAACATAAAAGTAAACTTAAATAAATTTATAATAAATAATTATGAGGGCTAGTATTGACTTATTTGTAATTGAGATTAATATTACAAAAATTTAAAAATGTTGTAGTTGATACTGATGATTGCTTATTTAAAATACTTGCTACATATCTGCACAATTTACACATTGAAACATAAAAGTAAACTTAAATAAATAATTATGAGGACTAGTATTGTCCTATTTGTAATTGACATTAATATTACAAAAGTTTAAAAATGTTATAGTTGCTACTTATTTACACAATTTACACATTGAAACATAAAAGTAAACATCAATAAATAATCATGAGGCTAGTTAGTATTGACCTATTTGTAATTGAGATTAATTTTACAAAAATTTTAAAATGTTATAGTTGACACCAAAAATTGTTTATTTAAAATACTTGCTACTTTATTTGCACAATTTACACATTGAAACGAAAAAGTAAACTTGAATAAATGTATAATAAATAATCGTGAGGGCTAATATTGGCCTATTTATATAAATACACTAAAATTATGAATATAAATCTTATTCAATAATGTCAATTAGATATTCATTTATGGAATAATATACATTTTTCGTTAAGATTATCTTCTCTGGTTAATACACACTTATTATTTGTATTTTGTATTTGTATACATATAATAATTGAAAAATTAATAATAATGTGTCTCTTATGAATAACGCTTTACACCTGAATGTTACAATAAAGTAACATTTGTATGTGTAGATAAAGAAACAAATATTACAAATGAAAATAAATTTAAATTACAATAGGATTAAATTTCAAATTATATGTCCATAATATATTTAAAATCGAATTGGATTAAGCTAATTGAAAAAAGAATTTTTCTCTTCGTTCTTTCACACTACCTTCAGTTTGTAGAAAAGAATAGAATTTATTTTGATTTTGATGAATAAACTTTTAGATGTTTTGGAAAAGTTAAAAAATTGTTTTAATGTCAATAGAAGCATGTTAAGCATTTTGCCACAAGATAAAGGAAAGTGTTTGGTGCTTTGGATTTACTGCACACCAGGATGCTGATTTGTTTATTTGTAGTATTCCTAATTAAATGTGCTTGATAAGTGTGATCTTTATAATTCTCTTTTTTGTAGAAAAATGTACATAAAAGTTTCTTCCGATTATAAATGTTTTGTGGGAAATTAGTTATTTGTGTTTAATAATTTAGAGAATATAGATAATAGATTTGTAAACTGTTAGTAGCAATTAATTTTGCAGTTTATCCTTTAGTAAGTAAAATTTGTGTATTGTTGAATCTTTATACTCAAATAAATGACACAATAGTCCCATTTAATATTCTTATTAATATCAATACCTAAATATTTAATGATATTAGTTTCATAAATATATCCTGAGGCTTCGAGTGTCGGCTTGCCGTCTTTCTGGAGGGTAGGCAGGACGTAGAGTTCCCATTTGATGATTTCCAAGAGTTCTTGAACGCAGTGGGGAATATAATCTCCGCCCTACCGAGCGAAGCTTTGCCTCCATGCTTCCGACTAATAAGGCTGTGGAAGCATTGTACGTTGGTCACAGCGGCGAACTCTGCTTCCAAGGACTGGCTGGCACAAATGATAGCCACTATCAAGCCTTGAAATAACGTCAACCTAACAGTGGAGCCATCAGTTCTTCCCTAGGAGGAGGGCGATGATATAGCTACTTAACCCGCAGAAGTGTCCGAAATTCAAGTGACGACATCGATATGACGCCACTGTCTGTTGTCTTTACTTTGATACGGTTCGTTTACGTAAACAATAATGAGACGTCATGGATCAAGGTAAACCATTGTTGTCAGATTGGGCAGGTTTTCAATGTTTTGGATACAACTAACGATTTGATCCAATAAACTGTTTACAGCAATAATGAGACGTCATGGATCAAGGTAAACCATTGTTGTCAGATTGGGCAGGTTTTCAATGTTTTGGATACAACTAACGATTTGATCCAATAAACTGTTTACAGCAATAATGAGACGTCATGGATCAAGGTAAACCATTGTTGTCAGATTGGGCAGGTTTTCAATGTTTTGGATACAACTAACGATTTGATCCAATAAACTGTTTACAAACAAAATTTAGAGTTCTTTACTTATTATATGAAATAAGACAAATTATGTATAATCTTAAATGTGATTAAAACTGTTGGTGTTTGCCAAATGTTTGAAGAAAATGAAGTAAGTACCTAACCTATATAATATTTCTACTCCTACCTGAAAGTTTTAGATAAATATATGGAAAATTTAGTTTCAGCTTCAAGTTAATATTACTAATCTATACTGTAAGTTAAAGGAAGCATTATTGTTTATGGCAACATACACTCAAAATACCCGATTATCAAAACATTCAAATGAATGCACAATTTCCAAATCTACTTTCGATTATCTCAGTAACACTAATTTAGAACGTCAGATATTCGCTAAAATCAAATTTTGAATATTGATATGGTTAAATTTTAATAAGGACCTTTGTATTTTTTGTATAATAAATCTTTCGAGGTAGGTATTTTTCCTGATTATTGGAAATTTAGTTTTATAACCCCAATCTATAAAAGCGGTGACAAAACTGACATAAAAAATTGCAGACCAATTTCAATTTTATCGTGTATACCAAAGCTATTCGAGAGCATAGTAACGGAACATTTTTCTCAAGTCTATAAACATATAATAATTGATGAACAGCCACTGATTTACGAAGGGAAAATCTGCTGCGACTAATTACTATTTACACAATTTGTCTTGGAGGCTATAGATGAAAAGGGTCAAGTAGACTGTAATACACCAATTTTTGTAAGCTTTTGACCGCATAAATCATGAGCTATTGATCTCAAAACTATACTCAGTAGGTATTCAAGGTGCATTATTGGAGCGGTTAAAAAGCTACATTACCAACAGAAAAAAAATAGTAAAGCTAAAAACTTTTTTTCTGAAGAAATTAATGTTCCATCGAGGTGCCGCAGGGGTCACATTTAGAGCCATTGCTGTTTCTTCTTTTCATCAACGATATGAAGTATGTTTTCAAGATATGTCGTTTTTTGCTTTTTGCCGATAATTTTAAACTTTTCTGTCATTGAATCTGTTTTAGATGCTCGATAACTGTTCAAAAAGATTTAACAGAACTTTTTATATGGTGCAACGAAAATGGGATGGAGCTCAATGTTGATAAATGCTTTGTAATGAGGTTTTATGGAACCAATAATTTTGTGGATTTCGATTATCATATTAATAACAATATCTTACCTAGTAAAACAGAAAGAACGGATCTTGGTGTTATTAGAAAGCTTACTTTTAATGCAAATTGTGATTATATAGTTAATAAAGCACTTAAGTCCTTAGGTTTTATAAAAAGAGTTTCTAGCGATTTTTATAACATTGTTTCAATAAGATATCTTTACACAGCATTGGTGCGTCCGCACCTTGAGTATTGCTCTCCTTCTTATAATGTTCATCGCATGAGAATTGAAAGGGTTCAACATAAGTTCTTACGATTTATAAAATGAATATTAGATTTCGTGACTATAATTTCAATTACGACTTGGTTGAATCTATTCTAAATATTGACAAATTAACATTACGTCGAAATCACAATGATCTAAAATTTTTATTTAAACTCATTAATGGGTTAGTTAACTGTCCTGATTTACTATCAAAAATTAATTTACGCATTCCCCAAAGGAATACCCGCTATTCTAATATTAATATATTTCACATACCATGTAGCAGAACAAACTACCTTATGCATTCTCCATTTTGTCGTATTTTAACTACCGCAAATCATTATTCAAATCTCAATTTTTGGAACATTTCTTTGGTTGCATTTCAAAGGGCTTTAACTGGATCAACATAGATAAATTATATAATTTCGAATGTATGTATTTTTATGTTTGTGTATATTTGCAATGTAAACTCTTTATTTTATATTCTTTTTACGATACATTATATCTTATTGAATTTGTTATAATTTAAAAGGGTTCGTCCCTTTGATAAATAAATAAATAAATATACTATGAAATAAAGAGCTTACTGACTTCGGTAGCACCACGTTCATCACTTAGTTGAACGAAAACCAAGTTAAAAGAAAATATTTTTGACAAGATTCATTTCGGTTACATCTTGCATATAATAAACGATATAAGAAATAGAATTTATAACTAATAGTTTCAAATATAGGTATAAAATTAAAATTCAGAAGAGGAAGCAATTAAACGTAAATTTATAATTTCAGCTTTTAAAAAAGCATAAAACATTACAATGTGAATACTGCTATCTTTATTTGAGCAAAGCTGCTACAGAACTGAGGATAAGATTATACGTATAACCTCCTTTAACCAATGCACATTTACAATAACATATAATTATTCACTTTATCAGTATGTCGAATAGTTATCGCCCATATTTCTGGTGTTGTTTTCCACGCCTCTTTTCACATAACCAATGATTTTTCCGCCGAACTATACTATCTGTGCCACTTTGATCCTTGTAGTAGCTATAGCTAGTAATACCCAAAATGTGTAGAAATGTCAAAAATGTATTGGTAAGGTGATAGAGAAAGCACTTCGTTGGCCATATATTTCAGGCAACATAATTACCTACGTCTAAATTAAGTAAAGTTGAAATTCAAACCAATTTAGGAAGTGGTTTTGATACATTTCACCATGATGATCGACGTCCTTTGTTTTTGAAGAAAATATTAGTTCTTCAATAGGAATAAAACCTGCTATACAACCAGCATGAAATATGATACACATTGCTTCACCAACATTAATTATTTTCATAGTTTTAGTGCTAGAATTTTGCCAGAAATGACCGACAGTACATCTTTCGGCTCAACTTTCGTTTAGCTGAAATTAGTTATGCAAGAAATACTTGTTTATTTAGTATTTGGAAACCTTTCCAAACAGAAAGTCACGAAAAGTTTTCTGCGGAAATGCATCATTTTCATTTTCCGACTTTAGAATAGCTGAAACCAGTTATATGAAAATACGTTTTTGTTTTACATTCTAGACTTTTTCTAAATATGAACATGCAAAAAACTTTTTGCGGAAATATAATATTTTTATTCATTGATAAAATATTGTAGAATTTGGAATGATTTGAACTGTATTCGGCAATTGGATCTTGTAAACAGGCGCGTACAAACAAAAACGTTTGACAGGTTCTTACATGTCGTTAAGATAGTAGCTTTCTCTAAAATTAAATATACCTGGACTGACGAAGGTAGCGCAGCACTTACTTAGGGGAGTTGTTGAAATGAATTGGTTGCAAAACTAACCAAGTATGACGTCACATTCTTATCGTAAAAAAGCTAGTTCATGTGACAGCCGCACAGCCAAGCACATGAAATACCATTACTTAAAATAATTGTTTTAGCAACTTTTACAAAAGATAAGAGGTTGGAAATTTGGTAAGTTGTTCATTAATTATTGAAGATGATCCCGTAAAAAAATAGCGCGTTACCGCACCACAACTTTTTTAGGGCCATTTTACAAAAGTGCTTTTTTTGCATTAAGCTGCGGTTTGAAAACAGTGTACATCCGATCTTGCTTTGTGTGGTACTTGGTGGCCACAAAAGCTACAACCTATTAAAATTTCAGCTCTTAATCTTTAAAAGAACAAGAGTTATAATTTTTGAAATTTCGAGCAAAATCGATGGTTTTTTGCAATTTGCGAGGTCACCGCTGGACCAATCGGGTTCATCCGAAGCTCATTTTTTCCGTCTTTTTACGGCGCATAAGCTTATTAAAAGCTTTTTTTTAACTCTATCCGACGCGAAAACCCGGTTTTGTCTATTTTTACCATTTTTTTTTGGACCATTTGCGATGATTAAGTGTTCGATTTTAGTTCCTTCAATTTGTATCATAATTATCTACTTAAGGCAATTTTTTTCTCCGAACTCAGAATTATGCTAAAATTACCGACATTTTTTGCCAATTCTATAACACTGCAAGCGAGATGTTTTCATACTTACAACTTGTCATCATGGATCCGACGAAACAAAAACTATAAAGTCCAAATTTGGTAGGCAGGTTGCAAAGTCAGTATGTGTCTTCAATTATGATGATGGCACGTTTTTGTTGACGTCAGTGACCAGCTGGCATCCTATAATACGTCGATGCACTAAGTGGTATAGAGAACGTATGTTAGAAGTAATATGGGGCACTGCAGTGGTAAATGCTTACCATTTGTACTCAAACAATACGGTACAATCTCTGCTCTCCACTAAAAATCGGAGAAATTCTTCGACAAAAAGGAAGGCATCTTACATCTCATCCCCAGAAAAAGAGAGGCCGATGTACAGAATGTTACCCGAGATATGGTAAACATGGGAAAATCATAGCTGGGCAAAAGAAGATGCCATCACAAGTTGGGACTGTTTGTGACACTTTGTGACGGAACTCAATAAAATGCATTAAATTTTTATATATTTTTAGTGTTACAATTACATTTATAATAAAATACAATAAAATTCAGTAAATGTATCACTTTTTATTTACTTTTAATTCGCGTTTAATTCAATATTACACTTGGAAATACACTGTTTGCATTTCGCAGACAATAACACTGATTGCAGAGATTATAATAGGAGGCTAAAGTTCACAGTGAAGTTTTAAATTGCCAGGCCAGGATTATATTTTTATGCTGTAAATTTACGTATACGTGTATTAGTTGCGATACACCCCAGATCTAAACGTATGACTACTTGGTGATACACCTTGCCTATGGTGTGGGGACATAGCTTTATCATAAATGATTCACTTGGCGCTGAGAGTGTTAAAAAGTAAAACAATAGCAAAATACAAATTTCACAAATATCTGACAAGCTGCTTTGGAGATTGTCGTACCTTCTACTCCTCTCGTACACGTCAAAGTAGAATGGAATTTATAAAATCTTTGGAATGTATTCATAATCTAAAGAGTTATTTATTATAATATGCAGCAGGTTACATAATAGATCAAATGAAACTGCAAAACAAAATATGAGACTTAACCTGACATACTGAAAGTTATTAATAAACACAAATGGAATCGTTGTCATGGTACCTATACAAGAACGTACAAGATTTTTCATAGAAATTGATCACCAATGATTGAGGAGGAAATTGTGCACTTTGCAAGAATAACATTGGATATAACAGATACTCCCATTTATTCGGGAGAAGTATAAGCTATAAAGAATGTTTAGGAAAACTATTCGACCCAAGTCCAGATAAGTAATATTCAATTATTAGTTTGAGGATTTCGATGTAGCTACCTCGTTCTCGAAGATTTCCATGGATTCTCAGGAACGTTCGCACCTAAGGAAGACTCCTATTCGGATACCGACTACGATATTCTCGTCTAGCATCATTTGCGTTTCTGTTGCAGAAGCCATACATAAAATGGATATCGGTTAGTTCTTCGTTAGCGAATACTGGCGTTGTGTATTCTTAGTAAGGAGATAAATGGGTCACAAGAACTAATGTAGAATATTTCTAACGTTTGCCTAATGATATTTAATAAAAATTACAGAAGTACGCAATATAGCGGTTATTCTAAGCAAGCTATGGCTGTCAATCACCCAAAACAGTAATTCCAAATTAACACGGAGGAACAGCGGATCATCCAGAGCAAATGTTGTAATTCGTGCTAATTCTGATTGTTATAATAGTATAAACAAACTCACTCCTATTCGAATTGTTGAATTTCATAATTATCGGATGAAAAATTAAGGAAACTAGAGGAAATATGCCATGGAATAGGGGTCGAACGGTTGATCGTAGGAAGCTGTGGATAGGTATTTCAGATTCTTTGGAAAATTTCCAGTCTATGTGTGTGTGTTGTAACTTGCTTTACAACTTTTCTACAAGCAAAATTTGGAATTAAAGTAAACTTAGTATTTTGTTGAGTTACATTTAACACAATTTCATTACTATTGCATGTGCGATGAAAAAAACTCTTGCACTATTCCAAAGCTTGATCTTTGGTGATATTTTGACAACAGTTATCTTCCATATTTGTCTTGAAAAAATATTGAGTATTTGACGTTTGAATTTTCAGGACTTCATCAAATAACATCCGGCGATGAATATGGTATCAAATGAAAGCTTATTAATTACTTCCCCATTTGCAATGATTTAATGTTGTCTACATTCGTTGTTGATTGTAGGAAGAGGTCAATTGCACGGAAACATGATATTTTCACTTATAATATCCCATGTGCAAAATTTCCGGAAATTAATTTGTGCACTCGGGATATTCAGTAAGAGAATTTCACACCGAAGAAAAATTAGTTTAAAATAATTTCAATGTGATATTATTTGACATTTAGTCATGAAAATATGAGACATTACGAAGGAATGCCATAATTTATTTATAGGATTTTTGAGAGTTTGATGTATGCGAGTCCAAACGTCAAAAAAACTTGTGTTTTCATGCTTAAATTGTGAATAGTTATAATTTATAATATTTCGCCACGGAATTGAAAATCCTTCAGAAATCTGAGATAAAATATGATTCCAGAAAATACAAAAAAATCAAGGGCAAGTGTATGGACTTTTGTAATTTTTGATCCACCCACTTTAGTTGTACAAAATTGTTAAAAGTGGATTGAATATTTAGTTGTACAGAATTGTTAAAAGTGGATTGAATATGGTTTATTACATGTTATTGAATTACATTTTATTTACTAAAATTTGTGGGATTATGTGTTTTTAACACTTTTGGCAACTGATTTACAATAGAATTCAAATATCTTTCGATCCACCTACTTTAGTTGTGTTAAATAATTTTAAATAGATTATAAATAGTCTCTTTTATGTTTTTGGGTTAAATTTGATTTACTAAAATTGGAGGAATTATGTTTGTTTTTAGCAACCGATAGTTTGTGTTTTTTATGCGAATCAAATAATTATAAAATAGTAATATTGCTTAATGGAAATAGGCGGCTATGGCTATGACAGCTACCCTGACAAATGTCATTATTGTACTTTCTCTATATTTTGTACAAAATCAATCGTCTCAGATTATATTGTAACAATAAGCTGTTTTAAAAATTACGAGGCTTGTTCATGTTGCGACGAATTAAGTCACGTGAAAATGTTCCATCATTTTTGTAAACGGTTGTTTTGTTATGTATTGTATCACTTTCAAACTCATTTGTTAAACGTCAAAAAATATCCACTATAATTTTGCTTCTCTACCCTAAAAGAAAAAATATCCGCTGAAATTTTTCCGTTGGCATGGCAACAAGTCAAAATAAAAGTATTTCATTGGTCGAAAATTGTCGGTGTGGAATTCTCATAAAAAAATTAGAAAATAGCGAATTACTTGTTAACCGTTGAAAATCGGAATATGTATTATATAAACTTTTTTGTTGGAAATATGATACAGAATCACATATTGAACATTTACATTTTATGTAAGAGTATGTTTTCATAAACATAACTTTCAATCTTGTTTGTCTTCCTGCAATTTAGTCCTGATATTCATATTTATACAGGTTGAGTCAGATCGACCGGTGTATTGGAATAATCTTGTGAGAGACACTAGTCGGGGAGGAGTCTCAATCAGTAACTCGCGGGAGACGTGAGGGTGTACATCGCTTTGAAAATTCTTGACATGGAGAAAATCTGTTCCATGAATAATAAAATAAATTAATAGAACGATTAAAATCTTTTTTTGAAACTGAATTACCCAAACAAATCCAAATAAACCTAGTTCTGACAGTTTTTAGAAGATTATTTATGCTTACCACATGCGCTCTGGTTTCAAGTCAAATGAATTGAATGGTTAGTTAGTATAGTAGGCATCTAAGAAAGTAGAAATCGGTACATACCTACTGATCTTTGTCGGGAGTTAAGGGACATGCGCGTTATAAATCAAGTATCACGCCCATTCTTTATCGCACTTATTAACTTTCAATACCCGGGTCAATCTGACTCAAGCTGTATATTATCTTCTCTTTTTACTTCGGTATGTTTACACTTGACGTGACGTTTTAAAGTTGATTTCTCAGGGCAACTATAATCGCAATACTGACACTTGTGTATTTTCTCTCTTGTGTGTTTAGAGTTGATGTGACGTTTTAAAACTGACATATAAGGGCTTCCATAATCGCAATATTGACACTTGTGTATCTTCTCTTTGGTGTGTATGAACTTGATGTGACTTTTTAAACTTGACAACCGAGGGCTTCCATAATCGCAAAACTCACACTTGTGTATGTTTTCTTTTGTGTGTATAGAGTTGATGTGACTTTTTAAATTTGAAAACTCGGGACTTCCATAATCGCAAAACTCACAATTATGCATCTTCTGTCTTGTGTGTATGGAGTTGACGTGACGTTTTAATGTAGACATCTGAGGGCTTCCATAATCGCAATACTGACACTTGTGTATCTTCTCCCTTGTGTGTATTGACTTGATGTGACTTTTTAAATTTGACATCCGAGGGCTTTCATAATCGCAATGCTCACACTTGTATATCTTATCTCTCGTGTGTGTAGAGTTGATGTGACGTTTTAATGTTGACATCTCAGGGCTACCATAATCGCAATACCCACACTTGTGTATCTTCTCTCTTGTGTGAATAGAGTTGATGTGACTTTTTAAATTTGACATCCGAGGGCTTCCATAATTGCAAAGGTCACACTTGTATATGTTTTCCCTTGTATGTATAGAGTCGATGTGACGTTTTAAATCTGATATCCGTGGGCTTCCATACTCGCAATACTCACACTTGTGTATCTTCTCTGTTGTGTGTGTAGACTTGATGTGAGTTTTCAATATTGACATCCCAGGGCTTCCATAATCGCAATACTGACACTTGTATAACTTCTCCAATGTGTGTAAAGAGTCGATGTGACGTTTTAAATCTGACATCCGAGGGCTTCCATAATCGCAATACTCACACTTATTTATCTTACATCTCGTGTGAATGGAATTGATGTGACTCTTTAAATTTGAGATATAAGTGCTTCCGTAGTCGCAGTACTGACACTTGTGTATCTTCTCTCTTGTGTGTACAGAGTTGATGTGACGTTTTAAATCCGACATTCGATGGCTGCCATAATGGCAAAATTCACACTTGTTTATCTTATATCTTGTATGAATAGACTTGATGTGACTCTTTAAATTTGAGGTATATGTGCTTCCGTAGTCACAGTACTGACACTTATGTATCTTCTCTTTTGTGTGTACAGAGTTGATGTGACGTTTTAAATCTGACATGCGAAGACTGCTATAATCGCAAAACTTACACTTCTGTATTTTGTCTCTTGTGTGTTTGGAGTTGATGTGATATTTTAAAGCAGACATCCAGGGGCTTCGATAATCGCAATACTCACACTGGTATAACTCTTTTCTTGTATGTACACACTTGATGTGAGGATTTAAGCTTGATGAATGTGTACTTTCATGAATGAAATGTTCTTTTGATATCGAGTTTGAGGACTGACATTTTTCATTAATTGAATCAAAATCGTCATTGTGTATATCTACTACATGACTTTTTATGTCTGTCGCTTCATCACACTCATACTCACAACACTTTATTTGTGAAAGATCTATATTCTTATTGTCCAAATAATCTTCACTTGAATATATATCATCTGTGATGAGTGAATTTTCGATTCTGGAAAGAAAAATTTAAATATTTCTATTTATTTTGTGGAAAAATATGAAACTAATTTAATCAAATACCAAAAACTAATGAAGAACAGATGACAACGTGCCCCTTATTTTACAAATAGTAACAATGATATATTTGGAAGATTAATTAATGAAAAGTATCATTATCTAATTATATCTATGGAAAAGCACCTGTGATGGTTGAAGCAGAGAAGGATCTACGGGAGGGGATGTTCAACCTCCCTCCCACTCTCCTATAAGCGACTTCGATCTAATATAAGCACGATATTGACTGGGAAATCATTAGTAATACTTAAACCCTCTTGAGAAAATACTGCTCGCTAGAGGCTGTGACCGCCTTTCTCGGGAAAAGGTAGTTAGTTTTTCTTCGTACACGGAAAAGTAGAAAAGGGTCACCAACGGGATGAGTGGTCTAGAGTCGTATATTTCCCGTTGAATGAAATATGACAGATATAAATTGATTGATTCCTCACCAGTAAAACACAGATGTTTATTTATATACAGTTTATTAAATGCAATGATTGATTCTCGAAAATATATGTACAGAAGAAAATAAATGTTTACACCTAGTCTTTTTAAATGAACAGTACTTTCATAAAATCACCTCAAATAATAAAGTCAAAGGTTTGACCCAGTCGGGCTAGTTTGTAACAATTTGAACAATCGGAAGTTCTAGAATCTAATTCAAATCAGAATTTCTATTCGCGTGATACAGTTGTTTACTTCGACCAGATGATCGTCGAGGGAAAAAACGGAGACGCCTAGTAGTGTACGTTTGGAACGTTGACCCGCAATAAGAAACCAGCCGAAATAAGTTAATAGTAAGTTTAGTATCTGTCGCGCTGTCGACACAGGTGGTAGGTTGATTTCGAATCGTGGTAATTTACGAGTTCGCTAATAATATTCGAGTTCTTTACGGATCGGGTCAATTCCTCAACACAAGTAATAAGTTGTTCGGTTTCCGTTACTTGTAGTTAGTTGTAGGGATGTCAGGTCTCTTCCTCAACACAAATAATAAATTATTCGGCTTTTGGTAAATGAGATCTTGTGGGCAATCGGTCTGTTTTTCCCCAACACAAATAAAAAATTATTCGGTTTTCGGGATGTGTATTTAATCGTAGGAATGTCAGGTCTTTTCCTCAACACAAATAATAAATTATTCGGTTTTTTGGTAAATGAGATCTTGTGGGCAGTCGGTCTGTTTTCCCCAACACAAATAATAAATTATTCGGTTTTCGGGATGTCAGGTCTTTTCCTCAACACAAATAATAAATTATTCCGTTTTTGGTAAAGGAGATCTTGTGGGCAAACGGTCTGTTTTTCCCCAACACAAATAATAAATTATTCGGTTTTTGGGAGTCAGTTGAAACTGGGGTTAGTTGTAGAATATTTACCTTCGGACTTGGTCCAAGTATAGAAGTGGATCCTCCGGAGCGCGGACGGAGTTTATAATGAAAAATAAAAATAAATTCTCGGAAATTAACAGAGTTGAAATAATTTGAACGGTCGGTGATAATAGCGGAAACGTAGCGGCTTAGCGGTCAGACGGTTGATTCTTCAATCCTTTTCGTGAGAAATCCGTTCTCCTTTTATACTGGTTTAGTGCCAAAACAAATAAAACGTCAGAGGTGGCCTGAGATTCTGGCAGTCAGCGGTGATTTGAATACGACTTTCCTTATATCCTATTAGCTTCAACTTTTTCTACATAGGATGTACAAAACTTTGATGCGTTAGAATCTCAGCTTCGTCGGTGTTATTTCTTTTTAACCAGAGTAAATTAATTTTTAAGGAACGAGGGCACTTCGTTACAAGGTATACAGGCAATATGTTTATACATTTTAACATCTAGAAATGAGAATGGAAATAAATACATCAGTAAAACTAAAACAGCACCACTAGTTCAGAGACTGAATAATATCGGAATCATAGCACTTTCCAATTTTTCTTGAATTTATACAGGTTGTTGCAAATTCTATGCATTAGCATTGCTATCTCGGTAACTATACGACAGCAAGGTGAAAAGTCCGTGAAAAATGAAACAAGAAATGATTTATTTGGTCAAAACTTATTGGATTTCTTAACATAATCTTCTTGTAGCCTGATATACTTCGTTCAACGTTTTTTAAATTTTTTGATCCTTTCCAAATAATACAGAGCTGAATGACATATAAGTCTGAAAATTATAATGCTTTCTAGTTAAAGATGGTACATCACAAATGTCACATGGGATTTTCGATTGTGGCGGCATCTGTTTAATTTTGCAGGGACTTTTCACCTTACCCTCGTAAGAGACAGACTTCGTTAAATGTAGGCAAAGTTGCACATTTTAATACTGAATAATTTGTTCGAAAGAAATCGAAAAATCAATTTTCGTTTTTATTTTTCCACGGCTTTATTACTAATTATTTTGAAAAACAAAGAGCACTTTTTCGAGGCACTTTTTTATACTTTTCCAGAAAATAATTATATTTTTCAGATACGTTTCGTTTTTTAGATCAACTTTATTTTTTTAATATAGAACTGGATATTTCATTTAATGTTTGAGTATTATTTGATCTCCCATAACCAATGATGTATCACACTTGTCACTGAATTGTTTGCTGCAAGAGTTATTTCAGTAATTTGCATTTTTACTGAAGTAACGAAGCCGCATGGAAAAAAAATCGACCTTTTTTATCTCCAAACGATTACAAACTAATAAAATCAATATGGGTTATGGGGATATTGAGACCTTACTTTGAATATTTGTCATAAAAGATATCAGGGCGAGCTTAAATTAATGTTGATGTATCTAGATAGATAGATAGATAGATAGATTTTTATTTGTTCCTAGATTACAAAGTAATATTGACCCAATGGGTATAGAACACGTCAAAATTATAATTAATTGAATTAATAACTAAGTCTACTGAGTGGTGTTCCAAAATTTAATTGATGCTTTCAGAGTATAATTTCATCTATAAAATACTCCTCCATACTGTAATATGCTTTTTTCAACAAATATGAGCTTAATTTCTTTTTAAATAATTTTATTGGTAGATTACGGTAGATTACCGGGATTTTATTAAAGACTTTGATCACCATATAAGTCACATTCTTTTGTAAATATGACCATTTGAGTCTGACAGGTAAGTAATTGTCTCTCTGTCTTGTATCATATTCATGCAACTGCTCGACTCTATCTATTATATCTTTATTATTCATAACAAAGAGGATGGATTCTATAATGTATAAACCATATAATGTGTGTACATTCTCCGATCGGAATAAGTTCTTACAACTCTGCAAATAAGGCAAGTTGAATATGAATCTAATGCATTTTTTTTGCAAGATAAAAATTCTTATAGCTTCTGAAGAGCCTCCCCAAAATGATAAGCCATACCTTACCCTGCTCTGCACAAATGCATGATAGGCAGTAAGAGCTGCTGCTTTATTAATATGTATAGATATTACTCTTAGTGCATATGTATATTGGGCAATGGTTTTTGATAATTTATCAATATGAGTGGTCCAATCTAATCGCGAATCGATATTTATCCCTAGGAATGACACTGAATCTTGAGATTCTATATTTTGGGTTTCTCCATCAATATTCACTTTCTCTGTATATTCTTTTAGAAAGCTAAATTTAATTATTTGTGTTTTATTTACATTTAACATAAGATCATTTGATTCGAACCAGGAATTTAAGTCATCTAAAGATTTTTTGACTTTATCTTTGAGGCCTATCAATTCCTCGTCCGCTAGAACTTGTGATGTGTCATCTGCAAATTGACAAATATCCTCTTCAATGGCTGCTGGCAGGTCATTTGTGTATAATATATAGCAGGGGACCTAAAATAGAGCCTTGTGGGACGCCTTGCGTAATTGTAAGTTTATTTGATCTGTATTGTTCACTTGTATTTGAATTTTCCGCTACATATTGCTGGCGATTTGTAAGATAAGATGATATAAGTGACAAAGCTACACCTCTAATGCCATATGTTTCCAGTTTTTGCAGTAGTATACTGTGATTTACATGATCGAATGCTTTTGTTAAGTCCAGACACATTAATATTGTGTTCTTATTTGAATTCAGCGAATTGATTATCTTAACTAACGTCAGATATGTAGCTCTGATAGTAGTTCTTCCTCTACGGAATCCATTTTGACTTTCTGTTAATATATCACATTTTTCTAAATATTTTATATACCTGTTGTAAATGACTTTTTCGAAACATTTACTAATGTTTGATAACAATGCTATTGGACGGTAATTTCCAACATCATTTTTATCACCTTTTTTAAATATTGGTCTGATCTGTGTTATTTTTAAGTTTTCCGGATAAATGCTATTTTTTAACATTACATTCATAATGTGACATAAGGGTGCGCTTAATTGTAACGCAGCATGTTTAATTACTACAATAGGGATACCGTCATCTCCTACTGATTGAGATTTTTTTAAGGAATGTATTATGTTATAAATTTCACTTTCCGTTGATGGGGTCAAATAAATCGATTTAGAGTTTCTTTTGCAGAAACTCAAATTTGTTTTTGTATTAGTTATTTTAGATTTTGTGAAATACTCATTTGCTTTGTTAAGGATTTCATTACCATTTGTTAAAAGATTATCTTGATCAATTAAAGTAGTTTTAGGTTTATGGTTGTGTGATGTATAATTTTTTACTACTGTCCATATCGCTTTGCCTTTGTTATGGCTATGTTATCTAAAAAGCGAAACGTCGTATCCGAAAAAGAAAACTATTTCTTCGGAAACAATCTTTGTTATTGTCAAGGAACACTTTGTTTTGTTTCAAAGTCATTGCCCAATTTAAAAAATCTAATAATTCTGATAGGAAACAATTTAGTGACAAAATGTGATATATTATTAGTTTTGGTAGGTCAAAAGCTACTTAAAAATGAAATATAATATCCAGATCCGTATTCAGAAAAAGTTGATGTGGGTATCTTACCTAAAAACGAAACGTAGTATCTGAAAATTATTTTCACGAAGAGTATAAAGAAGTGAATTGAAAAAGTGCACTTTGTATTCGAAATAATCAGTAATTAAGCTGAAAAAAAACAAAAACGGAAATTTATTTTCTGTTTCTTCCGGATATTTCCTGAAGTAATAGGAATTTCATTTAACTTTTTTAAAACAAACTATTCAGCATTAAAATAAGCTACATTGGCTCCATTTAACCAAATCTATCTTTTATAGTTACCGAGATGACACCTCTTATAGCAGTAAGGTAATGTTCACTGTACACTATCAAAGGTCCTAGAAAAGTTAATGCTGCCACCTGATTCCTATTACTTAAGGACGCCCAACATTTCAGAAAGTGACATATATATTGTTGGAGAAGTAATTTTTTCTTTTTGATACTCATTTTATGTTCAACATTCGATGATATTCAATTGACTCAAAATTTCAAATCAATGCTATTCACCAAGGTGAAAATTAATTATATTTTAGAAGGGATGCAAATGATACTTAATAATTCTCCCTTATTAAATTTGTATAATTAGATATTTCCATTTGATACCAGTTTACCGTTTAATCCCTCAATGGGTTCAACCCAATTAGGTAAAATTCCAATAACCACCTATCCTTAGTTTATCATTAAAGTTATATATTAACTAGCTCTTTTGTAGTAAGTTAGTACTTGTAATTTTTGTTTGAACCCAACTATGTAATGAAACAACAAATTACCCCTTAAACATTAAAAATATGGCTTCATTGCTTGTTAATAATTACAATTAATCTATAAAAGAGGGTTTTCCTTTAGGCAAGACTTTCAAAAACAGCAAACCTTACTTAAAATGGTTTAATAATCATCTCAGACGAATGATAGATACATTATCTACATTGCATATTGGCATATTGTTCTTTCTACGACCAAAGATCCTGATGTTAAAATTATCTTAAAAAAACTTCGAAGGAAATATAAAAATGCCATAAACGTAGCTAAACAAATTGATTTTGATCAGCACATTCTAAATTCTTTTAATGTAGCAAGATATCATTGGAAAATTATCAATCAAGAAAGAAATAAGAATACTGAAGCTAACAGTCCCTCAACTGCCATTTCATAAATATAGCAAACTATGTTGTTGTATCATTAAATGACAAGTTATTCAAGCATCCAATCCTTCAAAACAAAATTATCAAGGAGTCACTGTATATTTTTATCTGGAACGAGTCATCAATAGTGAGATTCTTTCAACAATTTTTTCAATCACTTTGTCAGATATCTATGGAATAAAGAGTAAAATTGTTACGAAAATTAAACAGACTAGCCACTCATAACTCAGAGGAGTAGAATTTAAGAAGGGAAAACAGTTTCTCGTATGCCACTGGTAGTAACCTGTAACTATTTTTTAACAAATTTTAATATGTTCTACAGTGTCTAAGCTTTCTGCCAAGTATGATGATAGCAACATAATAAACTGTGATGAAATAATTGGCAAATTAAAAAAAAATAAAACACCCTGTAACACAGTAAGGAGCCATATCTTATTGAAGTGTTATGGGTTACATCTTTATATTTTTAATCCAGGATTCTCCAGTTAATGTATGTACACTCATCAAAGAATCACCCTGTATAAGAAAGGGGACAAATGTTTTTGAAATTGTTCTGAAATCTAGAATTGTTAGATAAATATTCTTCATCAAATTCTAGTTTGGTTTCAGCCAGAATCATTCAACAATACAAGTAATGGCTAAAGTTGGGAAGGTATAGTTGAAGGCTTTGGATGTGGTAAGACATTTGCCTTTGCAACTTTCAACTGCATATATGAGCGAACGTAGTTAAATTGTCATGGTGGACAAAGCCTTTTCTGACTACAGACTGATAATACATGGTGTACAAGGATCTATATTGAGGCCACATCTAGGATTTACCAAATTATTTGCATCTAGTTCAAACAGGATTGTTTACAGACAATTCTTCTACTATTTACTCAGCTACAGCTCGAGACAAACTTTTGCCAATATTAACGCAACTGAAATTGAAGGAATTGCATAGTAAACCACTCTTTTAAAATCAATCTAGAGAAAACGGCATGATTAATCCTCTCTAGTGACCATACAAAAATCAATGGCAAACCATTAAATTGCATGGAATGAGTTTGGTTGATTAATGTAAATTGATGATAATGTATAATTGAGAATTTACAGATACTGGTGAAGACATAATCAATGGAAACCAAGACTCTTAGCAGTGAAGGTTGATTGTGTCATAATATGCTCCAGGAGTCTCAAATGATCTTAAGACAATTTTTCATAATAGCTTACTTTATCTGTTGATAATCTGCAGGTTCTTCTTTAATTTCCTTCACATCCATGTATTCATGAATTATATATTTGGTTTCCATCGATTCCATTTGACTTTCCAAATAAGGAATACTTTCATCCATTGTTGGTAACATGTTTGTATGTGTATTATAGGTCATGTCCTTATCATCTAGGTTGTTGTGGAGACACTCCATAGGTAATACTTCCATATTCAATAAAATACAATCTCGATTTTTCCTGTAAAAGTATAAATTGTTTATAGGAAATATCACTATTATGATTAGGTTATTGCACTGAGGTTGAGGTGCAGTCTGCAGTGTTGCCAATGGCAGTTCCACAAAATACACAAGCGTGCGATAAAATCCGGGATTACTTACAAAATACTTATGAGTTATAATGAATTTCCTTGGATGTTGTTTCTTTGTTTACAAATATACCAATCGAATTTGCACTAAGTAGCAACGTTGGGCAGAGATTGAAGACCACACACCTCTAGAACAGCCTGAAATGTAGTAAAGTTTTGTTTAGAATGTAATTTTCAATACAGTGATTTTGTACCAATATTCGACAAAGCAATGGGACCCCCTATTTCAGCTTATACCCCTAAATTAGTTATTAATTAATTAATTAATTAATTAGTTAATGCCTAGAAGAATCTGTAATAAATTTACTAGATTTTCAATCCGTATTTTCTTCAAACGGTATGTAGAGGATTGCCTAACGTGCATTCCCAAGGATAAAATTCAGTACGTAATTAATAAATTTAACAATTTTCACTGTAAACTTCAATTTACCTGTGACATAGAAGTGATTAAAAACATAAACATCCTAGATACTAGATATGATCGTTAGGCATGATTGAGAAGGTAAAATAAAAACATCGTGGCTTACAAAAGTTGGTCTCAACGATATCTTCACTTTAATTCAGTTGCATTTACAATTTATAAAATGAACTGTGATCAATCAATCATGTGACATTCCTCTTTTGTTAGCAAACTAGCTTTCGAACACTCCTGCGATCGAATGTATATGATTTTAGGATCACATTGGAAGTAAAAAAAAATTCATAGGCATGGTTTAATCTTAAAGTGAACTAAAAAGCAATAAAAAATTACGATCGTCGATCCAAAAATCCTCATTAACCAATTTTGAATAGAATCTTTTAGATTGTAATCACAGAACTCGTCTGCCATATTTGCAGCCATCTTGAAAATTTGAACTTTGACCACGGTCGTATAGACCGTGACTTTGACTAAAAAAATTATAATCTTCGACCCCAAAAACCCCACATACCTATTTTGAAAAGAATCGGACCATAATCACAAAACTCGTCCGCCATTTTGAATTTTCGTTCAAAATTTTAGATTAACTTTGTAAATTCAATAAATTATCTATTTCAGTCATGATTTCAAGATAATACCTATATTTCCCTCAACATTCTGTCAGTGACGTGCTCTATGTGTAAGAATGCGGTGTCTACCCACCGAATAATCTTTTCTTTTGTAATCAATAATTCTGTACTACTTCTACGGTAACTTATAGTGGATGGAAATAATTCGTATAAATAGGATTTAGAGGAAACAATTAGATTGTATTTTATTGACTATGGAAGTATGTGCGGACTGTGCAACAACCTACATGGTAACAATATAATTAACTTTAACATTACCTACCATACGCAACATCAGATGGAAACCAAATACGAAATTCATGAACACATAGATATGAAGGACATTAAAGAAGAGCCTGCTGATTATCAACAATCCCAGATAAAGTAAGCTATTAACTACTCATTCATGGAGCATATAACAACAATCCTTCACTGATTTACAAGCTAAGAGATCTTGGTTCCCAACAATTAAGTCTTCAATATAAGAGATATTTCTGATTTTACTCATAAGTTTATTGTTTGCTTGTTAGAACCATTATCATAATTATATGCTACTAATTTATGAAATCCCACATAAGGCACTGAACAATTTCAAAATAGTTATCAAATATTGAACATGTTAAGAACAAAAAATTCAATTATTATTATTTGTATAATAAACCTTTTTTTGTCATCTGAATATATTTCTCAGCTTGTTCATGAAATATTTATAACTGATTTACTACAAATTAAATGGAAATATTTTACTTTTCCTTTTCCAGAATCGAAAATTTAGTTCTTGATGAATCTCCAAATGATGTGCTTCAGAAATGTGCAACAGATGATATATATTCGAGTGACTCAAACAATAAAAATTTGGATCATTCACAGATCAAGTGTTGTAAGTATGAGTGTGATGAAGTGACAGACATAAAAACAAATGTAATGATTATACACAACAGTGATGTTGAAGATACAGTTTATGAAAGTCAACATTCCTCAATCTTAAAACCTCACATCAACCCTGTACGCACAAGATTGACAATGCACAATTGTGAGTATTGTAACTATGAAAGCCTTCGGATATCAGATTTAAAACGACACATCAACTCTATACATACAAGAGAGAAAATACACAACTGTCAGTATTGCGATTATAGAAGCCCTCGGATGTCAAATTTAGAAAGTCACATCAAGTCTATGCACACAAGAGAGAATTTACATATGTGTGAGTATTGCGATTATGGAAGCCCACAGATGTCAACATTAAAATGTCACATCAACGCTTCACACACAAAAGACGAGATACACAAGTGTGTGCATTGCGATTATGAAAGCCCTCGGATGTCAAATCTGAAATGTCACATCAAATCTATGCACACAAGAGAAAAGATACATAAGTGTCGGTTTTGCGATTATGGAAGCCCTCAAATGACAACATTAAAACGTCACATCAACTCTATACACAAAACAGAGAAGATACACAAGTGTGAGTATTGCGATTATGGAAGCTGTCAGATGTCAAATTTAAAAAGTCATATCAACTCTAAACACACAAGAGAGAAGATGAATAAGTGTGAGTATTGTGATTACGGAAGTCCTTATATGTCAGCTTTAAAACGTCACGTCAAGAATAAACATGCGTAAGTCAGAAGAGAAGATATATAAATGTGAATATCACGACTAAATGTACAGGGAGACATACAAATTCCAAAATTATGGTAATGAAATCAACTTCTTTCCTGAAATATAGTGAACGGATCGTAAAAACTATTGTTTGCCTCAAAGTTGTCTATATATATTATTCTAATATTTAATTTTGAATTTATTTTACTACAAGTTGGTGCCAATTGTAATGATTTTGGTGATATTTTATTCACAGCCCCACATTTGAATGCCAATTGTAATGAATTCTTATTTTTAAAAGGTATTTTAAGGCCATAGTTTGTGTGTTAATTATTATTATTTTCATGTTTGGAAAGAGAGAATTGATTTGATTTATTAATGTTACCTATGAGACTATTTTAATTAAAAAACGAAATTTGTTCTGTTGTTGATTTGTTGCCTTGATATGACAATCCTCACAAAAGTAAACCTTTACTATTCTGTTAACCTTCTTGTGCACTTACAAGTTCAGGGCTTCAAATTCCAGGTGATCTATTTTAGTTATGATCACGATTCACAAAATAACATGTTTTCAAAATAACGAGATATTTTCAAAATAACATGTTTTCAAAATAACGAGATATTTTATTAAACAATGAAATGCAATTTGATTGCATCCAATTATAATGTTAACTACAACCTATTATTGTTATACTCTTGACACTATTGTATCATTTATTAGATTCTACAAACAACAGGAAAAGCTACACCTTGTAAATTGATTTTGACTTTCTTACTCTATTCTATCACATAAATTAAATATTTTTCAAAATTTTTAATTGGCAATATTACCCAATTCACAAATACTAATGTTTATTTATTTCACTGTCTTTTACTTCAATTATCTATGAGAAACTTTCACAGCTTAGAAACAATCTTCTAGGTATAGTCTAGGAGCCAGAGCGATATTGATGGTCTGAACATCAACTCGATGGCACTATGGTTTATCGTTAGAGGACGGTTCAATAACCAATTCATCTCACAGACCGAATTTCCGCCCGCTGCTAGATCTCGAGATACAGCATCGGCATTTTTTTTTTGACTGGAGGTTAACCCTTATAAGTTGCGGTTACTTGAAAAGCATGCACATCCACCATGTGCCATCATTTTTTATCGTGTCCGTTTATCAGGCCGACCAGTTAAAATTGGACCGAAAATGGACTGCAAGTTAACCCTCCCAAACCTGGTGGAAAATGTTCATTGGTGTTGGCAATTGTTAACATACCCTATGCCATGAAAAGTTATCGGTCCATTTCCGAGTAATTGGCCATTATTTGGACCAAAAATGTTTCTTTTTTCATTTTGTGGATAAAACTTGCGAGTTACTAGGTAAAACGATGGCACCATGTTAAATAACTGTATTGGAGGTCAAATAAAGATTTAAAATTATTGCCATCACTCCTTGCCTATTTCAACCCCCCCAAACTCCCTAAAATCATCCGGCAAAATAAAAGAGAGCCGTTTCGATTTTAAACCCAGTCAGAGTCTCAGTAATTGACTAATTTATCATAAAATTGGTCATATTATCATATTATTCATATTTTTTTGGGGGGGGGGGGTGGTTTTAGAGAGTTTTGGGGGGTTGAAATAGGCAAGGAGTGATGGCAATAATTTTAAATCTTTATTTGACCTCCAATTTTCCCGTGTTAACTTAAAACTGTGACAACCAAGTTGGATGTCAGAATTTAAGGTGAATAAGTGTTTGAAGTCAACCAAAAATGAATCCTTTAGAATCA
Organism: Endomychus coccineus; assembly: GCA_958510875.1. Classification (NCBI taxonomy): domain Eukaryota; kingdom Metazoa; phylum Arthropoda; class Insecta; order Coleoptera; family Endomychidae; genus Endomychus; species Endomychus coccineus. The sequence continues at coordinate 31,340,406 of OY294070.1, read as the reverse complement.
TCGCTAGGGAAGGTTAAACCAGTTTCTGTGGGGAGGCTTTTCGTTGAACTTCTTCAAGAAGTTGAATAGCTTGGATAAGGAGACCATATAACAGCGGCGTATTCGACAAGGGGCGGAATATATGTATTGTACATTTGGAAGAACAAATGTAGTTAATAGTGCCCTCCCCTTAAAGTGTAAATAATTTGGGGATGTCCAAGAAGTAAAAGTGTGCATTTATTTGAGTTTAGAGGGATATCCCATTCAGAACACCATTTTTCCACTAAGAAGTTTTCGATGATGCACCACCCCAAGCTATAATTCAATATCTAAATTGCGATAATATAAATTGTTTACTCTGATGATGAAAGGTACTCAGTACTTTAAGAGTATTTTTAGTGGATAAGGGTGATTATTTCATAGTTATAGTGTATCCACTCTTTTATAGTTTTGTAACAGTGAGCCGAGCGTTATATTTTATAATAACAAATCTGAACTGAAATTACTCCAGATTTAATATTTCCAGATAAGTGAATAGGTTTCAAATCCTATATCACTGCTGAACCTCGTACTTGTAACAGTCGGCTGGGTATTATTTCAGGTAGCGTTAATACCTCATCGACGTGTTATATGCATTTGAAAATTGTTTGTTGGAACCTGTTCGGGTATCAAAGATCTTAGTTGATATGTGTACCCTCAAGGTTCTTTTAAGCTGCCACCACTAGGGGTATATTTCAGCCCGCCTGGAAGCTGTTTTTGATTAGGATGCCGCGATCCCTTCCAAGGGACCGCCTCGTACAATTCCATCTTTATATATATTCAAGCGTAAATTCTGAAGGTCGTATTTACTGAGAGGTGATTAGGAATTACCAGTTAAACTCGTTAATCAAATTAAATAATGAATAAAGTTAATGAAAATTTAGTACATCAAAATCCAACAAACGATCATAAGATTAAACCAAAATTAAGAAATGGGAACGATATATGAATTTGTAGACTTCAAATTCAGGTTCACCCCAAGGGGGAACATGTGAAGCCGTTATCAATGTCGCTAGTTTTACCCCTTTCGCCAGCGAGCGAGTTCCTGCTCAGGTTCTCTTAAGAGAGTTGGAATCCGTGAAAGCTAATTAGTACAATCTCCGAACAGTGATCAATTTAGTGCTCGATCACGCCGATGATTGATAGATAATATTTAAAATTAAGGGATTCCTCTTTTTCTGGTAACCTGGAGTAAGCCTAACGACCTGATACTCGATCATATCCCTAAGTTATCTCCGATAAGCGGAATTTGTATTGACCACTCAAACTAGCCTGAATGGCTGAAAAATATATATCAACAAAATAAACAGTGGCGGGCGGAGCATGATCTGAGAGTTAAATAACCATATTATATTATATCGCCGATTCTCTCAAATCAGAATACTTAGTAACACTGCTTGCGATTCCGGAAAGAAATCGTTTTACCACATCGATCCAAGCGCTAGCTAGCTGAGCGAGGGACTACGAGTTTGGCGACGCGTAAGAAACCCAAGTCACACATACGAGTCCCCAGACCTGTATGTGCGACCGTGTATATACAGGTCTGGCAACTCGAGGTGTCTCCTATGTGAGAAGTGAGTGCTAAGCGTCATCTGTTGCGTAGTACCAAAAGATGGCCCATGAGCCGAGGGATATTCTCTGGCACGTATACGACCGTGTTTGAACCATAGTCAAAGTATAAAGGTCTGTTGGAGCCTTCCTTCTACTCTTTTTAAAATTCGAGTGCAAGCTGATTGGTCGTTTATGTAATGTTATTGACGACGACATATAATAATTATTCTATTCTATATATTATAATAATATTCATAATTAAATACCTATTTAATTATCATCATGAAACTGTTATTGAAATCGTTCGAATCTGTTCCATGCGCAGGCGCGATCTTCGCACTGTTGTATGTGTAAGCAGGGAACTAGAGGTTTTGGAACGGTTCAGTGACTGTTTGTTTCAGTATTCTCATTAATGACAACACAAAACATAACCTACTCTGTGACAACCATAATTTTGCGTTGTTCAACAGAGAACAGAATAATCTACGAAACGTTAATTAATTATGAATAACAAGTTTGTGGGTGAGTAAAATATTTGATGTTAAATGTATTTCAATATGTTGTTACAATATAAGTACATTGTCCAATCATACTAATATTTATTTTTAAACAGTGGTTGATGGGCATTCATCAGGGCTGAGAACAGCTGGAACATCATGTGTTACCCCAGTCTTCTCCACCAACTATCATGAAAATGATTCCAAATCTCAGGATTATAAATGGAATCAAAATAATTCAAAAATCCTGATTGATTTATATGGAAAATATAAGGACAAAGTGGGAACTTTTGAAATTAAATCTGTTAAAATGATGTGGGATAAAATTTCAGAAGAATTTAAACAAATTGGTGTATGTGTAACTCCCAAGAATTGCCTCAACCATTGGAGGGTTCTTGAGAGGAACTACAAAAGATTTGTAGATAATCAAAATAAAACTGGTAAGTAATTAAAATATTCAATATATAAGTAGTCACGACCTAGTGGGTCAATGGAAAGATATTTTTTCATAACAGTATATTGTTATAGCTTCCTCAGGGTGATTCTGTAGAATTATGTAGACCTTGAGAAAGCGATGAAAATATCAGTATTAAAAATCATATGTTATGTATCTAGTAGTATTTATAAATTTTGTTATATTTTAGGAAGAGGACGCAAATACTTTGAATATGAAGTGGAAATGGGAGAAATCTTTTGTGGAAAGACAAATATCCATCCAGAAATTTTATTGAGCTCTGATACAGTGGACATTATACAAGATGAAAAGAATGATACTGTAGAGGAGATAAAAATAGAAAATAATGTAAAACCAACAACAAAAAGAACTACGATACTAAAAAAGAAAACAACAATTGAAAAATTTCGGTTGGACAGAATTGATTATTATAATAAGAGGTTAGAGATTGAAAATCAAAAATTGGAAGAAATAAGGAACAGAAATAATTTAATCAGAGAAAGAAATGATATTTTAAAAATAAATACAAGATGCAATCATTGCAATAATAATATTGTTGGATAATATTCATTCATATTTATTATATTATATTTGACTACTGCAGCTCTTATAGTACAAATTACATTTTCTCATCGTTTTATTATTCCAGTGTATTGAGTTTTATTTTATGAAAACGTTACTATATTAGTTACTTGTTTCTTATTTAAATAAGGTGTTTCATTTTTTATTTTGTTTATAAATTCTGTTTTTATGAATATAGTCTTGTTCTTTCGAATGTCGTTTTGATATTAAAAAAATTACAAAACCTCGTGTTCTTAAAATTGAAATTGAGTTGAAGTTTATAAATTGGGAAAACATTGAAAAGAAACCTGATTAAGTACAAAAAAATTTAATCGAGAACATATATCACATTTCCAAAGTGTTTGCAACTCTATCTCTAACAGCACTAGCACTAGCTCGCCCATCATCAGCTGCATCATTCACATCTTCAATGTGATCATTTTGATGTTCCTGAATTTCTACATCATGATAATCTGGATCTTGTTCATGATTGACAATGAAGTTGTCATCTATTGCCATATTATGCAGAACACATGCTGCTCTGATTAAGTGACAAATCAACCTATTATTTCTCAGCTTGACATGATACAATTGTCGAAATTTGTTTTAATATGCCGAAGCAATGTTCAATCACATAACGATTCTTGGCCAGTTTTACATTATAATTTTGTTGTGTTCTGGTTAGGTTTCCTTTGTCTTTATATGGGGTTAGTAAGTTGCTAAGTAAAGGGTATCCACTATCTCCCAGAAGGAAATATCTCCCACATTTCTCCTCCAGATTATTTTTCAGACTAGAATTCCTGAACACTCGAATATCATGCACAGAGCCTGGATACCCTATAAATACATCTACTATTCTTCTTTGATAATCACATACAGCTTGCATCTGAAACGAAACGATTATAAACTAAAATATGTTAGCAAGGAAATTATTATTGTATTTTTCATCTTATTTTCATTGAGAAAAAATGTATTTCTGAATAATTATCATATTACCTACCTGAATTGAGTAGTACCCTTTTCGGTTTATATATGAATCAGGATCATTTTCGGGCTTATCAACTTTAATGTGACTTCCATCAATTGCCCCCATAATATTTGGAAATCCATTTCTTCTAAAATGTTCTTCACCGATACTCTTTTGAAGATTATTTGGCCATGTTATAACTTCTGGTGCCAAGTTGCTTAAAAATAAAGTAAGGCGACGTATGACTCTATTTACTGAACTTATCGTTATATTGAAACGATCAGAGACATCTCGAAAGCTGACAGTTTGGTGCCCAATGTACCACAAATAGATAAGTACCTGAAACAAAATCCATTTGTAATTTATCTCTAGTTGAATATTCCTATCATGAATTCAAAGTTAAATTAATCGATGTAACGAGCAATAACCTAATTACTTACTTGATGTAAAGCGGGTATATTTCCGTACTGCCCTAATTTGTTGTGAAAATAGAGGCTAGTTTCAAACCTATGACTTATATTATCAACAATTTCCCTAGATAGTCTAAAATGTTCAAAGAACACTTCCTCAGAGTATTGTGGTACTGTTTCTTCTAAAATTATACATAATTAATTTGAATAACTACTGCCCAATGTTGCTTGGAAACAAAATCTTGTTAACCTATTACTCACCTAAATAATTTTGGTTTTTCATTCTAGGTTCGTTCAGTACGAATTCTCCATCATCCTCACTAGATTCGAAATCTGATAGGTCGCTATCTCCTTCATCACTCATTTTAAATTGTTAATCAAAATAAATACCAATATATAACAAACACAACAAATGAACAAATTCAAATCAGCTCTCAAATGTTCAATGCGCAGGTCAATCCACACTAGTTTCTACTTTTGACCATGTACTGAAATGGCCGTACGGAAACCGGTTCGAAAACGATTGCGCTTTGGTTGAAATGCCAAACGGATCATCCGATAAACCGTCAGCTCTCGGTTGGAACGGGTTTGAGCTATTGCGCAAAAGCGCGACCGTGCGATGAACGGTTTCTCGAGGTGTTGGAACGAACCTATAATATGATGATGTTACGTGCCGGCGACGAGCCGATGAGAGCAAGGCTGAGATTGAAGGAGCTAGGTGACGTCACCGAGCGCGAGAAACGATGGTAGGGAGGCTCCAACAGACCTTTATACTTTGACTAACAAAGGTATAAACGACATACTTGGTGATTTTTATAACCAATTCACTTCAATAATTGCCCCAAATATTACCTACTATACCAACCTTCTACCTACTCTGTGGTGTGGTATATCTAAATCTAATATACATCGGAGATATGCGCTTTTTGGCGAATGAAAGGTATGAACGTCATACTTGGTTATTTTTATAACCAATTCACTTCAACAATTGCCCCAAATAACTGCAACGAGTAAAATAAAAACAATGATCAATTATAGATATTAAGTAGTATTAAGAATTCAATAATATTAGAATAAGCAAAAGATTTGAGATGATAAAATGTATTTATTAGTTGGATCAGGTAAAATTTTGAAAATTCAAGATATTTCATTAAATAATGGAGCAATTCCAAAGTGGAAAGTAAATATCACTAGAGGAAGTAAAGATGCATTGTTATTAGGTACTATTTTTCATAATTAATTAAAATAAGCAGTTCCTATCAAAAATATCTAAATTTTCATTTCGAAACTTTGAGAAAAAAGTTGGTACTAAGTAATTAAATATCTTTTAGCCTACACTATCATCACTACTACTTTCGTAAAGAGTCGATGTCGATGGAATGTATTCAGTTTGGTCATCTCTATCATATGGATCGGTCTCTTCAGAATGGTCGTCAAACTCTACATCTGAAATTGTATGGTTCTAGTGAACATCTTACTTATTGGATCTAAATTTTTATTATTTTAAATATTATAGGCTTCCAAAGTCGGGTGCCACTTAGTAAAATTGGGTGCCATAAAAACCATACGTATATATGTACAATATATATTTTTGTAGAGTGAATATCTGCTGATGATGGGATATAAATCCCGAAACTAGTAAAGATGTGTGTATAATCTACGTGTTTCAATAAGCCGCTACTCCCAAGAAAAATAAACTAAATTATATATATATTGTTATTTCATTTCATAAACAATAAAAATTTAAAAATAATAACTTACCGAACATTGGAAATCAGAAAAGATCAAATAAAAGATATTTATATGGAATTAAAAACAATAGTAAAAGCTAAATAATAGTTAGGATATTAATATTAACAATGTAAAACATAATAAACAACAATGTAATAGAATAAGAAGTGATAAACAAGAACTTCAGTGAAAGTGAAGAAACGTACTGTGTAACGAAGGCAGAAATCATAATTAAAGTGATTACAAAACTATCATGAGATAGTACAAAACATTGAATAATGTTATAGATATAAGTTAGGATTAGTAAATTTGAGTTACGTAATGTTAAAAGAATGTTATTGATATAATATGGTATGTATTAGATTTAAGAATAAGTAACTGTCAAGAAAACCATAAATATAGGAATAATCATATTAATAATAACCCAATCATAGGTTATATTATACCAAAGTGTGGGGAAAAATGTAGGCAATATTAATTTAAAAAGAAGGAATCACTATCAATTAAAATAAGTTGAAAATCTCCAATAATTCAAAAATCAAAGCATACTAAATTCTGATTGGTTGAGAGGAATTTCTAGTGTCAGTCTGGTAACAATGAGTACTTCTGTCAGTTTAACAACAATTAACTTGGCATTCTTGATAAGTAAAGTAAGCACCTGATAGGTTGTTTATGACATCAAGTAGCGTCGGTTTTGGAGGCCTATAAAAAGGTCTGAAAGTAAAGCCAAGTTGAGTTTGCATTAATACCCAAGTAGAGACTGTTCTCCTCTGGCAACTCACCAAAATTTTCTAACCTAAGTTTATAAAAAATAAACATCAGAGAACGCAAGTGTTCCAAACTTCGATAGGTTACAAGTAACCGAAGTTAATAAGTTTTATTAAAAGTCAACGAGTGTTCCAAGTATCTAAACCAAATAAAAGGTAGTAATAGCCTCCAATTTATAAGAAGTATCCAATGATTGTCATTCTTCAACATAATTTCAATAAAGCATCGAAAAGTTTTATGTCTTATCTAAAAGAATAAAACAAAGTATTATCAACAGTTCCTGATTCTCAAGAAGAAGTAACCAAAATTAGTTACCTGTGATTATCGTGAAATAGCATAGTGTTGTGTAAAAGGTAACGAAATTATAAAAGAAGTAAATTGAAAATTGCCCACACACTTTTGGATATTATCTAAACGTAAGTTTGCTTATAATTTCTACATCATATTATCCGTATTATCTGTAAAGAAAAAGGAAGATTGTTGACTGTAACAATATAAACAAATATTAGTTGAAAAAGTGTCTTAAGGTGATAATGTGATAATGATAATGTGATAATGTACTTTATTGCTGTATAGTTTATACACTAAATTAGATTATACATTTTCGAAACAATTAAAAACAATTAATAAATGTGATATATTGAGGAGTGACAGCTTGAGTTAATTAAATTAACTTGTGTGCTGTAATTTCAATAACATTCATAAGTATACAACAATAACCGCAAACGAAAGAAGAGTAAAAAAAGAAAAGTAAAATTTAAAAAAAAATGAAGTAAAAAAAGAAAGGATAGATTATGCAATAATAAATAAGATAGAAAAGAAGTTGATTCATTTTAAGTAAAACCACTAAGTAATTTGGATCAAGACGTAGGTTGAATAAATAAATAAATGCTGCTGTTTCAATTGATTAATATTAATTTTTCAGGTTAAATTATGTATGAGCATGTTGTTATTGGTGATAATCCAATTGGGTAAAACTTTGTTAAATACTCCTTTTGGTATTTAACAAAGTTTTACCCAATTGGATTATCACCAATAACAACATGCTCATACATAATTTAACCTGAAAAATTAATATTAATCAATTGAAACAGCAGCATTATGTCATAGATTTTGTAAACATAAAATTGAATTGAACAAGATAATAAGAGTCATAGAAATTAAATATTGTGAAATCAAAGAGCATTGTGTTTAATTCCATATAAAAATTATTCTATAGATAAACTTCAAAACTTCATAAACATTAATTTAAAATTCAAATATAATCAAATCAAAAGATAAAAAGCTAGCCGGTAGAATCAAAATTATAATTATTAAATAAATAAAAAGTCAGTAAGAGTTTTCTTAACAATTGTCACCACAAACGTGGGGCAATAAATAAAATCATAAAGAAATTAAAATCTTAATAATTGGCGCCCAACGTGGGGCCATTTAAAAAAAAGGAATAGAACCGCGAATCAAAATAATTTAAAGAACTAGATTAATTAATAAGAAAGTAAAAATGGAAGGAGATAGACAGAGAACTCCAGAATTGATAGGATTTGATCAAGAGGGTGAAATGATTAGTGCAGAAAGACCACCAATAATAGATAGTCAATCACAAATAATGAGATTGCTTGAAAGTTTAAATTTAAAAGCTAATGAAACAAATAAAAAAATTGAACAAGGTATGAGTGATATAAGAGATGAAATTAAGAGAGTGAATGATAAATTTGATAAAAGAACTGAGGAAATTATGAGAATAGTTGAAACTGAAAAAAAGGAAATAAGACAACATGTTGAAGAAAGTATAGATAAAAAATTAGAAGAATATAATAGCTTTGTAAATAGAAAGTTTAATAATGTAGAGAAAGAGATAGATATTATGGAAAATAGAATGAATGATATGGGGAAGAATATTGAAGAGAATGTGAATGTGAATGTACAAAGTATGAAAGAAAATCAGGAAAAAATGATAAATGAACAAGATGAAAGAATAAAAAGAATTGAGAATAGATCCGAAGAGAGAATGAATATAGAATACAGAAATGTAGGTCATGAGAATACAATAAAGTTTAATGGAAACATAAAATTATTACATCCACGCATTTTTGTTAAAGATTTAAAAAATGAAATACAGTATGAAAGGAATATAGAGAGAATGAAAAAATTAATAAGAGAACGATTGGTTGATGAACCATTGTTGTGGTTCAATTGCAAAGAAAGGGAATTAAATAGTTTAGATGAGTTTATAGATGAATTTTTAAATAATTTTTGGGGTGAAAATGAGCAGTCGAAATGTCGAGAGGTTATATTTTAGGAAGTATATAGAAGGGACTAGAAAAAGCATGAGTGCTTATGCACTTAGCCTATATAATGAAGCGCAATATTTAGAACCTAAAATGAGAGAGGAAGAGATAGTTTTATACATTTCAAGACAGTATCGAAGTCAAATATCTGAGTCAATAGCCATTGCAAATATTAAAAACATGAATCAACTACTATCATACTTAAACCGAATTGATAATAAGAATAACATAGGAACTAGGCAACAAAATGGATATAATGATAACAGGAACAATTACAGGGGAAATCAAAATTATAACAATAGATTCCAAAATAATAATTATCAAAACAATTTTAGAATTAGGGATAATAGAAACCAAAATTATTATAATAGGGAAAATAGATATAATGGAAATAATGCTAATCAAAATAGAAATAGATATAGGGATTATAGAAGTCAAAATAATAATAATAATAGAAATAATAGTAGAAATGAAAATAATCAAAGGGAAGTAAAATGTAGTAGGATTGAAAGTAATATGGAAAGGGAAGACACTTCAAGTCAAAATAATCAACAAAATCAGGATTTTTAAGAAAGCACGAATACCACGTTAATGTATTATATGAACATCAGAGGGAATACATTGACTACGAACAGCAAAGGGAAGAAAATGAAAGTAAAGGTTTAATTAAATTAAAAGGTTTTTTAAAAGGGAAAGAAGTAGAAATTATGTGTGATACAGGATCAGAACTATCATTAATAAGGGAAGAACTATTGTCTGAAGTAAAATTAACAAATCAATTGAAAATACCAAAAGTAGAATTAGTAAATATTAGTGGAAAGAAAATTACTGAAGTATCAAAAATGAGCATGTTATAATAGGGAAGTCAAGTCTAGAGATGCAATTATTTGTAGTGCCGAATATGAAATTGGATATTGTTATGGGAACTGATGAATTAGAAAAGCATGGAATTATTATAGATTACGAGGAAAAGGAAATAAAGTTGTTAGATGAAATTATAAAGATAGGGAAAGGGGAAAATGAAAATATTGACAGACCAAATGAAGGTTGCAATATAATAAATGCGGTCGAAAGAAAAGACTCAAGCAGAAATTTAAATGAAATAATCTCGCAGATGAAAGTATCCGAGAAGTATAGGGGAATAATATCAGAAATAATTTCACAACATAAAGGTTTAATAATTGATAAAACTCGTATAGCTAGTAATTATATTCATAAATTCCAAGTCAAAGAAATTGAAAATTTTAAATCCAAGAACTATCCAATTCCATACAAGTACATAGAAGATGTTAGGAAAAAAATCGGTGAAATGCTAGAACAAGACATAATAGAAAGAAGTAAAACAAAATATATAAACCCTATTGTTATAGCAAAAAAATCAAATGGTGATATTAGGTTATGTTTAGATGCTCGAACATTGAATAGATTGTCAGTACCACAAATATGAAGCTCCTAAAAATATAGAGTCAATTTTTGGTAGAATAATAAAGGCACAAGTTTTTAGTAAAGTTGATTTAAGACATAGTTTCTGGTTGATTCCTTTACATGAAAGTTGTAGAGATTACACTGGTTTTATGATAGATGGAGAAGTGTATCGTTTTAAAGTTACGCCTTTTGGTATTCAAAGTGCATGCAGTGCGTTAGTTAGAAGTATGAATCAGATATTAAATAGATTTGAAAATTTTGTAGTTCATTATATCGATGACATATTAATATTTTATAGAACAGTAGAGCGAAATGAAATTTTGAAAGATATCAGTAATAGGTTAGAAAGAAATGCAAGAAAGTATATGAATAGGGAAATGAGAAAAAGAGGAAGGTTAATTAAATTTGAAATAGGTGAATTAGTAATAGTAAGAGCAATGAGAGTAACTAATAATAAAAAGAATATATGTGGAAAATTATGTTTTGCTTTTGAAGGTCCATATGTAGTCATGAATGAAAATGCTGAAAATAGTTATGAATTAATGAATCTTGAAAATGGAAAGATAAGGGGAATATTTAATATTGATCAAATATACAAGTATAATTATTAATAAATTTAGTTCATGAAAATAAAATCAAAAGATAAATAAATTTTAAATATTAATGTGATTAATATGTTAAAATTGATTTAGGGGAATTTGTTATGATTTCATTTCATAAACAATAAAAATTTAAAAATAATAACTTACCGAACATTGAAAATCAGAAAAGATCAAATAAAAGATATTTATATGGAATTAAAAACAATAGTAAAAGCTAAATAATAGTTAGGATATTAATATTAACAATGTAAAACATAATAAACAACAATGTAATAGAATAAGAAGTGATAAACAAGAACTTCAGTGAAAGTGAAGAAACGTACTGTGTAACGAAGGCAGAAATCATAATTAAAGTGATTACAAAACTATCATGAGATAGTACAAAACATTGAATAATGTTATAGATATAAGTTAGGATTAGTAAATTTGAGTTATGTAATGTTAAAAGAATGTTATTGATATAATATGGTATGTATTAGATTTAAGAATAAGTAACTGTCAAGAAAACCATAAATACAGGAATAATCATATTAATAATAACCCAATCATAGGTTATATTATACCAAAGTGTGGGGAAAAATGTAGGCAATATTAATTTAAAAAGAAGGAATCACTATCAATTAAAATAAGTTGAAAATCTCCAATAATTCAAAAATCAAAGCATACTAAATTCTGATTGGTTGAGAGGAATTTCTAGTGTCAGTCTGGTAACAATGAGTACTTCTGTCAGTTTAACAACAATTAACTTGGCATTCTTGATAAGTAAAGTAAGCACCTGATAGGTTGTTTATGACATCAAGTAGCGTCGGTTTTGGAGGCCTATAAAAAGGTCTGAAAGTAAAGCCAAGTTGAGTTTGCATTAATACCCAAGTAGAGACTGTTCTCCTCTGGCAACTCACCAAAATTTTCTAACCTAAGTTTATAAAAATAAACATCAGAGAACGCAAGTGTTCCAAACTTCGATAGGTTACAAGTAACCGAAGTTAATAAGTTTTATTAAAAGTCAACGAGTGTTCCAAGTATCTAAACCAAATAAAAGGTAGTAATACTTGTAATTCATACTTGTAGGGTTCACTATTATTATCTGTATGATGGGAAGATGACGATAAGTGTCTCCTAATGAATGTGTTTGGGCCTCTAGAGGGCCCAATTTTGGCCTATGGACAAAGTATTAGAGCAAACAGAGAAATACATCGGCTATTCAGATTTGAAACAACGTACGGAAATTCGTTCACTATTCCAAGTTAAAACTAATTTCATCATAAAAAACGCGGAATTTCATTTAGCGACTATAAACGAGAGTCGGTACAATGGATTCCGCGCGAGAAACTATACTTTTTTAAATGTTTCAAAATGCACCTGAATGCTTATGATTGTTTTGTGTGAATGTGAGTGCATGTAAACGTGTGGTGTATATGTGACCGTGACATGATGTCATTATAGGGTGTTACTTATCAAAATCATCATCATCTGATATACTGATTTCTGACTCGGGGAAATTAGAATATTCTTCACCTTCACAATGCTTACATATGAGCTACAAGGTAATCCTAAATTTTTCATAAACAGTTACCCGTACAATTTTATTCACAATCACGAGGGATTATTTTGAACAATTCATCGGGACGTGCATTTTTATTGTTTGTATTGGAGTAAGTTCGTTCAGACTATTCCTCCAACCCCATTTCTTCGGATCAAATGTTTGATTACCGAACACGCTAACAATATGTTGCTTTGCAGCATTATCGTAAGTTCATATGGTTACCTTGTTGAAATCTTATGTAGAGTATGGAAGATCGGGAATTGTAATTTGCTGATAAATGCGTTAAACAAAGAGCTCCCAATTTTTCATGCCAGCGAACGATTACATTATGCCAAGGCATCACAAGGTAACCATATGAAAATACGATGATGCTGCAAAGCAACATATTTTTAGGATTATTACCAAGTTCAGGTTTGGATCGGTAATAAAACCATTGATCCAACGGAATGGGGTTGGAGAAATAGTCCGAATGGACATACAAACAGTAAAAATGTACATCCCAATGAGTTGATCAAAATAATCTCTTGTGGTTGTATAAAAAAATGTACTGGTAAATGTTCGTGCTTAAAAATAGGACCACCTTGTAGCTCATTATGTAAGCATTATCGCTTATTGCCGCTAAATGAAATTCTGGGCTAGTTTTTATGATAAAATTCGTTATAACTTGAAATTATGAACGAATTCCCGTACGCTGTTTCATACCTAAATAGCCGATGTATTTCTCTGTAGTTTGCTCCAAGACTTTGTTGATAGACTCAAAATTGGGCCCTTTAGAGGTCCAAACACATTTATTAGGATAGCTTCATTTCTACTCCACTCAAATCGATATGCTTGGATTTAAATAGTCGCTATGAAAATCTCTTAAAGAACGTAGAATTTGAATTCCGTGGAAAATGTCTAACCCCAAAAGATTTGAATTTTTAAGCTATCTAAAATTTTCAAAATGGCGCCAAAGTTATGTCTTTAAACCAAAATGATTGAATTTCGGACATTGAGTGCAGAATAATAGAATATTTCGAATCAATTTGGTTTTAGATCGAGAGCTTAAGTATTTCGTCTGGAATTCGTAAGATACAGATTTTTTTTTTGGCCCAAAAAAATGAGGTAGGTCAAAATACCAGAAACCGAAAGAAGAGAAATAAAAATACTATGTTTCCACCGAAACAGAATATGAAATAAGCAAAAACTCTTTGACATATACTCCATTTTTCAATGTGCTAAAAAACAGAGTAAATGGACCCTACCTTGGGCCCACGCCCTCTAATCGATTTCGGACCAGAGCCAAAAATCGCGTATTAATTTTTCCGAAAACTTTTGTTGAAACATTTTTCCATTCAACTCAAAGCTTTGTCTCAAAATGCAAAAAATTGAGGAAAGGCCATTTTTGCTTCCAAAATATGGCCATAGCTTTTTGAGCACAGGGTTAATGCAAATTTAAACTACCCCATCGTTCTCAGCGTGTCAAAATACATAGAATAGACCGCAATTAGACCTCGCGGAAATTAGGACAAAAATCGTCGATTTTTCTCCTTAAATGCCTGGACTATTGACGGAACGCGCTATCCCTTTATCCGGTACCGCAGCTGCTGGTGTGATCGGCAGTGAACATGTCATAATATTTCTCTCTACAATCGGCAATCGGCCAGATGATTAGCGCTTCAAATGACGCGCGAAACAGAGCGAATAGTGTCGAGTATTTCGACAATCCCTACTACTCAATATCTCAAAAACGGTCGTACCTCTTTTGTACTTTTAAGCCAGTAAGTTTCGACAATCATTCCATAATTTGTGTTAAGATTTCTGATAAGCAATGAAAGAGTTCACACTATAACACTATAAATAAGAAACAATCGCTCTTATCCACTAACAATACTGTTCTGTTTACTCTGATGATGGCTACTTGGTAGCTGAAAGGTCCTAAGTACTTGACAGTATTTCAATTTTATAAGTATGATAGTTCCTTATTCATAGGGTCCAAATTTTGAGTGTATTGCATTTATCATTTGGCCGCTACACGAGAACATATTTCATGCCATATAACTCGATTCAAGATTAAATGGCAAAAATTAACAAATATAACATGTGTTGGCAATGTCCGTCTTTCTAGTCGATTCCTCATGGATGATCTCTCTCAAATAAGCCTTCCTTATTCCGAATTATCTCGTATTGCTCTATTACTATTTGTTCAAGATTTCTCCCATTTTCAATTTGCACCTAGTACATTTAAATAACTCCATGGAACAGAATCTGAGGATTGTTAGTCAGGTAAACGAGGAGGCCACGCAACTGTACGGCATTCTCCTCTTTTGAGGGTTAATCTAACTAAAATGAGGAGGTGCTCCATCATGCATAAACCAACTTACTGATCTATTTGCGTATGGTACATTAACTATTAGATCTGTAAAGTCGTTCTCCAATAAATTGAAATATGTTTCACCATTCAAGTGAGGAGGAATTATAAAAGGTCCATTCCCTCCATTTTCGAATAGATTTTCCATGAAAATGTTTCTTTTGAAAAAAAATGTAAGAATACTTTTTTGAAGCAAAATTTTCCCAAAAACCTATAATTAGTTTCAGAATAAAATAAAATGATGCGATCCAAAATAAAGCAGAAAATGTGTTGCAAGTTCCCCGTACCGTCGCTTCTGTTAAGAAGCTTCGTCGACCGGTACCTACCATATAAAAATTTTGCATCGATAAAGCCAAATTACCAAAATTGAAACCTTGGCATGTTATGGTTCCTGAGTCATAAAACGAAAAATATCTTTCAGTCTTCATCTTTAAAGCTCCGTAGGCTCTTTATTGGAACATTTCCGGACTTGATTTGATATAAATTTTTCTTATTTTTTTAGTTTGGCATATGAAATTCCGGATATGCTATATAGACATCTAGATATGGATCACTTTCCGCATGAAAGAAAACAAAATCAGTAATGATTTAATTCCTATGGGCCTCATTATCATTATCTGGATGAAGGGAAGGAAACGGGCAGACGATAAGCTCCCCCAATAACTGTTTTTTGGATAACTGGGGAATTTCCTACTCGGGACATTTTTGTTTTCCAGAATTACAGCTGCTGTCCTGATTCACAACAGTTTCAATAAAATGGAGAAGGGCATACAGTGGATTGGTCGTAGGAATCGGTTGGAATGTATAAAAATGAGGGTGATGGCAATATATAAAGGAATATTAAAAAATTAATCAATAACCGAAGAAATATAATAAACTATTTAACTAGTTATGGAACAACTTGTTCTATCGAAAATAATTTTAAAGTAAAAAAAGCAACTCTAGAGCACAAACAATTAAAATTAATCTAGAAATTAATATTGAAATTAAATCTTTAAATATCATTTATAGATAAATTCACTTACAGATTCTAAATCTACTATGCGAATCGGACATAATAACATATTACTCCATCTATACATTTTGACCAATAATAATAAAGATTCTTGACCCAGTATGAATTATATATGAAAATTCTCGGGAAATATGTCACATTACACTCTTTTTTACCACCCTGTTTTTGAGACGAAAATTTGAAACAGAGTGTAATGTGACCTATTTCCCGAGAATTTTCATATATAATTTTGACCAATCTTATATTCTGTTCTTTCATAGTAAAATGCAATAATATTGATAATATGAAGATATAAATCAACCTAGCTCTCACCGGCTTAAACTAAAAAATTTTGCGGATCGAATTTGATTCAATAGACTCTACAACAAAAGTTTAATTAGATGGATTCACCATATAGATGTCGCAACTCTTTTTTTCGATTAAAACTCTAAAGAAAAATTACGCTTCTAAGGTAATCAAAACTTATAATCTCAACCAAATGATCCAATTATCATTTATCTGAACCTATATTTACGGACTCGTCGATCATCGAACACCTTTAAGTTGCAGAGAAGTTTACTTTCACGGAATTTATCATTTGGTTTTTCAGCAATACACGAAAATATATTATGTAAAATTATCTCTTGATTGCGATGATGAGACGATACAGAATTAATGTCGTTGAGAATAACGATGAATTGATATTACCTCAAAGTTTATTGACCCCTACGTATACCCTGATCTTAACCAACAAGCCGCGCGCCGACTCGCCAATTCGTTACGAATAATGAAAATCATGTGGTGAACTGCTTACGCTCAGTTTGAAATGCAAGAAAAATGAGAATAATGCGGAATAACTATCAGAATACGGCGTTGTCATTTCTCCTCGACATCGAGGACGCCTACAAATCGACAGGCTGAAAGTACTGCATACACCTGACTAATACACAGGAATTGTAGCGAACGCCTCTAACGGCAGACACGTTGAACTATCAGTATACTTTTAATACACAAAACGACAGGTTGCACTAGCATCTGAGCGTCCAGACAAATTTTTGCCAACGGGTTCAGCGAACAAGTATGAATGATTTACTACGGGGAAACTTCCAAGCGTCCGTATACGGACGCTCTGTAGGAACCGGACGCTTGGAAGATAGCAATCCGTCAATGTACGGACGCTCGGAAAGTAGTAGGATAAATATATATATATATATATATATATATATATATATATATATATATATATATATATTATCCAGAAGAAATACCGGATACGAAAGGACATCATCGAACTTACCAAACACTGCCTCAAAAATACGTACTTCATATATATATATATATATATATATATATATATATACAATATATATTTTTGTAGAGTGAATATCTGCTGATGATATACATATATATATATATATTTAGTTTATTTTTCTTGGGAGTAGCGGCTTATTGAAACACGTAGATTATACACACATCTTTACTAGTTTCGGGATTTATATCCCATCATCAGCAGATATTCACTCTACAAAAATACATATTGTTCAATAATGACTAGTTTAAACTTAGGTTATTACTTTAAAATTGTGAAACTACAAGCACTTGTATTATATAATAAACTATGAGCAATAATTATTCTAACATGCAATATTCTTACTTGTACATACCTATAAAACACATTTAAAAACACTAATTGACTTAACATAATAGTACAGAGATTGGATAACCACTACTGTCACCTTTCATAGTTCAGTCTGAAATGATATGATTAATCAACCGTTGCGTTTTTGCTTTATTTTACAGGATAATATCAAACTACCATCTGTTATGATTTTATGTTGTTTTAAATTATTACATTTTAATATTATAAATATTTCCAAGCCCTTTGAAATCTGATCTGTCATTAATACTATTTTTCTGTTTATTCATGTGTAACATCTCAAGTACTTCTCTGGCTTTTTGATTGTGTTCTACTGTTAAGATTCTAAAATCGTTTAAATTGAACGTATGTTTAGTTTGCGTTTCATGTTTTTTCAACGCTGTTTTTCGAATATTTATGGCCTTTCATTTATTCCCGAAATATATTGTGATGACTGTCCGATATATTTAGAAGGACACTGAGCACATGATACTTCATAAACACTATGTGTTATTTTATCTTTGGGTATTTTAGCTTTTAATTGAGTAAAAATTGACTTCAAATTGTTTGTACTTTTGTGTGCTACTGTAATATTGTATTTATTCAAAGTTTTATTAATTTTTTCCGATAAGTTTTTCACATATGGGATTGAAATATATTTATTATTTTTGTCGTTATTATTTTCGTTATTCATGTTTTCCGTTTTATTATAGAATCTATGAATTCGTTCTTTGAATATTTTGTTTATTAGTTTTGTTGGGTATGAATTCTGTATTAATGTTTTTTTATCTTTTTGTATACTTTCTTCTCAAAACTGTGGCTCTATCAGCTACACCTATTATTACACTCCTATGATTTACTGGTGTAACTTAGTTGACATTTAAGTATCTACCAGAGAAAGTTGATTTGGTATACCAGGTAGTTAATATGTTTGTATCATTATTAATTAGTGTCATATCTAGAAAATTTATTTTTTTATTAACTTCAGTCTCTGATGTGAATTGTAATTTATTACGATGTTGATTGAATTTGTCTTTAATGTCTTCTATACAGTTTTCGGGACAACATGTAATACAATCATCAACAAAACGTTTAAAAAAGGCGAGGGGATAGTTTAATTTTTTTATAACCGAAGTTTCAAGATCCTCCATTATTAATTATGCAATAACACTAGAAATAGGTGTCCCCATAGCGCAGCTATTTGTTTGTGAATAAAACACATCATGGTACTGGAAACAGGTTGAATTTAAAGTGAGATCCAAAGCTTTTAGAAATTCTTCTTGAGGTAAATCACTATGTTTTTTCATATCTGGTCATTTTTTGATAATTATGTTTTTGGCTAATTCAATGGGGATACTAGTGTATAAGGATACGTCTAAACTAACTAGGTTTTGGTTGCTAGTAATTTCTACGTTATTAATAAACTCTTTGAAATCCCATGAATCTTTAATATGATAGTAAGATTTGCCTAAAATAGGTGATTTGCGTTAGCAAGATATTTTGATAAATAATATAATGGACTTTGAACACATGAAACAATAGGTCTCAAAGGAATACTTTCTTTATGTAGCTTTGGTAGTCTAGATTTTTAGTGGTTGTGAATTTTGTACCTTCAGTTTATTACATAGGGCTTTAGGTAATATACTATTTGTTTCCCATTCTTTTATTAATTTATTATTTTTCGTTTGTATAATATGTGTAGGGTTGGTCCGTAGTTTTTTGTATGTGTTTGTATCATTTAAGAGATTGGTCATTTTTCATCATATTCATCCTTATCCATAATTACGGTTTTATTACTTTTATCAGCTTTGAGAACTATTATCTGTGGATTATTTTTGATAAACTGTTTCGTTGTATTAATATTTTTTTCATTTCTTTTTCTGTTAATGTTCTACGAGTTGAACTTTTTTTTAATTGTATATTATATTTGTTACTTTTGATCTTATTTCGTTTTGGCTTTCAGATGGGAGTTTATATATTCCTGATTCAGTTTGTGCAATTATATTTTCCACAGGTATGGCTTTTTTGTTGTAATTATATGCATAATTATAACCTAAACCTAAAATGTGTTTAACATCTTGAGGTATAACAGTGTTGGACAAATTTTGTACCCACATATTGTTTTGATTGTTTAAGCGGTTACTATTATGTTGGCTGTTGTTCTTTTTGGATTTAAGGTTGCTAATTTTATTTATTTGCCTGTTTTTAATAGAATTGAATTATTTTTCTAATTGGTTATGTAAATTACTTTATGCCTAATATTATTAGGTTGTATTTCATCAATTTTATTTGATAGTTGTGTTTCTTTTGACTTCAGATGATTTATAATTTTTGTTGTGTCATTTCTGAATTATGAAGATAACTTAGATGATTTAACATAGGATTATAAAGATGAATAAACGTAAAACATTGAACCATAGGTGGAACTCGAACCCACATTACTGGATATCTAATCCAGGGTGTTTACCAATTATACCACATTGGTCCTGTTACATTTTTATATTTTTGTAAATATAAACCTCTGAAAGGATAGTAGATCATTGATGAACACAATGCGATTCAATGCCCTACCATCCATAGATCAACGCATATTCATCTAAAGTTCAGTCGTTTTGAAGTAAGGATTGTAGGTTAGAGTATTACTATGGTTGGCAATGACTCGACAATACTTATTCAATGACAGCATCCCGGTTCTTATACATTTCAATAGAACTGACTGAGAAATAAAGAAGTTTAAAGTTTCTTTGCCTAAGAAATATTTTTAATTACAATTAGTTCCGTATTTACATTTACTATGTTTTGTTTCATTTTCATAGTTAGTGATCTAGTTATTACAGTATCTCAGCTTAGGATTGATTGAAAACCTAGATAAGAATTGAGAAAAGTTTATGAAAAAAATCATAAAACCTTTATACTTATGATAAATATATGAATTGAATTTCAAAAATGGAACAAGTGACGCCCTTTATTGATTTATTCTACTATAAAACATGAATAATTCAATAGAGATATCTATCATAAATATAATGTTTTTATGAATTTTTTCATAATACAATAATTTTTCAACAATCTTGGTTTATTACATTCAAGAAAAGAGTTCTCATAATCATAACTTTGGAATTTGAATGTTTTTCTGTACATTTAGTCCTGATAGTAACATTTATATAACACCGCTTCTGGCTTCCGCATGTTTACACTTGACGTGACATTTTATACCTGATTTGTCTCAGCTTACATAATCGCAATACTCACAGTTGTGATTTTTTTCTCTTGTGTGTTTATAGTAGATGTGATGTTTTAACGCTGACATCCAAGGGCTTCCATAATCGCAATGCTCACACTTGTGTAGCTCTCTTGTGTGTTTAGAATTGATGTGACGCTTTAAACCTGTTATGGTAGGGTTTTCATAATCACAATACTCACACTTGTGTATCTTCTCTCTTGTGTGTATAGAGTTGATATGAACTTTTAAAACTGAAATGTGAGGGCTTTCATAATCGCAATACTGACACTTGTGTATCTTTTCCCTTGTGTTTAGAGTTGATGTGATATTTTAACGCTAACATCCAAGAGCTTTCGTAATCGCAATGCTCACACTTGTGTATCTTCTCTCTTGTGTGTATAGAATTGATATGAGCTTTTAAACCTGAAATCCGAGGGTTTCCATAATCGCAATGCTCACACTTGTGTATCTTTTCTCTTGTGTGTATAGAGTTGATATGAACTTTTAAAACTGAAATCTGAGGGCTTTCATAATCGCAATACTGACACTTGTGTATCTTTTCCCTTGTGTTTAGAGTTGATGTGATATTTTAACGCTAACATCCAAGAGCTTTCGTAATCGCAATGCTCACACTTGTGTATCTTCTCTCTTGTGTGTATAGAGTTGATATGAGCTTTTAAACCTGAAATCCGAGGGTTTCCATAATCGCAATGCTCACACTTGTGTATCTTTTCTCTTGTGTGTATAGAGTTGATATGAACTTTTAAAACTGAAATCTGAGGGCTTTCATAATCGCAGTACTGACACTTGTGTATCTTTTCCCTTGTGTGTTTAGAGTTGATATGATATTTTAACGCTGACATCCAAGGGCTTCCATAATCGCAATGCTCACACTTGTGTATCTTCTCTCTTGTGTGTATAGAGTTGATATGAATTTTTAAAGTTGAAATCAGTGGGCTTTCATAATCGCAATACTGACACTTGTGTATCTTTTCCCTTGTGTGTTTAGAGTTGATGTGATATTTTAAAGCTGACATCCAAGGGCTTCCATAATCGCAATGCTCACACTTGTGTATCTTCTTTCTTGTGTGTATAGAGTTGATATGATTTTTTAAATTGGACATCTGAGGGCTTTTATAATTGCAATACTGACACTTGTGTATTTTGTCTCTTGTCTGTAACTTGTTTTGTTTGTGCTTCGATTTTGAGGACTGATTTTTGTTATAAATTGAATGATCAAAATCACTGTTGTGTATAACCATTTCATTTATTTCATTTTCTGTCACTTCATCACTCTCATACTTGCAACAGTTTATCTGAGAATGATTCAAATTGTTGTCCAAGTAATTTTCACTTGAATATAAATCATCTGTGACAGATTTCTGAGACACATCGTTTGAAAATTTATCCAGAATTAAATTTTGAATTCTGGAAAAGAAAGGTCAAATAATAATAATAATGATGTTTATGCAATACAGGAGGGAATATGGAATGGATTCATTATATCCATAATAGTCAATATCTGAAGTATTGATAAAAATTAAAAACTACTCAAAACTGAACCTTGAGCAGTTTCATAATCCCAACATTCACATTTTTATACTTTTCTTTTTTGAGGTTAGCACCAAAATACCTACTTGAATGACATTCAATATGTTTTACTTAAAATATGAAAAATTTATTGAATCCTATCATAAATCATTCATTGAGAAAATAAAAACAAAAAAAACAAATGGTTCACAAAGCAACTAAAAAATATGCGAGAAAACCTTAAGCCTTACTGACTTATATAAGAATTCAAAAAACCTGATCACCAAAAGATGCTAAAAGAACAAAAAGTAAAACATAGAGCAGCAATTCAATCAGCCAATCACATGGCCCACGATAGGATTATGAACTCAAATAATAATCCCAAACCATTTTTCATTAATAAACATAGAGTAGCTAAGGAAAGAAACAATACTGTTCTACAGATTACCTCAAAAACATATCCAAAATCTTTACAAAATTTCACCTGAAACCATTGAGCTACTTAATGCAGTAAGAGATATCGTATGTAATATTAAAAAACCAAATAGTGAAGATGTTTATATTTCAATACAAAATCTCAAAAATTATAGGTCACATAATTGTGACATTTTTCTAATATCTGCTTGAAAGCAGATATCCAGAATGCCTCAAAATAGGCAGATAAACTCCAATAGGTTCATAAAAAAGGAGCTGCAAATAATCCATCTAATGTTAGGTCCATATCTATAATATCCCTTCTAGGCTGGAAGTGACCACCTGTCCTGTCCACAGCTTTGCAGATGATGGTACACTTCATACCGCTTTCTCATCTAGAGCTATTATACCATCCAATGAAGTGAAAGGAACGAGACAGAGACAGGTTGATGCAATTAATGGAGATCTTGCAAAGATTTTGAAATGGGAATCTGATAATCTAGTAGAGTTCAATGCAACCAAAACTCAAGCTTGTGTCTTCTCCAGGAAGACGGATTCCACAATCCCTAATATGAAGTTTTCTATAACCATGCTCGGGATCAACACCAACAGCACCCTCTCATGGGACGAACATGTGAGGTCCATTGCGAAAACCACTTCACATAAACTTGGTATTCTATTCCATGTCAAGAGCTACTCTACTTCCCAGTAGCTCCTCATAATCTACAAAGCACAGATTCGACCTGTCCTGGGGTATTGTTCACATGTTTGGTGTTCGGCTCCCACACATTCGCTGGAGCTCTTGGATTCTATACAGAAGAGAGGATATTCATTTGATTGATGATGTCACACTTATAAGTTCATTGACCTCTCTAGAACATCCTAGAAAGGTGGGAGATCTCTCCCTTTAATATAGATATTTCCATGGTCGGTGTTCAACAGAAATCTTGTCTGTTGTTCCACCACAAGAAATTCCAAATAGGCGGACTAGACACGAGTTCAAACTAGTCACCCCTTCATTGTCAAGCTCGAGACCTGCCGAACTACTTCCTATCAGACTTCATTTTTTTATCGAACAACGAAACTCTTTACCTGGTGAGGTCTTTCCCTATGCCTATAACCTCGAAACCTTCAAATGCCTATCTCCTCTCCCAACATTCCACCGCTGGTTCACATGATGTTCATCGAACATTATAGGTTTCCCTCTCATGTAGTCAAAGTATAAAAAAAGGCAAAGTATTTGAAAAGACAAGTCTCAAATATGTCGATTAGATGGAAACTCATAATCTACTTAATGATGGTCTATTTGGATTGAGAAGTAAATTATGCCCAACCGATGCAATCAACAAACTGATTCAAGTAATGGTTGAAAGATATAATAGTAGATCCGTGACGGATTATCTCCTGTGATTTCATCAAGGCATTTGACTGTATATCCTTTGATATCATAATAAACAAAATTATAATGGATTCTACAATAACAGTATTCAGTTTATCTAATCAAATTTAGCAAATAGGGAATTGAAAATGACATCTTTAACCGACAGGTAGCTAACATGAGTATCCCAGGAATGTTTAATGAGGCTGGTACTTCTACGTGAGCAATCTGTCAAACAGCAGTATAAATTCAGTCTTATGTTATATGCTGCTGATACCTCCTGGGCTGAAAAGGACATAAAATAACCATAAATATACTTAATAGAAAGCTGGAGATGACAAACAAAAGTCTTACTAATTGGTATACAGTCAATGAACCTAAGCAACATGTAGATATGTAATATTTCTTGAATAATCTGACTTCTTTAAGATTCCTTGGGGTACATTTAGATACATACCTTAACTAGACACATAAATGTTTTATGTAAAAAAAATCGTAAGCAATACTTACATCAGAAATTTTTTAGGCATTGTATCCAGACATGTGCTAATCACTGTTTACTATGCATTGATACAATCTAGCATTTCTTATGCCATCATAACGTGGGACCATGCTGGTGGGGTGTCCCAATAGTTTAGGTTTCAGCATACAGCAGTAAAAATAATTCTCAGTTTAGGGTACATAGAAAACTACAACGAACTTTTACTCTTCTTATACATTTACAAGTGTCTCATACATGTAAAAAACACAATGGGGAAATCCGTCCTTTTTCCATCATATAAACAAAACAAGAAATTGTTTAAACTAATTTAGTCTAAAATTCTAAAACTTGCTTCCCACTCATGTTAAACAAGTTTCTTTGAAATCTCGAAGAATAGATGCAAGTTGATTTATGAGCGAATCTGACATCACCAAGAATACGTTTCATATAAACGACTTATGATACCATTCAGTGTCACATTTTGCCATTTTGGAGGTTATAAGCATCAGGAAAGACCTTACTATGCAGAGTAATACAACTTCGCTGTTCTATAGAATATGATCATTCCTTGACCAGATTCTGAGCAGATAATTTTTTGTTCTGATCAAGTACAGAGTTATTCTTTCCATCCATTCTTGAAAATTGTCTATACGATCATTTGAGATGTCAAGGTAATCTGAAGAACATACTATTTGTTTATTCATGTAATCTAATCTACATAGATCATCCATGACAATTTGAAAAGCACCTCTTAGGGCAATAAATTCTCAAATATTCTTTCATAACAAAGTAACTTCATATATCATTATCGGTGCAAATCATGTGGCTGCTAAGATGATAAATTGGAGGGTATACAATAATGAACTTACTCTATTTTAATTTCCTGATCAAGCAATTCATGTTTTACTTCTTGGAAATCCATATTTTCAATTTTAATATCACTTTCCAATTCTGGTTCTTGCTTTATTATTGATGGGAGCATACAGTTTGTCAACTGCGAAACACAGCCATAATTATCGGAAATTCCTAGTTCCATCATGTCGTCAGACAAGTATATTTTATATTCGAATTATATAAACTTAAACAAACTAGTCACTCACTATCACTACCGACATGAAATTACCAGTACAGTAACTCCTTTGTCCGTTATAGTGATGTCAGAAAAGAAAAGTAACGATTAGTTATTCGGGTATCCGTTTCACAATTCACAGTGTAATCGAAGTAATGGTTCACGAAAACTCGTTGGAAATTATTTGGACATTTGGTAGTTAAGGTACCTGCTATACCAACCGTGCACCTACTCTGTGAGGGTATACATAGAGATCATATAGTATAGAGGGGTAAAGCCCCTATATAGCCTAAGTATTCATTGCGTACCATGTTCGATCTTACGCGATCAGTTATCAGTACCCTACTCTGCGGTATTTTAACTCGTTCCCCTTACTCTCCTTCAACCACGCGCTTAGATGATTACGTGTACCTATAGTTAGAGGCACTTGACCACTGAGCGTCGACTGTCGCGTAGTACCAAAAGACGTCACGGGTTACGCAGTAGTCTTTGAGTATTCTCTGACAACTGTGATTCTTAAGTTGTAAGCACCGGGGACCTGGTAGCTCAGTGGTAGAAGCATCGATCTTCTAATCACTGTGGCTGCCAGTCGCGGGTTCGAATCCAGCGACTGCGGAATTTTTCCGGTGGCCCAAGATGCGGCAAGATACAATAGGCTGTCAAGCCCAATTGTCATCGAGACTGCCCTGGTTGCAGGATCGAGCCTACCAAACGAGATGGAGTGTTTAGTGGGTATATCTGAGGTGATTAAGTTCGGGACTCATGGACTCCCACACTATCTTATGAGATGTTACAGGACCATAAGGTGCCCATAAAGGGTTTCAAACACCTTCCACCAAAAAAAAAAAGTTGTAAACTCCCATAGATAATATCTAATCTATGGTTCTAAACACAAGGAATACCGGCGTTTTCAGAAAAAATTACGAAACGGTGCATTGTGTCGAAATGCAAAACGGGGTACAAAAGTGTGAAGCAAAAAACTTCTGTTTTTGAAGTGCCGAAAGATGCGGAAATGCGAAAAAAGTTTATGCTTGCGATTCCGGATAGAAATCGTTTTAACGAGGTCTTTTATGTAGGCGAAAAAGGGGAAGTTATTTTTAAGGTGAGTAATACATTTTGACAAGAGTAACAGTTCTATTCCTCTCTCAAATCAGAATACTTAGTAACACTGCTTGCGATTCCGGAAAGAAATGGTTTTACCAGGTCGATCGAAGCGCTAGCTAGCGGTTAAGCGAGGGCGACGCGTAAGAGACCCATGTCAAACATACGAATCCCCAGACCTGTATGTACGACCGTGGTTAGAGGTAACGCTCGAACGTTACCTTATAATGTCCGTGGAGTGGGGAACGGATTAGTTTTTGAAACCTTCTCGCGTTAAGACGGGGCTTTACTCCTCTATACTATATGATCTCTATGGTGGTATATCTGAATCACGGTCGTATATGCAGGTCTGGAAACTCGAGGTTGTTCCCTATGTGAGAAGTGACTCCGCTAAGCGTCATCTGTTGAGTAGTACCAAAAGGGTGGCGCATGAGTCGAGGGATGTTCTCTGGCACGTATACGACCGTGTCTGAACGATATGGTGCCTAATCCTGACCATGGTCAGGTCTGGGAACTTGAGGCTGTTTCCTATGTGAGAAGTGGGTCCGCTAAGCGTCAACTGTCGCGTAGTACCAAAAAGGGTGGCGCAGTAGTCGAAGAGTTTTCTCTGACAACTGTCATTCTTGACTTGTAAACACAAGGAATACCTGCGTTTTTAGAAACAAATTACGAAACCGTGCATTGTGCCGAAATGCAAAACGGGGTACAAAAGTGTAAAGCAAGAAACTTCTGTTAAAGTGCCGAAAGATGCGGAAATGCGAAAAAAGTGGATGCTTCCGATTCAGGATAGAAATCGTTTTAACGAGGTCTTTTATGTGTGCGAGAAGGGGAAGTTATTTTTAAGGTGAGTAATACATTTTGACAAGAGTAACAGTTCTATTCCTCTCTCAAATCAGAATACTTAGTAACACTGCTTGTGATTCCGGAAAGAAATCGTTTTACCACTTCGATCCAAGCGCTAGCTAGTGGCTGAGGGGACTACGAGTTTGGCGACGCGTAAGAGAACTATGTCAAACAAACGAGTTCTCAGACCTGTATGTACGACCGCGATCCTGACAATATACTTCGATCCATGCGTCAGCTGATGGCTGAGCGAGGGACTACGAGTTTGGCGACATGTAAGAGACTCATGTCAAACATAGAGTTTCCACATAGTCAAAGTATAAAGGTCTGTTGGAGCTGATAGTTGTTTGAAGACTTTGTGGTTACAACGGCTACCACACCAAGCACAAATGATATTATCCGCTAGTGCAGATGTTCTCAGTCGGTTGTGTGAAATGGCAGATAGGATCTGTGAAGTTGCATCATCATCGCCAATTACAAATTCTATTTCCTGTGAGGTAAATAAAATTTCTGATGATCAAACTCAGTTAACCTAGTTAAAATCACAAATCTCAGAATTGATCATTGCCGTTGAAGAATTGCGTCATCAAAGAGGAAGAACCCAGTTTAAAAATTTTTTAAAGGGAAGAAATTTCAGTCGTTCTAAAAGCAGAGATAAGAAGAGGCTCTGTTGGTATCATACCAATTTCGGAGCTGCGGCACACCGTTGTCAAGGGCATGCAGTTTCAAGTTACAGGAAAACTGAATAATCCATCATTGGAGGCGGCAGATGATGGATGTCAAAATTTCAACCGCCTGATTGTTTTAGATAAAACTAGCGACCCGCCCGGCTTCGCACAGGTGCAATGCTGATACTAAGTACACTACAGAAAAACTGTGAACGTTGTATATAAGAACATGAGGGCCCGCTCCGGCCTGTAATATCTTCGAAAATATTAATTTAAATCATATGCTGTAAAGGACCATATAGATCTGAATCTTCGAAAATTAGCCATTATTTGTCGTAAAAAGTAAATGACAAATGGTATTGTGGGATAACCATAAGAGATAGACATACCATCGCGGAGTTTTCTGTAGACCTTTTCAATGTGTACAATACTTAGTACATTATTTTGATATATCTCGTAGGGTTCAGCCTGCGTTTGCAATGTAAGCGGAAAAAATGTAATTATTTACGACATCACATTAGAAACCTCAAAAATAACAGTATTTCTCCACTATTTAGTGGATGTTATTATACATATAAACCTTCCTCTTCAATCACTCTATCTATTAAAAAAAACCGCATCAAAATCCGTTGCGTAGATTTAAGCATACATAGGGATATAGGGACAGAGAAAGCGACTTTGTTTTATACTATGTAGTGATAAGTGGTCTACGTTTTTTAATTGATACTGGAGCAGATGTATCAGTATAGTTCCTAAATGTAAATCTGTGCACATATTATCTTCTAATGACAATCTACAATTGGTTGCTGCAAATAGCCCGCCAATTTGTACATATTCGGTAAGAAGA
The DNA here is from genome assembly GCA_958510875.1 of Endomychus coccineus. Lineage (NCBI taxonomy): Eukaryota > Metazoa > Arthropoda > Insecta > Coleoptera > Endomychidae > Endomychus > Endomychus coccineus. The sequence goes on along the minus strand of OY294070.1, from coordinate 31,311,057 downwards.
CTTAGATTTGGAAAGAAAATTTACTTGGGATTTCATTGTTGCTGATGTTTCAAAGCCGATACTCGGAGCTGACTTTCTTGCCCATTTCAATCTTCTTGTTGATTTGGAACATCAGCGCTTATTAGATATCAATTCTTTAAATTTTGTGCGAGGAAAGCCCGTTACTGATCAGTTTGCTAGCATTAAAATAATTTCCCCTCCAGTTCCACACATCCAGAATTTTTCTAACTCAACTCTCCATATGGAAAAAAATATTTTCGTCAATAGATTTTGTGCGAGCTTATAACCAGACTCCAGTTGAAAAAAAAGATATACCTAAGACAGCCATAATCACTCCTTTCGGGTTATTTGAGTTTCCAGTGATGACTTTTGAACTTTGTAACGCGGCTCAGACGTTTCAACGATTTATCAGCGAAGTCACTAGAGATTTTGAATTTTGTTCAGAATATATTTATGACATATTGGTTGCATCGTTTAATGAAGAAGAGCACTTAGTACATTTGAAATTGCTTTTTCAGAGATTAGCGAATTATGGTCTAGTTATTAATAAAGAAAAAACTCACCTCGTTAAAAGTGAAATAAGATTTTTGGGTTGCTTAATTTCCAGCGCTGGAATTAAACAAATTTTTGAAGGAATTCACAATTTGTCACACCCAGGTGTTAAATCAACCATTAATTTAGTTCGATCTCGATATATCTGGCCTTCGCTTCGCAAGGATTGTGGAGGATGGGCTCGTGCATGCATTTTTTGTCAGAAAGCAAAAGTTGCCATTCATACAAAAAGTCCGATTGATTCATTTCCAACACCACAGCAACGATTCTCACACGTACATATTGATTTAGTTGGTCCCTTAGAACCCGCAAAAGGATTTAGATACTGTTTAACTTGTATAGATAGATTTACACGTTGGCCAGAGGCAATCCCGATGCCTGATATCACTGCAGAAACTGTCGCATCAGCATTTGTTAATGGTTGGGTTTCTCGATTTGGTGTACCTTTAACCATTACAACCGATCAAGGTGCACAGTTTGAATCTAGCTTGATGAGAGTTTTGGATATGTTAAGAATTAGTCGAATTCGAACAACTGCATCTCTGTGGCTCCAACAGACCTGGTTTATTCTTTGACTATGTGTTTCGATCAAGACTATTTTTGCATTGAGTGTGTGTGTGCGCATGCGTAACCCACTGTGGAAACAATTGCACCATTTATATTGGTCGAAGTGATTTGAAATTTCGCAATCGCTTTAAAGTTCTGAAAATAGGAACTGTATTGCTTTTGGCCGCAGTAGCCCTGTTTCGAGTGATATTTCTAACATACATTTTCTATGTTCCAAATGGGATTATGGTATTTTATTGAACCATAAAGACAATCTTGTTTTTCTGGCTATAAATATATACCACACGTATATATTTAACCAAATTCATCAGTTTAAGACTCAAGTGACGTCATCGATGTCTCGTCTATTTAAGTCTACTTTGTCCTCGACTTCTTGATTCTATAGTTCATGTGACAGCAAATGTCAATATAAAACAAGGTTATATTACAGTGTGAATAATCTGATAGCAGGTCATTATGAATCATAAAATTGTGGAATACATTATGTAGGCCATTTGGATAAAATTTCAATGTAACATAGAGTATAATTTAAGGTCTTTCATTAGCGGTTAATAAATAATTTCAAATATATTTTCTGTTACTACAAATATTTACATTTGACTAGCAGGAGTATCCGAAAGTTATTTTTCTAACAAAAGTTAAGGATGACACGATGAATTGATCACAGATTTTTAAAATTATTCATTCCTAGGTTCACCTCTCATGCTGTTGGAGACATGAAGCTACATGGCTGAACATATTCAAAAAATAACCGAGAGCAAATTTTTTATAAATAGGATCAGTTCTACCAGAATAGGATTAAAATTCCTATGCACTTACCTCTCTCGTAATGTTCATATGGGCAGTTTGTGACGTCGAATTCCGAGCATTTTTGAAATCTACTATTCATTATTATTCTCAAAGATGTAGCAAAATTAGTTAGTTGAAATATAGGATTGAGTTGTCCGTTACATTGTGATAATTCATTATAACATTTGTAATATTTCCAAATAATCGATATTACAATAGTATATGGCAGGGGTGGCCAAGCTCCTTGATAGTCCGAGCCATTTTTCAAAATTTGAAATTTTTCGCGAGCGGCTATTAAATACGTATTTGAAAGGTATGCAATAAAAGTATTAAAAATTTTTTTTTCACAGAAATTATATTTATTGAAAACATAAATATAAGTAGAAAATATTGTATTGAATTTAAATATTAAAAATTAAACACATTTATTTTACTTCTCTTGATAATCCTTTAAAATTTGGTGAATACTTGGTGACAGCACTTTCCAGTAATTCTTTGAGATGCTGGTTAGTTAATACTGATCGGTGTTTGGATTTCACGAATTTCAAAGTGGAATAAAATGATTCACATAAGTACGTTGTTCCGAATATTGAAATAATTCGACAAGCAACCTTTTTTAATTCAGGATACTTCGATTCTGGTACAAATTTCTACAATTCAGTAATTGACGTCGACTTATATTTTAATTGTAGAGCTTGATATTCTTGCATCTCTATTAATTCAAATGCTTTTTGGGTCATAATTATGTTGGAAATGAAAAATTCACCTTGAATTATGTTAATTTAAATGGATTCAGAAAAAAATCAAGAGACGATTTAAAATATTTCAAGTCTTGAAATCTATTTTGGAATTCCGTCAATATTCCTTCTTTTTTATATACTCATTGAGTTTTTCCTGTTTAATATTGGAACAAATTTTTTTAATTCAAGGAAAATGACAAAATGTTTTATTTTTAATGTCCTTTTGAAAAAGTTGTAATTTAGTTTGAAGACTAAATATAAACTGTGAGAGCTCAGATATTATTTTATCTGTCCCCTGCAATTGTAAATTCAGTGTTTGCAAATGTTCCATGACATCAGTCAAAAACATTAAGTAATAGGTTATTTCCTTTTCTTTTAGAAATGCAGTTATCGGATCAAACAAATCTACAAAACGATTTAATAAGTAGCTAGATAACCATCTAACAATGCAAAAGAGATTAATGTCATTTAATTCTTCAAGGAAATTTTTGAATTGTCGATGATTTTTTGCATTGGTGCGAATGAAATTTACAATGTGTAACACTGTTTTCATAACATCAGGATATTTTAAATATTTTGTAACGAGATGTTCTCGGTGAATCATGCAGTAAATCGGTATGAATTGTGGAATTTGAGACTCATCTCTTAAAAGCCCAATAAGACCGATTTTGAACTCGGGTACATTCATCAAGAGCCACAAATAATCCTTCAAATAGCCGCATGTGGCTCGCGAGTCACAGGTTGGCCCCCCTGGTATATGGTATACATAGAGTGAGTATTTACATTTCATACAGGTATTTTTCTAAAATTATATACGATACACGTCCAAGGGCCTGTATGTGTACAGATCAATTTATTATTGCATTATTTTACTATTTGTGACAAAGTAGTAGATATAATAACATTAAGCAAATCAAATTTGGTGTAGTTGGAAAGACAGGCGTAACAAAGAAAATAGTAATAAAACTTGGTGAATTGAAATACTTTAGTAATTTTACAACTAAAGAGAATTAAGTTGCAAACACAAATTATGATGCTTTACTTTCAGGTGTACATTGTTTGGGATTAATAAATACATGTATTTACAATAATTATACGATATTTAAGTTTTTTTTTGGTCTTAACCTATATACTGTTTAGATTTTTTTTGAAAGGTTTTAAGATTGTTTTTTATGTTTGGTCGTAAAGAATTGATTATTTTAGGAGCTATTGACATAATAAACCTTTGGTTAGCATTTGTCTGATAGAAGGGACTTATTAGTATATTATTAACTTTTGACCGAGTTTCATGCTTATGTGTTGGATTCATTTTCAAATAGGGATGTTTGTAGATGAATATGCTGCATGTGTGATAATACTGAGAGCGTTTATTCAGAAATTCTTGTAGAATATAATTTTTTTTTCCAAGTATTATTTTAATAATGTAATTTTGAAAGACAGTCAGGAGTTGTAAGGCATTATTATAAAGACATTAAAACTAAAGTTTACTTCCTTAATTATAACTGAATTTACTTGGTGAAGGTTGATCGCCATTTTGAACTCAATACGTTTTAAAAATGAACTTATCAAGTTCAGAATTAGTGTGAAAATTAAATTGTACAGAAGGTTCAGTCTTTGAAATAACGTATATAATTTTCCATCATTTTGAAATTGAAAATATGAACTTATTGTAGAATTTAGTTAGTTTATTTGTATATACATATTATTTATTAAGAATTCATTGTTTTAGACATAATATTCACATCTGTGAATCTAAATCATTGAGAGTTTTGATTTCTTTCTGTACATTTAGTCCTGATACTCACATGTATCTTTTTTTCTGATTTCCAAATTTTACGCTTGAGATGACTAAAGCTGACGACATCTGTGAGCTTCCATAATCACAATACTCACACTTGTGTATCTTCTCTGTAGCATGTAAAGAGTTGATGTGACATTTTAAAGTTGACATTGTGTATCTTCTCTCTTATGTGGTGTATACAGTTGATGTGACTTTAAATTTGACATCCGAGGGCTTCGATAATCGCAGTAATCACATTTGTGTAACTTCTCTCTTGTGTGTTTCGAGTTGATGTGACTCTTTAAAGTTGACATCCGAGGGCTTCGATAATCGCAGTACTCACATTTGTGTAACTTCTCTCTTGTGTGTTTGGAGTTGATGTGACTCTTTAAAATTGACATCCGAGGGCTTCCATAATCGCAGTACTCACACTTGTGTATCCTCTCTCTTGTATGTAAAGAGTTAATGTGACGTTTTAAAGTTGACAATTGAGGGCTTACATAAAGGCAGTACTCACACTTGTGTATCTTCTCTCTTGTGTGTACAGAGTTACTGTGAGTTCTTAAAGCTGACATCTTAGGACTTACATAATCGCAATACTCACACTTGTATATCTTTTCTCTTGCGTGTTTGAAATTGATGTGACTTTTCAAATTTGACAACACAAAGTTTCCATAATCGCAATACTGACACTTGTGTAGTATCTTTCCTTTGGTGTGTTTAGAGTTGATGTGACGTTTTAACATTGACCTTTGAGGGCTTCCATAATCGCAATACTTGCACTTGTGTATTTTCTCGTTTGAATGTTGAGCGTTGACGTGATCGTTTAAGCAAGAGGTATAATCACTTTGAAATTTGCAATGTTCACATTTATATGTCTTCACCCTTTTGTGCTTCGTGTTAACATTAGTTTTTAAAGTATTTTCATTCGTGTTACTGATGTGAGATTTCCAATTAGAGGATGGAATATGTTGATAAGCGGAACATTCATTTTCCCCGTTATATGCATCTATCAAATTATTTTTCGAGTTTTCCAGATCATCACAATTATTATACCCACTATATTGAGATTCCAATGAGTCCTTTCTACCCTGAGTTCCAATAGAAGTATTCAAGCACTTGGTATCTGAATAATCAAAATGTTCATGGTCACCTTCGTTTAAATTTTTATTATCATTGATACAGTCCTGTTGCAGATCTTCCAATTCCTCATCTAAACTGCAGTTCTCGATTCTGAAAATATATTTATTTATTATAAACTCATCTTCAACTCAAAATACCTTATTGCAGAGAAGGAGAAAAAAACTAAAAACTTTAAACACAGCATGAAGCAAACTAAGGTTTAATTGATACTATCAAAGTGAGCTTTGAGATGCATTCTCAATTGTTTAATATTAATAAGAAAAATGTCATATTTATGCCAGATATCATTATAACTTTTACATTGCATTTGACGGAGCTTTAACTAGGGAGTTAATGAGCATCATTTAAATAAAACGTTAAACTGTTTCTGGTTGGATATGCACTATGCAGGTACATTATTATATATTAGCGACAAGAAATTTGATACATCTACCATGTTATGTAACAATTTATATAAATATATTATAGCAGATGTTGCCCTTCGAGTTTCAAGTTTATTGTATTATCTCTAGACTATCTTTGCGGCACATACACATATATTGATATAAATATATATATATATATATTTTTTTTGGTATTTATATTCTTGAACCATTTGTGGATGTACGTTTCGTTTTCTTAGTATTATGGTTCTTTATTGTGACTAAAAATAAAATAAAATTTCTCTTTTAGATGTTTCGATAACTAACAAAACAATTTTTGAGAAAGATAAAAGTATATTATGGAAACGTCAAAAGAGAACTCTTATTTTATTTTTATATATACACAATATATTATTAAGCTGTAGTATTTCACAGAATAAAACCATACATTTTAGAAGAATGTGATGAAAGAGAGCTACATATCTAGAATAATCCCTAGATCCCTCATCCCCTCTACCCCATCTCAAAACTGTTCCATTTGATATATTCAAACTTTAGGAAGGATTTTTTGGGTTTAAATGAAAGTACAATACACTAATCATTGTTTAAACGTAACTTAATTGTCATAGACATCTCAACGATATTCTATGTCTGCTTGCAGTTTTTCATAGGCATGGATATATCTTAGGCATCAGTAAACAATGAAAAGAAGTATTTGATTACTTTTACTAAAATGTGATGAATAAGAACAATAATGGCCCCAGATTGGAACTCCCGATGCCACAAAACAATCAAACATGAAACCTCTTAATATAGCTCTTTGTTTACGTTTTTCAAGATATGATGTCATGAATTTTATTGAACCACAACTAAAACCAGATTCTCTGCAGAGAGTTTCAATATGTGCAAGACTTTATCAAATGCCTTTTCTAAATCTGTGTAGATTACATTCACTTGAGTTATATTGGTTAAATTGCTAATTGTAGACCTACCCTTCATAAAAATATGTTGAAAATGAGATATTTTATTAGAAGTTTAATTGTAAATACATTTGTAAAATAGTTTCAAAAATGTTGGCTAGCCCAGATAAAACAATCACAGGTCTGTAGTTTTATTTATTAGTTCAACTCAAAGATTTTTCTGAAATGTTTCAAAAACATTTATAAATTTTGGTAAAAATTCATGAACGACTATCCAAATTAATTTTTTAAATATTTCATTAAGTCTGTAAAATCACCCCTTTAAGTTTGGCAAAAGAATTTGTGGAGCCCCTGTATAATCTTTCAACTATAATTTTCTACTAATAACGTTGTTTATTTTTATTATGTTTATTTCTTTTTTGACAATATATATAACTTTGAGACACAAATAGGTACATGGAACAAATTTCAATTTGTTGAAAATACCATACATTTTCTAGAAATATGTAGGGATACTTAGTATTAGTTAGAAATGGAAACACTGTTTAAATTTGGGAAGTATTCCCATAAACTGGAAATCACTGCACTTTTTTGGCGAGTAGTTGATCCCTCAACAGGGTCTTTCTCTGTAGGCGTAAGTATATGAACCAATAAGTTCAAACCTATCCTACAATTTAGTTTATTGTCATATCTGAAAATGTACAGTCCTGTTCTTGTGCGAGTTAGGATTTTAAGTAACTTAAAACTTCCTATATCAGAATACCAGTTGTTTCAAACCTAAGTGCAAAGCTCTCTTCTAACCTCTGAATTCTAAGTCCATTCAGGGTTTTGTTAGAGCAGACTGCAAACCAAAGCACTGAATGTATATTAACAAACGAAACAGTTTTGATGTCAATGTAGTCTAAATGATGTTGAGAATTTGAATAAAAATGACAGCACACACAACTATTTATTTGACAAGTTATCAGCAAACTATATAAAATACAAAATACGTTACTAAGGAGCAAAGATAAACATAGAGTAAACGATAGTGCTAGTTTTGTATTAGAAAATTATTTATTTTCTTCAACACTTCCCCCAAAACATAACACTCCAAGTAATTCTCTGTTTTTCATGGAAGGTCCTTGGCGGTAGATTTTTAATGAACATGTCGGCCAGCTGCCTTATACTAGGTACATGCTCCAAGATAAATTCACCATCCAGAAGTTTTTCTCGAACAAAGTGAAAACGAACTTCAATATGTTTAGTTCTCCGATGGAATTCGTGATTCCTTATCAAACGAATTGTATTTTGATTGTCCAAAAACAAAGTAGGTATCGAATGAACATTGGAGATTTGCTTCTTCAATCGCTTGATCCATACCAGTTCTTTAGTAGCCTCACTGGCAGCAATGTATTCAGCCTCAGTAGTACTGAGAGCTGTAGTCCCTTGCTTGCGGCTCATCCAAGTTATTGCTCCAAACATCGTTACGACACGTGTTATAGATCGACGAGTTTCAGTCATTCGCGATGTCAGAATCACAGTAGCACGTCAACAATTGATTAGAATTTTCTCTATAAAATAAACCATAGTTACAAGTTCCATTCAAGTATTTGAAAATTCGCTTGACAATCGTCCAGTCAGATCTCTTAGGAAGATCAAGTACTTCGGATACAGCACTCACAGAGTCAGTCAGATCTGAAGCGGTGATTTTACGAAGACTACAGGAAACCGTAGAAGAACTCAAGATTATCCCCGACGAACAATTCGGCTTCCGGCCGAATCACTCAACGACGCAACAAGCTTTGAGGATTGTAGAACATATAACGGCAAGTTTCAACAGAAACGAAGTTACAGCGGCTGTTTTCTTGGACACGGCAAAAGCATTCGACAAAGTTTAGCACCAAGGACTTATATTCAAGATGCTTGAAGAGGACATACCAATAGCCATTTGTCAAATCATTTCTTCCTTCCTGAAAGGAAGGAAGTTCAAGATCAAGATTGAGGACATCAGACCGTCAGAGAGAAGTATGGATGCGGGAGTCCCACAAGGATCCCTACTTTCACCACTTCTCTTCACAATCTTCACTCACGACATCCCGAAGACTGTGTATACGGAACTAGGACAATATACTGACGATGTCGGCATCCTGGCCCGTTCCATCCGTGCATTGCTAGCCATAAGGAAACTTCAGACCGCTATTGAAGAACTAGAAGAATTATACTCCAAATGGAGAATCGAAGTCAATCCTGAGAAAAACATCGCCATCCTCTTTTCGAGGAAGCGAGCAGAACCTGAGGTTGACATTATGATGTTCGGAAGCACAATTCCGTGGAAGACGGAGGCCAAATATCTTGGAATCATACTGGACAAACGACTGACTTGGCGACAACACGTCGAGCACGCCCAGTAAAAGGGTAAAGCGGTACTAGCTCAGCTATTTCCACTACTAAACAGGCGCAGCAAAATGAGAACCAGAAACAAGTACCATATACACATCCATCATCAGACCCACGTTGCTCTACGGCAGCTCCATATGGGGATACGCAGCTAGAACACATTTGAATAAGCTTCAAGTCATTCAGAACGAAGTCCTTCGAATGACGATAGGAGCCCCCTGGTTTGTTAGCAACGAACAAATTCACAGGGATACCAACACCCCATACATCAGGAATGCAGCAACTAGTCTTTGAGATCGCTGAAACACACGAAAATCCACTCCTACGAGCGGCAGTGTATTATGAAGAAGACGAACATAGAAAATACAAGAGACCGAAGACTTTTCTACTTAATGACGATGATCAGTGAACACAGGAGATACTCGATTTTGACATATGCCTCTAGGAGCTCGCTACGCGTCAGTTAGAGTTTATACGTTAGACGCGCGTAGCAGAGACCTGAGAGTACCTGTTTCTATTAAGCTATTGCATATATTGCATATAGCTTTTATCGCGGGCTTTAAGCGCGGCGACCGAATCAAGAAATTCCGTAATGAAAAATAACAGGAACTCGTTTATGTTGCGCTCTCTCGGGTGACTAATATTGAAAAATTGTATATCACGACAAAAAACGATAATCCTACATCAGACGACAGCTCAAAGTGTCTTAGATTTCCTTAGTAATAGAAATGGCATTTCAATAATGACTTTCAATTGCCAAAGTCTAAATAGTCACAAATACGATTTACAAGATTCAGTTAAGAGACAAACAAATGTGTTACTTCTTACCGAATCTTGCATGGCGCATGATAATCCGATTGAAATACCTAATTTCCATTGTATTGTTCAATTCAAACGAGATACTGTTCCAAAAGGTGGGGTAGCTATTTACCAAAATAATAATAATGTAACTAATATTATGACTCCGAATATTGAAATAAATATTGCACACGTTAGCGATGTTAATGTTAGGCGCTCATTTTTTGGAGATATTTGTGCGTGCTTATGCAAACTTAGAAATGGCCTACACATAGTCATGGTAGCAATTTACATTTCTCCGAATCCAAAATTGGACGAGGTAGAGCATTTTATTAATCGCACTTTACTGGAGTACACTGAAGAAGGGTCGAAAATACTTGGTACAAATGGTAATAAATTTCCACTTATCTTGGCTAGCGATTTCAACATCAACTTCGCTGATAAAAAATCAGAGCGGTTGACAACTTTTCTTTCGGAAAAATTGAATTTGAAAATGAATAATGATCCACAAGAATCCACAACAAAATATGGGGCCACCATTGTCTCAAACTTATGTCTCTTATTTCAGTTACCATAAACCTATAGTTTCAATGATAACAAATTCCTGAATAACCTACATGTATTGTACGATAATTAAAATATTTTAAACGATAATAACTTCTCATTTATTCAATAAAAGGAAAAAATTTGTTTTCTTATCGGTCACCACGCTCAAAAAGTGTAACTTGAATTAATATCAAAGAAAAAAAAATACTGCATAAATTAAAAATAAATAAATAATTATAATTGCATAAGTTGAGAAAAAATGCTAAGCAATAGCTTTACCGCGGCAGTCCCCGAGTGCCACATATGTTTTCTATAACATATTTAACCAATATTTCCAATTAATATTTAAACAAAAAACAATAAAAAATAAGACCTGTAAAAGCTGGGTAACACAAGGGATATGAATATCAAGTAAAAGAAAAAGAGATCTGTATAAAAAAAAAAATTAAAAACAAATTTGAGTTCCTGCAAAAGAAACTCTAAATCGATTTATTTGACCCCATCAACGGAAAGTGTAATTTAAAACATAATACATTCCTTTAAAAAATCTCAATCAGTAGGAGATGACGGTATCCCTATTGTAGTAATTAAACATGCTGCGTTACAATTAAGCGCACCCTTATGTCACATTATGAATGGAATGTTAAAAATGGCATTTATCCAGAAAACTTAAAAATAACACAAATCAGACCAATATTTAAAAAAGGTGATAAAAATGATGTTGGAAATTACCGTCCAATAGCATTGTTATCAAACAGTAGTAAATGTTTCGAAAAAGTCATTTACAACAGGTATATAACATATTTAGAAAAATTTGATGTATTAACAGAAAGTCAAAATGGATTCCGTAGAGGAAGAACTACTATCAGAGCTACATATCTGACGTTAGTTAAGATAATCAATTCGCTGAATTCAAATAAGAACACAATATTAATGTGAAAAATCTTGTCTTCCGGATGGATTCCGCGTCACAATAGCTCGACTTGATGCCGACGTTTCGCCAACCATTACAGGTGGCATCTTCAGGGCAGGCTTGAGGCTTGAACTGAAACTGAAGATGCCACCTGTAATGGTTGGCGAAACGTCGGCATCAAGTCGAGCTATTGTGACGCGGAATCCATCCGGAAGACAAGATTTTTCAAGATTAGCTGTCCGCGGAAGTCTACTATCCAAGATACAATATTAATGTGTCTGGACTTAACAAAAGCATTCGATCATGTAAATCACAGTATACTACTGCAAAAACTGGGAACATATGGCATTAGAGGTGTAGCTTTGTCACTTATATCATCTTATCTTACAAATCGCCAGCAATATGTAGCGGAAAATACAAATACAAGTGAACAATACAGATCAAATAAACTTACAATTACGCAAGGCGTCCCACAAGGCTCTATTTTAGGTCCCCTGCTATATATATTATACACAAATGACCTGCCAGCAGCCATTGAAGAGGATATTTGTCAATTTGCAGATGACACATCACAAGTTCTAGCGGACGAGGAATTGATAGGTCTCAAAGATAAAGTCAAAAAATCTTTAGATGACTTAAATTCCTGGTTCGAATCAAATGATCTTATGTTAAATGTAAATAAAACACAAATAATTAAATTTAGCTATCTAAAAGAATATACAGAGAAAGTGAATATAGATGGAGAAACCCAAAATATAGAATCTCAATATTCAGTGTGATTCCTAGGGATAAATATTGATTCGCGATTAGATTGGACCACTCATATTGATAAATTATCAAAAACCATTGCCCAATATACATATGCACTAAGAGTAATATCTATACATATTAATAAAGCAGCAACTCTAACTGCCTATCGTGCATTTGTGCAGAGCAGGGCTTAACATTTTGGGGAGGCTCTTCAGAAGCTATAAGAATTTTTATCTTGCAAAAAAAATGCGTTAGATTCATATTCAACTTGCCTTATTTGCAGAGTTGTAAGAACTTATTCCGATCGGAGAATATACACACATTATATGGTTTATACATTATAGAATCCATCCTCTTTGTCATGAATAATAAAGATATAATAGATAGAGTCGAGCAGTTGCATTAATATGATACAAGACAGAGAGACAATTACTTACCGGTCAGATTCAAATGGTCATATTTACAAAAGAATGTGACTTATATGGTGATCAAAATCTTTAATAAAATCCCAGTAATCTACCGTAATCTACCAATAAAATTATTTAAAAAGAAATTAAGCTCATATTTGTTGAAAAAAGCATATTACAGTATGGAGGAGTATTTTATAGATGAAATTATACTCTGAAAGCATCAATTAAATTTTGGAACACCACTCAGTAGATTTAGTTATTAATTAAATTATAATTTTGACGTGTTCTACAACCATTGGGTCAATATTACTTTGTAATCTAGGAACAAATAAAAATCTATCTATCTATCTGGTAGGTCCAGTACGATTCAAAACGAAAGCCACAGTATTTGTTGCTTCTGCCCAAAATTTTATTGATAACCCTTTGGAATGAATCATAGACCTGGCAGCCTCAACAAGTGTCCTATTTTCTCTCTCTGAAGCACCATTCTGTTGAGGAGAATAAGGCATTGTCTTACGAACGATGATTCCATGTCTACGGAAAAGTATGTTCATGCGTTCATTCATAAATTCACCTCCACCATCACAAAATAGCTCTTTAACGGTATGGCCAGCAGTGTTGGCTTCATTTATGAACGTTTCGATACAATTTGCCACTTGAGATTTTTGTTTCAAGAAAAATACTCTCCTGAACTTTGAGAAATCATCCTTGAAACAAAGAAAATATCGATATCCTGCAATTGATTCTTCTTGAAAGGGGCCACAAACAAATCAGCGTGAATCCATTGTCCACATTCTGAAGGTCATGAAAAGGCTCTCAGTGCTGTTTTCCAAATGTGCACCCTTCATCATCAACAGCAGAAGTCAAACCCAGTCCAAGCTGCTTGATGATATTCCTCACATGTCGTTTATTCTGATGACAAAGTCGTTCGTGCCATAACTGCAAAGGGTCCACAAGTAACGCCAAATGAACTTCAGCAGGCTTATCTAGAACATGGACTTTCATATCTAGAAGATACAGACTATCATATCTTCTTCCCATCAAAAATACTTGGTTATTTTTATGAAACATTCAAATTTGACTGTTGGCATGAAACTCAAAACCTTTTTCTAAAGCACGACTAACCGAGAATAATTGGCGACTGACTTCAGGAACATACCAGACATCTTTGAGATGATTAGTTTGTCACTTGTCATCAACTTGCATATCAACAAGTATGTTACCACAATCATATGCCCTAATCATTTCCTTATTGCCAACATGAATATATAAATTATTTATTTACCCATGTAGCTGCAAAGGGTATAAAATAATGAACTTACTCAATTTTCATTTCCTGATCAGCCAATTCGTGTTTTACTTCTTGAATATCTAGATTTTCAATTTTAATAGCTCGTTCCATTTCTGGTTCTTGCTTTATAATTAATGGGACCTCACACTTTATCAACTTTGGGCCATAGCCATGACTATATGAGTTTCCTAACTCCCAGAACTCCACCATGTCCTCAGATAAAAATTATAAGTTCGAGATTTCAGATTTGTAATATCAAATCACTACCGAACATAGATTACATATTATATATGGGAGACTACCGAATACCCATGTGGCGTCATAGCATAATATAATATTTGCCCAGATGCATGATGCAGTTTTTCGTTTTGGTCTTCTATGATTTATATATAACTGGTTGTTTTTGATTTTGAAGGATAAACTTTTGGCATGAAAGAGTAAATATATTTTGTGTAGTGTAATTATTGAATCATCTTAATCTGACTGAAACTACATTGGTGACCTCGACAGTGGATCAAACGGAGGACACTCAAAGGAAGAAAGAAGTTTCCAGGTTGGCAGTCAAACTTCCGCCCTTTTGGAAGCCTAACCCTAGCTTGTGGTTTAGCCAGATTGAATCACAAGTCATCACTGCGGGCATTAGTCAAGACCACGGTCGTACATACAGGTCTGGAAACTCGAGGCTGTTTCCTATGTGAGAAGGGAGTCTGTTACGCGTCATCTGTTGCGTAGTACCAAAAAGGTGGCGCGTGAGTCGAGGGATGTTCTCTGGCACATATACGACCGTGTTCTCTGGCAATTGTCATTGTTGACTTGTAAACATAAGGGATACCGGCATTTTTAGAAAAAAATGACGAAACCATGCATTGTGCCGAAATGCAAAACGGGTTACAAAAGTGTGAAGCAAAAAACTTCTGTTTTTAAAGTGTCGAAAGATGCGGAAATGCGAAAAAAGATTTGTGCGATTCCGGAAAGAAATCGTTTCAACGAGATCTTTTATGTGTATGAGCATCACTTCGAAAAAAAATTCTTAAGAAAACAGTGCGTCATGTATAAAGAAAAAGCGGAAGTTATTTTTAAGGTGAGTAATACATTTTGACAAGAGTAACAGTTCTATTCCTCTCTCAAATCAGAATAGTAAATATTGCGTTACGAGAAAAATTATTTTACTTAATAATGTGATTCTTGCCATACTTCGATACATGCGCCAGCTGGTGTCTGAGAGAGGGACTACGAGTTTGGCGACATGTAAGAGACTCATGTCAAACATAGAGATTCCAGCCTGTATATACTCGAGGCTGTTTCCCATGTGAGTTGTGAGTTCGCTCAGCGTCATCTGTTGCGTAGTACGAAAGGATGGCGCATGAGTCGAGGGATGTTCTCTGGCACGTATACGACCGTGTTTGAACGATATAATATACGTCGGAGATATGCGCTTTTTGGCGAATCAAAGGTATGAACGTCATACTTGGTTATTTTTATAACCAATTCACTTCAACAATTGCCCCAAATGTTACCTGCTATACCAACCGTGTACCTACTCTGTGGTGTGGTATATCTAAATCTAATATAAGTCGGATATGCACTTTTGGCGAATCAAAGGTATGAACGTCACACTTGGTTATTTTTATAACCAATTTACTTCAACAATTGCCCCTAATAACTGCAATGAGTAAAATAATAACAATGATCAATTATAGATATTAAGTAGTATTAAGAATTCAGTAACATTAGAATAAGCAAAAGATTTGAGATGATAAAATTTATTTATTAGTTGGATCAGGTAAAATTTTGAAAATTCAAGATATTTCATTAAATAATGGAGCAATTCCAAAGTGGAAAGTAAATATGAATAGTGGAAGTAAAGATGCATTGATATTAGGTAATATTTTTCATAATTAATTGAAAGAAGTAGTTCCTATCATAAATATTAAAATTTTCATTTCAAAACTTTGAGAAAAAAGTTGGTACTAAGTAATTAAATATCTTTTAACCTACACTATCATCACTACTACTTTCGTAAAGAGTCGATGTCGATGGAGTGTATTCAGTTTAGTCATCTGTATCATAGTGATCGGTCTCTTCAGAAAGGTCGTCAATTGTCATCTATTGTTGAGTTGAAGTTTCTGCCTCAAACCAGTCACCTACCAATCCCAGGTTGGCATGATCATAACGTAATTTTTTTCTGCCTAAATGAGAAATCTTACTTGTTATCATGTCATTATATCATATATTATGCTAATATCGAGATAATTGATTCAACTTAAAAAGACAATAAATATCTCAAGTTATATTTTTTACAAAATTACTTTCAATTCAACTATGCGAAATTTAGTAGTAGCTGACGGAAAATATAATGGATACTACCGACCTTGTCTGGTGCGATTATTTGTTGGTCTGTGAAATTCGTTGCATAGCTCTTTGGTGCTGGTATGATAAATTGTTGAACCATATGAATTTTTGGAGACCTATTCCTAGATGCTGCAGATTTTGAGAGGGGACTACCCTGCATAACAGATGCATTGTTATTAGGTACTATTTTTCATAATTAATTGAAATAAGTAGTTACTATCAAAAATATCTAAATTTTCATTTCAAAACTTTGAGAATAAAGTTGGTACTGAGTAATTAAATTTTTAGCCTACACTATCATCACTACTACTTTCGTGAAGAGTCGATGTCGATGGAATGTATCCAGTTTGGTCATCTCTATCATATGGATCGGTCTCTTCAGAATGGTCGTCAAACTCTACATCTGAAATTGTATGGTTCTAGTGAACATCTTTACATCTTACTTATTGGATCTAAATTTTTATTATTTTAAATATTGTAGGTCTTCTTTTTCTTACCTATTGGTTTCTGACACATTTTCATTATTACTTTGCTACGTCGAGAAACACTGACGTTGTTCAAATTCATGATCGAAATTTGAGCAGTGAGCGGGTTCTAGTTAAACAGTTACTGATATGGGCGCCACTTGGAAAACTACTGTTCATAAAATGCATAAGATGACTAAATACAGAATATATGTCAAATATCAACATCGGGCGTATAAACCAAGTTCAAAATTTGCAGACAAAGAATATGCAGTACTGCCACATTTATGGTGCTTGAATGGATGCACAGAGAGCGAAATGAACAATATTGTTATGCCTTTATACAGGTGTATATAGCAAAGCGCCCCCTATCATGAAGTTAATGAACTAATCAATATATCTGTAGAAAATCACAGTCAGTAAGGCACCCTACCTATTTTTTGGATAACGTCCTAAAATATTATTTCCTATCATAAGACAAAACATTCATTGAGAACGTAATGGCTCCCAAAGTCGGGTGCCACTTGGTAAAATTGAGTGCCATAAAAACCATACGTATACCATTCGGGTGCCTTCTTGACAACGTTCTATATAATATAATAAATAATATTTATTGTTGATCAGGTTTTTTTACAGGGTAAATTACATTAAGGAAAACTAATATTAATATATAATTATATACATACATACACATATATAAATACATATATCTTTTGTTATTATAATTTAAGTATTCAGATTACATCTAATCCCTTATTTTGGGTTTGTGTTTGTAATCTGTTTACTCACTTGTCAGAATACTGAAATCAACAATTATTACATACAAACTAAAAAATTTAAGGCAAACTATATCTAAATAAATTTATAAAAAAGCAAGAAAATACATTGAAAACATTTTTTTTTTATTACGAGGTATATATATAAGTTTAAAGTGACATTGAACCATAGGCAGCACTCGAACCCACATTACTGGATGTCTATCCAGGGTGTTTATCAATTACACCACTTGGGTCCCGTTAGATTTTTATATTTTTGTAAATATAAACCTCTGAAAGGATAGTAGATCATTGTTGAACACAATACGATTCAATGCCCTACCATAGATCAACTATTCACGCATTCATTTAAAGTTCAGTAGTTTTGAAGTAAGGATTGTACGTATTACTATGGTTGACAATTACTCGACAGTACTTATTCAATGACAGCATCCCGGTTCTTATATATTTCAATAGAACTGACTGAGAAATGTTATGGTTTCAGTATAAACAAGTTTAAAGTTTCTTTGCCTAAGAAATGTTTTTATCTCCCACCTTTCTAGGATGTTCTAGAGAGGTCAATGAACTTATAAGTGTGACATCATCAATCAAATGAATAACCTCTCTTCTGGATAGAATCCAAGAGCTTCAGCGAATGGGTGGGAGCCGAACACCAAACATGTGAACAATACCCCAGTACAGGTCGAATCTGTGCTTTGTAGATTATGAGGAGCTACTGGGAAGTAAAATAGCTCTTGGCATGGAATAGAATACCGAGTTCAAGTGAAGCAGCTTTCGCAATGGACCTCACATGTTCGTCCCATGAGAGGGTGCTGTTGGTGGTGATGCCGAGCATTGCTATGGAAAACTTCATAGGAATAGTTGTAACTGGCATCATATTAGGAATTGTGGAATCCGCCTTCCTAGAGAAGACACAAGTTTGAGTTTTGGTTGCATTAAACTCTACTAGATTATCAGACCCCCATTTCTAAATATTTGTCAGGTCTCCATTAATTGCATCAACCTGTCTCTGTCTCGATCCTTTCATTCATTGGATGGTATAGAGGAGGCTCTAGATGAGAAAGCGGTATGAAGTGTACCATCAAAGCTGTGGACAGGACAGGTGGTCACTTCCGGCCTAGAAGGGATATTATAGATATGGACCTAACATTAGATGGATTATTTGTTGCTCCTTTTTTATGAACCTATTGGAGTTAATCCGCCTATTTTGAGACATTCTGGACATCTGCTTTCAAGCAGATTTCAGCGTTTAATTATGAATGGAATTTAAATACAATATTTAAATACAATACAATAAATTGTACATCATCTGAATGAGTACCTAGAGGACTAAACCTCTGTATGTGCAACTATAAGAGTTTGAATATAGTGTATGTGATATTGTTTATATAAATATGATATAATACATTTATAATTATAATTACAAATATAATGCTTAAGTTAAAACACTTTGTGACTGGTATCACAATTATGTGACCTATAATTTTTGAGATTTTGTATTGAAATATAAACATCTTTACTATTTGATTTTTTAATATTACATACTATATCTCTTACTGCATTAAGTAGCTCAATGGTTTCAGGTCAATATTTGTAAAGATTTTGGATATGTTTTTAAGGTAATCTGTAGATCAGTATTGTTTCTTTCGTTAGCTACCCAATTGTTTATTAATGGCTTTGGGATTATTATTTGAATTAATAACTTTATCGTGGGCCATGTGATTGGCTGATTGAATTGCTGCTCTATGTTTTACTTTTTGTTCTTTTAGCATCTTTTGGTGATCAGGTTTTTTGAATTCTTATATAAGTCAGTAAGGCTTAAGGTTTTCTCCCATATTTTTTAGTTGCGTTGTGAACCATTTGTTTTTTTAGTTTTAATTTTCTCAATTAATGATTTATGATAGGATTCAATACTACTGGTAGTAGAGTTATCTATGATTTCAATAGAACTGACTGAGAAATGTTCTGGTTTCAGTATAAACAAGTTTAAAGTTTCTTTGCCTAAGAAATATTTTTAATTACAATTAGTTCTGTATTTACATTCACTATGTTTTGTTTCATTTTCATATTTAGTGATCTAGTTATTACAGTATCTCAGCTTAGGATTGATTGAAAACCAAGATGTGTAACGGTTTGCGTTACGGGATTGTATAGAACTTGATAATAAACAGATTAGATTTCTTTTCGGTTAGGAAACTTGTCATATGATATTTAAAGACATCTGCCGGTCAATAAAACTTAGATTATTGAGACTACCATTCCTGATGTGAGATGTCACTAAATATCGCGGAGTGGGAATGTAGGATAGCGGAAATTGGAAATGATTCATTGTGGTGTTAACCTTTAATAGGGTAAGTCGAGTTTTATATTTCATATTCTTTACATACATTTTCTTAATTTTTGCTTCCGAAATATGATGCACATCAGGCTACATATAATTTGATTTAGATTTGTTATTAAACGTCTGGATGTACAGTACCTGAATGTAATTATATTTCGGAGGAAGTTTTCTCGACTTATCCTAAGACACGCACAATCAGATTTGCATTTAGCATGATCCCAGGTATATCATTTCCATCATTACCGGGATTGTTGTAGTCATTGTATGAAATTACTCTAACGAGACGTGGGCAGTTGATGCAGACAATATTTAATTTCCACCTTTTTACTTGACCCTGCAATTTGTGCACATGGTAGTTGCGCGATTCTGTAGATCGCCATTTTGTTATCCCAGTACAAGATACATAGGGTGGTCTTATTAGACCAACGTGCAGTAAAGGTTGATAAGGGTGAATACGAAACAAATATCCTAGTTACTGCTTATTAGGTATACATATATTTATGACACTGTCACGCCGTTTGGGAGTTAATACAGTTTACATTATCAATCCACGTGTACAATTCATTTCAAGCAAACCAGAATTTTATGCTAACTAGCAAATTTCAACCTTTCAAATAATATTCTTTCAGATATAATTTTAATTATTATTCTTTCAGTCACATGTTAACTTTTTGCTAATTTAAAAAATCAATTGTAATCGTTTATTTCTTTCAGATTAAATTAAATTTTTGCCTAAATTGATATCTCGTCAAGATATCCATTTTGTATTAGTGTTTTCGCAATTTGGGAAAAATAACCTTATCGGTTGTGGAATCACCTGGTTATTCCAACCGACGGTGTTCTTGTCCTTTTGATCCCAAGTCAGGTACTGTTCGTTCTTTCAAATTACAGGGTTTGAACGTCTGAGGTTCCTCACCCCTTCACTCCAAGGCGGTTTAGTGACTTTCCTGACAGGACCGACTCCCAGTTCCTACGAGTTCCAAGGAGGGTAACATTTTCTCGTTTGAATGACCATAATTTCATTCTCTGATTTTGTTGTTTATCCGAAGTTGTATTCCACTAATTTTTATAGAATCATTCGAGGTCTACTGTAAGTCCTCTTATTGCAAATTTCATTCTTTTCAATTTAATAATTGATTTAATTTATTAATTGTTTTCTTAAAATTCAATTTATGTTACAAACCAATTTAAATTTATAATTGTTTTCTTAAAATTTCATTTATGTTACAATTTGATTTAATTTAATAATTGTTTTTCTACGAATTCAATATTATTTATATTTCCAATTGGTATTCTAAAAATTTGTAATTTAAATTTTATTTATAATCCAAATTCTGTTGGAATATACGAATTGTTAAGTTGAACTTGTATTGTTTTTCTGAATTTCCATCGACTGTTAAACCATCTCGTAGTGCTTGTATTCTTGACTGTGAATTCATTTAGTTTTATAGTTTTTTTCAAGCAGTTGGCGCTCGGGTAATTCACCAGTCTTGAATCACAAGGCACGTTTCACTACGAGCCCTGAGATTAATTAATTTAAATTGAGCTAGTTGGGCCAATTAAAACCGACCCAAAGCGGGTCCATTTCACTGGCGCCCAGCATAGATGGGCTGCCGTTTCACGTCCGTTTCACTGGCGCCCAACGTGGGGCCAGTTTACTGTTATATTTTTGTTGATTTTTTTTCCTGCAAATGATTTTTGGAATCAGTATTAAGGCTGTTAGCCATTACATTACAGTATATTTTTTGTTGTTGATTGCTTTAAGTATTTCATTTAGGGATGTTTACTAGCGAGTGTGAATAATTCATTTTCATAAAATGTATGAAACATTTTAATTTTCATTTTAATTTTTTAAATTACCTTTTGGGTATCGTAATATTGGAACTGGTCAACCAATATTTATGTAAGGACCACAAAACTCCTTTTTAGTATCATGATTCTGGAGTTGGTCAACCAGTCTCTACGTCAAGACCGTTTTCATAATCGCAATACTGACACTTGTGTATCTTCTCTCTTGTGTGTATAGAGTTGATATGAACTTTTAAAACTGAAATCTGAGGGCTTTCATAATCGCAATACTGACACTTGTGTATCTTCTCTCTTGTGTGTATAGAGTTGATAAGAACTTTTAAAACCGAAATGTGAGAGCTTTCATAATCGCAATACTGACACTTGTGTACCTTTCCCTTGTGTGTTTAGAGTTGTCGTAGATATTTTAAGTCTGAAATCAAAGGGCTTCCATAATCGCAATGCTCTCACTTCTGTATCTTTTCTCTTGTATGTTAAGAGTTGATGTGGATTTTTAAATGCGACATCTGAGGGCTTCCATAATCGCAATACTAACACTTGTGTAGCTTTCTTGTGTGTTTAGAGTTGATGTGACGCTTTAAACCTGTTCTGGTAGGGTTTCCAAAATCGCAATGCTCACACTTGTGTATCTTCTCTCTTATGTGTATAGAGTTGATATGAACTTTTAAAGTTGAAAACCGAGTGCTTTCATAATCGCAATACTGACACTTGTGTATCTTCTCTCTTGTGTGTATAGAGTTGATGTGACGCTTTAAACCTGTTCTGGTAGGGTTTCCAAAATCGCAATGCTCACACTTGTGTATCTTCTCTCTCATGTGTATAGAGTTGATATGAAGTTTTAAAGTTGAAAACCGAGTGCTTTCATAATCGCAATACTGACACTTATGTATCTTCTCTCTTGTGTGTATAGAGTTGATATGAACTTTTAAAACTGAAATTTGAGAGCTTTCATAATCGCAATACTGACACTTGTGTACCTTTTCCCTTGTGTGTTTAGAGTTGATGTGACGCTTTAAACCTGTTCTGGTAGGGTTTCCATAATCGCAATGCTCACACTTGTGTATCTTCTCTCTTATGTGTATATAGTTGATATGAACTTTCAAAGTTGAAAACCGAGTACTTTCATAATCGCAATACTGACACTTGTGTATCTTCTCTCTTATGTGTATAGAGTTGATATGAACTTTTAAAGTTGAAAACTGAGTGCTTTAATAATCGCAATACTGACACTTGTGTATCTTCTCTCTTGTGTGTATAGAGTTGATATGAACTTTTAAAACTGAAATGTGAGAGCTTTCATAATCGCAATACTGACACTTGTGTACCTTTTCCCTTGTGTGTTTAGAGTTGATGTGACGCTTTAAACCTGTTCTGGTAGGGTTTCCATAATCGCAATGCTCACACTTGTGTATCTTCTCTCTTATGTGTATATAGTTGATATGAACTTTCAAAGTTGAAAACCGAGTACTTTCATAATCGCAATACTGACACTTATGTATCTTCTCTCTTGTGTGTATAGAGTTGATATGAACTTTTAAAACTGAAATTTGAGAGCTTTCATAATCGCAATACTGACACTTGTGTACCTTTTCCCTTGTGTGTTTAGAGTTGATGTGACGCTTTAAACCTGTTCTGGTAGGGTTTCCATAATCGCAATGCTCACACTTGGGTATCTTCTCTCTTATGTGTATATAGTTGATATGAACTTTCAAAGTTGAAAACCGAGTACTTTCATAATCGCAATACTGACACTTGTGTATCTTCTCTCTTATGTGTATAGAGTTGATATGAACTTTTAAAGTTGAAAACCGAGTGCTTTCATAATCGCAATACTGACACTTGTGTATCTTCTCTCTTGTGTGTATAGAGTTGATATGAACTTTTAAAACTGAAATGTGAGAGCTTTCATAATCGCAATACTGACACTTGTGTACCTTTTCCCTTGTGTGTTTAGAGTTGACGTGATATTTTAACGCTGAAATCAAAGGGCTTCCATAATCGCAATGCTCACACTTGTGTTTCTTCTCTCTTATGTGTATAGAGTTGATATGAACTTTTAAAGTTGAAAATAGAGTGCTTTCATAATCGCAATACTGACACTTGTGTATCTTCTCTCTTGTGTGTATAGAGTTGATATGAACTTTTAAAACTGAAATGTGAGAGCTTTCATAATCGCAATACTGACACTTATGTATCTTCTCTCTTGTGTGTATAGAGTTGATATGAACTTTTAAAACTGAAATTTGAGAGCTTACATAATCGCAATACTGACACTTGTGTACCTTTTCCCTTGTGTGTTTAGAGTTGATGTGACGCTTTAAACCTGTTCTGGTAGGGTTTCCATAATCGCAATGCTCACACTTGTGTATCTTCTCTCTTATGTGTATATAGTTGATATGAACTTTCAAATTTGAAAACCGAGTACTTTCATAATCGCAATACTGACACTTGTGTATCTTCTCTCTTGTGTGTATAGAGTTGATATGAACTTTTAAAACTAAAATGTGAGAGCTTTCATAATCGCAATACTGACACTTGTGTACCTTTTCCCTTGTGTGTTTAGAGTTGATGTGACGCTTTAAACCTGTTCTGGTAGGGTTTCCATAATCGCAATGCTCACACTTGTGTATCTTCTCTCTTATGTGTATATAGTTGATATGAACTTTCAAAGTTGAAAACCGAGTACTTTCATAATCGCAATACTGACACTTGTGTATCTTCTCTCTTATGTGTATAGAGTTGATATGAACTTTTAAAGTTGAAAACTGAGTGCTTTCATAATCGCAATACTGACACTTGTGTATCTTCTCTCTTGTGTGTATAGAGTTGATATGAACTTTTAAAACTGAAATGTGAGAGCTTTCATAATCGCAATACTGACACTTGTGTACCTTTTCCCTTGTGTGTTTAGAGTTGATGTGACGCTTTAAACCTGTTCTGGTAGGGTTTCCATAATCGCAATGCTCACACTTGTGTATCTTCTCTCTTATGTGTATATAGTTGATATGAAGTTTCAAAGTTGAAAACCGAGTACTTTCATAATCGCAATACTGACACTTATGTATCTTCTCTCTTGTGTGTATAGAGTTGATATGAACTTTTAAAACTGAAATTTGAGAGCTTTCATAATCGCAATACTGACACTTGTGTACCTTTTCCCTTGTGTGTTTAGAGTTGATGTGACGCTTTAAACCTGTTCTGGTAGGGTTTCCATAATCGCAATGCTCACACTTGTGTATCTTCTCTCTTATGTGTATATAGTTGATATGAACTTTCAAAGTTGAAAACCGAGTACTTTCATAATCGCAATACTGACACTTGTGTATCTTCTCTCTTATGTGTATAGAGTTGATATGAACTTTTAAAGTTGAAAACCGAGTGCTTTCATAATCGCAATACTGACACTTGTGTATCTTCTCTCTTGTGTGTATAGAGTTGATATGAACTTTTAAAACTGAAATGTGAGAGCTTTCATAATCGCAATACTGACACTTGTGTACCTTTTCCCTTGTGTGTTTAGAGTTGATGTGACGCTTTAAACCTGTTCTGGTAGGGTTTCCATAATCGCAATGCTCACACTTGTGTATCTTCTCTCTTATGTGTATATAGTTGATATGAACTTTCAAAGTTGAAAATTGAGTACTTTCATAATCGCAATACTGACACTTGTGTATCTTCTCTCTTATGTGTATAGAGTTGATATGAACTTTTAAAGTTGAAAACCGAGTGCTTTCATAATCGCAATACTGACACTTGTGTATCTTCTCTCTTGTGTGTATAGAGTTGATATGAACTTTTAAAACTGAAATGTGAGAGCTTTCATAATCGCAATACTGACACTTATGTATCTTCTCTCTTGTGTGTATAGAGTTGATATGAACTTTTAAAACTGAAATTTGAGAGCTTTCATAATCGCAATACTGACACTTGTGTACCTTTTCCCTTGTGTGTTTAGAGTTGATGTGACGCTTTAAACCTGTTCTGGTAGGGTTTCCATAATCGCAATGCTCACACTTGTGTATCTTCTCTCTTATGTGTATATAGTTGATATGAACTTTCAAAGTTGAAAACCGAGTACTTTCATAATCGCAATACTGACACTTGTGTATCTTCTCTCTTATGTGTATAGAGTTGATATGAACTTTAAAAAGTTGAAAACCGAGTGCTTTCATAATCGCAATACTGACACTTGTGTATCTTCTCTCTTGTGTGTATAGAGTTGATATGAACTTTTAAAACTGAAATGTGAGAGCTTTCATAATCGCAATACTGACACTTGTGTACCTTTTCCCTTGTGTGTTTAGAGTTGATGTGACGCTTTAAACCTGTTCTGGTAGGGTTTCCATAATCGCAATGCTCACACTTGTGTATCTTCTCTCTTATGTGTATATAGTTGATATGAACTTTCAAAGTTGAAAACCGAGTACTTTCATAATCGCAATACTGACACTTATGTATCTTCTCTCTTGTGTGTATAGAGTTGATATGAACTTTTAAAACTGAAATTTGAGAGCTTTCATAATCGCAATACTGACACTTGTGTACCTTTTCCCTTGTGTGTTTAGAGTTGATGTGACGCTTTAAACCTGTTCTGGTAGGGTTTCCATAATCGCAATGCTCACACTTGTGTATCTTCTCTCTTTATGTGTATATAGTTGATATGAACTTTCAAAGTTGAAAACCGAGTACTTTCATAATCGCAATACTGACACTTGTGTATCTTCTCTCTTATGTGTATAGAGTTGATATGAACTTTTAAAGTTGAAAACCGAGTGCTTTCATAATCGCAATACTGACACTTGTGTATCTTCTCTCTTGTGTGTATAGAGTTGATATGAACTTTTAAAACTGAAATGTGAGAGCTTTCATAATCGCAATACTGACACTTGTGTACCTTTTCCCTTGTGTGTTTAGAGTTAACGTGATATTTTAACGCTGAAATCAAAGGGCTTCCATAATCGCAATGCTCACACTTGTGTTTCTTCTCTCTTATGTGTATAGAGTTGATATGAACTTTTAAAGTTGAAAATAGAGTGCTTTCATAATCGCAATACTGACACTTGTGTATCTTCTCTCTTGTGTGTATAGAGTTGATATGAACTTTTAAAACTGAAATGTGAGAGCTTTCATAATCGCAATACTGACACTTATGTATCTTCTCTCTTGTGTGTATAGAGTTGATATGAACTTTTAAAACTGAAATTTGAGAGCTTTCATAATCGCAATACTGACACTTGTGTATCTTTTCCCTTGTGTGTTTAGAGTTGATGTGACGCTTTAAACCTGTTCTGGTAGGGTTTCCATAATCGCAATGCTCACACTTGTGTATCTTCTCTCTTATGTGTATATAGTTGATATGAACTTTCAAATTTGAAAACCGAGTACTTTCATAATCGCAATACTGACACTTGTGTATCTTCTCTCTTGTGTGTATAGAGTTGATATGAACTTTTAAAACTGAAATGTGAGAGCTTTCATAATCGCAATACTGACACTTGTGTACCTTTTCCCTTGTGTGTTTAGAGTTGATGTGACGCTTTAAACCTGTTCTGGTAGGGTTTCCATAATCGCAATGCTCACACTTGTGTATCTTCTCTCTTATGTGTATATAGTTGATATGAACTTTCAAAGTTGAAAACCGAGTACTTTCATAATCGCAATACTGACACTTGTGTATCTTCTCTCTTATGTGTATAGAGTTGATATGAACTTTTGAAGTTGAAAACTGAGTGCTTTCATAATCGCAATACTGACACTTGTGTATCTTCTCTCTTGTGTGTATAGAGTTGATATGAACTTTTAAAACTGAAATGTGAGAGCTTTCATAATCGCAATACTGACACTTGTGTACCTTTTCCCTTGTGTGTTTAGAGTTGATGTGACGCTTTAAACCTGTTCTGGTAGGGTTTCCATAATCGCAATGCTCACACTTGTGTATCTTCTCTCTTATGTGTATATAGTTGATATGAAGTTTCAAAGTTGAAAACCGAGTACTTTCATAATCGCAATACTGACACTTATGTATCTTCTCTCTTGTGTGTATAGAGTTGATATGAACTTTTAAAACTGAAATTTGAGAGCTTTCATAATCGCAATACTCACACTTGTGTACCTTTTCCCTTGTGTGTTTAGAGTTGATGTGACGCTTTAAACCTGTTCTGGTAGGGTTTCCATAATCGCAATGCTCACACTTGTGTATCTTCTCTCTTATGTGTATATAGTTGATATGAACTTTCAAAGTTGAAAACCGAGTACTTTCATAATCGCAATACTGACACTTGTGTATCTTTCTTATGTGTATAGAGTTGATATGAACTTTTAAAGTTGAAAACCGAGTGCTTTCATAATCGCAATACTGACACTTGTGTATCTTCTCTCTTGTGTGTATAGAGTTGATATGAACTTTTAAAACTGAAATGTGAGAGCTTTCATAATCGCAATACTGACACTTATGTATCTTCTCTCTTGTGTGTATAGAGTTGATATGAACTTTTAAAACTGAAATTTGAGAGCTTTCATAATCGCAATACTGACACTTGTGTACCTTTTCCCTTGTGTGTTTAGAGTTGATGTGACGCTTTAAACCTGTTCTGGTAGGGTTTCCATAATCGCAATGCTCACACTTGTGTATCTTCTCTCTTATGTGTATATAGTTGATATGAACTTTCAAAGTTGAAAACCGAGTACTTTCATAATCGCAATACTGACACTTGTGTATCTTCTCTCTTATGTGTATGAAGTTGATATGAACTTTTAAAGTTGAAAACCGAGTGCTTTCATAATCGCAATACTGACACTTGTGTATCTTCTCTCTTGTGTGTATAGAGTTGATATGAACTTTTAAAACTGAAATGTGAGAGCTTTCATAATCGCAATACTGACACTTGTGTACCTTTTCCCTTGTGTGTTTAGAGTTGATGTGACGCTTTAAACCTGTTCTGGTAGGGTTTCCATAATCGCAATGCTCACACTTGTGTATCTTCTCTCTTATGTGTATATAGTTGATATGAACTTTCAAAGTTGAAAACCGAGTACTTTCATAATCGCAATACTGACACTTGTGTATCTTCTCTCTTATGTGTATAGAGTTGATATGAACTTTTAAAGTTGAAAACCGAGTGCTTTCATAATCGCAATACTGACACTTGTGTATCTTCTCTCTTGTGTGTATAGAGTTGATATGAACTTTTAAAACTGAAATGTGAGAGCTTTCATAATCGCAATACTGACACTTGTGTACCTTTTCCCTTGTGTGTTTAGAGTTGACGTGATATTTTAACGCTGAAATCAAAGGGCTTCCATAATCGCAATGCTCACACTTGTGTTTCTTCTCTCTTATGTGTATAGAGTTGATATGAACTTTTAAAGTTGAAAATAGAGTGCTTTCATAATCGCAATACTGACACTTGTGTATCTTCTCTCTTGTGTGTATAGAGTTGATATGAACTTTTAAAGCTGAAATCTGAGTGCTTTCATAATTGCAATACTGACACTTGTGTACCTTTTCCCTTGTGTGTTTAGAGTTGACGTGAGATTTTAACACTGAAATCCAAGGGCTTCCATAATCGCAATGCTCACACTTATGTATCATCTTTCTTGTGTGTACAGAGTTGATATGATTTTTTACAGTGGACATCTGAGGGCATTCATAATCGCAATAGTGACACTTATGTATCTTCTCTCTTGTGTGTATACAGTTGATGTGTCTTTTTAAAGCTGACATCCAAGGACTTCCATAGGCACAATTCTCACACTTGTGTATTTTGTCTCTTGTCTGCAACTTGTTTTGTTTGTGCTTCGAGTTTGAGGACTGATTTTTGTTATAAATTGAATGATCAAAATCACCGTTGTGTATAACCATTCCATTTATTTTCATTTCTGTAACTTCATCACTCTCATACTTGCAACAGTTTATCTGAGAATGATTCAAATTGTTGTCCAAGTAATTTTCACTTGAATATAAATTATCTGTGACAGATTTCTGAGACACATCGTTTGAAAATTTATCCAGAATTAAATTTTGAATTCTGGAAAAGAAAGGTCAAATAATAATAATAATCATGTTTATTCAATACAAGAGGGAATATTAAATGGATTTATCATATCCATAAGTCAATATCTGAAGTATTGATAAAAATTAAAAACTACTCAAAACGGAACCTTGATCAGTTTCATAATCCCAACATTCACATCTGTATACTTTCTTTTTTGAGGTTAGCGCCAAAATACCTACTTGAATGACATTCAATATGTTTTACTTAAAATATGAAAAATTTATTGACAAAATTAAAACTAAGAAAACAAATGGTTCACAACGCAACTAAAAAATATGCGAGAAAACCTTAAGCCTTACTGACTTACATAAGAATTCAAAAAACCTGATCACCAAAAGATGCTAAAAGAACAAGAAGTAAAACATAGAGCAGCAATTCAATCAGCCAATCACATGGCCCACGATAAAGTTATTAACTCAAATAATAATCCAAAGCCATTTGGAGTATCATTAATAAACATTGGGTAGCTAACGAAAGAAACAATACTGATCTACAGATTACCTTAAAAACATATCCAAAATCTTCACAAAATTTCACCTGAAACCATTGAGCTACTTAATGCAGTAAGAGATATCGTATGTAATATTAAAAAATCAAATAGTAAAGATGTTTATATTTCAATACAAAATCTCAAAAATTATATGTCCCATAATTGTGATACCAGTCACAAAGTGTTTTAACTTAACGCATTATAATTGTAATTATAATTATAAATGTATTATATCATATTTATATAAACAATATCACATACACTATATTCAAACTACTTATAGTTGCACATACAGAGGTTTAGTCCTCTAGGTACTCATTCAGATGATGTACAATTTATTGTATTGTATTTAAATATTGTATTTAAATTCCACATTCATAATTAAACGCTGAAATCTGCTTGAAAGCAGATGTCCAGAATGTCTCAAAATAGGCGGATTAACTCCAATAGGTTCATAAAAAAGGAGCAACAAATAATCCATCTAATGTTAGGTCCATATCTATAATATCCCTTCTAGGCCGGAAGTGACCACCTGTCCTGTCCACAGCTTTGCAGATGATGGTACAATTCATACCGCTTTCTCATCTAGAGCCTCCTCTATATCATCCAATGAATGAAAGGATCGAGACAGAGACAGGTTGATGCAATTAATGGAGACCTGACAAATATTTAGAAATGGGGGTCTGATAATCTAGTAGAGTTTAATGCAACCAAAACTCAAACTTGTGTCTTCTCTAGGAAGGCGGATTCCACAATTCCTAATATGATGATGTCAGTTACAACTATTCCTATGAAGTTTTCCATAGCAATGCTCGGGATCACCACCAACAGCACCCTCTCATGGGACGAACATGTGAGGTCCATTGCTTCACATGAACTTGGTATTCTATTCCATGCCAAGAGCTACTTTACTTCCCAGTAGCTCCTCATAATCTACAAAGCACAGATTCGACCTGTCCTGGAGTATTGTTCACATGTTTGGTGTTCGGCTCCCACACATTCGCTGAAGCTCTTGGATTCTATCCAGAAGAGAGGTTATTCATTTGATTGATGATGTCACACTTATAGGTTCATTGACCTCTCTAGAACATCCTAAAAAGGTGGGAGATCTCTCCCTTGTCTATAGATATTTCCATGGTCGGTCTTCAACAGAAATCTTGTCTGTTGTTCCACCCCGAGATATTCCAAATAGGCGGACTAGACGAGCTCTAACTAGTCACCTCTTCATTGTCAAGCTCGAGACCTGCCGAACTTTTTCCTACCAGACTTAATTTTTTTATCGAACAGCGAAGTTGTGAAACTCTTTACCTAGTGAGGTCTTTCCCTATGCCTATAGCCTCGAAACCTTCAAGAAAAATTCAAATGCCTATCTCCTCTCCCAACACCGCTGGATCACACGATATTCATCGAACATTATATGTTTCCCTCTCATATAGTCAAAGTATAAAAAAAAGGCAAAGTATTTGAAAAGACAAGTCTCAAATATGTCGATTAGATGGAAACTCACAATCTACTTATTGATGGTCTATTTGGATTCAGAAGTAAATTATGCCCAACCGAAGCAATCAACAAACTGATTCAAGTAATGGTTGAAAGGTATAATAGTAGATCCGTGATGGATTATCTCCTGTGATTTCATTAAGGCATTTGACTGTTTTTATTTTCATTTTGTTAATACTTAGTTTATATTATATTATATTAATTATTTCATTATATCATGTTACTTATGTAATTATCAAAAAAAAAAAAAATCGTCAAATTTGAAAACGTTATCGTGGCGCATACAAGTGTTCTCCACTTAGGCGCCTAACCATTGGAATATTCTTGTTATTGTATGTGTATGTATATGTATGTATATGTATGTGTGTATATGATATCATTAATAATAAATAAATAAATATCCTTTGATATCATAATAAACAAAATTATAATGGATTCTGCAATAACAGTATTCAGTTTATCTAAACAAATTTAGCAAATAGGGAATTGAAAATGACATCTCTAACCGAAAGGTAGCTAACATGAGTATCCCAGGAATGTTTAATGAGGCTGGTACTTCTACGTGAGCAATCTGTCAAACAGCAGTATAAATTCAGTCTTATGTTATATGCTGCTGATACCTTCTGGGCTGAAAAGGACATAAAATAACCATAAATATACTTAATAGAAAGCTGGAGATGACAAACAAAAGTCTTACTAATTGGTTTACAGTCAATGAACCTAAGCAACATGTAGATAAAACTGTAGTAATATTTCTTGAATAACCTGACTTCTTTAAGATTCCTTGGGGTACATTTAGATACATACCTTAACTAGGTCTCACACATAAATGTTTTACGTACAAAAAATCGTAAGCAATACTTCTATCAGAAATCTGTTAGGCATTGCATCCAGACATGTGCTAATCACTGTTTACTATGCATTGATACAATCTAGCATTTCTTATGGCATCATAACGTGGGACCATGCTGGTGGGGTGTCCCAATAGTTTAGGTTTCAGCATACAGCAGGAAAAATAATTCTCAGTTTAGGGTACAGAGGAAACTACAACGAACTTTTACTCTTCTTATACATTTACAAGTGTCTCATACATATAAAAAAACACAATGGGCAAATCTGTCCTTTTTCGAACATATAAACACAGCAAGAAATTGTTTAAACTAATTTAGACTAAAATTCTATAACTTGCTTCCCACTCATGTTAAACAAGCTTCCTTGAAATCTCAAAGAATAGCAATGCAAGTTGATTTATGAGCGAATCTGACATTACCAAGTATATCTTTCATATAATTGACTTATGATACCATTTAGTGTCACATTTTGCCATTTTTGAGGTTATAATCATCAGGAAAGACCTTAATATGCAGAGTAATACAACTTCACTTTTCTATAGAATACCATCATTCCTTGACCAGGTTCTAAGCAGATAATTTTTGTTCTGATCAAGTACTGAACTACTGAGTTATTCTTTCCATTCATTCTCGAACATTGTCTACACGATCATTTGAGATGTCAAGGTAATCTGAAGAACATACTATTAGTTTATTCATGTAATCTAATCTACATAGGTCATCCATGACAATTTGAAAAGCACTTCTTAGGGCAATAAATTCTTAAATATTTTTCATAACAAAGTAACTTCATATATGATTATCGGTGCAAATCATGTGACTGCTAAGATGATAAATTGAAGGGTATACAATAATAAACTTACTCTATTTTAATTTCCTGATCAGGCAATTCATGTTTTACTTCTTGGAAATCCATATTTTCAATTTTAATATCACTTTCCAATTCTGGTTCTTGCTTTATTATTGATGGGAGCATACAGTTGGTCAACTGCGAAACACAGCCATAACTATCGGAAATTCCTAATTCCATTATGTCGTCAGACAAGCATGTTTTGTATTCGAATTATATAAACTTAAACAAACTAGTCACTCACTATCACTACCGACATGAAATTATCAGTGCAGTAACTTCTTTAGTGGTGTCAGAAAAGAAAAGTAATGATTGGTGATTTCATGCGGGTATCCGTTTCACAGTGTAAGAATCGAAGTCATAGATAACTCGGTGGTAGAGTTATCTATGATCAAAGTAATGGTTAACGAAAACTCGTTGAAAATTATTTGGATATTTGGTAGTTATGTTACCTGCTATACCAACCGTGTACCTACTCTGTGGTGTGGTATATCTAAATCACGGTCGTATATACAGTTCTGGAAACTCGAGGCGGTTCCCTATGTGAGAAGTGAGTCCGCTAAGCGTCATCTGCTGCGTAGTACCAAAAGGGTGGCGCATGAGCCGAGGCATGTTCTCGGGCACGTATACGACCGTGTTTGAACGATATGGCGCATAATCCTGACAACATACTTCGATCCATGCGCCAGCTGGTGCATGGCATGTCAAACATAGAGTCTCCACATAGTCAAAGTATAAAGGTCTGTTGGAGCCTCCCCTACCATCGTTTCTCGCGCTTGGGGACGCCACCTTTTTCCTCCAATCACAGCTTTGCTCTCATCGGCTCGTCGCCGGCACGTAACAACATCATATTATGTCGTCGTCAATAACATTAAATAAACGAAATAGACGACCAATCAGCTTGTACTCGAATTTAAAAAAAAAGAGTAGAAGGGAGGCTCCAACAGACCTTTATACTTTGACTATGGAGTTTCCAGACCTGTATATACGACTGTGGTCAAGACGCCACCAAGTTTCACACCGTGGTGGCTGCCATTGAAAGCGATATTTTACAATACGTGAGTGATATTATATTAAATCCCCCAGCTTTCGATATGTATCTTACCTTAAAGACAACATTAGAAGAGCAGTTTGTGGAATCAGAAAAAAAAAAACAACTTTTAAATGAAATGCAGTTGGGAGATCGAAAACCGTCTCAGTTACTCAGAGAAATGAGAAATTTGGTTACCAATAAAGTAACTGATAGTTGTTTGAAGACTTTGTGGTTACAACAGCTGCCACACCAAGCACAAATGATATTATCCGCTAGTGCAGATGATCACAGTCGGTTGTGTCAAATGGCAGATAAGATCTGTGAAGTTGCATCATCAACGCCAATTGTGAGGTAAATTAAATTTCAGATGATCAAAATCAGTTAACCGAGTTATGCATTTTTTGTCAGAAAGCTAAAGTTTGCATTCATACAAAAAGTCTGATTCATTTCCAAAACCACAGCAACGATTCTCACACGTAAATATCGATTTAGTTGGTCCCTTAGAACCCGCAAAAGGATTTAGATACTGTTTAACTTGTATAGATAGATTTACACGTTGGCCAGAGGCAATCCCGCTGCCTGATATCACTGCAGAAACTGTCGCATCAGCATTTGTTAATGGTTGGGATTCTCGATTTGGTGTACCTTTAACCATTACAACCGATCAAGGGGCACAGTTTGAATCTAGCTTGATGAGAGTTTTGAATATGTTAAGAATTAGTCGAATTCGAACAACTGCATCTCTGTGGCTCCAACAGACCTCTGGTTTATTCTTTGACTATGTGTTTCGATCACGACTATTTTTGCATTGAGTGTGTGTGCGCATGCGTAACCCACTTTGGAAACAATTGCACCATTCATATTGGTCGAAGTGATTTGAAATTTCGCAGATCGCTTTAAAGTTCTGAAAATAGGAACTATATTGCTTTTGGCCGCAGTAGCCCTGTTTCGAGTGATATTTCTAACATACATTTTCTTTGTTCCAAATGGGATTATGGTATTTTATTGAACCATAAGGACAATCTTGTTTTTCTGGCTATAAATATATACCACGTATATATTTAACCAAATTCATCAGTTTAAGACCCATCGATCTCTCGTCTATTCAAGTCTACTTTGTCCTCTACTTCTTGATTCTATAGTTCATGTGACAGCAACTGTCAATATAAAACAAGGTTATATTACAGTGTAAATAATCTGATATCAGCAGTGCTATGCTGCTAAACGGCTATAAGTATAGCCGACTATACATATAGACCAAAAATTATAGTCTATTGGTATTCTGTTAATTCTAATTTAAGTCGGTCTATAAATATAACTCGACTAGAAGAAAGACTATAGCGTTTTCAATGTAGCTTTATTTTATATACCGGCAACGCTGCATATTTTATATATTTGACAAATGACAACACTAATTGTTAGTTTTATAGGAATTATCGTATGGGTTATGTGCTTGATATGTTCATAGATATTATTCACAGATTCACATTTCACATTTTCTGTTTACGATCAAAAAGAAGTGGATATAGGACATAAATAAGTACAATAAATGTAATATATCAGTCCTATCTCATTTATATTATGTTATTTAGTTATGGAGTGCAAGAAGAGGTCTCGGTCTTCCGAAAAGCAAATAGAGTTTTTATTGAAGTTTATGTTGGAGAATAAAGACTTTGTTGCCACAGGGAAATTTGTTAATATATGCGGTGAAAAAAATTGTGGTTAATTGTTGAAATAAGTGGTGATAATATTTTGCCTTCCTGCTGCTCTATCTTCAGCATTAGCAATATCCACTATAATCTGGGGCACTGGCTCAATCTCTTGTTCTTCCATCGGTATTTGGACCCTAAAGTATTTCCAACTGACATTAATAAACTGATCACAGTTGGAAAACTCGAATAAAGAATCTTCAATAGCAATTAAACATTTAAATTGCATTCGATTAAATACTTTTAATCTAAGTGCAATAAAGTAAATTGC
This sequence comes from Endomychus coccineus, assembly GCA_958510875.1. Taxonomy (NCBI): domain Eukaryota; kingdom Metazoa; phylum Arthropoda; class Insecta; order Coleoptera; family Endomychidae; genus Endomychus; species Endomychus coccineus. The sequence goes on along the minus strand of OY294070.1, from coordinate 31,274,617 downwards.
CATCAGTAAAGGAATGTTTTTGATTTATGTTAACTATACTAGGCTATATTCTCAACTTAACAATAAACTTAGCTTCAATTGAACAAATAATCCATCAGTAGGTACGAATAGATTGAATTCTGTTTTCAACGTATTTATTAAGAGCGATGCCGTTGTTTTATCCACTCGGTATAATCGCACAAACTCAATATTTCGTACGTCGAACGGATTTGAAGTATCCCGTAAATACTTGTGTTGTATGTTAAAATGAAAAATATCAGCAGGAGTTCTTTCTCTTTCTTGCAAAAAAGCTGCTATAAGAATCAATGCCATTTTCAATTGCAGTAAATGAAATTATAATGCTTTAGGCAGCTATCTTGACGGCTAAAAGATGGACTATAAAATCGACTTTCATTATAGACTCCAAAACAGACTTTAGCGGCTAGTAGAATACCAATATTGAAAAACCGGCTATAAGATAAATGTGAAGGCAGCTACAGTTGCTTTTATAGTCCGAAATGAGGCTATAACTATTAGCAGCATAGCACTGCAGGTCATTATGAATCATAAAATTGTGGAATACATTATGTAGGCCATTTGGATAAAATTTCAATGTAACATAGAGTATAATTTAACGTGTTTCATTAGCGGTTAATACATAATTTCAAATATATTTTCAGTTACTACAAATATTTACATTTGACTAGCAGGAGTATCCGAGTTATTTTTCTAACAAAAGTTACAGATGACACGATGAATTGATCACAGATTTTTAACATTATTCATTCCTAGGTTCACCTGTCATGCTGTTGGAGAGACATGAAGCTACATGGCTGAACATATTCAAAAAATAACCAAGAGCAAATTTTTTACATATAGGATCAGTTCTACCAGAATAGGATTAAAATTCCTATGCACTTACCTCTCTCGTAATGTTCATATGGGCAGTTTGTGACCTTTGACGTCGAATTCCGAGCATTCTTGAAATCTACTATTCATTAATATTCTCAAAGATGTTGCAAAATTAGTTAGTTGAAATATAGGATTGAGTTGTCCGTTACATTGTGATAATTCATTATAACATTTTTAATATTTCCAAATAATCGATATTACAATAGTATATGGCAGGGGTGGCCAAGCTCCTTGATAGTCCGAGCCATTTTTCAAAATTTGAAATTTTTCGCGAGCGACTATTAAATACGTATTTGAAAGGTATGCAAAAAAGTATTAAAAATTTTTTTTTACAGAAATTATATTTATTGAAAACATAAATAATAGTACAAAATATGTGTATTGAATTTAAATATTAAAAATTAAACACATTTATTTTACTTCTCTTGATAATTCTTTAAAATTTGGTGAATACTTGGTGACAGCACTTCCCAGTAATTCTTTGAGATGCTGGTTAGTTAATACTGATCGGTGTTTGGATTTCACGAATTTCAAAGTGGAATAAAATGATTCACATAAGTACGTTGTTCCGAATATTGAAATAACTCGCCAAGCAGCCTTTTTTAATTCAGGATACTTCGATTCTGGTACAAATTTCCACAATTCAGTAATCGACGTCGACTTATATTTTAATTGTAGAGCTTGATCTTCTTGCATCTCTATTAATTCAAATTCTCCAGATGCTTTTTGGGTCATAATTATGTTGGAAATGAAAAATTCACCTTGAATTATGTTCATTTAAATGGATTCAGAAAAAAATCAAGAGACGATTTAAAATATTTCAAGTCTTGAAATCTATTTTGGAATTCCGTCAATATTCCTTATTTTTTATATACTCGTTGAGTTTTTCTTGTTTAATATTGGAACAAATTTTTTTAAATCAAGGAAAATGACAAAATATTTTATTTTTAATGTCCTTTTGAAAAATTTGTAATTTAGTTTGAAGACTAAATATAAACTGTGAGAGGTCAGATATTATTTTATATTTCCCTTGCAATTGTAAATTCAGTGTTTGCAAATGTTCCATGACATCAGTCAAAAACATTAAGTAATAGGTTATTTCCTTTTCTTTTAGAAATGCAGTTATCGGATCAAACAAATCTGCAAAACGGTTTAATAATTAGCTAGATAACCATCTAACAATGCAAAAGAAATTAATGTCATTTGGAAGTTCTTCCTCCTTTAATTCTTCAAGGAAATTTTTGAATTGTCGAAGATTTTTTGCATTGGTGTGAATGTAATTTACTATGTGTAACACTGTTTTCATAACATCAGGATATTTTAAATATTTTGTAACGAGATGTTCTCGTTGAATTATGCAGTAAATCGGTATGAACTGTGGAATTTGAGACTCATCTCTTAAAAGCCCAATAAGACCGATTTCGATTTCGCGCTTGTTTTCGATGAGTTATATCATTCTTAACTTGGACGGAAATGAAATTTGTTACAATGTTGCACTTAGTCTTTCATATTTGTTGTCAGTAATTTAAAAGACATTTTGAAACACATACGGAACGACAATAGTTTTTTAAAATATAATAGCACAAAAATGAAAAGGGAACTCAGGGTACATTTATCAAGAGCCACAAATAATCCTTCAAAGAGCCGTATGTGGCTCGCGAGCCGCAGGTTGGCGCCCCCTAGTATATGGTATACATAGAGTTATATACTATACAGGTCCAAGGGCCTGTATGTGTACAGATCAATTTATTATTGCATTATGTTACTATTTGTGACAAAGTAGTAAATATAATAACATTAAGCAAATCAAATTTGGTGTAGTTGGAAAGACAGGCGTAACAAAGAAAATAGTAATAAAACTTGGTGAATTGAAATACATTAGTAATTTTACAACTAAAGAGAATTAAGTTGCAAACACAAATTATGATGCTTTACTTTCAGGTGTACATTGTTTGGGATTGATAAATACATGTATTTACAGTAATTATACGATATTTAAGTTATTTTTTTTTTGGTTTTAACCTATATACATACTGTTTAGATTTTTTTTGAAAGGTTTTAAGATTGTTTTTTATGTTTGGTGGTAAAGAATTGATTATTTTAGGAGCTATTGACATAATAAGCCTTTGGTTAGTAGTAGAGGTGGTGGTGTTGGTGTTTACTTGAGACAGAATCTTCAAACAGAAATAATTGTATTTGATACCAATTTTAAAAGTAACCTAGAACACATATGGGCTAAATGTAAATTTTCTCAAAATATCTTAGTTTTTGGAATAGTTTATAGACCCCCTGACAGAAAAAATAAACCTTCTAGCTTGAGTCTATTTATGAAGATATTGATTCTATTCTTTCTTACTTGGAACCGCAAGCAGATATTTTAATTTGCCTAGGTGATATAAATGTCAATTTACTCAATGAGAATAATCCAATATCACACTGTTTTAAATCCTATGGTTTTACTCAAGTTATTGAAGAACCAACGAGAATTGGACAAAACAGATCGACCTGGTCTGCATTAAAAACATTAAATATAAAGGATAATAAAGTCAACACAATACCTAAAGAACTTTATGTCCAAACGCAATTAATGATTACTTTACATCTTTTTATAAAGAAAATGATAAAATTTGTCTCAACAAAATTAATTTTCATGAAAATAACATCTACTTTGACAAAAATAATATTTTTAACTTTCAGTTAGTTACTATTGAGGAAGTACACAAGATATTGTGATATTGTATAACATAAAATCTAATGCCTATGGTAATGATGGTACATCCCTAAATATGTTGAAATACTCAAGTTCAGTCGTTATACCTTATATTACTCATATCATAAATAGTTGTATTGAGAAAGGAGTTTTTTCTTATCTCTGGAAGGAGGCTATTGGCTGTCCGATCCTAAAGTATCAAAACCAGAATCATTAGCAGATGTTCGCATCATTAGCATCTTACCTACAATATCAAAAGTTTTGGAGAGGATAATCTTTAACCAAGTGTATGAATTTGTAAATGAGTTCAATTTAATACCTGATTGTCAAACCGGTTTTCGTAAACATTTTAGTACAGCTACAGCTCTAGCTAATGTAACTGATGATATTCTTAGTGCCCTAGATAAACATCTTGTTAGTGTCCTGGTATTGTTAGACTTCTCAAAAGCATTTGACACTATTAATCACAGATTACTCTGTGCGAAATTAAAATATTATGGTTTTTCACATTTTTAATATGAACCAGGGGTTTTAGAAGGTGTTTGTGACATTTTTTTACTAGCGATGAGGATGAAGTTATTAATTTCGTCTTTACGTACGTTCCGGTCTCACGACCATCATTAGAAGACGTATCAATGTCTAAAACGGGGTTTATTAAAACTAATTGTATCAAACACAAAGCGTTCTTATCGCCCCAACATCAATTAAAAATGCCTACGTCGCCAAAACGAACAGAAACACGAGTAATCGATACTGTAACACCTTAATGTTCTAAGTATATGCATATGTACCAAGAATTCACTGCTTAGTAATTTTCTTATCAAATTCGAAGTAATTTGAACAATGTTTGAATACGACTGAAACCAAGAAATATAACGCTCAAGTATCCACTTTCGAACAAGATGTTGAAGATTTATGAGGTAATAGAAACAGGTTGTCAGACTTTCTACTTTTAACTTTTAACATTATAAAGATGCATGTAGGAATTTGCAAGGGTTTTAATTAATTAAATTAGTTCAGTTGCTCCAATAAGTTATGAACAGCCTTACAGGTCGAAAAGTCAGTTGGTTTTCTTGACTTGTCCGCAAAATATGATGTAAAAGTAAGTTTTTGTCTTATTTGGCAAAAGACAAAATAATAACGGTATGCAAACGTCGTTTTTGTAGATGTTTACCAGCAAAAATAATTCTTCATCCACCGTTTTAATATCAATTTCGTTGAGTAAAATTTGCATATATTCTTGTGTTTTCGAAATACACTCTGTATATAAAAATATTTCTATTTTTAAGCTATTGCATATAGCTTTTATCGCGGGCTTCGAGCGTGGCGACCAAATCAAGAAATTCCGTAACGAAATAATCTAACACCTAAACACCTAACATGTAGCTCGGCCGAGCGTTCGCTTAACGTGTATGTATATGATACGACTGTACGAAGCTCGCACGGATCGAGACGAGCTGCTCCGTTAACGGACGAATACGTAAGCAGCTGTTTGTGAGAAAGTATATAGTTTGTGTATAAAGTGTTTCAAATATGAATAAACAAAGGCATTTATTAATGAAGAAAGTGATGAAAAAATAGTGAAAGAAAATGGGTGAGTACTCTATATACATACATTTTATTAAGCTATTGCATATAGCTTTTATCGCGGGCTTTGAGCGCGGAGACCGAATCAAGAAATACCGTAACGAAAAATAACCTAACGTAACGAAAATAATCTAACACCCACCACTCCGCCTACCATGTAGCTCGGCCGAGCTTAAAATTGTCGAAATGTTAACTTTGAACCTTTTAAAAGGTCGTGATAGCCCCAAACTGGGTCGAAAACTGTTTTGAATTGGTTAATTTTCGATAAATCGAATGACGTTCACGTGAGGAGCGCGTAGCTTGCTAGTTAGAAAAGTGCAAATTTACGGTACACAGAACGTCTTAACGAGGACATGTCGTTAGTTTATGAACGGAGCCAACTAAATAGCATAGTCTCGGGCCCCAAAATGTCGATTAAATAGGAAAATTTAATTAAAACAGTTTGAGGTATTCTCAGCTGTCAGCTACTAGCGTCTGACGTGCGACGTACGAAAGGGAATTTTATAGCTACTTAAATATACCGAAAGCGGGTAAAAGCTAGCGGCCCATAGCCCAAAATACTTTATTACAACTGGCGCCAGCCGCACGGGGTTCGAAACGGCCCCAAATTAACAAAATAGAGGTAAAATGTATTAACTCTAACTTACGCGCAGCGAGCTCCTCGAGGCATATGTCAAAATGAATACGTTCGTAGCTAATTACATAGGACGTCTGGCGTTCATGCAATTGTGTTTTTATACAATTCGAACCTTCTAATTTCGATAGGCCACGTGAAAATCCCGGAGCCGGAAGCGCTATCGAGATCTGAACGTTAAAACTTTCGTATAAAATTGTGTTTACAAGTCAACTGACACTTGTCACAGAATACTCTTCATAGAGATCAAGATGATACTCTTACGTGATGCCTTTTATGTTTCCCCTACGTGGCGTCTTTTGGTACTACGCGAAATTCGACGCGTAAGCGACTCACTGCTCACATAGGAAACAACCTCGAGTTTCCAGACCTGTGTATACGACCGTGGTACGACCGTACGAAGCTCCCACAACAGTGAATAGCAGTTAATATTAATTGTTGTTTACAAATGATAATCTTACATTCAGAGATACAAATACAATGTAGAGTACAATATAGAGTACTCACTCATTTTCTTTCACTATTTTGTCATCACTTTCTTCATTAATAAATGCACTTTGTTTATTCATATTTAAAACACTTTATACACAAATTTTACGCGTACAGCTATTCACCAGCAACTGCTATTCAATAAAAGAAAAAAAATTGTTTTCTAATCGGTCACCACGCTCAAAAAGTGTTACTTGAATTAATATCAAAGAAAAAAAAAATACTGCATAAATAAAAAATAAATAAATAAATAATTATAATTGCATAAGTTGATAAAAAATGCTATGCAATAGCTTTACCGCGGCAGTCCCCGAGTGCCACACGTTTCTTTTTTTTTAATATATTTTACATTTACATTCAAACAGCCGAGTTCATGTGCGGTATTATTAGAGCACCCCCACCATTATATTCGTATCAGGTATTTTACTGTCTCAGTTCAAGTCCGTAATTTTAAATAATCATCTGAACGGTGAAACGTTCTTAAATTTCCTAAGAAATGATTTATCGGTCCTAGCAAAAGACGTTTTTTAACAAATAAGAAGAACTTTTAGATCAGAATTACCCCAGTCAGTGAATTGGAAGAGGAAGTTTATCACCATGGCCGCGTACACCCCCAGAAGTTATAATAATAATGTTTATTCAAGTGTAAAATACATTGATACTAAGTAATAAAGTTATATATATTACCTATATCATCCTGCAAAAGACACTAGGTATCTGTGCGCAGGCCTGAAGAAAACAAACACAATTTTAAAAAGAAGTAAAAAAAATTTAGAAAATAAAATAGAAAATTTATTCAACTGTTAATGTTCATGAAATTGTAGTAGAATATTACATACATTAAAAATTGATTCACCCTAAGAATTAAGTCAAATAAAATCTATATAAATGAGGATTATATAAACATAAATCAAAATCATATAGTTCTTAGAATACATTATTTAAAAAATTCGGTGAAATGAACAATAAATGACTATAATGACATTAAAATTGAATATTATGTAAAAATACTATAAAGAATACATCAAAAACTTAGACTTTTATTCATATTTGCTAATTATAATATGTGTGAATCAATTAATTCGTGCACCCTACTCCATTCATTACAAAGCAAATATTTTTTAACTTTGATTTTAAAAGTTTTGATTGAGAGGGACTTATTTTTTATATTATCTGGAAGCGAGTTACATAACCTTGATGACAGTTACCGTGAATGATTACGATTTATCAGGAAGAATAAAAGTTATTGTATTCAAAGCTTGATCTACAACTCCTATGATTGAGGAAATTGAAAATTCTATAGAGCATTTCAAGAGCTTACCTTGTTCTAATCTTGTTTTTTACCTTTAATGTCGTTTTTGAGTTGTTGCCCCATGGCTTTTAAATGCGTTTTACAGTTATTGTTGCCCGTTGGCTTTTAAACGTGCTGTGAATTTCAGCTTTTAGAAAAATTTAGACCACTCCCACGCCTGGTTGAAGTGTGATAGAAACTAAATTTTTTGTCGAGTCGAATACACTTTTTTCAGTTATATGACATTGTTTTTGAGGAACAAAAAATAACTAGAGAACGAGTAGATAGCGAAATGAGGTTTTCAGCAGATAATCATCCTCGTTATGCTTTTCTAATATCTTGTTTTCACTGATATAATTAGAGTGGTATCTAATATTGGATATTCTTGAAGAAAATATATTTTTTCCAGCCCTACTCTGCGTTTTTCCATTTACTATCTTGAGCGATCTTTTAGAAATTTGAAAATATTCTACAGGGGCTTTTCGGCTGCTTCAGTTATGAATTTTTTTTCAACCAAGTTGTATCACCTATAGTTTCTGAGATAACCTTGCCACCCTTAGTTGGATACCTGTATGTAGAAAACTTCGAGGAAAACAATAATTCTTCAACTATATCCATTTACTACATTTAAGGTAAGATTTTGTTTTCATAATCATAATTTTGGAATTCATATATCTTCCTGTATATTTAGTCCTGATATTTACATATCTTCTTTTCTGACTTCCGCATGTTTACACACTACGTGACGTTTTAAATGTGAGCTGTTACAGCTTTCATAATCGCAATGTTCACACTTGTGTATCTTCTCTCTTGTATGTATAGAGTTGATGTGACTTTTTAAAGCTGACTTCCAAGGGCTTCCAAAAACGCAATATTCGCACTTGTATATCTCCTCTCTTGTGTGCAGAGAGTTGATGTGACGTTTTAAAGCTGACATCTGAGGGCTTCCATAATCGCAATACTCACACTTGTATATCTTCTCTCTTGTGTGTTTAGAATTGATATGAGTTTTCAAATTCGACATCTGACAGCTTTCATAATCGCAGTACTCACAATTGTATAACTTCTCTTGTGTATGTTTACGGTTGATATGAATTTTTAAATTCGAGTTATAAGGAGTTTCATAATTGCAATACTGACACTTGTGCACCTTTCCCCTTGTGTGTAAAGAGTTGATGTGAGTTTTTAAATTTGACATCTGATAGCTACTATAATTGCAATAGTCGCACTTGTGTATCTTCTCCCTTGTGTGTATGGTGTTAATGTGAGTTTTTACATTTGACATCTGAGGACTTTCATAATCGCAATACCTACACTTGTGCATCTTCTCTCTTGTGTGTACATAATTGATGTGCCTTTTTAAATTAGACATCTCAGAGCTTTCATAATCACAATTCTCACACTTGTGTATCTTCTCTCTAGTGTGTTTAGAGTTGATGTGACTTTTCAAAGTAGACATCAGAGGGTTTTCATAATTACAATACTGACACTTGTGTATCTTTTCTCTTGCATATAACCTCTTTTGTTTGTGCTTCGTATTGGTTTGAGTTTTCCTAATCGTATTTTTCTCGTAAGATATCGAGTTGGAGGACTGATCGTTTTTATAAATTGTATGCTCAACATCAACATTGTATTCAACCATTACATCACTTTTTATTTCTGTCGCTTCATCACACTCATACTTACAACACTTTATCTGTGAATGATACAAATATTTGTTGTCTGAGTAATCTTCACTTGGATATACATCATCTGTGATACATTCCTGAGGCACATCATCTGGAGATTGATCAAGAACTAAATTTTCAGTTCTGGAACAGAAAAAGTCAAATAATAATAATATATTATTGTAATCTACACCTACCCGATGCAACCTGTTTATACAGACTGGTCCAGTTTATATCATCAGGATCTCACCAGCCAATAGTTTAACGAAAAATAAAGGTAGTTACTATAATAAAATATGGTCGAATTTTGTTTCCTTTTTGATGTACAGGGTGTTAAAAAAAATTATTTTTAATAATTTGTTATAAATTAATAATGAAAAAAGGTAGCCCCTCCTGAAATTTTGCATAGATCTTTTTTTTTTGTATTCCTCATTAAATAGTGGTTGTTATTATTTTATTTACAACACAGAGGAGTGCGAACGGGTTTCTTCAAAAAAACATTATTCAATAAAACGTACGTCACTGTTTTTTTAGAACACCAACTGCAGAGAGGATTTGCCATTGAATGTAGGAACTTTTTTGTATCTTACAATTTTTTGATAATCATGTGACCAATTACTGAATTTGTGAATAAGACTTATCTACTGAATTCAAAATATTAACCATACTTCGAATATCAACTAGACAAGATTCACAATTAAATTAAGTAATGTAAGAACTGTTCGAAATGGGATCCATTTTGCTGGATGCACAATCGACAGCGTCTTATGCTGGAATGGTTTATATTTAGTAAGATATTGTTATTAATATTTGCACAAGCATTCCGAATTCTAAGGGGTAGTTCCTCCCGGGTAGGCACTGGGTCGCATAGACGGTATCTTCAAGATAACCCCATAGATAAAAATCTAATGGAGTTAAATGTGGTGATCGCGGAGGCCAAGCAACAGGACCTCCACGACCAATCCATTTCGGCTAAAATGAGCTGAACATCCATCAAGTTGGAATCAAGCTTGTCTTCGCATAACAAGAGGAATTTCATCCCATATATTGGGACTCTCTGTCTCCAAAAACTCTAAGAAGTTTAGGGAATTAAGGCGGTCCGGTAGTATGTAAGGACCAAAGAGATTGCCATTGTAAATCCCGATCCAAACATTAATACTAAAGTCGTTTTGAAAATTCCGTGGCCTGGTTTCGTGGTAGTGGTTTTCATGTGCCCACACATGTTAATTGTGGGAGTTACTATTCCTCTGCGAGTGAAACATGACTCGACTGTCCATAAAATATTGTTAATGAAATTCTCATCATTTTGATCAGTGTCCAAAAGCCATTGACAAAATGTCATTCTGAGATTTTCATCTCCTGGATGCAACCCCTGAACTGGTTGTAGATGAAAAGGTCGTCTATGATCTCTTCTTAATACTCGTAAAATAGTGGTTTTTGGAATTTTAAGAGTTTAACGAGGAATTTAAGAATTATTATTATTATATTATTAAGAATTTTTTAAGAGGATTTCAAGAGTTTAACTCTTCTCTGACTTGTTGTGTCCTCGTTGGCGATACGATGATTGTAATTTCTAGGTGTAAATTTCAATCCTTGAGCAACAAATTGACGGTGCATATTTGCAAATATATTATGTTACGGCTGTCGTCTATTTGGAAATCACAAGCGATATTCGCGAGTTGCAGCAGCCGAGTTTCCATCGCAAAACCCGTAAACGTAATGCATGTCAGCTTGTGATCTTTTACAGTGCGGGTTGATTTAGAAGTAAAATTTAAGTTTTTGTTTGAATTTGTTTATCTACTGTGTTTATTTATTATTTATTTTGTTAATAAATTGATAATAAAAATAAAAAGCCTAAGACATGTGTAAAAAGAAACATTAGCGCGCTTTTAAAAAAAGCAGAATTTTTGTAATACGAAAAAACTTCATTAGCGCTAATGCTATTTCAATTTTCTTTTTTGTAAGATATAAAAAAAGGTTCTAAAAAAACAGTGGCGTACTTCATTGAATAATGTATTTTTGAGGAAAGCCGTTCGCACGCCTCTGTGTTGTAAATAAAATAATTACAACCACTATTTAATAAAGAATACAAAAAAAAAGATCTATACAAAATTTCAGAAGGCTACCTTTTTCATTATTAATTTATAACAAATTATTAAAAATAATTTATTTTCTTTAACATCCTGTACATCAAAAAGGAAGCAAAATTCGACCATATTTTACCATACAAAATACCTTTATTTTTGATAAGCTATTGGCTGGTGAAATCCTGATGATATAAACTGGACCATCCTGTATAAATGTAGAAGACTAACATTATAAGCTCTTCCCAATATTTGAATCAATAGGTAAAATCAGAAAGAAGTATTTAATACAACTGACGTAAGTTTTTATTGAACGAGAACAGCTATCATCCCCTTGTCAATTATAATAATTGTAATGCTAAACAACGTGATTCAACTAAATAAATACATTTTTCAAAACTGTTCATGTAAGATGAGGATATGTTTCAGTTTTTTCGTTCATAACTTCGGCAAACGATAGAACTTCTAGAAATAATAGGGGTCTTCCATATAAAATTTTTCTATAAATCACTTCGTTTTCGAGATACAGGGTGGGTGTTGAAATTGAAAAAAAAATTAGTTTTTTGCGAATATCTCCGGAACCGTTTATTGTACAGAAAACAGATTTTGTAAGCAATTTCTACTCATAGTAAGCTATATTTTGTGCGACAAAAAAAAATTTTTTTAGTCATAATTGGTGAAGATTTTGAAGGGGAGTGTCACTCCTTCTCGGATGCGACGCCATATCTCACCACACGGTGTGGGGGAACTAGGACGTCAATTAGCTGGAGGTTCTCAATAGAGGATTAACACCTACCTACTTCACCCCACGCAGGCAGGAAGTAATTGACCTAACCCTTAGCTCTAGAGCAACCAAGAGTTGGGTCTGAAAATGAAAAGTATCTACAGAGGTCTCCCTTTCGGGAGCTGTTTGTGTTGGAATCTGATTCCAACCCAAACAAGTACTCCAGGAATTCGTGTCACCAATTGGGGTCGAGCCGGATTTGGGTGCCTTCATAGAGAATTTTATGATTGGTTAAGTTTATGTTACACATGTGCAATCATACCGGTGTCACGAAGTGTTATCCAAGCCTCATGCTCTTCCAAACGAGTAGTCACTGTACTGCCCGATTCACAAACGTACACTTTACAGCAAAAACATCAAATGATAGCTTATATATAAAATTTCTCGGGAAATAGGTCACATCAACACTTTGTTTTAAATTTTCGTCTCACGACCATCATCAGACCGAAACGTTCGTAAAGACGAAAACCATCATCAGACCGAAACGTTCGTAAAGACGAAAATATAAAACAAAGTGTTAATGTGACCTATTTCCAGAGAATTTTTATATATAATTCATACTGGGTCAAGAATCTTTATTATCAAATGATAGCAACAACTTTTGTTGTCAAGTCAAGATCTTGCTTTAAAAATGTCGATAACACTTTTGTAATTAATTTGGAAACAAACAGCCTCTCCCATCACCATCCAGGTCAGAAACAATAAGTATATCTTGAATTCTGTGATATAAAAAGACCTTATCATTTTTGTCAACCTGGGAACGCAATATCTAAACTAAATCACATTCCATCTTGTTGTTTCTAGCATTAAAATGTCTTGGACAAACAGGTCGTTGATAAAAACTGAAAAGCAAGCTTCTCAAAACTGAACCTTGTGCAGTCTCATAATCCTAATATTCACATTTGTGTACTTTCTATGTTATGTGTTCAATGCCAATAAGCCTAAATAAATATGACATCAACAAGGCGTCATAATAACACATCTATTTAAAATTGACAGTGTTCACATGCAACTATATTTTCTTCCAGGTGCACAAAATCAGTTTCAGATTACTTTCAAGGGCAAGTCCATATTCATTATTTTGTATATTGATTATGTGTTATTTATTTCTGTTGCTTTGTTACATTCATATTCATAATATTCACATGTAAATGTATCCCCTATTTTACTGACCATCTTGACAAAAACATATTTTTGTAACCTAAGATTATTCAATTCTAAGTATGTTGAAGCAGTGATAAGCTTATCTGAAATTTACATGAGTAACAGCAAAAGAATCAACATATAGACAATTCATCAACCTCAGACAAGAATTGCTGAACTACTAAACACAGAAATGGAGATGTAATACTTTTACAGTAATATTTGATTTCAATCAAACCTCGTCTTGACATGTCACAAGTTGCAGATATGAATTGGCTCAAATTGAAGAATCATTTACAAGCACTTGTTTCAAAACACTGGTTCTTTAATTGCTCAATAATTTAGAGGACCTTCCATCACCAAACCCATGAAGTTCGCTAGTGGAAGGTTTTATGAGAATGTCACCACCTCACCAAACACAGTCAAATAAACACATCACCCACACCAAGACACTCATTGCATAATTTGTGATTCTTATTAATTTTTTGTTTAGTTTCAAATTAAATACACATTATCATCTGAAACAAGAAACCCAGATATGTTATTACTTGTCTTTTTTGTGGGTATAACAACTTTCTGACTTCAACTTTTGCATTTAGCAGTAGAATTCATTAATTTTGAATGATCTTTCCACAAATAGATGTGCAATTCCAATCCACCTTATTGTAATTTTTGAAAATCAGCTGTGAAGTTTTAAATTGCAATTAACAGTTCTATATACTGAACAAAGCAGTTATGTCTTCATTTGTATGATTGTATAAGTTTTGAATTTCATTGACTGATACCATTTTTTGTATGAGCCTATTATTTCGTATTGTATGCAAATAAATTTTTTCTCATAAGTAATAACATTTCTGGTATGATTATTATATCAGTGCAAATTATGTAGCTGCGAAGTAGATGAATTGGAGAGTGTAAAATAATGAACTTACTCCATTTTCACTTCCTGATCAGTCAATTCATACTTTACTTCTTGAATATCTAGATTTTCAACTTTGATATGACTTCCCAATTCTGGTTCTTGCTTTATTATTGATGGGACCTCACAGTTTATCAACTCTGAGACATAGTCACTACATGAGATTCTTAGATTCATCATGTCCTCAGATAATTATTATATTCGAGATATTTAGGTTCACTACGATTTAGGATTTATGGTCGTTCCCACTCGACACAAAATATTCTCCTTCAATTGAAGTCTCTAAAATTATACCATAGAAGACAAAACTTAAATATTATCCTTTTTTATGGATTACGATGAACGCCATAATTCCCATATTTATGTATGAATATGAAAACATATGCGCGAGTGTGGTTTTTGTTTAATATACCAAAGTTGGAATGTTGCCATAATCGACTATAAAACTTGTCCAGTGAACTTATAAAAATTAAGTTCATTGGACATGTCATAATACATCATTATGATCGTGTTAAGTATATTATAGGAGTGACTATTAAGCAAAAGTCGTACTTCCCACCTATACAGAATGTCCTCGAACTGCGTGGCCAAAATAAAGCCGAAGATTCTTTGATTCGAAAAAAAGTTGATGAGCCTTTTTACTTTTGCCTCAAGTGTCTTGTTTACCCGGTAGAGGGCTTCAAAATTGCAAAAATAATTTTATTTTTTCGGTATAACTTGAGAACGTGATGAAGAACTTTCACAATATTTAGCAGGTGAGTTACTGTCAATAATGGCCATTTTTGAGAGTGGAGCACAGAGCCTTAGAGACCATAGAAATGGCTCAAACTTGAGGATGTAACGGGAAAAGTGTCCAGAACTTTTTTGTGGTCAATGTAATTCACTCGAAAATATGTAGATAGCTTATCTAATTTGAAAACTTTTCTTACTCTTAGAAAATTTTGATAAAATCAACGGATTAGCTTGAAAAAATTAATTTTCGAGTCTCTGCAATTTTGGCTTACTAATTTTACTTGATTAAAATACCTTAGTTGCCTTTGCTTTTCTAATGTCATTTTGGCATTTGAAGAATTTATTCTCAAAACTGTCAGTTTTTACTTTGCTTTCCGTAAAAATTTTATAAAATTATGGCTCAAAATTTCTCTAACACTGAAATGGTTGATATGTTATTGATTTATGGACTTTGTCGTTGCAATGGCCGGAGAAGGGAAAGATATCCGCATCGCAGAATTCCAAATCGGCAAACCTGGCGAAACTGGCAAATTTGAAGCAAATCGCAGAGAAACTGGACGCAGACGGACAAGAAGGACGTTAGAGCTCGAAGAAGCGATACTGGAAGCGGTTGAAACTGAACCTGGGATAAGCACACTACGTTTGGGACTTCGTATTGGAGCCTCAAAATCATTAGTTCATAATGTACTGAAAGAAGAACTGTTGTATCCCTATCATATTAAAACAGTTCAAGACTTATTGCCCATGGATCCAGGTCATCGGCTAGATTTCTGTCGGCTTATTGTCCAAAGACAAAACGCAAACCCCAATTTTTGTAGAAGAATTCTGTTCACGGGCGAAGATACTTTCACTAGATGTGAAATGAACATTTCTATGCTGATGAAAATCCTGATGAAACGGAAGTTACATATTTTCAGAATCAAACTAAAATCAATGTTTGGGTTGGAATTGTGGATAACTTTATTATTGGCCCTACCGTTATACCCGATCGATTGAACGGGGAGAACTACTTGAACTTTTTGGAACAAAGGCTACTGGAACTGTTGGAAGACTAGCCCTTACACATTCGACGTGTCCTGGTTTATCCATGATGGTGCACCTCCTCATTTCACATTAGCTGTGAGGCGACATTTGAATGCGGAATATCCAGATCGCTGGATAGGTAGAGGACACGATGCACCAGTGAACTGGCCGGCCCGCTCGCCTGATTTGACGCCCTGCGACTTCTTTCTATGGGGCGCTTTGAAGTCGAAAGTTTATGCAGCTCCAGTGAACACACGAGAGGAATTATTGCAACGAATTAATCAAGAAGCGGATTTATTGAAGAATGATCCTGAAGTACTAGCCAGAGTTCAATCCAATTTCTTGAAACGAATTAATTTGTGTATTCAGGAAAATGGGCAACATTTCGAACAATTGATGCCTTAACGATTTCCCAAAAAGTTTTGTTGTTTCTTTTAATTTAGCATTTGTTTTTCCTAAATAATCACATCGTTTCCCCATTTCTATTGTTTTTATTATTCGTGTTTTACCGAGATATTAACCATTTCAGTGTTAGTGAAATTTTGAGCCATAATTTTATAAAATTTTTACGGAAAGCAAAGTAAAAACTGACAGTTTTGAGAATAAATTCTCCAAATGCCAAAATGACATTAGAAAAGCAAAGGCAACTAAGGTATTTTAATCAAGTAAAATTAGTAAACCAAAATTGCAGAGACTCGTAATTATTTTTTTCAAGCTAATCCTTTGATTTTATCAAAATTTTCTAGGAGTAAGAAAAGTTTTCAAATCAGATAAGCTTCCTACATAAACACTTTTCCCGTTACATCCTCAAGTTTGAGCCATTTCTATGGTCTCTAAGGCTCTATGCTCCGCTCTCAAAAACGGCTATTATTGACAGTAACTCACCTGCCAAATATTGTAAAAGTCCTCCATCACGTTCTCAAGTTATACCAAAAAAACAAAATTATTTTTGCAACTTAGAAGCCCTCTTCCGGCTAAACAAGACACTTGAGGCAAAAGTAACAAGACTCATCAAATTTTGTTCGAATCAAAGAATCTTCGGTTTTATTTTAGCCACGCAGTTCGAGGACATCCTGTATATAGTGACTTTTCTTATATAGTCACGGTACCTCTACCCAGCGACCTATTTTGTTAGCAGCTACCTAAATAAGGAGCGGATAAATATGATACCAAATACCGACGTTGCCAAATTTCAAGAAAGTGACACTTACGAAGTTAGCGGTAACATTTAAACTTACCTGTACACTTTGACTAAATTGGATTTTATTAAATGAAACACTATTTATTTTATTTATTAATCTCAAGAATCATCAAAAAAAACTAATGGCGCCCTAAATACCTTTCTCTGTAGTTTTCCTTAAATTTTGTCTTTCTTAACATATAGCTGATAACAAAGTCCTGGGATCTGAAACAGTTAGGCAAGAACCTACATTATTTTGTCCATCATTTTATTTAAAAGTTTCATTGGCAATCATTTACATTTATTCATTGACGCCCATAGTTTTCATATAATATAGAAAACATTACTGTTTCTGGTTACACAAAATAAAACAAAAACTCAAAATTAAATTTATAGCTTGTATTACAATAGTAAAATCAGTAAACAATTGATACAAGTCATCAGTATAAGGTAAATAGGTGTAAATAAACAAATACATACAAAAAATTAACTCCAGAGACTCACCAAAATCAATATTTGTAATACTACATTATAACATATTATACTGGGCATTTGTATATGAAATACTGAAGAAGTTAAATCATTAATGAATATATATATATATATATATATATATATATATATATATATATATATAGAGCTTTCGGTTTATTATTCTAAACATTTTCAAAGAAAGCTAATTGAGATTATTATAATATCTATAAATTGTATCAATGGAGAAAATAATGTTTTATGTATATGAATGAAAATATATTAAAATGTCAATTAGTTTTCTTTGAAAATGGTTAGAATAATAAACCGAAAGCTCAGAATCAACTAAAAAGAGTATACTTTATTTACATTGCCGCATTCCCCACAAAATTTGAAACCTATCTAGTATCGGCAACGAAAATTTAATTATAATTGTGATCATTCAAAATGCCTCTAATAGCTAATTTTTCATCCAAATTTGGTTTCCTGTACTTCCTGTAACTTTTTTTAGATTTCTTTTTAGTTGAAAAGTAGGATATCTGTTTTTTAATGTTTTTGTTTGAAGATTCCCCAACTGTATCTTTGGTGGGTATAAGTTTTAATTTTTTGGCATTTGAATCTTCAATTGGTAATGATTCAATTGCAGCAATGATTTTAATATGCTTTGAAATTGCAGTAACTTGTTCTGAAGTGTATGCAGGCTTTTGATTTTTTTTGCTATATCAAGTGCATTTAAATGTATTTCGTCTTTTAAAGTTAATATTGATTTATTATTAATTGATTTCACTATAGTTGTATTTTCAATATCTGTTTCAATATTTATAGCGGACCGTTGTCTAGTCAAATCCTTGACAGTTTTGCTATTAAGTAAATAGAAATGAATATGTTTACATATTGTTGATCGAATTACAAAGTCAATACAAGTGCAGGAACATGAGTGTACACAAATATGGCAGAATGAACATTTTATTTCACAACAGACTGAATTTCTATTAAATACACTTCACTGGTTTTTGTATTTTTAACAATACCTTTATTCTGAGTGCAAGATTCTAATTTATATTCAGAAGAGCATACAGCAGCTCTGTGCCTTGCGTGTATTTGAGTTTGCTGGCTCGTTGTTTTTCCTTTGGTAGCTTTAATCAGTCTTTCTACTGTTTTGTCCCGAATAAATTTTAATAAAACGTTGATACTTTTATCAAGACGTTTAATTTTTTTACCATCAAAGTATATATACTTCAATGCTTTATGCATACTTTCTAAATGCATGTTTGTATTAACATTACATTGTTTTCTGTAAGCATAAGCCCACTGATGCTTAATATTAAAATAGTTATCCAAAAAATATGTTTTAAAATCTAATAACGAGGTATCATTTAAATATGAAATAAATTTGTTCATTTCACATTCAAATATGTCTTCATCAAGAAGATACTGAGTGTATTCCAGTGTTTTGTATACACTATATCGTTGATCTGTGTCCTTTATTTTTTGAAGATTATTTCTCCAGCAACGGTCAACATGCCATGCACACAAAAGTCGATGTTCCACAGGACTCATAACTTTACACCAGCCATTATAAAATGCAGGTGCAATGTCACTCATAAATACTTTTGCATTTATATGACCAACTTTGGCCTTCAACACAGAAAAGAAAACTTCATAAATGTATGTATCTTTACGATTTGTGTACATGCATGCAGCGGGAAAGCCTTCTCCATATTCGTCAATCACCATGAGTGTTGACATTTCGAACTCATAGGAGTTAAGCCCATGTGTAGCATCTATAGTAATAATATTGCTTCCAAATTTTATCAACATTTGTAATTGCAACTCGGTGATTATTATGATGCAAAAATCATTTTCTTTTAAATTATATTGAGTGGTCTGAACGCCTTGAGCTTTATAGAATGCAACTGGGTTAAATTCATTCTTCTCACACTCTAAAACAAAAAGCTGGACACTAGTTGAATCATTTTTATGTCTGCACCCATCAATGATATTTATATCATAGGCATTCTTTATATTATTAATATCTTTATGCACTAAAAGATCTACACGCTTAAGGGTTTCTTCAACACCCACTTCACTTCTTGTTTTGTTTAAAACACTGAAATTAAAAAAAAACATCAGTATAAATAAAACAATCTTAATATGAATAGACTATTCTGTTTTTAAAAGTAACTCACTTGGATGCTGATACTCCTGCAATCAATTTTGTTTCTCAGTTCAAAAGTGAACCAGCTCTCAAATTCTGAAAAATATTTAAATTATAATTGTTGAACATATTTCCAGGGAATGAACCTTACCTTTTTTAGATGGGAAGTTCTTCTCATTTACTGTAAGTGTATTGATGCCATGCACATGAAAAAGATGCTGTCTCAAATTCTTAGCGTTAATAAATGAGGTATTACAGTTTTGTTTTCCGCATAAAAATTTGTTATTACTTTCGTCTGCTTTATAACTTACAATACTACTATTCATTTTATGCACTTCTCGTCGGTGACGATTTAAAGAACTTTGATTTGAAAAAACCTTTTCACATTCAGTACAAAACACTGCCATAATAATTATCAAGTTTTCAAGAATAATAATAACTGGAAACACTGAACTTCTCTGAGTATTATAAGTTCGAGAGAACAAAAACAAACACTTAACACTTAACCTCATTTTTATTCTCCACATTGGTTAAATGTCACTTTCTTGAAATTTGGCAACGTCGGTATTTGGTATCATATTTATCCGCTGCTACCTAAATACACTATATCTATTAAAATATAAGCTTTTATCCTATACTCAATACCACAGAGTAACAGCTAAGAAGGTGCTACAGTGAGTGTAAAAGGTACGTACTGCTATTCTGTCAATGCTCAATACTCTATCACAGAGCAGGTACAATATAGAGTTGAAGCTCCGTTCAAATCCTTAAATGTTTTGGTTTCCGCCTCTGTTGATCTCGAACCACGAAGTAGCAATAAGTGAAGCCGATAAGAGGGCGCAAAACCACCAGGTGGAAACTCTTGGCAGAAGGCCTATTTGGAATATTCTTGTAAGATTACATACGAATTTAATTATGAACATCTCAAAATAATATGAGTACATTAAAGCACTACAAAAGTTGGTATGCTCGTCCGCCATTATGTTATGAAATTCATCTGTCACCCTATATCACGATGGCCATTTATGTATCAAGTCGATAAATGGAAGTGTTTTAAGCATTTTAAGCAGTAGGGCAACATGTCAAGGGCTTATACTGTTCATTAGCAACGTGTTACAGACAAGAATTTTTCTAAAATCGCCAAATTTGTTAAATAAATGGTGTTTATGAAATGTAATATTTTGACGATGGTCAAAACCTTTTGACGTTATTAAATAGACAGTATTAAGTATTATTTTTAGATTTACCAGTACGCAAGTATAACAAAAACCGATCTTGTTGATGTTTACAACCATAATTTGAAAAATGATCACGTGACTTCCCTCACTTTTATTAGCAAACTAGATTTCAGGCACTGCGGATCAAATGCATATAATTATAGGAACAGAAAATATATTGGAAAGTAAAAATGCAAGCTTTTATTTTAAAGTGTACATCCATAATCACAAAACTTGTTCGCCATCTTAGCCGCAATATTGATTGAAAAATCTTGATCTCCGATCCCAAAAACTCCCTTATACCAATTATGTAAAGATACTGACCATTATCACAAAACTCGTCTGTCATCTAGAATTTTTTAATTTTGACTAATAAATCATGATCTCCGACCCCCATATATCAATTTTAAATAGAATCGGGCCATAATCACAATACTCGTCCGTCAGTTCGCAATCTTGTTTTTTTCCCTTTTCTTTCGAACGTACAAAAAGATAGATCGATATAAAAATAAGGGTCTTGGTTTGTTTATCGTCCGGGTATTTAAGACCTTCTTGCCCCTTCCGGCTATGATTTGATTAACAAACGCGGGCGCATCTAGCGCAAATTGAGTATAGATGAAATGGCGAACCTTACATTCACTTTTGAGACCTGTCGATCAATGCCATTTTTTGGACTCGTAAAGTCCAAGTCTTTATTGCATGACAGTTTCATTTTTCCAGTAATAAAATATTATTGGTGATGTGTCGTGTTAAGTTTCAATTCAACTAGCTCAACCTGTATATGAGGCATCATCATTTATAAATTGGCCTCTCATACAGTTTTCTGCGTAGATTCTCAAGTAATCAGTTTTTTTTTGATCTAGAAATGGATGTTTTTACATTTTCCCTCCAAAGCCCTTTTCCTTTCATTACCTAAACAGAGACGCATAGACTTTTCTCCTCTAAATTTCCTTTCGAACGACCCAAAGTGATCTCTTTTTCAAAAATATACGCTCAAAAAATACTCGATATTTCAAAATTCTCGCCTATTTCACCGAGGAGACCAACCAGACCAGAGATATAGACGTCCAGTGATTAAGTTCGATTTGTAATTGCTGATTTATTAGATTAGATTTTAATTTTTGCAAGAAGGGCAAGTTAAGATTAATTAAGAAGGGGGAAGAATTATCATGTGTTCAGAAAATCAGGATTAATTAATTCAAACAAAACAAATTCTCAATTTTTAACAAAATTCACAATACACATATTTTAAATACATTTGATAGTGAATTTTAGTCTTAGATTTTTTTCCCCCACACTTGTTTTGTGTAGTGAGAAAAAAGAACAGCATAATTATTATTATTTATAGTGGGGCATAGGAAGGAGAGCAACAATATAAATAATATAAAAGATGGAGGGTGAATAGGTAAAAAGTAAAACATATTACAATAGGCAGTGATTGTGTGAATCAAAATGTGCAGTTATCATGGCTGTAAGTTGGTAAATAATAATAAATATACTATTTTTATGTTTCTATAATTCTTAAGAAGTCCCCTGTAATTACTATAAATATAAATTTTAATGGCTGAAATGAATTTCTTGAGGTTAGCACATTTTCGAATGGCGAGAGGTAATAGATTATGGGTTTTAGGTTGAATAAATGTTACAAAACGGTGACTAATGTTCTTGTTGTTAAGTGGTGCAATAAGTAGCTGGTTCAATCTGCCGCGATTATTGTAACCATGATTTAATGTTTGCTGACAATGACTACTCTTATAGGCAGATATTAAAATTATTGGAAAATATAAAGACTGAATATTAAATATATCTGGAGAATACAGTGCATTTGTCGATGATCGTTTTTTTCTTCTAAAGATGATATAAAATTCTGAATCACTTTGAGATTTTGTAACGAGTTCTCATACAGACCACCCCACACTAGTATTCCATAGCGTAGGAGTGACTCCACAAAGTGATTTGTATATTATAAGTAACAGTTTAATCGACAATATCTCAATATATAAAATTTGTAAATCAGCTTTCCGAGTTTCGTTGTTAAGTAGTTGATGTGAGTTTCCCACCTGAGATTTTTGTCAATTATAATGCCCAAGTATTTGATTTGGTTAACTTCTCAGAAGTTTTTATTTAGATTAGTGATGCTATTATTCTGGAACTTTGCAGTACTGGCAGAAAAAGCTATATAGTGTTTTTTCAACACTCAGAGATAGCTGGAAAGCATTTAGCCAATTCGTTATTGTGTTTAGTTCTCTTTGGATATGTAATTTAACTTGTGACCAAGAATCACCCTCGAATAAGATGAGTTCTAACTTTGGAAAAATCAAGTATTTTCTCATTGTTATCGATTAATAAAATTATTAATATCAAGGTATATTTATTAATTTGTTTATTGAGTTAATGATTTAACCTTATAAGTAAGAATATAAAATGTATCTTCTCTCTTGTGTCAGAGTTGATGTTACTTTTCAAACATGACATTTGGAGGCTTCCTTAATCGCAGTACTTACACTTCTGTATTTTCTCTGTTGTGTTTAGAGTTGAAGTGACTTTTTAACTGTGACTTTTGTGGGCTTCCGTAATCACAATAATCCTCACACTTGTGTATCATATCTTTTTAAACGTCACATCTGAGGGTTTCCATAATCACAGTACTCACACTTCTGTATCTTCTCTGTTGTGTTTACAAGTTGAAGTGACTGTTTAACTGTGACAATTAAGTGCTTCCATAATCACAATACTCCTCATACTTGTGTATCATCTCTTTTATGTTTAGAAATGATGTGACTTTTTAAACGTGACATCTGAGGGCTTCCATAATCGCAATACTCACATTTGTGTATGTTCTCTCTTGTGTGTATCGAGTTGATGTGTCGTTTTATAACAGACATATGAGGGCTTCCATAATCACAATACTCACACTTGTGTATCTTTTCTCTGGTGTGTATAGAATTGATGTGTCGTTTTATAGTTGACAGTTGGGGGCTTCCATAATCGCAATAGTCGCACTTGTGCATCTTCTCACGTGTGTGTATAGAGTTGATGTGAGTTTTTAAATCTGACATCCGCGGGCTTCCATAATCACAATACTCACACTTGTGTATATTCTCTCTAGTGTGTTTGCAGTTGATGTGAATTTTTAACTGTGACATCTGAGGGTTTCCATAATCACAATAGTCACATTTGTATATCTTCTCTCTAGTGTGTTTATGGTTGATGTGACGTTTTAGATGTGACATCTGAGGGCTTCCATAATCACAATACTCGCACTTGTGGATCTTCTCTCTTGTGTGTGTGGAGTTGATGTGACGTTTTAAATTTGACATCAGAGGACTTCCATATTCACAATACTCACATTTGTGTATATTCACTCTTGGGTGTATGAAGTTGTTGTGTTGTTTAATGTCTGACATCTGAGGGCTCTCATATTCACAATTGTCACACTTATGTATCTTGTCTGTTGTGTGTTTAGAGTTTATATGACTTTTCAACTGCGACTTCTGAGGGCTTCTATAATCACAATACTCACACTTGTACATCTTCTCTTTATGTTTAGAGTTGATGTTACTTCTTAAATGTGACATCGGAGGGCACTCACACTTATCTATGTTATCTCTTTGGTGTGTAGAGTTGATGTGACGTTTTAAATTTGACATCAGAGGACTTCCATAATCGCAATACTCACACTTGTGTATGTTCTCTTTTGTGTGTATAGAGTTGATGTGACGTTTTAAATCTGACATTCGAAGGCTTTCATAATCACAATACTCGCACAAGTGTATGTTCTCTCTTGTGTGTATAGAGTTGATGTGACTTTTCAATGTTGACAACTGAGGACTTCCATAATCACAATATTCACACTTGTACATCTTCTCTCTAGTGTGTATGGAGTTGATGTGACATTTCAAATTTGACATCTTAGAGCTTCCATAATCGCAATACAGACACTTGTGTAACTTCTCTCTCATGAATACCTCCTCTCGTTTGTGCTTCTTATTGTTTTCAGTATTCAGTATTCTTTTTTCCATGTGAGATACGAAGCCTGAGCACTGATCTTTTTTATGAATTGAATGCTCAAATTCACCATTGTTTATAACCATTACATTACTTTTAATTTCTGTTGCTTCATCACAATCATACTTTATTTGTGAAAGATCCAAATTTTTATTGTCCGAGTAATGTTCACTTGAATATATATCATCTGTGACGGATTTTTCAAGCTCATCATATGAAGATTCATCAAAAACTAAATTTTCAACTCTGGAAGAGAAAAAGTCAAATAATAATAAACATGTTTATGCAAAATGAAGGAATATGAAATGAATCATTATTCAATCATATTTATGATAGTTCATTTTGATGTGCTCGGAATAGCATCAATGATGTTTCCAGAAAATGAATGAATAAATGATAAATAAATTACTCAGCTATTGTTATCGCAAGACTCGGTCATGTAGTCCTCGTATGGTGGAAAAGAAACGAACTGGTTACAGCATTATATCCACGAGGAAGAGTACACCGACTGCAGCGTTGAGGGCCTTGCTGGGCGTGCCTACCCCCCCCCCCCCCCATCAATGACGATTAGGAATCTCGCAATGATGCCGGTCTACAAGCTTAGCTACAATGGCTTCCAAAAAGATGGAGAGCAGACCAAGCCTGTATATTTAGCCTGAAAGGCTGCGACTAGAACTGCACGACAGAATCAAAGCCCTGTGGTTCGCGGAGCAGAATTTCAGGGTCTACATCAAACACAAGAGCAGGCTTTTGCGGTCTTAGATATTTTATATTGATTGGTACTCCGGGCAGCATTTAGACATTCCACTATAGCATTCGGCACCCGTCTTCAATCTGATTGGTTCATTTAAATATGCTGTCGAATTCCATAGCGGATTGTTTCGACGGTGCTCAGATCGAGAGTGGGTTGTTATTTAGTTTCAAACTGCGAACGGTGCAATGTTTAAGCGGTGCTGAAATACAGAGTTGAATGTTACACAATTTAAGCATGTACTATGCCGACTACTTTTCTAAGTAATGCATATTTTAACTTTTTCCTCAAAACTTGTTATTTTGTTTTTAAAATTAACGTATACTTTTCATACAATTGTAAGTGATAAACACTCATGTAGGTATACATAGCCAATAATGCCAACATCAGACCTAAATATCTCTCTTGATAAATTGACTATATCTAAAAATGATGTTTATGATAAATTATCTTCATTAGACGTCAATAAAGGATCAGGACCTGATGGTATTCCTCCAATCTTACTTAAAAACTGTGCTAGCTCATTATGTAAACCTCTCTATATGTTATTCAATTTGTCACTTTCTACAGGAAACTTTCCTGCTCCATGGAAGCTATCCTATGTAGTTCCTGTTTATAAATCAGAAAATAGTGCCAATGTAAAAAATTACAGACCCATATCAGTTATTAGCTCAATACCAAAACTTTTCGAGTATTATATGTGATAAACTGACACCTTCCTTCAAACAAATAATTATACCTGAGCAACATGGCTTCACCAATAAAAAGTCAACAGTTACAAATTTACTTCTCTTTACACACTTTATCTTCAGTGCTTTTAGAAGTTGTTTTCAGGTAGATGCAGTTAACACGGACTTTAGTAAGGCCTTTGATTCAGTAGCTCATAAAATACTCCTGGCCAAACTGTCTCAACTAGGAATTCGTGGGAATATGCTCAGATGGATGACAAACTATGTATTGAATAGAAAACAAATTGTAAAGTATAAAAATTATTTATCTCATGAAATTGATGCAACCTCTGGAGTACCTCAAGGAAGTCATTAGGACCCCTGTAGGGAAAATATAGCATGATATTTAAGTTATTATATTCATGCTGAATATGTATATATTATTTAGAACAATTATTATTGATACACTAAGCAGTACGTCACCCGTGACAAGAGGGGCGAACGTTACCTTTCAGGTAACACTTACATTGATAGATATAGATGTCTCGATATTCTACCAAGAACGACATGGTACAATCCTGTCACGGGTACTATTGACTTAGTGATGTTTCTTATTGTGTATCAGTGAATAAACCACCTTACCACAACGTCATCTTTTATTCTGCGGTGTCCACGCAGATATCCCAACCTCATATAATCAAAAACCACCAAATGGCGATCCTGCAAACTGCTTCGTGATGCGGAATTAGGCCGGAAACTGGAGGCAAGTTCTGTGAAGCTAGGAGAATCTTCGAGTAAGGAAATGTACTAATATACTTAACAAAATGGGCGGTTCTCAATCCAAAACGACGGAAGTTGTTATCAATTCAGCGGACTATCCCGGAATTATAGCCTTTGTTGGAGTAATTCTCATACTTGCAATATTGGGATATGAAAGGTGCAAGAAAAGGATACAGGCTAAACACTCAAGAAAGATTCATAGAAGTATGGCACTTCTTGATGCAACAGGCACATCGGAACGTGTTTAAGAATCAGTGACGGTCCAGCTGAGATTGGGAAGGACGAAAGGAGCATTCACGGACGAGGTCTAGGACGTCAGCAGTTCGCCGACCCGACCCAAGATTGAGCGCGATGGTTCAACGCCACGAAAGTCCCGAATCAGCAGAAATTATCAACCGGTATGTTCACCATTTAATGAATAATGTTTAATTGTTTCATAATTTTGATGTCATTGATATTCGTAATTAGAATTGTAATTGTTGCAATGTTTCGCAAATTTGTGCTATGAAAAACAATTTAAGTTCAATGAATTAACAAAATGTTGTATTTAATAGGTCACTTTATATAATAATTTATATATATTTATTATCTAACCTTTGCTCATAGGCACTAGGAAAAATTATTCATGTAATTACCTAATATTTTATTTCATTGGGACCTATATTTCATTAGCTATCGGTTTATGTATTAATTTTCTGGGTTTGGTATTTGGTTTATTTATTCACATATGTTTATCAAATTGAGGTAAATGCCGCTATTGCCGGAAGTTGCTCAAATAAGGGTACAACTAGGCGAGATCAGAGCCGTAATTGTTAAATGTAACATAGAAAGGCGAGTAAATCATAATAAGGCAGTTGAAGCTAAATTATATTATCAAACTATAAAGGAATTTGAGGATAAGGTACGAAAAGGTGAGATTATTGTTAAAAAGGAAGATATTCCGATTTTCCAAGAGTCTTTGGAGGCAATTGATAAATTGTATTTGGAAATTGTTAATTTAACGAAGAAAGGGAAAGTGGAAACTGATACCGAAATTACAGATCAGTTTTTAATTAAGATGTCGCGGTTCGATTATAGAACAGCAGTAGAGTTATTACCAAAATTTGATGGTAAAGATGAGACGACAGAGCAACTCATCAACGCAATTGAGTTTTACGAACAAGATTTGACTCAAGCTGTGGACAAACAACGGCTGATCGATTTTGTCTTAAAAACAAGATTGACCACCAGCGCGTTGGCACAGATTAACAGACAATATAATGTTGTGGCGGTTTTGGTGCGTGATATGCGTATGCATTTAATACCTAAAAAATCACACGCGGCTTTGGAAGAGAAGTTGTCAAGAACAAAACAAGGATCCAGGACAGTTGAAGAATTTGGAAAAGACGTACAGGAACTCTTCCGCAACTTGACAATCTCCCAGGCCAATGACGACGTCAATGCATATGCGATCTTGCAGCCACTCAATGAGAAAACTGCAATAAGGAAATTTACTTCGGGCTTGAATAACCAGTCCTTAAGTATAATTCTAGCTGCAAGAAATCCAACATCCCTAATAGAAGCGATAAAAGTAGCGCAAGATAATGAAAGTCTAACGAAAACGTCTGAAATAAATGCCATGGGAAAAAGCCGTAACGACAATGATGGAGGATATCATAAATATAGAGGCGAAATTTCGAATAGGAGAGAATTCAGAAATAATTATAGAGGCCGTTCTAACAGAGGAATATATCAAAATCAAAATTACCGAAATAACTACAACCACAACTACGGGAATAATTATACAAAACAAGCTAATAATTACAACCAAGAGAGTAAGAACTGTAGTAATTATAAACGTGGACAGTATAGGGGTTACAATAACCACGGTCGAGGACAGTTTAAGAATTTAGCTCGAAATACGCAAAATAGAGGGTATCAAGGCAATGTGTATTGTGCGCAAGGAGATGAAAGTAAGAATGTTGAGGATGAAAGTTCACTGCAGCAGTTTTTTCGAGAGAACTGAGCGTGATTGTATATATGAATGTATTGGTATGAATCGAGTGTATTTCAATGTAAATGGAAAGAATGTAACATTTTTAGTGGATACAGGTGCATCCTTGTGTGCTTTAAAGTATGAAAGATTACCAAAAGACGTGTGTATGACAGAGAATAAATTGAAAATTAAAGGAATAGGAGGTATGTTAGTAGCAGAAGGATGTGTTGATTTAAATTTGGAAGCGAATGCACAAATGTTTAATGAACGATTTTATGTGTTTAAAAATTTAGCTTGCGATGCTGACGGAATAATCGGTCAGAATTTTTTAATTAAGTATTGTGGATTAATAAATTTTGAACTTAGTACACTCAGTTTGAAAAATGAAGTTGGATCAACAAAATTAAGTTTATATACATCTGGTAACAGCCAGTTGATGATTATTCCGCCTAGGTGTGAAAGAATTCAATATGTAGAGACAAAGTTAAGGGATGACTGTGTAATAATAGCGAGAGAGTTATGTGAGGGAGTTTTTATGGCAGGATTGATTGTGAAGCCAAAAAACGGAATGATTCCAGTGAGAATTTTAAATACAAGAGATGAGTCAGTAAGTTTAGAAAGTTGTATTCCAGAAATTCACAGTACAAATGAATATGATTGTTTCGAATTTGAGAAAGTGGACAAAAATGTAGAACGAGTGAAAAGAATGTTTGCGGAAATTGATTGGAAGGATATGATATTAGAAGAGAAGATCCCTATTGAGAACATCTGCGCCAAATACGCAGATATCTTTCACATACCAGGAGATAAGCTGACAACTACAAATCTAGGTCAACAAGAGATTAAAATTAAACCTGAAGCCAAGCCAGTTTATAAAAAACCATATCGTATACCGCACGCTCAAAAGGCAGAGATAGAGAAACAAATAGGAGAAATGCTGGAAAATGACATCATTGAGGAAGCCGAAAGTGCTTGGTCATCACCGTTGTTGATTGTTCCCAAGAAAATAGGTCAAGACGGAAAGAAACGATGGCGTGTCGTAATTGATTATCGTCACCTGAACCTTAATATTGTCGATGATAAATTCCCATTACCAAATATAACTGAAATTCTAGAATCAGTGTCAGGCTCAATGTATTTCACACATTTGGACCTTGCTCAAGGGTACTATCAGGTCGAACTAGAACCAGGAAGTAGGCCGTGTACCGCTTTTACATCAGGTCGCGGAATGTTTCAAATGAAGAGGCTACCAATGGGCCTAAAGATTAGCCCTCCAAGTTTTTCTCGAATAATGACAATAGCCATGGCAGGTCTCAATTATGAAAGATGTTTTGTATATTTAGACGATCTGATTGTGTTTGGAAGAAATCTGAGAGATCACAATGCTAATCTGATCAAAGTGTTTGAGAGGTTAAGGAAAGTCAACTTGAAACTGAATCCTTCAAAGTGCGAATTTTTAAAAAAGGATATCTTATATTTGGGGCATGTTATAACATCAGAGGGCATCCTACCTGATTCGAGCAAAATAGCAGCCTTGCATAATTATCCGGAGCCAAAGTCGGCGGATGAGGTTAAGAGGTTTGTTGCGTTCGCTAACTATTATAGAAAATTTATCCCAAATTTCGCGGAGCGAACTTGGTGTTTAACTCAACTGACCCGGAAAAACGCAGCATTTATTTGGACGAATAATTGCCAAATATCATTTGAAACAATAAAAAAGGCTTTGATGTCCCCACCAGTACTAGATTTTCCAGATTTTTCTGCTGAGAACCAGTTCATCGTACACACTGATGCGTCAGGAAGAGCTTTGGGTGCAGTACTATCTAATGGAAATGGAAAACCGATTGCCTATGCCAGTAGAACACTTAACAAGGCAGAAAGTAACTATGCCACAATAGAAAAAGAGTTACTAGCGATAGTATGGGCAACACGACATTTTCGGCCGTATTTATTTGGTAAGCGATTCAAGATCATGACAGATCACAGGCCGTTGATTTTTCTTTTCACACACAACAATCCCTCAAGCCGTCTGACAAAGTTTAGGTTATGCTTAGAGGAATACGATTTCGACATTGAATACATTAAAGGTTCTGACAACGTAATAGCTGATGCCTTGTCTCGAATTTCGATTGAAGAGCTTAAGAGCATAAATCAACACAGCATAGCAGTTGTTACAAGGGCACAAACAATAACTAAAGAGAAAGAGGAAATAGAAACTAAAGTGAGGGATAATAATCAGGTTATCGAACGAAATTCGGGTGCGCAACCGAAAATCGTTGAGATCCTTAAAAAACCCAAACAATGTACGCAACTAACAATAATGAATAAGAAATTGAAGAATAAACTAATGAAAAACGATGATAGAGTAGCTACTGAAGATGAAAAGTTAATATACATGCCCTCTATGAAAACGATCTTTATCGATCCAGATGATCTGGCAGCAAAACCGCTACGCCGTTTGTTGGGACATTTGGAAACATTGTGTGATGAAATCGACATAGAAGAGGTAGTAATAATGAAAGAAGATAGCAATACTGCATTTTTGAAATCGTTGGCCAACGAACTTAATAAAAATGAATATAAAAATTATGATGTACCTAGGATATGCATCGTTAATAAAAGAAAATGTATTGAGGATAAAGAAATGCGTACAGTTATTCTAAATGATTTCCATCTATTGCCGTCGAGTGGACATGCAGGTATTAGGAGAATGACAAAAAAAATACAGAAATATTATTTTTGGCCAGGCATGACTAACGACATTTACAAATATGTAGCGAGGTGTGACCAATGTCAGCGGAATAAACACGATAGACATACAAGACAACCTCTAGTAGTCACAACAACTGCGGATCGAGCATTTAGAAAAGTATTTCTAGACATTGTTGGACCACTAGACAAAGACAATGATGATTTTACATACATACTGACGTTGCAGTGTGATTTAACTAAATTCATAGAGTTTTTATCCACTTAAATCAAAGGAGGCCAATGTTGTAGCTAGAACATTTGTGGAGGATTTCATCCTAAGATATGGGACGCCTACGGAAATTTGTACTGATCGTGGGACAGAGTTCATGTCAACAGTTATGTGTGATGCAGCGAGGCTCCTGAATATCAACAAATTAAACAGTACAGCATATCACCATGAAACAATTGGGGCGCTGGAAAACACCCATAAACATTTGAAAGCTTTCTTACGTATAATGACGGGGAATCAACCTGAAAATTGGAGCTCGTGGCTTCGATATTGGTGTTTCGTGTTTAATACTACAGTTCATACTGAGACTGGTTACACCCCGTTTGAGCTAGTTTTTGGTTTTCTGGCAACATTGCCATCTAATTTGATAAACATTGAAAAAACTGATCCCATTTATAATCATGATAATTATCTAAGCGAATTGAAATATAGGTTGCAACGAGCATGGTTGGATGCTCATCAGAATTTGGTGTCGAGCAAGGTAAAACGTAAGGAACACTACGATAAGAATTGTTATCCTAGGTCTTACAACAAAGATGATTTGATATTAGTTAAGAGTGAAACGGGAAATAAACTTACCGAAGTGTACGAAGGTCCTTATGTTGTGATCGCGGAACGCGAACCGAATGTTTTTTTTCTAAAAGGAGGAAAAACTATTGAAGTGCACAAAAATAGAACAAAGACCTATCGGATTTAAGTGCGCGACGATTTAATTCAAAAATGCTGAACTATGCACAAAACGGGATGTGTTCGAGAATGCATCGCAACAACCTTGAATTACATAATTTTAGTAGAGCATTGATGTTTTTATAAGTAGCTGTGAACTTGACACTTATTTTATGTTTACTATATTATAGAGCTTACCTTGAAAAAAAAAACAATCGACATCAAATATTTCATTTTATTATAAGAATTTGTAAATTATTATATTTATTGGTATTATGTATCGTATTACACTTACTCATATTAGCACCGATGCTGGAGAGAAAAGAAAGATTTTAGAATCCAAATTTATGATAGGAGTGTTATTGTTGTTTTGACGAATTTATTCACTTTAGACATAGCAAATAAATTCTTTTCTCTGCAGGGAAGGTGTAGGGAAAATATAGCATGATATTTAAGTTATTATATTCATGCTGAATATGTATATATTATTTAGAACAATTATTATTGATACACTAAGCAGTACGTCACCCGTGACAAGAGGGGCGAACGTTACCTTTCAGGTAACACTTACATTGATAGATATAGATGTCTCGATATTCTACCAAGAACGACATGGTACAATCCTGTCACGGGTACTATTGACTTAGTGATGTTTCTTATTGTGTATCAGTGAATAAACCACCTTACCACAACGTCATCTTTTATTCTGCGGTGTCCACGCAGATATCCCAACCTCATATAATCAAAAACCACCAAACCCCTACTCTCCAATATATTTATAAACGATATTAAAAAAGTAATTGAGTATAGTGACTTCCTATTATTTGCAGACGATATGAAACTCTTCAAAATCATAAGATCGCATGCCGATTCTATATTACTCCAGCAAGATATTAACAATCTCTTGAACTGGTGTGACATCAATAAGATGGATTTGAATATTGGAAAATGTAAAATTATTTCTTTTAGTCGCTTGAAAACTCAATTTACCTATAACTACAATATTAGAGGAACATCACTTGAATACGTTAACTTAATAAGAGATTTAGGTGTGCTTATAGATAATAAATTAAACTTTCATTCACACATCACGGACATACAAAATAGATAGATGAAAATACTTGGTTTCAAAAAAAGGAACACAAAAGATTTTACCAATTTAACTTGCATAACTTCTTTATATAATGCTCTATGCTTCTCCAGTATGGTCACCAAGTTATCAATCTCACATACATAGTATTGAATCTATTCAAAACAAGTTTCTTCTATATCTAGCATATAAACTAAAAATTCCAAGGCGAAATTTTTCAACGCACATTAGATCCATGATGCAAATTAAAAATTAAATTTACGTAGGATCCATTCTGATATTATGTTCTTATTTAAAACCTTAAATAACCATGTAGATTGCTCAGATTTATTGTCACAATTTGGACTGCATGTGCCCTCAAAGTTTATCAGAACTAAATTTACATTTCACACTAGTTACCACCGAACTAATTACTTGCAGCATTCTCCTATTGCTAGAATCCTTTCCAATGGAAACAAAATGAAAATTGATTTCTTTTCAAATCCACTGTTAAGGTTTAAAAGTGCTTTATTAAGAGAAAACCTACTGAATTGAATTGCGGTATATAAGAGTCATTTTGTATGTATCATTAATAATTCTCTATATTTTTATAATCCACACACTACCCTAGAATACTTAAGGTCAAATAAACCTTCATTAATTTAATTATTTATATCTGTCTAAAATTTTGTAAATTGGGGTTACCCGTTTAAATAAATAAATAGCTTTCATTTTTAATACTATAAAAACAAGAATGTAAACATTGAATGTGGCAGAAGTTATAGGCGAATACAAGAAAAACATTTTTTAATGGTTCATGCCATGACTTTTTGCACTCTCAGACGATTTTTGTCTACATTTTCTGCTAAGTTGCGCTTCCTTTACTTGCATGAAGTTTCACCTTCGTCAGTTCGGCCACAAGGAAGTCTCTTATACCCTCTTGTCATCCTCATTTTTTTTCTACTTAATGATGTTGGTTGAACTTTAATATTCAAATTTGTTTTGTGCCTTAATGCTAAGGAACTTCCAGCAGTGCATAAGAATGTTTCCCAAGAAGTTTTGGGTTCTATAGATTTTAATCTCTGTAAAACGTTTCTTTCAGTAAACTGTGAAGTACCAAAATTAATATGGTGTTGTAACATATATAAAAAAATTCGTTGTAAACCTTCATTAGACGAGTCATCCGTGTGAACATTTCTTTCGAAATTTCTAGAGCATCATCACCTAAATTCAAAGTATTTGACGTAATATCCGTTGAGTCGAGGGTCAAAGTAGATCCTTCTACGTTTTTCTTGGTACTTTCAGGTTTCACCAATGGCATATAAAAAGACATCGCTTCATTTCAGCACCGCTTAAACATTACACTTCAGAATTCGGAACCGTAAGCAGCTAGAAACTGATTAACAATTCACTCTCGATTTAGGCACCGTCGAAACAATCCGCAATGGAATTCGGCAGCATATTTAAATGAACCAATGAGGTTGAAGACGGGTGCCGAATGCTATAGTGGAATGTCTAAATTCCTCCGGACATAGTCTTCCAAGCCGAGATGCTTGCCATCTACAAATATGCGGAGAAGCTACTCGTCTATGGTAAGATAAATGAGGCCCTCGAGGCTTGTCAGAGATATTAAGGAGATGCTTAACAGGCTCAACCTGACCTGGATTGTGGATCACTCAGGTTGGGAAGAGAATGAGAGCGCACAAACTGGCCAAAACGGGGCCAGCTTGGACGGTCCTCAAGACTCCCTTGCTGGTACAACGGGGGTATACAGATCTTGTAGAACCATCTGAGAGATCAAGATGCCTCATCATGGAGAAGCATTGACGGCTGCCGAACTGACAAAACGCTGCTGGGAAATGAGGTAGTTCTAAGGGCAAGCGAGATATTTTCGCGGAGTAGGCAAAGCATCAGGATAATCTCCTAGATCTTTACAGGTCACGGAAATCTGATGAAATTTCAACATACAGTGAGGAAAAGCGAAACGTAGCAGGGGATAGTGTACAAGGGTCTTTGGTTAAGTACACTGAACTTTATATTAAACCAATACAAATACCAACTATGTTTGATTGTGTGTTTCTGGGAAAAACTATTCACAGTATAATCCGTTGAGGCAAAATTATGGATTCATAAGAGCTTCGCGATATTCATGAAGCACTGTTAACTTGAAAGAGTATATTATATCAGGCTGCTTGTAGTTCAACTTTTCGCATTTGATATTTCGTGTGGTCCACTCTATATTGTATGATCTCCTCAACTGTGTATCAAGATTCAAACCTAATAAGATACAAATAACAATGCAATAACTAAACTTTCACTTGAGGCTACCCTTACAATAGGCTTTGTTCTATTTTGATTAGTTCTCTGACGAAATTATTGAATGGACCCTGTAAATCGGTCTTGGTTTTTTATGTTTTCTCACTACAGTTATGAATTTATTGTCATCGTCTTATGTTTTTGTTTTATGTTTATCTACTCGTTTAATGTGATCTATTACAAAATAAGTAGCCGGCGTGTTCGCTTGTTTCTTCAGTATTTGGGTATTATTTACAACAGCTGAATCAGGAAAAACCTTGACTTTGTTTTTTGTCACCAATACAGAGTAAATGCGTATCATCAGAACATATAACATTCACAGTTTTTGTAATTTCAAAAGGTCAGTTATGTATACAAGAAATAAAGGTTCCAATGTCATTCCTCGTATTCCCGTCTTTTCTAACTTTTGTAGTAGTATGTGTGTGATACAATGTCAAACGCTTTTCTAAATCTACATTTTTTTATGTACCGGGATATCAAAAATTATCTTGGTTGAGGGTGGTTGTGGAATCTAAAACGTGTGTCTTACGTTACGTTATCAAAACTTGTGTCAAATTAATTAATTTGAAGTTTCTAAAAGTGAGAAATTTCGCAATTTTATACGAATGTTATAACACTCAGAAGTCTCTAGCGCTTTAGACTCCGGGCTTTTCACGTGGTCTATCGAAATTAGAAGGTTCGAAATGTATAAAAACATAATTGCATGAACGCCAGACGTCCTATGTAATTAGCTACGAACGTAATCATTTTGACATATGCCTCGAGGAGCTCGCTACGCGTCAGTTAGAGTTTATACTTTTTACCTCAATCTTGTTAATTCGGGGCCGTTTTATTCCCCGTGCGGCCGGCGCCAGTTGTAATAAAGTGTTTTCGGCTATAGGCCGCTAGCTTTCAACCGCTTTTGGGTATATTTTAGTAGCTAGAAAATTCCCCTTGATACGTCGCACGTTAGACGCGCGTAGCTGAGACCTGAGAGTACCTGTTTCTATTTTAATTAAATTTTCCTATTTAATCGACATTTTGGGGCCCGAGACTATGCTATTTAGTTGGCCCCGTTCATAAACTAACGACATGGAGCGAAAAGTCCTCGTAAAGACGTTCTATGTTCCGAAGATTTGCACTTTTCTAACTCGCGAGCTACGCGCTCCTCACGTGAACGTCATTCGATTTATTGAAAATTATTATTATTACCAATTTAAAACAGTTTTCGACCCCGTTTGTGGCTATTGCGACCTTGTAAAAGGTTCAAAGTTAACATTTCGTTTTACATTCCACAACCACCCTTGACCAAGATAATTTTTAATTTGTAGTTCATTATTGTTTCACAACCTAAATAAATAGGTATGAAATTTGTAGGTTATTGATGATGTCAGTGTGACAGTGACATAATTATTTCAAACGTAAAGTAAGACACACGTTTCAGATTCCACCACCCTTGACCAAGATAATTTTTGATATCCCGGTACATTCATAGTATTTGTAATGGTGTTATCAGCCATGGCGTCATCAGTACCTTTGGTCTCCAAAAATTCAAATTCCAAATTGGATATACTGTTTTATGCAGATTGAGATATGTAATCAATCTAGCTTTGATAAATTTATTAATCATTTTGGAAATGTTAGATGTTAGATATCTGGACGATAGTTACGAGTTAATTTTTTGTTGCCTGTTTTGAATATGGGTACAATAATGGCCTAAAGTTACCAGAAAGTTAAGTTTACAATATTTCATTTAATTTTCATTTTATATATACATTAGTATTTGTATACATATCAAATTGAAAAAACAGTGATATCATAATATAAATAAAATATACCATGTGATTAATGAGTTATTACACCTACATGTTACAATAAAGTAACTTTAGTATGTGTAAGTAAATGAACAATCATTATTAAAAATAAATAAAAAATAAAATTAGAATTACATTAGTATTAAATTTGTAATTGATATATCCATAAAACATTTAAAATCAAATTAAACTAATTAACAAAAACAGTTTTTCTCTTAATCATTTCATCCTACCTTCAATCAGTAAAAAAGGATGAGAATTTCTTTTGGTTTTGAAAAATGAATCGTTCAGAAGTTTTAGAAAAGTGTTTCGTATTAGAATATTGTTTTAATGTTAATAGGAAGCAAGTTATAGCATTTAACAGCAAGATATAGGAATGTTCTTTGTAGGAATGTTCTTTGTGTTTTAGGTCTGGTGTATGTATATATAGAGATGCTGATTTGTTCATTTGCAGTGTTTCTAGTTAAATGTGTATAATAAGTGTGACTTTTATGTTTCTCTTTTTGCTGAAAAAACTTACATACAGTACGAGCATACAATTTTCTCACAATAAAAATTTCTTCTGAGTATAAATGTTCTGTGGGAAATAATTGAGATTTGTGTTTAATACCTTTTGAAATGTAGTTGTTGCTAATATTAAGAATGTCTAATAAATTATTATACAACCCACCCCATGCGTTTATACCATAACAGATTAATGACTCCACCAAAGATTTGTAAACTGTTACAAGTAAATTATTTTGTAGTACCTATATCCCTTAGCAAGTAAAATGTATGTATTAGTTGTTTAATCTTTTCACTCAGATAAATGATATGATGGTCCCATTTAAGATACTTGTCACATAGATACCTAGATATTTAATTGTTAGTTTTATAAATATATTCAGTAACATTAAGTTGTAGGTAATTAAAAAATAATAGTATGATTGACTAATGTTTTCATATACCTACAGCCGAAGTTAAAGTTAGAAAATATGGATTTTAATAAAACTATTACAACAAATCTGCAAATATGAGTGAAAATAAATAAATCACTTTAACTAAAACATGGCATAATTATTTTTCTGCTAGCTACAACCAATATTATTTTATTTCCGCACTACTTACAGTAGACTGATGATTGCTTGTTGTATAGCTGGTAATTGCACGGTTCGATATTTATTTATTTATTTGTTTGTGACATTATCAATTTAACAAAAGTCTTCATACATTACAACCACAGTAGAAATTGCCCTACTTACTACTTAACTCTATTAACACTATAAAAAAGTAGGAATATATTTTATAGAAAAATAAATACAACTCTTTTGAATGAGGTGCTTAACATATTAAAGAAATCCATTTTAGAACTGTGCTTATTGGCTAGGTTCAGCATTTTAACAATAGACCCAATCCGTCAATAATTGGTATGGTCGTTTTCTAGTTCACATTACATGTTAGTCTGGTGAATTTATATTCCCATTTATGATTTTGTATAAAAATATGAGACTTGCTTCCAAACCTGTCATGTTCAAATTTATTTAAATTCACTTTTTCCATGATTGTTTTATATTCATACTCTCCTTTAGCATACATATTATATATACATATACATACATGAATAGCGCATCAAGAATTTTCATCGACTCCAACATATGAAACAGCTGATAAGGGGCAAAACATCGTTCTAGACATAAGAGTACATGTTACTGTAATCTATCATATTGTACTGTTTTCAAAAGAGAATAGCAATATTTTAATATAGTAAACTTCTTTAGTGCTTTGTTATTTAGTTGTGATTAGTTGTTTGGCTTTTTACTTTCATTTTATCAAATGATATTGTGTTATAACTCTTCGACGACAATAAGGTTATAATAGTGAAGTGTGTGATTAATTAGTCTCCTTGGATACTTTTAATAAATCTAAGATATAACAATGGTGAAATCGTGTTCGGCATTTGGATGTACAAATCGGTAACAAAAAGGAGGAACTACTTTTCACTGGTATTTACAAGCTTACTAGATACTGGATAGTGGTAGTA
Organism: Endomychus coccineus; assembly: GCA_958510875.1. Taxonomy (NCBI): domain Eukaryota; kingdom Metazoa; phylum Arthropoda; class Insecta; order Coleoptera; family Endomychidae; genus Endomychus; species Endomychus coccineus. Next base: position 31,234,611 of record OY294070.1, on the reverse strand, counting down.
GATACTTAATTGCCAATAAGGTAATTAAAACGTAGACGTTAGAATTACAATTTCAATCGACTATTCACGATCGAAAACACAAACTAATAGTGTAATAATTACTTTTCATTTCAGTTTTCTTTCATATCCAAATATGAAACAAAAATGGGTAATAGCAATGAAGAGAAAAAACTTCGTGCCCAACAAGAATTCTCATCTTTGTAGTGAACACTTTCCAGAAAATGATTTCATGTATTCATTTGGAAGGAAATCAGTGAAAGACAATGTAGTTCCTACTAGTATTTTTAATTTTCCAGGGAATGTTTTGAAGCGTAGGTGAAACACAGAGAACCTAGAAATCGGTAAACAATATGAATTTGTCATAATTTTCAGATGGGTATATGTTATTACTATGTTTTTACTACTGATGATGCAAACATTACTTGTTGTGAGGGCACCTCATAGAGGATCAATGGACAACCTGTAAATGAACCAGAAAATTGGTATATTATATACTAAGTAGATTTATAACATTTTGATACAATATTTTCAGTCCTGTACCTTCATGTTCTAACATGAACATAATTTTTCAAATTGCGAAGCATAAGTAAAGAAAAGTAATCAAATAACGCAATGGTTAAAAATCTCAATGTATTGAAACATCTGAAGGACAGACAGGACATTTTAGAAAAATGTTTACTTTTATTCCCATTGAATTTGTATTTTTACAGCAACAGAACCTAATATTAAATAATAATGTTCCTCTGTTGGTAATATTCAAGCTTAACACTAAGGTGATCGATAATCAAATTTGTAACTATAAACATTAATGCTGTGAACTAAACCCTGTTGATATCACTTTCATTTTCTTTGGAAACCATTACATTTTGTTAATGTTCATTATTATAACACAAAAGGTAAGCTAGCGATTTGGCATCTGCCACTAGCCACAATACCAGAAGTCCACCACTGAATGACAACTGTGTTCATTTATGTAATTTTCAGTTCTTCTTATTTATATTTAGCATCTTTAGGCACAATCGGATTCAATCTCTGGCTTAGGAAAAATCCTGGTTTGGGTTATATGGTAGCAGAATTAGATTAATAATTTTTATAAATGAGACATACTTCTTTTTCGAACCACTCCAAGAGATACCTATATTTCTGTCCAATTATTTGAGCATTTTCCTATTTAGATATATTTCTTCTGTAGCTAATTTAATTTTGAATAATGTGTATATGTTACTTGTTTTCCATATTATAAGTAAATCTTTGCGGCATTATGAACGATGTTGTTTTATTTATTAGGTCATGTATGGTAATGATTCTGTAGTTGAATATATGTATTATTTAATAATTGTAGCACACTGTGGGGTACAGTGTTTTCAGTTAATTACATACTAAAGTTTTCCATTGATAAAATACAAAACAAGTTGCACATGGGTGCTTCATGGAAATATGACTAAATTTAAAATGAGCGATATTTCATTCTTCATCTTTAATGTAATTTTGTACATAATACTATTATGTAATGTTGCTGAATCATAAAAACCGATCAAAGAGGATTATAACTTAATAATTCATGAAATTCGTGAAGTGCTCCATTTAAATCATCTATCTTTGTCTAATACCAGGCTGAAATAGGTCTGTCTCTCTTACGTATTGGAGTCATCGACTGAACAGAGGTTCGTATACCATGCACTATCCATGTATGTATATATTATATCTATGTCCTTTAGCATAACCTAACCTACAGCACACAGCACCTCAAAATTTGAATTAATTGAAACACCACGAATGAAAGGGTATTCTAGAGCATGATTTTTAAATATTGGTAAGATAAGTAACCTGTGTCAAGGTTCATGTTATTCAGGTTTTAGAAGATATCTATTCCTCTGGTAATTATTCGTTGATGATGAAATGGAGGTGCATAAGATTTTATAGTTCAAAGAGAATTACATAATTACTGTGAAGCATGACTCCAAACCAAAGCATGGAATGATTTGGCTTTTTCAATAATTAAAAGTTTGAAAGCTATCTGAATGCTTCAAAATTTTGTGATCCCTTTTCATGAGATTGGTTGAATACCATCATTCTTCCATTCCTTGACCCTCTGTTCTAAAGCAGAAATATTTTGTTCTGATCCAGTACCAATTAAATTTTTTGAAACATTTCTGAACACACAAATATTCTTTCATAACAAAGTAATGAAATTTTAAGTGTGACTATCGATGCAAATCATGTAGCTAAGGAGATGAATTTATGGGTATACAAAAATCAACTTACTCAATTTTCATTTCCTGATCAATCAATTCATGTTTTATTTCTTGAATCTCTATATTTTCAATTTTAATATTACTTTCCATTTCTTGCTTTATAATTGATGTGACCTCACTATTTGTCATCTCCGGCAAATAGCCATGACTATCTGAGATTCCTAGTTCCATCATGTCCTCAGATAATTATATTCGATTTATGTTAACTTATTACCGATACCGACATGAACTTAAAAATTAACAATAACATAACACTCTCTTTGAGTCATTGGCAGCACAGTCCTATATCTATTATTAGACATAAGGACATTAGCCATACAGTTTTATTATAGATTATAGTCTTAGTTAGATATATGGGCACAGGAACAGAGGATTATTATAATATAAAATATACTGTGCCTGAGGGTACGGTCAAGACCACGGTCGTACATACAGGTCTGGGAACTCTATGTTTGACATGAGTCTCTTACATGTCGCCAAACTCGTAGTCCCTCGCGCAGCCACCAGCTAGCGCTTGGATCGAAGTATGGCGACAATCACATTATTAAGTAAAATAATTTTTCTCGTAACGCAATATTTACTATTCTCATTTGAGAGAGGAATAGAACTGTTACTCTTGTCAAAATGTATTACTCATCTTAAAAAGAACTTCCCCTTTTTCGCACACATAAAAGACCTCGTTAAAACGATTTCTATCCGGAATCGCAAGCATCCACTTTTTTCGCATTTCCGCATCTTACGGCACTTTAAAAACAGAAGTTTCTTGCTTTACGCTTCTGTACCCCGTTTTGCATTTCGGCACAATGCACGGTCTCGTATTTTTTTTCTAAAAACGCCGGTATTCCTTGTGTTTACAAGTCAACAATGACAGTTGCCAGAGAACACGGTCGTTTACGTGCCAGACTGCCAGAGATCATTCCTAGACTCATGCGCCACCCTTTTGGTACTATGCAACAGATAACCCTTAGCGGACTCACTTGTCACATAGGAAACACCCTCGAGCTCCCAGACCTGTATATACGACCGTGGTCAAGACCAAAGACAACTACTACGTTAGTAGAGTTATCTATGGTCAAGACTGATAGAGATTAGATTCTACCACTGAACACGCTACAGTCTTCAGTGGTTTCTACCTTCTACTAGGTTGTCTTGTTTCTTGATAGAGGCTCGAATTGGGAATATTTGCATACGCAAATAGCAAGATCGCGTCCTATTTTATATACTCGCGAACTTTCGCAATTAGTTGCACATTATTTTTTCACTAAGCTGTATGTGCATAGATATTATATATAATGTATATATAATATCTATGTGTATGTGACATATACACATAGATATTTACTTTGATTATATGAAATAATAACTACTTTGTTTTTATACCACTTTTATTAATAATAACGTGAAAACGTAACTAATATTTACTATTTGTTTGTGCATGGTTAGATAATAATTTATTTTGTAATCTAATACTATGGATGAAGAATTATTCCATTGGCGACGAAGGCGCGCAATTGCCGTTTATGTACTGTTAGACTTAGAAAGGAGAAAAACAAACAGAATTGTTGTTTTTATTGCAATGTACTGAGGGTGCTACTACGGTTGCCACATTCAAAATAATACTTCAAATACATTTAGTTAAGTTATTTCTAGCCAAAACATATAAATTTGCAATATAGATACTCCTATAAGGATCATGATTTATTTCGTACCAATTTACAATATATAATATAAAAATAAAGAAAGACAAGCTACACAAACAAGCACATAACCCGTGTAAACAAAGTATAATGATGAGGTTATCTACTTCTTCTCTACTACTTTCAACCCTCAGCTTATGTTCGAGTCTTTAATTCTGCTCCGCAGATTTCAGATCTTGGGAAATGGCAAGAAATTAAACAGTCGGTGATCAATATCCGCAATTTTTTAAAATTCAAATTGACCAATGTCGCAATTCGCGTCTCTATGAAGTAACCTTTTTTAGCCTGAATTTTTTTCTGATCAGTCAATAATGGACCGTTCGATTTGAACCATAGAGATAAAGAATAGAGTACCTGTTATACGTAAGGCCTATGTATTTTTGTACGTCGCGCTGTAAGAAAAAAACGTAGGTATAAGCCTTGCCCATTTTAAAGCGCGCGGTATTCAAGTGCATGATACACTATTTGTCATTCGCCACCGCGCATTATACGTCACAAGTAGGCGGAGCTAAATTTCCTGTCATTCGCCACCGCGCATTATACGTCACAAGTAGGCGGACATAAATTTCCCTACGTTTTTCTTACAGGGAGTCCGTCAATTCTTTAAACAGGTACTCTATTCTTTATCTCTATGATTTGAACACCCTCGATTGTATTCGTTTTGCATCACAGTTTCTCCGATCGCGTTCTATGTGCTCGAAGTTTTGGGATCGGGCATATAGAGAATAGCGGGAACAGTGGTAGAGCACTATGATAGTGCCTTACTATTAGTAAGAGGCATTGTTATCTGTACTAGTCTCATCCCTATCGGTTTTCAACATCTGGCAACCTTGTTCTGCTATGGCCGCGCTTAAATCCTAGAGGGTACGGTACCTGGCCTAGAGGCTTACGTCACTGGATTTCTGGTGGAGGACTAGCGGTGTATGTTTTCACAGACAGTTTCGTAGAATTGCAAATTTGTCTATGATTATTTGTTACCTTAACTTTGACTTTATAACCGACGCACTCCCAGCAATGGTAGGTTGGAAAATGAATTTCTCTTTCAATCAGGTCGTTTGCCGAAAGTTAGCCGAGTATGTGCATTTTTTTTCGTTTGCCGAGGAGAAAACTCAAATTTCCCAATTCGGGTGTCCAAATCACCCCAAAGTAGGGAAATGTGGTATAAAACGTTATTATTATAGAAAAAACCTATATAAATCGTTTGCCGGAGAATAGAGTTCAATGATATGAGAATAATAAAAAAATATTCCCAATTAAATTGGAAAATAGAAAAATAAAAATTTCATTAGAAAAACGCATTTTAAATTTCGCGCCTTTGAATTTCGTAATTTGCAGGAGCACTGAACTGCATATAAAACAATCTTACAATATAATCAACTAAAATATCTATTCCAAAAATGTTGAAACATACGTAGATTGTAGATTTAAAAAAACATCTACGAAAGAACAAAAAATAGCCCAAATTGCGGCTTGCTCTTTTGAATAAGAACATGGAGCAAATCTTCATAAGAAATCGGCCAATTGGCGCAAAAGCGACCAATCTGACATCGCTGGTAACAACACAAAATACTGTATTCCGCATTTCACTGGTTCCCTGTTTCAAAACTATTATTTTTACACGCAAGGGCGCGAAATTCAAAATGCGTTTTGTTAATGAAATTTTTGTTTTTCTATTTTCCAATTTAATTGGGAATATTTTTTCATTATTCTTATATCATTGAACTCGACTATTCTCCGGCAAACGATTTATATAGGTTTTTTCTATAATAATAACGTTTTATGCCACATTTCTCTACTGTGGGGTGATTTGGACACCCGAATTGGAAAATTTGAGTTTTCTCCTCGGGAAAACCTCGGCAAATGAAAAAAAAAATGCACGGCAATACTCGACTAGCGTTCGGCAAACGACCGGGAGTGCGTCGGTGACTTTATACCATACTCTATTTGTGATCTAGTTTTATATTTATGATTTGTTATCTTAGTATGCCATAAAGCATGTTCTTGGTTACTAACACAATTACTGATTTTCAATATTATTAAAACAAACAGTAGTAAACAACATGAACCATATTTCTTCAAAGTAATTTCCACGATTATTTCCAAGAAGAGTTCACTCACTGTTTTCTATATTTATTTTATCTATGATTATGTGTAGATTGTTTTATCGCTATTTTATATAGTGACCCGAGATACCAACAAACATAATATATAAGCACCATTATAATGCAATAACAAGGGCATATTTAATATTGAATATATGAAAGAATAACTACTTTGTTTTTATACCACTTTGATTAATAATAACGTGAAAACGTAACTATAGTTTCAACACCGAAGTGCCATTATCAAACAAATAGAAAATTATGAAGAAATAAAACAGTTCAAGTATAAATAGAATAGAGTAAAGTAGGGTTGAGATTAAGGGATCAATGAAAATTCCAAAAACAGCTGGACCCTAGGAAAGTACAGTATTATAAAGTAAACATAGCAACAATTTGTGAATTAATGTGATTATAATTTAATATTCTAAGAATTATTTTAAGAGCGGTTTGAAAGACACATGAAAAGATCACTTTGATATAGGTCTAACTGATCATTGAGGATATTTTTATTAGAGTTTTTGACACCTTTATAAACCTCTATTGATTCTAACGTATTCAATTTAAAACCTCTGGTTTGGTTATGTAAAATGCTTAGGCTATTAGGGAAATTATGACCAGTTTGTGAAAAATAATTAGCAAAGGTTGAGTCTGTTTTGTTGAGTCTAAACGAGCGATAATGTTCTTCATATCTTAATTTGAAATTACGACAAGTTCTACCTATATAAGTCATCACAGTCTGGGCAAATCATCTTATAAACTCCAGGTTTACTATATTTATTGGTTTTGTCTTTGGCTTTGTATATAAGATGGCAAAGTTTATTTTGAGGTTTGAAACTGATTTTAAAATTATGGCGTGATAAAATGTTAGCAATATGTCAAAGAGATGAATTTACTGGATACATCTATGTGTTTTATAAGCGGATAAATTTTATAAAAAGTTAACTGTTGTTGTTTGCGATTTATTAGTTTAATTATTTGATCCACCGGAAAACCATTATTGATGGCTATTCGTTTTATTGTGTTCAATTCAATAGTGAGGTGTTTTATTAACAATGGTATCGAAAATGCTCTATGAATCATTGAGTGATATGTTGCTAATTTATGGCTACGAGGGCTAAACGATGAGTTCGGAATAAATATTGAAGTTTATTTTATTATGGTCATGTACTAGTCCTAAGTCCAAAAAGTTTGGAATTTAATTGTCTAGAAGTGCCTTTGAAGAAGGCAAGTACATCGATTTTTTGCATATTTAATATTTATGTTGATTTTTAATTTAATTTTGATGTCTACTCAAATACAATTTGCATTCCAACTTCAATAAAGTTCTTAAATTACATATTTAGAATCAGATTATGGGCAACCATCCCAATATATATCTAGTCATTAGAAAACAAAAGTTTAATATTTATCCTGGCTTTTTGTTCATCAATTTTTATTTACTGACATTGGAATTGTCAAATTATTCATTTTTACATAAACAGTAACAATTGTTTAGTTCAGAAATATATTTGCAAAATTTCTTATTCGATTAGAATTTTTTCATACCTGCTTTTTAAATTCTTTTTTCGCAAAAAAAATTTGCAACATTTTTCAAACACGATAACAGCACATTATCTTGATAGAGCGAAATAACCTTTATTGAAAATTTTTAAGTTTCCTTCAGGCAGAATTAAAAAAAAAATTATAGGTAATTCTTTGAAGGTCAAGACTAGCCCATTGACATTTAAGTGAAATTTTTACCAATACAAAAGAGCATCAGTGTAAAGTGTGCAAAATTTGAGGAGAATCGTTATGCTAGCAATATAGTTATGAGTGAAATTGATTTAAAAACAAAATTAGAAGCTCTACAACTTCTTCACTTTTGAATTTTCCAAGAAATGTTATTGGAACCTGCCATCAACTTTTCAAGTAGAATCACCATTTTTATATTTACTTCATAATTCCCATAAGCCTTGTATATATACAAAACTTTGAGGCCTACAATAATTTTTCAAGAGTATCTATTTACATTTGAAGATAATTTTGAAATTTGTATACAATTAGTCCTGATATTCACATTTGTATATCTTCTCTTGTGGCTTCCGCATGTTTACACTTGACGTGACGTTTTAAATATGAGTTGTCACAGGTTTCATAATCGCAATACTGGCACTTATGTATCTTCTTTCTTGTGTGTATTGCATTGATGTGAGTTTGTAAATGTGACATCTGCGTGCTTTCATAATCACAATAGTCACACTTGAGTATCTTCTCCCTTGTATGTATTGAATTGATATGAGTTTTTAAATGTGACTTATGCGGACTTTCATAATTGCAATAATGACACTTATGTACCCTCTCCCTTGTGTGTATCGAGTTGATATGACTTCTCAAAGTTGACATCTGCGGACATACATAATTGCAATACTCACACTTGAGTATCTTTTCTCTTGTGTGTATAGAGTTGATGTGACTTTTCAAAGTTGACTTCTGAGGACTTCCATAATTACAATACTGACATTTGTGTATCTTCTCTTTGGTGTGGACAGAGTTGATGTGACCTTTTATAGTTGATTTACGAGGGCTTATATAATCGCAAAACTGACACTTGTGCATCTTTCCTCTTGTGTGTATAGAGTTGATGTGACTTCTCAAACATGACCTCTGAGTGCTTCCATAATCACAATAGTCACACTTGTGTATCTTCTCTCTTGTGTGTATGGAGTTCATGTGGCCTTGTACATTTGACATCCGAGGGCTACTGTAATCGCAGTACTGACAGTTGTATATCTTCTCTTTTGTGTGTATAGAATTAGTGTGACGTTTTAAATTCGACGCGCGGGGGCTTTCAAAATCGCAAAACTGACACTTGTGTACCTTTTCTCTTGTGTGTATAGCGTTGATGTGACCTTTCAAAGTTGAGATCCGAGGGCTCCAAAAATCGCAATACTCACACTTGTGTAGTTTCTCCCTCGTGTGTATAGCGTTGACGTGAATGTTTAAAGTTGACACATATGGACTTTCAAAATCGCAATACTGACATTCGTGTACTACCTTTTTGTGCTTCTTATTAATTTGAGATTTCAGAATCGTTTTTTTCATCGGAGATAACGAGTTTGAGGACTGATTTTTTTTATAGATCGAATGCTCAAAATCACCGTTCTGTATAATCATTATATTACTTCTTATTTTTGTCGCTTCATCATCACACTCATCTTTACAACACTTTATCTGTGAATGACCCAAATTTTTATTGTCCAAGTAATCTTCATTTGAATATATATCGTATGAGACAGATTTCTGAGGCACATTGTTCAAAGACTCATCAAGGACAAAATTTTCAATTCTGCAAAAGAAAAAGTTAAATAATAATAATGTTTATGGAAGATGAGGGAATATGTTATGAATCATATCTCAAAAGATTTCAATTTTCATGGGCATCAATGATGTTTGCAGCCAATGTTATTATGCAAGTATGTAGTATTAGAATGCAATGAATCTTGTCTGCAGATGACGGTAACCTTCATACCACTTCCTCATCTAGACTAGAGCCCCTATATCATCCAATAAAGCCAGAGGAGATTTTGAAATGAGGATCTGATAATTTAGTAGAGTTTAATGCAACCAAAATACAAGCTTTGTATTTTCTCCAGGAAGGTGTAACCCACAATCCCTAATATGATGATGTGAGGTACAACTATTCCTATGAAGTCATCCATATCCATGCTTGGGATCACAGCACCCTCTCATGGGATGATCATATGAGATCCATTGCCAAAACAGCTTCACAAAAACTGTTTTCTATTCCGTGCCAAGAGCTACTTTAAATCCCAGCAGTTCCTCATAATCTATAAAGTAGTATGGGGAAGAAGCTGAGCCAAATATGCTACTCCATCAGGATTGTAAGTAAATATCTCAACGAAATTTCAATGAAAATCATATATTTCTCAAATTTCGAATCATCAGCAAAATTTGGAATAATATTTTAGGGAAGCCATAGTAACATAGCAGATATTTTTTGCATCCAAAAAAGAGAGTAATGAGACTTATTTTCAAACTTAAGTATGGTCAATCATGTCGAGGTTTGTTCAAAGTGAAAGGCATCCTGACTATATATGCACTCTATATTTGTGAGTGTGTAGTCTACTTGTACAAGAATAGAAGCAAACTGTCAGTATCTGGTGGAAACCACTCATATCCGACCCGTAACACAAACATAAGTTACCCCATACATAGATTGACACTTACTGAGAAACACCCTTCATATGCAGCTATAAGGTTTTTTAATAGATTACCTGATTGTATCAAAACCTGTGAAAGTCCCAACAAATTAAAAAAACTTGTTAGGGGCTTTCTGATAAATCTAGAACCCTATTTGATTCATGAATATTTTAATGTGTAATATTTTGGTGTGTAATTTATTCTCTATGTACAAAATAAGCTGACCTTGTTTCGTTTTATGTTTTCCTTTTGTTTATTTCTGTAAATGTAAAACATTCTCCGAAATATATTATATTATTATTATTAGTACAGATTCGACCTATTCTGGAGTACTGTTCACATGTTTGAATTTTGGCTCCTAAACATACGGTGAAGCTTTTGGATCTACCCAGAAGAGGGGTCTGATTGATGTCACACTTACAGGTTCATTAACCTCTGTAGAACATCGTAGAAATGTGGACGATCTTTCCTTTTTCTATAAGTATTTTCATGGTGAGTTAGTGGCGGCTCGTCGGGGTAGGCAAGGTAGGCGCCGCTTACGTTTAAATATCCTTTAGAACATATGTAATACATAAAAATACACTTCATAATAATTGATATAAATTCAATATATTTTAGTGTTATATACCGTTGGCGCAAAGCTTATCGTTACATGCACATAATGAAATACGCCAGCGTTTCTAACCGCTGGTGCACTATGTTACCTGAGGAACATTGCTCCAATTGCATACCATCATGAATGAAGCTCAAAATGGGTTCCACTATCAGAGCAGTTTATTTGGCCCTCTATGATATATTAAATTCTCTAAATAATAAAAACTTACAATGTGTATCGATTTGTACAGTGTAAATTTAGATATACATTGGTCACGCATGAGTATTTCGAAATCACCTCTTAGGGATATAAATTCTCAACTAATCTTTCATAACATAGTACAAAAAATTTCAGGTATGATTATCGGGGCAAATGTATGTAGCTGCTGAGGAAATGAATTGAAGGGTATACAATAATGAACTTACTTTATTTTCTTTTCCTGATCAATCAATTCATGTTTTATTTCTTGAATATCTAGATTTTCAGTTTTAATATGACTTTCCAGTTCTGGTTCTTGCTTTATTATTGAAGGAACCGCACAGTTTGTCAACTCTGAGACATAGCCATGATTATTGGAGATTCCTAGGTCCATAATGTTCTCAGATAATTATATTCGAGTTATGTAAACTCACTAGAACTAGAATATAAAATTATCAATCACTCCGCTAATTCTAATCGACTCATCAAACAATTTGTTCATGCAACCAAAACCAAACCATAGAAGACCTATGAACCTAACTAACCTCGTAACTTCTTCTCTAAAATAGAACTATGCTCTTTACTGTAACATAGATATCTACCCTCTATGCTCTAGTAAACTACCACCACAAATAAACTATAAGAGTTCACACTGTGGATACACCACGGTCGTATGTACGACCGTGGGATACGCTATAACACTACCAAGTAGCCATCATCAGAGTTAACTAAATTATAAATCAAAATGTGCCTGTTTAAATACCATTTGGGGATAATAATGCAAACAAGGGATTACAAATGGAGGTAAATCGGAATTTAATAATTTGCTTTTTCGTTTATACATTTTTCATCCTAAATCGTCTAAATTACCTAAATACTTAACGGTACTGTGTTCTAAAAGTGTTTTTCTCGAGAAAGTTGATAAAAAATTGGTTATTAACAAAACCTTGTATTAGCTGATTACACTGGCATTGTATAGGTCGATTTTAAAATAAATAATACATATAGTGCATATTATATATAAAATTCTCGGGAAATATTTCACACTAACACATATGCTTATTATTTTCGTCTTTACGTACGTTTCGGTCTCACGACCATCATCAGAAGACTATAACTGTATAAACGTGAATTTTTAAAACTAATTGTATCATGACAAGGCGTCCTTAACGCATTAATTTCAATTAAAAATGCCCACGTCACCAAAACGAACAGAAACACTAACAATCGAAATTATAACACATTGATGTTTTAAGTATATAAATTAAGTATCCGCTGCTAAGCAATATTCTTATAAGCTCTATAAACATATCGAATCACAGTCTGTAATACGACTAAAGAGCTGAACTAAAAATATAACGTTCGAGGATCCACTTTCGAACCAGATGTTGAAGATTTATGAGGTAATAGAAAAAGGTTGTCACAGACCTTGTGAGAACTATTACTTTCGAGCATTCTACCTAAAATATACTTTTAACATTATAAAGACGCATGTAGGAATTTGTAAAGGTTTTAATTAATTAAATTAGTATAAATTTGACTTAATGACTGAATATCTGCTCTATGATTTACAGACTTGAAGTCACGTTTTATGTGAATCATCTCCAGAATAGATCTTTTATAATAATTGGTTTTCTTAGTTAAAATATTAACGTTTTTGTAATCAAATTGATGGATATAATCAAAGCAGTGTTTAGCAAAGGCGGTGGAATTTTCTAAATGTTTGTAAGTTGTACTATACTTATGGCTATACATTCTTTTTTGTAAATATTGTTTTCCTGTAGAAGACCCATCGCAATCTAAACAATTTAATTTGTATACTGTGTGGGTTTGTTTATCTTTAGGTATTGAAGGTTTTAGATTTGAAAAATATTTCCAACAAAGTTAGTAGGCTTATGCGCAACATTATCAAACTTTTTCAAACATTTCTCAATTTTCTCTGAGATCTCCGAAATGTATGGTGATTTTATAAAATTATCTGTATTACGGTTTATGTTATTTATATATAACGATTCATTACAGATTTTGTTTATTCTTTCTTTAATGATGGGATTCAAAAAAGTTTTTGGGTAGCCATTCATTTCCAGGGTATTACGAGCAATTTTTAAATTTTTGAGACGGTCTTCGGGGTGGGATAATTCAACCGCGCGATCTGTAAGGCTGTTTATAACACTTTTTCTATAACTTGTTGGTGCAACGGAATTGAAGTGAAGATTACGTTGAGACTGTAACGAAGCTTAAATTTTGAAAAATCATTTAATTTAGATCAGGAAGTAAATACGGATATTACATGCAAACTTAATTTGAACAGTTCATAATTTCAATAGATATGCGTGAACTCCGAATGTATATTCCGTGATTGTCACTTTTCTAGATCTCCGTAATTTCGAATAAATGTAATTATTCAAATGGATAAATCTAATTCATGCCCGTTAAAAATTGCATTTCATTCCGATAAAATATGTTGCAAAAACAGGGGTCTGGCCAAGTTAACGCATCAAACATTGTGCAACCTTATGTATAAAAAGGGCGAACAACCAAAAAACTCCGATAACATTTATTTACTCCGCCGAGAGGAACTACCAAGATATCATGTGCGCGAATTTTAGATCTAAAAAGTAGCGTCACTTTTAAGCATTGTTCGGGACATAAGTAAAAAACCCTCGGCACAAAATAAGGAATTGGTGGAGCGGACCTGTCCAGAACCTCGGAAAACATATAAAAGCCGTGACAGCCAAAAGATCGCTCTCTTTTGTGATTTTTATTAGCAATCGATACAGTTGCTCTTTTGTGATTTTGATTAGCAATCAATACAGTTTTTCTTTTGTGATTTCAATTTTCAATCAGTGCAGTTGCTCTTTGGTGTTTTTGATTTTCCAATAGTACCGTTGAAGTGAGATTAATATAAGAATCGAAGTGAATTAATTATTTTCCGAGTTCAAGTCAGATTTGAAATTTGAATTGTATAAAGTGTTCCGTGTTTGTGTTTGTGAATTTTACAAAAGGTAATTTAAATTAATATATTTGAGTTTATCCCGTCATAGGTCGGACCGCGCACAATTTGAATTCGCACGTGAATTGATATGTTGAACCACAGGGGCGTCTTTGGTATATTTGTGCACACCGTGACATACCGGAAATATAAGTATATCCTAGACGACCAAACCACCAACGGCTTGTGCACACTGTGACATACCGGAAGTATAAGCTGGGGTGGTTGTGTGATTGAGAATCGTAATAATTCCCTCAATACTATGAGAAGTCCTCGGCCGTGAATATAGGGGTTATTGCAGATACGATAGTCAGGGTTTGTGCACACTGTGACATACCGGAAGTATAAGCCCTAATTGTGTAGATTCTGAATCTGAAAAGTAGTCTAACACTATCATACAATTACCGGGTACTTCGTGGATAGCTAACACAGGGGTGGGTGTTATGATAGAATAAACTCAATTAGAGTAATTAACCGAAAATATCGTAAAATTTGATATCGTACAATCGGAAAACTAGTGCAAAACAATATTTTCCGAACCAACCGAATATATCGTAGTGTGATTTGAACATTTCATTTATTACTGTTGCTATCTAAAATTTACCGAATACCGCTAATTACGCTAGGAACTGCTTGATTTGTATTTTCCGCAAATTGATAATTCTGAATCATTTATCAACCGATTCCGTACCGCTGCATTGAATCTAAATACCGAACACATCGTAAAGTAGATATGTTGAAAGAGTTTTCACATACCGTTTGAGATTCATTACATTTTCCGTCTGGGTAAAATCTTTGTAAATAATACCGTTCAATTGCATTTATATTGATTATTCTGAAAGTGTACTTGTTATATTTATTATATATTTTAATATTTGGAATTCCCCGTTTTATTAAATTATTTCTGCTCCATCTTCAAACGAGCTAAGTTTTAACCAGGTATCAATTGTAATTAAAGCCTACAATTTTGATACTGTTTTCTGCCCAATGGACACTTCACTGTAGCTACCCTAGGGGCAAGGCTATCTACAGATAGCAAAGTGACAAGCCTTGTGGTGAAGACTCTAGCAGAAGTCTTCAAAAAGGAGTTAACCTTTAGAAAAATCTGGCGCCCGAGGATTTGAAAGAAGCAGTTTGCCGAAAAGTCGCAAGGTCACGTCATAAGACCAAACTTCTTTAGTAAACCACCAAGTTTTTATTTTTCCATCTCCATGTTTTTGTACACACATGCTTTGCATGTATTTTAAATGGCGAACTATGAGCTCTGGCCTATTAAAGTGTGATTTGTGATTGGGGCGTGGATCAGGTATAGACACGGAGATATATGCAAAGTGGTCAAACTTAAAACATTTGAATATTTATCTATTATCCATTTATTAAGTTGCAGTTGTAATCAGTCAGAGATACCTAAACTACTTGACTTCTCCGTAAGTAAAAAATGTCGTGATCCTTTAACTACATCTTTAACACCTTGGAATGATGCTCTAAGGTTGATTCGATCTATATAAATTTTTGTAAGGCATTTGACCTTGTCAAGCATGAGACGCTTCGAAGTAATCTAAATACTTTACCATTGATTGATTGATACATGGATATAGGATTCTGTAACTAGAAAAACCTAAATGGTGAAAATAGGACGAGAATGAGGTTTCTTCTGGAGTATCCCAAGGTTCTCACTGTGAACCTGTACTCTTTTGCTTGTTTTTATTAGATTTAACTCAGGAGTTGAGAAAGAAACAGTAGTGCCTTACTATTTGCTGACGGTGTGGGAATTTTACGGAGATTAAGTCTGGTAGATACTATTTGCCTTCAGGGAGATTTAAATTCAATTTTTGAATGGTGTATATGGTGAAAAAATTGACTTTGAATATAAACAAGTGTTATAAGATCACATTTGCAAGACAAAAGGACCACATTAATTTTGTATACTCAATTGGCCACATACTCCTCAATATCAAAACTGATGTATCTTGGTGTACTGATAGATTCTAAGATCACATTTTAAAACCACATAAATCAAATTATAACTTCGTCCAGAGATCCTCAACTATTTTTCAATATTCACCTTTAAGAGCCTATATTGCTCTCTTTTCCGACCGATTCTGGAATACTTAATTTATTTTTGTTGTAAAAAACATGCACAACTTGTAGTAAACGTCAAGCTCGCGTCGAACCGATTTTGTTTCTCGCGCTGCTTTGATAAGATAAAGATAAAGATAAAGAAGAATTTATTAGTCCTTAACTCCCGGCTATAAGCAGCATATGCTCGGTGAATCACATGTCTCTTTGCATTCGTTAAAAGCTTTCAATTAATACCCATAACATAATGAACGTCAGCATGTGGTGTTTCGTGTTTCAGGGTTAAGATGTCTGGAAATTATGTTCTATTTGCAGTACAAAAACCAAAGTTTAGTTGGAGATTTCTTTTTATTTTATCGGTTATATAACAAAAATAGTTTTTTTTTTCAGTTGTTTTATCAAAAACCTAAATAAAACCATCAAGGGGAGGTTTTCAAAACATTACAATTGTTTTGAAAACATTTTAAACTTTGATATATTAACTTGGCATGTTTCTGTGCAATTAAATGTACTCAGGAATAAGTAAAACAAAGATTGATGCTAAATTGGTTTATTTTTTATTTATTCATATATGGATGAAATGAATAAGATAAAATATGAGTGAAAATGATATTAATTAATACATTATGTTGTATCAAGATAATAAGTCAAAGTTTAAAGTGCAATCGCGTTTTCAATTATTTCAAAAAACTTTCCTTAATGATCTTATAGTTTTACATACACAGATTAACATGAAAGATATACGCTTTAGATATACAAATATCTTATTGTGAACTGTTACTTCTACAACCGCAATGTTTTCATTCCTTAATCTCCTGCATGTGTATTGTTGGGTTGTCCTTATATTTGTACTTCTCCTCCCCAGTGTGTTTAGAATTATGTTTTTTTAGACTTCCAATAAACGTAGTTTCATAATCGCAATGTTCACATTTGTATATCTTTTCCCTGGTATGTTTACAGTTGACATGCGTTCCTACGGCCGAGAGCTGTGTTGATGTATACTCACAATATTCACATTTGTATACTGTAGCCTTAGTGTGTTTGGAGTTCACATGTTTCTTCAAATTCCAAGGTTCGGTGGATTCGTGATCGCAATATTCACATTTGTATACATTCTGTCTAGTGTGTTTACTGTTTATATGCAATCTCAAATTAGTACGTCCTGTAGTTTCATAATCACAATGTTCACATCTGTATATATTTTCCCTTGTATGTTTATTGTTTATATGTCCTTTTAAACATTGGAATGTAGGTGTTTCATAATCACAATAATCACATTTATGAATCACTGTTTTAGTATGTCTAGAGTTAACATGTCTCTTCAAAGCAGACAGGTGAGTGGTTATATAAACGCAATGTTTACATTTGTATATAGTCTCTTTGGTATGTTTAGCATTAATGTGAGATTTCATACCTGAAAGTTTAAAACTTTCATAATCACAATCCTCACATTTGAAGATCTTCTTCTTGATGTGTTTAGCGTTAACATGTTCATATAAAATTGAGTGTACAGTGGTTTCATAATCACAAAGTTCACATTTGTAAATTTTTTCCTTTGTATGTTTACAGTTGACATGTACTTTCAACACTTGAAGTTGAGTAGCTACATAATCACAATATTCACAGCTATGTATTTTCTGTTTTGTGTGTTCGGTATGTTTAGAATTGACATGCCTCTTCATAGCTGCGAATACAGTAGCTACATAATCACAATGTTCACATTTGAATACATTCTCCCTGGTATGTTTGCTATTGACATGCCTCCTCAAAACTGAACCTTGTGCAGATTCATAATCGCAATATTCACATTTATGTACTTTCTCTTTCGTGTGGTTAGCATTAATATGCCTACTTAAATACGACATTAGCGAGGCCTCATAATCGCACAGATGGCATTTGTATATCTTCTCCTTAGTGTGCTTGGCGCCGACGTGTCTATTTAAAATTGAGAGCCGTTTTGTCTGAAAATTGCAATGTTCACATGTGTATATTTTCCCGGTTGCATGAGTAAAGTTAACAAGTCGTTGCAATATTGTAACTTGGGTAGATACAAAATTACAATACTCGCATCTATGTATTGTCTCACTTGTGTGTTTTTCATTAATATGTCGACTTAAATAAGAGTTTTTTGTGGCCTCATAATCACAATGTTCACATTTGTATATCTTTTTCATCTTCTTACCCCTATGAAGTTTCGGACATGTTAAACAACCGTTTGTGTCATGACAATGTTCACATTTGGGTATGCTCAGGCCAATGTGTTGCTTATTGATGTGCAGTTTCAATATGTCATAAGAACTACTTTTGTAATCACAATGTTCACATGCAACCATATTTTCTTCCAGGTGCACAAAATCAGTTTCAGTTTGTGAACTTTCATATTTGGCAACTTCATAGTCATTGTCATGTATGTTGTTTACGTGATTATTAATTTCGGTCGCTTCATTACATTTGTATTCACAATTAAATGTATGATGACTTTCCGTCTCTTCTTTGATGAAAATATTATCTTGCAACCTGAAATTATTCAATTCTAAGTATATGTTGAAGCAGCAGTGATAATCTAGTTTGAAATTTACATGAGCATTAGGCCTTTTTTTTTCTGGGATGAATCGAAAATTACTTAATGAAATCCAACCAATAGTTTTTTGGAATCAACATGAATGCAGGTATTGCCAAACAATTTATCAACCTCAAACATAAATTTTTATACTAACAGATAAATGGAAATATAATATTTTTTCATTGATATCTGATTCGAATCAGAGCACTTGTGGAAAATTGTGGAAGTTTTTGCCTCGCATTTTCAATCATCTTATAGTAAATCACCAGATAATACTGATTATGATAATTTTGAATCTACGGAGAACGTACAGACCTTTAACTTTCTCTCAATTGAAGATATAAATATATCAGCAAAATCAAAATTTACAGCTGGTTCTCATATTATATCCTCGTTAAGGACAGTGCAGGTGTTTTAGGTAAATCGTTAACTTTTATTTTTAGCTTAGCTATTAAAGTCACAAAGATTTGTTTGGTGCTCAAAAAAGAATCCTTTTTATTTGATCACTGCTACCTATAAAACAGACTACCATTATTGACTAAATTATTGAATATAATTAAGGACCTTTTGTCAGCAAACTTGACATCATAAGATACAGAAGTAAACCATAAAACAAATCTTAAAATTCTTTATTTATAATTTGAAACTAGCATATCACTGGCATTAAATCATTGGATAGATTATTTTAATTTTGTTCAAATTGAAAGCGTTCACATTATGGTGAGTTGAATGTCTGAAGAAAGTTTAAATACACAATACACATTATAGAATTAAATCTGTAACATGTTGCAAAATCACATTCATATCATTAAATGGTGTTAAACATGTTACAATTTAATCATACTATTGTCCAACAACTACTTTACTTAAGGAATCAAAACTACTAGATCCCAGGCAACTTTTTTATTATAGAATATTACTGAGAGAACATCTAAAAAAGAACTTTTTAAATTTAAACCCACATGAGTATAATACCAGAAATAGAATGCGTCACTACTTACCTCCTTTTGTATATAAAACTATAGGACAAAGATCATATGCATTTTTAGCTCCGAGTCTTTACAATAATTTGCCGGAAGACTTAATAAACTCCAAATCAATGAAAATTTTTAAAATCAATTTATTTAAATACATTCAATCAGTACATAGGCATAAAATTCATTCTGCAATTGATTAAAAAACTTTACTGATTACTCATATAAATAAATTATAATCAACTCAACAAATAAAAATTAACTAAGCGAATGTGAGTTATAAATAAATATATATGTATATATGACAGTGAAGGATCTTATTAGTATATAATATAGTATGCGTGTATAAATGTGTGTAAGTAAATAATATGTCCATGTCTTATGATTAATGTATATATATATATATTTGAAGTTGTATATTGTTGTTAAATATATCAAATTTTACTTTTATATTTTTGTATCATATTATCTATCACATACAAGATTCATCTTTGGTGATTAACTCTATTTATTTATAATCACTGTATTACATACACATTATTATGAATAAATCTATTTATTATTTATTATTATTATTATTATTATTAAAGACAAAACCCAAGTTTCTATAGTTTATGTAAGTGGCATAATTTTTTGTAGAGATAAGTTGATTTATGAAATCATTAAGATCATTAACTTAACAGTTCATTTTCAGAACATGACCACCCTCCTGAATGAATCCAGAATTTAGAATTTCTATAGAAGATTGATTGGAGTTTACTAAATCTGATTGTCATTAAGTAGATGATTACAAAGGTTGTTATGTTCAGACATTCTTAATGATTCTTACAAGTTGAGTATTCTACCTTTGCCTGAAGGTAATATTTGCAGATTACTTGTTCTGCTGACATTCTTAAGAGGGTAACAAAATTCAAATAGAAGTCAAAATTTCAATTTCATTCCTTGTCAAGAGTTCTAAATAATCCACTATTTTTTGCTATGATTTAACTTCTTGAACTATAGTTTCATTTGAGATATCAAGATATAATAAAAAAGTCAGTATGGGTGTATTTGTATAATCTTCATAGTTGACCAGATAAAACTTTCATAAGCAACAAATAAGTACCTTAAATATCATATCAAAACAAAGTTATTTCATGTGTTGAGTCAAATAATGCAGGTACTAAAGAGGAGACGAATTGAAGGGAGTATAATCATGAACTTACTCTACTTTTATTTCCCAATTTGTAAATTCTTGTTTCACTTCTTGAATACCTACATATTCAAATTGACTATGAATTTCCAATTGTGGTTCAAGCTGTATTGATGGGGCAATAGAGTTTGTTATCTCTGAGAAATAACCATGACTGTCTGAGATTTCTAGCTCCATCACATTCTGAAATAAATATATACGATATTGTAAACTCCTATCGCTGCACTAGACACTAACCCTTGAAACAACACTAACCTATTAACTTATCATGTTAACTACCATGGAAAACATGAAAGTCTAATAGCTAGCATAAAATTATATGTATACAGAAATAAGAGTGAAACTGTTTTATTTCGTTCAATTACTCTATTTCACAATTTTTATTTAACAGTTGAATGTGGTTTATCGTAACAGGTCGAGTTTATTTTGTTTTACTTCAATTTATTTATTTTGTGTTGACTTAATGACAGTTGATGCATTTCTAAAAAAGATTCACCAATACCGACTTTTGATTTATACTTCGCTTTTTTGTTTCCTTGATGACGTTTGGGGCATTTTCAAAAAAGAATCACTTTTAGCGCGGTTAGATTTGTGTTGACGAATTTTTTTTGTAATCTCAAACGTAATTCGTAAACTGTTGTACTGTTTAACAAATGTTTGAAGAAAAAAGTATATGTGGGTAACCTTTTGAAATAGTAAAATAAGGTGATTTCTACTTGCACAAACAGGCCTTAATTGTTTTTATTTCAACAAATATTCAAATCCAATACAAATTCAAAAGTATCAAAAAAGGTTTATCTATGTATCTTGGTATTAAACTCACTTATTAAATAATAAGAGCTTAATTTTTTGAGTTTACCACATTGATTATTAAAATAATGCATGTACGTTTTCATATAATGTTAAAGTAAGCATATTATTTATTGAAAGAAACACTCTAAATATCTGATTATCACAATTTTCAAATAAACGAAAGTACATTACTTTTCGATTCACCCAGTAGTTAAAGGGAAACAGCGATTTCTAAATCATTTTGAATGTGTTTTCTGATCCTACAATCATACATTTGACCGCAGCAGAAATTTATTTTACTTACAAAAATGAGGGATGCCAGTAATCGTAAGATCACCGTTCATTTTAACTTTTAATCAACGTTATTTAATATTTAATGAAGATCTTAAAGATGTTACACGTTTACCTACGATTCCCTTCTCTTCCAAAATGAAAATTATCATATCACATATCATATAAGAATTACAGAAGTCACTGAGATTGCCCTAGTAGAATTATTGTTAGGTTACTGGTACATGGTACACATAGATATTATATATACAATATCTATGATGGTACATTTTAGACAAATAATCTAGGGTCGATCGTACAATAGCGCACAGAACAATTATATATAGAAGTGCAAGCACCAAGCTAGTACACAGAAATCCGGTCATATCTCTATCTGGTGATGGCGACGGTCCTACAGGAAGCATAGAGATCATATAGTATGGAGGAGTAAAGCCCAGTCTTAACACGAGAAGGTTTCAAAAACTTATCCGTTCCCCACTCCGCGGACATTATAAGGTGACGTTCGAGCGTTAACTTTTAACTATTATGGATGTATTATTACGGTTACCTTATAATATCAGGTAACCAAATTTTTATATAATGTTATGTAGTAACATCTGATCTATATGGTTACACGTTGTCATCTAAGCGAAGCGCTCGGTTGTAGGAGAGTAAGGGGATCGAGTTAAAATACCACAGAGTGGGGTACGGATAACTCATCGCGTAAGATCGAACATGATACGCAACAAATACATAGGCTATATAGGGGCTTTACCCCTCTATACTATATGATCTCTATGACAGGAAGTACCTGCCTGCACCCCTATTCTCCACATCAAGTAAAGTGATGGTCCCTCTATGAGAGTAAACGTTCAGATCCTTCACTTGTTCTCTCGGTGGCCAAAGCTCCTATTATCGAATGTTGGCGCTTATGGCGATAACTAATGCGATGGTGTCAAATTTCAAAGATAAGTTTTTCCCACGGTCGTACATACAGGTCTGGAAACTCTATGGTTGACGTAAGTCTCTTACGCGTCGCCAAACTTATAGTCCCTCGCTCAGCCAGTAGCTAGCGCTTGGATCACGAAGTGGTAAAACGATTTCTTCCCGAAATCGCAAGCAGTGTTACTAAGTATTCTGATTTGAGAGAGGAATAGAACTGTTACTCTCGTCTAAATGTATTACTCACCTTAAAAATAACTTCCCCTCTTCCGCAAACATAAAAGACCTCGTTAAAACATATTCTTTCCGGAGTATGTACTTATTATCTAAGGCTTTTTTGGTAGTAATTTAAAAAGGAAATGTATGAATATATTCGATCGCATATAAACATTTTTTAACTAAATTAGGATTACAATCAAAATACATGTATACTAGTTTAGTATGTTGTCTTTCATTATATCTATGGTTTCGGCGTTTACGTAGTGTAAATTCATAATACTTCAGAAGTTGGAGAATAAAACTCAAATTTTACACAAAACTTTTAACATTTAATTTAAAAATGCTGACAAATTGTTTCACCACACTGTGGCATTATCAAAGCGAGGAGTTATCAACTAAAGCTAAATCTAAAAGTATGTCCTTAAATATCAGGGATCAGAATGTGGTGCAAATTGAGGGGTGGGGGTGGATAATGGTGGGAGTGTGTTTACAAAATTGTTAACAAGCGGTGAATTATATGTGTCGATTTGATCATTTAATATTACATTATTATTGTTTTTTGCGTGTTTCAAAATTTCTATGGATTCTAATATATTAAGTTTATGTCCTTTTTCCTGAATATGTAGAATATCAGGATTAAGGGTGAAATTGTGGTTATGTTCTAACAGGCTCAAAAAAGAAGACTCTAATTACGCAAATCACCTGTTAGAACATAACCACAATTTCACCCTTAATCCTGATATTCTACATATTCAGGAAAAAGGACATAAACTTAATATATTAGAATCCATAGAAATTTTGAAACACGCAAAAAACAATAATAATGTAATATTAAATGATCAAATCGACACATATAATTCACCGCTTGTTAACAATTTTGTAAACACACTCCCACCATTATCCACCCCCACCCCTCAATTTGCACCACATTCTGATCCCTGATATTTAAGGACATACTTTTAGATTTAGCTTTAGTTGATAACTCCTCGCTTTGATAATGCCACAGTGTGGTGAAACAATTTGTCAGCATTTTTAAATTAAATGTTAAAAGTTTTGTGTAAAATTTGAGTTTTATTCTCCAACTTCTGAAGTCTTTCATTATGCTTACAATATATACATTATACACTAAAACCTCCGGTACTGTACACTCGACGGGTCCGAAAACCTTGGCTATGTTGACACTGTCAATTTTTTTCGTAACGCAATATTTACTATTCTGATTTGAAAGAGGAATATAACTGTTACTCTTGTCAAACTCACCTTAAAAATAATTTCATAAAAGACCTCGTTGAAACGATTTCTATCCGGAATCGCAAGCATCCACTTTTTTCGCATTTCCGCATCTTTCGACACTTTAATAACAGAAGTTTCTTGCTTTACACCTTTGTACCTCGTTTTGCATTTCGGCACAATGCACGATTTCGTAATTTGTTTCTAAAAACGCAGGTATTCCTTGTGTTGACAAGTCAACTGACAGTTGTCAGAGAATATACTCCTACGTGACGACTTTTGGTACTACGCGAAAGTCGACGCTTAGCGGTCTCACTTCTCACATAGGAAACAACCTCGAGTTTCCAGACCTGTGTATACGACCGTGGTTTTTCCTAATATTTACATTATTAATGTAATATTTTCAATGGTTTTGACTTTTGACATATATAATGGTGATCTGTGCGCCTCGGTGCAGCTCTTAAATACTTAGGGTACCTAAAACTAATTTACTTTTACGGACCCTGCTAAATACTTACAATAATTATTAGACACTATCATTAAGTATTTATCTTAATAGTTGTTCTGTAGTATTTATTGCCGATTGTGTTTAATAAAGAATCGAAGTAAGCTAATTGAACTAGTAAGAAGCAGATAGTTGATTAACCAAAAATTTTATTTACACTAGCGACGCAGTTATTTGGGGCAATTGTTCAAAAGAATTGGTTATAAGAATAACGAAGTATGACGTCATGTCATGCGCCATAAAGTGCATATCTCTGACTACAGTGACTCTACTAATTAGCCGACGACAAATACCACACCACAGAGTAGATACCAAAGATAACTCTACTACCATTAGTAGAGTTATCTATGGTAGGTACGCAGACGGTATAACAAGTATAGAACTATAGAAGCATAGATTAGATATTATATATAGGAGATATAAAAGTATATATGTACAAGTAACAGAATTACCGAATAATTTTCAACGAGCTTCCGTTAATTATTACTTCGATTCTCATAGAGTGAAACGGGTATCGGGTACCCGAATAACGAATAGTTACTTTTCTTTTCTGACATCACTATAACGGACGATGGAGTTACTGTACTGATAATTTCACGTCGACGTCGATAGTGATAGTGAGTGACTAGTTTGTTTAAGTTTATATAATTTGAATATAAAATATATTTGTCTGGGTACATGATGGAATTAGGAATCTCCGATAGTTATGGCTGTCTTTCGCAGTTGACAAACTGCGTGCTCCCATCAATAATAAAACAAGAACTAGAATTAGAAAGTGATATTAAAATTGAAAATATAGATTTCCAAGAAGTAAAACATGAATTGCCTGATCAGGAAATGAAAATAGAGTAAGTTCATTATTGTTTACCCTTCAATTTATCCCCTTAGCAGCCACATGATTTGTACCGATAATCATATGTGAAATTACTTTATTATTATTATTATTATTATTATTATACAAAATCGCTAGGACTGAGGTCAAAGCCTGTAAAGTCCAAAAAAAGTATATGGTATCCTTAACTAAAAACTAAAATATGAGGTAACATCAGAAAAAAAAAAACTAAAGCTAAATAAAGCGAGAATAATTTACAGATTTAACAGAGAGACATTACTATCTAAACGGTTTTTAAAAGAGTTAACTGAAGGAGCACTAACAGTTTCTTCGGGTAGGCTGTTCCATTTGGACACTACACGGTTAGACCAAAAAAACTGTCTAGGTAAAGTACTGAAGCCCATATAACTAAGTTTCTTGCTGTGGCCACGCAACCGTGGATCCGAATTTCTTGGTAACATGTAACTGAGTTCAACACTAAAAAGCTGGGAAATATTATGAAAGAATATTTAAGAATTTATTGCCCTAAGAGGTGCTTTTCAAATTGTCATGGATGACTAGGTAGATTGTTAGATAAACTAATAGTATGTTCTTCAGATTACCTTGACATCTCAAATGATCGTGTTGACAATGTTCAAGAATGGTTGAAAAGAATAACTCAGTACTTGATCAGAACAAAAAATTGTCTGCTTTAGAACCTGGTCAAGGAATGATGGTATTCTATAGAACAGCGAAGTTGTATTACTCTGCATAGTAAGGTCTTTCCTGATGTCTATAACCTCCAAAATGGCAAAATTTGACACTGAATGGTATCATAAGCCATTTATATGAACCATGTACTTGGTGATGTCAGATTCGCTTTTAAATCAACTTGCATTGCTATTCTTGAGATTTCAAGGATACTGTTTAACGAGTGGGAAGTAAGTTATAGAATTAGTTTAAACAATTTCTTGTTTTGTTTGTATAATGGAGAAAGGATGGATTTCCCCATTGTGTTTTTTTACATGTATGAGACACTTTCAATTGTATAAGAAGGGTAAAAGTTTGTTGCAGTTTTCTCTGTAGCCTAAACTGTGAATTTTTCTTACCGCTATATTCTGAAACCTGAACACTCAGGCCACCCAGCAGCATGCTACCACGTTATGATGGCATAATAAATGCTAGATTGTATCAATGCATAGTAAACAGTGATTATCAACGAGTTCCTAACTAAAATTTTCCCTGATATGGTGAAGCATCTCCCAGAGGCAACTTCACATCATAGTTATATACATTATAACAATAGATCTCTATTGCTGAAACCCACAAATCCGCAAGAAATAATAGAAATATCAAAAACATTGAAAAATAAATATAGTAGTGGTGATGATGAGATCCCGACAAATATAGTCAAACTATGCATACCATCGATCAGCAATGTGATATCTTACATAATAAACAATTCTTTCAAACATGGAATATTTCCTGATCAACTGAAACTAGCTGTAATCAAACCCCTTTATAAAAAGGGAAATGAAGAGTTAATGGAAAATTATCGACCAATTAGTCTTCTACCCAGTTTTTCAAAAATTTTTGAACTGGCAATGTGCTCAAGGTTGATATTGTTCATGAATGAATGTGAAATACTGAACCATTCCCAACATGCTTATTTGAAAGGGAGAACTACACTAACTGCCATCTGCCAGTTCACCAAAGAACTTTTAAACTTCATAGAAGATGATAAACTAGCATTAGGTATGTTTTTTGATTTGTCAAAAGCATATGACTGCCTGGAAAGGAACATTTTATTGAAAAAATTGGAAATATATGGTGTACGAGGAAATGCTGGTGAGTGGTTTAAATCATATCTTTCAAATAGGACACAGCTATTAAAATAACCAGGGAAGGACTCATTGAAAAATCAGACATATTATATAATAATACAGGAGTCCCGCAAGAAAGTATTGCAGGACCAATTCTATTCCTAATTTTTATAAATGATTTGTGTTATATATATAAGAAAATTTAAATGTAAATGGGAACATAACCATATTTGCGGATGCAACAAATTTGGCTATGGGAGCGGAACATAAACAAAATCTCTTAATTGAAGCAACAAACACCTACACAAAGGCAAAAAACTGGTTTCAACAAAATAAACTTATTCTAAATGAGGATAAAACAAAAATGGTGATTTTTAGTCACAGTAGGAAAAACAAACCAGAATTTATTAAATTGGAAGAACATCATCATAGATTTAGATTTATTTATTTGGTGCTAAAGATACAAAGTATTTACACAAGTCAATTTTATAATATTATACATTTTTGAGATAAAAGTCAATTGAAACTATAAATAATAGTCTAAATGATTAATATAATTTAAATAGTCATGACATTCACATTTTAGCAAGACAAAAACTCATCTGCACTGTAGAAGGCTTTGCTAAGTAAAAACTTCCTAACAACGAGCTTAAAACCCTTCAAAGGTAGACTCCTAACCTTGGTCGGCAACTTGTTGAAGAATATATTACAACGAAAATTTGAACCATTCTTGGCTGTTTCAAGTCTTAACGCTTTTGATCGAATATCATCCTTATGTCTGGTATCATAACCGTGAACATCCCTGTTTTTTAAAGCAATGTCATAGTTCTGATAAGCATACACAAGACACTCATAAATAAATATACAAGGAAACGTTGAAATATTAATTTTTTTTAAATACTTCTGTGCAATCGTCTCTATATTTAAGACCGCCTATAATTCTTACAGCTCTTCTTTGCAAACCAAATATCTTTTCATGACCAGAACCATCGCCCCAGATAAAGACACAATATCTAGGATGGGATTCACATTGAGAATAATACGCAGTTTTCAGCACAGAGGTTGATACTGTACTTGACAAATTTTTAAGTAGAAAAATATTTTTGCTTAATTTTTTTGCCACAAAATTTACATGTTCCTCCCAAAAATTTTATTGCTTTATTAGTATTTACGAAATCTGAATCTTTTAAAGCGAAAACCATTTTTTCTGTCTTTTCAACATTGCAACATAACTTATTTGAAGCAAACCACTCATGAGCCCTCGACTCAGTTACACATCCGATCTCCTTTGTACTTTCAAGGTCATTACCTTTGACAGTGATGTCCGAATCATCGGCCCAAAGTATATGTTCGATTGGGTCTAAAAAATCAGAAAAATCGTTGATAAAAATAAGAAACAACAAGGGTCCTAAAATGGGACCCTGCGATACACCAACCTCCACTTACTCTTCGTCTGACCATTGATTGTTTATATAAACTTTCTGATATCTCATAGAGAAATAAGATTCGATTAATTTTATACTTTCACTATCAAAATTGTACTTAGCCAATTTATCGAGAAGAATCGTATGTGTAACGCAGTCAAAGGCTTTGCTCAGATCCAGAAAGAGCGAGAGACTGTACATGCCCTCCTCAAAACAATTTAGAGTGTAATTTACAAAACGACCAACGGCATCTGAAGTTTTGGAATTTTTTCTGAAGCCATATTGTTTTGTACTCAGCAAACCATTTGACTCAAAATATTTATTGATTTGTTTAGATATAACTTTAAGAGGAATTACTTTTGAAATTTTTAAAGATTCTGGAACAATTGCAGATGTTATACATTTATTTAGTAATTTAGTTACTAAGTTCTTAGGCATCATACTAGACCGCTTTCTGGACTGGAAAGAACATATAGAATATGTTGCTAGTAAGCTAAATAAGGTTTGCTATGCAATTAGAATAACTGCAAAATTCTTAAATGAACCAACATTAAGAACGCTATACCATGCCAATTTTGAATCTGTCATGCGATATGGACTAATATTTTGGGGAATAGGCTCAACTGTAGAGAACATTTTTATTATCCAAAAAAAGGTATTCCGAATCCTATATAAGAGGGATTTTAGACAGTCATGCAGAGGACTTTTCAGAGAGAAAAGAATTTTCACTGTATATGGTCTTTATCTATACGAGTGCCTGATGTTCTTACAAAGAAACAAGAGCAAATTTGGAATAATCAAAGAATCAAACACCAGATATGAAACCAGATCCATTAACATAAACTACCCTAAACATCGAATTCGTTTGACTGGAAAAAATCCGTCTTACATGTGTATAAGAATATTTAGTAAGCTACCGAATACTATTAAATCAATAGGAAACCAGAATCTGTTCAAAACAAAAATAAAAAAATTGCTCCTAGATCTAAAACCGTACGATGTAGATGACTATATGAACCATAGATAGATAGATAGATAGATAGATTTTTATTTGTTCCTAGATTACAAAGTAATATTGACCCAATGGGTGTAGAACACGTCAAAATTATAATTAATTGAATTAATAACTAAGTCTAAAATTTAATTGATGCTTTCAGAGTATAATTTCATCTATAAAATACTCCTCCATACTGTAATATGCTTTTTTCAACAAATATGAGCTTAATTTCTTTTTAAATAATTTTATTGGTAGATTACGGTAGATTACCGGGATTTTATTAAAGATTTTGATCACCATATAAGTCACATTCTTTTGTAAATATGATCATTTGAATCTGACCAGTAAGTAATTGTCTCTCTGTCTTGTATCATATTCATGCAACTGCTCGACTCTATCTATTATATCTTTATTATTCATAACAAAGAGGATAGATTCTATAATGTATAAACCATATAATGTGTGTATAATCTCCGATCGGAATAAGTTCTTACAACTCTGCAAATAAGGCAAGTTGAATATGAATCTAATGCATTTTTTTTGCAAGATAAAAATTCTGATAGCTTCTGAAGAGCCTCCCCAAAATGATAAGCCATACCTTACCCTGCTCTGCACAAATGCATGATAGGCAGTTAGAGCTGCTGCTTTATTAATATGTATAGATATTACTCTTAGTGCATATGTATATTGGGCAATGGTTTTTGATAATTTATCAATATGAGTGGTCCAATCTAATCGCGAATCGATATTTATCCCTAGGAATGACACTGAATCTTGAGATTCTATATTTTGGGTTTCTCCATCAATATTCACTTTCTCTGTATATTCTTTTAGAAAGCTAAATTTAATTATTTGTGTTTTATTTACATTTAACATAAGATCATTTGATTCGAACCAGGAATTTAAGTCATCTACAGATTTTTTGACTTTATCTTTGAGGCCTATCAATTCCTCGTCCGCTAGAACTTGTGATGTGTCATCTGCAAATTGACAAATATCCTCTTCAATGGCTGCTGGCAGGTCATTTGTGTATAATATATATAGCAGGGGACCTAAAATAGAGCCTTGTGGGACGCCTTGCGTAATTGTAAGTTTATTTGATCTGTATTGTTCACTTGTATTTGAATTTTCCGCTACATATTGCTGGCGATTTGTAAGATAAGATGATATAAGTGACAAAGCTACACCTCTAATGCCATATGTTTCCAGTTTTTGCAGTAGTATACTGTGATTTACATGATCGAATGCTTTTGTTAAGTCCAGACACATTAATATTGTGTTCTTATTTGAATTCAGCCAATTTGTTTATCTTAACTAACGTCCATCCATTGACCATCATATCTTCCGAAATGTGCTATACTTTTGACATCATTTCTTTCTTAGCTTTATGTATACATGTATATATGAGGTTAATTCAGAAATAAAGAAATGTTATTATTATTATTATTATTATTATTATCATATGTCTGGATACAATGCCTAACAGATTTCTATTATAAATATTGTTCATGGTTTTTTTTTACATAAAACATTTATGTGCGAGACCAAGCTAAAGTATGAATCTAAATGTACCCCAAGGAATCTTGAAGAAGTCAGATTATTTATGAAATATTATTACAGTTTTATCTGCATTTTGCTTATTGTCATTGACTAAACCAAGTAGTAAGACTTTTGTTTGTCATCTCCGGCTTTCTATTTAGTACACTTATGTTATTTTATGTCATTTTCAGCCGAGGAGGTATCATCAGTATTTAACATATAACTGAATTTATACTCCTGTTTGACAGATCGTTCATGTAGAGTAGAAAAAGTACCAGCCCGATTATCCATTCCTGGGATACTCCTCTGTTAGCCACCTGTCGGTTAGAGATGTCATTTTCAATGCCTACATTCCCTATTTGCTAGATTTGATTAGGTAAACTGTATACTGTTATAGCATTATACTTTTTTTATTATGATATTGGAGGATATACAGTCAAATGCCTTAATGAGATCAAAGGAGATAAATCGTCACGGATCTACTACTATACCCTTCAACAATTACTTCAATTAGTTTGTTGATTGCATCGGTTGGGTATAATTTACTTCTGAATCCAAATTGACCATCATTAAGTAGATTGTGAGTTTCCATCTAATCGACATATTTGAAACTTTTGTCTTTTCAAATACTTTGCCTTTTTTTATACTTTGACTACATGGGAAGGAAACCTAATGTTCGATGAATATCGTGTGAACCAGCGGTGAAATGTTGGGAGAGGAGATAGGCATTTGAATTTTTCTTGACGGTTTGCAGGTTATAATCATAGAGAAAGACCTCACTAGGTAAAGAGTTCCACAACTTCGTTGTTCGATGAAAAAATGAAGTCTGATAGGAAGAAGTTCGGCAGGTCTCGAGCTTGACAATGAAGGGGTGACTAGTTTGAGCTCGTCTAGTTTGCCTATTTGGAATTTCTCGTGGTGGAACAACAGACGAGATTTCTGTTGACACCTACCATGAAAATATCTATAGAAAAGGGAGATATCTCCCACCTTTCTACGATGTTCTAGAGATTTCAATGGACTCATAAGTGTGACATCATCAATCAAACGAATAGATAACTTCTTGATAGAATCCAAGAGCTTCAGTGAAAGTGTGGGAGCCGAGCACCAAACATGGGAACAGTACCCCAGGACAGGTCGAATTTGTGCTTTATAGATTATGAGGAGCTGTTGGGATGTAAAGTAGCTCTTGGCACAGAATAGGAAACCAAGTTTTTGTTATGTTAAGCCGTTTTTGCAATGGACCTCACATGATCGTCCCATGAGAGGGTGCTGTTGGTGGTGATCCCGAGTTATGGAAAAGTTCATAGGAATAGTCGTACCTGACATCATCATATTAGGGATTGTGGAGTCCGCCTTCATGGAGAAGATGCAAGCTTGAGTTTTGATTGCATTAAACTCTACTAGAGTATCAGATCCCCATTTCAAAATCTTTGCCAGATCTCCATTAATTGCGTCAACCTGTCTCTGTCTCGTTCCTTTGGCTTCATTGGATGGTATAGGGGCTCTAGATGAGAAAGCGGTATGAAGTGTACCATCATCTGCAAAGCTCTCGACAGGACAGGTGGTCACTTTCGGCCTAGAAGGGATATTATAGATATGGACCTACTAACATTAGATGGATTATTTGCTGCTCCTTTTTTATGTACCTATTGGGGTTAATCTGCCTATTTGAGACATTCTGGATATCTGCTTTCAAGCAGATATTAAAAAACTTTGTGACTGGTATCACAATTATGTGACCTATAATTTTTAAGATTTTGTATTGAAACATAAACATCTTTACTATTTGATTTTTTAATATTACATATGATATCTCTTACGGCATTAAGTATAACTCAATGGTTTTAGGTGAAAATTTGCAAAGATTTTGGATATGTAAGGTTTTTCAAGGAAACTTGTAGAACAGTAGTTGGTGGTAGGAAATCAGTAAGGCTTAAGTTTTTCTTGCATATCTTTTGTTGCGATGTGAACCATTTGTTTTTTATAGTTTTTATTTTCTCTATGAAGGATTTATGATAGCGTTCAATAAATTTTTCATATTTTAAGTAAAACTTATTAAATGTCATCCAAGTAAGTATATTGGCTTTAACCTCAAAAAAGAAAATATAAAAATGTGAATGTTGAGATTATGAAACTGATCAAGGTGCAGCTTTGAGAAGTCTGTTTTTAATTTTTATCAATACTTCAGATATTTTGTTTATAGTTCAACAGATTTATGGTATATTGTTTCTGAGCTGGATGATTATGGGATTGTTGTTGAGACTCGATATATCTATCAGTGTGGGCGATTTTAAGAAACACATTGTCCTAGAATGCATTTCTAATGATTGACGAAGGAATTCAAGTTCCACAACAGTGTTTCCAAATTAGAAAAATGTAATCGAGATCTGGAGTACGATCTTGAGAATAAATGTTGTTGATTACATTTAATGATTTCGCCGCAAAGTCGGCGTTTTAAATACGTACTCGTGTGGGTGGACGACATGGGTGCTGGATGAGGTTTTACGAAACCGGTAGGATTGCACATGCGCAATATAAACTTGACACCTTCGTGAAATTCTCTTCCAAAACCTGAATAAAATAAACCTTAACTCAGGTTACTATCTTACCAATATCTTAAAATACTACTATTGACAATGTATAAACACATTACCTGCAGACATTAACTATTATGGATATGATGAATCCATTTCATATTCCCTCCTGTATTGCATAAACATCATTATTATTAGACCTTTCTTTTCCAGAATTCAAAATTTACTTCTTGAAAAATTTTCAAACGATGTGTCTCAGAAATCTGTCACAGATGATTTAAATTCAAATGAAAATTACTTGGACAACAATTTGAATCATTCTCAGATAAACTGTTGCAAGTATGAGAGTGATGAAGTGACAGAAATGAAAATAAATGGAATGGTTATATACAACGGTGATTTTGATCATTCAATTCATAACAAAAATCAGTCCTCAAACTCGAAGTACAAACAAAACAAGTTACAGACAAGAGACAAAATACACAAGTGTGAGAATTGTGACTATGAAAGTGCTTGGATGTCAGCTTTAAAAAGACACATCAACTCTATTCACACAAGAGAGAAGATACACAGGTGTGAGTATTGTGATTATGGAAGCCCCACCAAGTCAGGTTTAAAGCTTCACATCAACTCTAAAGCCCTCGCATGTCAAATTTAAATATCCACATCAATTCTATACACACAAGGGCAAACATACACAAGTGTCAGTATTGCGATTATGAAAGCCCTAACATGTCACGTTTGGAGCGTCACATGAACTCTAAACACACAAGAGAAAAGATACACAAGTGTGAGTATTGCGATTATGTAAACCCTCAGATTTCAAATTTAAAAATCCACATCAACTCTAAACACACAAGAGCCAAAATACACAAGTGTCAGTATTGCGATTATGGAAGCCCTCGCATATCAAATTTAAATATCCACATCAATTCTATACACACAAGGGCAAACATACACAAGTGTCAGTATTGCGATTATGGAAGCCCTCGCATGTCAAATTTAAATATCCACATCAATTCTATACACACAAGGGCAAACATACACAAGTGTCAGTATTGCGATTATGAAAGCCCTAACATGTCACGTTTGAAGCATCACATAAACTCTAAACACACAAGAGAAAAGATACGCAAGTGTCAGTATTGCGATTATGGAAGCCCTCAGATGCCACATTTAAAAATCCACATCAACTCTAAACACACAAGAGAAAAAATACACAAGTGTGAGTATTGCGATTATGTAAACCCTCAGATTTCAAATTTAAAAATCCACATCAACTCTAAACACACAAGAGCCAAAATACACAAGTGTCAGTATTGCGATTATGGAAGCCCTCGCATGTCAAATTTAAATATCCACATCAATTCTATACACACAAGGGCAAACATACACAAGTGTCAGTATTGCGATTATGAAAGCCCTAACATGTCACGTTTGAAGCATCACATAAACTCTAAACACACAAGAGAAAAGATACGCAAGTGTCAGTATTGCGATTATGGAAGCCCTCAGATGCCACATTTAAAAATCCACATCAACTCTAAACACACAAGAGAAAAAATACACAAGTGTCAGTATTGCGATTATGAAAGCCCTAACATGTCACGTTTGGAGCGTCACATGAACTCTAAACACACAAGAGAAAAGATACACAAGTGTCAGTATTGCGATTATGGAAGCCCTCAGATGCCACATTTAAAAATCCACATCAACTCTAAATACACAAGTGTCAGTATTGCGATTATGAAAGCCCTAACATGTCACGTTTGGAGCGTCACATGAACTCTAAACACACAAGAGAAAAGATACACAAGTGTGAGTATTGCGATTATGTAAACCCTCAGATTTCAAATTTAAAAATCCACATCAACTCTGAACACACAAGAGCCAAAATACACAAGTGTCAGTATTGCGATTATGGAAGCTCTCGCATGTCAAATTTAAATATCCACATCAATTCTATACACACAAGGGCAAACATACACAAGTGTCAGTATTGCGATTATGGAAGCCCTCGCATGTCAAATTTAAATATCCACATCAATTCTATACACACAAGGGCAAACATACACAAGTGTCAGTATTGCGATTATGAAAGCCCTAACATGTCACGTTTGAAGCATCACATAAACTCTAAACACACAAGAGAAAAGATACGCAAGTGTCAGTATTGCGATTATGGAAGCCCTCAGATGCCACATTTAAAAATCCACATCAACTCTAAACACACAAGAGAAAAAATACACAAGTGTCAGTATTGCGATTATGAAAGCCCTAACATGTCACGTTTGGAGCGTCACATGAACTCTAAACACACAAGAGAAAAGATACGCAAGTGTCAGTATTGCGATTATGGAAGCCCTCAGATGCCACATTTAAAAATCCACATCAACTCTAAACACACAAGAGAAAAAATACACAAGTGTCAGTATTGCGATTATGAAAGCCCTAACATGTCACGTTTGGAGCGTCACATGAACTCTAAACACACAAGAGAAAAGATACACAAGTGTGAGTATTGCGATTATGTAAACCCTCAGATTTCAAATTTAAAAATCCACATCAACTCTGAACACACAAGAGCCAAAATACACAAGTGTCAGTATTGCGATTATGGAAGCTCTCGCATGTCAAATTTAAATATCCACATCAATTCTATACACACAAGGGCAAACATACACAAGTGTCAGTATTGCGATTATGGAAGCCCTCGCATGTCAAATTTAAATATCCACATCAATTCTATACACACAAGGGCAAACATACACAAGTGTCAGTATTGCGATTATGAAAGCCCTAACATGTCACGTTTGAAGCATCACATAAACTCTAAACACACAAGAGAAAAGATACGCAAGTGTCAGTATTGCGATTATGGAAGCCCTCAGATGCCACATTTAAAAATCCACATCAACTCTAAACACACAAGAGAAAAAATACACAAGTGTCAGTATTGCGATTATGGAAGCCCTCACATGTCAAGTTTAAAAATCCACATCAACTCTAAACACACAAGGGCAAACATACCCAAGTGTCAGTATTGCGATTATGAAAGCCCTAACATGTCACGTTTGAAGCGTCACATAAACTCTAAACACACAAGAGAAAAGATATACAAGTGTGAGTATTGCGATTATGAAAACCCTCAGATGTCAAATTTAAAAATCCACATCAACTCTAAACACACAAGGGCAAACATACACAAGTGTCAGTATTGCGATTATGAAAGCCCTAACATGTCACGTTTGGAGCGTCACATAAACTCTAAACACACAAGTGTGAGTATTGCGATTATGAAAACCCTCAGATTTCAAATTTAAAAATCCACATCAACTCTAAACACACAAGAGCCAAAATACACAAGTGTCAGTATTGCGATTATGGAAGCCCTCGCATGTCAAATTTAAATATCCACATCAATTCTATACACACAAGGGCAAACATACACAAGTGTCAGTATTGCGATTATGGAAGCCCTCGCATGTCAAATTTAAATATCCACATCAATTCTATACACACAAGGGCAAACATACACAAGTGTCAGTATTGCGATTATGAAAGCCCTAACATGTCACGTTTGAAGCATCACATAAACTCTAAACACACAAGAGAAAAGATACGCAAGTGTCAGTATTGCGATTATGGAAGCCCTCAGATGTCACATTTAAAAATCCACATCAACTCTAACTAAACACACAAGAGAAAAAATACACAAGTGTCAGTATTGCGATTATGGAAGCCCTCACATGTCAAGTTTAAAAATCCACATCAACTCTAAACACACAAGGGCAAACATACACAAGTGTCAGTATTGCGATTATGAAAGCCCTAACATGTCACGTTTGAAGCGTCACATAAACTCTAAACACACAAGAGAAAAGATATACAAGTGTGAGTATTGCGATTATGAAAACCCTCAGATGTCAAATTTAAAAATCCACATCAACTCTAAACACACAAGGGCAAACATACACAAGTGTCAGTATTGCGATTATGAAAGCCCTAACATGTCACGTTTGGAGCGTCACATAAACTCTAAACACACAAGAGAAAAGATACACAAGTGTGAGTATTGCGATTATGAAAACCCTCAGATTTCAAATTTAAAAATCCACATCAACTCTAAACACACAAGAGCCAAAATACGCAAGTGTCAGTATTGCGATTATGGAAGCCCTCGCATGTCAAATTTAAAAATCCACATCAATTCTAAACACTCAAGGGCAAACATACACAAGTGTCAGTATTGCGATTATGAAAGCCCTAACATGTCACGTTTGAAGCGTCACATAAACTCTAAACACACAAGTGTGAGTATTGCGATTATGAAAACCCTCACATTTCAAATTTAAAAATCCACATCAACTCTAAACACACAAGAGCCAAAATACACAAGTGTCAGTATTGCGATTATGGAAGCCCTCGCATGTCAAATTTAAAAATCCACATCAATTCTAAACACAAGGGAAAACATACATAAGTGTCAGTATTGCTATTATGAAAGCACTAACAAGTCAGGTTTGAAGCGTCACATAAACTCTAAACACACAAGAGAAAACATACGCAAGTGTCAGTATTGCGATTATGGAACCCCTCAGATGTCACATTTAAAAATCCACATCAACTCTAAACACACAAGAGAAAAATACACAAGTGTTTGTATTGCAATTATGTAAGCTGGGACAAATCTGGTTTAAAACATCACGTCAAGTGTAAACATGCGGAAGCCATAAGCAGAGTTATTAATATCAGGACTAAATGTACAGGAAAACATTCAAACTCCAAAATTATGATTATGAAAATTAGTTTCTTAAGTGTAATAAACCAAGATTGTTGAAAAATTATTGTGTTATGAAAAAATTTATGATAGATATCTGTATTAAGTTTCAAAAAGGGCCTCTATTGATTTATTCATGTTTTATAGTAGAATAAATCAATAAATGATGTCACTTGTTCCCTTTTTGAAATTTAATTCATATATTTATCATAAAGATAAAGTTTTTATGATTTTGATTATATGAAAGAATAACTTTGTTTTTATACCACTTTTATTAATAATAACGTGAAAACGTAACTATAGTTTCAACACCGAAGTGCCATTATCAAACAATTAGAAAATTATGAAGAAATCAATAAAAAAGTTCAAGTATAAATAGAGTAATGTAGGGTTGAGATTAAGGGATCAACGGAAATTCCAAAAACAGGTAGATCCTAGGAAAGTACAGTATTACATAGTAAACATAGCAACATTTGTGAATTAGTGTGATTAAAATTTGATATTCTAAGAATTACTTAAAGAGCGGTTTGAAAGACAGTACAGTATTATATAGTAAACAAGGTAACAATTTGTGAATTAGTGTGATTATGATTTAATATTCTAAGAATTATTTTAAGAGCGGTTTGAAAGACACATGAAAAGATCACTTTGATATAGGTCTAACTGATCATTGAGGATATTTTTATTAGAGTTTTTGACACCTTTATAAATCTCTATTGATTCTAATGTATTCAATTTAAAACCTCTGGTTTGGTTATGTAAAATGCTTAGGCTATCTAAATTAGGGAACTTATGACCAGTTTGTAAAAAATGATTAGCAAAGGTTGAGTCAGTTTTGTTGAGTCTAAACCAGCGAAAATGTTCTTCGTATCTTAATTTGAAATTACGACAAGTTCTACCTATATAAAAGTCATCACACTCTGAGCAAATCTCTTAAACTCCAGGTTTTCTATATTTATTGATTTTGTCTTTGGCGTTGTATATAAGATGGCAAAGTTTATTTTGAGGTTTGAAACTGATTTTAAAATTATGGCGTGATAAAATGTTAGCAATACGCTTACCTTACCATAAAGGTACCATCGATTTTTTTCATAAACTTTTCTCAATTCTTTTTTTGGTTTTCAATCAATCCTAAACTATGAGATACTGTAATTATTCCTATTTGTAGTGTCTTGAATTCCGAACAAGAATTCTATTATTGCCACTGTGAAAATAATTGAGATCAAATGCCAACTGATATGATTTTTTTTATGAAAATTGTTCGTATCGAGGAAACTGTTTCAAATTCCGCGCGCATATCGTGACGTCTTGATGACAACAGCTGTCCGTACTCTACTTGTTCTGAGTGCAAGCGAAAATGAAGAAAGCGACCCCAATGGCAATGGCAGAAAACGTAACGTTTTTCCTAAAGTTATAAAAATACAGAAAAAACGTTACGATTTCTGCCATTAGAGGCGCTTTCTTCGTTTTCGCTCACACTTAATACGTATAAAAGTAAAAGTCAGTTCCATATGATTTCTCAGAGTACGACGTGGCTATTTCGAGTTAATATAAACGAAGTAATACATTCAATATGTCTGAATTAGAAAATAATGTTTATTTGATTGGTGATATCAATAAGTTACCCGTTTTTACTGAATCGAAATTACCAAGTAATTGTGAAATATTTTTTCGTTATACGCGCGTAATGAAAAAAATTATAAATGAAAGCAAAAAGTCTGCAGTTGCAGAAGTTTGTGATATTTGGAAAAAATCATTGTATTTCAAGCTACATAAATATGGCAATACTGCATATTCTTTGTCAGCAAATTTTTATCGTATATGCCGCCAGATGTTGATGTTTGGCATATATTCTGTATTTAGACATCTTATGCATTTTATGAACAGTAGTTTTCCAAGTGGCACCCATATCATTAACTGTTTAACTAGAACCCCTTCAGTGCTCTAATTTCGATCATGAATTTGAACAACGTCAGTTTTTTATGTACTCCATAAATTAAGCAAATGCGGTAAAAATACCGTCTGCATCCATCTTTAAGAATACAAATATATCTTTTGAATTTTCGTTTGAATTCATCAGTATAACAACCTTATTAGTAATCAAAATATATATCTTCCGGATTTTTGTTTGAATCATTCAAAACAACAACCTATTAGGTATCAACAGTTGAGGGGTTGCTCAAAAATAATGGTTTCAACTGAAAATAAAAATAAAAGCATTTTTGTGTGCAGCTACTCGCCACACGGTAAGAGATATAGTGCTTTCTTTACATTCACTACTGTAAATGTTAATTTTGACAAACATTTTTTATAGTAACGAAGTGAAATGTTTATGTGAAGATGCTATTCATAGATATTATATATTATGTATATATAATATCTATGATGCTATTCTTGTTAGGTTATGAGCCTGTTGTAAGAATAATTTGCAGATGGCTACATCTTCGGAGGACGAAAAGGTAATATTTAGTAAAATAGCGGCTATACTTAGAACAATCATCTAAATAATTTTTTATGTTTTCCTCTGTTTTATAGTGGAATATTATGAGTTATTGTTCCTTGGCAAACCATTTCATCTTATTGATTAATATGGTTTTATTCTAGTTTTAAAAATTTTCCTCAAATCTAAAACCTTTAATACCTAAAGATAAACAAACCCACACAGTATATAAATTAAATTGTTTAGATTGTGATGGGACTTATACTGGAATCTCTGAACAATATTTACAAAAAAGAATGTATGGCCATAAATATAGCGCAAGAAACAAAAACTTAGAAAATTCCACCGCCTTTGCTAAACATTGCTTTGATTGCTATTCGATTACAAAAATGTTAATATTTTAACTAAGGAAACCAATTATTATACAAGATTTATTCTGGAGATGATTCACATAAAACGTGACTCCAAATCTGTAAATCATAGAACTAACACGTTCAAACACTAAGTCATATTTATACTAACTTAATTAATTAATATTCTTGCAAATTTCTACTTGCGTCCTTATAATGTTAAAAGTATATCTCAGAGGCCAGACCTTCTTTTATTACCTAAAAATCGTGACATCTGGTTCGAAAGTAAATACTTGAACTTGTCTCGTTTGTTAGTCCATAGACTATGATGAAATGTGTTCGTATTTTTTGAGAGTTCTACTAAATAGTGTATTCTTGATATATCATACTTATAACATTGTTGTGTTACAATTTCGATTTCGTGTTACTGTTCGTTTCGGCGACGTTGGCATTTTAAGCGAAATTGGTGCATTAAGGACGCTTTGTGTTAATACAATTAGTTCTAAGTTATCATTTACTAATGTGACCTATTTCCCGAGAATTTTTATATAATTCATACCTGGGTCAAGAATCTTTATTATACTAACATTTAACATTTTAAATCAATAAAAATGAAATTAATATTTTTTAGGTTAAAAATGGTTTACTGAATACAGATCTTATGATTGTTATCTCAACCTACTTCTTCTATTGAATTTGCTAATGAAATTTTCTAAAAGTATGTAAATTAAAAATTTTATTGATACATGTAAGGGTTTTTTGGTTACCCTATTTACATTTTTTGCCCTATAGATTAATCTTTTTATCCTTGATGATATTCTGGTATTCCAGAACACGTAGATGACTGTAATATATCTTCGAATATTTCTTTTCCTCCTTCGGGGAACTCTCCTACAACCATAATGGACTAAATACTTTACCATTATGCATTGTCTATCTACAGTGCCGGCCACTCCTATTTGGCTAATTTCAGATCCCCTAGGAAATATTTTTCTGGAAACCGTTCGCGCTGCTGCAAAATAGTCGCAATCGTAATTGTAAACGTTAGCTATGCGTTCAAAACCCCCCAGCCTACCGGTGAGGGTTTCTACCTGTGAAACATTGAAAACCTAATAAGTTCAACAATATGATTATCAAATTTTACTTTAAAAAGTTTTCAAAAAATTAAAAAGGAGATTACACTTATTAAACTGTAATATGTTAAGTTTAAATGTTTTGTTGTTTCGGTTATATACGGAGTCTGCCTTGGCTCTAGATGCGTGAAGATTTGCACCATCCTCCATTGTTTATTGAATTTCAGTACTTCGGCCAAGTACCTTCCACATCATTGTGCCACCATAATGATGTAAACATTTTTAATTTCAATAAGGCAAATTATCCATTACTTACTTTATAACCTGTTACTGAATTTTGACCAATGGCGGCTCCTCGAAGGAGGCTAAGGAGGCTCAGCCTCCTCACCAATTTATCTTAATGATCATTCTCCATTTTATTTCCTGTTTCTCTGATAATTCTTTAAATTTTACAATTAATTCCCCGTTCTCAGTAGTTATTTTCAATCTGGCTACAGTGGCCAGAGGCTAGATTCTCTATATATCTCAAACGCTAAATACGTGTGGCCAACACAGTTGCCGTTTTTCCAACCATTCAATTGCCAATATGAAGCAATGATACATTTGTAAAAAAACTATTTCGTGATCATTTTTATCAGTGAAATTTTAAATAGAAAAATTATTATAAAGGACACCTATCGTGTCTATGGTCTCAAATTATTTCAGTTTGAGAAGACATGAGATATAGGTGAGACTAGGAATGATTTGATTTCATTCCCATTTTAATATATAATGAAACATGCATTCAAAGATGACATTTCAACTTTGATGATTTAAGCACTTCACACTGATATATTTTAGTTTACACGAACACTCTTTTCCCAATTAAATTGTAACTTATCTAAAGCACTTTTCAATTGTGATGCAACTATTTTCAAAGACATTATAGTACTTCAAACAGAAATAAAATTTGGTTGCTACCATATAACTTTTTCGGTTACATCTACTTACAGTTATTGTAGATTCTGATAAGAGACACTTCTCTTTCAGATATGTCAATAAACTCTTCAATGATGTTATTCGAAGCCTCAACCTTCGAACAGTGGTCTGTAAATTATGGATCCTTCTTCTTTGTTTGCCAACAGTACTTTTTATTATATTTAAATTTCTTCTTATTTTTTCTGATGTTGAGAAGTCACCACTTGTCATTTCGCCAATATAGCATCTTTTTCTGCAATATATGAAATAAACATTGATTGGTTTTCAAAATCATTCTTCAAAAGGCATGTAAATACCTTTTCTTTCCAAGATTTGTAGCATTCGTGCCTGAAGATGAAGAAGGGATTACTGGCCCAATTGGATATTCCACTTCTTCAACGATAGGTGTTACTTCAGG
The DNA here is from genome assembly GCA_958510875.1 of Endomychus coccineus. Taxonomy (NCBI): domain Eukaryota; kingdom Metazoa; phylum Arthropoda; class Insecta; order Coleoptera; family Endomychidae; genus Endomychus; species Endomychus coccineus. The sequence continues at coordinate 31,190,657 of OY294070.1, read as the reverse complement.
TTCCCTAAAAAAATTCAATAACAACACATCAGGATGGAAGAGACTGAATTGGGTTCAGAGCAGAAACAATAATTACCTTTGACTTGAAGAATGGACTTTCCCTGGCGAAGCAACCAAATTTATACAAGAAATATTTTGAGACCTAAAAAAATGTTTTTGTCTTTGAGTAATAATGAATATATATATTTTTATTGCATGGTATTTTTTTCATTCAAAACTGATCTATGGTTCATTTTGATAATTTCTACTTTTTTCTTATTTGTTTCTGTAATTTAATTGTTTTTTGTTTCGAAGCACATGCTCCCTGTACGTGATATGTGAGTACCCCTTTTTGCTTAAAAAATTATATTACGATATTTTACTTCTTATTTTTTATATTATGTAATTTTTTTTGAAATTTTGTAAAGGTTCAGAATGAAAGTGGATACAAATGTTTAGGGTACAGTAAAATGTTTATTCAAGGTAAGTGAAACGTTTGTATTAACTTTCTATTCAAACGTTAAAAAAATTGGACAATTTGTGGTAGAGGCATCTGTGAATGATGACCTTATACACAAAAATACAAAGAAACACTTACCCTGTTGGTCTTTTTGGAGGAGTATTGTAAATTGTTGAGTCCGAGCTGTAAAATGATTGAAATTACCACTCACATTTTTTGCTAATCACTATATAGATTTAATAAATCAAACAGGTTTTTGAATATCAGCATAATATATTATACATTTGAAAAATCATATATAAAGTGATGTATTTGCACGTTGGACATGTCTACCAATGTGCACTGGACCACTTGCATTTGGTACCCTCACTCTGTTAGTTGTCCAATCTTGTATTGTTAAGCTTACCAAGCTGTATACTTAATATAGTAAGAGGAATTAAACCTTTTATGCAAACACTATTTTTGCCAATATCAATAATTAATGCAAATTACCTGTCAGATGTGAACTGAAATGCTGAATGGCGTGGTAGCGGATTTGCATCTGGCTTTATGTACTTCACACCATTTTTTTTAGTTACAATATCACTTGCATCAAAATGATTCGAACATACATAAAGGTATCTGGTCGGACGTCGATCATCCTGCCAGTCAGCCGGAAACCTGAAGTAGTAATACAAAAATATACTAAATTGATTTGTAATTTATTGAATGCAATAAAAGAAATTCTTCCATATGAAAAAATCAAAATTTGTTCAACAAAATCTCTAAAATTGTAAGTATGTTTATTTTAATATAGAAATCGCCATATCATCTACTGCACTGGATTTAGTAAACAATACTAACTTGTGAAACGAAGAATCAGGGCTTAAAATGTCCAGTCTTTTACACACTTGGTACTGACGAACCATATTGTTCAACAATCCACACTTAATTTCACAAATAACTAATAAAAATCACGAAAAACGTTTCCCCATTCATAAAAGGTGCGCAGCGTTGTCGCCTTCTGAACAAATGATGCAATAATTCGATTGTATATTCCAGGTTACCATAAATTATGGAAAATTTTTCAGAGAAAACGACATTTCAACAGTATTGCTTCTAATATAACCAATAAATAATGATATGGACGTTTTTATAATAATTACAAATCTCAATTCGGCACACAGAACAACTAATCCGGCAACAGCACATTCCAGTCGGCCATACTTGTAATATACAGCGGTCTGAGTGGTCCGAAATTTGACAATGTCTGATCGTGTTTAAATGTAAAGAATTCTGTCTCCTTAGGATAATAGGTCTATGGGAATATCACACTTAAGAAAAATTGTTGGCATAAATACAAAAAAGATGCTAAACTGAATGACTATAAGGCATTTAACACCTTAAGATCGGCAATCAAAACCGATTCAATAGGCTCTATATATCAAAAATAGAAAATAACATAAAATGTAATTACAAATCTTTCTGGTCATTTTATCATACCAAAAATAAAAGCAGTTCTATTCCTGAACACGTTCAATTTGATAATCTTAGCTACTCTAGTCCTCATGATTATTAGATGTATACTAACATCACAGAAGTTATTTTAAAATACTAAGATTTTTAAGTGTTCCTTCGTTATATATAATATTTCTTGTAATATTCATAACAGAAATTTATTTGAAGCATAGATTCAATATAAGAAAAAAAATTAAATACATGATGAAAAAACACATATTTCCTGATATAATATACTAAATATACTATACTAATATACTAAATTGTATACTGATATAATATGTCAGATCACATCCCTCCCAGATTCTAAAGTAATACCTAAGTATATTAGAATAAATCTAACTACTTGTCTGTATCACAAAACATCTGGTCAGTGAAATATTTATACCCACTTTTTAATAGAATTCAAGTTGTAATAAATATAATAAATTAAAAATATACTACATATGAATTGTGGCTATATAAAAATTCTTAATTATTGTTTCACACTCAGTATGTTCTCAAATGTACTTTTACTTTCATGAATAAATTGTTTGGCCTTTACTGAAAATGATTTAAAATTCTTTATATTTCTTATTCCAACTGGTAGTAAATTGTAAATTTTACTAGCTGAACAATTTAGAAATCTTTGATGTAAGTTATTTTTGCTTTTAGGAACTTTAATATGTTTATTGTAATTACTTCTAGTATTATAGTGATGTGATATATAATTCTGTGAGTTTTGCTTTTGATATAAAAATAAGCAGCAGTTATAAAAATAAAGTGAACGTATATTAAATATATTACTGTTGTACAATAGTTGTGTGGGGAATAATTTTTTTTTCTCATGAATTACTTTTAACATATAATTTTGAGCTATTTTGAGCTGATACATAGACTTTTCATATAATCCTCCCCACACAATGATTCCATAACGGATTATTGACTCAACTAAAGTTTTATAAACCATTTCTAATAAATGATGTGGCAGAATTTCTCTCAAAATATAAAATTTATAAATAAGTTTACGTATTTTATTAGTTAATTGAGATGCATGTTCATCCCATTTCAGAGATTATTGTCAATAACTATTCCCAGATATTTAATACTTTCCGTCTCATGGAATGGTTGCTCAAAGTTATTAATTTCTATTTTATTGAAGTTAGGACGATTTACACAAGTTAATGAAAAAGCAATATATTTGGTTTTTCTAATGTTGAGTGAGAGCTTATGGTGGTCTAACCATTCTTTTACCCGTTTCATACCTATTATAAGTGTATTTTTAACTTCGTCCCAGGTAGTTCCACAAAAAATTATTAGTCATCTGCATATGATATTGTTATACCATCAATGTTTATATTAGTTACGGAGTTTATATATGCTAAAAATAATTTGGGTCTTAATACAGTTCTCTGTGGTACCCCAACTTTGATTATTTTAGCATCACTGAGACAATCTTCAATTTTAACCATTTGGATTCTGTTGCTTAGATAACTTGCAAAAACATTTTTTACTATTCCTCTAATACCATAATTTTCAAGAATAACTAAAAGTTTTTCATGAGGTACTGTGTCAAATGCCTTTGCGAGGTCTAAAAATACGGCTATGCATTTTTTTCCATTCTTAATGTTATTTGTAATGTTGCTAACTAACTCATACATTGCATCTTTTGCACCGATACCAGCTGATATTGTTGATGTTTTTGCAAAGTACTTCCAAAGTGTCTATATTAACTCTAATTCAACTAATAATAAACCTTCGGATAACAATAATAATATTCTATTTCTTTCAATTGTTAGTCCCTCTGAAGTGATTCAAGTTACTAAAAGACTTAATGCAAGTCACACGAAGGGTCCAAATCAAATTCCTGCTTTTCTTGTGAAAGATTGCATCAATATATTCGCAGCTCCACTGCCATTTATATATTCATTAGCCTTAAAATCGCATTTTTTTTCCGGATCTGTTGCAAGTTTCAAAATTAGTACCGGTTTTTGAAAAAGGTAATAGGTATGAGGTTACTAATTATCGCCCAATTGTCATCATCAATAACCTCTGCAAAATATTTGAATATATCTTATATGAGGCTACTTTCAATCATGTAAAACTGCAGATATCCCCTGAGCAGCATGTGTTTATGCCTGGCAGATCAACTGTTACTAACTTATGTTGCTACAGTCAATAGTTGGCCGATGTTATTGATGAGAGTGGCCAGGTTGATTGTATCTACCTCGATTTTGCTAAGGCATTTGATAAAATGGATAACAGTATTTTATTGAATAAAATGTCTAGCTTTAGATTTACAAATCATTTGATTGAATTTTGAAATTCTTACCTAAGTGATAGATATCAATATGAGTATACAGGTTTTAAATCGTATTCATGTCATGCCATCTCATGTGTACCTCAAGGGTCAGTATACTTAGACCACTCCTATTCAATTTGTTTATCAATGACATTTCTTCTTTATTTGTCTGTTATTTTCTTCTTTACGCAGACGATTTAAAACTTTACTCGGCAGTAAAGCATTCTTTATGTTGTATCTCACTGCAGCATGACTTGGATGCACTCAGTACTTGGTGTGTAATATATCATCTGGAGCTTAGTATTAGTAAGTGCACTATTATGACTTTCACCAAGAAAATTACGCCTATTATTTACAATTACAAACTTGTTGACACAGCTCTTGCTCATTCCTATAGTTTCAGAGACAGGGAGTTTTGTTTCACGTAAAATTGTCATTTGCGTCTCACATTGAATCAATTGTTTCTAGCGCCTACAGAATACTGGGCTTTATCATCCGGAATTGCCGCCTATTTAACAGTGATTAGTGATTCAATAACAAAACTACATAATTCATTTGTTCGTTCTAAGCTCGAATATGCTTCAATTGTGTGAAAGCCCCATTATAAAATGTATATAAACAAAATAGAGCGAGTGAATCGACTTTCCCTAAAGTATTTAGCCTTCAAAGCTGATGGCAATTATCCATCTATTGGATTTTCCCACCAGCCTCTATTAGATATATTCTCTTGCCTAGAGTTATATAAATGTAGGGAAATTCATAGTACTTAATTCTTTTATAAGGTCATTCATAACCTGGTTGTCTGACCTTTGATTTTATCAAGGCTGAATTTACATGTTACATCTGCTCACACCCGTTCTACACAAACGTTTTATCTACCACTCTGCGGAACAAATACGTTATTATTTTCCAAATGTGTAGATTCTAAGAGATGATCGGTTTGACTGTTGATATATTTTGTTTTAACCCTAATGATATTTGTAAATCTATGTATATTAGTTGATTTCAATTCCTATTCTGTAATTATTATTTATGTTCCAAAAACACTCTACTATGTCGACAGCACTTTTATTTGTAATTTCCGTTACTGGAAGACGTAGAGATGACGAGTTGCTGGATGGAATTTGTTTTTGTTGTCAGTATAATTCTCACATTTGGAGAGATGAGTTCTTTCGCTATAGAAAAGTTACATTGCGGTAGTTTTTTAATAAATATGCTTCGAACATTAATGTGTTACAATTTCAATTGCTCATGTCTTGGTTCGTTTCGGGAACGTAAGCATTTTCAATTAGCATTAATGCGATAAAGACACATTATGCTTAATACAATTAGATGTAAGAAATCCCGTTTTAGATGGTGATTATTTTTGATGTCTTCTGTTGATGGTCGTGAGACCGACACGTAGTATTATATGTTATATGAATTGTACTAGATTTGTGCGCCAACTTATATTGTGATTGAAATTATATGAATATTGATCTTTATTATTTTAGTTTTATTTTACGGCTAGCCTATTAGATATTTATCTATTTGAAATGATTTGTCATTCAAATTATATACCTACTTTTGCATTGGGTGCAATCTATGGAAATCAATGTTTTCTGGAACTGGAACTGAATTACCTTTGGTTCTTATCTTGTGCCTGGATTCCTATTTTTATTATAGTGGTAGAATAATAATATTATCAAAAGAAACACCCTTTTCAATAAATTTTTCTTTATTTACGTTATCACAAATCTGAGGTTATGAAATTAACCTCACAGAAACATAAACCATCAAATTATTCATTGTTACATACAAGCTTTTCAAAATTTTACCATAGAATATTTGTATGTATTTAGATGAAATGATTTCAGTGGTTGTTTATAAGATATTACCACGGTCGTATATACAGGTCTGGGAACTCTATGTTTGACATGAGTCTCTTACATGTCGCCAAACTCGTAGTCCCTAGCTCAGCCAGCAGCGGGCGCATAGATCGGAATATGTTGTCAGGATTAGGCGCTATATCGTTCAAACACGGTATAATATAATGGTAGTGCGTCTCGTATATTAAAAGCGTAGCCCAAGTCTGTGAACTTGCAACTCTTGCCGCCAGGATCGCTACGGACGGATGTAAGAGGAGCTATACGGCGCACAGAGGGTAAATTCGCAATACACAACTGCCTAATTCCTTAAAGTTAGAATATCACAAATCGCTGTCTGAATATTATGTACAAGTTGTTTCTGCCGTATACAAGTATAGTATTTCCTTAACAATGAATATTACTGAGATAGATAAGACCATATATTTCCATATTTATATTTGATCAATTTTCGACCAAACATCAAACTCTCAAAATCCTATAGATAAATTATGGCATTCCTTCGTAATGTCTCATATTTTCATGACAAAATGTCAAATAATATCACATTGAAATTATTTTAACCTAATTTTTCTTCGATGTGAAATTCTCTTACCGAATATCCCGAGTGCACAAATTAATTTCCGGGAATAATTTTGAGATAAGATATTAATAACAAAAGTTACAAAATTTACACTTGTCAAATCTGACATCGCAACTAATACACATTCTATAATTCATTGTAGAAATTTAGAAATAGACGATAACTTTCATAATTTTCTAGAGTTTAATCCTGGGCAGAGCTCAGGTAGATAACGATTTTGTTTACATTACATGTCGATAAAAAATTAAAAAATCAGCTTATCTTCGTTCTCGCCGTTTAGCTCCTCTTACATCATAGATAACTATACTACCGGTAGTAAAGTTATCTATGTTTTACATCCGTCCGTAGCGATCCTGGCGACAAGAGTTGTAAGTTCACAGACTTGGGCTACGCTTTCATGATGTATAACAGTATACGAGACGACTACCATTATATTATACCGTGGGTCGTATACATCCAGAGAACATCCCTCGACTCACCGTCACCTTTTTGATACTACGCAACAGATGATGCTTAGAGACTCACTTATCACATAGGAAACAGCCTATTTGCCGAACGACCGAATCATTTTAACAAGTGATAATGTATCAGATTTATTACATTCAATCTTATCTTTATACTTCTTCACCAAACTTATCAGTATTGTTTCTTCTTTCACACTAAAATTCAATATTTTGAACTTCTTTTCCATCTTGATAGAACCTTAACCAAAGCAATTCCTTAAAAAAATACAATTCAACCATTATCACCATTAAAGCAAGAATTAAACAGGATCAGAAACACCTCGAATGTTACTGTGCATGCAACTACTGTTAGCATTGTCATATACATACTTTGATATTACAAAGCTTAATAAATTCTAGTGAATAAAATTGAGGAAATGACACATTAAATTTATTTTCGCAAGTTGTACGACAACCGAATTAAAGAACAATACGACAACTCGAAAATTAATTTGAAAATTTTTTGACAGTTCTAACAACCATTCAAATTTTGTAATTTTGTGTCATATGAAACAATTTCACCCCACCCAGTCATGTCAACATTACACTGATAATTGCATTCAGTGCAATTATCAATCACTATGACAACCAAAGAGTTCTATACTAGAGGAGACAAGCTATACCTTTCTCCATTCAAACGGGCGATATTACTTGGGATATCCCTACCCCTCTTGTTTCAGCGCGCGCAATGAATATTAATGAACGGTTAGGTTGTCGCAATCTACTGTGGGAGTCGCGGGAAGTTACAGGACAGTACCGTACAGTAAAAGTAAAATTTAGAGGAGTGGGGATGGCCCGTGAAAAGTTCGTGTGAAAGGCGCTCTTGTCTCCTCTAGTAAAGAACTCTTTGATGACAACACGATTGAGTTTGACAACTTCATTCGAATAAATTTCAAAATGTCACGTTTTGGCAATGCGAATGTTCAAAGTATAAATGCGCTAACCAAAGAAAAAATTCCCAGAAATACAACCTACAGTCACAAATATATTTGGGGAATATTTGTGGAATTTTGCTGCGAACGAGAATATGAATTAAATGAACATAGAAGCTTAGAAGAATTGGCGTTGATAGAATCTATTACCTCTCGCCATTCGAAAATGTGCTAACTTCAAGAAATTCATTTCAGCCATTAAACTTTATATTTATAGTTAAAGGGACTTCTTCAGAATTATAGAAATAAAAATAGTATATTTATCATTATTTACCAACTTCCAGCCATGATAACTGCACATTTTGATTCACACAATCACTGCCTATTGTAATATGTTTAACTTTTTACCTATTCACCCTCCATCTTTTATATTATTTATACTGTTCCTCTCCTTCTTCCTATTTCCGACTCTTAATTGTCTATGTATTCATGTTATGCTGTTCTTATTTTCTCACCACACAAAACAAGTGTGTACTTACTTGAGTGTGAGGAAAAAAATCCAAAACTAAAATTCACTATCAAATGTATTTAAAATATGTGTATTACGAATTTTGTTTTGTTTAAATATTATGAATTAATTAATTAAACTATTAAATATTAATTTAAATTTAAAAAAAAATATCTAAAATCCAAGTGACAAGTTCTTAAACTTTTTTGTTGCTCTTGAAAACTTGTATTATTAAAGTGCATGTAATCAATTGATGTTCCTTCTTTATACACACATTTGATTTTCCTCGCCGTTGAGTACATGTATTATGAAAGTGTGTACAATCATGGGAGGGGGAAAGGGGGTACGGTACCTGGCCTAAAGGCTATCTTCACCGGATTTCATGGTGGAGGACTAGCGGTGTATGTTTTCACAGACAGTTTTGTAGAAATGCAAATTTTTCCATGATTCTTTGTTCTCAAAAAGTTGTTACCTTATCTATGACTTTATTTGTGATACTAAGACAATTATTGATTTTCAATATTATTAAAACAAAAAGTAGTAAACAACATGAACCATATTTCTTGAAAGTAATTTCCATGATTATTTCCAAGGGTTTCACTGTTTTCTATATTTATTATATCTATGATTATAATCAACAACTCAATAACAAGGGCATATTTAATATTTATGTTGAATGAATACAACATCGATGTCTACTCGAATATAATTTGTATTTCAACTTTAATAAAGTTCTTCAATTTCATATTTAGGATCAGATTATGGGCAACCACCCCAATATACAGGATGTTTCAGACATTTCGTTCATAACTTCGGCAAACGATAGAACTTCTAAAAATAATAGGGGTCTTTCATATAAAATTTTTCTCTACATCACTTCGTTTTCGAGATACAGGGTTGAAATTGAAAAAAAAAATTAGTTTTTTGCGAATATCTCCGGAACCGTTCATCGTACAGAAAACAGCTTTCGTGAGCAATTTCTACTCATAGTAGGCTATGTTTTGTGCGATAATTTTATTCGTAATTGGTGAAGATTTTGAAGGGGTATTGGTTGTTTTTCTCCCCAACTTCTACGCCACTGAAAAAGTACGGTTTTGAGATGCCCATTTGAACCGCCAATGTTTTCTACAAAAAAAAGGTACTCTTGGTCATAAGCTCTAAAGTTGACCGTTTTCGAGAAAAATTAACTTTTATGTTGAAAAACATGGTCAATTTTTTGGTTTTATTACTTGTTTAAAGAAATTTCGTTTAATTGGTAAAAAATAAATTTTATTTCAAAGAATTGACAATGTTTTTCAACAAAAAAGTTGATTTTTCTCGGAAACGGTCAAGTTTAAAGCTTATGACAAATACCTTTTTTGTGTAAAAAACATTGGCGGTTCAAATGGGCATCTCAAAACCGTACTTTTTCCAGTGGCGTAGAAGTTGGGGAGAAAAACAACCACTACCCCTTCAAAATCTTCACCAATTATGAATAAAAAACAAATTTTCATCGCACAAAACGAAGTGATTTAGACAAAAATTTTATATGAAAGACCCCTATTATTTTTAGAAGTTCTATCGTTTGCCGAAGTTATGAACGAAAAAACTGAAACACCCTGTATATCTAGTCATTAGAAAACAAAAGTTTAATATTTATCTTGGCTTTTTGTCCATCAATTTTTATTTACCGACATTGGAATAGTCAAATTATTCATTTTTTTAATTTCTTTTTTCGACATTGTCCTACTATTTTCAGTTGAATAATTAATTCTGAAAGATGGCTATTTTGCCCATTTTCAAAAAAAAATTTGCAACATTTTTCAAACACGGTAACAGCACATTATCTTGATAGAACAAAACAACATTTATTGAACATTTTTTAATTTCCCTTAGCCAGAATTTAAAAAAAAATTATAGAATTTTTTGAAGGTCAAGACTGGCCCATTGACATTTACGTGAAATTTTTACCAAGAATACAAAAGAGCATCAGTGTAAAGTGTGCAAAATTTGAGGAGAATAGTTACGCTAGCAATATAGTTATGAGTGAAATTGATTTAAAAAAAAAAATTAGAAGCTTTATAACTTCTTTACTTTTGAATTTTTTGAGAAATATTAATGGAACGTGGCATCAACTTTTCAAGTAGAATCACCCCTTTTATATTTACTTCATAATTTCCATACACCTTTTATATATAGAAAACTTTGAGCCTTACAATAATTTTTCAAGAGTCTATTTACATTTGAAGATAATTTTGGAATTTGTATATCTTTCTATACAATTAGTCCTGATATTCACATTTGTATATCTTCTCTTATGGCTTCCGCATGTTTACACTTGACGTGACGTTTTAAATATGAGTTGTCACAGGTTTCATAATCGCAATACTGGCACTTGTGTATCTTCTTTCTTGTGTGTATTGCATTGATGTGAGTTTTTAAATGTGACATCTGCGTGCTCTCATAATCACAATAGCCACACTTGAGTATCTTCTCTCTTGTATGTATTGAATTAATATGAGTTTTTAAATGTGACGTATGCGGACTTTCATAATTGCAATACTGACACTTATGTACCCTCTCCCTTGTGTGTATCGAGTTGATATGACTTCTCAAAGTTGACATCTGCGGGCATCCATAATTGCAATACTCACACTTGAGTATCTTTTCTCTTGTGTGTATAGAGTTGATGTGACTTTTTAAACAAGACTTCTGAGGACTTACATAATTACAATACTGACATTTGTGCATCTTCTCTCTTGTATGTATAGAGTTGATGTGACTTATCAAACATGACCTCTGAGTGCTTCCATAATCGCAATACTGACACTTGTGTATCTTCTCTTTGGTGTGTACAGAGTTGATGTGACCTTTTATAGTTGATTTACGAGGGCTTATATAATCGCAATACTGACACTTGTGCATCTTTCCTCTTGTGTGTATAGAGTTGATGTGATTAATCAAACATGACCTCTGAGTGCTTCCATAATCACAATACTCACACTTGTGTATCTTTTGTCGTGTGTGTATAGAGTTGATGTGGCTTTGTACATTTGACATCCGAGGGCTACTGTAATCGCAATACTGACAGTTGTGTATCTTCTCTTTCGTGTGTATAGAATTAGTGTGACGTTTTAAATTCGACGTGCGAGGGCTTTCAAAATCGCAAAACTGACACTTGTGTACCTTTTCTCTTGTGTGTATAGCGTTGATGTGACCTTTTAAAGTTGAGATCCGAGGGCTCCAATAATCGCAATACTCACACTTGTGTAGTTTCTCTCTGGTGTGTATAGCGTTGACGTGAATTTTTACAGCTGACACATATGGACTTCCATAATCGCAATACTCACATTTGTGTATCTTCTCTCTTGTGTGTATCGAATTGATGTGACTTTTCAAATATGACATACGCGAAGTCTCATAATCGCAATACTCGCACTTGTGTACTACCTCTTTGTGCTTCTTATTAATACGAGTTTTCAGAATCCTTTTTTTCATGGGAGATATCGAGTTTGAGGACTGATTTTTTTTATAGATCGAATGCTCAAAATCACCGTTGTGTATAATCATTACATTACTTGTTATTTTTGTCGCTTCATCATCACACTCATCTTTACAACACTTTATCTGTGGATGATCCAAATTTTTATAGTCCAAGTAATCTTCATTTGAATATATATCATATAAGACAGATTTCTGAGGCACATTGTTTGGAGACTCATCAAGGACCAAATTTTCAATTCTGGAAAAGAAAAAGTTAAATAATAATAAATGTTTATGGAAAATGAGGGAATATGTAATGAATCATTATTCAATTATATCTAAAAAGATTTCAATTTTGATGAGCATCAATGATGTTTGCAGCTAATGTTATTATGCAAGTATGTATTATTAGAATGCAACGAATCTTGTCAGCTTTGCAGATGATAGTAACCTTCATACCACTTCCTCGTTTAGACTAGAGCCCCTATAGCATCCAGAGAAGATTTTGAAATGAGGATCTGATAATCTAGTAGAGTTTAATGCAACCAAAATACAAGTTTGTATTTTCTCCAGGAAGGTGTAACCCACAACAATACCGAATATGATGGATGTGAGGTACAAATATTTCTATGAAGTCATCTCTATCCATGCTCGGGATCACCACCAACAGCACCCTCTCATGGGATGATCATATGAGGTCCATTGCGAAAACAGCTTCCTAAAAGTTGGTTTTCTATTCCATGCCAAGAGCTACTTTACATACCAGCACCTCCTCATACTCTACAAAGCACAGATTCGATCTGTCCTGGAGTACTGTTAACATGTTTGGAGTTCGGCTCCCAAACATACGGTGAAGCTTTTGGATTCTACCCAGAACAAAGCTATTCGTCTTCACTTACAGGTTCATTGACCTCTCTAGAACATCGTAGAAATGTGGGGGATCTTTCCCTTTTTTATAGGTTTTTCCACGGTCAGTTAGTGGCGGTTCGTCTGGGTAGGCAAGGTAAGTAATAATAATAATAATAATATAATAATAATAATAATAATAATAATAATAATATTTATTCACCAAAAAATTCCAGATCAAGTATACAATATATGTAATACAATAAATGGTGAATAAATAAAAGAAGACCCACAAAAGTAAAACTTGTGCGTGGGCAGAATAGTAAATGTAATATAATAATAATAATGATGTATACAAAGAACACTCCTAAGTTAGATAATATAATATTAACAATATAATACAATAGTAATAATATTTACTGTTGTAAATATAAGTTCCTGTATTATTCCATATAATAAGTGCATGAGTTTCACGAATAAACAGGTGGACCCACAGAAACCTAGGTTGTGCGTGGGGTTTTCCTTGTTTATTCATAAATTTTGCTGTTTGATGATATGATGAGATTGTGGGGTTATTTTACCATATATTCAATATTGAATTCAACAGGGGGGTAATAACCCAACAATTTTCAATTAATTGTTCTGTACTCATAATATATCGTGAATTACTTTTCTGTCTAGATTTAATGTGTACGATTTTAGCTTTTTTCTAATTAAAGTGATAGAGTTGGTGTGAATGATGAGATCCTTTATACTTCTATGTAAGAAGTTGAAAAGCCGAGGTGCGAGGTAAGTATAACATCGTTGTCCTACCGCTTTTTTTGAGGATTTGATTTCGTACGAATATCGAAATTGCTTTTTTGTCTTGTTGTGTATTTGTGTTCTATTGTTTTCAGTTCGTGTTTGTTTCTGTATAGGTTAACTAAGATGCGATAAAAAAATGATTGTTTCAAATCGAAGCATTTCGCTTCTCTATATAGTTCGTCTGTTCGTCTCTTGAATATTATTTTTAGGAATCTTTTTTGAAAAATTTCAATTTTTTTCAGGTGGATATCAGCTACGCCTCCCCACCCTAGTATCCCATATTGTAGTCTTGATTCTATTAACGCGTGATACAGAACCTTCATATAGTGAGTATTCAAAATTTTCACCAAATATTTGAATTTTGGAAGCATGTACCTTAGAGTATTAACGATATTCTGAGCGTGTATATCCCATCTCAAGTGTCGATCTAATGTTACTCCCAAATATTTCATACTAACTGTGGAATGAATAAGTTCAACTGTATCATTTCTTTGAAATGAAATCGTTTCATACTGGGGTAAATTATTTTTGTAGATGGCAAATGGCATAAACTTGGTCTTGTCGTAGTTTACTGTGAGGTATTTATGGTCGAACCATTTCAAAACATTTCCAAAACCCAATTCGATTTTATTTTTCAGGTTACTCCATGACTTATCTTTGTATAACACAACTGTATCGTCAGCAAAGCTGAAGATTTCTCCTCCACATTCCAGGGTAAGTAATTTATTCATGTAAATAGAGAAAAGAAAGGGTCCTGTGGTACACCACAGGTGATTGTTTGTTGAGTGCTTATTTTGTCTCTAATTTGTACTGATTGTTTCCTATTTGATAAGTAATTTCTGAATAATAAGTGCCGCCTACCTTGCTTAAATATCCTTTAGAACAAGTATAATACATAAAAATACACTTCATAGTAATTAATAGAGATTCAACATATTTTAGTATTATATACCGCTGGTGCAAAGCTTATTGATACAAGGTCAAAATGAAATACACCAGAGTTTCTTACCGCTGGTGCACTACGATACCTCAGGAACATTCCTCCAATTGCATCCAGAATTCATCGAAAAAGGTTACTCGGTGAATTTTGAGGTCGTCGAACAACATGTCATTTAAAAATGACCTCCGTGTGCCTGTTGGTCAGGACGTCCTTGGACACTACGTCCTCCTTCAGTCATTTTTTTTATTCCTTCGAAATAATCTTCCATGGCTTTCAATTTGTTACTAGGGGATTTCTGAGGTCAAATATCGCCGTTGAAGAAATGACGTTCAAGCAAGGAATAGATATAGATGAACGTAAGTATACTAGTCGGTATGTATCACTAAAATTTAATGTTCAATTTACGACATTTATTCTAATTGAATGCAGAATGTCCCAGGGGTGACGTAGTACTCTAGGACGTCCTGACCTCTAGGTGCACGGAGATCTTTTTTTAATGACATATTCGTGTTCAGAGACCTCGAAAACCCCTAAGTAAGCATTTTCTCTACATTTCAGAAGCAATTGAAGCCCTGTTCCTGTGTTGTCGTAGTGCACCAGGTACGTAGAAGACTTTTTTAAATATCATATTCAGGGACACCAAAAACCCCCGTGTAAGAAAATTGGATTAATTTCAGCTAAAATTCAGCAGTTAATACAACTTCTAAAACCAGGCTCAAAAAATGCATTTATTGACGCACAAATGCCATTTCAAATTTACACCAATAACAAAGTTCCCACATTTAAACGAATACCGAAAACCGAATCTCAATCCATCTTGCCTGAAAAAAGTTCCGAGGTTTTAAGCTATTGCATATAGCTTTTATCGCGAGCTTTGAGCGCGGCGACCGAATCAAGAAATTCCGTAACGAAAAATAATGTAAGACCTAAACACCTAACATGTGTCAAATTAATTAATTAATTTGAAGTTTCTAAAAGTGAGAAATTTCGCTATTTTATACGAATGTTATAACACTCTAGCGCTTTAGACTCCGAGATTTTCACGTGGCCTATCGAAATTAGAAGGTTCGAATTATCTAAAAACATAATTGCATGAACTCCAGACGTCCTCTGTAATTAGCTACGAACGAAATCATTTTGACATATGCCTCTAGGAGCTCGCTACGCGTCAGTTAGAGTTTACACGTTAGACGCGCGTAGCAGAGACCTGAGAGTACCTGTTTCTATTAAGCTATTGCATATATTGCATATAGCTTTTATAGCGGGCTTTGAGCGCGGCGACCGAATCAAGAAATTCCGTAACGAAAAATAACAGGAACTCGTTTATGTTGCGCTCTCTCGGGTGACTAATATTGAAAAATTGTATATCACGACAAAAAACGATAATTCTACATTCAAGTTTTATAATAATCGAAGGCAAGCTGCATCGACTGCATCTTTGTTGCAAAAATTCAAAAGACTGCCTTTAAATAGTCTTCAGACGACAGCTCAAAGTGTCTTAGATTTCCGTAGTAATAGAAATGGCATTTCAATAATGACTTTCAATTGCCAAAGTCTAAATAGTCACAAATACGATTTACAAGATTCAGTTACGAGACAAACAAATGTGTTACTTCTTACCGAAACTTGCATGGCGCATGATAATCCGATGGAAATATTTAATTTCAATTGTATTGTTCAATTCAAACGAAATACTGTTCCAAAAGGTGGGGTAGCTATTTACCAAAATAATAATAATGTTACTAATATTATGACTCCGAATATTGAAATACATATTGCACACGTTAGCGATGTTAATGTTAGGCGCTCATTTGTTGGAGATATTTGTGCGTGCTTATGCAAACTTAGAAATAGCCTACACATAGTCATGGTAGCAATTTACATTACTCCGAAGCCAAAATTGGACGAGGTAGAGCATTTTATTCATCGCACTTTACTGGAGTA
This sequence comes from Endomychus coccineus, assembly GCA_958510875.1. Taxonomy (NCBI): domain Eukaryota; kingdom Metazoa; phylum Arthropoda; class Insecta; order Coleoptera; family Endomychidae; genus Endomychus; species Endomychus coccineus. Next base: position 31,174,113 of record OY294070.1, on the reverse strand, counting down.
CACTGAAGAAGAGTCGAAAATACTTGGTACAAATGGTAATAAATTTCCACTTATCTCGGCTGATTTCAACATCAACTTCGCTGATAAAAAATCAGAGCGGTTGACAACTTTTCTTTCGGAAAAATTGAATTTGAAAATGAATAATGATCCACAAGAATCCACAACAAAATATGGGACCACCATTGACGCGGTATTTTCCAGATATTTAGAGGATATCAAGTCTCAAACTTATGTCTCTTATTTCAGTTATTCAGTTACCATATAGTTTCAATGATAACAAATTCCTGAATAACCCACATGTATTGTAAGATAATAAAAATATTTTAAACGATATTAACTTCTCATTTATTCAATAAAAGAAAAAAAATTGTTTTCTTATCGGTCACCACGCTCAAAAGTAACTTGAATTAATATCAAAGAAAAAACTTGAATTAAAATATCAAAGAAAAAAAAATACTGCATAAATTTAAAAAAATAAATAATTATAATTGCATAAGTTGAGGAATGCTATGCAATAGCTTTACCGCGGCAGTCCTCGAGTGCCACACGTATCTTTTTTTGCTTTATTGCCTTCACTAATACAACATCGATGATCAGTATAACATACTTCAGAATTATGTGAAAAGTTGCACAGCAGGTTTTAATTGTATATTATTATTTCAACAAATATTCAAGTCCAATCCCAATTCAATAGTACCAAAAAAAAGGTTTATCTTGTAACGTCTCATAATGACATCGTTTAGACGTCATTCTCAGTGTCAAAATGACATATTTCTTCGGACTGAGTACTCTAAACACTTCATTATAGTACAGTGTACTATAAAATGATTACAAACATTACAATAAATAATAAAACAATTAAGCAAAATATCACTTTTTTCAACGTTTTTAGATTTTTCTGGAAGAAGGATAGAAACTGCGTTTTCAGCCAGTTCTTCAATCTCTGGCCGCAATCTATTCTGAGAATAGCTCATGTTTCAAAAACACTCGAAATATTATGAAGTGAATATCAACAATCCATAAACAGTATCTTAGTAACTTGCACGCGTCATAGTTAGGATGCCCACATGAATATTAGTTGAAAGTAATTACTATCAAAGAGGTTCTAAATGCAATCTAACTTCATTTAAAATTGAGGCCAGAAGATTTTGTATGTAATTCGGATCATAAAGATCATTATGGTACAAGCCATGTTGTCAGCCTGGGCTGCGCCTTGTCTGATGTAGGCTTTAATTACAATTGATACTTGGTTATAACTCATTAAAAGATTTACTCCAATTCCTGGTAAAATTTGGAGTATGGAATTCAGTTTTATAAATAGGTATCAATTTCTTTTTACTCTGGCTACAAATAATGATTAAAAGCGGACCCGACGAAACAAATGCTGTTTATTGGTATGTGTATTGAGCAGTGTCTTCCATCAACGGCCCCAATGCATTCGGGAAAATTACATTGACTTTCGAACGTATGAGTTACCTGTATCCATTCTTCCGCAGTGGAAGGCATCTGTTGAAAACAAAGATAAATTTTAAACTTTGAAGCCCTCTATATGTAAACTTGACTAACACAAAACATATGTCATAACAAAAACACTCACTTGTATTAACATATTTGAAGTTCCTAGTAAAAAAAGTTACTTTTTTCTATATATCGTTCATTCTATTCCTGTTTCAGGAGCTTTCGTACCAAAACATCGAGAAAAGACATAAGAAAATAACAACCTTACTGCAAAATCAAGCCAGATGGTGCAAGCATGGATAAAGATGAATCAACGACAGCACCAAGCAGCAATAAACGTACGAAATCACGATTCCTAGATCCCTCTGCACCAAACCAATGTAGCTACTCCAAGTTTATGACTTGTTGATGACGATGTTTGCAAGTTGAAAGCTCTACTTATGGGGACCATATGGCAGCCAAACACAGAAAATACAATTGACATACAAAAAGTGTAGTAAAGCATTTGGTCAGAATTTTTTTTTCAAGGCAAATAACAGTTAATATGAGAAGCTACCGCAAAATACTTATAGAACTACAATCGCCATACCACCTCCACAATCGATTCATAAAGTAGCACCTGCCCCTCTGAAGACTGAGATTCCTCATCAACGGCACAATTTTTCCACACATTCTGAACATAGTAACCAGATACTACAAACAGTAAATGTATAACGCTGGATTTTCTAAAATTAAATTCTTACACTTTCCTACAAATATACTGTTGCTCCTTCTATATTTTTTTTACAATAGAATAGAATAGAATAGAATACAGTTTTATTTACAAACAACCAATGGAATTACAAAAGTTTACATTATAGTTGGCAAATGTGTCAAGATAGAATACAAAATTTGATTTACTATCACAAAAGGAATTCATCAGCATCATAGGAGTTTTGTTCAATAAATATTTTTTCAAATGTTTTTTAAATCGATAAAATTTCTTTAGATCTGTTATATACTGTGGAAGCTATTATAGTATTTACAACCATTGTAAAAAAAGTTCTTTTGATATAAGGTTGTATGCTTATCAGGAATGAAGTTACACTTATTGCGTGTGTCATAATTATGAACTACAAAGTTTCTAGAAAATATTGTTTGATTGTTATGAATGAAACAACATCATTGATATACATAGGTGGTAAAAAAGTTAATAAGTTAAATTTTTTGAAATAGGATCTACAGGATTTTCTAAGGTGAATACCAGACAAAATACGTATTGTACACTTTTGAAGTATAAATACCCTATTAGAGGGAGAACAGGAACCCCAATTTATAATATTGTATCTCATTACAGAATGAAAGTTAGCATGATACACGGTTAACAGAATGTTCTGACTGCAGGTACCTACCAAAAATCTTAAAGAGTAACAGCATTTTCTTAGTCTTTTACAAAGAGAATCAACGTGTTCATCCCAGAGGAGGTGGCTGTTCAACGTTACGCCCAACATCTGTGTAGTGGGTAAACATTTGTATTGGTCAATATATTCTATGTTGATATTTGATCTAACTGATCGAAAATGGACTATTTTTGTCTTATTTTTATTTAAATTTAATTTATTTTTACTTGACCACAATGAAATATTATCTAGTAATATGCTAGCTTTATGTTTCGCATCATCTATATTTTCAGATGTTATTGCGAAGTTGCTGTCGTCAGCATAACTGGCAATTTTGATATCAATATCTATAGACTTAATGAAAAAGAAGAGATCATTTGAATAGATAATAAATAAAATCGGTCCTAAGATTGGGCCTTGAGGTACTTCTTTATACGATTTTTGGTTTTTGCTTATAGCACTGTTGGGTAATTGGGTAATGTATTGTGAACGTCAACTTAGCAGATGAGCTGTTTTGATATTTTAAAGGTGTACATATGAATCTCCAGTAGTTGAATATCTCAAAGTGACTATTAAGCTTTATGCTTTAGGTACAGCTCTCTTAAAAGAGGTGTCATCTTTGGATATTTTGTGGCCTTCAGAATTAAAAAAAAATTGAAATCTGTAGCTTTCATTCTGAAAAAATTATGAAATAGCCCGTATTCTAATTCAGCTTCAAGGTGAGACCTTAATTTTGTCCCACCACACTGCTTCTTCATTCGAAAAGAGAGGTCATCCACCAGTGTCTTTTTTCTTTTTCTGATAAGCTTCTTGTAATAAAATATATTCTGTACATGGCCGAATCCTTTGATTTGATGAAGATGAGAGGCCCAACGCCAAAGCGTTGGCGATCAACTTGCGATCAACTTTTGCCCCAATACATTGGTTGTCGTTCGTTGGCCTAATATTTACGCGCCTTTACAGGCATTTTTCGCATATTTGACCATGACATCTACGAAATAATTACCTTTCAGAAAAATGTTCTTTAGATACTGAACCTTTGATGATATTAGTATATATTGATATTTTGCATAAACCTCCAATCCCTACTTATATTATACAGATCTGTATGAGTTACAATAATAAGATGCTTAATTTACCTATATCGGAATGCCAATTCCTTCAAACTCTAGTGCAGACTCTCTGAATATTCTACAACCATCTGCGGTTTCCCATCAGAGCATGACTCCGAACCAAAGCAATTAAAGTATTAATAAAAGAAAGTTATCTATATTTTGGAATTTCTTAAAGAATGGCAATGCAAGTTGATTTAGGAGAGAATCAGACATAGCTATATTGTTTTCTTGACCAGATTCATGTTTCATTCTGATCAACTACTATTTAGTTTATTTTTCAACCATTCACGGTAATCCAAAACTCAGAATATTAGTTTATTTATATAATCTCCATAGGTCACCCATGAGAATTTCAAAAGCACCCTCTTAGGGATATAAATTCTCAAATAATCTTTCATAACCTAATAAAACAATTTCAGGTATGCTTATCGGATCAAATCGTAGCTGCTAAGGAGATGAGTTGAAGGGTATACAATAATGAACTTACTTTATTTTCTTTTCCTCATCAATCAATTCATGTTTTATTTCTTGAATATCTAGATTTTCAGTTTTGATATGACTTTCCAGTTCTGGTTCTTGCTTTATTATTGAAGGTACCGCACAGTTTGTCAACTCTGAGACATAGCCATGATTATTGGAGATTCCTAGCTCCATAATGTTCTCAGATAATTATATTCGAGTTATGTAAACTCACTAGCACTACAATATGAAATTATCAATCACTCCGCTAATTCTAATCGACTCATCAAAAAATTTGTTTATGCAAACAAAAACAAACTAACCTCGTAACTACATATCTACCATAGATCTATGTTCTTTACTGTAACATAGATATCTACCCTCTATGCTCTAGCAAACTACAACTACAAACTATAATAGTTCACCTTACAACACTATAAATAAGAAATAATCAATCACCCTTATCCACTAAAAATACTCTTTAGTTCTGAAGACCTTTCCGCTACCAAGTAGCCATCAACAGAGTTAGCTAAATTATAAATCAAAATGTGCCTGTTTAAATACTATTTGGGAATAATAATACAAACAAGGGATTACTCTCAACTGGAGATAAATCGAAATTTATTAAATTGATTTTTCGTTTATACATTTCCATCCCTTCTAAATTACCTAGATACTTGCTGTACTGTGTTTTGAAAGTGATAAGCTTTCTTGAGAAATACAGGTCACACCATTTCTCAAGAAAGCTTATAACGAATAAGATGGAACAGAACATCGTTCCGTAAGTCGTCGCTCAACAGCACCGCATCTAGGCAGCATAACAGCAACCCGCAACATCACTTCGAACATAACAACGTAACAACTTCGCGACCGTTCCGAGTCGCCAGTTCATTTGATCGCTGTGATGTAACAGGTGACCATCCACACAAGCAACAGCGGTGTGGTCAAGCCATCGCAACATTTCTTTGATGCGATGGCAGAAAACCGACAACTAGTGAAACTCGGTGATCATGCGATGTTTCTGTCCTTGTTACGGTACGATATTGCACTATCCCCGCCCACACTAGACGCGATAATGATGTTGCACGACGGCGTTGGCGGCAATGTTCTGTAACATGTCTGTACGCACCTCTAGGTCTTTCTTTACTTGCGAGTATGCTTTATTAATAATGATTCTTGACCTAGTTATGAATTATATATAACATTCTCGGGAAATAGGTCACACTAACACATATGCTTATTATTTTCGTTTTTACATACGTTTCGGTCTCACGACCATCATCAGAAGACGTATCACTGTATAAACGTGATTTCTTAAGACTAATAGTATCACCACAAGGCGTCCTTAACCCACTAATTTCTATTAAGAATGCCCATGTCACCGAAACGAACAGAAACACAAACAATCGAAATTATAACACATTAATATTTGAAGTCTATAAATTAAGGATCCGCTGCTAAGCAATATTCTTATAAGCTCTATAAACATATCGAATCACAGTCTGTAATACGACTAAAGAGCTGAACTGAAAATGTAATGTTCGAGGATCCACTTTCGAACCAGATGTTGAAGATTCATGAGGTAATAGGAAAAGGTTGTGTCACAGACCTTGTTAGAACTATTGCTTTCGAGCATTCTACCTAAAATATACTTTCAACATTATAAAGACGCATGTAGGAATTTGCAAAGGTCTTAATTGATTAAATTAGTATAAATTTGAATTACTGACTGAGTATCTGTTCTATGCCTGAGGCTTCGGGGTGTCAGCTACCAGGCGGGTCGGCAGGTGGCGGATAGCCGAATGTCCAGGAACAGACTTGTCTGTACCTGGATAGCCCCGAATATACCGAATAAGGGGTCCCGGACCAGATGCCCCAAAAACCCAAGCCAAGGTGTGAGATACCGTGCCGAGGGCTAAATGGCACTGGGGTACAGTGCCACGAACGGTTCCTCTGGGAAACCGGGTCGAATCCCAGTTGTATGCAGACCTTCCATCCGTATGGGGCTCTGCGGATGGCGACAACCTTTCCCCAACACTCGTGGGATCCATATGACAGATCAAGAAAAAAAACCTAAAACCCAAGGAGGCTCCGTACCGGTGCCTCCATTCCCTTCCTCCTCTCCTTCCCTGGAAGAAGGCTCCTCAGGGGTGCCTTCCTCCTCCCAACCCTCGGAAGGCTCCTTACTGGTGCCTTCCTCCTTTTCGCAGGTAGGCTCCTCTTCGGTGCCTACCAGCGACTCCCAATCCACCGAACACCCCCCGGGGATCTCGCAAGAGGACCCCGAGGAGATAAATACCTTGTCCAGGGCACTGGGCAGGGTCAAAGTGAAACTGCCCAACATTTGTGGGGCCGAGAGGAAGCGTCGCCGGAGGATGCGGGAGGCCAGGGAATCCGTTAAATCGGGTCCCCCGGTAGCCATGCCGCCTCCGGCGCCTTCCAGAAGTAAGACGCCAAGTCTGGGGGCCATCAAACGCCCCCGAACTCCAGCTTCCACTCCCGAGAGCACCCGCGTGGTCAAACGCCGCAGACCTCAAGGGCCTGCGGCGGGCAGCTATGCGGGGGCTCTTACCGGGGAAGGAATCCTGCAGCTTGCCGTCTTTCGGGAGGGCAGGCAGGATGCAGGCTTCACTCCCGATGAACTCCTGGAGTTCACAGACGCAGTGGGGGACGCGGTCTCCGCGCTGACGGAGGAGGCCCTGCCCCCCCGCTTCCATCCAACAAGGCTGTGGAAGCGTTGTCTGCTTATCACAGCGGCGGACTCCGCTTCCAAGGATTGGCTATCACAAGTGATAGCCACCATAAAGCCTTGGGAAAACGTCAACCTCCTGGCGGTAGAGCCAAAAGCTCTTCCCAGAAGGTGGCGGGCGATGTTGTGGCTGCCTGGGAAAAGGCACCCGACAAACCAGGATACCTTAGGTGCCCTGGAAAAACAAAACCCGGGACTCAGAGCCACCTCTTGGGGAATACTCGAGAGGAAGGAAGAGCCCAACGGGCTAAGACTGATCGTCTGGCTGGATCAGGAGTCCATTGACCGCTTGGGGACGATGGACTTCCAGCCTTTCGTCAGAGCAACGAGGGCCCAAAGTAACATTACTAGGGCCCTCTGCGAAAGAGCAGGGTCCAGTTCAAAACACTAACCCCTCCTCTCAGGAATAGGGAAAGGCCGAGACCTCTCGCTTTGGAGATCGGTCAAAGTCGTTTTCATTCCTAAGGCGGGAAGAACTGACTTCACTCAAGCCAAATCTTTCCGCCCTATTAGCCTCACATCCTTTCTCTTGAAAGCGCTGGAGAGGTTGATTGATAGGTATATAAAAGACGGTGCCCTAACGGATTTTCCGCTTCACCGTCGACAGTACGCCTATCAGGCTGGCAAATCAACCGAGACGGCCCTTCATCACCTGGTAACCCAGATCGAAGGAGCTATTAACCTCGGACAGTGCGCCGTTGGCGTTTTCCTGGATATAGAAGGGGCGTTTGACAATACCTCCTTCGAGTCCATGTGTCATGCTGCGGAGAGACATGGAATCGATCACACCTTGGTCAGGTGGATCAAGTCCATGCTCTCGCAGAGACTGATAACGACGCACCATAATGGTAGCGTCGCATATACATACGTCACCCGTGGGTGCCCTCAGGGAGGAGTACTGTCTCCGCTCCTGTGGTGCCTGGTGGTGGACAGTTTGTTGGTCGAGCTGAATGAGGCTGGGTTCTACGCCCAAGCTTACGCAGACGACTTGGCAGCTGTGACCCTCGGAAGACACCCGGCCACCTTGTGCGAGCTGCAAAATACCGCACTTGCCATCGTTGCACGCTGGTGCCAGGTCGAGGGACTCAGGGTGAATCCTGAAAAGACCGAAGCGGTTCTTTTCACGAGGAAACGGAAACTGGGACCGCTACCGGACATTCGTCTGTTTGGAAGGTCCCTGCACATGAAAGGCTCAGTGAAGTACCTTGGAGTTATCCTCGATGCTAAACTGAGCTGGAAAATGCACCTGGAAACCCGGGTAAGGAAGGCCGTTGCGTCCTTATGGGCATGCAGGAGAGCAGGAGATACACTGGATCTACACGGCCATGATCCGCCCAATCATAACCTACGCAGCCGTTGTGTGGTGGCCGGCGACAGAAACGGCTTTGTCCCGTCTGGCGCTGGACAAGGCTCAACTACTTGTCTGCGTGGGGATAACGGGGGCTATGAGGACCGCGCCCACCAGGGCTCTGGAGGTTCTGGTGGGTATCGTTCCTCTACAACTCCATATCAAAGCGGTGGCTGCGGGTACGGCGTATCGGTTGGCTGGTCTGGGCCAGTGGGTCGGTGCGTCTACGCCTCGCTGTCATGGCAAAATCTGGGATTGGGCAGCCGAGAACTGCCTGATCCTCCGACAGACGCAGGATGCGATAGCGCCGGCGGTCAGGTTTCAAACACCAGACATTCTCATAACTCAGAGGACGGACTGGGAGAACAAGGACTCTGGGCCGCTTCCGCCAGGGGGACTCGTGTGGTTCACGGACGGGTCTAAGACTGGCGGGTTCAGCGGAGCCGGAGTCTACTCGCGTACACCCAGAAGGGATATTTCAGTTTCCCTAGGTGGCCACGCAACCGTTTTTCAGGCTGAGGTCTGTGCAATACGGACATGTGCCCTGGAAAACCTTAGACTAAACTACCGAGGTAGACGGCTTTACATCTGCACTGACAGCCGAGCGGCCCTGGGCGCACTTCGCGCCCACAGAATGACTTCTAGGCTTGTCTTGGAGTGCAGGGAAACTCTGGTTGAATTAGCAAGAAGAAACAAACTTCAGCTAGTGTGGGTACCTGCCCATTCTGGTGTGAAGGGAAACGAAGTGGCCGATGAATTGGCCAAACGGGGCTCCTTGAGCGCCCCTGGCCACGACTCCACGATCGGAATTTCATCGACCACCGGGCTCCACGCCCTCAAGGAGCTGCTGGACAGACAGTGGCTCTCGATCTGGAGTGGTTCCCCAGGCATGAGGCAGGCGAAGCTCCACATCAGGGAATTCTCGCCTAAACTCTCTAAAACCCTACTCTCTATGAGCAGGAGAGGCCTAAAACTGGTGACAGGACTCCTCACAGGACACTGTCATCTGAATAAACATCTACACACAATGGGCATTGTCGAAGACTCAATTTGTAGTAGATGTGGGGAGGCGGATGAAACTGCCTCTCATATCCTAGCAGAATGTCCAGCACTGGTTTCTCTCAGGCTACAACACCTCGGCAGTACACATATGCTGCCTGAAGCAATAAGAGATATCAGTCCAGGCAAAATCTTAGCTTTTGGCACGGCCTTGGGCCTGCTGGATTGATTCTCGTATCAAGGGGCGCACAATGGACCCAATCAAGCGGTCTAAGTGCTCCGGACTCGTCCGCCCCCGTTCTGATTGATTGATTGATTGATCTGTTCTATGATTTACAGACAAGTCACGTTTTATGAGAATCATCTCCAGAATAGATCTTTTTATAATAATTGGTTTCCTTAGTTAAAATATTAGCATTTTTGTAATCGAATTGATAGTTATAATCAAAGTAGTGATAAGCAGGGGCGGTGGAATTTTTAAATTTTTGTTTGTTGTACTACACTTATGGCCATACATTCTTTTTTGTAAATATTGTTTAGAAATTCCTGTATAAGTCCCATCGCAATCTAAACAATTTAATTTGTATACTGTGTGGGTTTGTTTTATCTTTAGGTATTTGAAAAATATTTCCTGACACAGTTAGTAGGTTTATGCGCAACATTATCACACTTTTTTAAGCATTTCTTAATTTTATTTGAGGTCTCCGGAATGTATGGTAATGTTATAAAATTATCTGTATTACCGTTTATGATATTTATATATGACGTTCCACTATAGACTTTGTTTATTCTTTCTTTAATGACGGGATTGAAAAATGTTTTTGGGTAGCCATTCATTTCCAGTGTATTACGAACAATTTTAAAATTTTTGGGACGGTCTTCCGGGTGGGACAATTTAACCGCGCGATCTGTAAGGCCGTTTATAACACTTTTTTTATAACTTGTTTGTGCAACGGAATTGAAGTGAAGATAACGTTGACACCAAACTTCTTTAGTAAACTACAAAGTTTTTATTTTTCCATCTGCATGTTTTTCAATGTGTGTACTTGCATGTATTTTAAATGGCGAACTATGAGCTCTGGCCTATTAAAGTGTCATTTGTGATTGGGGCGTGGATCAGGTATAGACACGGAGATACATGCAAAGTTGTCAAACTTAAAACATTTGAATATTTATCTATTATTCATTTATTCAGTTGCAGTTGTAATCAGTCAGCGATACCTAAACTATTTGACTTCTTAGTAAGTAAAAAATGTCGTGATCTTTTGGAAATTTAATCAATCCAGTACAATTCTGTTTTGTGAGTAGCTACCAGAGAAGACATAAGTAACTACTAGCTACAGTGATTATATAGATACAGTATAGTGATTATTAATTAATAGTCACTATACAACAACAGTGTTCCGTTTTTGATTGGTTGTTGACACAGTCTCCATTATGCAGCAAAATTTACTTGACATAATATATTAGTGAAGTAATAATTAAATTTCGTTTTAAATTTTATCAATGGTGGTGTTTACGTGTTAGACAGTGCTTGCAGCTATATATCTCTTATTTTCTTAAGACAATCGCCCCCTTTAATAAGTTTTTGGTGTGTTCACTTCAGAATAGAGTCGGTGAGTGCCGTAATGTTATTTCGCAATTAAAAAGGTAAAATAATACTAACGCACTTTTAAATGTTTACTGTGTAAAAAATGTCGTTTACAAAATATGTTTTACATAATGACTATTAATCAGATTAGCAATAGACCTTGTAACGACCCGACTTTCGAATGGATCGTCACAGGTCATTCTCCGTAATAGAAACCTATAATAATTTGATTTTATATCCTTGAACTTCCTCCCAATTAAAGAACTCTATCTTAAAAGATATAGTTAACTGTATTCAATTAATACGGCGGATTCAACGAACACTATATTGTTACCACCACATCCGAATTATTAATTGGGAGGGGGACTCGGAATAAAACCGGTTGCGATGGATATCTAACCATCTTTTGTGTTACTGTGATATAAGGTAGGTCTTAATCAAAGTTATTAAATTGTTTTTTTGAATAGCATTGAATCTTTAATATTTCATTCATAATCAGGCTTACTCTGGTTTATGCAAAACTTTGATTGTTTCCTGCTCTTATAACAGGCACCCAGATCTCTTGATTTTAGATTTTGTAATTTCACTCATATTCTCATTTATTCAATTTGCCAAATCACTTAGTCCATTTTCTTGAATACACGTGGGATTAATATATCGTATATTTTTTTTACTTTGAACTCTTCGTAATACGAACAACGTAGCGTTATTCAAATCGGGAAGGTACGAAACATATAGAGGATCGGCTAGAACTAACCACTCCATATTTATAATTCCACGAGCCTTGTTTCCGATACCTTCGATTATAGAGATAACGTAGGACTTGTTAAACGATCCCGTAATCGTAATACGTAACTTCATAACTAATTTCAAACTCAATTCATTTTTCTCTAACTTTGTTTAAATTCATTTTGTTAAGATTGTAGTAAATTCTTAATAATTGCCACATATTAATTTAATTTGTAATTGTAATAGTAATTTATCTTGGCTTCACCTATCAACATTTTTCTAACTTAACTCAACTATTCACAGCGTCAATACTGAGTCATTGCACGTATTAAATTTTACTTCTTTTGTAGATATCCTACTCGTGTATTTTCTTTCTTTTTCGATAGGAGGATATTGGATCCAATACACTACTAGATACCACGCGGAACCATCATCAGGACCACAGGAGGAACACAGGGGAGTAATTTTAATATCTCTGTTGCAACTTTCATTACCATGATGAATTAGATGCTGGTCGTAATTGATGAGTCAAAGTAGTTTGATTACCTTTATTTACAATTGTTTCAGTTTTATATCGGTGCCCCGAAAGGGCATGCGAGTTTGTTAAACCTTTTTGCTATTGTTCATTTGTAATTGAATATATTTGTTATTGTTCTTATATGCTTTGTTTCTTTTCCTTTTTACTTACTACCAATTCAATGATGCTTATTTCTTTATTTATAACAGCCTGAAATTCTTCTTTTTTTAACTCGTGGTGGCGCCCAGGGTTTGTTGTTTAAAAAGTAATAGGGCAAGTATCATCATTGTTAACGTAAAGGGCCGAACAACCACGAATTTGAGCTAGTTTGGGAAATATTAGTAACTTGGGTAAATTCATCTTTTTGATTAATTGAGAATCAAGGGAAGGTGGAAATTGTGTAGCTTACGGCTTTTATTACATTTGGCACCCAACAATTATTTTGTTACATTTGACGACCAACGTGGTTAAAGATTTCACGTTCACGTATAAGGTATTTTGTTACAACCTAACAATAACATATTAATTATTCTTTTTAAAGGTTGTTGATTGATTTCTCAGCCGGTAATTCATATTTAGTGTTCAGCTGAGAATAATCACTACGAAAACGGGTTCTTGGTGAGACCTAGAAGTGACTGGAGTGATTACCCGATATCCGGAACACCTATTCTCATACTAATCCGTTTTTTTCTTTTATTGAATAAATGAGAAGTTAATATCGTTTTAAATATTTTTATTATCTTACAATAGATGTAGGTTATTCAGGAATTTTTATCATTGAAACTATAGGTTTATGGTAACTGAAATAAGAAACATAAGTTTGAGACTTGATATCCTCTAAATATCTGGAAAATACCGCGTCAATGGTGGTCCCATATTTTGTTGTGGATTCTTGTGGATCATTATTCATTTTCAAATTCGATTTTTCCGAAAGAAAAGTTGTCAACCGCTCTGATATTTCATCAGCGAAGTTGATGTTGAAATCGCCAGCCAAGATAAGTGGAAATTTATTACCATTTGTACCAAGTATTTTCGACCCTTCTTCAGTAAAGTGCGATGAATAAAATGCTCTACCTCGTCCAATTTTGGATTCGGATAAATGTAAATTGCTACCATGACTATGTGTAGGCCATTTCTAAGTTTGCATAAGGACGCACAAATATCTCCAACAAATGAGCGCCTAACATTAACATAGCTAACGTGTGCAATAATTATTTCAATATTCGGAATCATAATATTAGTAACATTATTATTATTTTGGTAAATAGCTACCCCACCTTTTGGAACAGTATCTACAACAGTATATATACCTACATGTATACTTACGGGGCGCACATGCGGTGAGTGTGGCATTATAAAGATATGATAGATACCTATACACCTATATACTTTCTCACAAACAGCTGCTTACGTATTCGTCCGATTTCGGAGCAGCTCGTCTCGATCCGTGCGAGCTTCGTACAGTCGTACCATATACATACACGTTAAGCAAACGCTCGGCCGAGCTACATGGTAGGCGGAGTGGGGGGTGTTAGGTTATTTTCGTTACGGAATTTCTTGATTCGGTCACCGCGCTCAAAGCCCGCGATAAAAGCTATGCAATAGCTTAAAAAATAAAATCACCTTTATCCACTAAAAATACTACTAAAGTACCGAGGACCTTTCGGCTACCAATCATCAGAGTAAACTACAATCGCCCTACCACCTCCACAATCGATTCATAAAGTAGCACCAGTCCCTCAGATTCCTCATCAACGGCACAATTTGTCCACACATTCTGAACACAATAACCAGTTACTACAAATAGTAAATGTAATCACGATAATGCTCGATTTTCTAAAATTAAATTCTTACACTTTCCTACAAATAAACTGTTGCTCCTTCTATATTTTTTAAAATAAAACATAAATATGCTTAAAATTGAGTTTGCATAACGTTGTACTCTGGTTCATGAATAAGGTAAGGGGATGTCCATAAATGGCGTAACGCGCTTAGGGTAGGAGGAGCTAGACAATCATGACATGAGGGGGGTAGAGGGAGAGAATCAGCGTGATGTCACACTTCTTGATTAAAAAATTATTCCCGTCTTCTATATTTTTTGAATTAGAGCGCGTTTTCTAATATATGGTTTTCGTTTTTATCGACTGGGTCATGAATTTGTCGGTATGCACAACAGCGCTGCTTCTGGAACGCTCTTTTACATTGATTCTTATGGATGTCGATTGTGAATTCGTAGAACTAAAATCATAGTGAATGATTCAATCATTTTCTTTAAAAAAAAATCCCATTTGTAGGGGTATCAACTGAAATGTAACGTAATTTTTTGGGGGGAGAAAAAATTGTGACATAGTGTGACAAAAGTGGAGGGGGGAGGAGGCAAAAGCGGCTAATTTTAGCGTTACGTCATTCATGAACGTCCCTAATATTATTGAACAATACAAAAAAAATTGTTTACTTACCTTAACACATTGCTGTAATTTTAGTTGCAAACTTCAGGTACAATCTTGCAGAAAAGCTGTTTTGAAACTCTAAAGGTGTACATTAAGCTGGCATATGAATCTCCAGTAATTGAATATCTCAAAGTGACCATTAAGCTTTCTGCTGCAGGTACAGCTCTCTCAAAAGAGATGTCTTCTTTGGATATTTTGTGACCTTCAGAATCAAAAAAAAAATCGAAATCTGTAACTTTCATTATTGAAAAAATTATGAAATAGCCCATATTCCAATTCAGCTTCAAGGTGTCTTTTTTCTTTTTCTGATAAGCTTCTTGAAGTAAAATATATTCTGTACATGCGACGCCTGATAAATCCTCATGTAAATAATAATCAAAACGCCACTTCATAATGATATAATTAATGTATAATAACAAAAATGGTAGCAGCTGCGACCATACATGGCCGAATCCCTTGTTTCGATGATGATGAGAAACCGAACGCCAGTGCGTTGGCGATCAACTTTTGCCCCAATACATTGGTTGTCGTTCGTTATCCATGCACCTTTACAGGCATTTTTCGCACATTTAACCATGACTTCTATGAAATAATTCCCTTTCAGAAAAATGTTCTTTAGATACTGAACCTTTGATGATATAAGTATATATTGATATTTTGCATAAACCTCCAATCCCTACTCATATTATACAGTTCTGTATGAGTTACAATAATAAGATGCTTAATCTTCCTATATCGGAATGCCCATTCCTTCAAACTCAAGTGCAGACTCTCTGAATATTCTACAACCATCTGCGGTTTCCCATCAGAGCATGACTTCGAACCAAAGCAATTAAAGTATTAATAAAAGAAAGCTATTTATATATTGCAATTTCTTAAAGAATATATATCTCTGATGATGGCTACTTTGTAGCCGAAAGGTCCTCAGTACTTAGTAGTATTTTTAGTGGATAAGGGTGATTATTTCTTATTTATAGTGTATCTATTGTTATTTTATGATTTGAAATATTAATATGTTCAAAGATTGCTGATTTGCTATCAGAGCAAATATGTTCTTTGAAACGTGATTCGAAATTACGACCCGTCTGCCCAACATAGACCATTGGGCTCACCACATTCAATCCAATAGATACTGGATTCTTTTTATCTGTCTGTTTTTTGTTTGACATTAAATAATAATTTGCTCAGATTAAAAATTAAAATCTCTTGTGGAAATTAGACAAAAAATTGTTTTACTTCATTTTATTAAAATGGATTTCCATAAAATAAATATTACATCACTACGTCCGATTATAAAAATTTCATTTTCTAAGACTTGCAAAAATTAATAAGCATGTTGAACCGAGTCACATTTATAGCAAAAAAACTCATAAATAGATGTTTCTCATGAACTGATGTATCATATTAATAAAGGATTACTCAATAGTTCGTTTATTATATATTTTTGCCATTGTACATATGCTTATTCACTGTAAATATTTTGTTAATTCTTGTCTTTCAATTGTAATAAAGTTAAAGTACGAACCACGTTTTATTTTGACATCCTTTCTGAATTGAGAGAATTCATTGCAAAAACCCCAATTAAAGACTTATAGGACTCTGGCCTTCTTATTCATAAGAAACCCAGGCAGGTCATTTAGTGTTCATTCCAGAGGATATTCAACTCCAGGACACTAAGTGACAACCCTCTCCTCCAGCAAATTCATGTTTGAGTGGGGAGGGGAGTTGGTTACAACATTCATGGCCTTCCATAATTGAAATACTGAAACTTGTGTATCTTCTCTTGTGTTTATATAAGGCGTGACTTTTTAACATTGACATCTGAGAGCTTTCATACTGACACTTGTGTACCTTTCCTTGTGTTTAAAGTTGATGTATTTTCAAATTTGACATATGGGGACTTTTATAATCGCGATACAGACACTTCTCTCTTGTGCTTGGAGTTGATGTGACTTTTCAAATTTGAATTCTGAGGGCTTCCATAATTGCAATACTGACAGTTGTATATCTTCTCTCTTGTGTGTATAGAATTGATGTGATTTTTTAAATTTGACTTCCAAGGGCTTCCATAATCACAATACAGACACTTGTGTAACTTCTGTCTCATGTGTATGGAATTGATGTGACTTTTTAAGTGAGACATTTGGGGGCTTCCGTATTCACAATAGTGACATTTGTGTATCTTCTCTCTCGTATGTATAGAGTTGATATGACTTTTTATATGTGAGATCTGAGGGCTTCCATAATCACAATACTGACACTTGTATATCTTCTCTCTCGTATGTACAGAGTTGATATGAGCTTTTAAATGTGACATCCGAGTGCTTCCATAACCGCAATACTTACACTTATGTATTTTCTCTCTTGTATGTCTAGATATGATGTGGCTTTTTAAATTTGACATCTGAGGGCTTTCATAATCGCAATACTCACACTTATGTATCTTCTCTCTTGTGTGCATAGAGTTGATGTGACTTTTTAAGGAAGAGGTATAACCGCTTTTGAAATCGCAATGTTCACATTTATATTTCTTTGCCTTTACGCTTTTCCTGTTAACATTAGAGCTAAAAGTAATTTCAGTGGTGCTACTGGTATGAGAAACCAAGTTAGTAAATAAAGTATTCTGATTTTCCCTGTTATGTGTAACTATCACATGATTTTCCATGTTTGTCACATCATCACAATTATATTGGCATTTCACTGAGTCTTTTGTATCAAAAATTTCCATAGATCTATTCAAGAACTTCTTATCTGAATGATCAAAATGTTCATGATCACCTTCTATATCTTCATCATCTTTGATGCAACCCTGTGGCAGATCTTCAAATTCCTCATCTACACTGCAATTCTCGATTCTGAAATGTAAGGATCAAATAATATGTTCACTTGTTCAATCCAGCAGTTCCTAGTCTAGATCGATCGGTAACAAGCTATTAGCTTGTAATGTTACTGACCTATTTAGACTAGAGAGACCTTATCATTACGGTTCCTTGTTACTATTGACATTTCAGATGAATAAGAGTCACTATTGGAAGTAAATAAATAAGGGTTTATCTTTATGAACACACTTTAACGAAGGAACACTTAAAAACCCTAGTATTATAAAATAACTTCTGGGATGTTAGTATACATCTAATAATCCTTTTTTGTGCAATGATAATATCTGAACCTTTCTTGGAAGATCCCCAAAACATAATTCCATAGCAAATAATTCAGTATTCATGTATTTTCAATATTTATTTTACTATCACTTTTTAAATAGGGCAAATTTATTTATTTATTAACGGCAGAGCCAATTTACAAAACGTATTTAATAGTGTGAAATACAATTTTCAATCCCATAGAACAAAAAGCTCTTTCAAAATTATTCATGTGTTTTCAATATTTATTTACTATCACTTTTTAAACAAGGCAAATTATGAAAATTATCTGTACAAAAAATTATTTTATTTAAAAATTTACCATTCCTCTTCCAACTGAAGTAGTCTATATTATTATTAAAATAGCACAAAAAATATTCATCCTTGTTTATTGACATAAACTTATCAAGTTAAAAATAATCAGCCGCTAAAAGTACTAAGGACTTTTCAGCCATCGAGTAGCTTATAAAGTTACAAATAATTACCTTCATCCATTGAGCTACCATAAGTAGCCATCAACAGAGTAAACTGTCTAATAGTAGGTGAAACATTCTTAGTGCTTCAACCGTATTTTTAGTGGATAAGGGCGATTTAATTTTGACTTATTTGTCTTGGAGTATATCCGCAGTTGTGGACTATTTCATGATTTATTGACATACACTTACTTCATCTCGAGTTCATGGAAATCTGCACACTCCTCTTTAATTTCCTTGGTACCTATATATTCAGGAAAAATATTCTCGCATTTAATTTCAATCCGACCTTCAGAATCTGTATGTGGATGACTTTTTACTGTTGATAACATGTTAAGTGATAGTTTTAATTATCAAAGGGGTCCACAGTTAATAAAATACGAACTCAATTTTCACAAGTAAATGGTGTGGACGAAAAATCAAGTAACAAAAACTGTTTGCCGAATCAATGACATGACGTCTTCCTCTTCATACCATAGAGATCAAATTCAAGAATAGAGTACTCGAGCAGCCAATTTCGTGACCGGCTGTAAGAAAATTTCCGGTGCTCTTTCTTTTTCTAACTTATCGGAAGAGGACCGATATATTAAAAAGAGACAGAGCACCGAAATTTCTCTTACAGCCGGTCAACGCAATAGCATTACGCTTACGGGACTCGAGTACTCTATGCTTCATACTTGGTTATTTTTATAGCCAACGGAAAACAACAATTTTTGTTGGTGCTGTTGCTTTGGTTATTTTCGTAAGACCCGGTCACTGTCGTACATACAGGTCTGGGAACTCGTATGTTTGACATGGGTCTCTTACGCGTCGCCAAACTCGTAGTCCCTCGCTCATCCACTAGCTAGCGCTTGGATCAAAATATGGCAACAATAACATTATTAAGTAAAATAATTTTTCTCGTAACGCAATATTTACTATTCTGATTTGAGAGAGGAATAGAACTGTTCCTCTTGTCAATATGTATTACTCACCTTAAAAATAACTTCCCCTTTTGCGTTATACATGCTCGCATATATAAAAGACATCGTTAAAACGATTTCTATCCGGAATCGCAAGCAACCACTTTTTTCGCATTTCCGCATCTTTCGGCACTTTAAAAACAGATGTTTCTTGCTTTACACTTTTGTACCCCGTTTTGCATTTCTTCACAATGCACGATTTCGTAATTTGTTTCTAAGAACGCAGGTATTCCTTGTGTTTACAAGTCAAGTATGACAGTTGTCAGAGAATTTCGACTACTGCGCCACCCTTTTTGGTACTACGCGACAGTCGACGCTTAGCGGACCCACTTCTCGCATAGGAAACCGCCCCGAGTTCCCAGACCTGTATGTACGACAGTGGACCCGGTATATACCATTTTAACAAGTTGGCAATACATTATAGAGTTGTCGATATCATACATAGAGATCACATAGTATGATCTCTATGATATCATATATAATATCTATGTATATAGTCTACTAGAGATCATAGTATATATATATAAAGAGATATAGAATAAAATTTCGGAATTATGAAGATAACTTACATAACTTAACATTATGATTATAAAGATGAATAAACTAAAAAACCTTGAACCATAGGCTGGATTCGATTCTTATATTTTTGTAAATATAAACCTCTCAAAGGATAGTAGATCATTGATGAACACAATGCTATTCGATGCTCCGCTATAGATCAAATATTCACGCACATTCATCTCGTCGGTTTTTGCTTGCACGTAGTTTTTCATCAAAAAGTTTGAAGCTTTATTTCGCTAAGTATATTCCATTTATTGGAATAATTTTGATTATTCGGTGTGGCGGAGAGCCGCGCTTAGAACTATATAGTTATACACAGAGTTATTGAATTATATAACTTTACATGCATTTCCATTAAAGTAATACCAGCCACTTATTCGAAATTTTACGAGTGGTAACTGCATTCCCTACCTGACCAAAACTGAATAATAAATTAAAATTTGAGCTCCGTTACAAGCTTCATTTAAGCGTCTACGGAAGTGCGGATACAACTTGGAGCCGACCCCATGGTAGCTCCCCTAGCGGCGAACGTATAAGCAGTTGATATTCCAGGTTCAATATTCAAATTACAATGGCGGTTCCTGCTTAGGCTCTTTGAACACGGTACTTCCTATCCCGGCGTAAGTTCGAAACTTCATGTAGCAAGGTCATCGCAGATTAGTTTATTGAATTTTTGACGTGCTAGTGATTTTCCTTGCCTTTGTATTATTAACGTACATGTCACATAGAAGGAAAAATATCACACCAATGAAGTTCCCTCTATGGCTCATCAGAGAACAGCAATATAACCTCTTCAAATTAAAAAAATGTTCTATCATTATTTATACAGTGTGTATGTCTATGAACTTTAGAGGAGGAATTATTGATAATTTCCGTAGATATATATAATAATTATATGTCGGTAGAGAATTTGCAATAATATTTGGATAACTCATTATAAATTATTACATTACTACATAGAAAACTCCCCCCTTCACCATTATGGAATTAGGAATTTCCGATAGTCGTGGCTCTGTTTCAGAGTTTACAAACTATGAGATTCCATCAATAATAAAGCAAGAACCAGAATTGGAAAATAATATAAAATTTGAAAATCAAGATATCCAAGAAGTAAAACATGAATTGACTGATCAGAGAATGAAAATAGAGCAAGTGATTTATTTTAAACCCTTCAATTAATCTCATTAGCAACTACATGATTTGCACTGACAATCGCCTACCTTAAATTTCATTTCTTAGCTATGGAAGGATATTTGAGAATTTATCTACCTAAGAGCTGCTTCTGAAATTCTCATGGGTGACCTATTGAGATTACATAAATAAACTAATGTGGATTTTCAGATTACCTTGCCATCTCAAATTAAATTGCAATGAATTTATAAAGAATTGGTTCAAAAAATGAAATTGGTACTTGATCAGAACAAAACATGTCTGCTTTATCTTGTGACCAAGGAATTGAGGTGTGATGGTTTTCATATAGTGATATCAGATTCGCTCATAAATCAAGTTGCATTGCTTTTCTTCAAGATATTCAAAAATTTAGATAACATTAAAGCTGTTTCTATTGTTAGTGTACATTCAATGATTTGAAGTCATGCTCTGACAGGTAACCCCGAGAATGGTTTTAGAATATTCAGAGGTCACTTGTTTTTTACCAACAGGTATTCTGATACAGGAAAATTTAAGCAACTTATTATCCTAACTCTTGCACGACGGTTCATATTTTGTTGTAGGGCATTCCTCTCCAAAGTGACAAATACATTCTCAGCAGAAGTCTCAATAAATTAAATTGTAGAATAGGTTTCAATATTCTGGTCCTTAGACTTATATCCACAGAGAATGGCCATGGTTTGGTGAATGTAGAATATCTTAATTAACTTACTCCCAAATTCCCTTCCACTCGTGGGGTTTCAACAAATTCAATAAACATTGAACCACAGTGTCACAACCAATTGTCAATCTCAGTACCAGTAGTGCTGAAATAAAATGGCAATTACATCCTGTTTTTGCAAAGAGATGGAATAATGACTCATTTCATAATAATAATAATAATAATAATAATAATATTCCCTCATCTTGCATGAACATCATTATATTTGATTTTTTCTTTTCTAGAATTGAAAATTTAGTTGCTGATGAATCTCCAAACGATATGCCTCATAAATGTCTCACAGATGATATTTACTCAAGTAAAGATTACTTGGACGATGAAACTTTGGATCATTCACAGATAAAGTGTTGTAAGTATGAGTGTGATAAAGCTGCAGAAATTGAAATTAATGTAATAGTTACACATAACTGTGATTCATTAGATAAGACACGCCAGTCCTCAAACTCAATATCGCACATAAAAAAAAGGAAGATACACAAGTGTCAGTATTGTGATTATGCGAGCGTTCAATTTTCAACTTTAAAAGACCACATCAATTATAGACACACAAGAGAGAAGATATACAAGTGTCAGTATTGCAATTATGGAAGCCCTCGAAGGACATATTTAAAACATCACATCAATTTTGTACACACGAGAGAGAATATATTTAAGTGTCAGTACTGTGATTATGGAAGCCCAGATATTTCAAATTTGAAACGTCACATCAACTCTGTACACACAAGAGAGACGATACATAAGTGTCAGTATTGCGATTATGTAAGCCCTCAGATGACAAATTTAAAACGTCACATGAATTCTATACACACTAAAGAAAAAATACACAAGTGGCAGTATTGCGATTATGAAAACGCTCAGATGACAGATTCAAAACTTCATGTCACCTCTATACACACAAGAGATGAGATACATAAGTGTAAATATTGCGATTATGGAAGTCCTAGGATGTTTAATTTAAAAAGTCACATCAACTCTATACACACAAAAGAGAAGATACATAAGTGTGAGTATTGCCAATTTACGAGCCCTCAGATGTCGCATTTAAAAATTCACATCAACTGTATACACACTAAACAGGTGATACACGAATGCCAGTATTGTGATTATAGAAGCCCTCGGATGTCAAATTTGAAAAGTCACATCAAGTCTATACACATGAAAGAGAAGAACATATTATTATATAAATGTCAGTATTGCGATTATGGAATTCCTCGGATGTCAAGCTTAAAACTTCACATCAACGCTAAACATACAAGAGAGACTATACACAAGTGTGAGTATTGCGATTATTCAAGTCCTCAGAGGTCGCATGTAAAAAGTCACATCAACTTTAAACACACAAGGGAGAGGATACATAAGTGTCAGAATTGCGATTATGGAAGCCCAAGTATTTCACATTTGAAACGTCACATCAAATCCAAACACATGTAGTTTATAAGAAATGTGTAACTTTACATTTTATAATAATATCACAAATGAACAATACCCTGAATAATTTCAAAATAAACAACAGAAAAGAAAACATGTATCGCCCACATAGTGTCTCCTTCTGGTGAAGAATAGTACTCAAACTTACAACAGTATTACTTGCTATTTATACATAAAGAGAAGAAGACCAAGGGGGCGTTAATAATTGAGAATTCAGGTTGTTAACAGGTAACTCCACGGATTACAAGAATACAGGTTGTTTACACTAAGAGAGGATTAAAGTCTAATAATCAATTTGCGACAGGTTGTTATGTGGGAAGAGATTAAGATGCGGAGAGTATGAAAAATCTATCCAATTATTGAGTAAAAGATTACTGTGCTTATATGTATCAATTTCTATGTTATTTAAAAGGCTTCCTTTATTCATCAAATGTAAGATTTCAAAATTTTTAATAAATTGGTGGGTATAAATTTTAGAATTATAATAAAGATGTTATGAATTATATATAAATTCTCGGGAAATAGGTCACATTAACACTTATGCTTTATATTTTCTTGTCTTTACGTACGTTTCGGCCTCACGACCATCATCAGAAGATGATAAGTTTACAATTTCGTTTATTCGTGTTCCTGTTCGTTTCGGCGACGTGGGCATTTTAATTGAAATTGGTGCGATAAGGACGCTTTGTGTAATACAATTAGTTTTAAGTAATCAAGTTTTAGACATAATAAGTCTTCTGATGATGGTCGTGAGACCGAAACGTACATAAAGACAAGAAAATATAAAGCATAAGTGTTAATGTGATCTATTTCCCGAGAATTTATATATAATATAAATTTTAGCTAAACATTTGTTAGAATGGCTTCTCTCATTTCTGTATTACATCTATTTTATGTTTATTAGACAGTTGTATTCACCACCCCATGCAATAATTCCGTATACAAATTTTGATTAGGCAAGCCAATAATATACTTTGTTGTTTAATGTTTAATATTTGATTTGGATGTGTTAATTTTGCCAGTAGACCTCTTATCTTTTGTATGGTGTTTGTTTATGTGTAAGTTCCATTTAAAGTTAGAGTCAAGTATTAAGCCAATATATCTAGTGTTAATAGAATAGCTCGATCTACAAATGATCATTGAACTAAATTCTTTACTAACTTGAAATCATTTTCGGTTGTTTCTTTTACTACTAATATAGTTCCAACAACTGCATTGAACAAATGTGATGCACAAGATGGTTAACAAGAAATAATATTCAATATGACCTTGAAAACAATTATTGGGATGGTACAACTGGAGAAACAACAGCCAGAATATGTAGCTGAAAGATATGGTGTGCTTTGTCTACCCTGGACTACAGTGACTCTATACAAGAGAGTCACTGTACCCTGGACCATTACATTTTTAACCCCATTGAACACATCTGTGGTATAAGTAAATCTACTACGGGGATCACGTTTGGAACAAATGGTAGTTTGGCAGAAAAATCAGTGGCTATGTGGAAGGAGGCTCTAGGATAAGCAACCAACATTATTTAAAAAGTGAATTTAATACCAAAATGTATTCAAATCGAATATTTAATTCTACATTTAAAGTATTTCTGAGGTTGTGGAAGCATAGAATAAGTTTGTGCAATAAAAATCGATGTAAGAAGATACTTGCCTCATTTTTTTATTATATAGGGTGACCCAGAATTCCGAAAAAGTTCCATAGCTCCATTGCTATTTGAGATATTGCCAAGCGTTTTTTTTTCTTATGGAATAAAAACATAAGCAGAGCATAATTGGAAAATATTTGCACTCATATACAGGTTGGTCTGTATTAAGTAATACACCAAACTTATTTTTTTTTCAATGGAACAACCTATACTGTGATTATTATTTCAAAAGCCCTCATTAATTTGAGAAGAATGCATGGGACTCTTGTGGACGGTTCCCGAATTATCAGAAATTTTAGAGTTAAAAGGGGTCTACTTCAAAAAATCACTCTGTGTTTACTGATCGAGATAAAACCGCGATTCTTACTCGAGCACTTTTTCAATATGGTTAAAAATAGTATCCATTATCAGAAATTTCTCGAACATGTGCAAAGAATACAGGGTGAACCAAAACAGAAAAACACGCATAATTTGCTTATTATCAATGGAACATCCTATATATTATTCCATTAGTCGAAAGGTCTTTCAATAAGCTTTCCAACGATGTAAGGTAAGTATGGTGAAAAGTGAACATTCAGACTGTTGTTAAATAAAACAAACGAGAAACAAAACTTTTCACTGTAAACAATACACTAATAAATGACAAGCCTGATCAAAATACCACAAATTACCAATAAGTCACTACATGCAACTAATGAATAAACGTACCAAAAGTGTGTATTTCATTGAGAACAGATCATAATTTGATAGATTTAACAAGTAATGATAATCTAATAAACAAAACAATACCTTGACAATTAAAATATTGAATCTTAAAGTAGGTACTCAAAAATATGAACTTGTTGTTCGATACAAAAGAAAGTTTAATACGCAATGGCATGTCTGGGTCAATAGAACGACATGCATACTGATATATATTGTGATCTTCATGACTTCATCAGTCGTTTGTCCAGGACGAAAAACATTCTCTTCCACAAATTCCCAAAGGAAAAAATCTATTGGGGTTAAATCGAGAGAACGGACAGGCCAAGCGATTGCTCCTCCTCTCCTTATCCAATGATTCGAGTAACTATGATTTAAAAATTGGCGAACAATTCGATGGTAGTGTACAGGCGGTTCTATCCTACTGGCAGCCACATATGTTTCTCCTTGTATTCAAATTTACGTTTTTTAGAAGAAGTGGGAGATCATTTTCTGGAAATTCCAATTATCCAATCCGATTCAAAACCAGATCAAATAAGTAAGGACCGATAACACTTCCCCACATCATCAATATGACGGATCCAATGGGGGTTTTCAGTCGCAAAATAATACATGTTGTGTGTGTTAACTGCTCTTGCTCTTGGATTTTATTCCTTATTGGTATGGAGACTAAATGTTCGTATCGAACAAGGTCATATCTTTGAGAACCTACTTTAAGTTCCAATATTTTAATTGTTAAGGTATTGTTTTGTTTATTAGATTATTATTACTTGTTAAATCTATCAAATCATGAAATACATACTTTTTGTACGTTTGTTCATTAGTTGCATGTAGTGACTTATTGGTGATTTGTGGTATTTTGATCAGTCTTGTAACTTAGTGCATTGTTTACAGTGAAAAGTTTAGTTTCTCGTTTGTTTTATTTAATAACAGCCTGAATGTTCACTTTCGACCATAGTTATCTTATAAGCTTATTGAGAGACCTTTCGACTAATGAAATAATATACAGAATGTTCCATTGATAATGAGAAAGTTATGCGTGTTTTTCTGTATTGGTTCAAATCAAATATATGTTTATTGATCAAATAATAATACACATAATAATAACATTGTGTAAATAAACATTGAGAAACCCACAGAAGCAACAGGTGTTGCTTGTATGTGGGGGGAGATGTAAATAATTAATAATAGTTAACATAATTAAAAATACTGAAAATTAACAATTTTTGAATATAAATCTATGTAACAAAAAAAAAACATATAAAAGTAAAAGATTCAAAATTGTACAATAAATATATACAGAACAATCAAACACATTGGAGATATCAAATTAATCACTCTTGGTGCAAATAAAATAAATTTTACTGTTGAACAATCAGACGAACTTTTAGTTTTTAAATGACATTATCAAATATTTGAGCAATTCTTCCACGTGGTTGACTTCTTATCAATTTTTCTACGGCTTTTTTTAGTTGTGAAAGTGATTTTAGGGAATGTATGCTATCTGGTAAGGAGTTGGTCCCAGAAAATTATAGGACCTCTGACCTACATTCTTGGAAGCATGTGGTATCATATATTTATTTTTATGGCGTGTGATATGCTCATGGCTCAACCGACTGAGTTTTCCCTTATCCTTAAATTGGTTCAGCACAAGTATCGTATACAATAATTGTCTAGTCTCAGGTCGAGCATCCCAGAATCTTCATATAACTTGTCACTACTATAGCGGAGAGGTTTGTGTAACATTAGTTTTAAGAATTTTCTCTGTATCACATTTAATGGACGCAGGTAAGTTTTGGATACCCTTCCCCATCCTATTAGGCAGTATGTTAAATGACTTTGTACGAGACTATAATAAACTATTTTGTTTTGCTTCAGGTCCAATCTGTTCTTGAGTTGGCGGAACATATATAGAATGCTTCTTAATTTTTTTACTAAATAATTTATATGGAAGTCCCATCTCAAATGAGAATCTATTAAAACTCCTAAATATTTTATATTTGTTGTTGAAGATATTTTGAACGCACTTTGAATAGTTTTAAATTCGTAGTGTGGCAAGGAAGATTTATAATTACAGAAAGGTAAGAAAAAAGTTTTGTTAAAATTCAAAGAAAGTTGTTTGTAATCAAACCAATCTTTAATCATTTCCAGATCCTTTTCTGCTTGTTCTTTGACCTCAAGCCAGGTTTCACCAGAATAGAAAACCACAGTGTCATCTGCAAAACTAGTTATTTCTCCGGACGATCCTATAGAAAATAATTGGTTCACATATATACAGAATAGTACTGGACCTAAAACCATTCCTTGTGGTACTCCACATTCAATTTTCCTTTCAGTACTCTTAGTATTTTTAATTCTTACAATTTGTTTCCGGTCTGTAAGATATGACTGCAATAAGTTGAATGCGTTCCCTCTTATTCCAATGTTCTCTAGAGTAGTTAATAGAATAGAGTGGTTAACTGTGTCAAATGCTTTCGATAAGTCAATGAAAACTCCTATTGACGGTTTACTTCTATCGAGTGCTTTGTATATGCTATTAGTTAACTGTTCACCCTGTATACTTTGCACATTTTCGAGAAATTTCTGATATGCTTCCAATTTGTTCTTTTTCTTTTATTGTAAGTAACTTATGTTGCTTGAATGGATCGTCTAGATTTCGAATATACAATAAATAATAATGATCCAAGAACTGTTCCTTGAGGAAATCAAATTTTTATATATTCTTTACTATATGTGTCTCTTGAAGACCTCTAATACTACACTCCTAAGCCCATACTGCTCGAGAACATTTAGAAGTGATGCATGGGGTACTGTGTCAGAAGCCTTCATCAGATCCAGGAACACTACAATGCACTTCTTTCTCTAAGTTGTTTTACCAACTCAAATTTAGCTTTATTTGTACTCACCCGGCGTGAAATCCAAATTGTTTATTATTTAAAATACCATCATTCATGAGATAATCGTATGATCTTGCTTTGAGACATTTTTCAAATAATTTACCGAGTGTTTATTAGACTAATAGGAATCTATTTATGAACTAAATTTTTGTCCCCACTTTATATGTAGGTGTGACTAGATATTTCAAATCGTTCAGGCACTGTCCCATGTAAAAATATGAAATTTATTATGTGTATTATGTTTCAGAATAAGTATGACTATTTTATGATGAAGATGTTATTATTCCATTATTTTTGAAGAATTGGAAGCTTTTAGATTGACTATATGTTGGATAAGTTTTTTATCATTTAGAGGCTTAGGAACCATGGATATTTGTTTTTAAAATTCTTCGGATGTGAAAGAATTGCTGTAACCATATTGTTTCCCACAGTAATATTCATTACATTTTAGTAAAATTATATTGTTGTATAGGAATATAGATAGTATCGGGTGTAGACATCCGTGTAGTATAAGAATCAGATTTGCATTCATTTCAATTCATAAAACGCATTCATTTAAAACAGTGCATATTTAACGTCAACATAAGATAACGAAACAGATGTCGTAAGCTTACAAATCACGGCACAGAATTTAGGAACTGGTGGAGCATCATTCGAGCGAAATGAGCAAAAAAGGGGTCGGCTGGAACTAGTGAAGGTGACTTAACCAGCACCTAGATTGCTATAAAAGAACGACTTGCAAGTTATATAATTAATTAGTCAGACACCCTGAAGAAAAGAAAGTGAGTGAGTACTCGGAGATGTTTCCCGACAAAATCGAAAAGTAAGTGTTCCACCAGTTACGATTGAAGTATTAGGTAAATATTAATTTTGATAATTGAGTTCCATTGTTTTCTCGAGGTACGGCCTTGTAATATCAAATATCGTTTAGTTGGTAATTGCAGTATTGTACCTGGTAAGTTCATCCTGTCCAGATTTCCATAACGTCCCGATAAACGCTAATTGTTTTCTGTACCGATTAACGTATAATTGAATTTATCAAGTAATTGTATTGTGTCAGAGGATGTGAATGATTAGAGTGAAAGGGAATCGCGACACAACGTCTACCCGGAAATGAGGGTGTGTCGTAGATAGTCCACCGCCAGGGTCTACACGCTGTGATTACCCGGAAGTAGACTCTGAAGGGGGATGTATGTTCGAGAGTCGTAATATCCACTGTACACGCTGTATCGACCCGGAAGTAAAGTGGTATTGCTGACGAGGTAATTATAATTCTAACACGCTGCGACTTCTTGGAAGTAAGAGTTGTAATTGCCAAATGTATGTGTGGGTAGTATATAAATACCTGGCAATGTCGTACAATTACCGGTGAGACCATTGTCGAGAATCTCCCCTACTAACCTGAAAGAATTGCAGAATGAATAAATCTCAGTATTCACCATAATTGAAAAATACCAAAAAGATTACCGATATTACACGGGCGTAGTGGGGGTATTGCGTAGGAACCACTACAGCCCAAATACCTGCTTTCATTAGCTCTGTTTCAGTATCCAATGCACGATAAGTAATTTGATAATAGTAATTATTGCATGAATAGCCTTTTTTATTAATACCTGCATGACTATTTGTTTTCAGGACTATAATAAGGAAATAGCCTGCTTGGACCACATTCTCTGCGTTTATTATTACATGGACAGTCAAATATTTATCAATGTTATAGATTCCTGCATGTATACACTTACTATTGGCAAGTTCCGTGTTTGTTTAACATAACAAGTATTAATTGCAATTAAAGCCTGCAATACTATTCAGTCTGCCCTATTGACCCCTGGTTACTTACTCGACTGAGACTACCCTGGGACAAAGCTATGAACAGATAGCACTGTGATACGCTGTGGTGATGGCCCTAGCAACTCATCAACGAGGAGTAAACCTTAACAAAAATCTGGCTCCCGAGAACTCAACATAAAGTAAATTAGATTCATATCTGATAGACTTGAAGGAGTGTTGAAGCCGTCGTAAATAACAATCGCCAAAACAATATCAAGGTACGTCACAAATTTATTCATATTATTCCTACAATTTACGATTTAGTTAGGGTAATAGTTTGTTTTTGCTGTTCTTATTAAACGATCAAGTTAGTTTCTGTAATTTTTATAATTCTGCGATAGTCATTTTTGTTTTTATCCACTTGCTGCTTCAATTTATCTCTGTGTTTGATTGAGTTTATTAATCTATTTGTTAGCCAAGGTTAAATTTTTGTATTGCCCTCAAGTGGAATAACTTTTAGGAAAGAACATTTTATAATATCAGTGAATTTATTATTAAATTTGTTAGCAGCTGCAACAGGATCAAAAGATGTGATTAACCCAATTGGTTTTACTTATTAATTGATTAAATTCTACTAGATTATTTTTTTACAGTTTTGTTCACTTTCTCATCTTTGTTGTTATTGTCTTTTATTTCATTGGTTATGAATACAAAATTATGTTTTTCAACATAAAAGTTGATTTTTCTAGAAAACGGTCAACTTTAGAGCTTATGACCAAGAGTACCTTTTTTTGTGTAGCCATTGGCGGTTCAAATGGGCATCTCAAAACCGTACTTTTTCCACTGGCGTGGAAGCTGGGAAGAAAAACAACCACTACCCCTTCAATATCTTCAACGATTATGGATAAAAAAAAATTTGTATCGCACAAAACATTGCCTACTACGAGTAGATTGCTTACAAAAGCTGTTTTCTGTACGATGAACGGTTCCGGAGATATTCGCAAGAAACTAAATTTTCTTTTCAATTTCAACACCCTGTATTTCGAAAACGAAGTGACTTAGAGAAAAATTTTATATGAAAGACTCCTATTATTTTTACAAGTATCGTTTGCCGAAGTTATGAACGAAAAAACTGAAACACTCTGTATACGGATTTTATGTTGAATGTGAAGTATTTCAGGGTTTTTCCAGGAATTTGAAACTATGTTGATGTTCTTTGAATCTATTCCCAAAGGCGCGTCTCGTTTGACCTAAATAAACTGAAGAGCAATCTTTTTCAAATTTTAATTAGGATAAAAATTGGATAAACTCATATTGATGGCTAAATGATATTGATCTATTCAAGATTTTCTAAGAAGAACTCAAAGTGTATCTAATTAAAAAACTGTTGTATAGTTATTAGAATAATAGAGAACAAAAACGTTATTTCAACCTGTATAAAGAATCAGAATAATTGCAAGTACTTATATTTAAGATATTCTACTATGACCAAGAAATTGTTGAATAATGAATGGTTCGTATATTAGCACGGGTCATCATACCATAATATTTTCATATAAACTATCATGCAATAAAACCTTAGAAAATCCCTCAAACAAAAAGTGTTATGAACTGGAAACAATTTCTATAATTATAATAGTTAATTATACAAGTTTTATTTTATTGAAGTTTTTCGAGGATCAATTAAGTTCATGTATAAAGAGTTATCCCCTATGAAGGACGCAGAAGGCAATACATGTGGTTCCAAAATGTCCGATAATAAGTTGCTGCGTTGACACTTCTACTTCGTGGTAAAACCAAGTTGGTAAGTGCCTCCATACTTATATCTGCTCACACCATAATAAAGCCTAATATTATTATTAAAGACTAGGGATGCATAGCACGTTCTCCTTAGCCCCAGAAGACTTGACCACGTCCATCGCTTGTTATATAAACAGTATCTGGATACGTCGATAAATAAAAAGTTTGCCCAATTTTCATCAGCCAAGTTTACATGTGTAAATTTGTTTGTTATTAATACCGAGATTTCAAAAATTATCCTGGTCAAGGGTGGTTGTAGAATCTAAAACGTGTGTCTTATTTTACGTTTGAAATAATTATGTCACTGTCACATTGACATCATCAATAACCTACAAATTTCATACCTATTTATTTCAGTTGTAAAACAATAATGAACTACAAATTATGAAATAATTATGTGAACTTTGAACCTTTTCAGAGGTCGTGATAGCCACAAACCGGGTCAAAAACTGTTTTGAAATAGTTAATTTTCCGTAAATCGAATGACGTTCACGTGAGAAGCCCGTAGCACGCGAGTTAGAAAAGTGCAAACTGGTTGTACCTAATACGGCTTTACGACGACTTTTCGCGTGCCGTTTTCGCTCCATATAGTTAGATTTAGTATCGGACCGTGCCCGACGGCCCTTCTTTTTTCAATAAATGTCCATTAAATAGGAAAATTTAATTAAAACAGTTTGAGCTATTCTCAGATCTCAGCTACGCGCGTCTAACGTGCGACGTACCAAAGGGAATTTTCTCGCGACTAAAATATACACGAAGCGGGTAAAAGCTAGCGGCCCATAGCCAAAAACACTTTATTACAACTGGCGCCGGTCGCACGGGGCAAGAAACGGCCCCAAATTAACAAGACCGAGGTAAAATGTATAAACTCTAACTTAAGCGCAGCGAGCTCCTCGAGGCATATGTCAAAATGATTTCGTTCGTAGCTAATTACATAGGACGTCTGGCGTTCATGCAATTATGGTTTTAGATAATTCGAAGCTTCTAATTTCGATAGGCTACGTGAAAATCCCGCAGTCCAAAGCGCTAAAGACTTCGCACTTTTAGAAACTTCAAATTAATTATGACATAATTATTTCAAACGTAAAGTAAGACACACGTTTTAGATTCCACAACCACCCTTGACCAAGATAATTTTTGATATCCCGGTATTACTTTTAATATTTAAGTTGAATGAATTTACATGTAGTGAACAACGAAACAAAAAAAATTGGCCATATTGGTTGGTTTTATTTATAGCTTACAGACTTCTATTTTCAATGAGGATAGAATGATAATGGTCTTTATAGTTTCATGTTTTTACTGTTGTAACAATTTCTTCAAGAACTTTGATTCTACAACTTGCCAACATTCCCCACCTCTTGAGTATTGTTTCTTTTGTGTGTATAGAGTTGATGTGAGTTTTTAAGACTGACATTTGAGGGCTTCCATAATTGCAATAGTCACACTTGTGTATAATCTCTCTTGTGTGCTTAGAGTTGATGTGACATATTAAAGTTGACATCCGAGGGCTTCTATAATCGCAATACTCACACTTGTGTAGCTTCTCTTTTGGGTGTTTAGACTTGATGTGACGTATTAAAGTTGCCATTCGAGGGCTTCCATAATCACAACACTCACACTTGTGTAGCTTCTCTCTCGTGTGCTTAGAGTTAATGTGATATATTAAAGTTGACATCCGAGTGCTTCCATAATCGCAATACTCACACTTGTGTAACTTGTCTTTTGTGTGTATAGAGTTGATGTGACGTATTAAAGTTGACATCCGGGAGCTTCCATAATCACAATCCTGACACTTGTATGTTTTCTCTCTTGTGTGCTTAGAGTTGATGTGACGTATTAAAACTGACATATAAGGGCTTACATAATCGCAAAACTCACACTTATGTAACTTCTCTCTTGTGTGCTTACAGTTGATGTGACTCTTTAAATGTGACATCCGAGGACTTACATAATCGCAATACTGACACTTGTGTATCTTCTTTCTTTTGATCAAACTATTCAAGCACTTGGTATCTGAAGAATCAAAATTTTCATGCTCACTTCCGTTCAAATCTTTTTCAAGTTTGATACATTCCTGTGACAGTTCTTCCAATTGCTCATATACACTGCACTCTTTGACTCTGAAAATGTAAAGATCAAATAATATTTTTACTTGTTCAGTCTGAAATCTGACAATTAAACCAAAGTACATTAGATTAGAAGGTCACCCTAGTAATTTGATTCTTCTTAATTTTTTGCAGTGGGGAGAGCACCAATGGTTTCAAACTAACAAATACGTTTAGTAACAGTTTGTTTTAGAGTCAAAACTAGTCATGAAAAGTTCCTAGAAATTGTCTTATGAATATACCCAAAATTTCTCATCATCTTAATGTTTTTGCTATACATAATACAAGATATCACCTATCTTATGAATTCTGCAATGTGTATCATTTTGATCCCCATAGAAGAAAATGCTTTTTCAATATTTATTGTCCACTCACTTTTTAAATGAAGCAAGTTATGAAATGTAACTATTTGAAAATTTGTCATTCTCTTCTATTCAAGTAGTACATTAGTTCCAAAATAACCAAAAAAAAAGATCACTTGTTTACTGAAATAAACTTACTTTATCTTGAATTCTTGACAATCTACAGATTCCTCTTTAATTGCCGGAACAATAGTTTCATATTTAATTTCAATCTGACCTTCCCAATCTGGATCATTCTTTACTGTTGATAACATGTTTAGTGATGGTTTCAATTAATGAAAGAATTCAATTTCCACATGTAAATGGTGTGTACGAGAATATTCAAGATATTATATAAATATTTTGCTATACATAGGTACTGCTTAGCTAACGGTCTTAATTTTCCTTACTTCTTCTACTAGAAGAGGAACATACAACATAGATAATATACAGCATAAGGAACCTTGAGGTAGGATTTGTTGATACGCCATTTTGTTCTCTTCGTAGTATAGAGGAGAGAATCTCTCTGGCATAGAGTATTAAAGTATTCTCATAGATAACTCTACTACCGAGTAAAGTTATCTATGGGTCTTCTACTCTGTGGGCTTGGTTAGGTTGGCAATGCATGAATGTAAATGAGTTACTAGCATATGCTCTCGCCCTGACTAATATTAGTCTGAGCAACGAATTCGTATATCCGAGTTCGTCGAGTCTGAGCCACGGTCGTATATACAGGTCTGGGAACTCGAGGCTGTTTCCTATGTGCGAAGTGAGTCCGCTATGAGTCATCGCTTGCATAGTACCAAAAGGGTGGCGCATGAGTCGAGATATGATCTCTGGCAGATATACGACCTTGTAAAGCAAGAAACTTCCGTTTTCAAAGTGCCGAAAGATGCAGAAATGCGAAAAAAGTGGATACTTGCGATTCCGGATAGAAATCTTTTTAAAGAGGTCTTTTATGTGTGCGAGCATGTATAACGAAAAAGGGGAAGTTATTTTTAAGGTGAGTAATACATTTTGACAAGAGTAACAGTTCTCAAATCAGAATAGTAAATATTGCGTTACGAGAAAAATTATTTTACTTAATAATGTGATTGTTGCCATACTTCGATCCAAGCGCTAGCTGGTGCCTGAGCGAGGGACTACGAGTTTGGCGGTATGTAAGAGACTCACGTCAAACATAGAGTTCCCAGACCTGTATGTACGACCGTGGTCTGGGCCCTCCCCCAAGATGACAGGTCACTGAGAATAAGATTTTCATTTTGAATACTTTTTATTAATAAACGATAGCCATTAATAAACTGACTACATTCCAAATAACTTTAATAAGACGAGATTGTATACATACATGCGATGAACTGATTAGATTATTTTCTTGAAGGTTTGGAGGTCATAGGCATAAGGAATGACCTCACTAGGAAAAGAGTACCACAACTCTCTCTCGAGCTTGACAATGAAGGGGTGACTGGCTTGGGCTCATCTAGTCCACCTATCTGGAATCACTCGTGGTGGAATAACAAACAAGATTTCCATGGAAATATCTATAGAAAAGGGAGAGATCGCTCATCTTTCTAAGATGTTCTAAAGATGTCAATGAATTCGTAAGTGTGATATCATCAATCGTACGAATAGCTCTCTTCTGAATATAATCCAAGAGCTTCAGCGTGAATTTGGAAGCCAAACTCCAAACATGTGAACAGTACTCCATGACAGGTCGAATCTGTATTTTGTAGATTATGGGGAGCTGCTGGGATGTAAAGTAATCTGGGCTCGGAATAGGAAACAAAGTTTTTATGGAGCGGTTTTTTGCAATGCACCTCACAAGATCATCCCTTGAGAAGAGTGCTGTTGGTAGTGATCCCGAGCATGGATATGGAAGACATGGGATTAGTTGTACCTGACTGACATCATCTTATTAAGGATTGTGGGACCCCCCCTTCCTGCAGTAGATGCAAGCTTGAGCTTTGGTTGCATTAAACTCTACTAGATTATCAGATCCCCATTTCAACATCGATGCCAGATTTCCATTAATTGCGTAAACCTGTCTCGCTCCTCTGACTTCAATGGATATTATAGGGGCTCAAGATGAGAAAGGTATGAAGTGTACCATCATCTGCTAAGCTGTGGATGGGACAGATCTTTGATATGGAGTATAAACAAAGTTGGTGCCAAGACTAGTCCCTGCGGAACACCAGCGTTAATAACCATAGCTCCATATAAAGCTTTATATCTGAAAGAAAACTAGAGAGTAAGCGACGAAGTTGAGGCGGCAAACCATATGAAGGAAGTTAGAGTAACTTCTAAAGAAGAAGGCTCAAAAAATCTGTTCTATTTTATTTCAAAACCTGAATTGTACATTTCTGTTTAATAAATTATTCTTTTTCTTAACTTCGAGGGAGACAATTATTCTCTGTATACTACATTTAAGGATATATATCTAAAATTGGTATATCTTTCTGTGAATTTATTTCTGACATTCATATTATTATATCTTCTTTTTTGACTTCTGCATGTTTACACTTGATGTGACGTTTTAAATATGAGTTGTTCCAGCTTTCATAATCGCAATTCTGACACTTGTATATAATCTCCCTTGTGTGCATAGAGCTGATGTGAGATTTTAAATTTGACATCCGAGGGCTTCCATAAACGCAATACTGACACTTGTGTATCTTCTCTTTTGTATGCTTAGAGATGACGTGACCTTTTAAATTTGACATCCAAGGGCTTTCATAATCGCAATATTGACACTTGTGTATCTTCTCTCTTGTGTGTATAGAGTTCATATGACGTTTAAAAACTGTCATCCAAGGGCTTCCATAATCGCAATACTGGCATTTATGTATCTTCTCTTTTGTATGTATAGAGTTAACATGACTTTTTAAAGCTGACATCCAAGGAGTTGCATAATCGCAATACTGACACTTGTGAATTTCCTCTTTTGTGTGTATAGAGTTGATGTGAGTTTTTAAAACTGACATTTGAGGGCTTCCGTAATCGCAATACTCGCACTTGTGTATCTTCTCTTTTGTGTGTTTAGAGTTGATGTGAGTTTTTAAAGCTGACATCCGAGGGCTTTCATAATCGCAATACTGACACTTATGTATCTTCTCTTTTGTGTGTATAGAATTGATGTGACGTTTTAAATCAGACATATGGTGGCTTCCATATTCACAATACTGACACTTGTGTTTCTTCTCTTTTATGCCTAACTTCTTTTGCTTGTGCTTCTTTTTGGTTTGAGTTTTCACAATCTCTTTTTTCAAGTGAGATAACAAGTTCGGGGAAGGATCTTTTATGTAAATTGAATGTTCAAAATCGTTGTGTATATTGATTACATTACTTTTTATGTCTGTCACCTTATCACACTCAAACTCACAACACTTTATCTGTGAATGAGCCAAATTTTTATTGTCCAAGTGATCTTCACTTGAATATATATCATTGGTGGCACACTTATGAAGCTCATCATTCAGAGATTCATCAAGATCTAAGTTTTCAATTCTGGAAATGGAAATAATAATAATAATGATGTTTATGCAAGATGAGAAAATTAGGAATGAATCATTATTTAATTAAAGCTGTGACAGTTTTGCTGTGCTCGCAAAACAACAATGATGATTACATGCAATGTTTCATAGCCACTAGAAATTAACATTAGAACATATTGTGGCTTTATTTAATTAATATATCTTAGTAGCTTTCATACATATAAACAGTAAGCACCTAGGTGATGGCAGCACATAGCTCGTTTTTGCAAACTTAAAATAATTATCATTTATGTACTTCAGTTTTTTTATCCTAATAAAAGATAATAAAACAAATCTACATATATGAATAGGAATTATGGTAATTAAAATAATCAACAAACTTACTTTATCTGTGATTGCTGATACTCTGCAGGTTCTTCTTTAATTTCCTTTATATCATATTCATGAATTTCATATTTGGTTTCCATCTGAATTATTATTATTCTACTTATCTCTACCTAGATTAATGATTATGATTATCTAGGTTGTTGTGTTCACAGGTGTTACTTCCATAATTATTAATAAAATACAGTTTAATTTTATTCTGTAATTGGTTATCACCGTTAGGTTACTGTCGAAGTTGTTCAGAAGTATCAAGTAATAATTTTCTAACCTTTATAAGTTTAAATTTTTGTTTATCTTCTTGACTTAGACGTTTCTATTTTCAACTTTGTAATACAGGAATGCAGGTGGGATATCATTGTTTTATTACTTTTGTATTTTAATAGGAAACAAGGAAGATGGGAATAAGCATAGAGAATATATTATTATCTATAGTTATTCTGTGTTATATACCTACATGGAAGCGCATGGTATACGAAAATCCGTTACGTTGTCGATGACTCCAACAATTGAGAGAGACGGAAGTCCTAGGTCAAACAAGTAGTAGACCGAGATGGAAATCATTCATTCTGACCTCGTGATTTGGCGCAACGACGTGCACAATTTACGTTGATTTAAATGGAGCACTTAAAGAATTTCATGAATTAAGTAAACTTCTTTAATTGGTTTTAATGATTCAGCAATAAATAAATTTAATTATATTTTCATTCCTTGAAAAGGGTGCCTTTTGCACCTTGTTTTGCATTTCATCAAGGGAAAATTTTAATACGTAATTAACTGAAATTACTGTATTCCTCATTAAATGACAATGAATTATTATATATAAATTCTCTGAAAATAGGTCACACTAACACATATGCTTATTATTTTCGTCTTTACGTACGTTTCGGTCTCACGGCCATCATCAGAAAACGTATCATGTATAAAACGTGATTTCTTAAAACTTATGAGATCATCACAAGGCGTCCTTATCGCACTAATTTCAATTAAAAATGCCTAGAAACACGAGTAATCGAAATTAAAACACATTAATGTTATAAGTATATGAATCAAGAATACGCTGTTAAGCAATTTTCTTATAAAGATAGGAGTCATATCAAATCACAGTGATTTGGCAATCAAAATCAAAAGAGGAACTATGAATCTTTAAAACTTATATTGTTTTTTATCTGTGTGCCTTTAAATCTGATGCTGTGCTTCCAGGTAGTGATTAAAAAGGTCAATTCTTCAAAGCAAATTGCTGTACTTTAGATTCACCTAATTATTATATTCAAATGATCATTGTATCCTTTAAATGATATGTAAGATACTGAAACATGCTTCACAATTTTGTTTAAAAAAAATAATTTTATTGAAAATCAGGAGCTACATGTTTTCAAATTAGAAGTATAAATGAATCTTTCACATGTTACAATGTGGAACACCACTTCAGTTACAGCTTCGAAGAAGCTGAATATCCAATATCCAATGTTTTTTTTCTTAATACGTGCTTTTAATGTTTTCCTTCAAGCTTTCATGATGTGAATTTTATAGTGGTTGAAAGCTGGAAATTTACCAAATCATCATCATCATAACCTCAGACTAATATATGAATATTAGTCTAAGCTAATAACCATCTGAAACACAATCAGAATCTCATGCATCTAACAGCAACGAGGTCTAGTATAGACCTCGTTGTCTAACAGTGACTATTGTAGAGTCACTGTAACTGAAGTCAACGGGAAATTAATGCCACAGAATACAAGGAGTAATTAGTGAACTATATTCTTTGACCTAACTTCACGAGATTTGATATGACATTCGTAACGTGACCATTTATTTCAGCCAATGAAATCCCATAACCAAACTAGTCAGAATCATTTGGTTTGGCTAGGAAATATATTTCAAAGCCAGTCGATTCTTTTACAATTTCATTTATAGAGAGTCCCTAAGAAGAGAGTCTGACCGTGACTGGTCGTTAACGCGATTGGAGAACAGGCCTGTGGACCGATAAATGGCGGCGCTAATTATCGACTATTAGAAGAGCGGGAGCTGCAGTTATTCCGATAATTGTTGTATACTGATGTTTATTATTGAATTCAAGCTAATTTTACTTGAAATGTTTATCAAATATGATAAAGAATGTTCTTATTTAACGACCAAATTCTATTAAATGGATGAAAGTATTGATTTTATCGAACTCAAATTAACATTACTACAAAATTTTATAAAACAGAAAAATGTTGTATTAAAAGATCATTTTGAATTAAAGGGAATAATATTCTTCAACAATTCAATGCAACAATTTTGAATTCAATGGATTAACAATAAAACATTTTAAATTGTAATTGGAACTGTTTTGTGTAAAATTAAACATGTACCTAGTTATTTATCTTGGAAAAAGGAGAATTGTTTTGCTTTCTGTAACTTTATTTTCATTCTCCGCATTAGAACATATTCAGTGATTACAACGCATATTTTGGAAACAAAATATTTTTTCTATAAAATGCATAAATCTAACTATATCTTTTATATTATCTCACCTTTTTCTCAAATTCACCTATCATGTACGTTAAGTTTATGGAAGTCGCCTACCTTTATTTTACGTTCATATACAGTTAAATAAACTGACCGATTTATTTATATCCACATGTAATGGTGATAACATCTCGAGACGTTCTACAATCAACGTCCGCCATTAATTGGTCGAAGATTTCTCTTCCTAGTTCACGCGCTTGCTGGCTTGCTCATCATTACCAGACTATAAATAGAGTCTCTAGTTATACCATAGACCTATTATATGATAATAAGTCTATGAGTTCTACTCGGTATTCTGTGATCAAACACTCCCTACAGGTTGCAACGAGGTCTATACTAGACCTCGTTGACAGGTTGGCGTTGGAGGCACCAGTCACAATCACAGTACAGAGCAATACTGTGGTAGAGGAGAGGTTAGTTTTTCTGATTTCGAGTTGTAGGTTTATGTCGGTGTCGGTACTGAGTTATCATAAATCGAATATAATTATTTGAGGAAGGATGGAACTAGGAATCTCTGACAATCATGGTTATTTCTCAGAGTATACAAACGGTGAGGTCCCATCAATAATAAAGCAGGAACCAGATTTGGAAAGTCATATTAAAATCGAAAATGTAGATATTCAAGAAGTAAAACATGAATTGATTGATGAGGAAATGAAAATAGAGTAAGTTCATTATTTATACCGCTCAATTGATCTCCTTAGCAGCTACATGATAGGCACAGATCCTAGAATGCATTTCAAATGATTAAGGGAGGAGTTTATGTTTCAACAGCATTGTTTCCAAATTATAAAATTGTCTTTAACATTTAAAGCAACATCTAATCAAAAGGTGTTGGTTCATTTGATGTTCCTGTGACAAAAGTCTATTTTGTGAATCGGGAAGTACTAACCTACTTGTGTGATGGATAATGCTTTGTCAAACAAGTAGGATTGCACATGCATAATATAACTTAGACATATCATGAAATCCTCTTGGAAAGTACCTAATCCAGCATGCCACTCCCTCTTCCACCTTATTCTCATCAACTAACAATTAGAAATCTTCTAAAACATGAATTACATGAATCTTGATACAGACAGGTTACTATCCACTATAAAATTCTACTATTGGCATTGTATAACAGCATTGCCTGCAAATATTGATGCTTTTTCGAACACAGCAAAATTGGTATCTATCAAAGATTGATAAGATTCAATGATTCATTTCATATTGCCTAATCTGACACAAACATCATTATGAATATTTGACTTTTTCTTTTCCAGAATTGAATGTTTAGTTGTTGATGAATCTCCAAATGTGGAATGTGTCACAAATGATGCATATTTAAGTGAAGATTACTGGGACAATAAAAACTGGAATCATTCACACATAAAATATTGTAAAGATGAGTGTGATGAAGCAACAGAATTGAAAAGTAGTGTAATGGTTATACACAATGGTGATTTCGAACATTCAATTTATGAAAAAAATCAGTCCTCAAACTCGATATCTCACGTGAAAAAAAGGATTCTGAAAACTCAAACTAATAAGCAGCACAAACAAAAGAAGTTACACACAAGAGAGGTGCACAAGTGTGAGTATTGCGATTATGGAACCACTCAGATATCTCATTTAAAAATTCACATCAACTCTAAACATACAAGAGAGAAAATACACAAGTGTGAGTATTGTGATTATGAAAGCCCTCTGATGTCAAATTTGAAAATTCACATCAACTATAAACACACAAGAGAAAAGATGCACAAGTGTGAGTATTGTGATTATGAAAGTCCTCTGATTTCAAATATGAAAACTCATGTCAACTCTAAACACACAAGAGAGAACATGCACAAGTGTGAGTATTGTGATTATGAAAGTCCTCTGATGTCAAATTTGAAAATTCATATCAACTCCAAACATACAAGAGAGAAGATACACACATGTCAGTATTG
The DNA here is from genome assembly GCA_958510875.1 of Endomychus coccineus. Taxonomy (NCBI): domain Eukaryota; kingdom Metazoa; phylum Arthropoda; class Insecta; order Coleoptera; family Endomychidae; genus Endomychus; species Endomychus coccineus. Next base: position 31,131,263 of record OY294070.1, on the reverse strand, counting down.
CGATTATGTAAGCCCTAGGATGTCAACTTTAAAAAGCCATATCAACTCTATACACACAAAAGTGAAGATACAAAAGTGTCAGTATTGCGATTATGGTAATGCTCAGATATCAAATTTAAAAAGTCATGTCAACTCTAAACACACAAGAGAGAAGATACACAAGTGTCAGTCTTGCGATTATGAAAGCTCTCGCATGTCAAATTTAAAACGTCACATCAATTGTAAACATGCGGATGTCGGAAGAAAAGATATATAAATGTGAAAATGACTAAATACATATTCCAAAATTATGATTATGATAACTCTTTCCCAATGCACTAAACAGAAATTGTTGAATATATTGTTTTGATTTTCTCAAGTTTTTGGTTTTGGGATGGATTGTTTGTGTTGTGACTTACTTGTATACAGAGTGGTACAACGAAAAGTATGCACCTAGCTTTTCTCCTTTGTTTAGAATTGAAAGCAAAAATGCTCGGACACGTGGAGTTTGCTTTTGAGGGGGACACATTTTAGACATATTTTTCAACCTGTGCCTTTAACGCCCTAGCGAGGGGGCGTCACAACCCTAAAATTTTAAATGGAAAGTGGGGTCGAGTGATATATCATTTGAACGGGCACAAAATTATCTTTCTAATGATACCCTATTTATTGAAATTTATTCGAACAGTTAATGCGAAAACGGCTTTAAGAACATTTACCCGATTTTATTTTAAAAACAATTAAATTTTATTGAATAATCCAATTTCCTTCCGGGCTAGACATATTATACGATTCACTGATAGTTATATTATCATTATCTATTCTGCTTTGAATAGATTTATGCACTATAGAATACTAACGTTAACCTTTTTTGATTATAGATATCATTGAAACCTATTCATAAAAGAATTGTTGATGGTTTACCACTGAATAAATATTAAATTTTTTATGAAGATTGTTTTGTAAGGGTTACAATTTACTCTTACTAAAGGATAAACTAAAAAGCTCTATTTTATCACTTGGTTGCCGACAGCTACAGTGAAGATGGTCGTAGGTTATATTTTAGATGTTAAAAATTCGGGCGCCAGAGTATTTTAACCAACCAATGAATTATGTATATAACTAGGGGATGCAAATACTCAAGTCCCCAGGTTAAATTACCCTGAAAGAAAAGAAAATAAAAGACCTGTACCCAGAATGATTGAAATTTACTTTCAAATACTAATATAATAATACTTGTTACATGAACCAAAATCGATAGCCTGACCTGGTGAAACTGGATGTTGTATTTGCTTGGTGATGATTAATTACTTCTACTTCATGTAGGGGTCCCTGCCACAAATGAATTCCGTTTCCACGATTGTACTTCACAAATAAATCAGCGACTCTAAGAAATTTTTCCACAGCAGATCCAAGCAATCCTCAACACACTTCTTATTGAATTTTCCACAACATAGACACAAAATAAAGAGGAGGAAGAAGAAGAACCCTCTATCACGAGAGGATTTTCCTTCAAATAAGACAACTTTACTACCGTTCACAACTAGTCACGTCGAAACTAGGCTTAGATTCCCTAAGGTACATTAATTACCCAATTAATTCCAAATATTCCAATCCAAATTGGTAATTAATGTCTTTGTTTTCAACGGAAGATCTATTCCCAGAATTTGGTTCCAAATACAAGCTTGGTATCACCTCCCTGTTGAAATAACCTAGCGACACAACTTCCCACTTGAACGATTCTACCAGAAGTTCGCCATTTTCTCGCCTTTCCGGCGCTCTCGCTGTTTCACACAGAACAACCTCGAAATAGAAGCGGTATCTCCGGACCTGACACTGAACAACCATGACCCTTAGAATATATGGTCTAGCATAGCTGACGTCAAAGGAGTTAACCGATTGCCCTACAGCGGCCATTTCTAAGACGTAAAGTGGAATTTAGACGTTACAGTTTATATATGAATATGTTCTTGTGGAAAATTCGAAAACAATTTACTTTACACTTAACTGGTAAAGGCTTATGGTTATATTAACCTTGATAAACTTGAAGATGTTGAATATTCTGTTGGGAATGTTAAAAAAAATGGCAAACAAATTTATAGTTTCGAACTCAGTGATAAACTTCTTGGAATTTCTTCTGATGAAAATTGTATCCTTTTTAAGTCCAGGTATTGTTATATTTAAAGTTGAACCAGTGTTTGTTGTTGCTGATTTAATTCCATTAAATTATTGTTGAATGAGATTCTACACTGAATATGTTGTCTGTGTTTTCATAGTGTATATTATGCATAGAGACATCTCTATGACATTAAGATTATGCCCACTTAACCATTCTCGTATATCACATTTCTTGGAAGCAGTGGTTGGCACTTTATTCATTGCAGTATTTTACGCTATTTTTCAAAGGGTTAAATGAATTCAATGAACTAACAATGAATATAAAATCATCAGTATCTTTAGCTTCTTTTAAATCATCATTATCGAAGTATGTTAAAACTCTATGATTGTTGGACGTTTGGGTATTGTATTGGACAGTTGATAACATCTTTGTGAAAAAATCTTATTTAAATATATTTTCTAGCTCATTATTATTCGCAATCTGTTGACTATGTTAACTTTTAGTATTATTGTTATAGGTTTCTGAATCTCTGTCTTGTATAACTATGAACTGCTTGTAATATTTTTGTATTTATATTCATATTTTAATTTTTATATATGCATATATGTGATGTAAGATTTTTATGTATACTCGAGATGTTTGTATATTAAGCTTCCTATATTAATAAGCTACTACTACTACTAACAATATCGACGGATTCAGAGGGGCTGAATATCAGTCTCCACAAAGCCACCATAGTAGCATTCACTCGTAAACGGAAATTAGAGGGCTTGGGACCTCTGAAGATTCGAGGAGAAACTGTACAGATGAAATGGGAAGTCAAATATCTCGGGGTGACACTCGACTCGAAACTGACTTGGAATCAACATCTGGGAAAAGTAATTGAAAAAGCGGAGACCTCATTATTTGTGGCCAGACGCTCCTTCGGGAAAAAATGGGGGCTACGACCGAACATGCTCTACTGATTGTACAACATGGTGGTTAAACCCGCAATAACATACGCCTCTTTAGTATGGTGGCCTAAAACACAACAAAGAGGGACCATGACAAGCCTGATCAAGGTCCAGAGACTTGCATGTCTTGGGATCACAGGGGCCATGAAATTAACGCCCACTGCAGCAATGGAGACACTACTGCGATTACCTCCCCTTCAATTGGTAATCCAAGGAGAGGCAAGGCTTGATGCTTTCAGAATACAAAATTCACTGGAGATTGTTTACATTGGGCCAGGACACATGAGTATCGTAAAAATCGTGACCAGGGACGTGTTAGGCATGAGAACAGATCACATTCCAAAGCGATACTCTTTTAACAACACATTCAGGGTATCAATACCAGAAAGGACTGAATGGGAACATACAAACCTGGGCGACATTCTACAGGGAAAGATCTGATATACAGACGGGTTTAAGACTGAAAAAAGTGCAGGAGTATACTCAAGAAACCCAACGACTGGCTTGAGCTATTCAGTGGGTAAACACACCGTCTTCCAAGCAGAGGTATATGCAATCTTCCAATGTGTGAAGGAAAACATTCGGAGAGCCATCGACGATAAGCAGATCCACATATTGCAATTAGGGCAATGAGAAGTCAGGAAGTGACATCTCGTCTGGTATCGACATGCAAAAAAAACTTGAAATACTGGCAGACGGAAACCGCGTTAAGCTGATTTGGGTGCCGGGACATCAAGGAACGACAGGCAATGAAAAAGCCAACGAACTTGCAAAAAAAAGGTCGGAGAACGCTCCAGATCCAGAACAGACCAAGGGGGTACCAAAACATGCAGCAGCAGCAGAAGGTCTGTAAAAGACTGAATCATGGAAAACCACAAAGAATACTGGGAAACGAACATGGGAATCAAAGGCCCGTGTAACAAAAGAACGAAAGACCTATTTGCACTAAATAGGGAAAAAAATAAAAGTCGTAACAGGGCTCATGACTGGCCATGCGCCAGTAAAAGGGCACCTGAACAAAATGGAACTGTACAATGGCGACCTGACATGCAGACTTTGCGATAAGGATACAGAAACAGTGACACACATACTGTGTAATTGCGAGGCACTGGACCGCAAAAGACAGTCAATTTTTTGGAAAGCCTAACGGCGAGCCAGAATTATACAGTCCCCACCCAGTAAAGGACTTGTACAAACTCGTAAAATAAACTACTACTGTGATATCTAGCATTATCCATAACAATGGTGGAGGGTTCTTCTAAATTCACTAAAAGTTAAAATTCAAACAAACGCAGGAAATTATATGATCCATTTCATCATGATAATCAAATATTAGTTCGGCACCAGGAATAAAACCTGCCGTACAACATACCTTGCACCACCAACTTCCATCCTTCTTAAACTCTTAGTGCTTGAATCTAACCAGGAGTTAGGGATAGTACCGTCTTTGAAGTTCCATGTTTCGTCAAAATAAACAAATTGACATACACCTTCATATTTTATTTAGATATACTGATATAAAAATGTACACGTTTTATTAATGGCAGGTAACATCGTGGATCATCTGTACTGTATTTGGTACTTAATTTTCCAAAGCGATGTTTTGCGACCAATGCATACCATAACTAAGAAAATGACATCTGGATCTGCATTCTGGCCAAAATCATCTATATTTATAACTACTTTAGCATGCAACCTTTTATTCTTGGGCTTGAAATTGCTTCACCTCTACTTAGTTTACCTGTGATCTTATCGACTGTTGAAATACTCAATTGTAGTGCTGAAGCAACTCCGACTCGGGCGTCAGTGATTGGAAGATATGATCCTCCATTTGCACGTTCTTCAAAGTAACCTATTGAGAACACACCATTTGTTGAACACTAGATTTTCCATGTTTACACGGCACACGACGTGTACAATTACAGTTCTGAGAGAAACTGTTTCTGTACTTTTTATTATTAAAATTCAGAATCATAACCAATATAACTGTGAAGTTAATTAAAAAAATAGACAGTTTATATCGGCAAATCTGTAACGTGTTGCAAACTATAAAAATGAAATGTGTCTGGTTCGAAAAAGCTAGTTTTAGAAATAGTAAAAGTAATCAAGTATGACGTCATTTCATTATTGAAGTTGTTTAGTATACGATAGTTTGTCTAATATTGTTCTAATTACTTAATTTTTTTTCAATTCACTTCAGGCTTTTTTTTTTTTATTTTTCAATTAGAACTGAATAATTTAGTGGTGTTTGACACAAGCAGTGGACAGTTAATTTGTAATTCTACAACTCGTGTTTTCCGATCTTTGAAATTGGGCCATATTTCAGCTCGTACAGTTGAAATAAACAAAATTTCCCGTTCAACTGATTTGTGGATCCTTTCAAATTAAAAATTTTCATATTGTCAGTAAATTTCCCTAATTTTAATTATTCACTTTCAATCAAATTTTAGTTCTTTACAGTGATCCAATTCAAATAGAATTAATTATACTTCAATTTGTAAATCATTAACATGTGACGTACCTTGTTACTTTTTGGCGATTTTTACTAATTACGGCTTCAATAATCCTTCAAGTCTACCGGATCTGAATCCGATTGACTTTTATGTTGGTTTCTCGGGCGCCAGATTTTTGTCAAGGTTTACTTCTCGTTAAGGGCTTCTGCTAGGGCCCTTACTACAAAGCGTATCACTGTGCTATCTATCGACAGCCTTGTCTCTGGGTAGTTTCAGTGAAGTAAGTAACCAGGGGTCAATAGGGTATACTGAATAGTATTAGAATTACAGGCTTTAATTGCAATTAATACTTGGTTACTTCTTGACTACTTAAATGCTGTTGCAGAAATGCAATTTAGATAAACACGGAACGTCCCAATAATAAGTTTATTTATAGCTTGAACATAAATAAATATTTGACTCTCTCTGTATAATAATAATTTATCCCGACCCAGAGGAAGCACAAGGAAGCTCAGAAACAATAATCATTAGGAACGCGGTCCAAACAGGCTATTTCCTTATAATAGCCTTGCCAAACAACAAATATTCATATGAGTGTTATTAAAAACGGCTTTTCATGCTTCAAATATTAGCGAAACGTGCACGGATACTCAAGCAGAGCAAGTGAACGCAAATTTTGAGTTGTAATAGGTTCCTCCGCAATACCCTCACTACGCCCGCGTAATATCGGTAATCTTTTAGGGAACTTTTAGCAATAGAGAATACCGAGATTCATTTATCCTGCACTTATTTCAGTTAGAACGGGTAAATTCTTGGTAACGGTGTCACCGGTAATTTTACAACAGTGCCAGGCACTTACATACTACCTACACATAAATTTGGTAAATATAACTCTTACTTCCGGGTAAGACACAGCGTGTTAGAATTATAATCATCTCGTCAGCAATATCACTCTACTTCCGGGTAAGACACAGTGTGTACAGTGGATATTGCGACTCTCAAACATACGTCCCTTTCAGAACCTACTTACGGGTAAGACACAGCGTGTACACCTTGACGGAGGAATATCTGCGATGCACCCTTATTTCCGGGTAAGACACAGTGTATATTGGTGCGTCGTGATTCCCTTTCATTCTAATCATTCACACCTTCTAACACAATACAATTACTTAACAAATTCAATTTTACGTTTATCGGTACAGAAAATAATCAATTTTTATCGATACGTTATGGAAATCTGTACAGGATAAACTTACCAGATACAATACAACAATGACTAATTAAACGATATTTGATATTACAAGGCCGTACCTCGAGCAAAATAATGGAATTTAATGTACTAACTCAAATAGCAAAATCACTATTTACCTAATAGGTACTTCAATGGGAACTGGCGTAACACTTAATGTTGATGGTATAAAGATTGCTTCTGGAATGATCGCTCTGGCTGTCTTTTCGCACTGTCTAACTAACAATAATTAACCCCTTCCTGCATGACGTGCTATATATGGCACAATGCATATTTTCTTGATTTGTGCTGCCATCTGCTATTAAATAGTCAAAGTTTAAGTTGTAATACTTATTTTAGAGTAGTACAGAGCTCTGTCAGCAATAATACAACGACAAAATAAAAATTAACTGTGTTTTCAGCCATGTTGAAATTAGATCAACAGCATTTGTACCCTAAAGGTGGAAGTGACAGTTTGTGTGTGAATATAAATTGCTAGTTTTAAAAATTTTGAGAAGAATAATTTATGGTGACAAATTTGAGGTTTAATTAACATGTATTTATATCCAGAACAGCAATACACTATACAGGTAAGGGCATTTTATAAAAAATACATGTGTGCCATGTATGGCACAGCATGCATTTAGGGAATATAACATGATTATTTATATCAATATTTTTTCATGATTTCTCAGTTTTTTACACAATATGCATTCCCTATTTTTATAAATAATGGATCTTAAATGATTTTATGGACATAAACCCGTAACTGTATGTCAAATACCCGATGGTAATATCAGCGAAGACAGTTCATTATCAGATGACGATACTACAGCAAAGCAACAGGTCCTAGCAGAAGAAAGTGACAGTTTTGAAGATGAAGCAAATATAAGAAATAGTGAAGCAGCTGCAGTGATTTCAGAAACTGATTTGGAGACAGCGAGGATGATATTCCGTTAGTACGTCTAGTGCCATCAGAAAAGCGTAACAAGAAATTGTCAACCAAGATTACTTGGAAAGATTCCCATCTTGTTTTAGATCAGAATAAAATAGCTTTCCAGGGTCAAGAAGAACTTCCCTTGTCTATACAAAATTTAGACTCACCGTATGATTTTTTCAAGTTTTTCTTTACCGATGAAATATTAGACATGATCGTAGATGAAAGCAATTCATATTCTGTACAATGTAATCCCAACAAACCGGTTGGGCTATCAAAAGTTGAATTGCAGCAGTTTATTGGAATTTGCATATTTATGTCAATTGTACAGCTACCAGCTAGAAGGCATTATTGGAATACATCTTGTTTTAGTTTAATTGTTTTAGCCGAATTCACACTAAATGAATTCCATTATTGCATGGTGTGCCATATATGGCACAGTAGTATTTTTGTTAAAATAAATGGTAAAAACATTAAACTGATTTTTTTAAACATTTTTCTGTGTCTTATCACAGCAAAATTAAACCACTTAATTTTTTTTAGCACAAAAAAAATTCATGCAGAAAGGGGTTAAATTCAACGCTTGCGGGCGTTCTTTTATACCAATCGAGGTTCTGGTGAACTCACCTACACCAGCTCCAGCCCGGCTCCTTTTTGCCCATTTCGCGCTCATGCTGGTTCACCAGTTCCTCGATTTTGTGCAATATGCACGTTTCTGAATGAAATCAAAATATACCCGACTTATGAATGGAACCGTATGCAAATCTGACGGATGTCAACGCCCGGTACTATCTATCTTCCTATACAACAATATAATTATTCGGGATTATCAATTTGAAATACTAATACAAACGAAATACTAACACAAACGAAATTTGCAACTAATCTACGTGTTTTAGAGCTTCGTTACAAACAGTTTTACTAAAACTTATTATTCTTTTGGCGAATTAAAATACAGTTTTGTTAAGTTGAAACATCGTTTATTTTATTTTCTCTGATTTAAATCATCAACTATCTAACCGCCCCGCCAAGCAGCAATTCTTGATCGAGGGTTCTTTCCTATCTTTTCAGCAAGCTGTTGGCGCCCTTTATTTTATTTTTTTTGGTGCGAGGTGGTTGAAACCCTTTATGAGCACCTTATGGTCCTGTAACATCCCATAAGGTAGTGTGGGAGTCCCTGAGTCCCGAACTTAATCACCTCAGATATACCCACTAAACACTCCACCTCGTGTGGTAGGCCGAACCTGCCTGCATCCAGGGCAGTCACGATGACACTTGGGCTTGATTGTATCTTGCCGCACAACTTTCTCGGGCCATCGGAAAAATTCCGCAGTCGCTGGATTCGAACCCGCGACCGGCAGCCGCAGTGATTAGAAGATCGATGCTTCTACCTCTGAGTTACCTGGCCCACTTTGACGAATTAAAAAAACAGTTTTGTTATGTTGAAACAAGGTTTTTAAATGTTCTCTGATTTACATCATCAACTATCTAACCGCCCCGTCAAGCAATTTTTGATCTAGGGTTCTCTCTCATCTTTTCAACAAAGCTGTTGGCGCCCTTAGGCAACCCATTAATAATCAAGGATCGGAGGTTACGTTTCATTTCGAGAGACCCTGAGATATATCTTCGAGTCTCTAAGACGGTATAAGCCCCAATGAGCTGTAGAGCTCGTCTTGAGAGAACTAAAAGATTCAAGAGCCGAAAAAGAAATATATCAGTCCAAAACTGGAAGCCTCCTTCATTTAGCCATGGGAATTAGGCCTGATATTGCTTATACTGTGAATGTCCTATCACAGTTCTATGTAGACCCGTCGATTGTTAATAGTGATTTAATGTGTCACCTCTTTAGTTATTTGAAAAAAACTTGTTTATGAATTCGTGGAATTTTCACCAATTCGCTTATTCGCGAGTTCTATAGATGACAGGAGATTCTACAGTGTATATGTTGCTATCTATGGCGAGTCTCGTATTTGCTGGTGTATGAAAAAATAGCAGTGAAGCAGTTTCCATGACAGAAGCTGAATATATGTTAGTGAAGGCTTTGGGAGAAACAGCAATACCAATACTGTTTTGCAATAACCTGTCAAAAATTCATTTGTGAGTGAATTCAGTATCGCAACATAGAAGCAAACATATACAATCACATCAGAGAAAGGATAATGAATGAAGATGTAAGTATCGCTGTTATATTCCATGCAAAGAAAATTCAGCTGATTTGTTCATAAAACCATTGGGTATTTGTCACCAAAGTTCTTGGAGATCCATTGAGGGAGTATTGAATGAACAAAGTCAACTTTTGCGAATTTGATTTTCCTTTTCACCATGTATATGGTTATCATATCAGTTAAATAGTTTTTGTATAATAAAAATAGTAATTCAAGCTATTGTCAATTTCAGTGGATAAATTGAGGATGTGGATCCTTGATACCCTTACTAATATAAATTCTATCACTTTATTTATTTTTTATTTTTGTCTCTCAGTTGATTAGTTAGTTAGCTATTGATGAGAATGGTTATACAACATTTAGAAATGGCTTTTTGTGTAATTTTTAATAATGTAATTTACTCGTTATCTTTGGAATACTCTAATACTGTGTATAGTAAATATGTTCAACATAATGTTCGATTGTTTACATGAAACATTTGTATTTACCTTAATGCAATGAACTTTCTTATTATTACAGAATTACAACATAGAGTGCATATGACTTTTTAAATCTGCCATTTGAGAGCTCCTATAATCACAATACTGACACTTGTACATTTTAACTATCGCGTGTAAAAAGCTGATGTGTCTTTTTAAATTTGACATCTGAGAACTACTGTAATCGCAATACTGACACTTGTGTATCTCAACTTTTGTGTGTAAAGAGTTGATGTGGCTGTTTAAATTTGACTTCCGATCGCTCCCATATTTGCAATAGTGACACTTGTACTTTGTTTCTTTTGTATGTAACATCTTTTGTTTGTACTTCTTATTGGTTCGAGTTTTCAGAATCCTTTTTTTCATGTAAGAGTTTGACGACTGATCTTTATAAATTGAACGCTCAGAATCACAGTTGTGTATATCCATTACATTACTTTTTATTTCTCTTGCTTCATCACATTCATACTTTATTTGTGAATGATCCAAATTTCCATCATCCAAGTAATGTTCACTTGAATATATATCATCCATAACACATTTTTGAGGCATATCGTTGGGAGATTCATCAACAACTAAATTTTCAATTCTGGAAACGAAAAATTCAAATAATAATAAAGATGTAGAAATATAATTCAATCATATCTATGATAGATTTCAATTTTGATTTGTTTGGAAAAGTTTGAGAGCATATATTTTTTTATCTTTTCAAATAACTCATAGTAGTGATTTAAACTAAATTGGAATACACAGTGGATGGATTTCAATTTATAAATAAGTGTGTCAAAAAAATCGTAACACAATAAAACTGTACCACACTGTACAGTCAAAACTGTTTCCCGCTAAACTTAAATGAATGGAGAAGCGTTAGATTGAAACAAAGATCTATTATTTACTATTGTGATGAACATTTAAATGGCACAAATGAAGAGAAATATTCCTATTCATAATGGATCAATTTTCAACATTACTGAATGACCTAAGGATGCTGTGCAAAGTTACAGCTCAAATTCAGCGTAATTATACTGTCACTATGTACACTATTGACCCATGAACCCAGACCAAAGGACCCGGAGAAACTTTTATAGCAAGACCTCGTAAAATGTGTTAAATAATGGAAGATAAAAAATCATACCACAATATAAAGCAGGCAATAAAAATGTATATAACAATTATCGATAAATATCAATTCTTCAAAGATTTTAGAAACGATTATGTTAATCAGCAGTTTGGCTTTAGATAAGGTCTCTCTACAACAAACGATATTAGGATGTCTGTGCAACACATTCACAGTCTATGGGAAATAAGATAAACTAGATAGTAGAAGAAGCAATGTTATGGTTCATAAGAAATCAACTTTTTATGAATGAATGAAAACAGTCATAATGCATTGTAGTACCAAGCCTACTGAACCAGATGAAATACAATGGGCTAAATTTCTAGGCCTTGACTGCTTATTATCCTAGATTAATCATATCAATTCAATCAGTAACCGGTTAACAATAACAGTATTTACCACAAGAAAGGTTGTTAAACACATAGGATTTCAAACAGGAATGTTGACTTATTTTGCACTATTTCAATCCAACATAACTTATGGTTAGGTTAGGAAAATGCTTTCACGTAACCAAAATACAATTTCAGATTGTGTACTTTTATAGTTGGCAAGTGCATATTCATTATGTATATTCACTATGTGATTTTAATTTCAGTGACTTTGTTACATTTGTATTCCTAATATTCACATTTAAATGTAACCATTTTAGTGAAAGCATTGGAACTGACACAATCTAAATTTTTATCATCTAAATAACTTGAATTTGAATGTGAATGTTTGGGAAATATTTCCATGGGATGACCCTCTGACAAAAACTAATAGAAATTTAATTTTTGAACCAATTCTAAATATTTTCTACTTTTATCTGAGATGTCAAGGTAATCTAAAAAAACCACTACTAGTTTATTTATTTATATAATCTAACATCCATGATAATTTCGGAAGAACCTATTGGGGAAATAAATTCTCGCAATATTTCTTCATATATCAAAGTAATGCAATTTCAGGTATACATATAAGTACAAATCATGTAGCTGTCAAGGAGATGAATTGAATGGTATACCTACAATAACGAACTTACTCTATTTTCATTTCCTGATCAGTCAATTCATGTTTTACTTCTTGAATATCTACATTTTCAATTTTGATATAACTTTCCAATTCTACTTCTTGCTTATTATTGATAGGACCTCACATTTTGTCAACTCTGAGACAAAGCCATGCTTATTGGAGATCCCTAGTTTCATCATAACAATATATTATACAACACAAGTTTAATTCCTCGTCTCTTTTCGGCTCTTCAGAACATTAGAAATAATTTTAAGACAAACCACAGACTACTCTCAGATGTTTCACTCCTGTCTATGTTTCGTGATCTGGTGTTATCCACATGGACAAATAGAGAGACAAAGCAGAGATAAGTAGAGATCGCTAACTAAAAATCGGCTCAAGAACAAGAATTTCCCACTGATAACGGCGCCTTCTGTGACAAATGTTGCGAATATCATCGCGCCTCCTATCAGTGTTCCATGAAAACATTTTCCGGATCCATAACTTTTGTCCAACGTTGGCAGATGTACTCTAAAATTTGATAATGAAGAACTAAACGATAGTAATGTATGGTATTATCCCTCAATAATAATAATAAGATTTGTAACTAACCCTACCGTACGGCCACAGACGGACACTACAATAATAAACAAACTTTCAGTCCTGTCATCTACGAATGTTGTCTCTTTTTTTTGCGTAGAGGAGGGGAAATCTTGCATAGGCGCCTCGGGTGCCCGTGCCCCCGGGTGTGCTGGATTCCTACCGACTAAAACCCCTCCTCCGTGAGGTTGGTTCTCCATCCTAAGGGGAGCCCCACTGCACTGCGGTCATTACAATCCTATTGTGCCCTCACATGTTTCTACCTCCTCATCAGTCCGGTGTATTCTATGAATTTCAGTAGCCTGATATAGGGGATACTTCTGATTTCCTCGGGTGTAGTTTTATCGTCTCCGAGGTATGTTCGACGACCAACCGCGTATGCCGTGCATTGACACAGCACACATAGGTGTCTCATCTTCCCCGCCGCAACCCCTGCAAGTGGGCTGATCTACCAGTCCCATCGTGTAGAGGTGTTTGTTGCATGGTGCGTGTTCGGTCAGGAATGCAACAAGATTCCGTATTTCTTGTCTGCTGAACGTCAGCAGATTTTTCACTCGTTCCTGCTGGAGATCTCCCATCAGTCGCTTGGAGGGCGACATACGGGGCAGTTCTCTCCAGTAGGCACGGTGCTCTATCTCGAGCCATTTTTGGATTAAAGATTTCGCTGTGGCATGAGAAATGCCACAGGTTGGCTCTGGTCCAATCAATGGTTTTTTCGCCCCCGCTTTAGCGAGTGCGACGGCAGTTTCTGTCCCTTCTCGTTTGGTTTCCACGTTCGACCTTCATTATCGACAAACGCTGTGGATCCGAGAAATGTTTTTAGGAACGCTGATATGGGACGCGCAACATTTAACAGAGGGCACTGGTGTCAAATTCTTGTGACTTATTGAAATATTGAATTAGTGAATACACAAGACAGGGACGACAAAAGGACACAAACACCAACATTATGAAGCAAAATTTATAAGTCTATAGTATATCTTTTATGTATAGTTCAAAAATGGAAAAGTAGCAAATGCAATGATTATAAAAATAGCAACTTCTATTAAAACTTGTAAATGTTTAGATATCATTGAATTTCTATTAAATCTGTAGAAAAAGTCGGATAAACATAATGCAATTTTTTTTTCAAGTACTACGTATTCAATATACAGTGCTGCATGCTAGAATTACCTCAATGAGATATCACATATGAATAAAACAAAATATAGAAAAGAAAATGATCTTATTTATTTATAAACTAGCTTGATAGCCTTTATACAAATATACAAAGAGTTAGGCAAAATGAGAAAAGAAATATAATTTCAACAAGATGAACTATGGAATTAAAATACCAATCATGTAGTATAAAAATTATAATTATATAGGAAACAAATGTAGAAACGTAGTAATCATGAAAATGTACTAATGTTTATTAGTTAATTACTTATGCTGAATAAATGTTGTGTTCCTGGCTGCAATGAAAATTACAACATTGGGTCAAAAGTTCATATGTTCAGATTTCCTAAAGATATCGGCTGTCCCCATGGACGATTCCATTGAAACAACAATAACAGAACAAGATTCTCGTAATGGTAATGTAGTATATGTGAATTTTGTCAATTATTTCGAAATTAGAACAAATTGGATACCTAATATTCTGTATTATATGTGACAAAACAATTATATATAAATAGGTCACACTAACACATATAATGCTTATTATTTTCTTCATCAGGAAACGTATCAAGGTCTAAAACGGGATTTCTTAAAACTAATTAAATCAAGCAGAAAGCGTCCTTATCGCACATATTCAATTAATAATGCCCACGAAACGATCAGAACCACGAGTAACACATTTGTTTTTTTTTGCAATTTTGTTTATTATATAATCAAAATGACTTGAAAAAGTTAAGTGCTCATCGATTATACAACCAAGATACTTTATATTTTGCACACCTTTTTTAGGCTTGCTATAGTGTTTTTATCATTTTTATGCATCACTTTAGTTTTCTTTATATTTAGTTGTAGATAATTGCCATTCAACCAGTCCAATACATTTTTCAGTTCCAATACATTTTTCAGTACCAAATATCTTGGTTATTTCTTCAACATCGTTACCTATCACATCAAATAACGTGTCATCCGCAAACAACTGAATTTTTGATTTTTCAATATTCTGTACAATGTCGTTTATATAAATGATGAATAGTGTTGCTCTTAAAGCAGTGCCCTACTTGTTTAAAACTATTCCAGTCTTTTTCTGAGTGTCAATATTTCCCACTGGTTCAACCTGTATCTTATCATCATTCCATTGTTTATTTCTTTGGTCCACCACAACTTGTAACCCCATTGTTATCTCATAATTATCGTCTGTTCTGATGCAAATATGTTCAATGCCGTGATCATGTTTTGAGAAAAATAGTGTGCTAAAATATTTATATCTGTAGTATCTGTAGGCCATATCATATCCATAAATCCAGTGATGTCTATATTTCTGTAGTTTCTGTAAACTTTAGATGTATCGGCAGAAAAATAATTTTCTTTTAGATCCACTGATATAATAGAATGGTCTGTTATTTTTGGAGTTATACGATGTATTTTGCTTTTTATGTCCTTTTAGTTTGTTATTAACAAATCGATTTTTGATACAGAATTATTTGTTATACATGTATAAGAGTTAATTACCTGGTAAAGACTATTCTTTTCAATTACATTCTTCAGCTTAATGGCTGAAAAGTTATCATTTGATAAATTTATATTGAAATCACCCAACATCAGGAACACCACATTCGGCCTCATTTCCTCAAAGATAGTGTCAAATTTCTCAAGACACTGTGTGTGACTTGCACTTGGTGAATGGTATAGGTTGTAGATGCATTTCTGTTTTTCTATTGTTATTTCGAACCCAGTTACCCATGTTTTTGTTGTCACTAATTTTAAGAATTTCTTCATATCTATATCCCTTTTTGATATAGGTATATCAATGTTCCTCCTGTATGTGGACTACATGAACACATTACGCAGCATTATACCCTGATGTACATATTTCATTAGTTGTAAAATCCTCAGTAATGAGAGTCTTACACACAACAATTGGTCTCATTCGATTGACAAGTCAGCTTAATTGTGTTCTATGATTAGTTAAGCCTTGAATATTCAGGTATATATCAACCCCTTTGATTACTATATATCTGCTTTTTTAATTCTGGATAGTTCACCTTTTCCTGTAGTCTTAGCCACTCCCCACTCTTTTGTATATTTCACATAATCTTTCATAACCTTATGTTTGTAATTTATATTCGGCATTCGGTATTTTCAGGGCATCTGTTGCATACTTACAGTTCACACAGCCAAACTCTTCAATCGTACAATCATTTCCAGCATGTTCCCCGGGCGCATACCTGACATGTTGGTTCCTTTTTTGTACATTCCCTTACCATATGGCCAAATTTCCAACAATTAAAACATGCATTACTTTTAAGCTGTCTTTATAAAAACAAAATTTCCATCCAATATGAATATGTTCCCAATTCTTACAATCTTGTTTAGAAGGCATTCCTCATCATTTAGTTCATTAGGGCTTGCTTACATTAAATATAATTGTCCTTGAAATTTTCTTGTCCAGTATTTTGACATCATAACATTGTCCTAAGGAAGTTTTAATATCGACATACCTTTTGTACATTTTCCTTTCCATTTTCATTACATTTGATAGCTATGCCACCCCAAGCACTCACCATTCAGTCCGGACAAACAAATTTCGTATATCGACTAGTCATCTGTAAAAACTTCACCTCAAATGCTGTTAAATTACCACATTCCTTACACACCAAGGCTGCAGCCATCACAAATAAATATCTTTGTTTTTCACCTTTATCAACAATAATACTGGCCTTATTGAGTTGGTACGCAAGTTCCTAGAAAACTCACTAAAAATATGCGATTTTCGACCTAATCGACGTACATTTTTGAACCCGACAAGCTAAAATTGGCGACGGGTTCGAGCCCGGAAAATGGTCGAAATGTAAACTTTGAACCTTTTAAAAGGTCGCGATAGCCCCGAACCGGGTCGAAAACTCTTTTGAAATAGTTAATTTTCCGTAAATCGAATGACGTTCACGTGAGGAGCGCGTAGCTGGCGAGTTGGAAATGTGAAAACTTTCTGTACCTAATACGGCTGTACGACCACTTTTCGCGTGCCGTTTTCGCTCCATGTCGTTAGATTTCCATCGGGGCCGTTGCTTAGGCACATTTTCGGGCCCCAAAATGTCGTTTGAATAGGAAAATTTAATTAAAATAGAAACGGGTAGTGTCAAGTCTCAGCTATGCACGTCTGACGTGCGAAGCACCAAAGGGAATTTTCTAGCTACTAAAATATACGCGAAGCGGGTAAAAGCTAGCGGCCCATAGCAAAAAAGACTTTATTACAACTGGCGCCGCTCGCACGGGCCACTAAACGGCCCCAAATTAACAAGACCAAGGTAAAATGTATAAACTCTAACTGAAGCGTAGCGATCTCCTCGAGGCATTTGTCAAAATGTTTCCGTTCGTAACTAATTACGTAGGACATCTGGCCTTCATGCAATTGTGTTTTTATACAATTCGAACCTTCTAATTTCGATAGGCCAAGTGAAAATCCCGGAGCCTCAGGCGCTAAAGAGTTGTGCGTGTTTCAACGTTCGTATAAAATTGCGAAATTTCGCAATTTCAAAAACTTCAAATTAATTAATTTGACGCAAAATTTGGGGATATTTTTATTCAAATCCATTCGGTACCAATTTTTGTCGGCCATATTTAAAATTATCTTGGAGGAATTTTTTTATCGAAAAGTAAAGGCTCTACGTTCAATTAAAATTCACCATCGGAAAGATCGTCATCGATTTACTCCGGGTGAACTTTGATGGTTGTTTTTGGCACCCCTAAAAATGCCGCTAAGTACCTTAAAATAAATCGTAAAGATTCGACGTCGTTTGACGACAATCTAGATGATAATTTACGAAAATGATCAATTTCGGGGGTGTTTGTATGATGAAATGAAGTATAAGCAATAATAAAAGCTGTATACGGCGTATAAGTGTCCAAAATGGTCCATGGACGAAGATATCCTTCCTAGCGGTACAAGTACATTTCTACATCTATAGACTATTGGGGCCCACTGGAATCAGATCTACGGACGTGAATTCCATTAAAATGAGCACGAACAGACCTCTATGGTCTCACACGTTGGTGACTACCCGTATTAACTATCTGTCAGATGTATATCGTAAACATCATGTTTCCGTCCAAAAGTACTTGAATATGATATAAATCGGGGTCCTCATCTATCAAAAAACTCTCTAAAAGTAAGTCTAACCAATGTTTAACAATAGCGCTAACATATTTGATTTTAGATATGAAGATACAAATCATTTATCAACGTTTAACCTACACACATATTCTTGAACAAATTAAAGTTCATAGGGATGAAAGAAACACAAAAACGATTTGGAAAGGTATGTAGGTACATCATTTACGAGAAGGGTACTATAGATATTAAAGGAAGATATCAAGATATCTGTCATATTCTACAGTATACGTAGCATCTTCCAGAGATACTTAGCACTACGTACAATGGATTCACTCAGAATCACATCAGATTCATAGTATAAGCCTTTTAAAGTAGTATTAGGATAATTTCATTGTATTTACAATAAAGATATCTTTCTTTATATACATGTGCATGGTGTATTGTGTTTCAGAAATATAAAATGTCATTTGACATTTTCAATGTAGGTAGCCGAAAGCATATTTATATAGTAACACATAAACTATGAAGAAGCTGTATAGAAGAGTATTTCATCAATCAATCAAGACTAATTATATGGATGTTAATCTGTATCGAAATGATTATGAAAGTGGTCAAAAATGAATTTGACATCACAAAGTGTATCATTTGAAGGATGTTATATAACGTTAGCACAAATAACGAAATGGCATTCAAAGTATAGATTGTACAGTTTCAATACTAACAATTGGGCTTTGCAGAATATATATATAACAAGAATAAAGGTAGGATTAAAGTTTAATAATGAAATACATCCATTTACTCATTTGTTCCTTGCATTATATCTATGTAACCTACAACTGTCAAGTTGACGTTTGTCCAAGTGACAACCTAAAGGTGCCCGTACGCCTCACATAAAGGTTACCACGCACCATCCGACTAAACCCTTACAAAGGCGTTGCACATAAAAAACTGCATCTTAGCAGGGCGTAGCCCGTAAAATCAACTAAATAGGGGGTATAGTTACAAATTTGCAAATAACATTGTTTGATTTCAAGGTGGGTTCAAGACATATGAAAATCCAATAACCCATAAAATAGTTCACATTGTGTATAAACTATAACACTGTGAATAATCACCCTTATCCACTAAGAATACTATTAAAATACTGAGGACCTTTCGACTAGCAGCATGCACCATCCGAGTTGGGAGCTCCTCTGTACTTTTAACAGTTCTTTTACGGGATAAGGTTGATTATTTCTTATTTATATTTGAATGTTATATCAAATTACGTTATGAGAAGTAAAAACCTTCCTACATACTGGTTCTATTTAGGTTCTTTCTTTACTGGGAAACTTTTCCAAACAATAAGTCACAACCAAAAGGGGGTGGGGTAATTTTCTTCGATTACTTAAATAGTATTGTATGTTACTCCATAAGAGGTAAGAAAATTATTGATTTAAGTATTATGTAGGTAGGTAACTACTTTTGAAGAAATAGAGTTACCCTTCATTCAAATGATTAATTAAATTTCTATTTTCTTTGTATGAAGTTGAATGATTCAAAGACACCTTTCACTTTTGAAAAAGTTAATAGAGTTGCAACATTTCATATTTGTTGTCTATAGTATTCTAGGAGCAAAGTAAATCCAAGTTGTTTTCAAATTCAGTGAAGTAGTAGAGCGAGTATTTTTTTTAAACATTTTGTTCACAACTTCGTATTACATAAATTGAAGGTCATTGTATTATATGATCTACAATTGGCACTTGCAACTTGATCTGGTGTTTGAAGCTATCAACTTTCAATATTTAAGAACATAAATCAATAAACTATAAGAGACTTCACTGAGAATAAGAAATAATCTTCCGTATCCACTAAAAATACTATTAAAATACTGAGGACCTTTCGATTAACAGCATGCACCATCAGAGTTGGATGTACTCTGTATTTTACTTTCTTATTTAATTTTGAAAGTCATGTCGAATTACATTATGAAAAGTAAAAACCTTCCTGCATACTGGTAGGTACTTTCTTCAATTGGAAAACGTTTCCAAATAATATACCACAACCAGGAGGGGGTGAGGTATTCTCCATCGATTACTTAAATAGTAGGCTATATGTAACTTCAGAAAAGAGAGAAGTATATATAGTTGTAATTTATTACAACAGTACAGTAGATAATTGAATATTATATATTACGATTTAATAGTCAGATAATAAATATAATTGATATTTCGAGTGAGGAATATAACAATAATTAAGAAACGCTGAGACAACTCACAAATATGTGGGCGTTATCAATGAGATAAGTATAGACTTCATTGTATCTTACAATAAGGTAAAATAAAAATTATTCTTATTCTTATTCTATTCTTATATTCAACCAAGAAGGGGTGGAGGTTCTCCCTCGATTATTTGAAGTGTAGCTATTTGCTAGATACCACCTGATTTTGTCGGTCAATAATTCACCCTACACAACCCCTCTTATAAATTTCAAGTTCCTTAAATTGTACGTGAATGGGATTTTTTTCTAACGAATATATGCTCCAAAAGAAGCTCTATAAGACTTATATATTACCTGATTTTGTCGGGCAATAATTCACCCTCCACAACCCTTTTATGAATTTCGAATAGTGTACCACAAGTTCCTTAAATTGTAAGTGGATGGGATTTTTTTCTGTCAAATATATGCTCCAAAAGAAGCTCTATAAGACCCATATATCACCTGATTTTGTCGGGCAATAATTCACCCTACACAACCCCTTTTATAAATTTCAAAGAATAAATCATAAGTTCCTTAAATTGTACGTGAATGGGATTTTTTTCTAACGAATATATGCTCCAAACGAAGCTCTATAAGACTTATGTATTACCTGATTTTGTCGGGCAATAATTCACCCTACACAACCCCTTTTACAAATTTCAAAGAATAAATCATAAGTTCCTTAAATTGTACGTGAATGGGATTTTTTTCTAACGAATATATGCTCCAAAAGAAGCTCTATAAGACTTATACATTACCTGATTTTGTCGGGCAATAATTCACCCTTCACAACCCCTTTTAAAAAATTTTAAAGAATAAATCATAAGTTCCTTAAATTGTACGTGAATGGGATTTTTTTCTAACGAATATATGCTCTAAAAGAAGCTCTATAAGACTTATATATTACCTGATTTTGTCGGGCAATAATTCACCCTCCACAACCCTTTTATGAATTTCGAAGAGTGTACCACAAGTTCCTTAAATTGTAAGTGGATTGGATTTTTTTTCTGTCAAATATATGCTCCGAAAGAAGCTCTATAAGACCTATATATCACCTGATTTTGTCGGGCAATAATTCACCCTACACAACCCCTTTTATAAATTTCAAAGAATAAATCATAAGTTCC
The DNA here is from genome assembly GCA_958510875.1 of Endomychus coccineus. NCBI lineage: Eukaryota > Metazoa > Arthropoda > Insecta > Coleoptera > Endomychidae > Endomychus > Endomychus coccineus. The sequence goes on along the minus strand of OY294070.1, from coordinate 31,109,608 downwards.
TTAAATTGTACGTGAATGGAATTTTTTTCTAACGAATATATGCTCCAAAAGAAGCTCTATAAGACTTATATATTACCTGATTTTGTCGGGCAATAATTCACCCTCCACAACCCTTTTATGAATTTCGAAGAGTGTACCACAAGTTCCTTACATTGTAAGTGGATTGGATTTTTTTCTGTCAAATATATGCTCCGAAAGAAGCTCTATAAGACCTATATATCACCTGATTTTGTCGGGCAATAATTCACCCTACACAACCCCTTTTATAAATTTCAAAGAATAAATCATAAGTTCCTTAAATTGTACGTGAATGGAATTTTTTTCTAACGAATATATGCTCCAAAAGAAGCTCCATAAGACCTATATATCACCTGATTTTGTCGGGCAATAATTCACCCTACACAACCCCTTTTATAAATTTCAAAGAATAAATCATAAGTTCCTTAAATTGTACGTGAATGGGATTTTTTTCTAACGAATATATGCTCCAAAAGAAGCTCTATAAGACTTATATATTACCTGATTTTGTCGGGCAATAATTCACCCTCCACAACCCTTTTATGAATTTCGAAGAGTGTACCACAAGTTCCTTAAATTGTAAGTGGATTGGATTTTTTTCTGTCAAATATATGCTCCGAAAGAAGCTCTATAAGACCTATATATCACCTGATTTTGTCGGGCAATAATTCACCCTACACAACCCCTTTTATAAATTTCAAAGAATAAATCATAAGTTCCTTAAATTGTACGTGAATGGGATTTTTTTCTAACGAATATATGCTCCAAACGAAGCTCTATAAGACTTATATATTACCTGATTTTGTCAGGCAATAATTCACCCTACACAACCCCTTATATAAATTTGGAAGAATGTACCACAAGCTCCTTGAATTGTAAGTGGATGGAATTTTTTTCTGTCAAATATATGCTCCAAAGGAAGCTCTAGAAGACCTATATATCACCTGATTTTGTCATGCAATGATTCACCCTACACAACCCCTTATATAAATTTCGAAGAATGTATCACAAGATCCTTAAAATGTACGTGGATGGGATCTTTTCTGTCGAATATATGCTCCAAAGGAAGCTCTATAACACTTATATACCAACTGATTTTGTCGGGCAATAATTCACCCTCCACAACCCTTTTTACGAATTTCGAAGATTACTTAAAATGTACGTGGATGGAAATTTTTTCTGTCAAATATATGCTTACAATAGGTAGGTACTTTTGGAGAAATAGAGTTGCTTTTCATTCAAATAAGTAATGAAAATGATACTCGATTAACATCCATATAAGCAAGTAACTGTTATAGTAACTATATGTAATTCTTTCTAAAGTGCCAAAGATTTTTGAACAAGTTAATATCAGAATGTACTTCCGGCAATGAATCAATTAAATTTGTATTTTACAATATCAATGATTCAAAGACATTTTAATTTTGAAAAAGTAGAGTTGCAATATTTTAATTTGTTGTATAGTATTTGAGGGGCCATGTAGTTATAGAGCGACTATATTTTATGAGCATTTTCTTTTGCAATACTTGAAGTTTCAATGATTGAATTATATAACCTACCATTGGCAAAGTGACGTACGTCACAAATTCAGGAGAGAACTAGAACTAGAACTACTCCTTCGACTAAGATTTGACTCCATTCTAATTTTATACTCTTCTATGAATACCTACAACTCTATATAACCTATATATGTCAAAGTGACATACGATTTATACCATAGAATAACTTGTGACACGTGCTAATAGTAAAAGTTTCTATAAACGCGTACCCATCTCTATATAACCTACAACTGCCAGAGCGACGTCTGTCACAGTGACAACCTAAAGGTGCCCATACGCCTCACATGAAGGTTACCATGCACCATCCGACTAAACCCTCACAAAGGCGTTGCACGTAAAAAAACTGCATCTTAGCGGGGCGTAGCCCGTAAAATCAACTAGTCGGTATTAGAATAAGCGGCAGTTTAAGTTGGTAGTCAAGTTACTAAAAATCAAACTAGGAATATGCGATTTTCGACCTAATCGACGAACATTTTTGAACACGACAAGCTAAACGAAGCGAGCGCAGCGAGCTCGAAAAATGATTGAAACGTTAACTTTGAACCTTGTAAAAGGTGGTGATAGCTCCAAACCGGGTCGAAAACTGTTTTGAAATAGTTAATTTTCCGTAAATCGAATGACGTTCACGTTAGAAGCCCGTAGCTCGCGAGTTAGAAAAGTGCAAATTTACGGTACATAGAACGTCTTTACGAGGACTTTTGGCGTGCCGTTTTCGCTCCATGTCGTTAGATTATGAGCGGGGTCATAGGATAGGCACATTTTTGAGCCCCAAAATGTCTTTTAAATACGAAAATTTAATTAAAATAGAAACAGGTACTCTCAGGTCTCACCTATGCACGTCTAACGTGCAACGTACCAAAGGGAATTTTCCAGCTACTAAAATATACCCGAAGCGGATAAATGCTAGCGGCCCATAGCAAAAAAGACTTTATTACAGCTGGCGCCGGCCGCACGGGCCACGAAACGGCCCCAAATTAACAAGATCGAGGTAAAATGTATAAACTCTAACTTACGCGGAGCGGGCTCCTCGAGGGAAACTTCAAAATGATTTCGTTCGTAGCTTATTACATAGGAGGTTTGGCCTTCATGCAATTGTGTTTTTATACAATTTGAACCTTCTAATTTCGATAGGCCAAGTGAAAATCCCGGAGCCTCAAGCGCTAAAGATATCTGAGTGTTTAAACTTTCGTATAAAATTGCGAAATTTGGCATTCTTAGAAACGTCAAATTAATTAATCTGACACAAGAGTTGGGGATATTTTTATTCAAATCGATATAATACCAATTTTTGTCATCCATATTGCAAGATTTTCTCGGGAATTTTCCAAAATCAAAAACTAGGGCCTCTACGTTCAATTAAAATTCACCATTCGAAAGATCGTCATCGATAATGTTAATATGACACCAAACTAATTCCAAGACGTAACCCAAAAATGCCGCTAAGTAGCTTAAAATAAATCATAAAGATTTGACGTGTTTTGACGGTAACCTATGTAAGGATTAAGTGATAACTCACGAAGAGAACTGATTTTGGAGGTGTATGTATAATGGAACGATGTAGAAATAATACCAAGAGATCTTAAATAGCTATATACTGCTCAGAAACTTCCTAAATGGTCCATGGACGAAGGTATACTTCCTAGGGGTACAAGTACATTTCTACATCCTTGGAAGCTTTGGGGCACGAAATAGCATATATATCGACTGTAGAATCTTTTCAATAAGCTATGCAACAAATCTATGGTCTTATTTCACCAAAATCTAACCTTATTCATAGTCTGGGAGTTATATGTAGTAAACAACATGTCTCTAACTAAAAGTCAATAAAACTACATAAATAAGATATGAACGTGGGGCCCCATCTATTAAAAAACGTTCTAGAGGTATGTCTGAACAATGTGTAACAATAAGACTTTCCATATTTTATTTTAGAAATAGATAAATTGAGAATATCAATTATGGTGCCTACATACATATTCTTGCAACAAACTAAAGTACATAGGGATGAAAGAATAACAAAACGATTAAGAAAGGTATGTACATCATCTACGATATTAGTACAACTGATTTACTAAGGTACATAACAAGATATGTGTCATATTCTACAGTAAGCGTAGCATCTTCCAGTAGCAGCACGATCATTGGATTCACTCAGAATTACTTCAAATTCACAGTACAAGCCTTTCAAAGTACTCGAGTAATGTCACTATAGATACAATAAAGATATTTTCATATACATGTGTATGGTGTATTATGTATTAGGATCTAAATTGTCATTTCACATTTCGAACGTAGATACAACGTTATGATACATACATATAATAACATCTTTCAAGAATTCAATGCCAAATATGGATAAATTATATGGAATAAGGAAAGATGTATACAAGAGTATTTCATATGTTCTTGGAAAGGAAAGCATTCAATGTTCAATTTACATGTACCTATCATTTCATACATATGTCAGTTGGTGGAAAAATTTCACCAAATCGTTATCAAAATTGTATGGAAACGTACATGCATGAAAATGATTATAAAAGTCTTCAACAATGAAGTTGCTGCCACAAGGTATACTTTCGACAAAGTATACATCACTATATGGATGTTATACAACATTAAGAGAGATGACGGGAAAGTTTACAAATGATAGATTGTACAGTTTCAATACTTCAAATTGAGCTTTGTAAATATATATTTGAAAAGAACCCAGGTTAGAGTAAAGTTTAATGATGACATACTTCCATTCATTCAGTTATTCCTGACATATATCAGATAGATTCGGGCTGAAAAGAGAAAAACGGGTAATAATTTTTTTATTATAACATACCTTCCTCTGATTTCTCTGTACTGTAACTAGCTAGCATAAAGTAACTTGACAGATAATGCAAATAGCATTAAAAATAATTGAAAAAGCAGCTTGAGAGATTTACATACAAAAGTAGTTGCAAACAACATTATCTGATTGAAAGTTATCGAATAACATTTCAACTTCAACTGAGGAAAGATTTCCAAATAATATGTCAGACCTAACGGGGTAGAGGTGGGAGGTATTCTCCTTCGATTACTTAAGTAGTAACTGTATCTTACTTCAGAAAAGAGAATGGTATAGTTACAGACTTGCATAATATATCATTGTCTGATTTCAAGTATTTGTTGATTCACAAATAGTTGGTTTTATTTAGGTTTTTTCTTTTACATTTGAGAATTTAATAAATAATAAAAGAGTTCACATTGTGGATAAACTATATCACTAAATAAGAAATAATCACCATTATCCACTAAAAATACTATTAAAGTACAAAGGACCTTTCGACAAGCAAAAGGCATCAGAGTTGACAGATTCTCTGTAATTGAGCAGTTCTTTTACTGGATAAGGTTGATTTTTTTTTTATTTATATTTGAAAGTTATCGAATAACATTTTAACTTCAACTGAGGAAAGATTTCCAAATAATATATCAGACCCTAAGGGGTGTTGGGGTTTTAGGTATTGTCCTTCGATTACTTAAGTGGTAACTGTATCTTACTTCAGAAAAGAGAATGGTATAGTTACAGACTTGCATAATATATCATTGTCTGATTTCAAGTATTTGTTCATTCACAAATAGGTGGTTTTATTTAGGTTTTTTCTTTTACATTTGAAAATTTAATAAACATATCAAAAGAGTTCCCATTGTGGATAAACTATATCACTAAATAAAGAATAATCACCATCATCTACTAAAAATACTATCAAAGTACAGAGTAGCTATCGAATTGCATTATAAAGAGGAATACCCTCCTACATACTGGTTCTATTTAGGTACTCTCTTTACTGGGAAACTTTTCCAAATAATAAATCACAACCAAAAGGGGGTTGGGTCATCTTCGATTACTTAAATAGTAATGTAGGTATGTTACTCCACAAGAAGTAAGAAAATTATTGATTTAACTATTATATAGGTAGGTACTTTTGAAGAAATAGAGTTACCCTCCATTCAAAGGATTAATTGAATTTATTTAATATATCTACCTACTTCTGATGTTATATGTAAAACGATTACAAACTAAATAAATCTAAAATGAATACTTTTCAAACATATAAGTACATAATATCCTAATGATATCAGTTTCCACATTGAAAATGGAGCTTTATATATTCGGTTTGGAGCATGTTCTGTCTATGAATATTTTGGTATCTATAGGTGCTATAACTGCTCAGGTTTTGGTCATAGTGCTAAAGACTGTAAAATAGAAAATGTTTGTTTGAAATGTGGCAATCATGATCAATCTGGTATTAATTGTGATAGTGAATCAAACAGATGTCCCAACCGTGTAGAAGCAAATGACAAATTCTCTTTAAAATTGAATTCGAATCATTCCCCATTCGATTATAACTGTCCAGTGTTAGTTCAAATAATTAACGAAAATTAGAAATGGAAACAAATCAATAGCAATTACCTAATAACAAACTCGATACCTCTAAAATGTCAAACTTCTCTAAAATTTTACGTTATAACATTCAATGTCTAAGAGACAAAACTTCAGAACTAGAAGCTTTTCTAATAGGTAAAAGTTATGATATACTTTGTATAAATGAACATTGGTTGGGATCTGACGAATTATAAACACTCTGAACATAAGTGGTTTTGTAAATCTCTCAGCTTTTTGCAGAACAACGCATAAACATGGGGGAGTGGGTATTTTTATAAGTAATATCATAGAAGCAATTCCGTTAGCCTTTGATACTCAAGAAATATCTGATGAAATACATTTTGAAATAGCAGGTATAATGTACAACAATATACAGGTACTGACAATCTATCGCTCACCTCTTGGGGATTTTGACATATTTTTAAATAGATTAGATGCAACATTTAATAAGCTATCATTACACAAAGGTACTATAATAACTGGGAACTTTAACGTACATTTCCATTCAGATAGTAAAGAATCTCAGTTACTATGTAATATGTTTGAATCCTACAGACTACATAAAACTGTTCATAACTATACTAGAAACGGAGCAACTCTTGATAACATATTTACCAATTTTAACAGCAATTGTTATGTTGCAACAGTAACAGATCTCAATTTATCTGATCATCTTGCTATATCATTTAATTTTGAAGTGGAAAACAAAACATCATTAAATAATAAAATCAGAATAACCTACAGACCAATAACAGAACAAGGCTTCTTTAAACTTTATAATTATGTAGATAAAGTACATTGGTCATTTGTAAACAATTCTCAAATAAATGTAAATAACAAATTTGATCATTTTTTAAATCTGATAATAGATGTCTGTGATTCTAGCTTCCCAATGAAAACAAAATTTATAAAACAAAACGAACCTAACATACCTAAAATACATTGGTTCAATGACAACTTAAAACAAAGTAGAGAAAAATTGCAGTTATCAAACAGTTTAAATAAAACTAATCCACAAATTGTTTCCAATGAATCACTTAATAAATTTAAAAAAGGTATCGTGAGGACATTAATAAAAGTAAAAAAGAAGCTAACGATAAATACATTAACAATTCAAAAAATATGCAAAAGGCATTGTGCCACTGATTTAAATATTTTTTTTACAAATATAGCAGAATCCCTTGTCAAGAATCTTCCACCTTTACAAAATAATCCTATTGATTATACAAAAAAAATTAATTCAGTCTTCCATTCAGAATTTAAATTCATAGAAGTTACTTTCAATGAAATGAGAGATATAATTTCAAATTTAAATAATAGTCCCAGCAAGGACACTTATAATATAAATGTTAAAATACTTAAAACTATTCTAAATTTTATCGTTTTTCCTCTATGTAAAATTATAAACCAACGTATCACCTCTAACATTTTTCCAGATTCCCTCAAAATATCTAAAGTAGTTCCGATTTACAAAAAAGGCTTATGCGATGATGTTGATAACTATAGGCCAATATCAATTACACCCATCTTTGGCAAAATTTTTGAGACTGTGCTGAAACGGCAAATAACATACTATTTTGAGGCAAATAATTGGTTTAATAAATGTCAATTTGGATTTCGTAGCAATGTTTCTACTACAGCTGCTATAAACAAACTTACTAGCTATGTTCGAGAATGTTTTGAGGAAAAGAAGTTCATGCAAGCCTCCTTTTTCGACGTTACCAAGGCTTTTGACTGTGTGTCCCATGATCTGTTGATGCAAAAGCTCCAAGAATACAACTTTGATAACAATAGTATAAATCTTATTAAATCATACTTAATTATAAAATGAATTGATCGAACTTTTAAAATTGGGTACATTCAAGCTACATAAATGGTGTTCCAATAGGAAGAAACTTCTTAAGGACATATCAATTGAAAATCAGCATTTTGATGACATTGATATGAATACTGCTAATATGGTTTTTGAAACTTTAGGTTTATTTTATGATGTAAACTTAGATAAATTCAAAATGGTTTGTCCACCCCAATGTTTGAATAGTCATTTTACCAAAAGACAAATTTTAAGTTTCGTTTGCAAATTTTATGATCCTCTTGAATTGGTGGGGCCTATATTGGTTATGGCTATGGCTCAAAAAATAACATTGGAACGAACCTCTACCCTCTGCTTTGAATAAACAGTGGTCAGAATTCTCAACAAGTCTTTTATCGATGCCTCCAATTTATATCGAACTAAATTTAAATATGTATAATGCTGAGTTTATTGAATTATTAGGATAATGTGACAGTTTTCAAAGTGCTTATGGGTGTTGTCTATACAGTGTGTAAACGCCAAACGGAATAAATTCATTATTTCGATTACTATACATATTTAAAAAAAATCCCGAAACATGTCAAATTTAAATTATAAATTGACGTCCTTCTACGTGAAAATGCGACCCCTATCTTCAACCCCCTCTGAATGTCAGGTACAACACCCTATTTTTGAAATAGGAAGTATAGGCTTGTGATATATCGTTTGAAAGGTCTCTCCATTCAAAAATGTTATCGCTTTCAAGTTTATTGCAACAATTAACATAGAATAAAATAAAATCATGTGGTTACCGAAATTCGCTACAATACAATCAAAAACTAAAATGTAATTCAAAACGTGATAAAATGTAAAACACTAAAAAGAACTATGTATTTTAATAAAGTAGATGTTCCTTATCTTAAATAAAACTGTCTTCTAACATTATTGAACATATCAGGCGTGATTGACCTCATCACAAGCGTTATTCGTTCTTTCAAGTCATTTAAATCAAAAGGTTTAGTTTTGTACACAATGGTCTTCACATATCCCCATAGAAAGAAATCTAATAATGTAAGATCAGGTGATCGCGCTGACCATTCAATCGTACTGCCGGACATTAAATTGGTAATGTGGTGGTGCTCCATCCTGCTGGAACCATATCGTATTCACTGGAACTTGAGGGTTTCCTGGATTAGGATATAAATTTGCCAATGGTCGAAATGTTAACTTTGAACCTTTTAGAAGGTGGTGATAGCCACAAATCTGCTCGAAAACTGTTTTGAAATGGTTAATTTTGGATAAATAAACGGTTTTCTATAAGGTACCTTCCTCTGTTTAGTTAAAATAGTTAGGTACTTTTGGAAAAATAGAGTTGCTTTTCATTCAAATAAGTAATGAAAATGATACATCCGTATAAGTAAGTAACTGTTATAGTAACTATATGTAGATTCTTTCATAATGTGCCAAAGATTTTTAAACAAGTTAATATCAGAATGTACTTCCGTCAATGAATTAATTAAATTTGTATTTTACAATATCAATGATTCAAAGACATTTTAATTTTGAAAAAGTGGAGTTGCAATATTTTAATTTGTTGTATAGTATTTGAGGAGCCATGTAGTTGTAGAGCGACTATATTTTATGAGCATTTTCTTTTGCAATACTTGAAGTTTCAATGATTGAATTATATAACCTTGAATTGGCCAAGTGACGTACTCTACAACTATACCTTCCACTAAGATTTGACTCCATTCCAATTTTATACTCTTCTATGAATATCTACCACTCTCAATCTATCTAACCTATGAATGTCAAAGTGACATACGATCCAAACCATAGAATAACTTGTGACACGTGCTAATAGTAAAAGTTTCTATAAATGCGTACCCATCTCTATATAACCTACAACTGCCAAAGTGACTTCTGTCATCGTGACAACCTAAAGGTGCTCATACGCCTCACATAAAGGTAAACACGCACCATCCGACTAAACCCTTACAAAGGCGTAGCACATAAAAACAACTGTACGTCAGCGGGGCGTAGCCCGTAAAATCAACTAGTCGGTATTAGAATAAGCGGCAGTTTAAGTTGGTAGTCAAGTTACTAAAAATCAAACTAGGAATATGCGATTTTCGACCTAATCGACGAACATTTTTGAACACGACAAGCTAAACGAAGCGAGCGCAGCGAGCTCGAAAAATGATTGAAACGTTAACTTTGAACCTTGTAAAAGGTGGTGATAGCTCCAAACCGGGTCGAAAACTGTTTTGAAATAGTTAATTTTCCGTAAATCGAATGACGTTCACGTTAGAAGCCCGTAGCTCGCGAGTTAGAAAAGTGCAAATTTACGGTACATAGAACGTCTTTACGAGGACTTTTGGCGTGCCGTTTTCGCTCCATGTCGTTAGATTATGAGCGGGGTCATAGGATAGGCACATTTTTGAGCCCCAAAATGTCTTTTAAATACGAAAATTTAATTAAAATAGAAACAGGTACTCTCAGGTCTCACCTATGCACGTCTAACGTGCAACGTACCAAAGGGAATTTTCCAGCTACTAAAATATACCCGAAGCGGATAAATGCTAGCGGCCCATAGCAAAAAAGACTTTATTACAGCTGGCGCCGGCCGCACGGGCCACGAAACGGCCCCAAATTAACAAGATCGAGGTAAAATGTATAAACTCTAACTTACGCGGAGCGGGCTCCTCGAGGGAAACTTCAAAATGATTTCGTTCGTAGCTTATTACATAGGAGGTTTGGCCTTCATGCAATTGTGTTTTTATACAATTTGAACCTTCTAATTTCGATAGGCCAAGTGAAAATCCCGGAGCCTCAAGCGCTAAAGATATCTGAGTGTTTAAACTTTCGTATAAAATTGCGAAATTTGGCATTCTTAGAAACGTCAAATTAATTAATCTGACACAAGAGTTGGGGATATTTTTATTCAAATCGATATAATACCAATTTTTGTCATCCATATTGCAAGATTTTCTCGGGAATTTTCCAAAATCAAAAACTAGGGCCTCTACGTTCAATTAAAATTCACCATTCGAAAGATCGTCATCGATAATGTTAATATGACACCAAACTAATTCCAAGACGTAACCCAAAAATGCCGCTAAGTAGCTTAAAATAAATCATAAAGATTTGACGTGTTTTGACGGTAACCTATGTAAGGATTAAGTGATAACTCACGAAGAGAACTGATTTTGGAGGTGTATGTATAATGGAACGATGTAGAAATAATACCAAGAGATCTTAAATAGCTATATACTGCTCAGAAACTTCCTAAATGGTCCATGGACGAAGGTATACTTCCTAGGGGTACAAGTACATTTCTACATCCTTGGAAGCTTTGGGGCACGAAATAGCATATATATCGACTGTAGAATCTTTTCAATAAGCTATGCAACAAATCTATGGTCTTATTTCACCAAAATCTAACCTTATTCATAGTCTGGGAGTTATATGTAGTAAACAACATGTCTCTAACTAAAAGTCAATAAAACTACATAAATAAGATATGAACGTGGGGCCCCATCTATTAAAAAACGTTCTAGAGGTATGTCTGAACAATGTGTAACAATAAGACTTTCCATATTTTATTTTAGAAATAGATAAATTGAGAATATCAATTATGGTGCCTACATACATATTCTTGCAACAAACTAAAGTACATAGGGATGAAAGAATAACAAAACGATTAAGAAAGGTATGTACATCATCTACGATATTAGTACAACTGATTTACTAAGGTACATAACAAGATATGTGTCATATTCTACAGTAAGCGTAGCATCTTCCAGTAGCAGCACGATCATTGGATTCACTCAGAATTACTTCAAATTCACAGTACAAGCCTTTCAAAGTACTCGAGTAATGTCACTATAGATACAATAAAGATATTTTCATATACATGTGTATGGTGTATTATGTATTAGGATCTAAATTGTCATTTCACATTTCGAACGTAGATACAACGTTATGATACATACATATAATAACATCTTTCAAGAATTCAATGCCAAATATGGATAAATTATATGGAATAAGGAAAGATGTATACAAGAGTATTTCATATGTTCTTGGAAAGGAAAGCATTCAATGTTCAATTTACATGTACCTATCATTTCATACATATGTCAGTTGGTGGAAAAATTTCACCAAATCGTTATCAAAATTGTATGGAAACGTACATGCATGAAAATGATTATAAAAGTCTTCAACAATGAAGTTGCTGCCACAAGGTATACTTTCGACAAAGTATACATCACTATATGGATGTTATACAACATTAAGAGAGATGACGGGAAAGTTTACAAATGATAGATTGTACAGTTTCAATACTTCAAATTGAGCTTTGTAAATATATATTTGAAAAGAACCCAGGTTAGAGTAAAGTTTAATGATGACATACTTCCATTCATTCAGTTATTCCTGACATATATCAGATAGATTCGGGCTGAAAAGAGAAAAACGGGTAATAATTTTTTTATTATAACATACCTTCCTCTGATTTCTCTGTACTGTAACTAGCTAGCATAAAGTAACTTCACAGATAATGCAAATAGCATTAAAAATAATTGAAAAAGCAGCTTGAGAGATTTACATACAAAAGTAGTTGCAAACAACATTATCTGATTGAAAGTTATCGAATAACATTTCAACTTCAACTGAGGAAAGATTTCCAAATAATATGTCAGACCTAACGGGGTAGAGGTGGGAGGTATTCTCCTTCGATTACTTAAGTAGTAACTGTATCTTACTTCAGAAAAGAGAATGGTATAGTTACAGACTTGCATAATATATCATTGTCTGATTTCAAGTATTTGTTGATTCACAAATAGTTGGTTTTATTTAGGTTTTTTCTTTTACATTTGAGAATTTAATAAATAATAAAAGAGTTCACATTGTGGATAAACTATATCACTAAATAAGAAATAATCACCATTATCCACTAAAAATACTATTAAAGTACAAAGGACCTTTCGACAAGCAAAAGGCATCAGAGTTGACAGATTCTCTGTAATTGAGCAGTTCTTTTACTGGATAAGGTTGATTTTTTTTTTATTTATATTTGAAAGTTATCGAATAACATTTTAACTTCAACTGAGGAAAGATTTCCAAATAATATATCAGACCCTAAGGGGTGTTGGGGTTTTAGGTATTGTCCTTCGATTACTTAAGTGGTAACTGTATCTTACTTCAGAAAAGAGAATGGTATAGTTACAGACTTGCATAATATATCATTGTCTGATTTCAAGTATTTGTTCATTCACAAATAGGTGGTTTTATTTAGGTTTTTTCTTTTACATTTGAAAATTTAATAAACATATCAAAAGAGTTCCCATTGTGGATAAACTATATCACTAAATAAAGAATAATCACCATCATCTACTAAAAATACTATCAAAGTACAGAGTAGCTATCGAATTGCATTATAAAGAGGAATACCCTCCTACATACTGGTTCTATTTAGGTACTCTCTTTACTGGGAAACTTTTCCAAATAATAAATCACAACCAAAAGGGGGTTGGGTCATCTTCGATTACTTAAATAGTAATGTAGGTATGTTACTCCACAAGAAGTAAGAAAATTATTGATTTAACTATTATATAGGTAGGTACTTTTGAAGAAATAGAGTTACCCTCCATTCAAAGGATTAATTGAATTTATTTAATATATCTACCTACTTCTGATGTTATATGTAAAACGATTACAAACTAAATAAATCTAAAATGAATACTTTTCAAACATATAAGTACATAATATCCTAATGATATCAGTTTCCACATTGAAAATGGAGCTTTATATATTCGGTTTGGAGCATGTTCTGTCTATGAATATTTTGGTATCTATAGGTGCTATAACTGCTCAGGTTTTGGTCATAGTGCTAAAGACTGTAAAATAGAAAATGTTTGTTTGAAATGTGGCAATCATGATCAATCTGGTATTAATTGTGATAGTGAATCAAACAGATGTCCCAACCGTGTAGAAGCAAATGACAAATTCTCTTTAAAATTGAATTCGAATCATTCCCCATTCGATTATAACTGTCCAGTGTTAGTTCAAATAATTAACGAAAATTAGAAATGGAAACAAATCAATAGCAATTACCTAATAACAAACTCGATACCTCTAAAATGTCAAACTTCTCTAAAATTTTACGTTATAACATTCAATGTCTAAGAGACAAAACTTCAGAACTAGAAGCTTTTCTAATAGGTAAAAGTTATGATATACTTTGTATAAATGAACATTGGTTGGGATCTGACGAATTATAAACACTCTGAACATAAGTGGTTTTGTAAATCTCTCAGCTTTTTGCAGAACAACGCATAAACATGGGGGAGTGGGTATTTTTATAAGTAATATCATAGAAGCAATTCCGTTAGCCTTTGATACTCAAGAAATATCTGATGAAATACATTTTGAAATAGCAGGTATAATGTACAACAATATACAGGTACTGACAATCTATCGCTCACCTCTTGGGGATTTTGACATATTTTTAAATAGATTAGATGCAACATTTAATAAGCTATCATTACACAAAGGTACTATAATAACTGGGAACTTTAACGTACATTTCCATTCAGATAGTAAAGAATCTCAGTTACTATGTAATATGTTTGAATCCTACAGACTACATAAAACTGTTCATAACTATACTAGAAACGGAGCAACTCTTGATAACATATTTACCAATTTTAACAGCAATTGTTATGTTGCAACAGTAACAGATCTCAATTTATCTGATCATCTTGCTATATCATTTAATTTTGAAGTGGAAAACAAAACATCATTAAATAATAAAATCAGAATAACCTACAGACCAATAACAGAACAAGGCTTCTTTAAACTTTATAATTATGTAGATAAAGTACATTGGTCATTTGTAAACAATTCTCAAATAAATGTAAATAACAAATTTGATCATTTTTTAAATCTGATAATAGATGTCTGTGATTCTAGCTTCCCAATGAAAACAAAATTTATAAAACAAAACGAACCTAACATACCTAAAATACATTGGTTCAATGACAACTTAAAACAAAGTAGAGAAAAATTGCAGTTATCAAACAGTTTAAATAAAACTAATCCACAAATTGTTTCCAATGAATCACTTAATAAATTTAAAAAAGGTATCGTGAGGACATTAATAAAAGTAAAAAAGAAGCTAACGATAAATACATTAACAATTCAAAAAATATGCAAAAGGCATTGTGCCACTGATTTAAATATTTTTTTTACAAATATAGCAGAATCCCTTGTCAAGAATCTTCCACCTTTACAAAATAATCCTATTGATTATACAAAAAAAATTAATTCAGTCTTCCATTCAGAATTTAAATTCATAGAAGTTACTTTCAATGAAATGAGAGATATAATTTCAAATTTAAATAATAGTCCCAGCAAGGACACTTATAATATAAATGTTAAAATACTTAAAACTATTCTAAATTTTATCGTTTTTCCTCTATGTAAAATTATAAACCAACGTATCACCTCTAACATTTTTCCAGATTCCCTCAAAATATCTAAAGTAGTTCCGATTTACAAAAAAGGCTTATGCGATGATGTTGATAACTATAGGCCAATATCAATTACACCCATCTTTGGCAAAATTTTTGAGACTGTGCTGAAACGGCAAATAACATACTATTTTGAGGCAAATAATTGGTTTAATAAATGTCAATTTGGATTTCGTAGCAATGTTTCTACTACAGCTGCTATAAACAAACTTACTAGCTATGTTCGAGAATGTTTTGAGGAAAAGAAGTTCATGCAAGCCTCCTTTTTCGACGTTACCAAGGCTTTTGACTGTGTGTCCCATGATCTGTTGATGCAAAAGCTCCAAGAATACAACTTTGATAACAATAGTATAAATCTTATTAAATCATACTTAATTATAAAATGAATTGATCGAACTTTTAAAATTGGGTACATTCAAGCTACATAAATGGTGTTCCAATAGGAAGAAACTTCTTAAGGACATATCAATTGAAAATCAGCATTTTGATGACATTGATATGAATACTGCTAATATGGTTTTTGAAACTTTAGGTTTATTTTATGATGTAAACTTAGATAAATTCAAAATGGTTTGTCCACCCCAATGTTTGAATAGTCATTTTACCAAAAGACAAATTTTAAGTTTCGTTTGCAAATTTTATGATCCTCTTGAATTGGTGGGGCCTATATTGGTTATGGCTATGGCTCAAAAAATAACATTGGAACGAACCTCTACCCTCTGCTTTGAATAAACAGTGGTCAGAATTCTCAACAAGTCTTTTATCAATGCCTCCAATTTATATCGAACTAAATTTAAATATGTATAATGCTGAGTTTATTGAATTATTAGGATAATGTGACAGTTTTCAAAGTGCTTATGGGTGTTGTCTATACAGTGTGTAAACGCCAAACGGAATAAATTCATTATTTCGATTACTATACATATTTAAAAAAAATCCCGAAACATGTCAAATTTAAATTATAAATTGACGTCCTTCTACGTGAAAATGCGACCCCTATCTTCAACCCCCTCTGAATGTCAGGTACAACACCCTATTTTTGAAATAGGAAGTATAGGCTTGTGATATATCGTTTGAAAGGTCTCTCCATTCAAAAATGTTATCGCTTTCAAGTTTATTGCAACAATTAACATAGAATAAAATAAAATCATGTGGTTACCGAAATTCGCTACAATACAATCAAAAACTAAAATGTAATTCAAAACGTGATAAAATGTAAAACACTAAAAAGAACTATGTATTTTAATAAAGTAGATGTTCCTTATCTTAAATAAAACTGTCTTCTAACATTATTGAACATATCAGGCGTGATTGACCTCATCACAAGCGTTATTCGTTCTTTCAAGTCATTTAAATCAAAAGGTTTAGTTTTGTACACAATGGTCTTCACATATCCCCATAGAAAGAAATCTAATAATGTAAGATCAGGTGATCGCGCTGACCATTCAATCGTACTGCCGGACATTAAATTGGTAATGTGGTGGTGCTCCATCCTGCTGGAACCATATCGTATTCACTGGAACTTGAGGGTTTCCTGGATTAGGATATAAATTTGCCAATGGTCGAAATGTTAACTTTGAACCTTTTAGAAGGTGGTGATAGCCACAAATCTGCTCGAAAACTGTTTTGAAATGGTTAATTTTGGATAAATAAACGGTTTTCTATAAGGTACCTTCCTCTGTTTAGTTAAAATAGTTAGGTACTTTTGGAAAAATAGAGTTGCTTTTCATTCAAATAAGTAATGAAAATGATACATCCGTATAAGTAAGTAACTGTTATAGTAACTATATGTAGATTCTTTCATAATGTGCCAAAGATTTTTAAACAAGTTAATATCAGAATGTACTTCCGTCAATGAATTAATTAAATTTGTATTTTACAATATCAATGATTCAAAGACATTTTAATTTTGAAAAAGTGGAGTTGCAATATTTTAATTTGTTGTATAGTATTTGAGGAGCCATGTAGTTGTAGAGCGACTATATTTTATGAGCATTTTCTTTTGCAATACTTGAAGTTTCAATGATTGAATTATATAACCTTGAATTGGCCAAGTGACGTACTCTACAACTATACCTTCGACTAAGATTTGACTCCATTCCAATTTTATACTCTTCTATGAATATCTACCACTCTCAATCTATCTAACCTATGAATGTCAAAGTGACATACGATCCAAACCATAGAATAACTTGTGACACGTGCTAATAGTAAAAGTTTCTATAAATGCGTACCCATCTCTGTATAACCTACAACTGCCAAAGTGACTTCTGTCATCGTGACAACCTAAAGGTGCTCATACGCCTCACATAAAGGTAAACACGCACCATCCGACTAAACCCTTACAAAGGCGTAGCACATAAAAACAACTGTACGTCAGCGGGGCGTAGCCCGTAAAATCAACTAGTCAACTATAATACTGGCCGGTTTAAGTTGGTACGCGAGTTACTAGAAAAGTCACTAGGAATATGCGATTTTCGACCTAATCGACGAACATTTTTGAACACGACAAGCTAAACGAAGCGAGCGCAGCGAGCTCGAAAAATGATTGAAACGTTAACTTTGAACCTTTTAAAAGGTGGTGATAGCCCCAAACCGGGTCGAAAACTGTTTTGAAATAGTCAATTTTCCGTAAATCGAATGACGTTCACGTTAGAAGCCCGTAGCTCGCGAGTTGGAAAAGTGCAAATCTTCGGAACATAGAACGTCTTTACGAGGACTTTTTGCGGGCCGTTTCCGCTCCATGTCGTTAGATTATGAACGGGGCCAACTAAATAGCATAGTCTCGGGCCCCAAAATGTCTTTTAAATAGGAAAATTTAATTAAAATAGAAACAGGTACTCTCAGGTCTCACCTATGCACGTCTAACGTGCAACGTACCAAAGGGAATTTTCTAGCTACTAAAATATACCCGAAGCGGATAAATGCTAGCGGCCCATAGCCAAAAAGACTTTATTACAGCTGGCGCCGGCCGCACGGGCCACGAAACGGCCCCAAATTAACAAGATCGAGGTAAAATGTATAAACTCTAACTGACGCGTAGCGAGCTCCTCGAGGCATATGTCAAAATCATTTCGTTCGTAGCTTATTACATAGGACGTTTGGCCTTCATGCAATTGTGTTTTTATACAATTCGAACCTTCTAATTTCGATAGGCCACGTGAAAATCCCGGAGCCAGAAGCGCTATCGAGATCTGAATGTTTAAACTTTCGTATAAAATTGCGAAATTTCGCATTCTTAGAAACGTCAAATTAATTAATCTGACACAAGAGTTGGGGATATTTTTATTCAAATCGATGTAATACCACTTTTTGTCGGCCATATTGTAATAATAATAATAAAATATTCTCAAATCGAAAACTAGAGCCTGTACCTTCAATTAAAATTCACCATTCGAAAGATCGTCATCGATAATGCAAAAAAATTATTATAGTCAAACTTTTAACCCAAAAATGCCTCTAAACAGGTCAAATAAATTGATAAAGATTCGACGTCGTTTGAAGGTAACCTATGTAAGAATTACCTGATAATTTACGAAAGCGACTGATTTCGGAGGTGTATGTATAATAAAACGATGTAGAAATAATGTCAAGAGATCTTAAATAGCTATATACTGCTCAGAAATTCCCAAAATGGTCCATGGACGAAGGTATACTTCCGAGGGAAATATGTACATTTCCACATCTATAGTTTATGTGGGGCTACTGAAACTATTTCTATCGTCGCAAAATGTTCTAGCGAACCTCTATGGTCTCACAGATAACCTCCTCTCATGTATTTAACCTCTGGCAAGCGTAAGTTGTGAACATCATGTTTCCATTCAAAAGTACTTGAATATGATACAACAAAGGGGCCCCATCTATTAAAAAAAGTTCTAAAGGTAAGTTTAAACAATGTCTAACAATGATATTCATCATACTTTATTTCAGATTTGCATATATGAATTTTATTAACGTTTGGAACCTACAGATATATTCTTGCAGAAATATCGTGACAACACGATATAGAAAGGTATGTACATCATATTCGAGCAGAGTTCAATACATTTTCAATGAATATATCAAGATATCTGTCATATTCTACAGTAAAAGTAGCAATTTTCAAGTAACGTAGCAGCACGAACATTGGGTTCACTCAGAATTAGTTCAAATTGATGGTACAGGACTTTCAATGTACTCGAATAATGTTACTGTATATACAATAAAGATATTTCTATAGACATTTGTATCGTGTATTATGTTTTTAGGAATACAAATAGTGATTTCACATGTTCAACGTAGACACAAGGTTATGTCTTACATTTTACCAAGTATGCGATGCTAAATATGGGTAAATGATATTGAATAAAGCAAGAAAAAGATGTATTCAAGAGTATTTCATATGTTGTTGGAAAGGAAAGCATTCTTAATGTTCAATTTACATGATGTATCATTTTATACATATGTCAGTTGGTGGAAAAATTTCACCAAAACAGATGTTACATGCATGAAAATGATTATAAAAGTGTTAAACAATTAATCTGCTACCACAAGGTATACTTTCAACAAAGTATACATCATTTTATGGATATTTTGATACGTTAAGAGATGAAGGCATCCAAAGGATGAATCGTACAGTTTCAATACTTCAAATTGAACTTTGCTTATGCATATGTAACAAGAATCAAGGTAAGGGAAAAACTTTATAATGAAATGCTTCCTTTCACTTCATTATTCCTGGCATATATCAACGGGTAGTAAATTTTGTATAACATAACTCCCTCTGAGACTATGTAGCATTCAAAATAGAGATGTTCAAACTTGATTGAGAGATGTACAAACAAAACACAATTGCATTTTGCAAGTTATTAATAGGAATAAATTCTGTATCTTTGTATTTATAACAAAAAGGGTAGATCGTACAGTTTTTATACTGGGAATTGGTTTTTACAATGGTTCTACTACCGATATGTTTGAGAAATCCATGCCCAAGAAATGATAAAAAAAATTAAGAGGCATTGTTTACAGAATGTGTCATTTAAAGAACATACTTAGTGTGCAGCAACTAAAAATTCTGTATCACTCTTTTGTCGAGAACATTCTTAGCTAGGGCATAATTGCTTGGGGAGCAATGGGGAAAGTATTACATGATAAATTAAAGAAAATGCAAAAAAAGATATTAAAAATAATCTACAATAAAACTAGAATGTTTTCAACTGATGAGCTGTTCAGAATTTCATATGTGCTCGACATTAAGCAACTGTACGCTAAACAAATTTTATTACATCTTAAAAATAATGAAGCATTGAAAATACCATTGAACGTCAATTAAAATACTAGATCTACCACATCTATTAACATACAAACCCCAAGATGTCATAAAACGATAATGCAAAGTACATTTACATATTTAGGGCCAAGACTTTGGAATCAACCACCAGCAGAGTTAAAAAATGTCAACGGACCTACTAAGGCCTTTAAAAATAAAATAAAAAAACATCTTACAGAAAGGAAGAGAGTACTTCAAGAATTTCATTTAGATAAATACCATTTTACATTATATTAATTCTGCTTAACAGTTTTGCTAGAATCCAATTATTATTGTTATTGGTGCTAGACTCTTTTACTTAATCATAACATATATGTTAAACTCTGTTTATAAGTTCCCTAAATTTTTACTTCAAATCACTAATAAACCACTCATTCCCTCACTTAATTCTTTTGAAAAATTTCTCATACGCTTTTTGAATTTTTGTTCTGATCCTCAATAATTGGTCTATTTATTTACCTACTTATTTAATTATCTATGTATTTATATCTGGTTGTTATATTGCTAAATACTAATTAATGGTACTTATCCTAACTTTTTACAACTCTATTCCCATAAAACAAATTCCAATGAGAATTTACATGGGATTCCAATTTTTCTTTTATTTTACAAATGTCACATAAACTACTATACTTAATGCAATTATTTCTCTTATTGTAAATTTATTGTATCTTACAATAAGGTAAAATAAAAATTATTCTTATTCTTATTCTATTCTTATATTCAACCAAGAAGGGGTGGAGGTTCTCCCTCGATTATTTGAAGTGTAGCTATTTGCTAGATACCACAGAAAATAGGGGGTATAGTTACAAATTTGCAAATAACATTGTTTGATTTCAAGGTGGGTTCAAGACATATGAAAATCCAATAACCCATAAAATAGTTCACATTGTGTATAAACTATAACACTGTGAATAATCACCCTTATCCACTAAGAATACTATTAAAATACTGAGGACCTTTCGACTAGCAGCATGCACCATCCGAGTTGGGAGCTCCTCTGTACTTTTAACAGTTCTTTTACGGGATAAGGTTGATTATTTCTTATTTATATTTGAATGTTATATCGAATTACGTTATGAGAAGTAAAAACCTTCCTACATACTGGTTCTATTTAGGTTCTTTCTTTACTGGGAAACTTTTCCAAACAATAAGTCACAACCAAAAGGGGGTGGGGTAATTTTCTTCGATTACTTAAATAGTATTGTATGTTACTCCATAAGAGGTAAGAAAATTATTGATTTAAGTATTATGTAGGTAGGTAACTTTTTTTGAAGAAATAGAGTTACCCTTCATTCAAATGATTAATTAAATTTCTATTTTCTTTGTATGAAGTTGAATGATTCAAAGACACCTTTCACTTTTGAAAAAGTTAATAGAGTTGCAACATTTCATATTTGTTGTCTATAGTATTCTAGGAGCAAAGTAAATCCAAGTTGTTTTCAAATTCAGTGAAGTAGTAGAGCGAGTATTTTTTTTAAACATTTTGTTCACAACTTCGTATTACATAAATTGAAGGTCATTGTATTATATGATCTACAATTGGCACTTGCAACTTGATCTGGTGTTTGAAGCTATCAACTTTCAATATTTAAGAACATAAATCAATAAACTATAAGAGACTTCACTGAGAATAAGAAATAATCTTCCGTATCCACTAAAAATACTATTAAAATACTGAGGACCTTTCGATTAACAGCATGCACCATCAGAGTTGGATGTACTCTGTATTTTACTTTCTTATTTAATTTTGAAAGTCATGTCGAATTACATTATGAAAAGTAAAAACCTTCCTGCATACTGGTAGGTACTTTCTTCAATTGGAAAACGTTTCCAAATAATATACCACAACCAGGAGGGGGTGAGGTATTCTCCATCGATTACTTAAATAGTAGGCTATATGTAACTTCAGAAAAGAGAGAAGTATATATAGTTGTAATTTATTACAACAGTACAGTAGATAATTGAATATTATATATTACGATTTAATAGTCAGATAATAAATATAATTGATATTTCGAGTGAGGAATATAACAATAATTAAGAAACGCTGAGACAACTCACAAATATGTGGGCGTTATCAATGAGATAAGTATAGACTTCATTGTATCTTACAATAAGGTAAAATAAAAATTATTCTTATTCTTATTCTATTCTTATATTCAACCAAGAAGGGGTGGAGGTTCTCCCTCGATTATTTGAAGTGTAGCTATTTGCTAGATACCACCTGATTTTGTCGGTCAATAATTCACCCTACACAACCCCTCTTATAAATTTCAAGTTCCTTAAATTGTACGTGAATGGGATTTTTTTCTAACGAATATATGCTCCAAAAGAAGCTCTATAAGACTTATATATTACCTGATTTTGTCGGGCAATAATTCACCCTCCACAACCCTTTTATGAATTTCGAAGAGTGTACCACAAGTTCCTTAAATTGTAAGTGGATGGGATTTTTTTCTGTCAAATATATGCTCCAAAAGAAGCTCTATAAGACCCATATATCACCTGATTTTGTCGGGCAATAATTCACCCTACACAACCCCTTTTATAAATTTCAAAGAATAAATCATAAGTTCCTTAAATTGTACGTGAATGGGATTTTTTTCTAACGAATATATGCTCCAAACGAAGCTCTATAAGACTTATGTATTACCTGATTTTGTCGGGCAATAATTCACCCTACACAACCCCTTCTACAAATTTCAAAGAATAAATCATAAGTTCCTTAAATTGTACGTGAATGGGATTTTTTTCTAACGAATATATGCTCCAAAAGAAGCTCTATAAGACTTATACATTACCTGATTTTGTCGGGCAATAATTCACCCTTCACAACCCCTTTTAAAAAATTTTAAAGAATAAATCATAAGTTCCTTAAATTGTACGTGAATGGGATTTTTTTCTAACGAATATATGCTCCAAAAGAAGCTCTATAAGACTTATATATTACCTGATTTTGTCGGGCAATAATTCACCCTCCACAACCCTTTTATGAATTTCGAAGAGTGTACCACAAGTTCCTTAAATTGTAAGTGGATTGGATTTTTTTTCTGTCAAATATATGCTCCGAAAGAAGCTCTATAAGACCTATATATCACCTGATTTTGTCGGGCAATAATTCACCCTACACAACCCCTTTTATAAATTTCAAAGAATAAATCATAAGTTCCTTAAATTGTACGTGAATGGAATTTTTTTCTAACGAATATATGCTCCAAAAGAAGCTCTATAAGACTTATATATTACCTGATTTTGTCGGGCAATAATTCACCCTCCACAACCCTTTTATGAATTTCGAAGAGTGTACCACAAGTTCCTTACATTGTAAGTGGATTGGATTTTTTTCTGTCAAATATATGCTCCGAAAGAAGCTCTATAAGACCTATATATCACCTGATTTTGTCGGGCAATAATTCACCCTACACAACCCCTTTTATAAATTTCAAAGAATAAATCATAAGTTCCTTAAATTGTACGTGAATGGAATTTTTTTCTAACGAATATATGCTCCAAAAGAAGCTCCATAAGACCTATATATCACCTGATTTTGTCGGGCAATAATTCACCCTACACAACCCCTTTTATAAATTTCAAAGAATAAATCATAAGTTCCTTAAATTGTACGTGAATGGGATTTTTTTCTAACGAATATATGCTCCAAAAGAAGCTCTATAAGACTTATATATTACCTGATTTTGTCGGGCAATAATTCACCCTCCACAACCCTTTTATGAATTTCGAAGAGTGTACCACAAGTTCCTTAAATTGTAAGTGGATTGGATTTTTTTCTGTCAAATATATGCTCCGAAAGAAGCTCTATAAGACCTATATATCACCTGATTTTGTCGGGCAATAATTCACCCTACACAACCCCTTTTATAAATTTCAAAGAATAAATCATAAGTTCCTTAAATTGTACGTGAATGGGATTTTTTTCTAACGAATATATGCTCCAAACGAAGCTCTATAAGACTTATATATTACCTGATTTTGTCAGGCAATAATTCACCCTACACAACCCCTTATATAAATTTGGAAGAATGTACCACAAGCTCCTTGAATTGTAAGTGGATGGAATTTTTTTCTGTCAAATATATGCTCCAAAGGAAGCTCTAGAAGACCTATATATCACCTGATTTTGTCATGCAATGATTCACCCTACACAACCCCTTATATAAATTTCGAAGAATGTATCACAAGATCCTTAAAATGTACGTGGATGGGATCTTTTCTGTCGAATATATGCTCCAAAGGAAGCTCTATAACACTTATATACCAACTGATTTTGTCGGGCAATAATTCACCCTCCACAACCCTTTTTACGAATTTCGAAGATTACTTAAAATGTACGTGGATGGAAATTTTTTCTGTCAAATATATGCTTACAATAGGTAGGTACTTTTGGAGAAATAGAGTTGCTTTTCATTCAAATAAGTAATGAAAATGATACTCGATTAACATCCATATAAGCAAGTAACTGTTATAGTAACTATATGTAATTCTTTCTAAAGTGCCAAAGATTTTTGAACAAGTTAATATCAGAATGTACTTCCGGCAATGAATCAATTAAATTTGTATTTTACAATATCAATGATTCAAAGACATTTTAATTTTGAAAAAGTAGAGTTGCAATATTTTAATTTGTTGTATAGTATTTGAGGGGCCATGTAGTTATAGAGCGACTATATTTTATGAGCATTTTCTTTTGCAATACTTGAAGTTTCAATGATTGAATTATATAACCTACCATTGGCAAAGTGACGTACGTCACAAATTCAGGAGAGAACTAGAACTAGAACTACTCCTTCGACTAAGATTTGACTCCATTCTAATTTTATACTCTTCTATGAATACCTACAACTCTATATAACCTATATATGTCAAAGTGACATACGATTTATACCATAGAATAACTTGTGACACGTGCTAATAGTAAAAGTTTCTATAAACGCGTACCCATCTCTATATAACCTACAACTGCCAGAGCGACGTCTGTCACAGTGACAACCTAAAGGTGCCCATACGCCTCACATGAAGGTTACCACGCACCATCCGACTAAACCCTCACAAAGGCGTTGCGTATAAAAAACTGCATCTTAGCGGGGCGTAGCCCGTAAAATCAACTAGTCAACAATAATACTGGCCTTATTGAGTTGGTACCCAAGTTCCTAGAAAACTCACTAAAAATATGCGATTTTCGACCTAATCGAACATCAACTTTGAACCCGACAAGCTAAAATTGGCGACGGGTTCGAGCCCGGAAAATGGTCGAAATGTAAACTTTGAACCTTTTAAAAGGTCGCGATAGCCCCAAACCGGGTCAAAAACTGTTTTAAAATAGTCAATTTTCGATAAATCGAATCACGTTCACGTGAGAAGGCCGTAGCACGCGAGTTGGAAGAGTGCAAAAGTTAGGAACATAGGAATTCTTTGCGAGGGCTTTTCGCGTACCGTTTTCGCTCCATGTAGTTAGATTTAGTCGGGATACGCACCCGAAAACCCTTCTTTTTTCCAAAAATTCCGTTTAAATAGGAAAATTTAATTAAAATAGGAACAGGTACTCTCAGGTCTCAGCTACGAGCTTCTGACGTGCCGAGTACCAAAGGGAATTTTCTAGCTACTAAAATATACCCGAAGCGAGTAAAAGCTAGCGGCCCATAGCAAAAAAGACTTCATTACGACTGGCGCCGGCCGCACGGGCCACTAAACGGCCCCAAATTAACAAGATCGAGGTAAAATGTATAAACTCTAACTGACGCGTAGCGAGCTCCTCGAGGGATATGTCAAAATCATTTCGTTCGTAGCTTATTACATAGGAGGTTTGGCCTTCATGCAATTGTGTTTTTATACAATTCGAACCTTCTAATTTCGATAGGCCGAGTGAAAATCCCGGAGCCAGAAGCGCTATCGAGATCTGAATGTTTAAACTTTCGTATAAAATTGCGAAATTTCGCATTCTTAGAAACGTCAAATTAATTAATCTGACACAAGAGTTGGGGATATTTTTATTCAAATCGATGTAATACCACTTTTTGTCGGCCATATTGTAATAATAATAATAAAATATTCTCAAATCGAAAACTAGAGCCTGTACCTTCAATTAAAATTCACCATTCGAAAGATCGTCATCGATAATGCAAAAAAATTATTATAGTCAAACTTTTAACCCAAAAATGCCTCTAAATAGGTCAAATAAATTGATAAAGATTCGACGTCGTTTGAAGGTAACCTATGTAAGAATTACCTGATAATTTACGAAAGCGACTGATTTCGGAGGTGTATGTATAATAAAACGATGTAGAAATAATGTCAAGAGATCTTAAATAGCTATATACTGCTCAGAAATTTCCAAAATGGTCCATGGACGAAGGTATACTTCCGAGGGAAATATGTACATTTCCACATCTATAGTTCATGTGGGGCTACTGAAACTATTTCTATCGTCGCAAAATGTTCTAGCGAACCTCTATGGTCTCACAGATAACCTCCTCTCATGTATTTAACCTCTGGCAAGCGTAAGTTGTGAATATCATGTTTCCATTCAAAAGTACTTGAATATGATACAACAAAGGGGCCCCATCTATTAAAAAACGTTCTAGAGGTATGTCTGAACAATATGTAACAATAAGATTCAACATACTTTATTTCAGATTTGAATATATGAATTATATCAAGGTTTGGAACCAACAGATATATTCTTGCAGAAATATCGTGACAACACGATATAGAAAGGTATGTACATCATATTCGAGCAGAGTTCAATACATTTTCAATGAATATATCAAGATATCTGTCATATTCTACAGTAAAAGTAGCAATTTTCAAGTAACGTAGCAGCACGAACATTGGGTTCACTCAGAATTAGTTCAAATTGATGGTACAGGACTTTCAATGTACTCGAATAATGTTACTGTATATACAATAAAGATATTTCTATAGACATTTGTATCGTGTATTATGTTTTTAGGAATACAAATAGTGATTTCACATGTTCAACGTAGACACAAGGTTATGTCTTACATTTTACCAAGTATGCGATGCTAAATATGGGTAAATGATATTGAATAAAGCAAGAAAAAGATGTATTCAAGAGTATTTCATATGTTGTTGGAAAGGAAAGCATTCTTAATGTTCAATTTACATGATGTATCATTTTATACATATGTCAGTTGGTGGAAAAATTTCACCAAAACAGATGTTACATGCATGAAAATGATTATAAAAGTGTTAAACAATTAA
Organism: Endomychus coccineus; assembly: GCA_958510875.1. Classification (NCBI taxonomy): domain Eukaryota; kingdom Metazoa; phylum Arthropoda; class Insecta; order Coleoptera; family Endomychidae; genus Endomychus; species Endomychus coccineus. The sequence goes on along the minus strand of OY294070.1, from coordinate 31,081,743 downwards.
TCTGCTACCACAAGGTATACTTTCAACAAAGTATACATCACTATATGGATGTTATACAACATTAAGAGAGATGACGGGAAAGTTTACAAATGATAGATTGTACAGTTTCAATACTTTAAATTGAGCTTTGCAAATGTATATATGAAAAGAATAAAGGTAGGAGGAAAACTTAATAATGAAATGCACCCTTTTTCTTCATTATTCCTGGCATAAGTATATCAAATGCTTCCTCAACGGGTAGTAGATTTTTTATAACATAACTTTCTCTGAGACTATCTAGCAATAAAAATAGAGACGTATAAACTTGATTGAGAGATGAACAAACAAAACACAATTGCATTTCGCAAGTTACTAATAGGAATAAATTCTGTATCTTTGTATTTATAACAAAAAGGGTAGACCGTACAATTTTAATACTGTAAATTGGTTTTTACAATTGTTCTGCTACCGATATGTTTGAGAAATCTTATCGAATGGCATACTGACAAAGTGTATCCTTAAGGTAGCTCGAAAGAGAATGTCATTCTGCTTCAGACAGACAAAATGCTTAGGCTTCCTCAACGGCTAATAGATTTTTTTATAAAATAGCTTCTTCTCATTCCTCAGAGACTGTAATTTGGACTGAAAATAAAGTAAAAGGCTGCTTGAGCTATCTACAAATAGAAGTCAATTGTAGGTAGCATGTTAAGAAAATACTAGCACAATATTCATAAGAAATTTTATGGTACGATTAATATTTTTTTTATAAAGTAACTTCACAGATACTGCAAATAGCATTAAAAATAATTGAAAAAGCAGCTTGAGAGATTAACATACAAAATTGTATTGCATTTACCATGGCAATGCTGAAAATTAATTAGCTTGATATTCATAAGGTAGGTATTACAATTTTTTTTCTTACAAGGAGAGGTAATTGTGTGTACCTATTTGTTAGAATGTTGAGAATTAGGGGGTACAATTACAAAGCAGCATAGGACATTGTCTGAGAAAAGAGGGAAAGCAATACAAGCAAATCTTGTATTGATCATATTTATATGAAAAATAAACTTCATACAGAATTTACTGCTGCTATCATAAAGACAACCATAACAGATCACTATTCCACTTTACTAGCATTAAATATAAATCATATTAAAAGTGTAAAAAATGACTTATTACTGACAAAAATAGACGAGGATAAATTAAGGAAATCATCGGAGGATGAAAATTGGGACACAGTTTATAAGGCTCTTAATATTGAAATCATTTATAATAAAAACATAACAAGAAAAGAGTGGATCACAGCAGGCATTTTGAAGTCTATAAAAACTAGAAATTGGCCTTACCAGCAATATCTAAAATATCCAAATAATGAGACTATTAATAATTGTTATAAAATATACAGGAATAAACTCAATGGCCTCATTCATAAAACTAACTTCATTTCAAATACAAAATTATGGATAACGTAGGGTCTAATAAAGTATTATGGGAAACAATTAATAAAGTTGAGAACAAAAAGATCAAAAATAAATCGGAAATCAAGGAATTGAAGCTTGAAAGTGATGAGATTGTAAAAACTCCTATTGATATTTCAAATGCTTTCAATAAACACTTTGCTAACATAGGTAAAACTTATGCAAAAAAAATACGAAGGCAGAATGTACTTCCGTCAATGAATTAATTGAATTTGTATTTTACAATATCAATGATTCAAAGACATTTTAATTTTGAAAAAGTGGAGTTGCAATATTTTAATTTGTTGTATAGTATTTGAGGAGCCATGTAGTTGTAGAGCGACTATATTTTATGAGCATTTTCTTTTGCAATACTTGAAGTTTCAATGATTGAATTATATAACCTAGAATTGGCCAAGTGACGTACGTCACAAATTCAAGAAAGTACTCTTGAACTATACCTTCGACTAAGATTTGACTCCATTCCAATTTTATACTCTTCTATGAATATCTACCACTCTCAATCTATCTAACCAATAAATGTCAAAGTGACATACGATCCAAACCATAGAATAACTTGTGACACGTGCTAATAGTAAAAGTTTCTATAAACGCGTACCCATCTCTATATAACCTACAACTGCCAGAGCGACGTCTGTCACAGTGACAACCTAAAGGTGCCCATACGCCTCACATGAAGGTTACCACGCACCATCCGACTAAACCCTCACAAAGGCGTTGCGTATAAAAAACTGCATCTTAGCGGGGCGTAGCCCGTAAAATCAACTAGTTTGTTTACATAATTATAGTTCATTTTTGGAGGTTATATTTGGCAATCAATTAATCACCAGGAAGAAAAATATCGTATCACCCAAAGTAATTTTGGAAGTTGGGAAAAAGAGTTCTAAGTATTCAGCTATGAAGACTTTCCATAAAAAAATGAACTACCTGAAAGCCGTATCATTTAGTACCGTTTCTTTCATGAAAAGCTATAAATAAATTAATTAATACAAAATTCTCGGGAAATAGGTCACACTAACACATATATTTTTACCCTCGTCTTTACGTACGTTTCGGTCTCACGACCATCATCAGAAGACTTATTAATACAATAACCTGATTACTTAGAACTACTGTAATAACACAAAGCGTCCTTATCGCACAAATTTAGTTTAAATGCCAACGTCGCCGAAACTAAATTTGTGCGATAAGGACGCTTTGTGTTATTACAGTAGTTCTAAGTAATCAGGTTATTGTATTAATAAGTCTTCTGATGATGGTCGTGAGACCGAAACGTACGTAAAGACGAGGGTAAAAATATATATGTGTTAGTGTGACCTGTTTCCCGAGAATTTTGTATTAATTCATACGTGGGTCAAGAATCTTTATTATAAATACATAAATAAATAAATAAATATTTCTTTATTGCTATTATAAAAAATTTGACAAAACAACATTTTTCGAGCAAACGTCAGAACACAATGTTAAATTTAAGACATATAAAAGTAAAGACAATTAAATATAGACATATCTACGTAAATAAGGACTTAGAATTAAGAAATTCGTTCACCGTGTAAAAGGAATGTTTTAACAGTTCTCCCTTGATTTTATGTTTAAAAAGTTTTATGTTAGAAATACAATTTAAATGGCATAATTAAATGACTATTACTTGTAATGGATAAGTTGTGATGAGGAAGTAAGATTTTATCTTTATCTCTTAAATTATAATCAATGCTTCTATTTGAATAAGTAATAGAAAGTAAGTTAAAGAAGATAAGTATATATAAAGATGGTATTGTCAATATATTTAAATATTTAAAAAGACTTGTACAAGAATCAGTAGGTTTTTTATGAAGCATAGTTCTGATTATTTTCTTTTGTACAACAAATAAATATCGAGCATTAGGTGAGTTACCCCAACAAATAATGCCATAGTTCAATATAGACTGTATATATCCAAAGTAATAACCTTTTAATGTGGCAAGACTGACATATTGTCTAAGTTGCCATGTAACGTAACATGCGGTAGATAGCTTCCTACTTAAAAACTCAGCACGGTTGTTCCATTTTAAGTTATTGTCGATGTTTAAACCGAGAAATTTAATATACTTAGAAGGTTGAATAGTTTTTTGATTTATTCGAACCAAAATGCTAAAGTTGATTTCACTAGCTGAAAATAGTACACATTCAGTTTTAAGAGGATTTAGAATCAACCTGTTGTCGGAACAATAAGCTTGCATCGTATCTAGACACATACTAATTTTGGGTGAGAGATTATTTATGTTGCTATCACTAGTTCCAGCGGAAGTATCATCGACAAATTGAGTTAAACAGTATTTTTGAAGGTGAAGAGGTAAATCGTTAATAAACAATAAAAATAAAATAGGTCCTAGTGTATTACCTTGAGGTACTCCCATTTTTATTATCTTATGGTCCGATTTATATTCAACATTATTGCGTCTTATTAGGACATGTTGCGAACGATCAGATAAGTAGGAAGCAATCCAATCCAACGCAACGCTACACCTCTGATACCATAAAGGGAGAGTTTTTGCACTAAAATATTATGGTCCACCATGTCAAAAGCGCGCGATAAATCAAAAAATATTCCTACAGCATGTTGCTTTCGTTCAAAACTATTCAAAATAAATTCAAGAAATCTCAATATTGCATCCTGCGTAGAGAGACCCAACTGAAAGCCAAATTGCTGTTTAGAAATGATATTGTTTTTTTTTTATGAACGATTGCAATATCTTGCAATACGCAGTTTCAAACATTTTCGAAAACACTGAAAGAAGACAAATTGGTCTATAGTTAGCCATATCGGTACGCTCATTTCTTTTTATAAACAGGTATTAAAATTGAATTTTTCAGAATAGAAGGGAACACACCTTGCCGAAAGGATAAATTTACAAGATTGCATAAGGGGTATTTTAAAACATCTACCACATGTAGTAATAGAGACCATGGTATACCATCGAACCCTTGAGCATGTTTTTTTGCTACTTTCCGCATCAATGACGCCACATCATCAGGAATTAATGGAATAAGAAAAAGTGATGAGGTTATACGCTTGTGTAGTATCAAAGGGACATGATTACTTTTAGAGGAAAAATTGTATGAATGATTGAGTTCATAGAAATGATTACTGCATTTCTGTACAGCTTCCTTCAATTCGATTTCAGTACCATCAGTTAGTAAGAACTTGTCCGGCAATTGCTCTTTGCGTTGAAAATTAAACTGATCTTTGATTATAGTCCAAGCCGTTAATGATTTATTATTAGAATGAGCAATTTTTGAATCATAATAATGTTTTTTAGACTTATTTATTAAGTTTTGGTGTTGTTAAATCTCTCAGAAGATAACTTTGATTTAGAATATGAGTAGAGATCCAAGGCTTATGCTTCAGATGTTTGGAAGATTGTATTTTCTTAACAATGCGTTCGGGTGGAAATGCCCTTTTAACTATTGTGGTAAATCGTTCATGGAACGACGAAAAGAGAGTATTAACATCTATATTTTCATCATCTAAGGTTTCATTACTGAATTCAAGGGCAATTAGATGCTGGAATAATGCTATGTGATATTTATTTGAAAAGTCTCTTTTAAATGTTACTTGTTGAGATTGATTCAAGTTATTAGTAATGTAATTGTAAGTAACCCTTTGTAACATTCAAAACATTAATGACGACCTGCAATCTTTGTATGATATCTCATTGGCTCATAAACTCCAACTAAATAGCACCAAATCTTTCGTCATGTTATTCGGTTCTAAGAAAATGAAAGATAAACTGATCTTTGATTATAGTCCAAGCCGTTAATGATTTATTATTAGAACGAGCAATTTTTGAATCATAATAATGTTTTTTAGGCTTATTTATTGATCCAAGGCTTATGCTTCAGATGTTTGGAAGATTGTATTTTCTTAACAATGCGTTCGGGTGGAAATGCCCTTTTAATTATTGTGGTAAATCGTTCATGGAACGACGAAAAGAGAGTATTAACATCTATATTTTCATCATCTAAGGTTTCATTACTGAATTCAAGGGCAATTAGATGCTGGAATAATACTATTATGTGATATTTATTTGAAATGTAATTGTAAGTAACCCTTTGTAACATTCAAAACATTAATGACGACCTGCAATCTTTGTATGATATCTCATTGGCTCATAAACTCCAACTAAATAGCAACAAATCTTTCGTCATGTTATTCGGTTCTAAGAAAATGAAAGATAGCGCTAAGCCCTTCATAAATATTCAGCTGAACGATGAGTTTCTCCCACTGGTTCAGGAAAGCAAAAATCTGGGACTTTACTTTGATTCAGAATTACGTTTCAGCAAACTGTCAACCACCTGTCAAGCCTCGTTCAACGTTCTGATGCAGCTCTTCCGGAATAGAGACATACTTTCCACTCAACTAAAACTCAAACTTTGCGAATCTCTTATTTTTTCTAAGCTGTCATACTGTGATTGTATATACCTATGGTCCTGCATTATTACAAAGTGACTCGTATCGCCTTCAAAGAATTCAAAATGCCTGCCTCCGTTTCTCCTACCGTAAAAGGAAATACGATCACATTGGATCTAAAATGCTGGAATCAGGCTGGTTGAGGTTGGATAAGCAACGTAAAATGCATCTACTGACTATCACCCATAAGGTCTTGACTTCAAAAAAACTGGAATACTTAGTTGTAAAACTCTGCACGTTCCAATCACGTAATAACACCAACACCCGTAATAAATATGCACTTGTGATTCCTAAACATACAACCTACATTTTCACTCTCAGTTTCTCGTACAACGCACCCAAATTGTATAATGATGTTCCCAGTGAGTACAGACATAATACAATCTCAACTTCAAAAAGAGACTTAAGCGTCACTTACTAGAAAAGTGACTGACAGTTTGGCTACTAACCTGGCGTATTCTCTTCTCCGAGAGGTACTCGTAGATATTTTACTTATTTTCCCCTTTTCTAGGAGTAAATTACATACATTTATATTTTACCCTTTTATTAATTTACTATATTCCGCTATTTTTTACGATGTTTGTTATAGTTTTATATTTATTTTTACATTCACATCTATACTTTATATTTACGTTTATTTGTAAAGATCCCCTAGAAGGATCTCCTTAGGGTTAAGTTGAAAAACAGCTACTGCTGACACTTCACCTTTTCTTCTGAATAAAGTCGATTTATTATTTCGCGCATGGTACTAGCGAAAAAAATTTGGTATTTTCCAGAAAATATTCCGCACAGTTACTCAATTATACGCAGCTGTGACAATGACATATCTTCAAATAAATTCTTGACTTAGTGTCAGTGTGTTTCGCTGTGCTACTAATTAAGTTAATTTAATGTAGAGTAGATACCTACTTAAGTTCCTAAACAGACCAATTGACCTAAATATTGTCATATTTTCAATAAAATTCATTCTTTTTGTGTAATACATCTATGTTTCTTTAGTCAATTAATTTGGTATAATGGGCGAATAGTAGAAAGTACACTTAATTCTAAAATAAGGTCTCCTGTAAAAATGATTTTTAGGTAGGTATAATAGTCACACAAAATCCAATTTCCTTGTGAATGACATATTTTGTTTTTTAGGTAGGTCGTCGGAAAAGTATAGTGTACAACTCGTGCGGAAACTGGATATTTCATACACGTGTGACAAAACGATAAACCACTATCCTATTTTCCACACTAGTTGCACAATATACTATTTTGTTTTTTCTTTCTTTTTCAGTTTTCGTTTTAGTATCAATTATTTTTCGTATATATTGTTGTATTGTTATTTATTTTTAAAATTATAGCCAGTCTACATACAGGTACGTGTGGTACCTCTGCATAATTCAATAAGTAATCTTTAATTTGTAAACCTGGTTTTGATGACTAAATAAATAAATATAGTTCCAATTATAGCATTATAGATAGATAGATAGATTTTTATTTCATAATTACATGATATATAAAGTATAATTATCACTGAAGCCATAGGGCTTGTTAGTGACTCTTTCAAGGTAGCTCAACTTAAATAGATAGATATTTATTAAATATTAGATTATCGTTTGATGTGTTAAAATATACAAATGGAAAAATATATACTTTCATATACATACATATTCTTAAAACAAAAGAGTGGGAGAATTTATTCAATTATTTCATCAATAATTTCTTTTGCAATCGAAATCGATTTTTTTAATTTCCTAGTAAATGGTTTTATCCCTTTGTTATATCTTTTCAATTCAATTGGCATAACATTGTATAGTTTTGGCAAAAAATATATAAAGAACTTTTGGAATACTGTTTTTGTTGTTTTTACTATTGTGCAATTATGGTTTGCTACTGCCCTAGTAGTGTAAGTATGGATTAATGGGCTAACTAGGTATTTACATATGTAAAAATATTTCAATACTTCTAAAGCATACAAATATTTAAGTTCAAATACGTTAAAATCTATAAACAATTTCTTTGTTGGGTAAATACGTGGTTTATTCAGAATTATTTTTATGAGAGTTTTTTGAATTATATTGACTCTTTTTATAGTATTATCATAAGTACCACCCCATGCTATGATACCATGCGTTAATGCACTTTGCGTTATTGCGAAATATAAATTTTTAAGTAATTTCCGAAGAGTTCTAAAAATGTATAGCATTTTTTTGATTCTAATAGTTAGGCAATCAATATGTTCATCCCATCTAAGATGGCAATCTATTATTAATCCAAGATATTTAATATTTCTAGATTTAAGTATCACATTGGTGCAATTACAAGAGTTCCGTTTACAGTTTGTGTTATGTATTATTAAAGAGTCATATTGTGGTTGGTCTCTCTCATAGGATGTGAAACATAAGAATTTAGTTTTATCAATATTAAGATGCAATTTATTAAATGCTAGCCATGACCCAATTTGTGTTGATTTGTGATTATATCCATAGCACTTTTGACATCTCACTATATGTATGTTATCAAAAATTGGGCACATGTTGAAGCCAATGCTGATTTTTTTCAATTGTAGCAATTTTCTGTAGCTGAGCCATTGCACTCCATTACAGCATATTTAGCATCTCCTTTTCTTGTTTTGTTGCACAGTTTAACTTCTATTGAATCTTCATCATTAAGAACTTCATTTTGATTTTTAATTGCACTTTGCAAATTTTGTGTCTCGAATTCTTTGTGTATGTTTGCTATCATCACACTCGGTTTTCGTAATTTTGTTTCTTCTAGATTGTAGTTGCTCCCTAGGGTTTTTGAGATTTCATTTTTCATTTGCATTACGTGATTTGCATTTAATGATTACTGACCCATTCCTTCCATTTCGAATCATTTCAATGCCTACATTAATGTTGCTTGGATTAATGTTTTTTTCTAAATCTTGTTTTGTTTTGATAGAGTTTTGTTGTACTTTGGGTTTTATAATTAAGCAGGGAACAGTAGTTTTTGTTTCTGGTTTATTTACAGCTTCAGCATAGCTCATTATTTTGTACTACTATACTTCTATTTTGTAATTCAGAATTTGTATGTTTAAAATCTTCTAATTGTTGCTGGAGTAAATCAATAATTTTATTTTTGCTTTCTATCAGGTTAGATTTGTCTTCTATAATCGTCTGTAGAAGTTTAAAGGTTTGAAATTTTGAACAATCTTCACAATAAAATTTCATAACTCTTTCTCTAAGTTGTAGTACTTATACTTCTGAAGAAGTTATGTTTGCACAAATTTTGCATATTAATTGTTTGCATCCATCGCAAGGAAAAATTGGAGTTATTTTCATCACACTTAGAACAATTTTTATCCATGATAATTCACTTTCCTATTTATCATTTTATAACATTTAATATAATGCTCCCAGCTGTGGTATAAGAGATAACAGTTTTCTTTGCTGTGGTTTTTCATCACTTTTTATGTGATTAAGCAAGTAATGTAGGGAAACAGATGCTACTGCAAAAAACAGCTTCTATTGTCGAAATAAATATTCAACTGAGTAATTATACAGTTTAATTACAGGTTTCACAGTAATTTTAGAAACCTTTTATTAGATCCTTACATCATTTTATAGAGCAATTTTCCAGTAATACGATGCGATCGATTAAAACAATAAACACTAACCTTTTTATCACTTGAAAACACTTTATTTGGAGAGAACGATATCTATCCACACGACACCACGACCTATTCGAAATATAATCATGAGCAGGTACATGTGATGCTGAAACTACAAACATTGATACTCAGCTAACGGAAAATCGTCAATTTATTTATGAGAACCTTGTCAAAAAAATTGAGATTGTTATTGCCATTAAGGCATTCTTCATAAAAATGTGGCCCAAAAAGTCGATTTTTACAAATTCCGGCCCAACATTTATGCTAACATGAATTTGATTAGGAACTTCTCTAGAAGAGAATTTTGAAGACCCAAACTTCTTTGAAGAACCAATTACACTGGTTTATATGTAGTTCATTGTGAGCAGGATATAAATGTTCTACATATGGAATTTAAAGGATTTTCAATGATTCATTCCTAATTTTGTAACGTGGAAGTTCTAGTTCTTCCACAATCTGCTCAATCAATTGAAAAGGATTTCCGCAAATCTGTGGATAAAAATGTTTAATAATAATGACAATAATAATAATAATAATAATAATATTTATTGATGCCAAATAACATAGTTTTTGCACAGGTCAGAGTATTTAAGAAATATAGATAGCACTAAAATTAACTTCAATTAACAAATACATATTCAAAATTTAACAGTAGGTATATAAAAATTCAAATTATAAAAAGTGACATTGAGATAATTTTGAGATCTAGAAATTCTTGAATTGAATAGAAGGCGTTAATCATTAGAAAATTTTTGATGGTGATTTTAAATCTTTTCTGATTCATATTTTTGATATAAAAAGGACATTTATTAAAAAATTTGAAACATAGTACATTATGACCAGTTTTTGACTTGCTCAGCCGATGAAATTGGGTATGAACATCCATTTTACCACGAGTATCGTGGTCGTGGACGTCAGAATTTAATACAACATCACCAGCAAGAAAAGCATGGTGCGCATATAAGAGACATTCTAGAATGAACAGACTTGGAAAGGTTAAAATTTTTAAATCTTTGTATGTACTTTTGACACATTCACGATAGCGTTTACCTCCTAGGATTCTGATACCTTGTCTTTGAAGACTGAAAATTCTATCATCTTCGGAGCAGTTACCCCATAAGATTAGACCATATCTAACATGCGATTCCAAACTTGCGAAGTAGGTAGAACGTAATACGTGAGTGGATAGTGAATTTGACAGGTTTCTTTTAAGTTTCCCAGCTAGCTGATCGACATGCATCTTCCAGGACAGAGAAACATCCACAAAAAGACCCAGAAACTTGGTGTGAGCATTTTTATCTTGATTAAAAGTATGGTTTTTTAAGGTAAATAAAAGTTTTACAGTTTTACCTTGATTAATGGCCAGTTTATTAGCAGAAAACCACTCGAGGGCTCTCGACTCTACCTCCTCACCCAAAGCCACTACGCAATCAGAATCAGCATGGGAAACAGAGATGGTATTGTCATCTGCGAAGAGTTCAATAATCGCACCCGGTAGGTAATCGGGGAGATCATTAATAAACACGAGAAACAATAAGGGTCCCAAAATCTAACCCTAGGGAACCCCTACCTCAATCAATGACCTCTCCGAACACCCACCGCCCGCAAAACAGTCATAAAACGGTTTGACAAATACGATGTAATAAGCAGAAGACTGTTTTCACTGAAACCATACTCCCTCAGCTTGCCCAGCAGAATCGGGCGGGAGACACAGTCGAAAGCCTTCGTCAGATCTAGAAAAAGTGACAATGAATGAAGTCCTTTCTCGAAGCAATGTTAAGTCGATTGAATGAAATGCAGAATGGCGTCGATTGTGCTTTTGTTTTTTCTGAACCCAAATTGGAAACTTGAAAGAAGTAGTTTGGATTCAAAAAATTCTAGCATTTGAGAGCACATAACCTTTTCAAGAACTTTCGAAAAAACGGGAAGAAGTGAGATGGGTCGATAATATTCGGCTTGGTTAACATCTCCCTTTTTGTATAATGGAATGACTTTGGAAATTTTAAGACATTCAGGAAAAATACCGCGCTTCAGGCATATATTCACCAATTTGGTCAATGGACTAATTAAATTATTCATATTTCTTTTCAAAAGATAAGGCGAAAGACCGTAAATATCAGTTGCCCTACTATTTTTTATGGATACAATTGCTTCTCTCACCGTAAATTGGGAAACTTCTGAAAAAGAAAATGATAGATCTTTTGATACTAACTTGCAGATTTGATTAAAGTTATGCTAGAGATTTAATAAAAATAAATAACTACTTGTGTCAGGAATTAGTATTAAATTAGTTTAGAGTTTCTTTGCCTAATGGACTAGAATTCTGAGTAAGTATATCGAAGAATTTTAGATTAAATTTACTAGATTATGGAGATAACTTGTGTAACTCCCCTCTTGTGTGTTTAGAGTTCACGTGATTTTTTAAATTCGACATTTCAGGACTTCCGTAATCACAATAATCACACTTGTGTATTTACTCTCTTAAGTGTACAGACTTGATGTGAATTTTCATACTTGACATCCGAGGGCTTCTATAATCGCAATACATACAATTGTGTAAATTCTCTCTTGTGTGTCTAGAGTTGATGTGATTTTTTAAAGTTGACATCCAAGGGCTTCTATAATCGCAGTATTGACAGTTGTGTATCTTCTCTCTTGTGTGTATAGAGTTGATGTGATTTTTTAAAGTTGACATCCAAGGGCTTCTATAATCGCAGTATTGACAGTTGTGTATCTTCTTTTTTGTGTGTATAGAGTTGATGTGAGTTTTTAAATTTGACATCTGAGGGCTCTCATAATCACAATACTCACACTTGTTTATCTTTCCTCTTGTGTGTATAGATATCACGTGACTTTTTAAACTTGCCGCCCAAGGGCTTCTATAATCGCAGTACTGACAGTTGTGTAGTATCTTTTTTGTGTGTATAGAGTTAATGTGACTTTTTAAAACTGAAATCCAAGGGCTTCCATAATCACAATACTCACACTTGTGTACCTTCTCTCTTGTGTGTCTAGACTTGATGTGACCTTTTAAACTTGACATCCGAGTGCTTATATAATCGCAATACTCACAGTTGTGCATTTTCTCTCTTGTGTGTATAGAGTTGATGTGAGTTTTTAAATTTGACATCTGTGGGCTTGTGAATTCGCAATACTCACACCTGTGTATCTCTCTTGTGTGTACAGACTTGATGTGAATTTTTAAACTTGTCATCCTAGGGCTTCTATAATCGCAATACATACAGTTGTGTATCTTCTCTCTTGTGTGTATAGAGTTGATGTGGCTTTTCAAACTTGACATCCAATGGCTTCTATAATCGCAGTACTGACAGTTGTGTATCTTCTTTTTTGTGTGTATAGAGTTGATGTGAGTTTTTAAATTTGATATCTGAGGGCTTCCATAATCACAATATTCACACTTGTGTATCTTACCTTTTGTGTGTATATACATGATGTGACTTTTTAAACTTGACATCTTAGGTGTTTCATAATCGCAATGCTCACACTTGTGTATCTTCTTTCTTGTGTGTCTACAGTTGATATGAGTTTTTAAAGCTGACATGTAAGGGCTCATATAATCACAACACTCACACTTGTGTAACTCCTCTCTTGTATGTCTAGAGTTGATGTGAAGTTTTAAATTTGATATCTGCGAGTTTCCATAATCGCAATACTCACACTTGTGTACCTTCTCTCTTGTGTGTATAGAATTGATATGAGTTTTCAAATTTGACATCTGAGGGCTTTCATAATCGCAATACTCACACTTATGCATCTTCCTTTTTGTGTCTACAGAGTTGTTGTAACGTTTTAAGATTGATGGATATGTACTTTCATAGCTGAAATGTTCCGTTATGAATATCGAGTTTGAGGAATCTTTTTTATAAGCTGAATCTTTAACATCACTGCTGTTTATAACCATTACATTACTTTCTATGTCTGTCATTTCATCACACTCATACTTACAATACTTAGCCTGTGAATTAACCAAATTTGTACTGCCCGAGTATGCTTCACTTGAATATATATCATCTGTGATACATTCCTGAGGCACATCGTTTGGAGATTCAGCAAGAAGTAAATTTTCGATTCTGGAAAAGGAAAGTCAAACATTTATGTTTATTGAAAAGATATATCTGAAATCATAGTTAAGCAATCACCAATATCTCATGAAAAAGCTGAGATAATATTCAGACAACAAATTAATGTGCACTTATTATACGAATAATAATAATGGTTTCAGTTTCAGTTTAAGCCTGTCCTGAAGATACCACGTGTAATGGTTGGCGAAACGTAGGTATCAAGTCGAGCTATTGTGACGCGGATTCCATCCAGAAGCCAAGAATTTTCAATAATAATGGTGCTTATACAACATAAGAAAATATGAAATGAATCATTATTCAATAATATCTATGATAGATTTCGATTTCAATTTGATTGAAAATTATTAATCCTAATAAAGATATTTTAACAGTTATTCAAATAGGTATGAGTGGAAAAATAATAAATAAATCTTTATTTCTGACTCTGCGACAGTAATAATATACTGGTACTAAGCCTAATGGTTTATAAATTCTTACAAGTATTATAAATGTTTTTAAATAGGTTTACAGTTTATGGCACATTTTATGAATTTTTTTTGTTTCAAGTATATTATTAGGTAATGAATTACATGTCATTATGCTTCTGTATATTGGAGTATCATTGAGCTGAATTCGTCCTATCTAATTCATTTTTTAGTGTTCCTTTACTGTACATCACTGAACAGTGATAACAAAATTGATAATTCATACATACTGGTGAGTTACTAAGCTAACGACTTCATTGAAAACTTAAACAAGGGAAACCAAGAGCTGTATTAGTTTTGTAAATCACTGAAGGATTAACAATGATTCTTGACCCAGGTATAAATTATATATAAATTCTCCAGAAATAGGTCACACTAACACATATGCTTATTATTTTTGTCGACGAAAATAATAAGCATATGTGTTAGTGTGACCTATTTCCCAAGAATTTATATATAATTCAGTGAAGGATGGTTGAATATGTTATATGCTACAGGTGTATCACCTGATTTTGAGGAAATTTTTTTATAATAGCTTACTTTATCTGGGACTGTTGATAATCAGCAGGCTCTTCTTTAATTCCTTCTATATCTATGTGTTCATGAATTTCGTATTTAGTTTCCATTTGACTATCCAAATATGGAATACTGTCCATTGTATGACGGGTAATATCTAAGTTAACGATACTCTTATCATCTAGGTTGTTGTGTCCACACTCCACGGATAATACTTCCATATTCAATAAAATACAATCTAATCGTTCACTGTAAATTGTTTATATGAATTACGAACTATTAAAACTTTGCATAGCTTGACCTTGAAGTAGACATCAAACAGAACACAAATTTACTTATTTATTAGTGTCACGCATAGATTTAGCTATCTAAATATAATATGGGGGCACGTTATTCTACAAGCGTCTAGAGCAGTGGTGTAACACCTGACATGCGGAATGCGGGTCAGATACTGATCCCCGAAAGCTTTGTAAGTGACCCAAGCCTTTATTGTAATATTATTTAATAATATAATATTATTATTAACGATAATAATACTATTAAACGATAGCAATACTATTGAAGATCGAATAATAGAGTTAGAAAGAAATATTTCTTTTCAAATAGGTACATAACGAGTTAAAGTCTGTTTAATAAAACTAATATAACATTGAAAGGACGGTGTATCGGTCTCGATATTTTTAAAGAATTTAATAATGCAATTAAAGTGATGAAAATTGACCTACAAAAAAATGTTTAAAAAGTCTAAAAAAATGTCTAATGTAATGCCAGTTGTAAGTAAAGTTATCAAATTCATAAATGCAAGAGATCTTAAATGAGAATTTGCACAATTATTTGAAGAAATCGGATGCCAATATTCTGGGACTTTGATATAAAACTATGTTCGATGATTTAGTTGAGTCCAATTTCGTAATCGGTTTGTCATGTAGGTTTTATTGATTATCCCAGAAATGACCCAAGTTAAAATATGTCATCAATTGAATTGTTTACATCTTTGCGTATGTTACTATAATCAAAATGGTTTTATTTTCTTGTGTTGTATAATAAGTAGTTTAGAATAAGCATATTAAATAGATCATAGATATGTATATTAATCAATGTGTTTTAATTGAAGTGCTTCGAACTCTGAACTGAACTGAATGAACTTTAGTTAGCTTAGATTAGCAGTTTATGTCTTTAACATATTAATTTAACTAATTGAATGTATTTTAAAAACAGTCGTTAATATACAGTTGAATTGGAATCATCTTTCAATTCGTTCCTTCCACGATAAGTATTCAAGTCTGATTCTAAGGGATAAAAACTCCAGCCACTATGGGCTAGATCACACCAGCATTCGGAGGCTTAGTTCCGTGTTGTATTTTTCTACCCAAAAACTAGAAGAGATAAAAAAGTTTTGTGTTTGATGGGGCTACCTATACAAAAATATTGTATTTAAAAATTTTGGAAAAAGGAAAAGTGGTCTTCTAAAATTAGATTACTCTGTGGTAAATTTCGATAGTTCATGTGACAGCAAGTGTCAGTATAAAACAGGTTATATTACATTGTGAACAATGTCGAAAGTCAATCTGACAGTAGGTATCAGTACACAACATGAGTTGTGAAATTATGTAGACCATCCAAATGGATGAAATTTCAACATAAAATATGATATGTAACGTCTTTCATTAGCGGTTTGTAAATTACTTCAAATATATTTTGTTCCTACAATCATTTACATTTGACTCGCAGGAGTGTCAGAAAACTATTTTGCTAACGAAAATGAGGGAAGTCACGTGATCAATTGATCAAAGCTTTTTTATTAATAAAACTAGAACCAAATACTGGACTAAAAAATCTGACAACAAAATGCGGTTAAGGAAAACAATTATTGAGATCGACCGCGACCTTATCGTAGGATAATAAATTTTATCCTAAACTGTAGCACAATCTGTCATTTCGCGGTACCTTAGCGTATAGCGTGCACGTAGCCACAGCGAGCGAATATCGCTTCGCTAGGTATCTTTATCATCATGTAAACTGAACATAATTTCTGACGAATCGATAATCTATAAGAGAAGATGACTTATTGATACAATGTTTACATAGTTCGAATATAATTATTATGATGGAACAAGAAATCTCCTGTAGTTATGGTTATGTGTCAGAGATGGCAAATTGTGAAGTCCCATCATTGATAAAACAAGAACCAGAATTGAAAAGTCATATTAAAATAGAAAATATAGATATTCAAGAAGTAAAACATGAATTCATTGATCAGGATATGAAAATAGAGTAAGTTCATTACTTATACCATTCACTGCATCTCCTTAGCAGCTACATGATAATCATACATGCAATATAATTACTTCGTTATGAAAGAATATATGAAAATTTATATCCTTAAGAGGTGCTTTTGAAATAATCATGGGTGACTGATGGAGATTGTGTAAATAAACTAATAGTGGGTTCTTTAGATTACCTTTACATCTGAGATATAAGTGGTGAGAATATTTAGAAATGTACACCCTTCAATTCATCTCTTTAGCAGCCACATGATTTGCATCGATAATCATACCTGGAATTCTCTTGGCTGACCGATAGAGAGTTTAAAAATAAAGTAATAGTGGGTTTTTTAGATTATATAGACACCTCAAATGTATTTGTAGAGAATATTCCAATTGGTTATAAAATATGTACCTGTACAAAACATTGTCTGCTTTAGAACCTAGTCAAGGAATGCAGGAATGATGGTTTTCAACCAAACTTGCCTAATATTATGTAAACGGGGTTAGAAAATTGTGATCATTTATGTGAACCATATTGTTCTTTATTAGAGATTCCAGAATTCAGATTTTTTTATGCTGTTTTACAAATATCATTTTCATTCGTTTCTATTTGATAGAATCTAGATGATTAGTATAGAGTTGTAAAGTATTGTGATTTAACTAGTTTAGTTATCTAAAATTTCAGTTTTATTAGGTAGAGGGTATTTGTTGTTAATTCTTTTTTCTTTCCTGATGCGTCCTCTTTTTTTGATACAATTTTTATCAGGCTACTCCAAGAGTTCATTTAATTACTGATAACTTATAAAGTTATGGAAATAAAACCACTAATTTACACTAAATTCACAATGAATGTTTTTATTATCCACTATTGTTTACATATGTTTCAACACACAGTGTCATCATCTGAGCTAGGCTATAAACTAAAGTTACATTGACAGAGAATGGCTTTATACTATAATGACTATACTTATTAAGTGGAGGGGAATACTAGTTACAGAAAATTTGAAGAACTACTATAATGAAATAATAATTGCTGAATGATAAATGTCCAATTGAAGATTTAAAACTACTTACATTATTTTTTTCTTCAACATATTTGACAATTTCAAATGATTCCAATATATTCAATTTCAAGCTTTTTTAAGATTTCGGGATTGTGAGTGCAATAAAGGTGATGTTCGATTGTATGATTAGCATACGTCAGATCGGTCTTTTTTAATCTGTGGCTCCTCATATGTTCTTGAAATCTCTGGTAAAAGCTGCGACCTGTTTGGCCAATATACAAATCATTACAGTCATAACAACATAACTTATAAACTCGAGATTTTTTACATTTATCTCTATTTGCTTCAGAATTATCTATGAATTTGTGCAAATTATTAGACGTTTTATATGCCACTGTTTTATTGTGTTTCGATAGGAATTTTGAATATCATAGAAATATTCTCAAATTAAAAAAAAAATAATGACAACGTTTTTCGACATTTTACATCCTTAGGTAGATTGTTGAATTGATTGAAACCTCCAAAAAACAACCGTAGTTTTCGTAATAAAAATGTTTATATTGTTGTTGGATCATTCAGAGAGCGATACCGATCCTGTATACCTCATCTATGACCCGCAAGGCGAGCGTGTAGTAAGCCATGAAAAAAATACTGTAGTTTAGCAATAAATCTCGGAAGCATATAGATATTCTCTTCACTAAATTGTAACTAATCAAGAAAAGCTTAAATCAATCGATCTTGATAAATACAGTCCACTATACACCTAGTACTTGAAAACTAAAAACATTGGTCCTTCGAGCCGGATTCAACCCAAACAGAAAATAAATCCTCTCCCATTTTACCTATTTATTTCCTGTTTATTCGTTGAACCTGTAAAGGTAAAGGTAATTCATTCCATAATGCCAACAATTTAATCATGGAGGAGGAATTACAAAATTTAAAAAAGCAACGTGCTGTGATAAAAAAAAGTTAACTTTTTTCAAAAACTGTAGCTGAATCAACGTTAAAAGGTTTATCATCAAACCAATTACCAGACAAAATACTTTTGATTGAAATTGAATCGTGTTTAGAGAACGAACGGCAGTTGCTCAATAAATTTTGAAATCATTCAGGATCAAATTGACTTTAAACTGTGAAGACTTTGATGACCAATTATCAGAGCGGAATCATTTGACAAGTCCTTTTATAGTATAACATATATTGCACGTATCTTACATGAATTTGAAACTATCTTGCATCTGGTCATAAAATCCAAAATTACCAAAATCCAGCGGACTCTCCCCATCTTTCACCTTATTTTCATCAGCAAACATTACTAGAGCAAAGAAATAACATCTTACCAATATTCAAAATCCTATTCCAGATTTCCTCTCATTTGTAGGATTTTACACGATTCAATAAACATACAATTATCCTATAAATATGTACAAATGTATTTATAAATACTGTCTTTAAATGTAGGTAAAACGTCATATATAGCCTTTTCTCTAACAGAAGGATCCAGACCTGATTTCTCTAAATTAAAATCTTGAAATAAACCGTACTGATAAAACCAAATACCAGGGTATAATTATTGATAAACATAAACATTAATACCTTAACAGCAAAAGTACGAAGATTTATACATAAATTTTATGAACTACGAAAGTTTATAAATAAAAAATTATTAATCTTTCTCTACCAATCGTTAATTGAATTCATCCTAAGATACGGTATTGCTGTGTGGGGAAGTCTTTATAATAATGCCTTACAATCCCTGACCGTCTTTCAAAATTACATTATTAAAAGTAAATTATATTCTACAAGTTTACTATACAATGAAAAACATGCTGCATATTCATCTACAAACATCCCCATTTGAAAATTAATTCAACATATAAGCATGAAACTCAGTCAAAAGTTTATAATATTTTTGTATATTAGCCCCTTTTATCAGAAAGATCCTAACCAGAGGTTTATTACGTCAATAGCTCCTAAAATAATCAATTCTTTACCACCAAACCTAATGAATAAAAATCTTAAAACCTTCCACAAAAAATCTAAACAGTATATAGGTAAAAACCAAACTAAATACTTGAATATCGTATAATTACTGTTAATACATGTATTTATTAATCCCAAACAATGTACACCTGAAAGTAAAGCGTCATAATTTGTGTTTGCAACTTAATTCTCTATAGTTGTAAAATTACTAATGTATATCTATTCACCAAGTTTTATTACTATTTTTTTTTGTTACGCCTGTCTTTCAAACTACACGAAATTCGATTTGCTTAATATTATTTATTATATTTACTTCTTTGTCACAAATAGCAAAATAATGCAATGATACATTGATTCGTACACACTAGTATATAATTTTAGGAAAATACTTACCTGTATGAAATGTAAATACTTACTCTATGTATACTATAAACTATTGGTATTTATACTATTATAATATCGATTATTACTAGAATGCACATTTTTCTATTTTCTATTAAATCAATAAATCTATATCACACTAGAACTCAGAACCAGTAGGAATGAAATGAACTGGAAATTATGTCCTGTTTTAGTTTCAGTGATGTATTTATTTTCACTCATATTTGTAGATTCGTTGTAATATCTTCATTAGGATACATATGCCAATATGTCTACAAACATTGATGCTTTTCCAATCACTTCAAAAAATCTATCACAGACATAAATTGAATAATGATTCATTTCATATTCCCTCATCTTTCACAAAAATCATTATGATTAATTGATTTTTTCTTTTCCAGAATTGAAAATTTTATTGTTGATGAAACTCGAAATGATGTGCCTCAGAAATATGTCACAGATATATATTCAAGTGAAGATTACTCGGATGATAAAAACTTGGATCATTCACTGATAAAGTGTTGTAAAGATGAGTTTGATGAAGCGACCGAAATGAAAACTACTGTAATGGTTATACACAATGGTGATCATTCAGCTTATGAAAAAGATCAGTATTCGAGCTCGATATCTCTAATGAAAAAAAGGATTCTGAAAACTGGAACCAATAAGAAGCACAAACAAAAGAAGTTAAATACAAGAGAGAAGATACACAAGTGTCAGTATTGTGATTATGAAAGCCCTAAGATCTCTCATTTAAAAAGTCATATCAACTCTAAGCACACAAAAGAAAAGATATACAAGTGTCAGTATTGTGATTATGGGAGCTCCCAGATGTCAACTGTAAAACGTCACATCAACTCTATACACACTAAAGAAAAAATACACAAGTGTCAGTATTGCGATTATGAAAACGCTCAGATGACAAATTTAAAACTACATGTCACCTCTATACACACGAGAGATGAGATACATAAGTGTAAATATTGCGATTATGGAAGTCCTAGGATGTTTAATTTAAAAAGTCACATTAACTCTATACACACAAAAGAGAAGATACATAAGTGTGAGTATTGCCAATTTACGAGCCCTCAGATGTCGCATTTAAAAAGTCACATCAACTCTATACACACTAAACAGGTGATACACGAATGTCAGTATTGCGATTATAGAAGCCCTCGGATGTCAAATTTGAAAAGTCACATCAACTTCATACACACTAGAGAGAAGATACATAAGTGTCAATACTGCGGTTATGGAAGCCCTCAGATGTCAAATTTAAAAAGTCACATCAACGCTGTACACACGAAAGAGAAGATACACAAGTGTGACTATTGCGATTACAAAAGTCCCAGGAAATCAAATTTAAAAAATCACATCACTATACACAGATAGAAAGATAAGTGTTGGTATTGCGATTATGCTTGGATGTCGAATTTTAAAAGTCATCAACTTTATACATACAAGGCTAAGAGAATTGAAAATCGTTTATATTTATGGTTGAATCGATTATTAACTACAGAATTGCTTATCAAAATACCCTGATACCCCTGAAAATGAGGCCATTTTCCAATTCTATGGTGTAAAACTATCTTCATACAAGACGACCAGCGAACCTACTAAAAGGTCATGCCCTTCCATTGGTATAATGTGTAAATAGTTCGACCAACAGTCAATAACTGCTAAATTAACAACTTCATGTGTCGATAAATGCTGCATGTGTATGCCGATTGTCAGATACTGGTACCTCCGGTACAGCTATTAGCGGACTGACAATTAACAAGTGTCCGGGCGTTATTACTTCCAAATCGTTGGGATCCTCTGTGAGGGGAAATAGGGGTCTAGAATTTAATATAGACTCTATTTGTGGCAACAGATAATAGAAATCTTCATATATCAAATGAATATTATTATACTTTGTAAGCTTTTGGCTGATTTACATAAATCCCCAAAGTGCGGGGACCGAGGTAGTGTAAAATGCCCCCGAATTTAATTTCTTAATAAAAACTCACGAACACGTGCTTCCTTAACTACTTTCAAGTTCCTTTTCCGTACCCACAAAATTAGTTCCGTTGTCCGAAAATATATCTGTACCTAAACGAACGAACCGTTTGAGAGAATTTCAAAACCGTAAGTAGAAAATATGGTGACCAATTCCTAATGCATAGCTTTAGATTCGAAACAAATATAAATACATATGTACGCTTTAATGTACTTTTTATCTCGCAACTTGCTGTCTTTGATCAGGTAAGGGCTGTAATAGTCAATGCCACAAGTTGTGAAAGGTCTGGATGGTGTTCAGTATAATAGTGCTTCGATGGAATAATTATCGGATAGTTGTTATTGAGGGTCAACTGAGAATCCTTAAGTCTACCATCTACCCGTATTAAATAATAATAATGATATATATATTTTTTTTTCAACAACAACAACAACTTTATTGCTGTATAGTGTTATACACTAAATTAGATTATACATTTTTCGAAGCTGTTAAAACAATTAATAAATGTGATATATTGAGGAGTGACAGCTTGAGTTAATTGAATTAACTTGTGTGCTATCATTTCAATAACATTCATAGGTATACAACAATAATCGCGAACGAAAGAAGAAAAAAAAAAAAAAAAAAGAAGAGTAAAAATAAGAAAGGATAGATTATGCATTAATAAATAAGATAGAAAAGAAGTTGATTCCTTTTAAGTAAAACCGCTAAGTAATTTGGATCAAGACGTAGGTTGAATAAATAAATGCTGCTGTTGCAATTGATTAATATTAATTTTTCAGGTTAAATTATGTATGAGCATGTTGTTATTGGTGATAATCCAATTGTGTAAAACTTTGTTAAATACTCCTTTTGGTAGTGTTTTCATTTCTTTATTCAAAGTATTATAGATTTTGGGCCCAATATACGAGATGTGTTGTCTAGCTAGATTGTTAGTTATTTTAGGTAGCGCCAAGTGTGCTGAAGTATTTGCTTTAGTTGAGAGATTGTGGGTTAATTGTATTTTATATTTATTATTATTATGCATTTATATATTTCGGAGAATGTTTTTACATTTACAGAAATAGACAAAAGGAAAACATAAAACGAAACAACGTCAGCGTATTATAAATCATAAGTGTTAATTTGACCTATTTCCCGCAAATTTATATATAATTCATACCTGGGTCAAGAATCTTTATTATATCAAGTTTTCCTTAATTTATTAATGATATCTGGCGAATATAATAAGGTTTTCACGAGAACATGTGACATCTCCGGCCATTATTAGAAGATTAATATTCAATACGAACTCGGGTTCATTCAAGAGGATGAATATTGATCTTCTAATGTCACAATGTCTTTCATATACAATTAGACATAACTTCCGAAATACCCAATATTATATGAAACCTGTTATTGCGACAGAATTACAAGCAACAATAGTAGCAATCACAACATGTGCTCGAGTTATCCGGGAGAGAGCCTATGACAAATCACAATCATAGTGAGCAACCTGACAATGCTTAAGGCACTGGAGTCATACACAATCACCTCACAATGTGTACTCGATTGTGTGAAAGAACTAACGGCACTAGTAAAGAATCCCAATAGAGTGACACTCGTACGGGAGTCTGAGGAAACCAGACGAGAAGGGACTGAAACTGAACAACCACTGATTGGACCATACATAGCTAACTTGTGGCATTTCTCATGCCACAGCGAAATCCAAAAATGGCTCGAGACAAAGCACCGTGCCTACTGGAAGGAACTGCCCCGTATGTCGCACTAAAAGCGACTAATGGGTGATATCCAGCAGCAACGAGTGAAAAATCTGCTGACGTTCAGCAGACAAGAAATACGGAATCTTGTTGCATTCCTGACCGGTCACGCCCCATGCAACAAACACCTATGTAGATCAGCCCACATGCAGGGGTTGCGGCGTGGAAGAAGAGACAGTCATGCATGTGCTGTGTCAGTGCACGGCATACGCGGTTGGTCGTCGGACATACCTCGGAGACAATAAAACTACACCCGAGGAAATCAGAAGTATCCCCTACATTAGCTACTGAATTTCATAGAATACACCTGACTGATGAGGATATAGCAATATGTGAGGGCACAATAGGACTCTAATGACCGCTGTGCAGTGGGTCTCCCCCTGGGAGGGGAGGGGTTTTAGTGGGTAAGAATCCGGCACACCCGGAGGCAGGGGCCCCAGAGGCGTCTATGCAAGATTTCC
Source organism: Endomychus coccineus (assembly GCA_958510875.1). NCBI lineage: Eukaryota > Metazoa > Arthropoda > Insecta > Coleoptera > Endomychidae > Endomychus > Endomychus coccineus. Next base: position 31,057,261 of record OY294070.1, on the reverse strand, counting down.
CCTTCTCTACGCAAAAAACAACTTATTGCAAGTATGGGGTACATGAGCATAATCTAAATTTTGAATGATATATAATGTCTCATTCATGTAAATGTAGTTATGATTGGTTAGGTTCCAATAGGAAACATAATTTAACTCGAACTTTGGTTTTCGAAATTCTCTAGGAAATAAGATCATCACACAAAGAATTAAGATGGTTAATAATAGACTAGATTAGTAAGTTGTTAAACATGTAGATTGAGAAAGTGAAAAGTTTCCTTAACAACACGAAGTGAAGTTTGGGAAAAAGTGAATCGCGAAGTGAAAACCTAACAATCCGGAAATTAACATTTATATTATATGCAATATAGAACTACAAAAAGTAGATAATAACATGTGATTAAGTTATTATAGGAAGTAGAATTAAGTTTTAGTAAGAGTAGATTTGAGTAGTAAAATTAATTTCAAAATTTTATCAACTGTCAAATATGATATGGACAATTTTCAAGATGACTCAACTAAATTTGAACACATCAAAAAGGTAGATACAGAAAAATTGAAGGGACCAAAAGTTGTATAAGATGCAATAATAACATGAATCATTAACCAAAAATTTAATATCAAAATTAATAAGAATCAATCTGAACAACTTTCAAAATCAAAGTTTTTATGAATCATAGCAAAATTTATTTATTTAGTATATATATGCCCAACAGGTTAACCCAATTATAGGACAAACAATACAGAGCAACATAATATAAACAATAACAAGAAATATATAACAAAAATAATATCTTATAGGAATAATAAAAATAAACTGACTAAATTCTTAAATTACATGGTGATAAAAAATAAAATGAAAAACCTCTCTTAACCACACTAATAAGATACTGAATACTATTGAAAAATAAGTCACATTGTGAACAAATAACATTAAAGTTTGTTGTCATGACAAATATCGGACATCTAGATGATACATTTGTATTAGACCTAACATTGTAAAAAGTTAAGGGACAGCGAGAAGATAATCTAGGTACAATAAACTTTAATTTACCTAATAAGTAACTTCAGTCATTCAACAAATTGTGGAGGAATATTATGCTCCTTATTCTTCTAAGTTCAAGTGCCAAACAATCAAAAGTAGATAATAATAATTGATGCTCAAAACCTCTTCTAGGAAAGTTCTAAACCAGAGATATTTCAAATATTTACGTTGAATGCTCTCAATTAGTGTAATCTGAAATTTATACTGAGAGTTCCAGATAAGTGAAGCATATTCCAGTTTTGGTCTAACCAATGAATTAAATAGTGTTTGTAGTACCTCTAAATTGTTGAAATATTTGGAATGCCTAAGTACAAACCCTAAAGTTCTATTAGCTTTAGCACACATATCACTTATATGTAGATTAAAAGTGAACTGATGATCGTATAAAACACCTAAGTCTTTGACTGTAGTATTACGAGAAATGATTACTGAATCTAAAAGATAATCGAACAAAATAGGATGAACTTTACGACTGAAGCTAACAACACAACATTTACTAATATTTAGACTTAATTTATTGTTGGCGCACCATTCGAAAATATTGTCCAGATCATTTTGTAGTGCATAGCAGTCATCTATGGTCTTTATTTCTAAAAATATTTTCAAGTCATCAGCAAAAATTAGTTTCAATCTGATTATGGTTTCAGCCAAATCATTAATAAATAACAGGAACAGTAGAGGACCAAGGTTTGAACCTTGAGGCACACCGGATTTGGCGATAAATGAATTTGATCTTTGACCGCAATACTACACAAACTGCGATCTACTGATTAGTTATGAGCAAAAAAACGCTACTAAGGAGGTACTAAATCCAATGGATTTGAGCTTGCCTAGAAGAATAGTGTGGTGATCAAATTTATCAAAGGCCTTCGAAAAATCAGTATATTATACGTCAACCTGTCCTTGGTTGTCAAGAATAGCAGCAATATACGTGTTCAAACAAGTAAGATTCGAAACAGTAGATCTCTTTTGGACAAATCCATGTTGGTATTGTGATATCATATGTGAGAAAGTACTATAAATGCGTTGATACAGACACATCTCAAAGACCTTAGATAAGTTAGACAATATAGCAATTGGACGATAGTTGAGTATATTTCCAACATCACCAGATTTGTGAATAGGAATAATCTTTGCTTTTTTCCAAACACTAGGAAATTTATTAGATTTCAAACTGAGATTAAACAAAGTCTGTAGTGGAACGACAAACACAGAAGCGCAATCTTTTATTAAGAAGCTTGGTATTTGATCATGTCCAGAGGTGTATTTATTCTTGAGGTTTTTAATAGCAGCTACAATTTCTCGTTGACTTATCGATGCAATATTTAAAAATGATGAGTTAATGTTGGTCAAATTTGAAATATTGCTGAAATCGTTATTGTTATTGGGTTCAGAGTATACACTGGCAAAGAATGTACCAAATGCTTCAACAATTTCTTTGGAATCATTTAATAGTGTTTCATTAAATCGCATAGAACCAGAAATTCTAGTCGTGCCTTTTTTTTTCATTTATGAAGTTCCAAAAACTTTTTGTATCATGAGTGATGGAGTTACCGAATTATTTTGGTAAATAGCTACCCCACCTTTTGGAACAGTATCTCGTTTGAATTGAACAATACAATTGAAATTAGGTATTTCAATCGGATTATCATGCGCCATGCAAGTTTCGGTAAGAAGTAACACATTTGTTTGTCTCGTAACTGAATCTTGTAAATCGTATTTGTGACTATTTAGACTTTGGCAATTGAAAGTCATTATTGAAATGCCATTTCTATTACTAATGAAATCTAAGACACTTTGAACTGTCGTCTGAACACTATTTAACGACACTCTTTTGAATTCTTGCAACAAAGATGCAGTCGATACAGCTTGCCTTCGATTATGATAAAACTTGAATGTAGAATTATCGTTTTTTGTCGTGATATACAATTTTTCAATATTAGTCACCCGACAGAGCGCAACATAAACGAGTTCCTGAGAATGTGCTTTACTATACTCGTATACTATTTCGTCAAAAGTCCCACCTTGCGACTTATGTATAGTTATAGCAAGAGCTGAAGTTAGTAGATGTACTCCACTAGCACGGCCTCAGGATATCCGGTCTCCACTTCCGGTCTAGCTGTCGATGTGCATCCGGTGCATGAGCTCGTCCTTATCAGTTTGAAAGGATGTAGGTGATAAGGATTTTATTTTATTTGTAAAGAGTATACAGGGTGTGTTCAAAAAGTGTGTCACATGTACAGAGTCACGTGACTAACACATGGCAGCATGGCGGCCCTAAGGTCCAACTGTCATGGCGTCCATAAGGACCAGCTGTCATGGCGACCATAAGGACCAGCTGTCATGGCGACCATAAGGACCAGCTGTCATGGCGATCATAAGAACCAACTGTCATGGCGACCATAAGGACCAGCTGTCATGGCGATCATAAGAACCAACTGTCATGGCGTCCATAAGGTCCAGCTGTCATGGCGTCCATAAGGTCCAGCTGTCATGGCGACCATAAGAACCAGCTGTCATGGCAATCATGAGGTACAGGTTGCTTCGTGTAGGTGTCACCACCAAGTGACAGCTGTCATGGTGACCATAAGGTCCAGCTGTCATGGCGACCATAAGGTCCAGCTGTCATGGCGAGCATGAGGTACAGCTGTCATGGCGAGCATGAGGTACAGCTGTCATGGCTACCATAAGGTCCAGCTGTCATGGCGACCATAAGGTACAGCTGTCATGGCGAACCCAAGGTACAGACTGCTTCGTGGAGGGGGCTCCGCCACCTCTAGGAAGCAATCTGTACCTTTGGTCCAAAGGTACAGGCTGCTTCATGGAGATGTCACCACCACGTGACAGCTGTCATCGAAGGTACAGAATGCTTCGTGGAGATGTCGCCACCACGTGACAGCTGTCATGGCGACCCTTGGGTACAGGCTGCTTCATGGAGATGTCGCCACCATATGACAGCTGTCATGGTGAACCAAAGGTACAGGTTGCTTCGTGTAGGTGTCACCAACACGTGACAGCTGTCATGGTGAGCTAAAGGTACAGAATGCTTCGTGGAGATGTCGCCACCACGTGACAGCTGTCATGGCGACCCTTGGGTACAGGCTGCTTCATGGAGATGTCGCCACCATATGACAGCTGTCATGGTGAACCAAAGGTACAGGTTGCTTCGTGTAGGTGTCACCAAGACGTGACAGCTGTCATGGTGAGCTAAAGGTACAGAATGCTTCGTGGAGATGTCGCCACCACGTGACAGCTGTCATGGCGACCCTTGGGTACAGGCTGCTTCATGGAGATGTCGCCACCATATGACAGCTGTCATGGTGAACCAAAGGTACAGGTTGCTTCGTGTAGGTGTCACCAACACGTGACAGCTGTCATGGTGAGCTAAAGGTACAGGCTGCTTCGTGTAGGTGTCACGTGACAGATGTCATGGCGGACCGAAGGTACAGGCTGCTTCGTGTAGGTGTCACCACCACGTGACAAAGACTGCTTTGTCATTGTTTCAATCCGGCGACCATAGTTTACGAACGATGATGACGTCACTGCTTCGAACCGATGACGTCATCATCGTTCACGAACTATGATGGGCTAATGAGGAATAAAATGTGAATAATCATAATGATTGTATTACATTCATACACATGTTTTTTCGCATGATTCAACACATGCTTTAACATTCAGACAAGTGTTTCAACATTCAGACACGTGTTTCAACATTCAGACACGTGTTTCAACATTCAGACACGTGTTTCAACATTCAGACACGTGTTTCAGCATTCAGACACGTGTTTCAGACACGTGTTTCAACATTCAGACACGTGTTTCAGCATTCAGACACGTGTTTCAGACACGTGTTTCAACATTCAGACACGTGTTTCAACATTCAGACACGTGTTCCAGCTTTCATACCTATTTAACATGTATTTGATACCTGATTTTGACAGAACCGTAGAAGCACCTAACCGCGCGATCAGACATACACAATATAACATCATCATCTAGTATATAAACAAATGCTTATTAACATATGTTCCAGTATGATTTCGATTCCCCTTCAGGCATGATGAAGATTGTTAAGCAAAAAGACTCGTTGAGTATTATGAACTTAGGGTCAAGCAATGAGAATGTTGAACAACCACAACGTCACAGCTCTTTGCTGCCTAATACTCTACGAACAATAATCTGTGGTCCAAGTAATTGTGGGAAAACAAATGTGATGTTATCTCTATTGTTAGATGCAAACGGTCTGAAATTTGAAAACGTGTACATATATTCAAAGTCTTTACACCAACCAAAATACCAGTTACTAAAGGAGACATTGAAGAAAATTGAGGGGCTTGGATATTTTCCTTGTACCGAAAGTGATGAGGTCATAGACCCCACAGAAGCGAGGCCTAATTCAATCATAATATTCGATGACGTGATGTTTGAGAAACAGGAGAAAATTCGTGCTTATTTTTCAAGAGGGAGACACAACTCAATTGATAGTTTCTATCTTTGCCAGTCTTTTGCTAAATGTCCAAAACATGGATTGCGCGACAATGCCAATTGCTTGATTATTTTCAAACAGGATGAGCTCAATTTGAAACATATATTCACCGATCATATAAGTACCGACATGTCACTCGAAAAATTCAAAGAGATATGTAGCGTATGTTGGAAAGATAAATATGGATTCCTTATGATAAACAAAGACTGTGATATGAACAAAGGACGTTATCGCAAAGGTTTTGATAGTTATATATACATCTAACATGTATATATACTTTCATTTGAAATAGACAACCCGCTCAGCATGGACGTGGGTGTGAGTAACACGCTTAAAGAAAAACAACAATTGAAGAAAAAAGTTTGGGAGTTAGCAAACGTTGTGAGGAAAAAATATATGGCTGTGAAATTGGGTAATGATGAAATTCTAGATAATATGTTCAGGAATGTATCTAAACCTCTGGAGGAAATTGTGAAAAATGCTGAAATAATCAAACAAAATTCGTTGGTTAAACCTAAAAGTATTGTTTCTACAGCAACACAAATGGAGAACATACCAATCCCAAATATTGTAACTGAAGGGGAAGAGTTCGTATATAACCCCCAAAATACTGAGGAGGATGTGTTTACCCTCGAACCTACTATCGATCAGATTCGTGAATAATTCAGAAAACATAAGAAAGATAATGCAGAGGCTACAGAGGAGTTTCTGCAACAATACCCCACATTAGCACGTTATTTCTTGGAAGGATTCCTATTGGATGATGATGTCAAGAAATACGATGATAGAATGGGATTGCAATATAATTCAACTTTAGACAAATGGTTCATGGGTAATCAACCTATAGAAATTGATAGTGAGAGTAATATAATTATCAAGGGTACTCCGTTCAAGGGTACCACAGGACTGTATAATTTGATATTTTACAGAGATGTTCTACCTGATACTTACACTGTGGAAGATGGGAAAAATTACAGTCAAATGATGGAAATGACTAGTGCCCATAGGCGTAATAACGATCCAGCTGATCGAATAAGAAACATTGTAAAATACAAAAATCTACTGAAACCTTTGATTAATTCCATGAAAAGACCCAGAGCCAAAACATACACTGGAAGTGCATATATCAAAAATGATATGCTTGAATATAACGAGAAACCTATCGAATATGTTTATTGGGATGACGTTAACGAAATTGTGGATAGACTGAGACTTCTTGTTGCATCCTCGCATGCAGGTAACCATAATCATCACAATGAGATAATCTCTATAATAGAAGAATTGATAGAGGCAGGGGTAACTGAACGAAAACCAGGTGTAAGACAAATTCATCTCAGTTATAAAGATGGTTTCAATGGATAAGTTTGGCAGAGCCTCCTCTTCCATGTGGATATATGATACAAATGTATTTAATAATAATTTCAAACAAGTTCACGGACAAGGATTATTCCTAACGAGCGATGGAAGTTATGATATGGAAAATCGTAGATTGTGCAACGTAAAATCACCGAATGATGATGGAGATGTTGCAAATAAAGTATATGTTGATAAATTAACACACAAACTGAATCTGAAAACGGAAACCAGTCTTAAAGATACCTTCAATGTTAGGGTTGATAATTTGATCAAAGATATCAACAAGGATCTGGATGAACATAACTTAACGAATGACAAGGTTATTCTCAACATTGATAAACATCTGATGGACATTCAGAATAAATATAATGGAATGGGGATCTATATAAAATCAGAGTATAAAACAATCAGTGATAGTGTGAGGGAAAACAGAAATGAATTGAAAGAGATCAATAACACATTTAACAGTGTGAACATGCGTCTAAATGACATTACTAGTAAAGTGGAGGCGTTAGAACGACGGATGACATCTGTGGAACCTTCTAAGAAGAGACCCTCATCATCCACAACAACAAAGCAGGGCTCTGTGAAACGTATATCTCCAAATCCTGTGAATATACCCAAAAAATTAATTCTACACTAGATTTCCACATTGATAAGATGAGTAGAGAACAAGTTGTGCATGAGCTTCATAAGCCGAGTAGGAAGAATTTCAAACGACGCAGAACGATCATAAAAGGTTTGGATGATTTGTGGCAAATGGATCTGGCAGAAATGGGTAATTACGCTCGTGAAAATAGAGGATCCAAATACATTTTGATTATGATCGATTGTTTCTCGAAATTTCTATGGACACGCCCGCTGAAAACGAAATCAGCCGAAGAAGTTCGGAAAGCGGTCAGTTCTATATTGCTAGAAGGACATCGTAAGCCTAGGAATCTGCAAAGCGATCAGGGAAAAGAATTCTTCAATAAACACTTTAACGATCTAATGAAGAAACATAATATCAATCATTATAATACGTATAGTGTGAAAAAAGCAGCCATTGCCGAACGTGTCATTCGAACGTTAAAGGAATCGCTCTACAAACATTTCAGTCTCAGCGGGAAATACAAATGGCTTGATATACTTGAAGAAACCACAGAAAAATATAATAAACGTAAACATAGTACTATAAATATGGCTCCAATAAAAGTGACGAAACAGATTGAGAGCGAGATATTGAAGCGATCCTACTCACACATCAAGTTAGCTCTGCCTCACAAATACAACGTAGGAGATGTGGTACGAATAAGTAAGGCTAAACATATTTTTGAGAAGGGATTTACGCCCAATTGGAGTACGGAATTATTTAAAATCATCAAAGTAAAAATTACCAACCCGGTCACATATCTACTAGAAGATATGACCAACGCACCAATCAGCGGCTGTTTCTACGAGGAAGAATTACAGAAAACAAAACAACCCGATGTGTATTTAGTCGAAAAAATATTACGAAAGAGGAGGGGTCAACAGTATGTGAAATGGTTGGGTCTAGATAATAATCACAACAGTTGGATCAATAATTCGGATCTCGTTCAATGAATCCATCATTGATCATTTGGAGATTATTAGGAACAAACAAATAGCTGGAATATTATTGACTCGAGGGTATGGTTATTATAATAGAACAAAAATTCCGTGAATATGAGGGTGAATCAAGAGTGAAGATTATAATATTTGAAACATATATTGTTAAGATTATACTTAAGTCTTTTGTATTGAGAAAATTTTGAAATTAATAAAAAATATTATTTTGAGATCTTTGATCTTTCTCCCTCCCCTCGTTAAATAACGGTGCAATCTTGAATTTTCATCAGTCTGTATGGAAGCGTACGTAGGAGAAGGTGTTCTCAATACGCTTATAAACAAGCTCCCGTTTGTTTATATTCCTGGTTATCAATTCTGTGGTCCCGGTACAAAATTAGAAGAACGGTTGAGAAGAGGAGATTCAGGTATCAATCCACTCGATAAAGCTTGCCGCCAACACGATATTTCATATCTGCGAAACGCTAGTTTGGAAGGACGTCACGAGGCGGATAAAATATTAGAGAACGCTGCTTGGCAACGTGTCAAATCTAAAGACACAAAATTTGGAGAAAGGATTGCCGCTTTCGGTGTAAATAAAATTATGAAGGCAAAGAGGAAATTGGGAATGGGTATGAGAAAGAAGGTTGGGTTCGGAAGTGCAATTGTCGATGGGGTGAGAAAAGTTATGAAGAATGAGTTTGACTCATCCAATCTGAAGAAAACATCCCAAACAGCGTTGAAAGTTGCACGAAAACAATTCAAAAAAGCAGGTGGTCGGAAAAATGTTCGGTTACCAAGAGTAATTCCTATTCCAAAGACTGGAGGATTTCTACCATTTTTAATACCTCTGTTTGCCGGCTTATCAGCTGCTGGAGCATTGGCGGGGGGTGGTGCAGGCATCGCTAAGGCCGTCAACGACAGCAAAGCAGCTCGGAAAACCTTGGAGGAAACGGAAAGACATAATAAAACAATGGAAGCTATAGCTTTGGGGAAACAAGGATCTGGTCTATATTTGAAAAAGTATCGCAAAGGTCTTGGTCTATATTTAAATAAACATCCAAAAAACTGTCAGTAAACCTACCCAGAAGACCTCTGACCGATCTCGATCTACGAAAACTAGCAAAAGCTCTGAAAATTCCCCATTTTAGAGGAGTATTTATGCGTGATGAACTACCATCCAACGGACCATGGAAAAACGAGCGTGGAATAGTTAATTTAGATAGCTCGGACAATGGAGGCACTCACTGGGTTGGGTTTAATAAAGTCGGTGATACAGTTTTATATTATGATAGTTTTGGCAATTTACGCCCCCCTCGCGAACTAGTGGATTATTTCAAAAAGTGTAAGATATTATTCAATCACGATAATTTTCAACAATATAACACTTATAATTGTGGTCAGTTATGTTTAGATTTCCTCTCTAACTCTTCAGTTGTGCTCGACTAACCCTGCATTTATTAGTATATAAATAGATTGTTGGTAAAGTTTGCATCAATCATGTCTCAGACGTTCACTATCACGGGTAAGAGCTCCCGCTTATCTGTAGATTTCCACCCACCTATAGAACTAGATCCTCATTCATATTATTCTATCGCACTTGTTGGCTTGCATACGTACAATAGCATTCCGAACATTGAAGAAGGTTTTAATAAATTTTATTATAAAAATGTGAAGGGTGAGGAAGAAGTAGTAACTATACCTACGGGGTCCTACGAGTTGACAGACATCGAGGATTTCATACAAAGTGCAGTTTGTGGGATAGGAGTGAAGCAAGAAGAACGTGACCGGAAATTATCAATAAAATCTAACAACAACACTCTACACACAGAGCTGAAGAGTGATTTTGAAGTGAATTTTATTCCTAAAGATAGTATAAGCGAACTGTTGGGATTCAGCAAAAAGAAATTGACATCTCGCGAACTACACGTATCTGATCGACCTATAAACATAATCAAAGTTCAAATAATACGTGTTGAGTGTAACTTAACCGCAGGAGCATATTATAACAATAAGATAGCTCATACGATATATGAGTTCTCACCTCTTGTACCACCTGGGTTTTCCATTGATATAGAGCCGAAGAATCTTATTTATCTACCGGTCATCAGCAAGACGTCCTTCGATAACATCACGCTGAATATTTTAGATCAGAATTGGAAACCGGTAAATTTTCGTGGAGAAGAAATTATTATACGATTGGAATTGAAAAAGATCGTTAGGGATTATACCTCGCAACAATAAATAATAATCCAATACTCACCACCACTCATTATATGAAAGGAATTCAACTGAGAAGGTTGCAGTAGCCATCACTTGAGAACATGGGTTTGGATTTCAGCAATAAAAGACATCTCCATAGTGGTCATCAGTCATTATCTACAACGAGCTCGAGGGAGAAGGTTGCTTCTGCATCACTATCATTGGAAAATATCAATTTTTTGAAGTCCCTTGGTTACAATGTCGGAAAAACTTCAAATATTCAACGAGCCAAACTTCAATGAAGACATCATCCGAGAAGAAGCTCATACCTACTATCCCCACACAACATCTTTTGGCAACAGCGATGAAATTGAGATATTAATCAATCAACAAGATGTGTTGGTAGATTTGGCCTCGTCTGCTTTATTCATCGAGGCAGAATTCCAGCCAGAAGCAAGTGGTGATGGTGAATGTAAACTAACGAATAATTTCGGAGCGTTTCTCTTCGAATATATCAGTTATGAATTGAATGGAAAAGAGATAGACAAAGTACGTGATCCTGGTATTGTCAGCACCATCAGAGCTTATCTAACATATGCCAAACATGAATCTATACCTCTAGCTATTTCTGGATGGTCATTTAAGGATGTATTGAGTTCAGTCTACAATAATAAAATCAATTTATGGATACCGTTGAATTTTCTACTAGGCCTATTCATTGACTATAACAAAGTTTTGAGTGGAAAACATAAGCTGCGCTTGATAAGGTCTCGAACCGATAACGATTGCTATACTAATAGCACAGGCACGAAAACGGCTAAAATAAATGTGAAGACGATAGCATTAAAAGTGCGACATGTGTTTCCAAGTGATCAAGTTAAATTTCAAATGTTGGGGAATTTGAGTGCTGAGAAGCCTATTTTGATTCCATTCCGTAGTTGGGATCTGCATGAAAATCCGTTGATGAAGGAGAGCACTCGCGACATTTGGGCTGTTAAAACTTCAATGAATTTGGAACGACCCAGATATGTGATTCTAGCTTTCCAAACTGATCGAAAAAATAATCCTGTTAAGCACAGTGCATATTTCGATAATATAAACTTGCTAAATGTTAAATTATACTTGAATTCAGAGTGTTATCCATATGAAGCAATGAAATTGAATTTCACCGACCAGCAATACGTGGAAGCATACCAGATGTACTATGATTTCCAGAAATCATTTTCAAATAAAATAATAAGCGAACCCATGTTGGATTATATAGCATTCAAGAATAGAGCAATTTTTGTGATTGACTGTTCAAAACAAAACGATGCTATAAAGTCATCAACAGTTGACGTCAAACTAGAGATGGAAAGTTTCCTGAATTTCCCCAAAAACACCAGGGCTTATTGCATCATCATTAACGATCGTATAATGGAGTATTCTCCGATTACAGGATCAGTTCGGAATTTGGTGTGAAGAACCAGGTGATGAATCATAATGTTATAATTTATGTTCTAAATGATGTACTATCAAAATGTATCTTTCCCAATAAATGTTATTATTATTATTATATTTGATATTTTATTTCTCAAACGGTAGGTGGTGATGTAAACATCCGACGATCATAGTTTGTAAACTATGGTAGTCGGTTGCTGGAAATGAAACAAATTGAAACAACTAGTGACGTTATCAGTCAGTTATCAACGTTTGCAATGATATCGAAACGGAGAGTTACCCCCCACCCTCACTATTCACGTTCACGTTCTCACGTATGTAAGAGAGAATCATTTCAGAAAATGTTCAGTTATAAAAATGAACTTAGCAGCGTGCGTTCGTGATTCAAATGTGGCTACATGGTCCACCAACAATTTTATTAAGTTAACAGTTAATGAAGTGTGTCTAAAATTTGGGATCGATATAAGAAACGATAAAAGAAACTATTTATTTTGGAATATTCAACTAAACCAACGCGTTCTGATGAATGAAGATCTATTGGATTGGTTAGGTTATCGCGGCAAAAAATATCATGCTAAAAAGGGTGTTATAACAAGATTGTTGAGGAAAAACCCGCATATACACCATTTAGAAATTTGTGATAAGACTGATGCACGAAAGAAATATTATGTTCTAGATGCTATTGATTTCGAATCATTATTGATGCAAATGCGAACTCCTAAAGTCATCGAGTTACGTGAACTGTTTTCGTTAATGAAATTTATTATGATGAAATATTGTGAGTACGAGAAATTCTATGAACAACAAGAACGTCAAAGAGCTGAGGAACGTGAATGTCTTGCGAAAGAACGATCTCAACGCTTATCTCAACAAATTCAAATGAATGTTATCACCTTACGGAATAACATTGCACCAAATATTGTTCCACCTCCTATAAATTTTGGAAAGAGACGAAATTTAGGTAATTACTTTGTTTTTTATAATAAAATTTATATAATATATATTATTTAGGATTATATCGAACATCGAATGATATGAGACCAGAATGGTACCTAATGCGTCGACAGGAGGATGGTTGGCGTGATGCCGACAGAAAATTACAAAATCGGGGAATGCGATTAATACGTAAATGGTCTAACATATCTCATGCTATCGATATTGGTAACGAAGTGAAACAGAATTTCCGCCGCGATTTGAAATGGTATGCAAGAGGAAATATTATTCATGCCGCAGAAGAAGAGGGGGGTGAACAATTGATTAGTGATATCAACATCGAGTCATTGATAGAATGTGTTATCAATCACAAAAATAAAGCTTATGAACTAGCAAATGATAATGTCAATATATTATTATAATTATCATTCCTTTTGTTTTATTAAAACACTTATATCTTCATACAATCATTTATTTACATGGTAAATAGCCTTCTTTACATATTTAACAAACATTTTCAACATTAGTACTGATAAAGAAGATAAAATTGCATACAAAATTGCGAAAATTTTAGAAATTTCTTCGTCTAGTGAGGATGATGTACGTGTGGATGGTGTTGATATTGTCTTTTGTATGACATGTGGTAAACATGATGATTGTTGGAGCAATTGCCATTCAGCCATATCTCCCTCACTCCGATCAAAGAATAAAAGTTTAAGTTTATAATGTATGGTGGTACGATTATCTTGAGGAATGTTGAATGCGAATACCTCTAATTGATTATCGTTGATTTTTCTAAAATTCATCGGAATCCATTCGGTACGGTTACACCCCCCACCACCATCGGTTGCAACATCCTTCAGACAAATATAAATGCGCTCAACGTGTTGGGGAACGTTCGCGTATAGAATACCATTCAGAATTGTGGTTAGAATCACGAAATTTGTTTTTAACATCCCCACTCCCATCATTATCTTCACTTTTCGCACTTGTAAATGTATTCAACAGTCTTATAACTTTTATTTTATGTTCGTAAAAATTCAAGTCTCTTCTTAGTTCATGAACTTTCTCCACAAATTTTCTAAGTATACGTGTGTATTCTTCAAAAGATATATGCATAATGACACATTTACAAACTTACTGGATATCTTTATCATAACCTCCAACTATTCACATTTACACATAGAGTATCATTATTATAACTCGCATTTCATTCCTCATCTGACCATCATAGTTCGTGAACGATGATGACGTCATCATCGTTCGTAAAATATGGTCGCCGGGTTGAATCAGTTACTGTCATTGGCTTGAAGCAGTGACGTCATCATCGTTCGTGAACTATGGTCGCCGGATTGAATCAGTTACTGTCATCGGTTCGAAGCAGTGACGTCATCATCGTTCGTAAACTATGGTCGCCGGATTGAAACAATGACAAAGCAGTCTTTGTCACGTGGTGGTGACACCTACACGAAGCAGCCTGTACCTTCGGTCCGCCATGACATCTGTCACGTGACACCTACACGAAGCAGCCTGTACCTTTAGCTCACCATGACAGCTGTCACGTGTTGGTGACACCTACACGAAGCAACCTGTACCTTTGGTTCACCATGACAGCTGTCATATGGTGGCGACATCTCCATGAAGCAGCCTGTACCCAAGGGTCGCCATGACAGCTGTCACGTGGTGGCGACATCTCCACGAAGCATTCTGAACCTTCGATGACAGCTGTCACGTGGTGGTGACATCTCCATGAAGCAGCCTGTACCTTTGGACCAAAGGTACAGATTGCTTCCTAGAGGTGGCGGAGCCCCCTCCACGAAGCAGTCTGTACCTTGGGTTCGCCATGACAGCTGTACCTTATGGTCGCCATGACAGCTGGACCTTATGGTAGCCATGACAGCTGTACCTCATGCTCGCCATGACAGCTGTACCTCATGCTCGCCATGACAGCTGGACCTTATGGTCGCCATGACAGCTGGACCTTATGGTCACCATGACAGCTGTCACTTGGTGGTGACACCTACACGAAGCAACCTGTACCTCATGATTGCCATGACAGCTGGTTCTTATGGTCGCCATGACAGCTGGACCTTATGGACGCCATGACAGTTGGTTCTTATGATCGCCATGACAGCTGGTCCTTATGGTCGCCATGACAGTTGGTTCTTATGATCGCCATGACAGCTGGTCCTTATGGTCGCCATGACAGCTGGTCCTTATGGTCGCCATGACAGCTGGTCCTTATGGACGCCATGACAGTTGGACCTTAGGGCCGCCATGCTGCCATGTGTTAGTCACGTGACTCTGTACATGTGACACACTTTTTGAACACACCCTGTATACTCTTTACAAATAAAATAAAATCCTTATCACCTACATCCTTTCAAACTGATAAGGACGAGCTCATGCACCGGATGCACATCGACAGCTAGACCGGAAGTGGAGACCGGATATCCTGAGGCCGTGCTAGTGGAGTACATCTACTGAAGTTAATGGAAAATGTTTGCGTTTGGCTATAAATTTTCTATTCGATGTTAATGAAATATTTGCTGTTCGTAATTCAATGGGAATAGCGAGATTGCCGACTCTATTTTGCACTGCTAGAGCGGCTGCTTTTTGCCTAAATTACGTCACTGTCGCACTGACATCATCAATAACCTACAAATTTCATACCTATTTATTTCAGTTGTAAAACAATAATGAACTACAAATTAAAAATTATCTTGGTCAAGGGTGGTTGTGGAATGTAAAACGAAATGTTAACTTTGAACCTTTTACAAGGTCGCAATAGCCACAAACGGGGTCGAAAACTGTTTTAAATTGGTTAATTTTCGATAAATCGAATGACGTTCACGTGAGGGGCGCGTAGCTCGCGAGTTAGAAAAGTGCAAATCTTCGGAACATATAAAGTCTTTGCAAGGAATTTTCGCATGCGGTTTTCACTCCATGTCGTTAGTTTATGAACGAGGCCAACTAAAGAGCATAGTCTCGGGCCTCAAAATGTCGATTAAATAGGAAAATTTAATTAAAATAGAAACAGGTACTCTCAGGTCTCAGCTACGCATGTCTAACGTATTAACTCTAACTGACGGGTAGCGAGCTCCTAGAGGCATATGTCAAAATCATTTCGTTCGTAGCTGATTACATAGGACGTCTGGCGTTCATGAAATTGTGTTTTTATACAATTCGAACCTTCTCATTTCGATAGGCCACGTGAAAATCCCGGAGTCTAAAGCGCTAGAGTGTTATAACATTCGTATAAAATATAGAAATTTCTCACTTTTAGAAACTTCAAATTAATTAATTAATTTGACACATGTTAGGTGTTTAGGTCTTAGGTTTTTTCGTTACGGAATTTCTTGATTCGGTCGCCGCGCTCAAAGCCCGCGATAAAATAAACAGGCACAGCCTTCTCACTGAAATTGTATTTTTATTGTAATGTAGGACCTACAACTCGCGTTTTACTTTTACCTGTCTTCGGCTTGAGACCTCCCGAGAAAGACTTTAAGACTCTCCTGGGGGTGGCGACCTACAGGTTGTACATACACTGTCTGAGCAAATGAAGATTTTTAGTTCAAACTTGGTAAACCTTAGTTTTACTGAATGACTAAATTCTTTCTATTTTTTTTACACAATTACTGTGACGTTTTGAAAGCATTGAAACTCGCTAAACATCTATGCAAATGGCCACAAATTATTCTTATATACAATTTTGAAAACTGATTCTAAGCAATAAATTTTTCCTGGTAAATTTCCTGTTATCTTATGGAATTAAACCTTCGCCTTTGTTACAATTGATATGATTTAGTAGTAATTGCATTAACAACAGTATTCACAAATGTCATGTAAATCACTCTTCATATTTGTTATTGTTAGGTGCATAATAATCGACCATAATCTCGTGATGCTTCCATAATCACAATACTCATACTTGTGTATCTTTCCTCATGTGTGTAATGAGTTGATGTGACGTTTTACAGATGACATCCGAGGACTTCCATAATCACAATACTCACATTGTGTATCTTCTCTTTTGTGTGTACAGAGTTGATGTGACTTTTTAAAATTGAAATCCAAGGGCTTCCATAATCGCAATACTCACAATTGTGTAACTTCTCCCTTGAGTGTTTACACTTGATGTGACTTTTTAAATTTGAGATATCTGGACTTCCATAATCACAATACTCACACTTGGGCATCTTCTCTCTTGTGTGTATAGAGTTGATGTGATTTTTAAAGCTGACATTCGAGGGCTTCCATAATTGCAATAGTGACAGTGGTGTAACTTCAACCTTGTGTTTACACTTGATGTGACATTTTAAATTGGACATCCGAGGGTTTCCATATTCGCAATACTGACACTTGTGTATCTTCTTTTGTTTGAGTTTCTTATTGTTTTGCGTTTTCATGTGAGATATCGAGTTTGAGGATGGATCTTTTTTATAAATTGAATATTCAAAATCACCATTGCGTATAACCATCAGTTGACTGTTTATTTCTGTTACTTCATCACACTCATACTCGCAACACTTTATCTGTGAATGATCCAAATTTTCAACGTCAGAGTAATCCTCACTTGAATATATATCATCGCTGACCTGGTTTTCAGGCACATCATTTGGATATTCACCCAGAGCTAAATTCTCAATCCTGGAAAACAAAACGTCAAATACCATTAATGACATTTATACAAAATGAGGAAATCTGAATCATTATTCAAATAAATCTGTGATAGATTTCAGTTTTGCGCAAACATCAATGATGTTTGCAGGCAATGTTTAATTGACACCAGAATGTAAGAACATATGGATTTATTTATCTACAATAATTGATTAATATATATAATTATGATTGCTGGTTGTACCAGGAAATGTGTAGCTCAATAATCTCATGCTTTGACGATTCTTGAATTTATTTAGAAATGAGAAGTAATGTACATTATCGAAAATCTCAAAAAATTCAATAAACATGGCTGCCACCTGATTTCTATTACTTAAGTACATTAACATTCCAAAAAGTAAGATAAGCATATTGTTAATTTTTCTGTTCGATACTTATTATATTCAACATTTGATAATATTCAATGGAATTTTATAACAATGGTATTCACCAAGGTGCAAATTCACCCTAAATGAGGATGGACTATGATCAATACATACATTTTATCCAAAGTGCCTTATGTGGGATTTCATAAAATACTGGTGTATATTGAATTGGTTCTAACAAGCAAACAGTTTATTAGAGAAATCTTTAGATGCTCTAGTAATAAACCCTAGGATTGTAAATACTTTTGCTAGTAATGTTAGAGATATCTAGAATATTTCAGTAGCCTATAGTCAAAGACAAAACTGAAGATAGTGATAACCTTGTGGAAAGCCAGGTTGAACATCACCCATTAATGGGACAAAATTCAGAATATGTATGTACATACAGAAGTATGAAGCTGTGTCCATTGAAGACAAAATCTGTTAGCTTATGCATCAGTGAAGAATGGTTGGTTGTGTGATATGCTCCAAAGAGTATATTTAATGGTAAACATTAACATTTTCATAATCAATAAGCATACTTTATCTGGGATTGTTGATAATCTGCAGGCTCTTCTTTAATTTCCTGTATATCTATGTATTCATGAATTTCATATTTGGTTTCCACTTCACTTTCTATTGTTGGCGACATGTTTGTCTAAATGTCTAGATAAAATGTCATTTATCTAGGCACGTTTGTATGGTAGATGGTAATCTCTAAATAAATGATAATAATGATATTCTTATATAGGTTGTTGCTGTTGTGTTCACAGGTGAGGTGATTAATATCATAGATATTATATATACTGTATGTATATAATATCTATGATTAATATCCTAGGTTCTCTATGAATAAAATACAATTTACTTCTTTTCTCTACGTTGACGGTTGTAACCACGGTATAGGAAAGGCTGGTAGTGCATCTCGTATACTTTAATATGTGGTAGGAGCGAGTCTCTTACCTTCCCGGTGCGTTAGAAATCCGCACGGTGTCGCTACGATCGGGTCCCGAACCTACGCTATGTATAAGATATTACGTCCTTAGAAGGTCATCATTTGTTCAGGCGCAATCCTCTCCCATTAAAACATTGGAAGATTGCCGGTCCCGATAGTAACGCCACCTTGTAGAGTCTACACGAATCGGTCCGATAAGCGCTTCACTTTTCATAAGGGAGATGCACTATCAGCCTTTCCTATACCGTGGTTGTAACGGACACAACAACTTTCAATGGTAGGAGGAGAACACCGTAGAATAAAAGCAAGTTCCAATAATTGACGTGACAACCCAACCTTTCACTGGCGAAGACAAATTCGTATATTAATAAACCTTCATCAAATTCTTGTGTATATGTAGATAAGGATCACAATATAATACAATAAGATTAAGGTACATTAATTCGTACGAAACATTAGAACTTTCTATATAAAAATTCTCGGGAAATAGGTCATATTAACACTCAGACTAATTTTCGTCTTTACGTACGTTTCGGTCTCACGATCATCATCAGAAGACTTATTATGTCAAAAAGGGTTTATTAAAACTAATTATAGCACAAGCGTCCATATCGCACAATTTTCAATCAAAAAGCCCACGACGTCGAAGAATAAGACGAAAATTTAAAACAGAGTGTTAATGTGACCTATTTCCCGAGAATTTTTATATATAATTCATACTGGGTCAAGAATCTTTATTATTAGAACTTTCTGCATTATCATTTAAGTAGTCAAGAAGTAACCAAGTATTAATTGCAATTAAAGCCTGCAATTCTAATACTATTCAGTCTGCCTTATTGACCCCTGGTTACTTACTTCACTGAGACTACCCTGGGACAAGGCATTCATAAATAGGCTTTGTGGTGAGGGTCCTAGCAGAAGCCCTCAAACGATGAGTAAACCTCAACAAAAATCTGGCGCCCGAGGAATCAACCTAAAAGTCAATCGGATTCAGATCTGGTAGACTTGAAGGAATATTGAAGCCGTCATAAGTAATTATCGCCAAAAGGTAACAAGGTACGTCACAACATAAGGATCATAATATGATGGCAATGAAAAAATGTACATCATTCTTCATAGAATGATCCCAAAGGTAATAAGGAAACAATTTGCATTTCCTTTCACAACCAGTGCTAAATTTCTGAGTACCTGACTCGACTTCGATTTCAGCTTCAATAATCACATAAAACATGTATGCAACAAATTAAAGAAAGCTTTTTTTGGAATTCTTCAACAGAAATCATATGTTAATGAACGAACTCTGATAAACCTATATTATGCACTCACTTACCGTCATCTTTCTTACAATATAAGATCTTGGGGTTGTGCCAATGATCTCAATAGAGTTCTTGTATCGCAAAAGAGATTAATTTTCGACTTAGACTACCGTGCAAGTTGTAGAGAAGCATTCAAGAAAAACTCAATTTTAACTGTCCCTTCTATTTACATTACGAAGTGCGTTAATTTTACCAAGAAATATTTCAACACTTTTCATCAACAATCTGACGTTCATAACTATAACACAAGGACCGTAACTCTCCGTTTACCTCCTCACAAAACCACTATGTTTCACCAATCTCCAGTTTATAAATGTATTGTTTTTTATAACGCTTTACCAGATGACATCAAATCAAAACCCACTTACAATTCATTCAAGAATGACGTGAAATCATTCTTCCAACAAAAACCTTTTTACTCTATCAGTGAATTTTTGTCTCCTGATGATTCATAACAATGTTTTCCTGGGCAGAAAATGTACATCAATTATATATGCGGGAAGGAAATCTTTTATTATATTATATTATACAATATACATATTTCTTACACATACACCTACATCAAATTGTCTCAGTAATCATTGTACCAATTCTTTGTTTGACTTACCTTCTGTACTTTGTATGTTATTAAGGTGAATAAAGATTATTATTATTATTATAATGTGACGTTTTAAATTTGACATCCTAGGGCTTCTATAATCACAAGGCTAACACTTGTGTATGTTCAGTCTTGTGTTTAGCATTGATGTGAGTTTTCAAGTGTGACATCTGAGGGCTTCCATAATTGCAATATTGACACTTGTGTATCTTCTCTCTAGTGTGGATAGAGTTGATGTGACGTTTTACAGCTGACTGGTCAGGGCTTTCATATTCACAATACAGACACTTGCGTATCTTCTCTCTTGTGTGTTTAGAGTTGATGTGAGTTTTTAAATGTGACAGCTGAGGGCTTCCATAATCGCAAAACTTACACTTGTGTATATTCTCTCGTGTGTGTTTAGAGTTGATGTGATATTGTAAGACTGATAGCCAAGGACTTTCATAACCGCAATACTCACACTTGAGCATCTTCTCTCTTGTGTGTTTAGAGTTTATGTGAGTTTTCAAATTTGATAACAGAGGACTTTCATAATGGCAATACTCACACTTGTGCATCTTTTGTTTCGTGTGTTTAGAGTTGATGTGAGTTTTCAAATTCGACAACAAAGGGCTTTCATAATGGCAATATTCACATTTGTACATCTTCTCTCTTGTGTGTTTAAAATTAATGTGCATTTTTAAATTTGATATTAGCGGGCTTTCATAATCGCAATACTCGCACTTGTGCATCTTGTCTCTTTTGTGTTTACTGTTGATATGAATTTTCAAATTTGATGCTAGCGGGCTTTCGTAATCGCAATCCTCGCACTTGTACATTTTCTCTCTTGTGTGTTTAGCGTTGATGTGAGTTTTTAAAATTGACATATAATGATTCCCATAATCGCAATACTGACATTTGTGAATCTTCTCTCTTTTGTTTAACTTCTTTTGCTTGTGCTGTTTATCAGTTTGAGTTTTCAGAATCCTTTTGTTCATGTGAGATATAGAGTTTGAGATCTGATCGTTTTCATAAATTGGAATTGGAATTCTGGAAAAAAAATTAAATAATAATAATGAAGTTTATGCTAGATGAGAGAATATGAAAGAATCATTATTCAATCTTATTTATTATAGATTTCAATTTTGGAGTTCTCGAAAAAGCATCAATAATCGCAGGCAATGCCTTTATACATTGCCAATGTTAATCATGTTTTGGAAGATTTCTATATTGTTCTGATAATTGTTAGTTGATGTAAATAAAATGGAACAGGAATGGGCATGATAGATTTTGGTACTTTCAAAGACGATTACATGATATATGTCTAGTTTATATTATGCATGTGCAATGCTACTGGTTTTACAAAGCATGTAGACTCATGGGATATCACAACTATATTTCTTCTTTATCCTATGTTTTCCCATTCATTTATTTATACAATATATATTTCATTATTGTATTTAGGAACCATAATCAACAATTTATAAAACATCATTATTTATCAACAACTCTTAGAACAAAAATGAATTATCATCAAAGAAGAATTGTTTTTATTTAAAAGAACAAGAAGTCTAGAATTCTAATGTTGTATGTTGTCAGCAGAAATCAAAAGTTCGCAAACATGTAAAATTACCTGCCACATTCACAGATTTAGTCGGACCTGTTCCGCCATCTAACGGTTATACTTATATATCAACTAGTTGTAGTTGACAGTTTCATTCGATGGTCGGAAGCATATCTACTACAAGATAGTTCTGCATCAATCATAGAAAACTTGATTACGCATTACATCTAGCGTTTCAGTGGTTGAACGTTTTCATAGATAACTTTAAACCGCCATCTAATCTACGAAAACACAATGCGTAGACCAACTACCAACTTTATTATTAGGTTTTCACACTGCTAAAAAAGATCTTGGTTGTTCTTCTATGGAATTGGTATACGGACAATCATGAAAAATTATTCCTGGAGAAACTTTCAATGTCTCCCTTCAATAATCAATACACGAGATTTTCTTAAACATTCAAAATTTTCGAAATTTAAACTCAGTACCTCCTCAACGTCAACAACCCAACAAAATTTCCATTCCCAACAACTTTGATTTGCAAATTCATTTTCGATAGAGTAGCCAAATGAATAAGACATTGCAACCACAATATGATGGACCATTTGAAGTTTAAGAAAGAACAGGCAAAATTTTCAAACTTCCAATAATAAACAGTTCAAAATACATTTCAATTGACACTCATGTTGGAACACAATTTTGAACAGCAGAAGAAACTTTTTCTCCATAACATTATTTTTTTCTCTGGAGAAGAATATTCTGGGATACCACAACTTTATTTCTTATTTATTCATGTTTTCCTACTCTATTTATGCAATTTATATCTGATCTATGTACTTAGGAACCATCATCAACAATTTATAAAGCAACATTGTTTATCAACAAAACGAAGAAGGAAGTTTTAATTAGTAGTAGTAACAAGCACCACAAATTTTGCCACAGAAACATCAAAACCTTTTGTTGAGTTATCGACAATTTGGAAACATTCTTGTAGAAACATAAATTTATTCCTCAAACATTTGAAATGCATTCTTGGACACTGTGTTTAGAACAGCCACTCACACTAATACATATATCACCAGCCTCTCCAATCACATTCAGCTCAAAAACAATACATCATGAATCCTGTTATATGAAAAACTAATTATTTATCTCAAACGGAAAACTCAATATCTAAATTAAACCAAACTATTATCCTCTAAGCTTTGAATGTTTGGGTCAAGCAAGTTATTGATAAAAATTAAAAACAGGCTTCTCAAAACTGAACCTCAACCAGTTTCATAATTCCAACAGTCACATTTTCATACCTTCTTTTTTGTGGTAAGCACCAGCTATGCCTACTTGAATATGAGATTAATGAGGCTACATAATGAAACGTGCATATAATGTCAGATAATTTAACAACCTTAGACATGAACCGCTTTACTACTAACAGACAAATGAAAATGTAATAAATTTATAGTACCTACTCACTAAGAAACAATCACACTTATGCATTACAAATACTGTAAGAGTACTGAGGACCTTTCAGCTACCAAGTAGCTATCATCAGCGTTTACTCTGTCATTTCTGTATATTCTCTACACTTTCATTTGGGATGTAAAGGTAATCTAAAGAACCCAATATTATTTTATTCATACATGAGAATTTCAAAAGCACCTTTTACAGAAATGCATTCTCATATATTCTTTCATAACAAAGTAATAAAATTGTATGTAATTATAGGTGCATATCATATAGCTGCTAAGGAGATGAATTGAAGAATATAAGTAATGAACTTACTCCATTTTCATTTCCTGATCAGTCAATTCATGTTTTACTTCTTGAAAATCTACATATTCAATGTTAATATTGCTTTGCAATTGTGGTTCTTGCTTTATTATTGACAACTCTGAGAAACAGCCGTGATTATCGGAGATTTCTATATCCATCATAATAATTATACTCGATTTATGTTAACTCACTACTCACTACCGACACCGACATGCAATTATCAGTAATAATAATAACTATTAACTACTCTTTCTTTACTTTCTTAAATTCTTAATTCTCTACTCATCAGAACGTATTTTCAGCCCTCTAAGCCTATTCTATGAATAGGAATGCCAGATCACAGAATACTAGGTCTAACCACGATCGTACATACAGGTCTGGCGACTCGTATGTTTGAGTCTCTTACGCGTCGCCAAACTCGTAGTCCCTCGCTCAGCCCCTAGCTAGCGCTTGGATCGGTAAAACGATTTCTTTCCGGAATCACAAGCAGTGTTACTAAGTATTCTGATTTGAGAGAGGAATAGAACTGATACTCTTGTCAAAATGTATTACTCACCTTAAAAATAACTTCCCCTTTTTCATTATACATGACGCACACAAAAGACCTCGTTAAAACGATTTCTATCCGGAATCGCAAGCATCACTTTTAACGCATTTCCGCAACTTTAAAAACAGAAGTTTGTTGCTTTACACTTTTGTACCCCGTTTTGCATTTCGGCACAAATTACGGTTTCGTAATTTGTTTCTAAAAACGCAGGTATTCCTTGTGTTTACAAGTTAACTGACAGTTGTGACAGAGAACACGGTCGTATATGTGCCAGAGAACATCCCTCGCCACCCGTGACGTCTTTTGGTACTACGCGACAGTCGACGCTTAGCGGACTCACTTCTCACATAGGAAACAGCCCCGAGTTTCCAGACCTGTATGTACGATCGTGGGTCTAACTAATATATAAGTCTGAACCACGGTCGTACATACTAGTCTGGGAACTCTATGTTTGACATGAGTCTCTTACATGCAGCCAAACTCGTAGTCCCTCGCTCAGCCACCAGCTAGCGCTTGGATCGCAACAATCACATTATTAAATAATTTTTACCACGAAGTTTTTTCCATGTGCATCATGCCTAATGTTCATATACTGGAATCTCTAAACATTATTTACAAAAAAGAATGTACGGCCATAGGTATACAACAAAAAACAAAAACTAGAAAATTCCACCGCCCTTGCTAAACACTGCTTTGATTATAACCATCAATTCGATTACAATAATGTTAATATTCTAACATCTGGTTTGAAAGTGTATACTTAAAAATTAAATTTTATGTGTCTCGTCTCTAGTCGACCGCTTACTGTGTCGACATGAATACGCATTTATTAAGAATTCTTGTTAGCAGTGGATTATTGATAATTGTACTATAGCATTGAGTTTTACAATTTCCTTTATTCGTGTTTCTGTTCGTTTCGGCGACGTGGGGATTTTAATTGAAATTGGTGCGATTGGGACGCTTTGTGTAATACAATTAGTTTTAAGTAATCAAGTTTTAGACATAATAAGTCTTCTGATGATGGTCGTGGGACCGAAACGTACGTAAAGACAAGAAAAATATAAAGCATAAGTGTTATTGTGACCTATTTTCCGAGAATTTATATACAGGATGAGTCAGTTTTTTGTAGACAAACTGCAACAGGAGATAGAACAAGTGTTTTTAAGAAGAAAATTTCCTATAAACATATGTCGTAGAAGGCTTCGTTTTCGAGATACAGGGCGTTGAAATTGAAAACAAAATTTCGTTTTTTGCGAATATCTCCGGAACCGTTTATCGTACAAAAGACAGATTTTGTAAGCATTTTCTACTCATAGTAAGCTATGTTCTGTGCGATAAAAAAGATTTTTTTAGTCATAATTGGTGAAGATTTTGAAGGGGTAGTGGGTGTTTTGCTCCACAACTTCTACGCCACTGAAAAAAGTACGGTTTGAGACAACCATTTGAATGTTTTCTATACAAAAAAGGTACTCTTGGTCATAAGCTCTAAAGTTTACCGTTTTCGAGAAAAATCAACTTTTATGTTGAAAAACATGGTCAATTTTTTGGTTTTGTTACTTGTTCTAACGTTTGAATAAATTTTGTTTAATTAGTAACTAATTAATTTAATTAGTAATTAATTTTTCAACATAAAAATTGATTTTTCTCGAAAACGGTCAACTTTAGAGCTTATGACCAAGAGTACCTTTTTTGTGTAAAAAACATTGGCGGTTCAAATGGTTGTCTCAAAACCGTACTTTTTTCAGTGGCGTAGAAGTTGGGGAGAAAAACACCCACTACCCCTTCAAATTCTTCACCAATTAAGAGTAAACAATTTTTTTTTATCGCACAGAGCATAGCTTACTATGAGTAGAAAATGTTACAAAAGCTGTCTTTTTTACGATGTACGGTTCCGGAGATATTCGCAAAAAACGATTTTTTTTTTCAATTTCCAAACCCTGTATCTCGAAAACGAAGCCTTCTACGACATATGTTTATAGGAACTTTTCTTCTTAAAAACACTTGTTCTATCTGCTGTTGCAGTTTGTCTACAAAAAACTGACTCATCCTGTATAAAGTATCATAATCTGTATATTCACAATGAGACAGCTTTTGTAATTTCGTATGAGTTCAGTTTGATTTACGCAATTTTGCCAAGTTTTTGAAACTTAATTTTCTCATTGCGTCAGTCCCTAGATTATAGCATATTGGGCCCCCAAACGAGATGTTTTTTAGCGGTATTATAGTTAAATGTATGGTATATGACAATTACTATTGAAATGTGCTTCAAGGGTGTCTTATATTTGGACATTTCGTGCATGAATTTAAAAACTGGGAGAAAATAAATCTGTTCTAGTGCTGCATTTGATAATTTGAATATAGTTTTTGAAAAAATAAATTTTCATTTCATCAGCACTTTCAGAATTTTTTGTTAGGTTATTTCCAATTGGCGCAGAACTCCAGAAGAGAATACCATAACTTAGATTGATTCAATGAGTCCAGTGTTAAAGTGTTAAAAGATATATTTTGAGTGTTGGTCAATTATTAAACCCAGGTATTTAAATTTATCTGTCCTTCAATTATCCTATTGCAATTATACAGGATGTCCCGAATTATATGTTACAAACTTCACAGGTGGCAGCAACATTCAAAATATGAAAAAAATTCGTATAACCATGGGTCGGGAAACGCTTTGTTTCCGAGATGTCAAAGTTATCAAAAAAATATCTCATATTTTTATATCATCCAAACCATTGTATCGATTCAAACCAAATTTTGTATGTAGGACTCTCCAATAAGTTGTCATGTTCTGTTAGAATATCGAGTCCCAAAAGCAACCAGTGGCGGAGTTATGGAGGTTCAGTTTTATTTAATTGAGAAAAAAACAGTATGGCCCTGTAAAAAACCCAATTTGGGTAAACTTTGGATAAAACATTTGATTTTCTGTAAAAAGTGTCTCTTGGTTATTTTTTTGTATCTGTCACTGTTTGGCCGCAAAATCAGAGCGATTGTCGATGTGTATTTGATTAACAACCATAAATAAGATTGTGTTTATATCGAGAAAAATTATTTCAGGTAACCATTTAATGAAATTTGTATCATACATTCGTTAGATAATTTGGCTAAAGGAATTAGTTAACTTAAAAAAAATAAAAACATAATAAATGCTCAAAATGCAATCCTCCAACTAAGCCCGCAAATCTTCACACGCTCCTTGAATTCTCCCAATTAATTCTTCTCTAGTGTTTACAGGGGTTGCGCGTACACTTTGTCTTTCAAATAAAATAGATGTATTCAGTTAAGTCTTTGTATTGAATAAAATGGACAGGTTAGCAATTTGGCCTTTTTTGTATTTCCTCTCTTGTGTTGATGTGACATTTTAAATTTGACATACAGAAGCTTCTATAATCACAATACTGGCACTTGTGTATCTTTTCTTATGTGTGTAGTGTTGATGTGACGTTTTATAGATGGCAGCTTAGGGCTTGCATAATCGCAATACTGAAACTTGTGTATCTTCTCTATTGTGTGTATAGAGTTGATGTAAGTTTTTAAAGCTGAAATCCAAGCGCTTGCGAAATTGCAATACTGACACTTGTGTATCTTCTCTTTTGTGTGTTTAGAGCTGCTGTGACTTTTTAATACTGAAATACAGGAGCTTCTATAATCGCAATAATCACAATTGTGTAAGTCGTCCCTTGTGTGTTTACACTTGATGTGATATTTTAAATTTGAGGTAACAGGGGTTTTATAGTCACAATGCTCACACTTGTGGATCTTCTCTCTTGTGTGTATGGAGTTGATATGACTTTTTAAAGCTGACATCCAAGGGCTTCCATAATCACAATGCTCACATTTGTGTATGTTCTCTCTTGTGTGTTTAAACTTGATGTGAGATTTTAAATTTGACATCCAAGGGCTTGCATAATCGCAATACTGACACTTGTGTATCTTCTCTCTTATGTATGAGTAACTTCTTTTGGTTGTTCTTATTGGTTTGTTTTTTTAGAATCCTTTTGTTCATGTGAGATATAGAGTTAGAGGATGGGTCTTTTTTATAAATTGAATATTCAAAATCACCATTTTGTATAACCATTACTTGACTTTTTATTTCTGTTACTTCATCACACTTATACTCACAACTATTTATCTGTAAATGATCCAAATTTTTAATGTCAGAGTAACCCTCACTTGAATATATATCATCGCTGATATGGTTTTCACGCACATCGTTTGGAGATTCATCAAGATCTAAATTTTCAATTCTGGAAAAGGATAAGTCAAACAACAATAATGATGTTCACGCAAAATGAGGAAATATGAAATGAAATTAATTAAATTCAATTAAAACTGATAGATTTTAGGTTTGCTATGTTCGTAAAAGCATCAATGATGTTAATTTATTATTCTACAATTGATTAATACATGTAAGTAGTAGATACATCATAATAGCTTTATACATATAAACCCCTAGGTTCTAGTAGGACCAGTATGTGCAAAATTAAAATAATTATCAAATATCTAGGTCAAGGCATAATCGTTCTTATAGTAGCATTGTCATTGTATTTAAGAACCAGAAACCACTGGTTCTGGGACAGATAATTTCATGTTCTGATGTTTCTTGAATTTATATAGAAGTGAGAGGTAATGTAACACAAACATTGCTGCAACCTGATTTTTATTAGATAAGTACTCGAACATTTTAGAAGAAAGATAAGTATATTGTTAACTTTTGTGTTTGATACTTATTATATTCAACATTTGAAAGTATTCAATGGAATGTTAGAACAATGCTATTCACCAAGGTAATAATTCATTACAAATGAGGGTTATGATCTTGAATTTATTTAAAGTGCCTTATGTGAAATTTCATAAGATACTGGTATTTATTTTATTGGTTCTAACAAGCAAACAATAAAACAGTTTATGAGTAAAATCAGAGAAATCTTTAGATGCTCTAGTGAAAACCTTAGCATTTTAAATGGTTTTGGTGGTAATATTAGAGATATCTAGAATATCTGTAGCCTACAGTCAAAGACAAAACTGAAGTTACCATGGGAATCCAGTTAGACAGGTTGAACATCAACCATTAATGAGACAAAATTGCAAATATGTACCTTTATAGTTGAGTTATGAAGCTGTGACTGAATTGAAAACAAAATCTTTTAGCTTATGCATCAGTGAAGTTGGTGGTTGTCATATGCTCCAGGGATATCTACAGATTATAAGGCCTTTTTTGATTATAGGGTTTTATTACTCATTTCAAAGAGTAAAGAGTACATTTCACGGTAAACCTCAACATTGTCATAATCAATGAACTTACTTTATCTGGGATTGTTGATAATCTGTAGGCTCTTCTTTAATTTCTTGTATATCTAGGTATTCATGAATTCCATATTTGGTGTCCAACTCACTTTCTATTGCTGGCGACATTTTTTAGGTAATTGGTAATCTAATCTCTATATTAATAATATTCTTTCTAGGTTATGTCCACAGGTAATGCTTTCATATTTAAAAAATACAAAATACAATAAACAATATACGTAATGAACACAGAACAACTTCAATGTTAAGGGAACGAATACCAGTCTATGGTATTCGTTATAATATATCCACAGTGAACTCTTTTATAGTTTATCCCACAATAAGTGTCTATGCAGAACACCATAGAATAAAAGGAAATTCCAATAATTTATTCCTACAGCATGACGTCACAGCCTCACCTTTCATTGTCGTAGATTCAAATTCGTATTTTAAACAAACCTTTATTGAATCTGTCTTCTTTTATGTGTAAATATACGTACGTAACTGTAAGTTAATATTTATTTGAGAACTTTGTTTACTCCAGTAATTCCAATCTTAAAGCTGAATAACGTATTTCGACATACACGTTTTTACTGTATAACTAATATTCAATTTAAATTTCTGAAAAATAAAGATGCAAACCTATCTCATCACATTCCGACATGTTCCAAGTATGCCACTTCGCATTGGAAGCTGTTAAATATTTGTATGAGAAATTAAAAAATATTAAGAGAAAGAGCTTATTCTAACCCTTATTTAGTAGTGCGATATAGGTCAATACAAAATGTCTACTAGACTTTTTACTGTAGATGGTATTATAAGACCCCGGTAACGTATTTCCCTTCCGGATAGTGTCGCAAACTCCAAGCGGCAAGGTCATCACAGGTTAGTTTGTTAAACTTTTGACTGGTTAGTTTTTTAATTCTTATATATTTCCGATATTTCCAGGCTAATGGGTTATTTGAAAATATGTTGTAATTGATTGATGTTCCATCGTCATGAATTATTAAAGTACAGTTACAATAGGGTGGGAGGTACCACTCTTAACTATTTGAATGAAAACTCTGTTGCTCTTCTCACGAATGGGGGCCACGAGAGGAGTACTACCTGATGCATACAAGAACAGCTGGTCAGGCGCGAGCAGCTAACCCTCTCGTGGCCCCCACCCATTCATGTGAAGAGCGACAGATAAGACGGGAGAATTATTATCTTTTGTCCTTCAGATAACTCTGATTCAAATCCGCTCAAGGGACGCTTACTCACATTTATATATTTCTCTATGGTACACCAGTAGACTATTATTCTTTGCTTTACCGTCTGTGGAGAGGTTACTAGGTTAGTTGTCATGTCAGTTTGCTTGTATTGTAAATAATTTCTTATGATGAGGGAAGGATAATTTCTTGTTAATGTATGTGGCGAGTTAACATAACTCTGATATAATTATTGTGATGGAACTAGGAATCTCTGATAGTCATGGTTATGTCTCAGAATTGACAAACTGTGAGGTCCCATCAATAATAAAGCAAGAGCTAGAATTGGAAAGTAACATTAAAATTGAAAATCTGTATACTCAAGAAGTAGAACATAAATTGACTGATGAGGAAATGAAAATAGAGTAAGTTCATTATTGTAAACCCTTCAATTTATTCCCTTAGCAGCTACATGATTTGCACTGATAAACATACTTAATATTTGAGAGATGCTTCTAAAATTGTCATGGGTAACCTATGAAGATTATATAAATAAGCTAATAGTGGGTTCTTTAGATTACCTTGATTTCTGAAAGTGTAGATAATATACATAATTGATTCAAAAAATTAAACCCATACTTGATCAGATCAAAACATGTCTGCTTTAGAACATGGTCCAAGAATGGAGGAATAACTGTATTAAACCATTAATTAATTAATTAAATGCAAAATTTGAATGAGAAATTCAATATAACCCAAGTAAAAAGATAGTAAACAATAATAATGAATAAAATTCACATTTCATTTAATGGGTGTTTTGGTGGGTGATGTATTTATTTGAATGTGTTTGGTGACATTTGAATAGTTCTCCTCATGAGACTTTCAATTAACAGGAATTTTAATAAGCGTTTATTTAATACCATTATTTATCTTTCGAACCTATAAATAAAAAAAATTGTTATTATTCCTTATGATATTAAGTTTGCTGGTGGAAGCCACTCAAGATTATTGAGTTAGAAACTATCAGTGTTGTCAAGGAAGAGAGAGGATTATCTCATGGAATCAATTTTAGAATATTGCTGCCATTGATAGCCATATGCCTGAAATTGTTTTTCATCAGTGCACAATTAGGCGTATTCTGCTTGATCTCAATACCAAAAAGTCTATGGGGCCAGACAGAATTCCACCTGTCGTTCTCAAGGAATGTGCGCCTGAATTAACACTAGGTTTCCACAGGTTGTTTACACTTCCATACAAACTTGGTGTCTTTCCTTCCACCTGAAAGACAGCTACAGTCCAACCAATTAAAAAAAAAGGAAAGCAGATCTTTTCTAATAATTATAGAGCCATTGTATTATCTATGATCTCTAAAGTGATGGATCAAGCAATCAACATCGAGCTCATCCTATACCTAGAGAGCCTCAAAATCATGAATGACCGGCTATATGGCTTTCGTCAGCAGAGATCAACAGGAGACCTGCTTGTCTATGTAACACATGTATTGCAGAAATCTATTGAAAAATATGGGAAATCTCTAGTTGTAGCATTGGATATCTCCAAAGCATTCAACCGAGTCTCCGATACAATGGCTATCAAAGCTGGTGTTCCACAGGGGTTTGTCTTGGCACCAACTTTGTTTCTGCGCCACATCAACGATCTGCTGGAAGTGACCACAAGCAGATGATGGTACACTTCATACCGCTTTCTCATCTAAAGCCCCTATACCATCCAATGAAGACAGAGGAGAGAGACAGTGACAGGTTGACGCAATGAATAAAGATCTGGCAATGATTTTGGAATGGGGATCAATCTAGTAGAGTTTAATGCAACCAAAACTCAAGCTTGCGTCATCTGTAGGAAGGCGGATCCCACAATCCATAATATGACGATGTCAGGTAGAATTATTCCTATGAAAATCTTTCATATCCATGTTCGGGATCATCACCAACAGCATCCTCTCATGGGATGATCATGTGAGGTCCATCGCGAAAACCGCTTCACAAAAACAATGCACAATCAAGTGCAAGTTATTTAAACGATGAGATCAGCTCAAACATGGTTCTCAACTGCAAAACTAAGCTAAACATCTTAGGAATGCAGAACAGAATCACCCTCCACTGGGTTCCAGGACAGACAGTAATTGAGGGAAATTAACAAACGGGGGCCCTGGTACGCAAGAGAGCTGTAACGCTTCTGATAGTACCGGAACCCTTCTGCGATATAGGCAAGCACACTATACAGGAAATCCTTTGCATCAGAAGAAACTAAACTTAGGAGAAAGGCCTTTTTGGAAAGTATAAGGTCGTAACAGAATTCATCACAGGACACGGCAAACTAACGGCTTCCGGGTGGATTCCGCGTCACAACAGCACGAGTTCATGCCGACGTTCCGCTAACCATTACAGGTGGCATCTTCAGGGCAGGCTTGAGGCTTGAACTGAAACTGATTCTACTGGTTTCTGTAGCGGTATTTATTGTAGGAAAAAATCCTTCACGCTACACAGTTCACTGCCTTTATTCCGGTGGTTAACTGACTGCCGTTGTGTGATCATGTGCGAAGTGAAATTTTCGAGGACGGGTTTCCAAATGTTGGGAAGGTAATATCCTGAGTCACGGCTTAGATTATTTGGATGTTTAAGGATTTCTATCGCTTCAAAAATTTTTCGCTGATAGAAGTTAGGGGCTCGGGCTAGGATTATAGTATTTTCGAAAAGGATTTGATGATAAGTGTCAAACGTGTATTCCGCAATATCTACTGGTGCCACGAAGCCTTGTACAGCGCTCATGTTGCTTCACACGAGTAACTACAGTACGATCTGCTTCACCAGTGTAGACTTTACCGCAAGAACAGGAAATGTTATAAACACCTTCTAAGTGAAGAGGAGGAAGAGGATCTTTGATAGGTTTGTAAAACTGAGCTGGTTTGGAATGTGGGAAACTGAGTAGAAATATTTTGTTGTTTAAGGATTTTTAAGAGACAATGAGAGAGAGTCCGCGAGCGTAAGTTGTGTCCGTGGCGGGCTCCGTTAAATTGAATTTTTCAAGTAGAAAAACTTTAGAAAATCATTATAATTATATATGATTCAAAGCATAAAAGTGTGATCTGCAAGACAAACGTGTGTAATTAAGAAAAATATCTAATACAGTTACGTAAATCCAATAATAAATTTCGTGTATTACGAATCCCTAACCTAAACAAGCATCTGTTTATATCATTCCTTCTACTAAAAAAAATTATCAGTTAACAGCATGTTTTGTAAAACCTTAAAATGAATTGTGAAGTTTGTAAAAAAGTCGATGAAACAGTTAATTGTGATGGCTGCAATGCATATGTTTGTAAAACATGCGGGGACCTCACTTCTTCGGAAGTTAAAGTATTACAATTAAGAAATCGCATTATGAAATACCTTTGCAGAAAATGTAGAAAAAATGATACCTTTAGCTTACTGCATACAATTATTGATGATAAATCTAAGTTGCTGGAAAGTAAAGATAAGATAATTTGCCTTTTGGAAAATGAAATTTTAGAATTAAAAAAGAAGATGGAAAATATAGACGCATTAAAAAAGGATACGACTACACCGACTTATGCATTAATTACCTCAACGCCAAGTAATAAAGTTCAACAAAATTTACCCTGCATAATTATTGCCCCAAAAGCAAATCAAAATAGCACCCAAACTAAATCAGACATGGAACAAAATGTAGATCCAGTTAAAATTGCTGTAGGTGTTAGTATGATTAAAAATGGTAAACAAGGATCTATTTTAATTAAATGTACGACAAAAGCTTCCACTTTAAAAATGAAAGAAGAACTAATAAAAAAAATGCCTAATTACAACATTGACGAAACCAAAATGAAAAAGCCAAGTGTCATGATAACTAATATAAATTTAAAAATT
This sequence comes from Endomychus coccineus, assembly GCA_958510875.1. Lineage (NCBI taxonomy): Eukaryota > Metazoa > Arthropoda > Insecta > Coleoptera > Endomychidae > Endomychus > Endomychus coccineus. The sequence continues at coordinate 31,022,120 of OY294070.1, read as the reverse complement.
AAACCAGATCAAGTTATCGAAGCTCTAAGAAGTCAAAATGAACAAATTACCGACAACGATGAACTGGAACTGAAATTTATCAAGAACAATAAAAAGGGAGACTCACAATATTGCGTAATTGACTGTAATGGGTCAGCTTACAGAAAACTTCTACAAATTAAAAAAGTGAACATTGGTTATGAGCGAGGTATTGTTTATGAAAATACTCATCTATTCAGATGCTTTAAGTGCTGTGGCTACAATCATAAATCAAATGAATGTAGAATAGAAACTGTTATTTGTTCTAAATGTATGCAATCACATTCTTCAAAGGAATGTAATACAACCTGCTATAAATGTATAAACTGCACTAATAGTAATATTAAAAATAACACAAAATTTGATATTAATCATAAGGCTTTTGATAACGATTGTGAGATCTATAAAAAACATGTGGAGTTACTCAAGCAAAAAACAAATTATAATTAACATTACCCTATGTTCCATTATAAAATATTTTCAATAATAACAAATCTGTCTGTTGAACAAACTATTTCACAAATTAGTATAAATAGGAGTTTTATATATATTTACACTAAGTAATAAATGGATCAATATATCTCTGAATATCAAAATGAGTCTATTAACACATTTGTAATTTCAACACTAAATGAATATAATGAATTATATAGTTCAAACTTGTCGAATTTTAAAATATTTCATAATAACATTCGAAGTATCAACAAAAATTTTGATGAACTTACTTTAATTTTAGAACAAGTAAATAATCAGTTTGATATAATTGTGCTAACAGAAACTTTTAGAATTACTAATAAAAATTTATTTACACTCTCTGGGTATGATATACTTTATAATGATGGAGATATAAACAAGCAGGATGGTGTTTTAGTATATATAAGGAAGAAATTAGATTGTTATGATGTAGAAATTATTAATTTTGATAACATAAAGATTATTAATATTCTTCTTAATTATAATAAAAGGACTATTGCCATATCAGCCATATATAGACCGCATGCAACATGCCCTTCTGCTTTTAACAACAACCTCAAAAACTTTCTAAACTCACATAACAAAAATGTTGACTTTCACATAATAATAGGAGATATTAATATAAATATTTTGAACACCAAAAATTTTACACAAGATTATCTCAACATAATGGAAGAAGCAGGGTTTAAATCTTATATCAACAAATTTACTAGAATCCAAAATAATAAAAAATCGTGCATTGATCATGCATTTATAAAATCTATAAACTATAATACAAAAATTACACCAATCATTCTTGAATTGTCAATCACAGATCATTATCCAATAATATTACATTTAGATATCAACCGCTTATTAACAACTCCTGAAATTGAGTATAAATATATTATCAATTACAATTCACTGTGTCTAGACTTAAACCACGAAAACTGGCAAACACTTTACCAAAGTAATGATGTAGATATTGCCACCGATATTCTTATAAACACCTTAAAATTAAAAATTGATAAAAATACAACTGAAATCAAATTAAAACCAAAACAAAAACGTAGAAAACCATGGATTACTGAAGGACTAATTATTTCTAGTAAAACTAAAAATGAATTATACAAAAAACTATTAAAAGATCCTGATAATGAAATTTTAAACATAGAGTATAAAAATTATAGAAATAAATTCAACTCATTAATTAAACAAACCAAAGTTAATTATTTTAGAAAAGAAATACATAGAAATCATAATCAATCTTCAAGTAATTTATATAAATGTATAAAAAAAATGTGTAATGAAAGTAATATAAAAAAAAATTTAATAACATCGATAAAATCAGAATCAGGACAATTACTCAATAATGATAAAGATATAGCAAATGAATTTAACCAGTATTACTCCAACCTTGGCATAAAATTAGCAAAAAATATAAAAACAGCAGGATACTCTAATAAATCACTAATAACGGTACAAGATTCACTCTTCCTTCAACCAGTAACTGATTTTGAACTTCAAAAATATGTTAAAGAACTTAAAGATAAGAAAGCACCTGGAAATGATAATATTACTTCGGAACTATTAAAAAAAATCTTACCTAACATAATTGATCCCCTGGTATTTTTGGTAAATTTGACATTGGAAAAAGGAAAATGGCCGTCAGCTTTTAAAATAGGTATAATTAAACCTCTATTTAAAAATGGAGATAAAAAAAAAATGGTGAACTATAGACCAATCTCTCTAATATCAAATTTGGCAAAAATACTGGAAAAAGTTCTAAAGTCTAGATTAAACAATTTCTTAACAAAACACAAGATATTATCAGACAAACAATTTGGTTTTAGAGAAGCCAAGTCAACAGAGGATGCCATTGCATACTTAACATCACATTTATATAAGGCCTTAGATGAAAATATGCCCTCTTTATGCATTTTTGTTGACTTGGCAAAAGCCTTTGATACGGTAAGCCATACAATATTGTTAAAGAAGCTAGAAAACTACGGTATCAGAGGCTTGGCACTCGACTTATTTTACAGTTATTTAACCAATCGGCAACAATATGTTAAAATTAATGATTCCTTAAGTACCCCAAAAAATGTACAATATGGTGTTCCTCAGGGGACTGTTTTAGGACCAATATTGTTTACTATATACATAAACGATCTATTAAAATTACCAATTAAGGGAGAGATCATAAGCTTTGCCGATGATACAGTAGTCTTCTTTAAAGCCGACACTTGGGAATACTTAAAGATTTTAGCCGAAAAGGAATTTTGTATTATAAAAAATTGGTTTGATAACAATTTACTTACCTTAAATAGTGATAAAACAAAGTATCTTTCATTTTCATCGTATACAAACAGTCAACCATCTTTTCAAGAACTCGTAATAACAGTAGATTTAAAAATCAAATCTGAAAACTCGATTAAGTACTTAGGAATCGTAATAGATAAATATCTGAGATGGAATTTACAAATAAATTGTATCATTAATAAAATTAGGGGATTATTGTATAAATTCAAATACATAAAACAGTTCTTAAATATTTCAGAACTCAAAATATTATATTACGGATTGATTGAATCGCAAATCACATATGGAATTATTGGCTGGGGTGGAGCTAATGACAACTATTTAAAAAATCTCGAAGTTATTCAGAAATGGGTGCTTAAAATCATATTTAATAAAAATAAATTCTATCCTTCAAATGATTTGTTTAAAGAAGCCCGAATATTAGATATTAAGCAACTTTACTGCAAAGTCACACTAATCTATCATTTTAAATCAAAAAACATTATCTTTTATAATACACATAAACACAATACAAGATTTAAAAATGCAATATGCATAAAAGAAAAAAAAAATAAACAAATTGGAAAAAAACATTTTAGCTTCCTCCTATATAGAATTTATGATCACATTCCAGTTGAAATAAAAAAAGTTAAAGTCCTAAATACTTTCAAAAACAAAATTAAAAAATGGCTACTATTATTACCAAGAAAAACTATACATAATATAATTGACATTAATATATACATGCCTCCAACAAATTTATAATTATAAATATATAACAAAGAATGCGACACAATATCTAAGAACCTAGATATACGATGCTTACTTGATAAAGAAAATAATTAAAATGACTAATTATAAAAAGAAAATGATTCAATAATATCACAAACAAATACCTATTGGGTATTTCTGTGAAATATACCTTCTGTTTGTTTACACCACCAACATAAACTAAGCTAAACTGTATTTGTATCTGAACTTAGTTTGTAAATGTTTTGTATTTATTTTGTAAATCTGGTAAATTTTTGTAAATCTGGACATTCGATCTGTTACATTTTCAATATATGGAAGATAGGCAGTGGCTCAGGTTGGTTTGAATTTTTAGGCGAAGTGTATTTCTTTATGACTTTGATAGTTATAATGGGAGAAATTATTTGATAATAAGACACATAAAAGATGTTTTAATTCTGATTTCATAAATTGGGGTGGAGATAAGTTGACAGCTCTGTGGACCAAAGAATTTATGGCAGATTGCTTCTGGGCAGGGTGGTGGTGCGAAAGGCAATTGAGGTATCTATCAGTGTAAGTGAGTTTTCGATACACATAATGTCCTAAAGTACCGCCAGTCTGTCGACTAACTAATACATCTAGGAACAGGAGTGAACCTTTCGATTCAACTTCCATGGTAAAAAGGATATTGGGATGTAGTGAATTTAAATGATTGAGGAAGGTGTAGTATAGAAATCTTCCATCCCTATACGAGATTACCTAAAATCCCTAAATTATAGAATGTGACCTTATTTCTATTAGTAATGTTATTAAGTATATGTTTAGATCTCATACCTAACCCACTTAACAATATGTTTATTAAACATATTGTTTGGCACAGCTACCTTGACATCTTAGACTAGATTAACTAGGACAATAACAATAGCAGTATATGACATAATATATATATATATACTTATGTAAGACATTTAGATATCATTTCATACATCATCCATCTAGATATAACATACATCATTCAGATATTGACGGTATTGTCATTGATTTGTATTTGTACCAATTGTCATTATGTAGAGCGAGACATTGAGTCATAATGGCGTCGAGCTCTACGTTGAGTAAAGTGTAATTCTTTTTATAAGTGTGTGTTTCTATTCCTCCACCAGGACCACGGGTCAGCCCACAAAGGGAACAAGATTTTCGCGACCATGTTGCCAAGTAACAAAAGTGTCGTCGACATATCTAAACCAAAATTTCGGCTTGACAACAGATGAGTCAATAGCATCTTGCTCAAAAGTTTCCATGAAGATATTAGCTATGACCGGGGACATAATTTCTCCCATTATAACATTCAAAAAGCCTGAATATTCAAACCAACCTCAGCCACAAACCCCCCGTCTGCTTTACCCACTGCCATCTTCCATATATTGAAAATATAACAGATCGAATTTCCAAAATTCTTGAAAAAACATAATATTTCTACTGTTTTCCACACTCCCAAAACTATCACACTTTTACAAACCTATCAAAGATCCCCTTCGTCCTCTTCACTTAGAAGGTGAAGTACCCTGTACTTGCGGTAAAGGCTACATTGGTGAAACAGGTTGTATAGTAGCTAGTCGTGTGACACCAGTAGATCTGCACTTCCGGAACACAAGTTTGACACTAATCATCAAATCCTTTTCTAAAATACTACAATCCTAGCCAGAGTCCCTAATCGAAAAATCCTTCAAGCGATAGAAATCTTAAAACATCCAAATCATCTAAACCGTGACTCAGGATATTACCTTCCCAACATTTGGAAACCCATCCTCGAAAATTCCACTTCACACATGATCACACAATGGCAGGGTCAGGTGCCAGAACGGAATTAACCACCGGAATAAAGGCAGTGAACTGTGTAGAGTGAAGGATTTTTCCTATAGTAAATATGGCTATAGTAACCAGTAGAATCAGTTTTTAATTTTTAATGATCAGCTTCTCGACCAAAATTGTAATGCGAACAATTATTGGATAATTTGAGATTTTTCAGGTTGAACTAAATGATAAGTTCTGTAAATAACATATTTTATGAGAATAGTTTCTAAGGCAGATGGTAATGAGAGAGGATGTTGAGATTTGAAATATCTATCGTTGTGTGAGGCTTTTTGAAATCATGGAAGGAATTTATGTTTCCACAACAACATGTCGTCTAGATATGTAAAGCTCAATCTTGGCTTGAGAACAAATGTTATTTATATCATTTGATATTTTTGGGGCTAGTCATGTGGAAGAGGATGAGTGCTGGAAAAGGCTTTGGGACTCTGGTACGATTGAACATGCGTGATATAAAATTAACCCTAATCGTAAGATCCTTTTCGAAAGTACCAACATCTCTTCCACCTTGTTTTCATGAACGAACCCGAGCAATAGTAATCTTCCAAAACTTGACACGGGTTACTATCATACCAATATTCAAAAATCCCATTTCATTCGTGTAGTTTCAACAAATTCAATAAATATCGTGCAATTATCCAGCTATGAAAATCTCAGTAGAACAAGCAATTGTCAATCTCATAACCAGTAGTATTGAAATAAAATCGCAGTGGCACTGAAAAACAATAATAACATTAGGCCCTGTTTTATTTTCAATGATGTATTTATTTTCACTCATATTTGTATATTTTTATTAGGATTCATATGTTCTAATATTAATTTGTAGTGGCAATGTGTAAATATATTGCCGGCAAACATCATTATTATTATTATTTGATTTTTTTTTCCAGAATTGAAGAATTTCCTCACAATATGCCTCAGAAATGTGTTACAGATTCTATATATTCAAGTGAAAAGTACTCGGACAATTTGGATCATAAACAGATAGAGTGTTATGAGTATGAGTGTGATGAAGCGACAGAAATAGAGAGAAATGTAAAGGCTATACACAACTGTGATTTTGAGCATTTAATTTATAACAAAGATCCGTCATCACACATAAAGGAAAGGATTCTGAAAACTGAAATAAATAAGAAGCACAAACAAAGGAAGATAAATAAATCTCATCATGGAATGTCTTGGATGTCAGATGCAGAAAGCCACATCAATTCTATACACACAAAAAAGAAGATACACATGTGTCAGTATCGCGATTATGCAAGCACTCAAACAGCAAATTTAAAACGTCACATCAATTCTAAACACACAAGAGACACGATACAGAAGTGTCAGTATTGTGATTATGCAAGCCCTAGGATGTCAGCATTAAAAAGTCACATCAACCGTATACACACAAGAGAGAAGTTACACAAGTGTCAGTATTGTGATTATGAAAGCCTTCAAATGTCGGCTTTAAAGAGCCACATCAACTGTATACACACAAGAGAGAAGTTACACAAGTGTCAGTATTGCGATTATGAAAGCCCTCAGATGTCAGCTTTAAAAAGTCACATCAACTCGATACACACAAAAAGGAAGATACACATCTGTCAATATTGCGAGTATGCAAGCCCATGGACGACAGCTTTAAAAAGTCACGTCAACTCTATACACACAAAAGAGAAGATACACAATTGTCAGTATTGCGATTATGCAAGCCCACGGATGTCAGCTGTAAAAAGTCACATCAACTCTATTCACACAAGAAAGAAGATGCACAAGTGTGAGTATTGCGACTATGGAAGCCCAGATATGTCACATTTAAAAAGACACATCAACTCTAAACACACAAGAAAGAAGATGCACAAGTGTGAGTATTGCGACTATGGAAGCCCAGATATGTCACATTTAAAAAGACACATCAACTCTATACACACAAGAGAGAAGATACATAATTGTCAGTATTGCGATTATGGAAGCCCTCAGCTGTCAGCTCTAAAATGTCACATCAACTCGATACACACAAAAAAGAAGATACATGTGTGTCAATATTGCGATTATAGAAGCCCTTGGAAGTCAACTTTGAAAAGTCACATCAACTCTATGCACACAAAAGAGAAGATACACAAGTGTCAGTATTGTGATTACGCAAGCCCTTGGATGTCAGCTTTAAGAAATCATGTCAAGGGTAAACATACTCTGAAGTCAGTAGAGAAGATATTAAAATGTGAATATTAGGAATAAGTACAGGAAGAGATCAAACCATCAAGAAAGATGAAAGAGGATATTGATGTGTAGGCCAGTACCACGGTCGTACATACAGGTTTGGGAACTCCTATGTTTGACATGGGTCTCTTACGCGTCGCCAAACTCGTAGTCCCTCGCTCAGCCACTAGCTAGCGCTTGGATCGAAGTGGTAAAACGATTTCTTTCCGGAATCGCAAGCAGTGTTACTAATAGTCCAGGCTGTGAACCAGGATTTTAGCTATAATAAAAAAAAAAACGTGTAAGTTCGAATCAACTTTTTTTTTTTTGCATTAGCTTCAGGAGGTTCTCAGGATCATTCATACACCTTAAAACCTCTTGGGAACCACAACCCCAACCATTGGGGGCGAAAATGGTCCGAAATCTCCAAGTCTTGAATTGTATTCTCTACAAAAAAAGGTATTTTGGAATTTCGAGTATACCTAGGGAGTTTTTTGGGTCGCTGAACACGAATCCGTAGCCAGATTTACTTGCAATCCATTGTAGGGGTGGTCAAATCGACAAAATTGGCCAATTCCGCACCCCTAATATGTTACTTTGCAATTTAAATGTTTTAGGCATTTCGAAGGCACCAAGGAGGTTTTTTGGGTCGCTGATCTAATGTTATTTTGCAATGTACGTGTTTTTGACATTTCGAATGCACCGAGGGGTTTTTTTGGGTCGCTGAATACGATTCCGAAGCCAGATATACTCCGAAGTAATTTTAGAATGCAAAAATGATTCAGAAGCGTGTCAAATTAGCCATTTTTGTAAATTTCCCACCCCTACGATGATATTCTAGTAAATCTGGCTTCGGAATCGTATTCAGAGACCCAAAAAACCTACTTGGTGCATTCGAAATGCCTAGAACACGTAAATTGCAAAATAACATATAGGGGTGCAAAATTGGCCAATTTCGTCAATTTTCGCACACATAAAATACCTCGTTAAAACGATTTCTTTCCGGAATCGCATGCATCCACTTTTTTCGCATTTCCGCATATTTCGGCACTTTAAAAACAGAAGTTTCTCGCTTTACACTTTTGTACCCCGTTTTGCATTTCGGTACAATGCATGGTTTCGTGATTTTTTTCTAAAACCGCCGGTACTCCTTGTGTTTACAAGTCAACAATGACAGTTGCCAGAGAACACGGTCGTATACGTGCCAGAGATCATTCCTCGACTCACGCGCCACCCTTTTGGTACTACGCAACAGATGACGCTTAGCGGACTCACTTCTCTCATAGGAAACAGCCTCGAGTTCCCAGACCTGTATATACAACCGTGGTCTGAACAGAAGGATCACTATGGATATTTAAATTGTAAAATGAATCGGACGCCAACATGAGCATGAGATACATGAGTATTCATATATTCATTTATTTCTGATTCTCTTACATTGGTTTGGTGTGGCCATCTGGCGCACTCAAGTAGTCTCACGATCCCAGTAGCTTGTAAGGTTCAAGAAATCTATCAGTCAATGTCGTACATTGTTTGATTTCTTAGTGGGACAACTATTTATAGATGGCGTGAGATGTTTCAACCATGTTGTAGCCGGTTATGACTACAGTGACTCTATTAATAAGAGTCACTGTAGTTATGACTACCTTCAACATAGATCGTTCAGTAACGTTGCAAACTTGATCATTCCACTGATGGGCTCTCTATGAGAAGAGCGAAATAGCTGTCTGGAAATATAAGTTTCTGACGTTACTGATGGATCTGGACTAGAAAGACCTTATCATTACAATCGTTCGTATTATTTGTCTTTGTATTTGGACCGTTTTTAATGAGCTGAGATTATTGAACAATTATAGTCATTTTGCATGAATATTCTCTGTGATTGATTTGCTGGCCCAATCAGAGTTAACCTGTCATAAGCTTTGTAAAATTAATTTCGAAGGAAGTTAATATCACTGGACCCTGGACCAATAAGTCCACACTGCATTAGTTGTATGTATGGAACATCATGTGTGCTAGTAGTTGTTTTATATTTAATGAAATCTAAGGCATTCCTATGTATGCCTAATGTTTTATCAGATTGTTGCCTTAATTATCCCTTGTCCTTAATATTATATCGTAAATCTGTTTTTGTGAAATTGCACATACTTGTTGACTCATGATAACATAGAGCACCTGATATGATTCAACCAAACTTAGAATTCGGTAAAATGAACCCGTTTTATTTAATTTTATTTGACCATACAATAAAAGATCATAAAATACTGATGCACCTATTAATAGATCAATATCGCCTGGTATAAGAAAGTCAGGAACAGCCAAAATAATATCCCTTGGTATTTTCAGTGATGACATATAATTATTGTCTGTGATTTTATCAATGATTAAAATTGATTTGTAGTTGTAATCGGTAGCTAAATGTGTTTCTGATTTAGATTCATTAGTTTTTTGTAATTATTTGTATTATATTGTGTTTGAATACCTTTATTGTCTACAATGACACTAGTAAATGACGATTGAAATGAAATGAAGTAAATTTATCTATTGTTGGAGATATTTCATTCTTCAAATAACTCCCTTTTTGAATTTATATCAAGCCTTGATGTCAATAATTATATTAATAACAACGTCAACAGGCTTATTTAAATTTTCACAATGACCTAAAATTGTTTTGAAAGTTGGCCAAAAACTGCCTCGGCGATTTATGAGAATCCTTATTTATAATGAATTCTCTAACCATGACTGCAACAGGTCCCTAGCAACCATGAAATTAGCTTCAATAACCCCAAGAGCTTGAATAACTTGAGCTGGTTCACCTTTCAACGAAGCTTGCAAGTTTTAGAACTTTTGCACATCATTGAAAGTGACATTTTCATGAATTAAAGTTCGGAATGTATCATAAACCTGTCACCATTTGTTATAAGACCCAGTGAATTCAGGAAAAGCAAGTTGATAATTTTATTTCAAATAATGTTACTATATTCTGACTTATACACTTGAAGTGCATTTATTTGAACCACTTGAATTGGAATATGTTGATTTGCAATGGCTATAGCAGCATTGTCTTCCACCTGTATACGCTTCTCGGTCTATTTGTCGATGTGTTCCGTTCCGTTTCAAATTCATTTAATATTTTTTCTATTTTTGCTAGTCTGAATTGAATTTCACTAAGCCTACTATCCTGCTTACTTTGCAGTTTGTATAAGAAATCGAAAAATCTGATTGTTTGCCCTTTAATTTGACCCCTTTGGGCCTATTATCTGCCATAACTGAAGCAAGCTATGTCTTGCTAAAAATTTTAGTAATATAACATATATTAACTAAAACTACTTGCAGTAAGTACGGCGTGATCTAAACGACGTCTTGAAATATTTCAACAAACTCAAACAAAAGAGAAACCACTAACGTTTTCTTTTTTCTTTATCCGGTATTATATCCCAATAGGATAATTATTACCACACATCTTAAATTAGAAAAACTCTAAATATTCTTATGTCATAATAATGTTTATTAAATATAAACATATAACACCACATTGTTATACTTATTATAGTATAACAATGATGAATAGACAAAGTTCCTTCTGTGTGGATGACAACGGAATCAATCCCGGTGTCTAGCTTAACCTTTGCCGAATTGGATCACGTATTATTATTAAAATAACAATACTTTCCCTTGAGAGGAAGTATTAGGTAGTACCGTTATTTCGTAGACATGATAGTTGCCATGTAGTTCATAGCAGAACTAATATACTGCCTATAGCTTATAAGAATAATAGTATAAAACAATTATTACTGTTATGCAAGTTTTATATCTTATAAATATTATATAGTTATATTAGGCAAGTGATTTACATGTTCGATAATTTATCTTCCATTCGACTCTTGCTATTGATTGCCTATATAGAGAGCAGTATATTTTGGGAATGATCCATATGTAAGTTAAATGTTGGAAAGGATCCAGCTTCAATTTTCGTATTCTAGGAGTTTATCTTAAACATATGTAAGTACATGTTTTCAATCCTTTTATATAGTATCGGAAACAATTCTTCTGGGATATAGACAGAAATCTACACGTGCAACCAGGAACTCAATGACATAATAATACCACATAAACAAGAGAGACGCACTGCTGTGCGCCCCTCCTCTTACCTCACCCGAGGCGTACACCGCGACTAGCACATTCTCCTGACTGGTGCTGGTATGATACTGACGTTCTACGTCCTGAGCTGACCGCCCTGAAATTGTAATGCTCTCTCAATATATAGCAAGCTATTCTTTATGTTCTCATGAAACCACCATACCTAAGATCAATACTTTCCGATACTGTATACATATCACGAGCAAAAGGATGTGCCTTAAAATGTTCAGAACAAACATAATAATGTTGGATTACACTCATCCCCTCTTGGTAATTCTTTTTTTTTGCTTAGGGGAGGGTAAATCTTGCATAGACGCTTCGGGGGTCCGTGTCCCCGGGTGTGCCGGGTTCTTATCGACTAAAGCCCCTCCCCCATGAGGTTGTTTCTCCTTCCCAGAGGGAACCCCACTGCACTGCTGTCATTAGTGTCCTATTGTACCCTCACATATTGCTATCTCCTCATCAGTCCGATGTATTTTATGAAATTCAGTAGCCTGATATGGGGAATACTTCTGATTTTCACGGGTGTAGTTTTATTGTCTCCGAGGTATGTCCGACGACCAACTGCTTATGCCGTGCACTGACACAGCACACGCATGGGTGTCTCTTCTTCCACGCCGCAACCCCTGCATGTGGGCTGATCTACCAGAGCCAATGCACAGAATGTTTGTTGCATGGGGTGTGTCCGAACAGGAATGCAACAATATTCCGTATTTCAGGCCTGCTGATCGTCAGCAGATTTTTCACTCGTTGCTGCTAGAGATCTCCCATTAGTCGCTTGGAGTGAGACATACGGGGCAGTTCTCTCCAGTAGAGCATAGGTAATCATTAAAAAATAACTTTTTGGTATTCCTTATCATGCCAAAGACAAGACTCTCTCACCTACAGCCAACACTTGAAAAATGTAAACAAAGAGGCGACACGTACCCTAATGGTGTAGAAGGATAGCAGGTAAAACATGGGGTTGTTCATCCAAAATACTTCTCTGGATGGACTAAGGACGCAATAAGGACCGATATTCAAGCAGCTATAAAAGCGTTGAGCTCAAACATGGTTCTTAAATGCAGAACTAAGCTAAACACCTTAGGAGTGCAGAACAGAATCACCACCCTCCACTGGGTTCTAGGACTGCCAGTAGGTAATTGAGAGAAGTGAACAGGCGGACGCCCTTGCACGCAAGGGAGCTGGAACGCCTCTGATATAGGAGCGGAACCGTTTGCGATATAGGCAAGCACACTATGCAGGAAACAGTACAAAGTACTGGAGTTCCCTTCCGGGTTACAGATCCAAAACCCTTCTGGATAAATTTAGGAAAAAGGATGTTTTGGAAAGTATAACGCTAAGCAGGAACAACCTGAGAATCATAACACGGTTCATGACGGGACACTGCAAACTCTACGGCCACATAAGCTACACTACTTCGCAGTTAGCAGACTCTTCGGAATATACACAACCATCGAGGAAATTTTGTCATTTGAACCGAGAAAAACCTTAGCTTTCCTTATAGGGCTAAAACTTACCGTTGTACTGTAAGGGGGATACAATAATTCTTTATGGACGTAGTATACTTGATAATCCTGACTCCCTGACCAACCTAATCTCAGTTACCTAAGCATCGATAATTAAAAAAAACTCGATTGTTTTGCAAATCTCGAATAAGCTGTTCAAATGAACTGAAAGGAATAAAGAAAACACGAATCAACATTGGTCGGTAATTTCAAAAAATACCACAAATGTACATTCTTTTTGCTTTCTCCTCCAGTCTCTATTTGCTGCCTAAGAAAATATTATCTCAGAGGGTAGCACTTGTGTATCTTTTCTTATGTGTGTAGTGTGGATGTGATGTTTTATAGATGGCAGCTTAGGGCTTGCATAATCGCAATACTGACACTTGTGTATCTTCTCTTTTGTGTGTATAGAGTTGATGTGAGTTTTTAAAGCTGAAATCCAAGCGGTTGCGAAATTGCAATACTGACACTTGTGTATCTTCTCTTTTGTGTGTTTAGAGCTGATATGACTTTTTAATACTGAAATACAGGAGCTTCTATAATCGCAATAATCACATTTGTGTAAGTCGTCCCTTGTGTGTTTACACTTGATGTGATATTTTAAATTTGAGGTAACAGGGGTTTCATAGCTAAGCCCGCAAATCTTCACACGCTTCTTGAATTCTCCCAATTAATTCTTCTCTAGTGTTTACAGGGGTTGCGCGTACACTTTGTCTTTCAAATAAAATAGATATATTCAGTTAAGTCTTTGTATTGAATAAAATGGACAGGTTAGCAATTTGTCCTTTTTTGTATTTCCTCTCTTGTGTTGATGTGACATTTTAAATTTGACATACACAGGCTTCTATAATCACAATACTGGCACTTGTGTATCTTTTCTTATGTGTGTAGTGTGGATGTGATGTTTTATAGATGGCAGCTTAGGGCTTGCATAATCGCAATACTGACACTTGTGTATCTTCTCTTTTGTGTGTATAGAGTTGATGTGAGTTTTTAAAGCTGAAATCCAAGCGGTTGCGAAATTGCAATACTGACACTTGTGTATCTTCTCTTTTGTGTGTTTAGAGCTGATATGACTTTTTAATACTGAAATAAAGGAGCTTCTATAATCACAATAATCACAATTGTGTAAGTCGTCCCTTGTGTGTTTACACTTGATGTGATATTTTAAATTTGAGGTAACAGGGGTTTCATAGTCACAATGCTCACACTTGTGGATCTTCTCTCTTGTGTGTATGGAGTTGATATGACTTTTTAAAGCTGACATCCAAGTGCTTCCATGATTGCAATACTGACACCTGTGTATCTTCTCTTTTGTGTGTATAGAGTTGATGTGACTTTTTAAAGCTGACATTTGAGGGCTTCCATAATCACAATACTCACATTTGTGTATGTTCTCTCTTGTGTGTTTAAACTTGATGTGAGATTTTAAATTTGACATCCAAGGGCTTGCATAATCGCAATACTGACACTTGTGTATCTTCTCTCTTATGAGTAACTTCTTTTGTTTGTTCTTATTGGTTTGTTTTTTTAGAATTCTTTTGTTCATGTGAGATATAGAGTTTGAGGATGGATCTTTTTTATAAATTGAATATTCAAAATCACCATTTTGTATAACCATTACTTGACTTTTTATTTCTGTTACTTCATCACACTTATACTCACAACTATTTATCTGTAAATGATCCAAATTTTTAATGTCAGAGTAATCCTCACTTGAATATATATCATCGCTGATATGGTTTTCAGGCACATCGTTTGGAGATTCATCAAGACCTAAATTTTCAATTCTGGAAAAGGATAAGTCAAACAACAATAATGATGTTCACGCAAAATGAGGAAATATGAAATGAAATTAATTAAATTCAATTAAATCTGATAGATTTTAGGTTTGCTATGTTCGTAAAAGCATCAATGATGTTAATTTATTATTCTACAATTGATTAATACATGTAAGTAGTAGATACATCATAATAGCTTTATACATATAAACCCCTAGGTTCTAGTAGGACCAGTATGTGCAAAATTAAAATAATTATCAAATATCTAGGTCAAGGCATAATCGTTCTTATAGTAGCATTGTCATTGTATTTAAGAACCAGAAACCACTGGTTCTGGGACAGATAATTTCATGTTCTGATGTTTCTTGAATTTATATAGAAGTGAGAGGTAATGTAACACAAACATTGCTGCAACCTGATTTTTATTAGATAAGTACTCGAACATTTTAGAAGAAAGATAAGTATATTGTTAACTTTAGTGTTTGATACTTATTATATTCAACATTTGATAGTATTCAATGGAATGTTAGAACAGTGCTATTCACCAAGGTAATAATTCATTACAAATGAGGGTTATGATCTTGAATTTATTTAAAGTGCCTTATGTGAAATTTCATAAGATACTGGTATTTATTTTATTGGTTCTAACAAGCAAACACTAAAACAGTTTATGAGTAAAATCAGAATAATCTTTAGATGCTCTAGTGAAAACCTTAGCATTTTAAATGGTTTTGGTGGTAATATTACAGATATCTAGAATATCTGTAGCCTACAGTCAAAGACAAAACTGAAGTTACCATGGGAATCCAGTTAGACAGGTTGAACATCAACCATTAATGAGACAAAATTGCAAATATGTACCTTTATACTTGAGTTATGAAGCTGTGACTCAATTGAAAACAAAATCTTTTAGCTTATGCATCAGTGAAGTTGGTGGTTGTCATATGCTCCAGGGATATCTACAGATTATAAGGCCTTTTTTGATTATAGGGTTTTATTACTCATTTCAAAAAGTAAAGAGTACATTTCACGGTAAACCTCAACATTGTCATAATCAATGAACTTACTTTATCTGGGATTGTTGATAATCTGCAGGCTCTTCTTTAATTTCTTGTATATCTAGGTATTCATGAATTCCAGATTTGGTGTCCAACTCACTTTCTATTGCTGGCGACATTTTTGTAGGTAATTGGCTAATTGGTAATCTAATCTCTATATTAATAATATTCTTTCTAGGTTATGTCCACAGGTAATGCTTTCATATTTAAAAAATACAAAATACAATAAGCAATATACGTAATGAACACAGAACAACTTCAATGTTAAGGAAACGAATACCAGTCTACGGTATTCGTTATTATCCACAGTGAACTCTTTTATAGTTTATCCCATAATAAGTGTCTATGCAGATTGCAGAACACCATAGAATAAAAGGAAATTCCAATAATTGACTCCTACAGCATGACGTCACAGCCTCACCTTTCATTGTCGTAGATTCAAATTCGTATTTTAAACAAACCTTTATTGAATCTGTCTTCTTTTATGTGTACATAAGGATCACAATATAATAACGTAAAATATACGTACGTAACTGTAAGTTAATATTTATTTGAGAACTTTGTTTACTCCAGTAATTCCAATCTTAAAGCTGAATAACGTGTTTCGACATACACGTTTTTACTGTATAACTAATATTCAATTTAAATTTCTGAAAAATAAAGATGCAAACCTATCTCATCACATTCCGACATGTTCCAAGTATGCCACTTCGCATTGGAAGCTGTTAAATATTTGTATGAGAAATTAAAAAATATGAAGAGAAAGAGCTTATTCTAACCCTTATTTAGTAGTGCGATATAGGTCAATACAAAATGTCTACTAGACTTTTTACTGTAGAGGTATTATAAGCATAGAGATCATATATTAGATAGAGGAGTGAAACCTGTGTTTAAGGTAATAAGCGGTGCGTGACATGTTCAAATTTCTTAGCGATACCACCCCTCACACTCTCCTCCAACCGCTTACATTGATGACGGCGTGCTCGTATATAAAAGCGAGAACAGTGGGGACCGCTAATAGAGAAAACTTCATTCGAACGCTGCGTGGCATTACGGCCCGCTTTACTCCTCTATTTAATATATGATCTCTATGATTATAAGACCCCGGTAACGTATTTTGCTTCCGGATAGCGGCGAAGGTGCAAAACTCCAAGCGGCAAGGTCATCACAGGTTAGTATGTTAAACTTTTGACTGGTTAGTTTTTTAATTCTTATATATTTCCGATATTTCCAGGCTAATGGGTTATTTGAAAATTTGTTGTAATTGATTGATGTTCCATCGTCATGAATTATTAAAGTACAGTTACAATAGGGTGGGAGGTACCACTCTTAACTATTTGAATGAAAACTGTTGCTCTTCTCACGAATGGGGGCCACGAGAGGAGTACTACCTGATGCATACAAGAACAGCTGGTCAGGCGCGAGCAGCTAACCCTCTCGTGGCCCCCATCCATTCATGTGAAGAGCGACAGATAAGAAGGGAGAATTATTATCTTTTGTCCTTCAGAGAACTGATTCAAATCCGCTCAAGGGACGCTTACTCACATTTATATATTTCTCTATGGTACAGCAGTAGACTATTATTCTTTGCTTTACCGTCTGTGGAGAGGTTACTAGATTAGTTGTCATGTCAGTTTGCTTGTATTGTAAATAATTTCTTATGATGAGGGAAGGATAATTTCTTGTTGATGTATGTGGCGAGTTAACATAACTCTGATATAATTATTGTGATGGAACTAGGAATCTCTGATAGTCATGGTTATGTCTCAGAATTGACAAACTGTGAGGTCCCATCAATAATAAAGCAAGAACTAGAATTGGAAAGTAACATTAAAATTGAAAATCTGTATACTCAAGAAGTAGAACATAAATTGACTGATGAGGAAATGAAAATAGAGTAAGTTCATTATTGTAAACCCTTCAATTTATTCCCTTAGCAGCTACATGATTTGCACTGATAAACATACTTAATATTTGAGAGATGCTTCTAAAATTGTCATGGGTAACCTATGAAGATTATATAAATAAGCTAATAGTGGGTTCTTTAGATTACCTTGATTTCTGAAAGTGTAGATAATATACATAATTGATTCAAAAAATTAAACCCATACTTGATCAGATCAAAACATGTCTGCATTAGAACATGGTCCAAGAATGGAGGAATAACTGTATTAAACCATTAATTAATTAATTAAATGCAACATTTGAATGAGAAATTCAATATAACCCAAGTAAAAAGATAGTAAACAATAATAATGAATACAATTCACATTTCATTTAATGGGTGTCTTGTGGGATGTATTTATTTGAATGTGTTTGGTGTCATTTGAACAGTTCTTCTCATGAGACTTTCAATTAATTGGAATTTTAATAAGCGTTTATTTAATACCATTATTTATCTTTCGAACCTATAAACAAAAAAATTAATATTGTTCCTCATGATATTAAGTTTGCTGGTGGAACCACTCAAGATTATTGAGTAATTAAAAACTATCAGAGTTTAAAATAGTACTTCAAATTGAGCTAATTCGTATCTGCAACTTGTACCATATTAAGATAAGGTTTGGTTGAAATCAGATGTTAGGTACTGTAACAGTATTACATATCCATCTGACTGTAAGTAGTACAGCAATTCATATCTGAAATCAATAAAATTTTCTGGCATTTAATTCAAGCTCATCACTGCTTCAACATACATGGAATTGAATAATTTTATGTCCCAACATTGTTTTTGTCAAGAAAGCGAGAGGATTATCTCATAGGCCTGAAACTGTTTTTTGTCAGCACCTAATTAGGCCTCATTCTGCTTGATCTCAATACCAAAAAGTCTATGGTGCCAAATTCCACCTGTCGTTCTCAAGGAATGTGCGCCTGAATTAACACTAGTTTTCCACAGGTTGTTTACCCTTTCATACAAACTTGGTGTCTTTCCTTCCACTTGGAAGACAGCTAGAGTCCAACCAATTTCAAAAAAAAGGAAAGCAGATCTTTTCTAATAATTATAGAGCCATTGTATTATCTATGATCTCTAAAGTGATGGACCTAGCAATCAACATCGAGTTCATCCTATACCTAGAGAGCCCCAAAATCGTGAATGACCTGCAATATGGCTTTCGTCAGCAGAGATCAACAGGAGACCTGCTTGTCTATGTAACACATGTATGGCAGAAATCTATTGAAAAATATGGGAAATCTTTAGTTGTAGCATTGGATATCTCCAAAGCATTCAACCAAGTCTCCGATACAATGGCTACCAACGATGGTGTTCAACAGGGGTTTGTCTTGGTACCAACTTTGTTTCTGCGCCACATCAACGATCTGCTGGAAGTGACCACCTGTCCCATCCACAACTTTTGCAGATGATGGTACACTTCATACCGCTTTCTCTTCTAAAGCCCCTATACCATCCAATGAAGACAGAGGAGAGACAGCGACAGGTTGACGCAATGAATGGAGATCTGGCAATGATTTTGGAATGGGGATCTTATCAATCTAGTAGAGTTTAAAGCAACCAAAACTCAAGCTTGCGTCATCTGTAGGAAGGCGGATCCTACAATCCGTAATATGACGATGTCAGGTAGAATTATTCCTATGAAAATCTTCCATATCCATGTTCGGGATCACCACCAACAGCACCCTCTCATGGGATGATCATATGTGAGGTCCATCGCGAAGACCGCTTCATAAAAACAATGCACAATCAAGTGCAAGTTATTTAAATGATGAGATTAGCTCAAGCATGGTTCTCAACTGCAAAACTAAGCTAAACATCTTAGGAATGCAGAACAGAATCACCCTCCACTGGGTTCCAGGACAGACAGTAATTGAGGGAAATTAACAAACGGCGCCCTGGCATGCAAGAGAGCTGTAACGCTTCTGATAGTACCGGAACCCTTCTGCGATATAGGCAAGCACACTATACAGGAAATCGTTTGCAACAGAAGACACAGTACTAACTAGTGGAGTTCCTTTCCGAGAAACAGACAATCCAAAACATTCCTTAACTTAGGAAAAAGGCCTTTTTGAAAAGTATAAGGTCGTAACAGGATTCATCACAGGACACAGCAAACTCAATGGGCATATGAGTGAAGTGGGCCTAGTGAACTATGGAATGTGTAGATTCTGCACAAAAGCAGAAGAAATACAGATACATCCGCTGATCGAAGCTACTCTGCTCCGCAGGAGCAGACCCTTCGGGACAGACACAATTATCGGGGAAATCTTGCCGCTGGAGCCTGGAAAATCTTTTGTTTTCTTAAGAGAGCTAAAAGTCTTGTACTCTAATGGGGGGTATACAATAGTTCTTCAAGGACGCAATATAACTGATACCTATTAACAATTTTGAAAAACCTTGGCTTCCGGATGGATTCCGCGTCACAACCATTACAGGTGGCATCTTCAGGGCAGGCTTGAGGCTTGAACTGAAACTGATTCTACTGGTTTCTGTAGCGGTATTTATTGTAGGAAAAAAATTTTTCACGCTACTCGGTTCACTGCCTTTATGCCGGTGGTTAACTCCGTTCTGGCACCTGACTGCCGTTGTGTGACCATGTGCGAAGTGAAATTTTCGAGGACGGGCTTTCAAATGTTGGGAAAGTAATATCCTGAGTCACGGTTTAGATTATTTGAATGTTTTAGGATTTCTATTGCTTCAAGGATTTTTCGCTGATAGAAGTTAGGGGCTCGGGCTAGGATTGTAGTATTTTCGAAAAGGATTTGATGATTAGTGTCAAACGTGTGTTCCGCAAGATCTACTGGTGTCACGAAGACTTGTACAGCGCTCATGTTCTTTCACACGAGTAGCTACTGTACGACCTGCTTCACCAGTGTAGACTTTACCGCAAGAACAGGGAATGTTCTAAGTGAAGAGGAGGAAGGGGATCTTTGATAAGTTTGTAAAACTGAGCTGGTTTGGAATGTGGGAAACTGAGTAGAAATATTTTGTTGTTTAAGAATTTTGGAAATTCGATCTGTTACATTTTCAATATATGGAAGATAGGCAGTGGCTCAGGTTGGTTTGAATTTTTAGGCGAAGTGTATTTTTTTATGACTTTGAATGTTATAATGGGAGAAATTATTTGATAATGAGACACATGAAAGATGTTTTAATTCTGATTTCAAGGATTGGGGTGGAGATAAGTTGACAGCTCTGTGGACCAAAGAGTTTATGACAGATTGCTTTTGGGCAGGGTGGTGATGGGAAAGGCCATTGAGGTATCTATCGGTGTGAGTGAGTTTTCGATACACAGAATGTCCTAAAGTACCGTCAGTCTGTCGACTAACTAATACATCTAGGAATGGGAGTGAACTTTTCGATTCAACTTCCATGGTAAAAAGGATATTGGGATGTAGTGAATTTAAATGATTGAGGAAGGGAACAAGATTTTCGCAACAAAATTGTAATCGACATATCTAAACCAAAATTTCGGCTTGACAACACATGAGTCAATAGCATCTTGCTCAAAAGTTTCTATGAAGATATTAGCTATGACCGGGGACATAATTTCTCCCATTATAACATTCAAAAAGCCATAATGAAATACACTTCGCCTGAATATTCAAACCAACCTGAGCCACAGATTTTTCAGATTAAAATAAATGATAAGTTCTGTAAATAACATAATTAATGAGATAATGCGGATGGTAATGAGAGAGCATGTCGAGATTTGTAATATCTATCGTTGTGTGAGGCTTTTTGAAATGGTGGAAGGAATTTATGTTTCCACAACAACATGTCGTCTAGATATGTAAAATTCTATCTTGGCTTGAGAACAAATGTTATTGCTATCATTTGATGTTTTTGGGACTTTTTTTTTTTTGATTTCGAGGTGGTTGAAACCCTTTATGGGCACCTTATGGTCCTATAACATCCCATAAGGTAGTGTGGGAGTCCCTGAGTCCCGAACTTAATCACCTCAGATATACCCACTAAACACTCCACCTCGTGTGGTAGGCTCGATCCTGCAACCAGGGCAGTCACGATGACTCTTGGGCTTAAGAGCCCATTGTATCTTGCCGCACCACTTTCTCGGGCCATCGGAAAAATTCCGCAGTCGCTGGATTCGAACCCGCGACCGGCAGCCATAGTGATTAGAAGATCGATGCTTCTACCACTGAGCTACCTGGCCCCCAGGTTTTTGGGACTGGTCAATGGTCATGTGGAAGAGGATGATGAGTGCTGGAAAAGGCTTTGGGAACCTGAGCAATAGTAATCTTGACACGGGTTACAATATTCAAAAATCCCCTTTCATTCGTGTAGTTTCAACAAATTCAATAAATATCGTCCAATTATCCAGCTATGAATATCTCAGTAGAACAAGCAATTGTCAATCTCATAACCAGTAGTATTGAAATAAAATCGCAGGGGCACTGAAAAATAATAATAACATTAGGCCCGGTTTTATTTTTAATGATTTATTTATTTTCACTCATATTTGTATATTTTTATTAGGATTCATATGTTCTAATATTAATTTGTAGTGGTAATGTGTAAATATATTGCCGGCAAACATCAGTATTATTATTTGATTTTTTTTTCCAGAATTGAAGAATTTCCTCACAATATGCCTCAGAAATGTGTTACAGATTCTACATATTCAAGTGAAAATTACTCGGACAATTTGGATCATAAACAGATAGAGTGTTGTGAGTATGAGTGTGATGAAGCGACAGAAATAAAGAGAAATGTAATGGCTATACACAACTGTGATTTTGAGCATTTAATTTATAACAAAGATCAGTCATCACAAAGGAAGATAAATAAATCTCATTATCAAATGTCTTGGATGTCAGATTTAGAAAGCCACATCAACTCTATAGGCACAAAAAAGAAGAAACACATGTGCCGGTATTGCGATTATGCAAGCACTCAAACGGCAAATTTAAAACGCCACATCAATTCTAAACACATAAGAGACACGATACAGAAGTGTCAGTATTGTGATTATGCAAGCCCTAGGATGTCAGCTTTAAAAAGTCACATCAACCGTATACACACAAGAGAGAAGTTACACAAGTGTCAGTATCGCGATTATGAAAGCCATCAGATGTCAGCTTTAAAAAGCCACATCAACTGTATACACACAAGAGAGAAGCTACACAAGTGTCAGTATTGCGATTATGAAAGCCCTCAGAAGTCAGCTTTAAAAAGTCACATCAACTCTACACACACAATAGAGAAGATGTACAAGTGTAAGTATTGCGACTATGGAAGCCCAGATATGTTACACTTTAAAAGACACATCAACTCTATACACACAGGTGAGAAGATACATAATTGTCAGTATTGCGATTATGAAAGCCCTCAGATGTCAGCTTTAAAAAGTCACATCAACTCTATACACACAAAAAAGAAGATATACATGTGTCAATATTGCGATTATGGAAGCCCTTGGAGGTCAACTTTGAAAAGTCACATCAACTCTATACACACAAAAAAGAAGATACACATCTGTCAGTATTGTGATTATGCAAGCCCATGGACGACAGCTTTAAAAAGTCACATAAACTCTATACACACAAAAAAGAAGATATACAATTGTCAGTATTGCGATTATGCGAGCCCTCGGATGTCAGCTGTAAGAAGTCACATCAACTCTATACACACAAGAGAGAAGATGCACAAGTGTGAGTATTGTGACTATGGAAGCCCAGATATGTCACACGTAAAAAGACACATCAACTCTATACACACAAGAGAGAAGATACATAATTGTCAGTATTGCGAGTATGAAAGCCCTCAGATGTCAGCTTTAAAAAATCACATCAATTCTATACACACAAAAAAGAAGATACACATGTGCCAATATTGCGATTATCGAAGCTCTTGGAAGTCAACTTTGAAAAGTCACATCAACTCTATTCACACAAAAGAGAAGATACACAAGTGTCAGTATTGCGATTACGCAAGTCCTTGGATGTCAGCTTTTAGAAATCACGTCAAGTGTAAACATACACTGAAGTCAGTACACAAGATATTCAAATGTGAATATTAGGAGTAGGTACAGGAAGAGATCAAACCATTTGATAATGTGGATCTAAAGGTGTGAATATTACATCAAGAAAGTTGAAAGAGAATATTGATGTGATGATGCGAATGCATATTGCAATTACTTATATATTTTATGTAAGACAGTTTCTTAAGTGTAAAAAATCAAACTGGGTGTGGCGAATGTTGACTAAGCTTAAAGTAGTCATACTTATACCATCGATACAAGTGCCTACTTACTTTTTAGTCGCCTTATATAGTTATAAACTTCATCAGAACGGGTTGGATATAAAAAAAAATAATGAATTTGCTTGAGTTGTGCCCTGAATTTTGTTGTTAATATCAGTTTTCAATATTTTCTCATTTTTCAAAGCATTACTTTGTTCGTTACAATATATGTTGTAGGGATTTTTCATTTTTAAATTTTGTGGATTTGAAATACTAAACTACGAATTTTTAAATTAGATTGTGAGTAATCCAACAGTTTCTTGTCATATAATTCTGTTTAAGCTTAATAGTTATTGCTTTATGTGAATGATGAAAACATAGTTGTTTGTGGTACAACGCGCATCTCTTCTAGTATTTATATTTAATTTCTCATAGCAGCAGTAAACGAAAATAATCGGAAATGTTTGTATTGTAACGAAGCTTAAAATTTGGTATATCATTTATTTTAGATCAGGCAGAACATACTAGTATTACACGTAAACTCCGGTTAAACAGTTCATTATTCCAACAGATATGCGTGAACTCCGAATGTGCATTCCGTGATAGTCATGTTAATAAGTGAAATTATTTCATTAAATGAATTGCACATTTTTTGCATTAATTCCGATTAACTTATGTTGCAAAAACAAGGATCTAGTAAATTACGCATCAAAGTTTGTACAACCTTAGGTGTAAAAACTGCGTACAACCGAAAAATGCTGATAACATTCGTTTCCCTCGCCATGGAGGAATTGGTGGAGCATCATTCGTGCGGAATTTTAGATATAAAAAGTAACGTGAATGTCGAGCGTTGTTCGGGACATAAAGAAAAAGGCTACGGCACAAAATAATGATTTGGTGGAACGGACTTGACCAGAACCTCGAAAAACATATAAAAGACAGGCAGATCGATGGAAATTAGAATTTGAATTTTTATTATAGTACCTTTATAAAGAATTAATAGTTGAAAAGTGCCGAATTTGTAGTGTTCAGTGCTTCAGTGAATTTACATAAGGTAAATGATAGCTTAATATTTATTTGCCGGCATTACGATATACTGAATTTTGTAGTTTGTAGCTGGTAACGTTTGCATGATATCCAATATCCTGTTGTGTTCAGTATATTTGTTAGATTGTTACATTTGAGTTTATCCCGTCATATCGCGCACCGACAAAGTTCACGTTTTGAATCCACACGTGAATCGAAAGATTAAAGTAATTGTGTGTATCTTTGAACGATAGGGGCGTCTTAGATATATTTGTGCACGCGTCAATCCCGGAAGTATAAGCTGGGGTGGTTGTGTTTGATTATCGTAATCACCCTTGTGTCGTATGTGAAGCCCCGGACCTGGATGGAGGGGTTATTGCAGATACGATAGTTGGGGTTTGTGCACGCTATGTCAATCCCGGAAGTATAAATCCTGATCGTCTAAAATCTGAATGTGTATGAAATTTAATACTGTCATACAATTAACGGGGACTCCTTTGATAGCATGGGACTGTGAACAGTAGACCTGAAAAAACTCAGTGAAATTAATTATCCGAATATACCGTAAAAATCTGATATCGTACGATCGCAAACCTAATACCGGCCAATATTTTTCGATCCGACCGCATTTTCACCGTTTGATATATCGTAGTGTGTTGTGAACATTGCAATTAATAATGCTATCCGAATAATTACCGTACAACTATTATTACTCTAGCAAATGCTTGGTTTGTGTTTTTCCGTAATTGGTAAATGTGAATCATTTATCAAACGATTCCGTACCGTTGAATAGAAATTAAAGATCGAACATATCGTAAAAATAGATATGTAGTAACCGTTTTTTCTTTTACCGATTGAGCTTCTTTGCATTTCTACCTGGGTGGATTTTTGCGTCATATACCGTTCAATTGTATCCACTAATTATCATCAAAGTGTATTTCTTATTATATATTTAACAATTGGAATTCCTCGTTTTATTTCTGCTCCATCTTTTAATGAGCAAAGTTATAAGTATCAATTGTAATTAAAACCTACAACTTTGATACTGTTCTTCTGCCCAATGGGTCCTCAAGATGTTACCTATTTTCCTAATTTTTTGGTGTTTTTAAAAATTGGTCACATATTTTCAATATTTCATTCTCTATCAGTCTTCAAATGGAGCAAATATGAAAATTAACTGTAAAAAAATATGGAAGTGAACTGATGAAGACCATTGAATAATTTCAATAAACAGGCCAAGGATTTTATCAGAACTGAAAATATTAATTTAAGATTATAATAATATTGTATTGCTTGTTATATAGGTATTGGGAGATGTATAATGTATAGCTAAATGCTAAAAATAAATTATTATTTTTTGATAGAACTTACTTTATCTTGAATCCTAGACAATCAGTATATTCCTCTTCAATTTCCTTTATATGTATCCAGGAATTATATTTTCATATTTAATTTCAATCTGACCTTTCCAATCTGGATCATTCTTTACTGTTGATAACATGTTTAATGATTGTTTCAATTATGAAATGGGTCCACACTTGATAATATATAAACTCAATTTCTATATGTAATTGGTGTGTAGTACGAATCAAGTTATTGTTATGTAAATATTAGCCCCTCGCCTCTCATATTTAAAAATTATACATGTGTATTAGTAGAACTATATATACATATCATATCTATGGGTATTGCTCATAGAACAGTTATAAGTTTGCTGATTAGCAACATGACAACTATGTTGATAAACGTAAAACATCGTATTAAACCCAATGATTATTCATTGCCTGGGCCACAGAAGCACGTTATGATTCCCTCTGATTGGAGGCTGGCAGAATTTCAGCACGAATTTGATTTGACGCGTCGTAAGACTGAAATTATACCTAAGGGTGATAGTAAAATTAAGGTTTACTTCGTTAGCTATCACTGAATTTTTTCAATAGACGTTGATTGCAATTTGCAATTTGAACTTAATAAATTCATATTCAAAACTTATATATGCTTCGAAAATTAACACCAGCCAATTATAAAAGCCAAATATCCTGAATGGTGTGGATCACGCAAAATGGTGGCTTATCTACTGCTATTTCACCATTTGTAGAAGTTATTACAACAAACAATCATGAGCATGAAGATGTAACAGTACTGTCATCAGAGCGCTGATTATTCTCTATTATTGTAATAATCGGAATTAGACTTTCCACTTTCTTTACAATTACAATTGTTGTAATGTACTAGTCCGATTGTGTGGTAATAGCGAAATTTCTTCAAATTCGAACAGACAACAGTTAAATATGATTATATTAATATTCTCATTGAGTAAACATTTATAATCTCTGCTAATACACTAGCGTTTTAATAATATTACATTACAATGATTAATAACATTATAGTTTAAGTTTAATTTTGCTATTCCAGAGTACTCAGAAAAAATATAACATACTTTTATTCAGCAATTATTGTAAATTCGTTATTGCATAAGTCACCAGTAACGAAACTGAGTTTAGCATGTAAAAATTATATGAATACGGTCGATTTGTTTAATTATAGTTTATCTTCTATTCATGATGCTAATAGATCCTTAAGATTTGGATAATTTAATTATGGAGATATGTTCTTTGTTATGTGTTAGTTTTAACGTTCTTCTTCATTGAAGGTTGATAGTTATAAAAAATTGTAATTGGGTTCATCCCATTGATGATAAATAAATAAAATCTTACAAACATCATTTGCATTTGTCCTTTTTACAATTAATTCTGAAAGTAATTTGATATTACAATATGTCTAACGGCATTATTGATAGCTAAATTATGGACAGCTTTAGGAGGCACTGCAGGAACATTACATCTACAGCACGCTTAGCTTCTACATTTACAAACGGTACCTCTTCAAGATAGTGACATGCAATGTTGTGTAGCACAACACAATATACAACTAATACTTCTACTCTTTTTACCTTCAATTTACTTCCATAGTCTCTCAATGATGTCACGAATTCTTATTTGATATTCATTAAAGAGTTTAATCGAGTTAAAAATAGCTTGACGTCATTTCCACTCACATAATAACAGGGTCTCTCCCCTCTCAAAACGCATACGTAATATAGAATTTGTAAATATATTTGAATCATGTGCAGATCCTAGCCATCAGCATATAATATCACAGTAACCTTTTCTATTTCTAAAATTCTCAGGTCTTTCACCACCAGGAGATTGTATTTCAATACCTGTGCAATTCAAAGCTCCTATACACTTTGTAAATCTATTAATGTTAAACATTTTATGTCTAACAGCATCATCGTGTAAACACTAGCAAAAAAACGAAGGAAGTATCATCTCTGGTGGTGTGAATGCATGATTTCTAAAATAAAATTACTAATACTTTAAACACTAATAACATTACCAATCTAGTCTCGAGTCTATGTGTATATCTAGAAAGTTTTGATGCTTCCCTGGCTTTATTGAATTATTTCGAGAGAAAGTACTATTTCTTCATTTTTATTATATAAGTATGTAGTATGTTAATTGAGTTTTTGCAACGTCCAGTTTAAGACTATTCCTACTATACAGTTTCCAGCTTATCAAGTGTTGTATTCATTTGGCTTACCAAAACTGAATTACTTATTCCTTCGAAGATTTCAGATGCATCATCAGCAAATTGGAAAAATCTCCTTTAGTAGGTATATCTGGTAGGTCATTTGTATAGATAATGAACAAAAGGGAACCTATAATAAGTCCCTGGGAACTCCTCTCAAGGTTTTCAATTTATTGGATTTTAATAAAAGTCCTGCGTGATCATGTCGGTGACATACTGTACTCTGTTTTTAAATATGATTTCATAACACCAAGAAGTTTCCGCCTAATGCCAAAGAACAGTTTACTTATAAGGATGTGTAGATCAACACTATCAAAAGCCTTTGTAAGCTTGAGGATTATCGTCGCAGTTTCGTTCTCATTATTAAGAGAGTGCAAGATTTCGGATAGACTTTAATATATTGCTCAAGCAGTTGATTTCTTCTTTCAAAATCTATTTTGTGTACCTGATGAGTGATAAGAGACCTGCTTTTTGAAAAGCTTAATAAAGCTATTATAATAATAGTAATATAGAGATATTTATTGTCACTTTTGTTGTAAAGTCAAAGATGTGTGTGGGATAAAATCAATATATAACAATTTACACAATACAAATTATATATTTTAAGTACTTGAAGTAATTTTGAAACAAGTTGAGGGGGCTAAATACTTCGAAATTGCCTTCGATCCCCACTTGAAATGAAATCTCCATCTCAGCGACTTAGTGAATAGATTGAGATACTATACATTTTGAATAAATTAAAATCTTGATTGAGTATAGGAAAAATGAAATACATATATACCATGGATTATTCTTATCGCTAGCAAGCTAGGGAACCAGGGTGTCTACCTAACAGTTTTAACCCAAGGAGAGCGATAAAGAACACGTACAATAAAAACAAAATGTTTCTAATAATAGAAGTATACAGGATTAATATGTTTACAGAAATTTTAAAGTTTTTTAAGCTATTGCATATAGCTTTTATCGCGGGCTTTGAGCGCGGCGACCGAATCAAGAAATTCCGTAACGAAAAATAATGTAAGACCTAAACACCTAACATGTGTCAAATTAATTAATTAATTTGAAGTTTCTAAAATTGAGAAATTTCGCTATTTTATACGATTGTTATAACACTCTAGCGCTTTAGACTACGGGATTTTCACGTGGCCTATCGAAATTAGAAGGTTCGAATTATCTAAAAAACATAATTGCATGAACTCCAGATGTCCTATGTAATTAGCTACGAACGAAATCATTTTGACATATGCCTCTAGGAGCTCGTTACGCGTCAGTTAGAGTTTATACGTTAGACGCGCGTAGCAGAGACCTGAGAGTACCTGTTTCTATTAAGCTATTGCATATAGCTTTGAGCGCGGCGACCGAATCAAGAAATTCCGTAACGAAAAATAACAGGAACTCGTTTATGTTGCGCTCTCTCGAGTGACTAATATTGAAAAATTGTATATCACGACAAAAAACGATAATTCTACATTCAAGTTTTATAATAATCGAAGGCAAGCTGCATCGACTGCATCTTTGTTGCAAGAATTCAAAAGACTGCCTTTAAATAGTGTTCAGACGACAGCTCAAAGTGTCTTAGATTTCCTTAGTAATAGAAATGGCATTTCAATAATGACTTTCAATTGCCAAAGTCTAAATAGTCACAAATACGATTTACAAGATTTACAAACAAATGTGTTACTTCTTATACCGAATCTTGCATGGCGCATGATAATCCGATTGAAATACCTAATTTCAATTGTATTGTTCAATTCAAACGAGATACTGTTCCAAAAGGTGGGGTAGCTTTTTAGCAAAATAATAATAATAATGTAACTAATATTATGACTCCGAACGTTAGCGATGTTAATGTTAGGCGCTCATTTTTTGGAGATATTTGTGCGTGCTTATGCAAACTTAGAAATGGCCTACACATAGTCATGGTAGCAATTTACATTTCTCCGAATCCAAAATTGGACGAGGTAGAGCATTTTATTCATCGCACTTTACTGGAGTACACTGAAGAAGGGTCGAAAATACTTGGTACAAAAGGTAATAAATTTCCACTTATCTTGGCTGGCGATTTCAACATCAACTTCGCTGATAAAAAATCAGAGCGGTTGACAACTTTTCTTTCGGAAAAATTGAATTTGAAAATTAATAATGATCCACAAGAATCCACAACAAAATATGGAGCCACCATTGACGCGGTATTTTCCAGATATTTAGAGGACATCAAGTCTCAAACTTATGTCTCTTATTTCAGTTACCATAAACCTATAGTTTCAATGATAACAAATTCCTGAATAACCTACATGTATTGTAAGATAATTAAAATATTTTAAACGATATTAACTTCTATTTATTCAATAAAAGAAAAAAATTGTTTTCTTATCGGTCACCACGCTCAAAAAGTGTAACTTGAATTAATATCAAAGAAAAAACTTGAATTAATATCAAATAAAAAAAAATACTGCATAAATTAAAAATAAATAAATAATTATAATTGCATAAGTTGAGAAAAAATGCTATGCAATAGCTTCACACGTTTTTTTCAAACAAGTGGGAACTGGGAAGAACGGCATACAAATTGTGACAAGCTAGAAACTATATTTTACATACAACAAACTTGAATAAAAGGCGGTTTAGTGAAGGTATCAAGAAGAAATACAATGATTGGTGCGCGTGACTGGATGTATGTTGCCGCGAAATGTAGTTTAGTCAAAATTAAAATTAATTCTCAATTAAATTTAAGATCACTCATATCGCACTTGAAAAATTATAAACGGTGTTCGATAGAACTTTAAACTAAGATACCTCAAAAAATACCTTTGGCCAAAAAAGTCTGTTTTTACTTGAAAAACTTATTTGAGGCATATGGTCATCGCGGCTGTTCACGAAGAAGTGTATTCTGTCAGTCCAATTTTGGATCACTTTTTCGAGCATAGAGGGCGTTATGCTATGAATCACACGTTGGGTTCCAAGGAGTTCAGAATTTCTGATTTATTAACATAAACCTGTGACTTCACATAGCCCCATTGGAAATAATCCAAAGGCGTTATTACATCGCAGGACCTGGGTGGCCAGTTGACAGGTCAATTTCTTGAAATCAACTTATCACCAAATCTTGTTCGTAATAAGTCGAGTTTCGTTCGCGGTATGGCACGTATCTTGATCTTCATCCTGTTGCATTCACATCTCGGCCGGATCAACGTCATCCATATTTTGAAAGAAATATTAATTCATTTCACCGAATTTTTTAAATAATGGATGCAAAGAACTATATAATTTTGATTTAAGTTTATAATATCCTCATTTATACAGATTTTTATTTGGCTTAATTCTTAAGGTAAATCTATTCTTAATGTATGTAATTTATCAACTACAATTTAATGAACATTAACAGTTGAATGAATTTTCTTTTTTTTTTATATATTTTTTTTCTTCTTCTTTTTAAAATTTAATTTTCTTCAGGCCTGCGCACAGATACCTAGTAGTGTCTTTTGCAGGGTGGTATATGTAATATATGTAATTTTGTTACTCTATATCAATGTATTTTACACCTGAATAAACATTATATTATATCATAGTCCGGTAACGTTAGCTCCAACCTCATTTTTAAAGAAATGACCCATGATGCCGCCAGCGTGTAAACCGCATCAAACGGTGCATTTTTCTGAATGTAATGTGATCTGTAGGAAGTCTTCTGAATTGGCATCACTCCATATTCGGCCATTCTGCTTATAATAAACAAACCCATTAAGCCAAAAAAGATCTGCATCGTTCAATACAATTTTGCGATAAGACAGCGGAATAGTTTGCAACTGCCCTAAAGCCCAGCCAGTGAAAGAACGACGTAAGCGATGGTCTTGTGGCTTTAATTCCTGCACCAGTTGGATCTTATATGGATGTAGCCCAAGATCTTTGTGCAAAATTTTCCTGGGATCGACGAAGAATCGGTTCATGATAATTTGCCAAAATATATAATAAATAGAAATGACACCTGATTTCACAGCCACCGCGATCGGAAGTTCTATCATGCTTAAAAAAACTTTGAACAAATAAATGAATTGGAATATATTGACTGCTAAAGTGTAAGCGATCGTCATGTTGACTATGATTGACTAAGTATTAATGACAATGTTTTCAATCTTATAAATACACTAAACGTCAGAAGTCTTGGTCCCCCATTCAGTCCTGTTAATGAAATGTTTCGTTAGAAAAACAAAAGATATCTATCAAAGGATATTGTTTGTTCAATCTATTTCTTGTGAAAGGATTATTTTACTATTTTACAAACTGGGATACTTAG
The DNA here is from genome assembly GCA_958510875.1 of Endomychus coccineus. NCBI lineage: Eukaryota > Metazoa > Arthropoda > Insecta > Coleoptera > Endomychidae > Endomychus > Endomychus coccineus. The sequence goes on along the minus strand of OY294070.1, from coordinate 30,989,016 downwards.
AGAATTAAAAAGTAAGAAATGTGTGAATTTATTGAAAAAAATTATTGAATAAAAGAAGTAATGAAACATGTTGTACACTGACTAATAGTTGATATGACATCCTCCACGTTAGAATAACATGTTGACACGTCTGTGCATTGAAATAATCAAGCGGTGTATAGTGTCTTGTGGAATATTGTTCCATTCCTCTACCGCCGCGACGACTAACTCATCTGCAGTCTGAGGTGGGTTAATTCGATTGTGAATGGCTCTACTTATGTAATCCCATATGTTTTCAATCGGATTCATATCCGGCGAGTTGGCTTGCCAATACAATCTACTGATATGTTCTGCTTGAAGTGTATCCTGCACCCTTCTTGCGCGATGTGGTCGGGCGTTGTCGTCCATAAACACAACATTTTCGGCTAATTCGTTTCGTATGAGATAGATAATGGGCGTAATAACCTGTTCGACGTAAATTTGGCTGGTTATATTCTGTGGAATGTGCATTAATGGGGTGCGGCGGTTAAGCATTATTCCTCCCCAAAACATTACAGTACCCCCTTGATAGGGAGCAACTTCCCGGAGAAAATTGAGTCGCTGTTGACCTGGTTCTCTCCAGACTCTTTGCCGATTATCATCACTCACCAGTCCAAATCTGGTTTCGTCTGTGAATAACACCCACCTCCACTGCTGCAAAAGCCAACCCCTGTTCTCTCGCGCCCATCGGAAACGGGCTGCACGATGTCTTGGAAGTAGAGTGGGGACCCGTAATGGTCTTCTAGCAGGTAAATTTGCATGATGGAGTCTTCTTCGAACTGTGGGTGTCGATATAACACGACGGATCGTACGCTGAAAGTGGCTTCTGAGAGCTGAAGCTGTGCGATGTCTGCGAGCATGTTGCACCAAATAACGATCTTCCCTTTCGTTAGACACTCGAGGACGTCCACTACGTGGTCTGTTTTCCACTGTATCGAATTCTTGGTATCTGTGAACTATTCGCACAACAGATGATCTAGGAATGCCCAACATTTCCGAAATCTGATGATTAGAGTGCCCTCCATCGTGTAAAGCAGTAATTCTTGCTCGATTAAACGCAGGAATTGATCCACTAGTCACTTGGTTGGATATGCTTTCACTGCCACTGCTGCCAAAACATTGATAATAAAGTCAGGATTCATTATTGACATCTCTTTTTTGTCTTTTTTATATCTTAAATACATGTTACTTTTTACCACAGTAAGAAAAATAATCGGGCTTAATCGAATCATTTGATATATAGGGGGTTTAAGACTTTTGACGTTGTGTGTATTATAAATTAAATTTTCTATTTGAAATTGAGGGATTGCAGATAAGCACTTCAGGTATTTATTGTGATATGTGTATATAACAATATTAGCTCATTAAGCAAATGTAATTGTATGTATACATTCTAATAACTTTAATTACCAGCGGTTGTTGGGTATTAAGAAAAAATATTCAAAACCAAGGTCTGAGAACAGCCTCGTCTTCAGCAATCATAATAAAATAATACTTTGTGCCTATTTTCATTCAATGAATGTTTTATTACTGCTTATAGAGTTGATGTATGTTCTTAAAGCTAACATATAAGGACTTCCATAACAACACTTGTGTATCTTCACTCTTCAAATTTGTGGCCTTCGTGACCACAATACTCACTACTGCCCATCTTTTCTGTTCTCTGGGTGTACATAGTTGATGTGACTTTTTAGATTTGTTATCTCAGGGCTTCTATAATCACAATGCTGACATTTGTGTAGCTTCTCTCTTGTGTGAATAAAATCGATATGGCTTTTTAAAGCTAATAGATGAACACTCTCGTAATTGCAATACTGACACTTGTGCATCTCCTTTGTGTGTATAGAGTTGATGTGACTTTTCAAATGTGACATCCAACGGCTTCCATAATCACAATAATGACACTTATGTAGCTTCTCCCTTGTGTGATTAAAATTTATGTGACTTTTTAAAGCTAATATATGAGGACTTTCATAATCGCAATATGGACATTGGTGCATAGTCTCTGTTGTGTGTATAGATTTGATGTGACTTTTTAAAGCTAATATATAAGGACTTCCATAACCGCAAAATTGACACTTGTGTATCTTCCCTCTTGAGTGTTTAGAGTAGATGTGAGTTTTTAAATTTGCCAATTTAGGGCCTTCATAATCACAATACTGACACTTGTGCATCTGTTCTGCTGCATCTCTGTGTATATCGTTGATGTGAGTTTTCAAATTTGTCATCTCAGGGCTTCTATAATCGCAATATTGACACTTGTGTAGCTTCTCTCTTGTGTGAATAAAATTGATGTGACTTTTTAAAGCTAACATGTAAGGACTTTCGTAATCGCAATACTGACACTTGTGCATCTTCTCACTTGTGTGTATAGAGTTCATGTGATTTTTTAAATTTGTCATCCTAGCGCTTCTATAATCACAATACTGACACTTGTTTAGCTTGTCTCTAGTGTGTTTAGAGTTAATGTGATTTTTTAAAGTTGACATCCAAGGACTTCCATAATCGCAATACTCACACTTGTGTATCTTCTTTCTAGTGTGAGTAGAGTTGATGTGACTTTTTAAACAAGAGATATAATCACTTTTGAAATCGCATTGTTCACATTTATATATGTTTACTGTTTCACATTTTTTACTAACATTAGATTTCAAAGTAATTTCACTTGTGTAACTGTTGTGAGATTCCAAGTTAGATGATGGGATATTTTCCAGAGTGGAACATTCATTTTCCCTATTATGTGCAGCCACTACATGATTGTCCACATTTATTACATCATCACAATTGTACCCATCGTATTGGCATTTCAATGAGCCCCTTGATCCCAGAATTCCGATTGATCTATTCATGCACTTATTACCTGAACAATCAAAATTTTCATGGTCACCTCCGTTTGCATCTTTATCATCTTTGATATATTTCTGTGGCAGATCTTCCAATTCCTCATCTACATTATCATTCTCGATTCTGAAAATGTAAGGATGAAATATTTTTACTTGTTCTATCTGATAATTAAGGTCAAACTACATTGAATTAGTGAGTTAGCCTAATCATTCTATTTTTGGTGAGTACAAGTGAATATACTTCTAGACAGTACTCAACTTGGGGAATTGTACACTAAAACCGAATAGACCCAACCTGAGAAAATTATTTTTCCCCATCTTATCTACATTATTGTTTGTTTATAAAACAACTTATTCTTCCATAAAATTTGCAACTTTACATGCTAAGCAATGTTTCTTTTTATTTGCTTAAACAATTCTCACCCGTGACCAATATATTAGCGGCATGGGAAATAAAAAAATTTGTTAACGTCACTTTGAGTACTATCTAAAAATATATCGTTTTGTACAATTGGGAGGGTGGCACGAACCAAAGTTAAGCCATGAAACATTTCTAGAAATTGTCTGATGAAGATACCCAAATTTCCTAAATCTGTTTTTCATTTAATTATTTTTATTAATACAAGAAAAAACTGAAAGTTTCTTAAAATGTTATTTCAAATCACCTTTTAAATGGGGTAAATTATAAACATTAACTGTACAAAAATAACTATTCTATTTTAAAATACAATATTTAATAAAAATAATACGACATTCTTCATTACTGGAACAAGTAAATTATTCTCAAAATAGCCCAAAACAATATTGATCAGTTGTTTATTCACACAAACTTACTTTATCTCAAATTCCTGACAATCTGGATCCTCCTGTTTGATTTCATTTATTTCTATATATTCAGGAATAATATTTTCGTATTTCATCTCAGTCTGACCTTCCCAATCTGGTTCATTCTTTACTTTTGATATCATGTTTAGTGATGGTTTCAGTTATCAATATATATTTAATATATTACAAACTCAATTTCCATATCCACATGTAATTCCTATATATATGTATCAAGATATTGTTATTGAAATATTAGTATGTCTTTCCTATCTCATATAGGGCTAGACATAGGTATTTTTTATTATTGCTTGTATGCTTGCAGTACTCAGTAGGCAGGCGGCAGGCACTAAGTTTCAACTTTCCAACTTCCAAGTCCTATTTCTAGTCCTTTAAAGCTGATTTACTAGGGACTCAGGTTCTCTCCCTCACACTTACAAAAATTTCCCTTGTTTAGGGTTAGCACTAGCAGCAATACCAATAACAATGAACCATAGATACTATTTATTTACATTATATAATATAATACAAAGAACTTAAAAGTTCAGTGCTTTAGCTTACATACAAAGGTAGAGCTGTGCCTATACATAGAAAATGTAATAACTACTGGACGCACACAGTGAAATATGATTGCTGAAGCAAAGTAATTAATATTTTAATTCCAAAATTACTCATGTATCTATGAATATTGCCGTCAGTGTAATTAATATTTTAATACAAAAATTACTCATGTGTCTTTGAATATTACCATCTATTCACATTTAATAATGTTCAAAGGCACAGAGACGGCGTTAGCCATATAATATACTATTACTATTTCCCTGCTTTTTATTTATCCACTACTACTTCAATCTGTATCATTTTGTTTATAAGAAAATTCCTTCAGCTGAGTTTTATTTGCATTCATTTATACTTCCCTCCCTATAGGTAGTATACAGTATAATTTTCATTTTTGACCCATGTATGAATTATATGTAAATTCTTGGGAAATAAAATAAGGTTACATTATAGTGAATAATTGCGAAAGTCAAGCTGACAGCAGGTGGCTTCAGTATGGAACATGGAGCTGTGATATAAGTTACGTCATAGAAATTATTTCTAGGCATTATGTAGACCATTTGGATTAAATTTAAATGTACCATAGAGTATAATTTATCGTCTTTCATCAGCGGCTTCTAAATCATTTCCAACATATTTTCCTGCAATCATTTACATTTGCCCCGTAGCAAAGTGGCCCATTTCACGAAAAACGCGAACAAAAATCGAAAAAATGAAAATCGTAATTTCGTATTTAGTACCCCGCAATCTCGTAGAGGTGGCGCCACTGCATATCGGTGCGGGTTCACAATGAGTTGGGCCCTCACGCATCACGTGTAATACCGGCTTAAACTCAGTCAGCTGTGCGGCGCTCTCGCCTCGTGGAAGTCACAGAAAATTTAATCAGTGTTCAAACACGTATATTTATTGTTCAAAGTGTTTCCAATTCGGTAAAATGGACATCGTTGACGAAGGTAAGAAGACTATATTACGTATGTTGTTACACATAATTAAAATGTATAACGGGTGTAAACATTCACGTCAAATATTGCTATTTACCGATTTTTTATAATCGAAACATTTTGTAAAATTATGAAAATAGTAGTGAGTTCGACCGAGATCGAAAGTCTCCTTTTTGTTAAAGAAAGCTTATAATATTTCCTATCGATTCCATATAAGTTCTTGTGCCACGAGGTGCCCCTGCACTTTCTACAGCTGATTGAATGTGTACGTTTGTGTGTAACAGAAAGGCGCGGGCTGGACTGGAAACCGTTGCAAAGCAGAATTTTCTTTTTTTATTAATTAAAACCACTTTTATGTTAGATTTAATGTCACTGTTGAATTGGTGATTAACGAAAACTTACTAAAATCACTTAATTAATAAAAATTACTAAAATTACTGAATTTTTTTATATTGTTTAATTTTCGTTGTTTCAGCGAATACCGCTGATATTGAATGCAGTAGGGAGGAATTTGTCAATGCTATTAATAAGCAATTCCACCTTGAACATCGCGAGAAGCTGGACATTTTAGAAAAATGCGTGTCTGCAAAAATATTGTTGCAAAGAAACTGCTGAAATTATTGTCGACAAGTTCCCATGGTACTGTATGCCTACGTCGATTCACCAGGTGCTAATACATGGTCCCCGTATTGTTGGATGGGCATCACTGCCCATCGGAAAGCTTTCAGAGGAAGCTCAAGAATCCCGTAATAAAGATATCAAAAATTACCCAGAAAAAAACTCCCGAAAATCATCCAGGGAAAGCACCATGACGGATGTAATGCATTGGTTGCTTGTCTCTTCAGATCCGCTGATTTCAAGTTTACGTCTAACACCGCCGAAGAAAAGCGAATCATTGTCACGCGAAGCGATTCGTCTTTTGCTCCCCGAGTATGTAAAGATGGCGGAAAATGAATCTTCGGACCAATCCGACGCCAGCTCAGACATGACTGACGATTGTTACATGAGTGACTGAATGATAGTACGCATTTTATATTTAAGTTTTGTATTGACATTGCGCAATTAAAAAATGTTCCATTCTCTATTTTAACAAATAATATAAGATTCCCTATTTTCAACCTAGAAAAACCTTACATATGTCCCAATTTTTGCTTTGATCATGCTATTTAATAAACGTTGACCGCCATTTTGGACTATGGAAAAAAATAATATCAGATTCATAATCTGATACCGTAAAAACCGTTAGGTATGTACCAATTTTTGTTTTAATTAGACTATACTTAACATTTTGGACGCCATTTTGGATCCGCCATTTTGGATTTTTGGAAAAATGATATCATATTTATAATCGTAGACCCTAAAAACCCTTATGTACCAACTTTCGTTTCAATCAGAATGATTTTTGATTTTTGTCCGCGTTGTCCGAGAACTATTTTGTTAACATAAGTGAGGGAAGTCACGTGATCAATTGATCGTAGCTGTTTTCTTAACATAATATACTGTTATGATTTCATTTCCTAAACAACAAAAATGATAAAATTAGAACTTACCGAACATTGAAAATCAGAAAAGATTAATAAAAAGATATTATATGGAATTAAAAACAATATTAAAAGTTAAATAATAGTTAGTATAATATAATAAACAATGTAAAACATAATAAACAACAATGTAATTAGAATTAGAAGTGTAAAACAAGAACTTCAGTGAAAGTGAATAAACGTACAGTGTTACGAACACAGAAATCATAATTAAAATGATTACAAAAACTATCATGAGATAGCACAAACTATTGAAAAATGTTATAGATATAAGTTAGGATTAGTAAATTTGAGTTATATAATGTTAAAGAAATGTTATTGATATGTTATATTATGTATTAGTTTTTAAGAATGACAACTGCCAAATTTATAATAATTATTGGAATAATCATATTAATAATAACCTAATCATAGGTTATCTTATACCAAAGTGTGTGGAAAAATGTAGGCAATATGAATTTAAAAAGAAGGAATCATCATCATTTAAAATAAGTTGAAAATCTCCAAAAATTCAAAATTTATAGAATACTAAATTCTGATTGGTCGAGGCGATTTTATAAACGTCAGACTAGTAACAATGTAATACTTATGTCAGTTTTCAACAATCAACAAAGCATTCTTGATAGGTAAACTAAGCACCTCATTGGTTATTTTTGAAAATACTTGGCGTCCTTTTTGAAGGCCTATAAAAGGCATCTGAAGACAAGCCAAGTTAGTTAGCAATTATATCTAGAGTGAAGGTACTCCATGCAACTCACAAAATTTTCCATAACCTTAGATTATTGGATAAACATCGGTGAACCCAAGTGTTCCAGTAGCTTCGTAAGGTTGAAAGTAACCGAAGCAAATAAATAATTTCTACAAGTCAAGTAGTGTTCCAAGTCTCCGAACAAAGTTTAAAGGTTACAATAACCTAAAATTCATAAGTAACATCGAACGATAGCCAGCCTTCGATAAATTTCCAAACATCATTAAAGAGTTTTGTATCTTTAATAAAAAGAATAAAACTAAGTTAACAATTTTCAACAGTTCCTGATTTCAAAAGAAGTAACCATAGTTTACCTGTGTTTATTGTGTATATCAAAGAAATTGTGTACCAACGGTTAAAGTGAATTATCAAATTAATAAGAAGATCAAGTCAAGTGAACATTGCCTACATTTTATTCTTGGATATAAACTAAACGTAAGTTTATTTATTATTTCTCCATTTTATTATCATTTGTCTGTAAATCTGAAAGAAAGATTGTAGATTATAACTTTGTAAACAAATATTAATAGTAAATAATTTTGAGGTTAGATCATAGATCTATTTGAACATAAAATTGTTAAAATTGATACTCGAGATAAAAATAGTCATAGAAATTTAAATATAAAAGTTTTTAACATTCAAAGAACATTGTGTTTAATTCCATAGATATAAAATAAAAAGGTAAAAGTTCATTATTCAATTCAAAACAAATATAGGATTCAAAATAAATAAAATACAATAAGAAAGCTAGCCGGTAGAATTAATAATAATTCATAAATAAATAATAAACTCACAAATGAGGTTTAGTTAATAATTGTTACCACAACATGGGGCAAAATAAATCATAAAACAGTTTAGTTAATAATTGTCACCACAACGTGGGGCAAAATAAATCAAAAGAGATTTCTTAATAATTCATTCAATTGAAATTATACGTGTTTTTCGATCCTCCCTTTTCACTCTGCGAAGATTTCAAAAAGGTTTTATAACTATATTTCAATGACACCGGCAAAGAATTCAATGCAAATAAAAAAACTGACATTATTGAATTAGGCATCACACATTCAAGGGATTGTTGTACAAGAACATCTGTTACATCCGCCAATGGGTATTCCACATGTTCCCCTACGTAGACGTTTTGTTTATTTACTCAAAAATGATAAGGATATTCAATATTATCAGTAGAATTGCTGTAAATTAGGTATGAACCATAATTACCGTAATTTTTTGATCTGTATCGAATGTTCCTCAATCCATTATTTGTAGTTTGTAGATATTTACAAACGTCAACATAAATTTCTTTGCGTATTTTAAAACTACGTTATTATTACCTACCTAACCTGCAACAATAATGTGACCATTAGGTATATGAATCGCATGCATCCAAATTGAATCAGTAAAGTGTACATCCATCGAGTTTCATTACTAGATCGTGATCAATATACGTACGTTAATTCATTGCAGCTTTTACATTTTGTGACAAATCTAAAATTCTGTGTAAGTATCTATATAAAAGGTTTAATTATCTATTAATTAATTGAATTATGGTTTCAAAATCGTTTAAATCCATGTTTGCCGGGTTCAAAATTAAAATATCCATTATTCTAACATAGGTATTTCTACACCGATTTTGGAAAGTACTAAAAAGAGAAAAATTATGAATATATTCACATAAATAGGTAATACCCACCATACAGATAATTAAAGTACTGAGAACGGAATAAACAATTTGAGGGACTTTTTATGGGCTAGCTTGAAATATTGAGAGAAGGGGAATATAGCCGACTGTTTTATAATTTATATTAATTATCATTAAATAATTTGCATATAGATAACGCTGTCTAGCTGTTCTTAAGCTAACCTATTAATGCTTTTCGCAAAGTACATTTGTAAAACATAAAGATAAGCTACTAATTATTAGTTATCAATGCTATTGCACAAGTCTTAATCCCGCAACAAATAAAAGCTTAGTATTATCAAGGCTAAACTAATAAAGAAACCAATGTTGATTATTAGCTATTGTTTCATAAATTTATTAAAGTAAAAATAATTGTGCCCACATTTTGTACACAAGAACATATTAATGTGCTTGTTCAACATTCAGCTACGTGATAACTAAAATATCGATATAATTCCTATAAACCATTGGATACGACGAACGACGATACGAGAAAAGAGAATAGTTTACTTGTATTTTTTGACAAATGAAAAATCACGAAAGACTTTAATGTTATATAACATGAGATAAACACAGAAAGGTAAAACCTTATCAGATATAGATATAAATAACATTTCACTTAAAAGCGTAGAACTGAATTTTGAATAATGCTAACCACTTTAGAATGTCTGTACTGCTTCCTTTTCATTTCAAAATCAAAAATATTACTTTGAACTGAAGAGGTAGAGAACTTAATTATTCAGAATCTATCATTATGATTATATAATTCTAACAATTCATGAAATAAATATAACAAAATAATAATGACAAGACATTTTATCCTAAAAGATTTAGAAAAATACCTATAAATTAAAATTAAATTCTGGTATTGTTGTGTTTGTAGATTTAACTCGTAGGTACGATAATACGTACTGTAAAGGTTTTATATACTTTTACCGATTTCTGTGCAATGTCTTGAAATGGCAAGAGACTTGCAATTTCTGTATTGCGCATGCTTTTGATCAAGACTATTGCTTATTGTAACAAGAATTGCTAGCTGTAAAACGGTCTTGACAAAGTAAATATTTATTTTGTGTTTATTGAAGTTATTGTTAATGTGATACTGTTTTCAGCAGTTTACTAAGTTTAGTTGGCAGTCTTGTCTGTATAGTATAGACATGGTATACATATTTATATACTGTGCTATAGCCGTCTTGCCAAGAGGCCGATACGTTGACTTGGTGACGCCCATAAGATATGTTCAACTCGGGCCTACCGAACCGCCATGCCGCGTATGTTCAACATATTTCAGTCAGTGCAGTATAGAATTCGTTAGTCAGTCGGTGATTCTATTCATGCTAAGTATTCACTCACAGAAAATACAGTAATAGAAAGTGGTCTCATATTGATTCTTTTATTAGTCATATGTGAATACATTCAATTCAATTTCCTGGCGCTTATAATTGTATTAGTAGTCTGGAGATCCAACTTTATCAAATTCCAACTATTTTATATGTCTCACGGGAATTGAAAGGTCACAAATAGTTGTTTATATAATTTTAAATGTTATTCAAAGCCGAATTCCATTAGAATTCAACGCGCTTCGTGTATTAGAGTCAATTCGAGTTGGTGACGTCACAAATTTTAGGTGATGGCCTTTCATTCTTATTTTAGTAGGCTATGACTGCCCATACTGCTCAAGCCTAAGTCCAGCCCTGTTATAACTTTTTTCAGAAATATATTAAACTTTGTAAGTCACCAGACCACTATAAATAAATGAGCATTTAGAAAATACTTCCTCCTCGGGAATATGTTGATAAAAAATTAAGTATACCAAAAAATCAAATATTTAGAAAAGATATCTAATTTTCAGAATAGTATCGGTATCTGATGACTAGGGACACCCAAATATGCTAAGCGCTTAATTGCAAATAAATTTTTTTTCAAATATTTGTATATATCCTTAATAAATAGCGTAATTGTGCATAACTGAAAGAATTTTGAGCAAAAGGGTTCAAGAAAAATAATTTTTATGAACCTCCTGTCATTAATTGTTATAGTGTATCCACAATATGATATCATTCATAGTTTACTGGTACCTGATAAGTTGAAACTAAGTTAGTCTACATGTTATAGATTACTCATTCAGAAAAATGCCCCATGATGCCGAGGCTCATATCGAGTTCATAACAGGATCACATAAAATCAAAGAAGTATCAGGGATGAGACGATGGGCTAAGCAAAACTTGCTCCTCCTACTAACTTTGGCAGGTGTTATCTCTGGTGTTATCTTGGGTGAGTCTGTAACTGGTGGTATTACCTGTAATATAATTGAAGGAAGAAATACTTGGCTTTAGAGATCATTCATAAACTGACGATTTTATTTCATAAATTCTGTGAATCCTATTTTATTTCACCTAAGCCGAACATACTCTTTAGAATTAATAAGAGTTGAGGTCAATCTCCTTAGGGTGAAATACGTCTGAATTCTACTGAGGCAATTCAGAAACTGCAAGGGTCGGTGAAGTTTCTGGGAGTAATCCTAGAATCTAAACAGACCTGGCGCGAACACCTCGAATATCGAATGAGGAAGGCCTCTGCGTCCTTTTGGACATGCAGGAGAGCATGCAGCACATGGGGATCACAGTCAAAGATCCTTTATTGGATCTGTACCGCTGTGATCTGGCATAAGGTATGTTCCAGCGCCCCTTGGACCGACTGCAGTGGCTTGCATGCGTAGGTAAATTGAGTGGCATGAGGTCGGCTACAACGAGGGCTCTTGTAGCTCTCGCCGAATTACCACCTCTACACTTATATATAAAAGCTGAAGTCATGAGAACGCCGTATATGTTAAAGGCCCTAGGTCACTGAACGAAAACGCACTACTCGCGTGGACACTTAGCGATTTTGAGTTAGGCAATATCTAAATACTCAATTCTAGAAATGAGGCAAGATATCATGATTCCAGCTATGGGTCTCACTTTTCCCAAAATTCTCATCCCTGCTAGAAGAAATTGGAGCAGCAAAACTCTCGCCTTACTGCCACCAGGTGGGATCGTATGGTTCACAGCCGGGTCCAAGGTAGGTCAGGCTTCTGGAGCGGGAGGCCAAGGTCACTATCTCAGTGACCCTAAGCGCTTACTGCATGGGTTTTCAGGCGGAGGTCTACGTAACATTGACTTGCGCCATGGAAAACGTGCGAAGAAACTATGTAAATAGGCACATATACATCTGCACAGGCAGCCGGTCGGCCCTGGGAGCACTCAAGTCACCTAGAGTCACATGAAGGCTTGTCAAAAAATGCAGGGATACACTGGCTGAACGAGCCAGGAGAAATGAAGTTCAACTCATATGGGTCCCTGGCAAGGCGGAGGATGTCTAGTGTCCCTATCAGACCAGAACCAATGGTCGCTTTATCTAATTGCGTGGGGGTCTCGCCTTTCCGGGCCAACTGAACAAATAGTGATCTGACTTGTGGGGAAAATCACCATGTATGAGGTAGGCCAAGCTCTTTATCAAAAAACCTGTGCCTAGGCTCTCAAAGAAACTCCCTTCTCTAAACAGAAGGGACATCAGAGAGGTGATTGGAATCCTAACGGGTGACTGTCGTCTTAACAAACACCTTCATACTATGGGCATCGCAGATGATCCTACATGTAGAAACTGCAGAGAGGTGGAAGGAACTGCCTTTCACATCCTGTTGGAATGCCCTGCTTTGAGATCCCTCAGGATCTGTTACTTTGGCGAAGTAAAACTGCTCCCAGAAGAACTTATGGAAGCCAGCATTAGCAATATTCTGGCGGGCCACAAATCTTCTAGATTAGAACAAGCTTCTGACCACGGGGTGCGCAATGGGCCCAACTAAGTGTATCTGGGGGTTATGCCCCCTTCCCTCAATTGATGATGATGATGCAACATCGATTTGCGAAGAATTTGTATCAGCATAGAATATCGTTTTACATATTCATCAAAATTCCACAGCTATAATAAGATAATTGTACTGATTATATTATTACTAAATTTTGAAGGAAAATATGTGATGTAAAATAATAAGAAAAGAATAAAGATAGGTACATCTAAGCAATTTTGGCCTAAACAATATTGAATTAAATTAATTGGCCAGTCAATTTCAGCACACCGATACCTTCACATTCTAAATTGTAGAGAAATATACCTACTTCACTTGAATAAAATAACTATTAAAAATTCGTTGTGACTAGTTTAATAAATAAATGTGACTACAGTTTCGTTAACACAGTAGCTTCTTCAAACAAATATTACAAAGTACCTACTGTGAAATATTTGTTTGAACAACCTACTGTGTTAGCGAAACTATAGTCAGATTTATTTATCAAACTAGTGAAAATCGAACTTTCAATAGTTCTGGCTAACCCCATTCAGCAAGAAGATCTTTACAAACTATTTTCCATCTGATAATCGTGATAACTTTTTATTATATTTCTTAATCTAACAATAAGAAATAGAAATTTAAAAAAAATGTTTTTGTTATATTAAAAAAGTAGATCATCAACTAATTTCCTTGGACGTTGCTTCTTTATTCACAAATATATCAGTCGTTTTGGCATTGAGTAGCATCAAAAAACGTTGGGCAGAGATTAAGAACCATACACTTCTAGATCAATCTGAATTCATTAATGCATTACAGTTTTCTTTAGAATGCACTTATTTTCAATACAGTGAGCAGTATTTTGGTCAAATATTCGGCACAGCAATGGGATCTCCTATTTCAGCTACTATTGCTAACCTTGTTATGGAATGCCTAGAGGAATCTGTTATAAATTCATTAGATGTTCAACCCGTATTCTTTAAACGGTATGTAGATGATTGCTTCATAATGTGTTCCTAACGATAAAATTTAGTACGTGATAAATATATTTAATAATTTCCACTGTGAACTTCAATTTACTTGTGAAATAGAAGCGAACAAAAACATAAATTTTCTAGATATGAACATTAGGCATGATGCAGATGGAAAAATAAAAACTTCGTAGTTTACTAAAAAAGTTTGGTCTCAACGTTATCTTCATTTCAATTGCGTTACACCAACAACTTATAAAAAAGCGTGATAAACAGCCTTATAGTTCGCGCGGTTAAACTATCCCACCCAAAGGACCTTCCCAAAAATTTAAAAATTGTTTCGTAATAGATTGGAAATGAATGGCTACCCAAAAACGTTTTTCAACCCCATCATTTAAGAAACAATAAACAAAATCTATAATGGAACGTATATATAAATAACATAAACGGTAATACAGATAATTATATAACATTACCGTACATTCCTGAGACCTCAGAGAAAATTACAAAATGTTTAAGAAAGTATTATATAAATGTGGCGCATAAACCTACTAACTGTGTTGGAAAATTTTTCTCAAATCTAAAACCTTTAATACCTAAAGATAAACAAACCCCCACAGTATACAAATTAAATGGTTTAGATTGCGATACTGGAATCTCTAAAAAATATTTAGAAAAAGGAACCATAAGCATAGCACAAGAAACAAAAACTTAGAAAATTCCACCGCCCTTGCTAAACACTGCTTAGATTATAACCATCAATTCGATTACAAAAATGTTAATATTTTAACTAAGGAAACCAATTATTATATAAGATCCTGTTCTGGAGATAATTCATATAAAACTTGACTTCAAATCTGTAAATCATAGGACAGATATTCAGACATTAAGTAAGATTTAAACTAATTTAATTAATTAAAATCCTTGCAAATTCCTACATGCGTCTTTATAATGTTAAAAGTATATTTTAGGAAAAATGCTCAAAAGTAATGTTCCAATAAGATCTTACACAACCTTTTTATATTACCTCATAAATATCAAACATCTGGTTCGAAAGTAGATATTTAACCTATTAGTTTTGGTCTTCAGTTGTAAAGAGACTACACTAACATGCGTTTGTATATTATGAAAATATCACAAAATAGTGGATTGATATATTTTATACTTGAAACATTGATGTGGTACAATTTCGATTATTCGTGGCTCTGTTCGTTTAGGCGACGTGGGCATTTTTAATTGACATTGGTGCGATAAGGACACTTTGTGCTAATACAATTAGTTTTAAGAAATCCCGTTTTGGACATAACAAGTCTTCTGATGATATTCGTGACACCGAAACATACGTAAAGACGAAAATATAAAGCATAAGTGTTAAAGTGACCTATTTCCCGAGAATTTATATATAATTCATACCTGGGTCAAGAATCTTTATTATTAAAAACGTATTCAGGCCATCTTATATTCATTTAAGAATAATTATAATAAATTAACAATTCTCAATTTTCTACATTCTTTAACATGATCATAGTGGCTCCAATTTATTATCTTCATTTAAATACCATCCGCATTGCTCATCTTCATGAATAATACAATGCGGTTCAGTAACATTATGCCACATGCAACTCACCAAATACATCTAAGTATATATCTCTCTATAATTTAGACAAAAAACTCGTAGTTTTGTGAAGGGATCGGTATGCCAAAATTGACTCGACCATTAATTTAATTAAATATTTTTTGTCCCTAAATTTATTAGACAGACCGGCCATTCCTTTTTATTTTTCTTATAATTTTACATCACCTATCTTTTTTTCATAAAGTTGTTTTATGAGGAAAGTATTTTGTCGCGGGATGTCAGACTATTAGTAATTACTGTAATCTTTTGATTGTTCTATGGTCAGTTTGATCTATTTTTAGGATTCGCTCTCCGCCCTGCAAATTTATCTCCTACCGCCATACAACTATTCTCTTATCCAGGTGAACTGATGATGAGGATTTTGAAACTGCTCATTCTTCCTCTGATCGTATCCAGTTTGATAGCTGGTAGTGCCAGTATGAACGCAACACTAAACGGCAAAATTGCTTTGAGAACATTCATATATTTTTTATTAACGTCCATACTGAATGCCGCATTAGGAGTAATTTTGGCTGTTTGCATACACCCTGGGAATCCGAATTTGAAGCTAAGATTGGGAGAAGGTACACAACAAGATAAATCAAGTGCATTATTGGACAGCTTACTAGATTTAGGCAGGTAAGTGAATTAGGAACAGGAAGGCATGGTTTATTTAGTCTTTTCAGATTTCTCCCGCTTAGTAATAAAACATGGAATATATAAAACATACAATATTATAAATTGGGCTTCCCGTTCTTCCTCTAATAGGGTATTTATACTTCAAAAGCATGCAATACGTATTTCATTCCTGATCAGCATACAACTGCCTTATATCAAAAAAACTTCTTTTATAATGGTTGTAAATACTATAACTCTTGAACATTATATAACAGAGCTAAAAAAAATATTAGAAAACATATAATTGGACAAAAATTCCTATCAGGCTGATGAATTCCTTTTGTGATAGTAAATTAAATTCTGTATTTCATTTTCATTCTATCGTGACACATTTGCCAACTACAATGTACAATTTTGTAATTCCATTGGTTGTTTGTAAATAAAGTTTTATTCTATTCTATTCTATAAACGTTTTTCTGTTAGTAAATTTGACAATTGTATTTGGCAATGAGGCTAGATGACGGGGAGGTTGTTTCAAAGTGGTATCTGTTTCGCCACATTGGTACCGCTTTCTGTCAATTCTGACAAGTCAACAGGGTATGTTTTGCGTCCCGCTGTCGTATATATTATAATAAATTTCAAAGACTATAAAAATCGATGGTAGAAGCCGTTACTTTATAGTAATTTATCATTATGATCAAATGAAAGAACAATTACCTACTTTGTTTTTATACCACTTTTAATAATAACATGAAAACTTTACTAGTTTCAATACCGAAATGCCATTATCAAAATTTTGTATTTGTTCAATAATGTTACTTCGGTGTTGAAACTTACTATAACGTTTTCATGTTATTATTAAAAGTGGTATAAAAAAAATAATTGTTTTTTTATTTAATCATTCAAAGACTTATTTTGTGATTGTTTGAAATATTTGACAATTCTAATATGTCTTCACGTGCAGTGCGTAGGTGCTGCAGAGGACAAGGCTTTAATAAAAAAAATGAGTCGTAATAAACTAAAACGTACATAATTCATTACGTACATTTTAATATTACAAATACTCGGTAAAATATTGTAAAAATATATTTTAAGAATTTGAAAAGTTAAAATGGGATTTTGGAGCAGTAAAATAATTATTTGGTCATTGTTACTACTCCACTATTGTGAATATAATGGGCAGTCTCGGTAAAATATTGTAAAAATATATTTTAAGAATTTGAAAAGTTAAAATGGGATTTAGGAGCAGTAAAATAATTATTTGGTCATTGTTACTACTCCACTATTGTGAATATAATGGGCAGTAAAAATTAATAGAATGTCTCTATGGATGAGCTGGTAGTAATTTGCAAATCTACAGTAATAATTAATAAATTGCCAGTATGCAATAGTCAGTAATAAATTTACAAAAACAAATAATATATTCTAACCTAGTATCAAAAACATATAAAAATTGAACAAACTAACGTGCGAAAACTTTGCCGCTTGCAGTTTACTGTTTGTCTACAAGGGCAATCAAAATCAATCAATTACAAGAAACAAACTTTCAAACAACCCACTATGTAACCTAGTATTCCCAAAAATATATAAAAATTTAACAAATTAACCTGCGACAACTTTGTCGCTTGGAGCTTCTTGCATGTGTACGCCTTTTTTGACTTTTCAACTCCCTCCCCCCCTTTGTAACCCCGCGTAACAAACCCTGGATACCCCCCTCCCCCCTTCATGTTACGTAACGCAACCCCCTCACACACCCCCTTTGTCTATATATTTTTTATGTAGTATAGAAAAAACGATTAAAATAATTGAATTATTTTTAATTGAAAACAATACAATAGTTTATAATAAAATTTTTGAACAATATTCAAATTATTAACGATTTTTTAACATATTTATAGTGTTTTGTATAAAATATCCATCAATAATATATGTAAATAAACTAAATACGTAGTTCATAATATAATTATGGCTAAGAGTATTATAAGCAGATAATATAAATGTAAGTTCTATTTGTTTTCTTCCCATGGGCTAGTGACCCATTCAGAAATATCATCAATGACCGGAAAACCTCCATTTTCATTATCGTCCTTCATTCCTTCTTTATTAAAATCAATATCCAGTGATTCTATATCTACCCACTCAACTTCTTGATCATCTTTGTTGACGATGCATACGGCTTCTGCATATCGATATCTCAGAATTTGGTGTGGTCTTAATCTCATGCATACCATCGCAGTTTCACTTTTATCGTGTAAGGCAGCGCTATGTTTTTTAAGAAGTACTCCGGAACAAAAATAATTATTACAAACAACACATGTTCGATCATATATTTTTTGATTAACCGTAGGGCAATAATAGTCAAAATACAAAAAATATAAGTATAATTCGTAAAACAAATTCATTTTGAAGAAATATTTTTTATAGTTCAAGGTTTTACCTTAATATATCTTGAATGTGGCTTAATATCACAACTGAGTTGCCGAAATAGAGGAAGAAACCTCCCGCTTTTGCTGTTAATATCTGCTGCATAAAAAGTGTATGAGTTGATAATGTTTCTATTTTTATAGATAAATTATTGTTATGAAATTTATTAAAACTCATGTTACGTTACGCGGACCTTGACCCCCCAACTCCCCTTCCGTAACGCAGCGTAACAAATTCGTACCCCCCCCCCTAAAGGCGTAACGGAATTTATGAACGTTCCCTAACCTACGAACCTAGTATTCTCAAAAAAATTTTGAAATTGAAGAAACTAACCTGCTATGATACTTATTATGGTATTATTTTACCGATTATTAATTTTATCGGCCATTCCATATTTTAATGTTACTAATTTTGTAACGATGAGCGTTGCATTTTATTATAATAAATAAATCTGAACTGGAATTACTCCAGATTTAATATTCCCAGATTAGTGAATAGGTTCGGAATCCTATCTCACTGCTTGTAACACTTGAACTTGTAACAGTCGGCTTGGTATTATTTCAGGTAGCGTTAATACCTCATCGACGTGTTATATGAATTTGAAAATTGTTTATTGGAACCTGTTCGGGTATCAGAGATCTTAGTTGGTCCGTGTAATTACGTAGCCTGAATGGCAGGAAAAATATATATTAACAAATTAAACATTGGCGGGCGGAGCATGATCTGAAGATTAAATAACCACATTATATTATATTGCCGATTCAGAGGTTGAAGTCAATATAACAGTTGTTCTTTGGCAATCAAAATGCACTTACCCTGTTGGTCTAATATCCCAATTCCCTCTCGAACCCCTTGGTAGAAATAACGCACAAAGGATTTAAACACTCTGTTTCTACATCGTATTAAATTTGGTATGATGGAAAATTGTCACAAAATGATTTTAAATGAGGGAACAAACACTTTACGCGAGACGCGGAAGACGCGAACAAGTCCAGCGCTGCTTTAGCCCTAAGGATGCATAACCCTTGTTGCATTGTTAATTTAATATCTATAAATTTCTTAAACTTGATTTGTATATTCTGGACAAACATTATATTAATTGATTTGACTTAATGCAACAATGGAACATCCCTATGGACATAAAGCAAGCTGGACTTACCGACAAGTACCTAGTGGAGAACTACTCGAGTGGGTGCTTGAGAACTCTTTTTTCCTCAAAGTAATTAGTTTTTATGAAATCATTAAAGGGGGGGGGGCACCCCACGCGCATAGCTTAGAAAATATGTTCAATTTAGAATCCCGGGATCAAACACGCCCATGAGTTATAACAACAGCCAATAGGAATCTCACTAGGCGAAAGAATCGCTCTGTTCAACTCCACGTAAACTTTTCCTGACTCAGGGAAAAAAGTACCATTGACCTCGTGCCGTGCTTACGTTTGTAAAGCATGGTTCATGTCTGGCCGGTCAAAGATACAGGAAAGAGGGCTCAGATTACCGTCGCTATGTCTGTCTGGTATATGGTGTTCAAGATATGATAATTTATAAAACTTTCAATTTGAATTAAATCAAAATTATTCAAAGGCCTCAAAAAACAAAAAAGTAATAATCCGTTGGATTATTACAATTTAACAAACAATTTTTTGTCTTACTTTCCATTTATTATTTTTAGCGACCATATATTATTTACTGACCATTTGATATAGTACTGGGGAAGTGTACTGACCATAAAATTGAAATACTGATCATTTAATTTGTATCGAAAAGAAATCCACTGGGATTACATTTCACATAGAACAGGATTGGATTATAGCATCTTGGTATACCTACTATTTGGAAAGTACATAATGTGTATTATTTTAAAGTAACCAAGTAAATATGATATTAATAAATGTTCATTGTTTTTCTTTCTTCCTGAAATTGTATATTTTCTCTGTCTATCCAGAATAGAAAAATTTTGCGAAGAAATTTCTGTAGTCTGGCTCTGTATATGCCACCATATTATCGGTACTGAGATAAATCCCGCCTAGCGATACCGTTTATATTTGGTATATTGAATGCTAGCAGCGTCTCCTTCTATTCTAACTAACTCAATGGTAGTTTATCATAACCATAATTAGAACGTGCTATTTTGAATTTTTTTTTGTGATCAACGTGTCGCGGGATGGTGTGTATTTACCATTTTAGCATGTTTATGATATATAGTTATGAATTTTGAAGCTATAACTATCAATGTATTCGTTTCAGGAACATAATTGCTGATAATATAATTCAAGCTACATTCCAACAGGTAAGACCTTGATTGCATGTTCATTTCTTATCACAATTGGTTAAATTCTCATTTCCACTACAACATTATTTTTCTTGCATAGTTAAAATCAATGATAGACAAAGTTTTTGTTCTCCAGCCACGTCTTTCAGTTCAGCTGTTAAGTTCGAATTTTCAAAAGCGAAGTCCGGGCCTGTAATTAAAATTTTTTAAAGGGAATTTCACACCATAATATCTATAGGACGTTATTTTCAATTAATAAAAACTAGAACTGGTATTTCAATTGAAGTTAAATTTTTATTTGAGAGGATACCTAAAAAAATTAAATTTACTACTCTGGGCCTCCAGAAAATTCAGGCATTGTAGAGGAGAGGAAAAAGTAAGAAATAGTTTAAGGACAGTATGGGCAGATTGGAAGAGATTATGAGAAAATAATGAGGGAAATATTGAGCAGTTCAAGTAGGCTTATGCTTAATTTTTTTCATAACTTTTTTATCAATTGTAATAGTTTAGATGTTATAACGTGAAATATCATTCAAAACTTTTTAATCACAGGCCAGGAACATTGTAAAATGATCAAGTGTGACACAGATTTGTAAACAGGATAGTCACTTCTATGAAACTTTAATAAAAACCAAAGTTCATGATGGGCCTACGAATTTGATATCGTATTCGAACAACGTTGATGACGTTTTGTAACGGCGAAAAGTGCCATCCCCAAACATATGCAGAAATGGTGAAGAAACAGTTGATCATAACAGAATGAGAACAAGAAACTATTAAGGAAGTCCAAGCGGGATTTGTGAAGATAAATCATGAAACCTTTCTTCCATTTTTTTTTAACGTTAAATTTGTATTTTACTTTGAATATAGTGATTAATATTCATGTTTTATTTTTATTTTAGACTTTTACGGATTACGAAAAAATATCGAACCCAGCTACTAGTATTTTTGAGAATCGCACATCCGCGGTACCTACTTTAAAATTTAGGTATGTCGTATTTCAATTTATTGACGATAACTACATATGCTTGTCTTGATCAAATTGAGAAAAATTTTGAATTGGTTAAAATTATTCTTGAAGTTTATATTCGACAGTATAGTTTTTTTTTAGGTATGGAACGAATACTTTGGGCCTTGTGTTCTTCTGCTTATTTTTCGGAATCATGCTGGGTACTCTGGGCAACAAAAGCAAAATGATTATCGAGTTTTTCTCTACCTCCTTCCTAGTGGTGATGAAAATGGTAACGGTGGCCATATGGTTAACACCACTGGGAATCTGCAGCGTGATAACTGCAAAAATACTATCTGTGGCCAACATATCGTTGGTCATGTCCCAGTTGGCTTGGTTCATAGCTACAATGATTATCGGAGTGTTCATTTATCAACTGATAATAATGCAATTGATATATTTTGTTTTCTTACGAAAGAATCCTTTCAAATTTTACTTGGGATTATGTCATGGTACTCTAACTGCATTCGCCACTGCTTCAACAGCGGCAGCTCTTCCGATTACCTTCACACTTATGGACAATAAAGTAAAAGTCGATCCAAGAATATCCAGGTTCGTGCTTCCAATAGGTTGCAACATTAATATGGATGGAACGGCAATGTTTCTGGCAGTATCGTCGATTTTCATCGCTCAAATGAACGGAGTGACATTGGGAATGGATAAGCTTATAATCGTTTGGTGAGTACAACTCTTGTTATTCCTACTAATTATTTTCATTCAATTTTATGATTAAATGAAAGAACAACTATTTTGTTTTTATAACACTTTTAATAATAACATTAAAACGTTACTATGTTCCAACACCGAAGTACCATTATTTATTTATTCATTTAATCTTACACTAATCAACAGGTATAAACCCAATTAAAGACCAGGACAATGCATAAGAAAATTAATATATTAACAATTATTATCTAAATTAAATCTAAATAACCTAAATTCTACTCTAGTCCGAGAGGACACAAAATCAAAAAGAAAAAGAAAAAATAGCCAAAAATATTCAACACAGCAATGTACAAAGAGAAAAAGAAGAAAGAAAGAGCTGAAAAGTATGAATATTGTTTCATCGCAGTAGGCGAGCAATCTGTTTTAGGCTAGAATTGAAAATATCATATTTAGTACGAGTGTCATTGGTGTTATAGGCATGGCACATGCAAAATAATGGAGATAATTCAAGTAAGTTAGTACGAAGAGTTTGGAGGTAGAAAGTACTTACAGACCTTGAGTTCAGCCGAGGAACTAGGAAATTGACTCTTTCCAGCAGCATGGGGCAGTCAATCAGGTTATTAAGCAACTTGTACAAACTGACCTGGAGTACATGATTATTTCTGCGAGAAAGGGATAACATATTGAATCTATCTAACAGGAAAGAATTAAGAATGCCCCTGATAGGATAAAAACCGTCTATCCTGAAGGACAGGTACTTCAAAAAGCGGTGCTGAACAGATTCCAGGGCATCTCTATGAACGGGATAACCAGGGAACCAAATCACAGATGCATACTCCAGCCGCGATCGCACAAATGTTACGAACAACAATTTGAGCGTGTCTGTGTCTAAAAATCACGACAGCTTCGCACAATAAACCCAAGTAGTCTGTTAGCAGCCTCCAGATGAGAAATGAAGGATAGTTTGGGATCGAAAATTACTCCGAGGTCTTTATAGGTTGCTGGTCTCTTAAGGATAGTACCGTCTACGTCTTAAGGATAGTACCATCTACGTTGTAATCAAATATAGTCAAGTTGGTCTTATTTGTGTAAGACATAGCCCAGCATTTGTTAACATTAAGAGACAGCTTGTTCGCCGAACACCATAGAACCATCATATCAAGACTTCTCTGAAGTAGATAACAATCAAATGTGGATTTGATGACAAAGAAAATTTTAAAATCATCGGCATATAAAAGACTGAGTACACTTAGACCTATTGAAATATCATTGACAAAGATGTTAAAAAATAGTTATCAAACAGATACAAAATTATTTTTTTCTGAAATCGCTCAAGAATGCCTATTTTCTCGGAGCAACTTCAGACCCCAAAATAATCTAGTACTTTAGTCCGTTGCTAAGCAACGACCTAGGCCGTCAAAATCGGTCCCTACCGGTTTTTTATATACATTTAGACAGTAAATAAATACACGCACACAACCAACTCACATTAAGAACATTTATTGAATATATTATTACATTATTATAACTATATTTGTATATTTATAGTATTAAACATATGCTGAACTCTACCTGAAAAGTTATTCTCTTTGTCACTTTCCCCTCTAAATTTATCAGTTATGCTACCTGAATAGTCAGCGACGTTATTGCAGTTTTCTTCTTCGGCAATAATACTAATAGTATTAGCAGATTTCCCCCTCTAAATATTTCATCTGTTATGTCTACTTTATTTGTAAAAGATTCCTCTATAGATCCTTCGGCAACGGTTGAGAATTTCGATCCCCCATGCATCTTTAAAGCTATTAAATCTGTCCCAGCATTAACCAAAATTGTCGCAGAAGACCGACGGAAACAATGCCCTGTGTATTCATGTGCATATGGCAAATTGAAAAATTTTACGACAATTTGAGGCATTTTGCCAAACTGATGTATTCCCACTACTTGCCTGCAACATTTCTCATTTGAATATTTAAAGAAAAAGCGACAACTTTCAAAATTTTCTGGACGACATGCATATTTTCTATACAAGTTTAGTTTATCATAAATGATCTTGGGTTGTTCGTTTTTTTATCGGGTATTTTAATCAAAAGCTTAGATCCAAAATCTTCTATGTCATTCAAATTTAATTGATATAGTTCATCACGGCGACATTCACCGGCAACACCAAATATTAAGGCAACCTAAAAAGTAAACACTACATAAATATCTTGGTAATTTTAAAATTCTTATATTCTAAACGTACCTTATCCATTAGGTATATATAATCTGGTGCTTGAGTAAGAAACGTTTCAATTTGTACATCTGAAAAAACTTTTGACTTTTCAGTTAAGCACGCAATTTCGAATATTTTGTAATATCAATATCTTATTTTGTACTAAGTGTAGCTCTCAGCATGGGTAATTTGACCATAACGTAGATGCCTTCAACTTCGTAGATAAATCGGTAAAGTATGCATCATGACAATTTCAGATCGGGAGGTCGTCTTTTTTTCATGGCAATAATCCATTAAACGTTTGTAAACGAATTCATATTTTGCCTTGGATTTATTTGGCAATAAATTTAAGATAACATTTTCAGCAGCATTTACTAACTCTGGTGGTGTCCCGCTCACCTGGACATCATCATCACTGTCCGTTTTAAATATTTTTAAATATTTTTTAGCGATAAGTAGGTATTAAACCGAAATAAGCAGTGAATCTCTGACTTTTGTCACAACAATAAACAAACAGTGATTGTCAAGGAAACGATTCTGGCAATAAGATGGTAATCAAAAATTTTATGCATTTATAAAAATTCCTTAATTTACGATAATGTTGATTGCGATTCCAGAAAAAATAGTATGTGTACCTCGTAGTAAAAGCACATTCCCAGACTTCAATGCTTGTTGGCCTCGGCTTAACGCCTCGGCCAACAATTTACATTGTCTTCCGGGAATGTATTGCTTCTACTACTACATACACAATGTACTATTGTATCTGCTTGCTGATGGAACTTTTATACTTCTGTGGCACTAAGGCATAACCCGATATTTCACAAAATATCGATTTTTCGTTTTTAATGCCAATGTATCATGGATCTCTCTCGTTATGAAACTCTATAAAACTTTACTTAAGGAATTTACATTATTCCTATTCACCAATATTTATTTATCTAGGTATGGCCATTTAATTTAGAGAACCATGCCACGTTGGAATTTGATCTCAATCATTTATTAGCCAGAACAAACGTGAAAAATATGTTTGACACTTACCATTTTTATTTCACTAGATAGTTTAGTTTATTGCTAATATTATAAAATTATTAATTAAGAATAATCTAAGATTGAAACCTGAAGTTAAACAAAATTACCTAGAGAATCTAAATTAACTAAACTAAAGAAATGAAACTAAGATTATTAAAATAATTTCCCAACCAGGATGAAAACTAGGGAATCGAAAAGCTATAAATTGATTAAATGTATCATTGACTTGAACTTGAATGAAACTGATTTGAATAAAACTGAAACTCTGATTTTATTGGAGATACCCTCTTACCCAAAACACTCTGAATAATCTATTAAAATTAATTCAATTGAAAATGACAAAGTTCCACGAGATTTTCCAAGAGACACTAATTCAAATTTGAAAATATAACTGAAGGATTTTCGCATTTTTGTTGTCCTTTTTCTAGAATTAGGGAAGAATCTCGAAATTGTTTAACCAATGATTTTACTTATAGTGATCCTGATTTTGATTTTGTACCATTGATTTATTAGTAAATTTGGAAGAAAGGTTAAACCAATAAGCAGTAAGATAGTTTATCATTCTTTTTCTCTCTCTTGAGACCTCTCATTCAGAATGTTTACGGTGGGGATTTCTAAATTTATCTGTTCTTTTCTTGATATTACTAACTGATTTTATTCTTTATTAATCATTCCAACTATAAACAAGACTATATTTAATTACAATTACGTTACGTCCCGACTTACGTGTGATACATTTTGCTTAATTATGTAACTTATGAAAGAAAGACTTGTAAAACTTCCTATTGACATCAACAACCAGCCTAGTACCACATACTTCTAAACTATAATAACCATAGACCTATTATCCTAAGGAGACAAAATTGTTTACATTTAAACACGATCAGACATTGCCAAAATTTCGGGCCACTCAGACCGCTGTATATTACAAGTATGGCCGTATGGAATGTGCTGTTGCCGGATTAGTTGTTCTGTGTGCCGGATTGAGATTTGTAACTATTATAAAAACGTCCATAGCATTATTTATTGGTTATATTGGAAGAAATACTGTTGAAATGTCGTTTTCTCTGAAAAATATTCCATAATTTATGGTAACCTGGAATATACAATCGAATTGTAGAATATTTAAATTTCGAAATATAGAACTATTCCATTCCATTGCATCATTTGTTCAGAAGGCGACAATGCCGCGCACCTTTTATGAATGAGGACTTGGTTCTGTACTACGCAATTTGACAGCTTCCGTTTTTCTCGTAGTTATTTCGAAGCGGTGTTGCCTTACAAGTAGTACCAAGTTTTCAATCATAGTTGACTCGACGATAAAGAGGTCCGTTGGTTTTCTTTGTCATACTTCATGTAATCATTGCGACAAGTCAAATCGAGTATTATGAATGAGATGTTTCGTCTTCTTAGGATAATAGGTCTATGATGTAACGTTTTCATGCTATTAATAAAAGTGGTATAATTACAAGAGCAATTATTCTTCCATTTAATCATAATGCTAAATTAACATAGAATAACGGCTTCTGCCATCGATTTTTTTTATTCAGTTTTACGTCTGCAGCAGCATCGTTTTCTTCTGCTAGTGTACCAAGTGCAGCTTTGGCTTTGGTGCTAATAGTTCTATCCGCTATTGACACTCCAGTTCACGACGTCTCTTTGTTGTTTGCAGTGGACTGGCTAGTGTGAGTCTTAATTATTTTATTCAACTATTATTCTATTTTATTCGGTTTCCGTCTACATTTTATATCTTACTAGTCCAATCTGGCAATAAAAAAAGTCTCTTTTTGTACAAATCTGTCACCTTAAACTGTCTGATTTATTGTATCGTAGTGATAATATTAAGTGATATTCCACAGGTAGGAATTTGTCTCTCAATTTGTGATGCGTGTTCACAATTTCTTTACATAATTTCCGTCGCCTGCCTCCGTCTTGAGCTGCAGGCAACCTTCTTCTGTCTTATCAATCATATTTAAAATGTTTGGTTCACTTTTCCATAATACACGTAATAAACATGATCATTATTCGTGACTTAGGGTGGACATGAACTCAGACAGTAGAGTACCTTCAATAGGTAATAGGATTATAACAGTAAGATGCTCTAGCCTCACACATGAACTCAGATGGTTCAATTTAAATGTAACATACCTATATGTAAAGTTCTATGTTGAATGATATTGGCTAGAGTAGTTATTAACAGATTTTTATTATTCTGTAGAGTAATACAAACAAATAATCAAGCAAATAAAATAACATAATAAACATGAAAGAAGAAACGAACATGGAAAAACAGATCCTACCTGTTAGGTGAATATTTTACATATATTAAAGAAAATAAAAATATTTTTATATATAGAGGGTATGGAAATATCCAACGACTGAATATCTGTGATGGTATGTGTAAAATTTCTTTATTTCATATTTAGTAGCTACCTAGCTGATTCTTGGAAACCCAATCAATGACGATGAGGAATCTTGCAATGATGGCGGTCTACAGGCTCAGCTGCAATGGGAAAATTGCCGCACGCCAAAGCACGACACAATATGGTATACGGTTGGGTCTAGAACAGACACAAGAGTTGGAGCAGGCTTTTGCGGTCCTAGATATATTGATGGGTACTCCGTGCCAATGAGGGATCTCAACAAAGTCTTCCGAGTCGAGATGCTTGCCATATACAGATGTGCGGAGAAGCTACTCGGCTATGGTGAGACCATCTGGATCCGTTTGGACAGTCAAGCGGCACTCAACGCACTGAAAAGAAGCACCACTGTGTCCTCGAGACTTGTCAGGGATACCGAGGAGGCTAGCCGGTGGAAACAGGCTCAACCCGACCTGGATCCCGGGTCATACAGGTTGGAAAGGGAATGAGAGAGCGGAGAAGCTGGGAGGGGTAGGATTACAGCAAGGACAAGCAGCACTCCCTTTTGTATGAGATGCGAGAGAAACAAAGTGAAGTCGTCAACCCACTTTCTTCGGGAATGGCCTGCGCTCATTCGAACCAGATTTACCTAGCTAGGCCCGGGGATCATCACCGCCGATGACATAAAGGATCTTAGGATTCTGTCGAACAGCGGGGTGTCTAAATACTCCCTGAAAACGTTGCAGGGGATAGTGTCCAAGACTCTTTGGCTAAGTGCACTAGACTTTCTATTAAGCCCGCTATCATCTCAACCAATGCCAAAATACCGAACCCACCATATAATCCTTTCATGAGCGACCGACCACAGTAATCATTTGCTACATGATAAGTATTCGTAGTTGAAGTTATCTATTTTAATTATCGTCTGAAGATGGCGTATAATGCTGAAACTCGAGTAGCGCAAGTTACATATAAAAGTGATATCAACTTAGTAGTGTTCCAATTTTACAATATGCATACAATTTCATAATGAAGGGTGAAACGATAGAATTCTTTATTAAATTGTTAACAGAGACAGATTCCGGACAACCAACAACATGTTAGGAGATTGTTATGCAGCTGCTGTCGTCGAAATGTTATCGAAGAAGGAACTGATGGCATGTGACGCAATTCATGTAAGTAAATCCTGTGAACTACATAATAATAATAGACTTATCTTGACAAATTCGAATATTATTAATATTGTTGAAATCTAAACACATATCGTACAACGATAATCAAAGATTTATTGCATAACTCGTTTTGAAAGATCTATGATTGAATATAACTGATTTTTACGCCTGTAGACTGCGTTGAACTTTAGGAGAATATCAGCTGGATCATGGATCACTCACAGGAATTATAACCTGTGCCGTCGGTGGTGAATCCACAGAGCCGGCGGAGTTCTCAAGGGGTCCGAAAAATCAAAAATGCATCGAAACACGTGATTCCTATCATGAATATGGTTTTTCTAAACAAAATATAATCAACACAACGCATATAATTCTGTTTATATTATGTTTTTGGAACACGAAGGAATTATACAAGCCACGAACAAATTAGGGGGTCCTCCTAGCAAACACAGGGTAGCTGGCCCGACAACGGCTTGCCGAATGTCCGTATAAGTGCAAGTAGGGCATATCCGCCTGGCCGACAATTGGCAGAAAATCGGCCAACCGAACTACCGGCTGCAAGCCTTCCACGCTGCATTGTCGGGCCGATGGTGAAACAGTCGATTCGAAAATGGGCAGCTCTCACGCTTGCCGAAAACATTCCATAATAAATATTTATTGTGCAACACTTATATTCACATTATGCTAAAAAAAATTATAAACGCATAAAATTGGGCTTTTGTAAAACTTAAAATTAATATGATTTCTTAATGTCATGCAAAATCCGTCCTATATATTAAAATTTTTCATTAATATGTAAAATAATTTGCATATAGATGATAATGAAAATTAGGCTGGCACTGTCTCCCTATAATATATGAACAATGGTTTCTTCTTTGGCTTGCAATGAACGCCATGTTTCATCAAGTTCGGTGCTGGGTTATGGTAAAACTTTTGTATGAAACTTAGACATAGGGGTAGATGGTGGGAATCACAACACTGGGTACGAAATGTGATGTATGGTTTTAATGTTCACTACATGGTACTTTCTAATACTAACTTAGATTGACTAAGAACTAACTGCTCTAGCTGAACTTAGTGAACTTCCTTAAATATCTATTCTCATGGGAGAAGCCTTGCTCTTCTAATAATAGTCCATGCTATAGTTCGGCGAAGGTTGACCTACGTGCCGGCATTGACACTCATGTTATGCACTCACGGTCGGAACCTTGTCGACTCATCATTTGTTATGTTAGATAATACAATAACAAATATGTTGTATGCTTATATTCAATGAACATTATTATGACATAAGCGAATAGAATATTGTGTGTTATCTAATTTAGGATGTATCTCTTCGGGATATCCCAGGTTTACTAATGATAGTCTGTTGTATTCACCCCATCTTACTTTACTCTGTAGTAGCTTTTAGTGCAGCCAGCTACTTCTAAAGACTGTTCTACGTATGAACACAAGTTGCAAAAGTGAAGAAGCTACAGCTTGTACTTATTTTGTAATGTAGCTAAGTTATTACCCAGTTTTAATTGCCAATAAACATGTTTTGAGAATAAAAAAGGAAATTCAAACTATTAATGGAAATTTTATTGCTAGGTACAAATATTTAAAAAAAAAATAATTCAACTAGGTAACTATATCCGCATTGTTTGGTACAAAGACCCACATTTAGTTTATTTTTAATGGCTTTTTGATTTGGGCGCTCATTAAACTAGAACACTTGCTTCTGGTTATTCCAGGTCTGCTTTCGTGGTGCTTTGATGTAAGAAAAGGGCTCTAGTGAAGTACATTTACTAAGTAAATATTATTGCGCTTTCTCTGGCTTGAGTTATAATAATTCTAATGGATTAATTAGAAGAATAACCATGGGAAATTGCTTATATTTGGATGAAACTTTTGAAATTTTTTTTTTGATTACAGACTAGCACAACTTTCGACATGCTCAACATTGTTAACAATAAGATTGAATCAGCCCCAAACGAAGTCATTATTCATGGCTTACTCAATAATAAAGAGGACCACGTTTAATGGATACTTCGACCCAAAATCTTGTGATACTATAGGGATAATATAGTAATAAGAACCAATCTATGAGAATAAATCATTTTTTATTATTAAATTTGTTTTTATATCTCATAAATTTCATTAATTTGACCGATAAGATAATATATTAAAGAAGTTGTGCATAATTAAAATGAAGCTGTCGTTTCGAAACATACCTTGGAAAATATAATCTCAGTTTGTTTTTCCCAATATTTTATGAACCAAAGAGTTGTCGTGAATTGAAAGAACATCGAATTGTTTCATTAAATCTGCATTTTCTATACTGATGGTAGTAAATGAGGAGAAAAATACAGCAGTTTAGTCCATAATATTCGAAAATATCAATTTCAGATTTACCGTTCACTTTCTCATATTTATATGTCATAAACAATAATCTGTCAACGATCAACTTTCATTCGTCTCTCGTTTCATGGCAAACATTTAGACCATTGTTGGCTACACCAAATTCACTGAACACATTCGATTCATTTGATATTGTTTCTCTACTTGCTAAGTTATCAAAAATTGGGATCTGGGGTAATGTCCTGAACTGATTCAAGGATGAAACATTTGAGTCTGATGTGCTTGTAACAAACATTGGAGTTCCACAAGGTATCTTCCTTGGGCCCCTCCTATCCATATTATTCATCAATAACATTTATAATGTGTCATTTGGC
The DNA here is from genome assembly GCA_958510875.1 of Endomychus coccineus. Classification (NCBI taxonomy): domain Eukaryota; kingdom Metazoa; phylum Arthropoda; class Insecta; order Coleoptera; family Endomychidae; genus Endomychus; species Endomychus coccineus. The sequence continues at coordinate 30,956,980 of OY294070.1, read as the reverse complement.
ACAAATACTGAGTTAGGAAATTATGCAGACGACACAAATATGCTTGTAAAAGGTTCATCCCCGGATGATATTAAACATACAGGTACGCCCTTATGGAAGCAGCTCAAGGACTGGTTTTATATGAATCAACTATTCCTTAATGAGTCGAAAACAAATTGTCTACTGTTTAGAACAGACAGATCCAATTGTCAGTCTCCAGAGTTCTTCCATTATGGACAAATATGCCTTTCTATTTCCGAAAGTAAAAAATTCCTAGGCGTCACAATTGGCGAACATCTAAAATGGTACGAACATATTAACGTACTCTCAAAAAAACTGAATAAAGTATGCTTTGCATTGAGGGTTTTATCCAGAACTGTGGGCCCTAGTTTCATAAAGAGTGTTTATTTTGCCAATTTTTATTCCAGCCTTAAATATGATATTGTGATCTGGGGAGGCTCTTCAAGACTAATAGATATCTTTAAGCTCCAAAAACGAATTCTAAGAATAGTTCTAAAAATGAAATTCAATCAATCACGTAAAGGTTAATTTGCTAGTAATCAGTTTTTAACAACACCAGGCCTGTATATTGTTGAATACCTACCTTTTTTGCAAAAAAATCATCGTTTTGATGATATTTTCTCACAGCTCTTAAGGTCAGATATCAACCTATCTTTTTCCATATTGGCAGTTTCTTGACTCACGGACGTGAAATGAAAAAATAAAATTTTAATGATAATAATTGCAGAAAGTTTAAAGAAAAATACTTTGGCAAGTAACATATGTATTAAATGCATAATCAAATATAATAAATAAATAAAAACATTTGTCATTGATTTGAATACATATGATATATACCACAAATTTCTCTGGCTGAAGCTACAGCTTGTGGCCATCTATCAGTTTATTACTTCGTATTTTCTCATAACAGTGTCACTGTCGCTCAAAATCTGAAAATTTCAATGGAAAATTATTTCAATTACACATAAATCATTCGTGACACATTCATATATGAGTGAGTTCGCATTGCCTTAAAGCACTACCTGTTGAAAATCTTCGTCAACTTGGCCAGAAAGAGTTCAATATTCTAACAATATCAACCCAGTTACTGGGAAATTAAGAGCATATATTTCCAGTGATCCAGAAATTCCCAATAGCTCGTTTTCATATTCTTTGAATATATCACAAAACGTTTATAATAAAGATTCTTGACCCAGTATGAATTATATATAAAAATACTCGGGAAATAGGTCACATGAACACTTTGTTACTTTGTTTTATATTTTGGTCTTTACGTACGTTTCGGTCTCACGACCATCATCAGATAAAAAAGGTTTTTTTTCTAAATTAATTTTAGGAAGAATGCTTAAAAGTAATATTACAATGTAATACCTTTTTCAAGTACCTCATAAATCGTAACATCTGGTTCGAGAGTAGATACTTAACTAACGCAATAATTTAGATCTCCAGTCGTTGAGACACTACACCAACATGCGCTTGTATATTATAAGAATATTACTGAATGGTGGATTTTTGTTATATTTTATACTTGAAATATTGATGTGGTACAATTTCGATTATTCGTGGTTCTGTTCGTTCCGGCGACGTGGGCATTTTTGATTGAAATTGGTGCGATTTGGACGCTTTGTGCTATAATTAATTTAAAAACACCCCTTTTTGACATAATAAATCTTGTGATTTACGTACGTAAAGACGAAAATATAAAACAAAGTGTTAATGTGACCTATTTCCTGAGAATTTTTATATACAAAACGTTTAGGCATTTAAAGATAAAAATTGTGAAATAAAAGATTTTTGCATCATCAATTTCCTACTAACTTTATTATTTCTACAAAAAAGTGTATATTCAATTTTGTCAACTGCGATATTAGCACAGAATATTAAGTGAGGTATTCTTTGAAATTAGTCTATTGTCGTTTACTTCTGAATATTAGCTCTGGTAAGTAGATATTTAAACAAGCACATTTTGATCAATAATTGAGTATATTCTGATGATGGCTACTTCGTAACAGTATTTTTAGTGGGCAAGGGTGATTGTTTCTTTATATAGTGTTATATTGAGACGTATCAAGCTAGCTCAGCCATTGTAGCCAACACATAATAATTATCGTAACACGTTAAAAGTTTATTCGCAAATTTGTTAAGCAGAATAAATGTATAGCATTAGTATTTTTTTTAAATCGTGTGGTATGCCAGCTTGACAGTGAAAATAGCCCAACCCATCCAAAAACGCTATTTTTTATATAAGATCGATAGAAAACTATTTATTGCAATTAGTTACTCAGTAAAAAAAATTATCGCATTATTGTTTCAAAAACTATTGGATTTTTCGATGAGCTGGGCTAGCTAGATAGTTAAGCTAACCCAGCCCATCCATAAACTGTATTTTCTATATAAAATCGATAGAATACTATTTATTGAAATTAATTACGCAAAAACATCGCGTTATTTGAAAAAAAAAAGGTGGTTAGCTACCTTTTGACAGACAAGGCAGCCCCCCACCCGAATAAAAAGCAGTATTTTCTATTTAAAATCCTTAGAAAAATATTTGCTGCAATTAGTTACGAAGTCACATGTACAAATATTAGAATTATTTTATTTATGATGCCGGTGTGCCGGCTTTAACGTTAGCACAACGTATGAAACACATTTTTGCGATCGATTGGTAGCACACCATATATTCAATGTCTTTATGAATTAGAATTTGAGTTAGTCCATAGCAATTTTATCGTTTTTCAGATGAAATTCTACAGGTATATTGTTATAATATTTTATAAGTAATATTATTAATCTATTTATAACATTTTTATGGTTTTTGAATATAACAAATTTATTTATATTTACTATTAAGAATTAAATTTTGAAATAATTGTAAGGAATTATTATTTATGTATTATTTTAATAATTAAATAAATAAAAAGTATAAATTAATTATTTATTATCAAAATATTTAGTTGAATTTACTAGTTTGTAGGGAATCAATTTTATTTAATTCTTTGAATAATTGTAAGGACTTTTAAAAGTAATTTAAAATTCCTGAAAATTATTTTTTTTGTTAGAAAAATTTTAAGATGAAAATTGGAATTAAAAAAACGCTGGGCAGAAACGCTTTGAAAAATTTCTTGTAAGTTTTCCAAAAAATATGGGTTGGTGTCATGCTCATTCAGTAACGGTATTTTCTACATAAAATCGATAGAATCCAATTTATTCCAATTAGTTACTCAAAAACAACATCGCGTTATTTATAATAAAAATATGGGGTGGTGAGTTACTTTGACATTCAAGGTAGCCCACACCATTAAAATTATTGTATAAATATAAAACCGAAAGAAAAAATTTATAGCAAATATTAGCATAATTTTATTTATAAGATGACGGTCTGCTGGCTTTACCCTTAATAGCAGAACGCAAGAAACACATTTTTGCATTTTTGCGTATATTCAATGTCTTTATGAACTAGAGTATGTTCATAGCAAATTTATTAAGAGAAAAAAATTCTCGTGAGTTTCCTAAAAAATATGGGCTTGTCGTCATACCCATTCAATAACGGTATTTTCAACATGAAATCGATAGGATACTATTTGTTGCAATTAGTTACGCAAAAAAAACATCGAATTATTTAGACAATGTATGGGGTGAGCTACTCTGCCAGTCATGCTAATTATTTAGGCAGTCACATGTGCAAATATTAACATAATTTTATTTGTAAGATGTCGGTTTGCTCGCTTTAACCTCAATCTAGCACAACGCAAGAAATATATTTTTGAGATCGTTTCGTAGCACACCATATAATCAATATCAATAATCAAAATATTGCCCCGCCATCTAAAAAATATAATTGCTTTGATATTTGCACATGTGACTTCGTAAATAGTTGCTACAGATTTTATATAGAAAATACCGTTTTTTAATGGTGCGGGCTATCTTGAGTCATCAAAGTAGCTTACCATCCCCAGTTTTTGTCAAATGACGCGATTGTTTTTTGCGTAACTAATTGCAATAAATATTATTCTGTCGATTTCATGAAGAACATACCGTTTTTTTATGGGCTGAACTAGCTTGACAGTCAAGCTGGCCCAGCCAATCGTAAAGCCCCATTTCTTGAAACAATAGTGCCAGAATATTTTTATTGTTTAACTAATCGCAATAAATAGTTTTCTACCGTTTTTGAATGGGCTGGGTTAGCTCCACTGTCAAGCTGGCCCACCACATCATATTTAAAAAAATAATAATGTGATAAATATTATGGGGTGGGCTACAATGGCTGGGCCAGCTTGATATGTCTGTTATAGTGTATCCACAGTGTGAACTCTTTTATAGTATATCTTAGTATTTCATGAAAATTTACTCACCTCCGTTACTTCTTTATCGGTGAATGTTCTAGTGATAACAGTTTCCAAGCCGTCTTCGTCAGTTCGAACTTCGTGCATTGTTGTACCGTCTACGGTTATTACAGTTCGAACTTTCTGATCAGTTTCTATTATTTCTTGAAAGAACGGGGTATTGACTTCGAAACTCGCAATTAGCGTCTTGAACGAATAAGTTGAAGATAGAATATAACATCTTTCAGAATTGACAGATAACTCTAGTACAGGGTACATTGACATAATCAGTTTTCGCCTCATAAGCGGAACTTCTACAAACAAATGTAATAATATAAATATATCTACCAACGTAATTGTTATTGGAAAGTGGAAGCAGTAGAAGTAGTTCAAACAGAAATGATTTTACGTCCTTTTTTTAGTAGAATGAATTTCGTTGCCACTGTCCCGTGTCCAAAATATTTAAGCTACATAAACCCCATAACCAAGGCTGTGATCAAAAATTATTTCGGGGGAGGGGTATTGCTAAGATAAGTGGGTTCAAAATCTCATATTTATTAGGTCATTTTAGTTTTGTTGTCAACCAATATAATAAAAAGCTATGTAAGTTTAGTTTAATTATATTTTATCGTGATATTAAATAAGTACTGACAGAAATATGACTTTAACTATTAGAAAAGAAAATATAATATGTATATTTCTTATGATCATATTTCATAGTGAAGTTTTACTTTTGGTGGCAAAAAATTTGAGACAAATATCCAGCAAATATTGTGGACAGATGAAGCCCATTTCACTCGATGTGGAGTTATTAATTTTCACAATTTACGTTTATGGGCTGACGAAAATCCTCATAGTACAAGATCTAAGAATTTTCAAGAACAATTCATTGTCAATATCTGGCTTGGCATTTACAAAACAATATTTTGAGATCATAGGTTTAACCAGACAGACTAACTGGCGCTGCATCTATAACATTTTTGGAAGCTAATCACGAAGAGATGTGGGAGAAAATATCACTAAATGAGAGAATAAAATCAGTGTTGCCAGGTTAGGGGTTTCCCCTCAAATTTGGTTTTGTTTCGGCTTTGGTGGGTATTTTAGGGGGAAATTTATTTAGGCGTTTTTATTTGGATAATTTCTTATGCTTATTTTTAAACATTACAAAATGTTGAATTAATCAACCGATCAATAATAACATTTACAAGAGTGTAAGAACCATAACATCATTTCAGTCATTCAAATATGCGCGGTTATCTGCGTCATAACCCTAGATAAGTAGAGGGCGACACACGATTCCCTGGAAACGTGTGTCATGAATCAGATTATTTAAAAGCTTAGGGGTTTATTTCAAATTTTAGGGGGATTTGCTGCGCCATCTGGAGGTTATTTTGCGAAGCTACCTGGCAACTGGAACAAATGCATGAATATAACTGGATGGCTGCCGTGCCTAGTTAATGTTAAAACGACAGTTTCTTTCACAAAATAATAAAAGTATATACAAGATTATTTAATTCAAAAGTGCACTTATAGAACAAAAATAATCCTTCCGCTAATTATAAATGAATTGACAAGCACATAAATATGGGGTCCATCGAAGAATTGTGAAGATAAGCTTCGACCAAAACAAGAACTATTATCAATTTGTTTGGGTAGAAAAGAAAATTTGAATTGTTTTAATGAGCATTTGTGCAAAATAATGGGTGTTTTCTAATTATATCGTTACATAATTTAGATCATATTTATATCCAGGGCTGGTTTTAGAGTAGTGGGGCCTGTGGGCACAAGCTTGATGGGGGTCCCTATGGTAGACGGTAATATTAAATGCCACAAAATATTTTTAAAATACAAAATTAGAATGCAATTGTAATGTCATTTAAATAAAACTTTTCTGGGAGATATATATATATTATTTATTTGTACATATATTAATTATCGTTCCAAAGACACTTTTCGCACTTTTTACGTCGATCAAGTCATCAAATTTTAATTAATTAATTATTGCTACTCAAAAGCGGGAGATCATTGAGACGTTTTTGGCTCATTGCCGTTCGCAATCTGTTTTTTTAGTAATTTTAGCTTTGAAAACGATCTTTCAGCCTTACAGTTTAGTGATCATCAGAACAAGATACATTTTTTTAATTATCTGAATATTAGGAAAAGCATCCTGCACCTGTTTTTTGATTATCAACGCGTACATGAAATGTTCACGGCTGAAGTATCTTTTTTTTCTGCTGCAAACTGTTTGTAAAATTCTGCAAATTGACTAAAAACTAGAAACTTATCTGTAATATGGCGCCACATACTGAACACGCGGAAAAATTCAAATAACTAATTACAATGAACTTGTTATTATGTTGTGTTTCAAAACAATGTGACATCAGAAATAACTTATTTCAATTTCTACCTGCCATTACATGAATATTAAATATACAAAATTTTTTCAATATATTATACTTGGTGGGGGCCTGTGGGCAGCCGCCCACTCTGCCCAATCCTAAATCCGACCCGTTTATATCAGTTATTGCCCTTGCTTTTCCAGTTGCATAAATGCATTACAGCGTAAGCGTTTTTTAATCGATACAATCGAAAAGCATATTTATTTATTTATTTAATTACACTAGCTCAACGGGAGGAACTCCTTGGAAAGCTTAGGAGTACATAATATATAATATAATTACAGAGTAGGAATTAAAATTAACTAATATACACAGCTTTACAAATGTCATTAGGGTTACAACAAAATATGTCACATTTGGAAAATTGGGGAAAATAATAACGTGTTTGTTCTGCAGAATGTATGTGTGGAACGGGTGCGAGCAGATGAAACGTGTAAATTCAGCCTTGATAAAATCACCGGACAGTCAACCAGGTTATGAATGACCTTCTACAGGAATGAAATACTACGCATTTCCCACATTTATATAACTCTAAGTAAGCCTGGTGGGAAAATCCAATAGATAGATAATTGCCATCAGCATTGAAGGCTAAATATCTTAAGAAACACCGATTCAAGCACTCTTTGTTTATATAAATTTTATAATGGGGGTTTCACACAACTGAAGAATATTCGAGTTTAGAACGAACAAATCAATTGTATAATAACATTGAATCACTATTGTTAAATAGGCGGCTATTCCGGATGATAAAGCCCAGCATTCTGTAGGCGCTAGAAACAATTGATTCAATGTGAGACGCAAATGACATATTCACGTCAAACAAAACTCCCAAGTCTCTGAAACTATAGGAACAAGGGGCCGTGTCAACAAGTTTGTGATTATTGTAAATAATAGGTTTAATTTTCTTGGTGAAAGTCATTACAGTGCACTTACTAATAGTAAGCTCCAATTGATTAATTACACACCAAGTACTGTGTGCATACAAGTGATGCTGCAGTGAGAAACAATATAAAGAATGCTTTACTGCCAAGTGAAGTTTTGAATCGTCTGCGTAAAGAAGAAAATAACAGGCAAATAAAGAAGAAATGTCATTGATGAATAAATTGAATAGGAGTGGATCAAGTGCTGAACCTTGAGGTACACCCGAGGTGGCGTGAAATGAATACTATTTATTAATTATTAACCTCATGCCTATTACATTTTTTAGAAACCGGTAATAAATTTGAAACTTTCCACAGATCCGGAAAAGTATGCGATTTTAAGGCTAATTATTGTATATATTTTTTTAAAAATCATCCAAGTAATCTATTAGACCCAAAAAGATTAGAAAAAAGTTTATGGAATATAATCATCATAAATGCATATTTTCGTGCATTTATTATGAAAATATATTATGTTTTTTGGAGCATATTCTAGGACATACCTGCAGCATTTTCAGAGCATATTTGCCCAGCTCTATTGGTGTGCTGGATCAAGAATCAATTTCAACAAAATTAAGAAGAATGTAATAATTTCGTTGTACAGTGAACTAGCGATCATTAATCGATCCTGAGATATGGAACAGGGTCGAGATTTGTATTAAGGGAGAATTCAACTTACTAATGTTCTTCATATAGTCTTCATAAGTTCCATAACTTATTAATTTATATTTTTTTCCCGAAACGTCTGACAATTTGTTAACCATTTTCTTATGTTTGAATTACTCAATACTTTGTATACGACAAAATACAAACTGTTGTTAAATAGTTCAACATAGTATTGATACAGTATTATTATAAATGCAAAAATTAAAATGTTATCGCTATAATACGATACAGCAATATTGATAAAATCGTTTAATTAATTCGATAACAATTATTCAATAATTAATAAAAATATCTTATCTTCAAGTTACTTATATTGTTCTTAATACATAATCTTGTTGAGGAAACCACAATCATTTTCCTTTTATCCGTAAATTGAAATAACAATTTTTACATGTCCCCAGTACTCGTATAATTAGTTTTGGAACCAACGACTCAAGCAATCTTATAAATTCAACGGCATTTATTCTTTAAAATATCTTATCACATTGAACACAAGTCTGAACATTAGGTGTACACCTGGAAACCGTTTTAAAACTGATAGCAAATAAATATATTCTTGGATTATATATAAATTCTCGGGAAATAGGGCAGACTAACACATATGCTTATTATTTTCGTCTTTACGTACGTTTCGGTCTCATGACCATCATCCCAAGACGTATCAACGTCTAAACGGGATTTCTTAAAACTAATTGAATCAAGCACAAAGCATCCATATCGCACCAATTACAATTAAAAATTCTCACGTTGCCGAAACGAACAGAAACACGAGTAATCGAAATTGTAACACATTAATGTTTTAAGTAATAATAATAATAATATTTATTCTCAGAAAAGAGTATATATTAAACATTAAACATTTTATTTATAATTGTAAATGCACGTAAACAAAGCTTATATATAACTCGACCAAATATTATACTAAAAAACAAATCATTCATAATATAATAAAATAATTAAAAGGGTTTCTACATTTATAAATTCAGTTGAACATTTATTTAGCCATTATATGTGTGTATATCCACAAAATGATGTGCGTATGTAATTGTGTGCGCGTGTGAGTGAGTGTGTGTACGTGTGTGTGTATGTGCGTGTGTTGATGCTACTAGCTGCAAGATTAATTTAAAACTCAGACTTTTCAGAAACGTGATGTTCTAAGTTTTACAATAAATTTATGTAGTTGTAATCAATTCCATTTTATTTTATATAATTGAAAGTCTCCCTGTGAAATTTTCTTGAAAACCTTATATCTCTAATACTTAGAGGTAGGTATTTGGTTATATATTTTAGGATCCAAGAATAATAGAGATCTTTTAATTAGAGAAGAAGATGGTCTTATGTTCGTTAATCTTCTGTTTACTTGGGCTTGAATCTCATACCTATGATTTAGTAAACGGTTTCTAGTTTTATGCATGAAGTTAGTAACTGCATGGTAATATAAATATCTTCTTTGTCTGATTATATAGGCTTTCAGTTGATTATAGTTTTTTTTCTTGTACTGAATAGCAGTTTCATCTGCCCCGCCCCAATTAATTATACAATATTTTATCATAGATTCTGCAAGAGCTTTATATACTAACTTTTTGTTGTTATTCCTAGAATGTTTTTTAGTTGATTTAATTTATAAATTAGTTTTCTCATTCAAAATATCAAGTTATTAATATGGTTTTGCAACTTTAAATGTTGGTCCAATTCCACCCCAAGGTAACGTATACTGTCTGTTCTGTTTACCGTAGTCTTACAATTACAATTACCTGTTGAGAAGCATTCATCTTGATTATGTATGATTATTTTATACTTATTAGAGATATCCATAATTTTGGCATTTTTATTTATATTGCATAGGTCGTTTATGTAAATATTAAATAGGGTTGGGCGTTAGATCGTACCTTGAGGAATGCCTCCATTTACTTGGATCTTGTTCTCTAGTATGCGCTGACATCTGTTGGATAACTAATCTTTGAAAAGCTCTAAGGTATCGCCTCTTATTCCTATATTTTCGAGTAGTTTTTAGTGAGATACAGTATCGAACGCCTTTGCTAAATCCAAAAATACGGCTAAACACTTTTTCTTCTCATTCATACCTGAGATTAATGTGTTAACTACTTCTGACACAGATACTTCAGTATTTATTCCCTTCTGAAAATCAAACTGATTTGGGGATAATAATTTATATTTAGTAAGATATTGTTTCAGCCTATTTAAGCATTTTTCAAAAAATTTCGCCATGCTATTAATTAAGGATATTGGGCGATAGTTATGTTTGATAGTTTTGTTACCTCCTTTATGTAAGGGTATTACTATTGAACTTTTGTTTCTTGTGCTATACTTTTGGCTATACATTCTTTTTTGTAAATATTGTTCAGAGAATCCAGTATAAGTTCCATCGCAATCTAAACAATTTAATTTGTATACTGTGTGGGTTTGTTTATCTTTAGGTATTAAAGGTTTTAGATTTGAGAAATATTTTCCAACACAGTTAGTATAGGCTTATGCGCGACATTTATATCATACTTTTTCAAAATATCTCCCACATTTTAATGTTTAATAAAAACGCCATTGTAAATGATATTTAGATTTTATTTTTATTAACTGAAAATGTATGCTATGCCATTTGTTTTTATTAAGTTTTGAAAATTACAGAGTCCAAATGGCGACCATTTTTTTCGATACATATTCGAAGCTGATTTCTGAAAGTTTCCATCACTCGAGCAGTAATTTGAGGCGATATTCCTGTAATTTGTTGGCGTATTTCTGCTTTCAATTCGTCAATGGTTCGAGGATGGTGTTGAAAAACCTTCGCTTTCAGGTAGCCCCAAAGGAAAAAGTCGTATGGGGCAAGATCGGGTGAACGCGCAAGTCACCCAACGTCTTCACATAACGAGATTACGTGTCCTGGAAACATTTCCCTTAAAACGTCCATTGTTCTTCTTGCCGTAGCTCCATCCTGTTGAAACCACACATTCGGATGTCCAAGTTCTGTAAGTTTTGGTTCCAAAAAATTGCGTAGCATGTCGACATATCGATCAGCAGTTACGGTAACCGTCACGCCTCCCTCTTCAAAAAAAATAGGGACCCCAAACACCAAAAGATCCAACAGCACACCAAACGGTAACACGTGCGCTGTGAAGTGGCCTTTCATGGAGCTGTCGCGGATTTTCTGATGCCCAGTAGCGATAATTCTGCTTGTAGACACAGCCAGACAAATGGAAATGCGCTTCGCCACTCGTTATTAAAAGAGCATTTTGGGGGACGTTTTGAAGAATATCGTTGGAACATGCTGTGCGATTTTCCCAGTCCCGTTCACCAAGTTCTTGCACGATCATCATTTTGTATGGGTGGAACTTCAGATCGGCGTGTAAAATTCTTTTCACAGAACGATCTGACAAACGCAACGCAGAGGCCTGTTTAACAGCTGAACGACTAAGAGAGCGTTAAACTGCTTCTCTTACAGCTGCAACATTTTCAGGTGTCCGAACACTTCTGGGTCTACCAATTGATTTTCTTTTTAAGGCTGAACCTGTGGCTCTAAAATTTGAAACCCACAACAGTATTGTTTTGCGATCTGGAACCGGAGCATGTCTACCAAGTTCGAAGTGAGTACGAAAAGTTCTTTGTGTCGTAATCGCAGATTCGTTACTTTTCATAAATGTTTCGATAACGAAGGCACGATGCTCGCCCGTCCAATTCATGGCAAGGGCCGAGCTATCAAGCGACTACGTTAAGTTCCCCCTCTCTTCGGTGATTCGGGCGTGTGGGAGATCATTTTGCCGGACCCGTATATGAAGATCCATTATAGATTTTGTTTATTCTTTCTTTAATGATAGGATTGAAAAATGTTTTTGGGTGGCCATTCGTTTCAAGTGTATTACGCGAACAATTTTTAAATTTTTGGGACTGTCCTCTGCGTGAGACAATTTAACCGCGCGATCTGTAAGGCTTTTTATATAACATATTGGTGCAAGGGAATTGAAATGAAGATATCGTTGAGACCAAACTGCCAAATGCCTAATGTTCATATCTTGGTGCGATAAGGACGATTGTGGTGATACAATTAGTTTTAAGTAATCCAGTTTTAGACATAATAAGTCTTCTGATGATGGTCGTGATACCGAAACGTACGTAAAGACGAGAAAATAAAAGCATAAGTGTTAATGTGACCTATTTCCCGAAAATTTATATATAATTCATACCTGGGTCAAGAATCTTTTTTATATTGGATTTTAACACACTCAGCTCAAAACCCCTTTCCCCTGCACTTAAAATAAACATATAAAGGACTCAAACCATTCATTTGACTAAATTTCAAACATTTTGAATATTGAAAGAATAATGATAAACGTTTGATATTAGGAAGTATCCAAATTAACAAAAACAATTGTGTTAATGATAAAATTTATTCAAACATAAAAAGTTTATAATAATCTAAATCAAACATAACCAAATTAAGATATTTTAATTATCACTTATCTTGGCTAATATAACCTCATAAGATATGTATTTTTTGACATTTTGACTTTACTGACACATTTTCAAATTAACTTCCATAGATTTTATCTTAAAGTCGCTATTTCTATATTCAGTGATAGAAGTAATACATAGAAAAAGTGGAACGTAGAATAGCTAATATAATAATAGATTGTGGAATCTAAAACGTGTGTCTTACTTTACGTTTGAAATAATTATGTCATTGTCACACTGACATCATCAATAACCTACAAATTTTATACCTATTTATTTCATTTGTAAAACAATAGTGAACTACAAATTATGAAATAATCATGTGAGCTTTGAACCTTTTCAGAGGTCGTGATAGCCACAATCCGAGTCAAAAACTGTTTTGAAATAGCTAATTTTCCGTAAATCGAATGAGGTTCACGTGAGAAGCCCGTAGCACGCGAGTTAGAAAAGTGCAAACTGGTTGTACCTAATACGACATTACGACTTTTCGCGTGCCGTTTCCGCTCCATGTAGTTAGATTTAGTATCGGACCGTGCCCGACGGCCCTTCTTTTTTCGATTAATGTTCATTAAATAGGAAAATTTAATTAAAACAGTTTGAGCTACGCGCGTCTAACGTGCGACGTACCAAAGAGAATTTTCTCGCGACTAAAATATACACGAAGCGGGTAAAAGCTAGCGGCCCATACCCAAAAACACTTTATTACAACAAGACCGAGGTAAAATGTATAAACTCTAACTTACGCGCAGCGAGCTTCTAGAGGCATATGTCAAAATGATTTCGTAACTAATTACAGAGGACGTCTGGCGTTCATGCAATTATGTTTTTAGATAATTCGAACCTTCTTATTCCGATAGGCCACGTGAAAATCCCGGAGTTCAAAGCGCTAAAGACTTCTGAGTGTTACAATATTCGTATAAAATTGCGAAATTTCGCACTTTTAGAAACTTCATTATTTCAAATGTAAAGTAAGACACACGTTTTAGATTCCACAACCACCCTTGACCAAGATAATTTTTGATATTCCGGTACTTAATTAGACATCAATAAGATAATAGAATAGAATAGAATCTTAAGCATTTGATTTTATTCTGACAAACTTTCGTATTAACTTCTATAGAATTATTTAAAATCGATTTTTAGCGATTCCGGATTTTCTTCCACTTAGATGTTTGGTCGCAGGTTGATTAACAGTAATTTTTTCAAGTTTCAGCAGAATCACATCTTATTTCGAATTCGAAAATTTGTATGTACATATATATAAATTTTCAACACTCCCCATTTACTTTATTTGACGAGTATGCTTTCATTGTCATAATTTTGGAATTTGTAATATTCCTGATATTTAAATATCTTTTTTGACTTCCGCATGTTTAGACTTGACGTGACGTTTTAAATATGAGTTCTCCCAGGTTTCATAATCGCAATACAGACATTTGTGTATCTTCTTTCTTGTGTGCATACAGTTGATGTGACGTTTCAAATTTGACAATATAGGGCTTCCAAAATCGCAATACTCACAGTTGTGTATCTTCTCTCTTGTGTGTTTAGAATTGATGTGATCTTTTAAAGCTGACGTCCAAGGGCTTCCATAATCGCAATACTGACACTCGTGTATTTTTTCTCTCGTGTGTTTAAAGTTGACGTGATGCTTTAAACCTGACATCGTAGGGCTTCCATACTCGCAATGTGGACACTTGTGTATTTTCACTCTTGTGTGTTTAGAGTTGATGTGATATTTTAAAGATGACGTGAAAGGGCTTCCAAAATCGCAATACTGACACTTGTGTATCTTCTCTCGTGTGTGTTTATAGTTTATGTGATGTTTTAAAGCTGACGTCCAAGGGCTGCCATAATCACAATACTGACACTTGTGTATCTTCTCTCGTGTGTGTTTAGAATTGACGTGATATTTTAATGATGACATCCAAGGGCTTCCATAATCGCAATACTGACACTTGTGTATCTTCTCTCTTGTGTGTTTATAGTTGATGTGATGTTTTAAAGCTGACATCCAAGGGCTTCCATAATCACAATACTGACACTTATGTATTTTCTCGCTTGTGTGTTTAGAGTTGATGTTATGTTTTAAATTCGACGCTTGAGGGCTTTTAATCTCGTAATACAGACACTTGTGTATCTTTTTTCTTGTGTGTAACTTATTTTGTTTCTGCTTCTCATTTGTTTGAGTTTTCAGAATACTTTCGTTCATGTGAGATATCGAGTTTGAGCACTGATCTTTTTTAATTGAATGTTCGAAATCCTCGTTGTGTATAACTATTACATGACTTTCTGTTTCTTTTGCTAGATTACACTCATACTTACAACATTTTATCTGTGTATGAACCAAATTTTTATTGTCTGAGTAATCTTCACTTGAACATATATCTTCCGTGACCCATTTCTGAGGCAGATCGTTTGGAGATTCATCAAGATTAACTACATTTTCAATTCTGGAAAAGGAAATATGATATGAGTGTTCACTCGATTACATCGATCTAAATTTTGATGTTCACAATAGAACATTTAATTTTAACAATTAATACTCAACTAAAGCTGTATGTACGAATAGTCATTAAATAATACAATTCATAAAGGGTTGTAATAAGCTGAATCCAATTGAATGCATCATGTTTAGTATAATATTATAGTCAGTAAAATATTGTAAAAGACTCGTTATAATTATTAAATTTTGTATGAGTTAAAATGGGATTTGGTAGCAGTAAAATAACTATTTGCTTAGTATTTGTATAGTCACTATTGATTATAATGGGCAGGAAAATAGTCGGTAATAAATTTACAAAAACAAACTTTCATATAACCTAATATATAAAATGTTAATGAATGTTAACCTGCGATGACGTAACCGCCTGGGCTATACTCGCTGATGCAATAAAAACATTGAATTCGGTTTATTAATTTGTACTGGACGATTATTAAATTTATTGTAACTTTATTATTTTGCAGACGGTTTTATTAATTTGCACGGGCCGATTTTTAATTTTATGAACCATTTTATATTTTAATGATCATATATTGATTTAACTGACTATTTTTTATCTTACTGATCATTCAATAGTTTCACCGACCAATTATCAATTAAAATGATTTTTTTTTTACCTTACTGACCGTTTATTATTTTTACTGACCATTTGAAACAAAATAGTTTGAAAACTGTACCGATTTATATACATTGTAAATCTAGCTCTGAAAAACGGCAAATTCCCATCAATATTAACTATAAGTCAAGTAATTTCTATGTACAACAGGGATCAAAATTCGATATGGCTATCTCAGGAGCAAGTGTAATCAGTAAAATTATTGGGAAATGCATAAAAGAAAGAATTTTGACAATCCTTCATCATAATAATATTTTAAACAAACTCCAATGGCTTTAGAGAAAATGTGAGCACCGAAGATTATTACTCATTATAGGATTTGCTTTTAACCATAAAAAAATGCATTAGCATATTACTATTATTTATCAAAATAAGGAACAGTTTTTGTAAAAAAAACTATTATGTTCACAAAATAATAGACAAAAAAAGGTAAAAGTTAACAGTGAGGACTTGGGAGCCAAAAAATTGATGAATTATTAATTATGATATTATGCACTATTGATTCTTAGTTTGTCAATGCGGTTTGTGAAAGTGGACGTCGTAGGTGCGTTGATGGCCTCCTCAGGTAAGAAAGACCCGGTTGAAGAGGAAATTCTTTTTTTTTTAACTTTGACTACACGAGAGGGAAACCTATAATGTTCAAAGAACATCGTGTGAGCCAGCGGAGGAATGTATTCGTATTTTTCCTGAAGGTTTGGAGGTTATTGGCATAGGGAAAGACCTCACTAGGTAGAGTTCCACAACTTCGCTGTTCGATAAAAAAATTAAGTCTGGCAAGAAAAAGTTCGGCAGGTCTCGAGTTTGACAGTGAAGTGGTGACTAGTTTGAGCTCGTCTAGTCCGCCTAATTGGAATCTCTCGTGATAGAACAACAGACGAGATTTCTGATGAACACCGACCATGGAAATATCTGTAGAAAAGGGAGATCTTCCACCTTTCCACAATGTTCTAGAGAGACCAATGAATCCGTAAGTGTGACATCATCAATCAAACGAATAGCTCTTTTCTGGATAGTATCCAAGAGCTTCAGTTTTAACTTTAGTGAGTGACCTCTTAATCTATCATCATTATTCAATACAAACAAGCTATATAAGTCTTGAGAGTAATGGTTTGAGAAGATTGTGTCATAATGAGATTTATTCGTATACGTCGATCAACCAATGTCAAGCCAAGCCTTCGCATACGGTCATTGTATGAGATGTAGTAGAAGCAGTTTACCGCTTTGGTAGCCCGGCGTTGGACCCTCTCCAGCATATCTCTATCTCCGATCAAGATTGGATGTCATATAATGTTGCAATACCCCAAAAGAGGTCGGATATAGGGTCTGAATAGTGTTAAAAAAGTTGTGGAGGCCCCCTTTAGAAAGTTTCCCTAAGAATGTAAAGTATTGTATTAGCACGCTTGCAAATATTGGTAATGTGTTCGCTCCAACTGAGATTCTTTGTAATTATGACTTCCAGATCGTTTTGCGATGTGACCTGATTCACTAGAGAATTGTTTATGGTATATTGCATGTGTGTATTGTTGTTTCCAAGGTGAAGAACATTGCATCAGTGGCGGCTCGTGAATTTTTGAGAGAGGAGGCTGGACATAAAACGTTTTTGTAAAAATATACTCTATTCACATCCTTTTAACCTTTGCACAGCGACCGTACCAGCTACTTCAGTGACAAAATTAATTGTTACCCAGCAAGAACCAACGTGGAGGTACAGAGTTTCTCTTGGCAAAAATTTTTTTTATTACTTTTTGGTTTTTTATTTTTTTTGAATTTTCAATATTTTTTCTTTTTTTTGGAATTTTTCATATTTTGTTTTTTTAATTAATTTTATTAACTTTTTCTATATATTAACGGAATTCTACGGTCTTTAGTTTGCGAAAAATGATCAATAATATTATCAAAAAATGTATCATTTTGTTTTAAGTGTTTTACTAAATCTTTTTCAATAGATATTAAACTAGCATTGTATAAACGATTTTGGCCCATTGTATTTGGCATGTAAGTTTTAATTCGTTTGAGAGTAGAAAATGATCTCTCCACCGATGCCGACGTAACAGAAATGGTGACTGTCAAACAAAGTAGTTTATAAAACTGAGGTAAAACTTGTTGCAAATCATTGTCTATCATATATTTTATCATATCGGCGTGACTGTCATACTGGCCTAAAATATCTTTATCCGAGTATATAACGCAGTGCCGTGCTATTTTATCAAAAAATTTATATTTTAGAACTAAGTTATCTTAAAGTGTATTGGGGAACTCTTATGAAAAAAATTCGAAAAATCTTCTATTCGTCAAGTCAAAAAACTTCAATTCATGTAAATCGGAAAATCGAATCTCAATTTGACCTTTAATAGTATCTAAAATTTCATAAAACAGTTGTTTATAATGTAGTTTCTTGTCTACCAAATTATATGTTTTCCTCCTTTTCGCGGGAGGAGCCTCATCAGTTGAAAAATTTTCAAATAAAATATTAAAATGAAATTCTGTATTACGGAAACTTGAAATTTTTCCAATGAGATGTTTCAAACGATCTCTTGAAAAAATTATATCAGTGAATTTATGTTGTAAAATTTGAAAAATAAGATCAGTTTGTTCAAATATTAATTTAAAATTATCAAGAAAAAACAAAATTCTTCATTTTCTAAATAAAATTTTAAACCAACAGCAGCATTTAATGAAACCTGATCTGTTGAAAAGTCATCACTGTTTAATACAAAATCAAATGTTTCAATTAATTTGTCTTTATTTTTATGGATGGTAAATACTGCACGTGATGTAAAATTCCATCGAGTTGGAGCATTATAGGGAAATCAATGATTTTTTTTTAAATTTCGTGTTGTCAATACTACTATTTGTATTAACAATGATCGATTTTGATAGTTACCTGACATTACTAATCCTTTCAAATCCGGTGAAGGCCGTTTATTTGAAAGAAACACTTCTATCATATGTTAATTCACTAAATGGATTTTCTAAAAGGCAGCAACTAACTCACTAACACTCATTTTAAATTCACAACAGACAACAATCTAACCTTACTTCGCGTGACGTGACAACACATAAGCAAGCACTGCACTGACTGACCTACTCAGCAGTCGGCAGAACGCACGTCTCGTATTTCATAGATTGCTAGCAGCTGCCGCAGGCTAGCCTCCAGAGGGTGTTGCCGTTTTCGCTGATTTACCCAGTTGGCGTTCGGACTGGTCGGAAAAACGGCAACTGCGTTGAACAACACATACTCAGCGTTTGAGATATATAGAGAGTCTAGCCTCAGGGCACTGTTGCCAGATTGAAAATAACTACTGAGAACGGGGAATTAATTGTAAAATTTTAAAAATTATCAGAGAAACAGGAAATAAAATGGAGAATGATCATTAAGATAAATTGGTGAGGAGGCTAAGGTCCTTCGAGGAGCCGCCAATGCATTGCATTTGGATAAATATAAAGGGATGCACCAAGTCTGACTCCAGAAGAATATGGACCCAAGATCTGCCTGTATTAGAGCAGCTTCAGTTACTGGATTTCCAGAAATTTTGGAGTCATCCGCGTAGGAAGAAAATACCGATTTAATCTGATATTGAAGGTCAGCTGTATAGATCAGAAATAAAAGAAGGCCACTTACACTTACTTGTGGTTCACCTGAGTTATGGTTGGGTTTAGTATATCGAGATATAAGCATTTGACACTGTGCCACCATATATTATTTGAAAAACTTTGAATGACTGGTCTCAGAGGTAAAGAATTATACTCCCTCATGGAAACATTTGAAAAATCACACTCAATATGTACATATTGACAACGCTGATAGCAAAGAACTATGGTGTGCCATAGGACACAATACTTAGTCCCCTAATGTTCGTAATATACATGTGATCTTCTATCGAAATATACAAGGTGAATTTATCTGCTATACAGACAATACTGTATTAATTCTGAGAGATAACTAGAAGGAGGCCTAAAAAAATGAAGAAGAAACACTAACCTATGCAAAAAACTGGTTCAACCATAACATACTTGTGCTCAATTTTCTGAAATCAATATATGTTCCTTTTTCATTAACAGTTTTAATGCACACCCTTAGAATAATTAATGTACATACACTACATAAGTCTAGAGGAAAGCCAATGTAGTTATGAAAATACAATGTCCAATATCTAGGAACGTACATTGATCACCAAATGGTGTGTACTATACATATTAATTATGTGAAAAGTTTATCAAGTTGTGCTTGAAGATATAATCGAGGACAACCAAGGTCTTTTAGTTTATTCATCTATGAGGAATGGTTGGTTTTGTCATAATTATGCTCCAAGATCTCCACTGATTTTAAGGTATTTTTTTGATAATATGGTCAGTTAAATATTTGTCGAAGTTGGCTCCAACTTTATGTAAATCTATAATAGTACTTGGGAAAAAAAATTGAAAACGAAGTTATATTTATTAAACTGTGATATACTAACTTATACACTAAACATGTTTTGTGTTAGAAATACTTCTGACAATGTTGCTGTGCAATGAAATATGTTAGGGTGATATATCAAAGTTTAACGAGTGTACTTAATCTCGTTTTTAATTTTTTTTAAACCTATCCCATGTAAAATGATTAGTTAACTTATTACCAAAAAGTAGATATCAAGAAGGAAAACATTGAATCAATTAATTATTAAAAGCAATAAGCTTACTTTATCGGAGATTGTTGATAATCTGCAGGCTCTTCTTTGATTTTATTCACATCTATGTATTCAAATTCATGAATTTCGTATTTAGTTTCCATCAGTATGAGTCTGGCTTCCTTTTGTTGGTAATGTAAAATATTCTGGTAATATTAAGGCTCTTTAGTAATATGAATGATATGGTAATGTCTAGGTAAATTCGTTAATGATATTCTTTTATTCTTATCAAGGTTGTTGTGTCCACAGGTGATACTTTTCCTGTATTTGTTTATCTCATATTATTACTGTAGAAGTACTTACTATAGAACCATAGATAACTCTACTCGGGAGTAGAGTTATCTATGTATAGAACTAATGTTCCTATTCTTTTACATAAAATTAGATAACAACGAATAATTCAGTGATCATTTGGTAATTTCTTGAAACCACAGAACAATGCTAACAATTGCCAGTCTTGACAACTCTCTATTAAGTTATCTTCTTCTTCTTGTTCTTAATATTATTTTGGCCTTTGCACTTTGATTGGCTAACACTTCTTCCCTCTATTAGGTTATGGCACGGTCGTACATACAGGTCTGGAAACTCTATGGTTGACTTGAGTCGCTTACCCGTCGTGAAACTCGTAGTCCCTCTCTCAGCCACCAGCTGGCGCTTGAATCAAGAGAAGGTAAAACGATTTCTTTCCGGAATCGCAAGCAGTGTTACTAATGCCCATTTGCACCGTTCATGCATAGCTTAAAATTGTCGAAATGTTAACTTTGAACCTTTTAAAAGGTCGTGATAGCCCCAAACTGGGTCGAAAACTGTTTTGAATTGGTTAGTTAATTTTCGATAAATCGAATGACATTCACAAGAGGAGCGCATAGCTCGCGATTTAGAAAAGTGCAAATTCACGGTACATAGAACGTCTTAACGACGACTTTTCGCATGCGGTTTTCGCTCCATGTCGTTAGTTTATGAACGAGGCCAATTAAATAGCATAGTCTCGGGCCCAAAATGTCGATTAAATAGGAAAATTCAATTAAAACAGTTTGAGGTATTCTCAGCTGTCAGCTACTAGCGTCTGACGTGCGATGTACTAAAATATAATCAAAGCGGGTAAAAGCTAGCGGCCTATAGCCGAAAACACTTTATTACAACTGGCTCCGGCCGCACGGGGCATAAAACGGCCCCGAATTGACAAGACCGGGGTAAAATGTATAAACTCTAACTGACGCCTAGCGAGCTCCTCGAGGCATATGTCAAAATGATTACGTTCGTAGCTAATTACATAGCACGTCGTTCGTTCATGCAATTGCGTTTTTATACAATTCGAACCTTCTAATTTCGATAGGCCACGTGAAAATCCCGGAGCCGGAAGCGCTATCGAGATCTGAACGTTAAAACTTTCGTATAAAATTGTGTTTACAAGTCAACTGACACTTGTCACAGAATACTCTTCATAGAGATCAAGATGATACTCTTACGTGACGCCTTTTATGATTCCCCTACGTGGCGTCTTTTGGTACTACGCGAAAGTCGACTCGTAGCGGACTCACTGCTCACATAGGAAACAACCTCGAGTTTCCAGACCTGTGTATACGACCGTGGGTTATGGGTTATGTGTTGATCATAGATATTATATATGCATATATATAATATCGATGGTGTTGATATTATTTCTATTGATCATGTAATTAGTGTTGGGAATAACCGATTTCTTTCAATAACCGACTACTGAGTATTCAAGTGATATGAAAAACCGGGTGATTTCACTTGAATGACGATCACTTGAGTTCTTTAGACTCGCTAGGGAATCGGATTGTTTCGTTGCATGTCGGTGCTGCATTCAATTCGCGTTAAGATTATGCAATGCAAATATTATATGCGCATTTGTTCGCCATTATGTTCTTCTATGGTTTCTACTTTCTTGATCTAAATAATTTTATGAAGAACAGAAATATATTCGGGTATGTTTTAATTGCTATATTATTAAGTATTTGTATATTCATTATTTATAAGTAAATCACTTTATTTTTGGAAGTTATGTTTTGTTTTGTTTTAAAGTTATTTAGATTTTTATATTCTGTCCGAATTCATTTTTATACATTATTAGAATTTGTTTTTGTTCCTTTCTCGTTCTGTTTTATTAATATTTTTATTATTCTTGTTAGAAATTCATTATTATACCGATTTAAAAAAAAATAATGTTTATTTTATATTAATTAGATAATGTTTTGACATAGCAGAATGTATTTCGTATTCGGATAAACTCCCAACATAGTATCTGAATAAAGTCACATCTGAAATATTGTGATTGTGCATAGAAATGAATAACTATCAGGTTCTGATCGCCGGTCTTTTCGGTTCTCTGTTATTGGTTCACCGTGAATGTTTCTGTCAAACAGCTACTCGTTGTTTTCATCACCGAACACCAAATGCTATAGGTTATTCATCACTTGAATACTTGGATTCTATAACCGAATTATTCAGGTTATTGTAATAACCGGACGATAGGTTATTTTTCACTCGAGTGATCCCAACACTACATGTAATTCATTTTTATGACTGATGTTCTTTACTTCTTTGTACTACCACACGAGCTGGTAGAATAGGACACGTTGATTAATGACGAGCTTCCAGGATTCGCCGACCTCTAGGAGTACAATGAGGCCGTGTATGGTGCCGCAACGCGACTCGTTTCAGAAGGACGGAGTGAGAGTCCGCCCAACCGGAATGAGAAAACCGAACGGCACCTACAAAAAGTCGATGCCAAAATCCAGTCGGCGAGGAAGCAAGCGACTCGGAATGGTGTGATGGCGTATAGCCTCCAAACTACACCGCCACCATTACACAATAAAACGTAGTGTTGCAGGCCACACAGGTTAGACGCATCAGGGAAAATTCCTTGTTTCGCGATAGTCCGTCCTAGCTTTTTGAATCTCCACCGCCGAGAATTGCTCCCCTTCCGACTGTGGATGAGGTCGAGCAGTTCTGGAAGGGAGGATACAAGTCACCATATACAATTCACCTAGACACTCCAGTACCAGGACATTTCGAAGCGTTTTGCGGTGAACATCAACTTCTGAAAGCAGAAGTGTGCCACACTGTCAGCGAGGATGAGTAAAGACAAGCTCTTGTCGGTACCAACAACTTTGCCGCTCCCGGTCCTGACGGTAGAAACATATGGTAGTGGAAGAAATTTCCTTTCACTCACCGCTGTCTGGCCAGCATCTTTGACTCTTGGCTTAAAGAGGATCGGCACACTCCAAGCTGGGCTGTCGAGGAGTACACTGTGCTGATTCCAAAGAAGGGAAATTTGTCTGATCCCAAGAATTACCGGCCGATCACTTGTCTCACATCTGCTACGTGTTATTTACACGTATCTTGAATGCTAGGCTGTTGAGATCGATCGGTTCGGTAGTTAATAACTTCAGCGAGCAGCGTAGGGCAATGAAAGGCATGGAGTGTTGCCGGGAGAACCTGGTGATAGATAGATCTATGACTCAGGTCTCCATATTCTACAAGCGCAACATTTCTATGGCCTGGATAGACTATCGCAAGGCATTTGATTCAACATCACATGAGCTATTATTATACTTACTCCAATGCCTTGCGGTATCAACCCCACTAGTGAGATGCATAGAACATCTGTTGCCACTCTGGAAGACTCGTTTTGTAATCATATCAGACACACGATGAGTCTTGACAGAATTGATAACATTCAAGGGGGGTGTTTTCCAAGGAGGGTTTTTGAGTCCCCTCTTGTACAACATCTCACTGCTGCCGCTCTGCATTGCTTTAAGAACAACTCGTGGATATTACCCTGGACCACCGGAGGCATCAAATCACTCATTTATTTTACATGGATGATCTGAAACTATCTCTCTGGGGAGAAAAAATCTCCATCAGGTTCTCAACATTGTTCAGGCATAGGCATGGAGTTGGGATTGGACAAGTGCGCAGTGTTTCATTTCAGGAGAGGACGATCTCCGGAAATCCATGATAATATCCAGCTTGCCGACGGAAGCGTCTTTAAACACCTTGATGCTGGAGAGACCTATCGATACCTGGGAATAGAATAGCGTCCTAAGTTCTGAGTGTAGCTTATAAAGTTTTTTGGAGTTTGGACCCCCTCCTGTGCCTTGGAAAAAGTCACGTATTGGCCGGAGTGGGGGCATTTGTGGTTAAGGAAGCACAAAAATCTGCGGAAAAACTTTGTCTCGAATTTCACATCAGTCGAGAAGGCCAACTAGAGGGCGACCTCGAGTTTCAACCTTCTCGTCTGAAAGCCCAGATACATTCCTTCTAAATTACCTAGATATTTATCCGTACTGTGTTTTAGAAGTAATAAACGTTCTTGAGCAATGGTGTCACTTGCATTTAAAATATGTTCAACTAAAACTGTTTTTCTCTAGTACTTTTCTTTATATCGGCAGAATGTTCTTTATACCGAATTAAAATGTTGCTTCTAGTTTGACCCACATAACATTTTGAACTCATAATCGATTTTTTTAATGCATAAGTTGTCAAAGTTGAAAACCTTTTTAAAGGTGTTGATTCTAACTGAATGTTTTTCTAATATCATTCATTATAGCTACCATAGGAACTGTGAACACTTCTTGAAGAACTAGCTCCCAGGGCTTTATCTTGACTGATGTTGAATCACAAAGAAGAATCAGTAGTCATATGAATGTAATCCACGACTTCCTTTGTGAAAAACTGATTGTTGTATTTTTATGAATACTAATCGAGGGGAAATGTCTAATCAATACAGAAAAATCATCAAGAAAATTTTATTATTATAATAATATGAAAATAAAAATACGGGAGGAGATGGTATAACAGATTTTCCCAGATAAATATTTTCCTCCTATTCCGTAGATAAAAAAACGGAAAGAACATCATTGTAGTTTATAAATCCTAGTAGCAGTCACATTGTTGAAGGTCATCACCTAGAAAAGAAAACGAACATTAGGATGTGAACACCTTGAAATTTGAGAATGAGAATGTTATAATCGACACATGTACAATTTTGTTCTATAATTTTTGAATTTTGGAACTATTTTATTCCATTAGTTACTGTTTTATTACTGCTTTTTGAAAACTGTTTTGTTTTATTAAAATTATCAGTGTGATCTTGAAGCTGTTGAGAATAAACTAGTTCTATTTTCAAGATAACATTGTTTTATACACGTTTATACGTTAGTTTTTATAGAACATTTTAGCTGATATAACAAATTTATCCTATAGTTCTAGATCAACATGGTGTTGGTGTTACTATACTTGGCATTGAGTTATCAATTTGCGAACATCTATTATGTTGTTAGTTATGAGCTTCACGGAAAATTTATAAAATCGTTTTATAAAAGATTTCTTTCGAATAATAATGCTTCATAGGGTAGAGTGGGGTAATACCGGCCATGCATTTATTTCCTTGTAGTTATCATTTTTAATATTTTGATTAGTTACGCCATCTCGTAATCACATGCGCAACTCACAGTTGTAATAGCGTCGTTGTAGCCTGTAGCCCTGTTGTGTTACTGAATAAAAAGTCAATTCTTATTTTGTGATATAGTGGATGCGAATTTATGTAGAACTCAGATTTTCATAGGTATTGAATTAGAAAAAATAATTGTTGTATATTACGTATTATGTTCCTTTTCATTAATGTAGTATGAATGTTTTCATAACGTCAATTATCAACCGTTAAAACAATACTTATTATTATTATTAATAAACGATACGAGCTGAGGTGCTAACCTATAAAGCTCGGTTGAAGAAAGATAAAATTTGATTAGTATAGGTATCTACGATCAGGGAGTGCAGAATGAAAACATTGAACTAGGCAGTAACCTTCATAGCTTGTTTACAATCACTGAAAGCAACCACTATTGTCACTCATTTCACGGATGATATGTTATTCCATTTTGTCGAACTGGTTTTTGAGAGAAATTACAGACTTGACCTCCACTACAAAAGTAGGTAGATCATTCCAGACTTCGAAAATACGGTTGAACAAATAAATGTTGTCTAGTTTGTTGATAATTTTTACTTTTTGAGTTTCCAGGATTGATCTCTGAGGCGTTCGTCATTGTTTAATGTACCAAATACATTGTGGAGGGTCCTATTAGGTATCATCACTAGACGTCTGTCGCAAAATTTTTGCATATTTAAAATGGATATTCTGTCTTCATGAGAGGGACGCCTTCTGCCATAAGGTATGCGTGTCGAATATTTTTGCACGGATTCAGGAAGTGTTGTTTCATGGATCAGATCTACACTCCAAACAGGTCCAGCGAATTCCAGAATTGGGCGTGTATACGATGTGTATACTTTATTGAATTCCGAAGGAGACATTTTGAAGAGAGAAGATACAAGGACGTTTTTGTTCTCTTGCAAATGTTCGCTATTTGGGACCATGATAATTTTTTGGCTACACCAAGATTTATGTGATGGGCTACAGACAACAAATGAAAATATTTTGTTAGAAAACTAAATATATTTTTAGAAATCTATTATGCCTTGCATAGTAACTAAATCTATTTTTAGAAATCTATATTTAGATTGCTATTTTTTATACTTGACTAAACGAGAGGAAAATCTATAATGTACGAAGAACATTGGGAGAGGAGATAGGCATTTTTTAAGAAAATCTTAGTTCACTGATTGCGCAATATTACGAAATATTGTGCAGAAGCCTCTGGTCATCTTAGACCGGAAATGCATCAGACAACCCTTTCGTAGCCAGCTCTGTTAAGACAAGCCTTTACCTGGGGGATCTTCTTAAGACCTTCGTGAATGAGTTTTAGGGGATGTTTGGGGATGGAACCATGACAGATTTTCATTGTGATTTTCAATGAAATTATATTTTGGAAACAAAATTATGAAGTAATATTTGGTTTCTTACATATCACTTGGAGGATACAATGATCATTTGAAGCTGAGATATAAAATAACTTGCTTTGCAGAATTGTGATTTTTGATAACCGCTTTGGAAGCTTACCATTAGGTTTTAGCTATTTGCGATATGTTTCCAGACCATCATATAAATAATCATCATTTGTGAAGTTATAACTACAAAAACGGTCATCAATACTTGGAATAAAGTTACAATGTCGCACAATTCTCACCAATTTTTTCGTTGATGCAGCATGTCATAAAGGAACCCCACAATCAATAGTGCATTATTGTTATTGTATTGACACTATTTTGACCATCATTTATTCTGAGAGTTCAATTATTTACATCATTACACCACAGAGTGAACAGACTGCATCTTCACACTTCGATTACGTCACTTTGGGAACGGCGGCGAAGTCGTCTCACAGTGGGTTACACACACGCACATACATACAGTTTTCATGTCAAAAATAGTATAGCTCGATTCAGAAATTCTCAAAACTAATGTATCCGCGAAAATTCAGAATTTTTATTAAACCTTATTACAATACTTCCCTCACTATACGTAGTATGTATAGTGAGGGAAGTAAAAGAATTAAACTAGAATTATTATCATGTAGATCTGAGGAGAGATATATTGACGACGTTCTCATCGTAAAAGGGTGTTTTCTTCCTCAGGCTGCTTTCCATCAGTGGTCGGTGAGAAACCATTAAGGCAATCCCTACATGCGATGCTGCAACATCCTTTCGTACATGAACAAAAAATCATTAGTTTTCGAGATATTTGTGAAAAATTTGAAAAATAACCTAAAAAGCAAGATGCAGCGCGAACTTCTATCCCCACTACCGGGGACTTTCAGTATGTTTAACAGAAGCCCCTCATGAATAAGTATACCAATCTTCAAAACTACACACAACGTCAAAAGTGTTGGAACACCATTCAGTCTTGTTAATGAAATGTTTTCTTAGAAAAACAAAAGATATCTATCAAAGTATATTGTTTGTTCAATCTATTTCTTGTGAAAGGATTATTTTACATAAACTGGGATACTTAGAAAATTAAAAAGTAAGAAATGTGTGAATTTGTGGAAAAAAATTATTGAATAAAAAAAGTAATGAAACATGTTATACACTGACTAATAGTCGGTATAACCTCCTCCACGTTGGAATAACATGTTGACACGTCTGTGCATTGAAATAATCAAGCGGTTTATAATGTCTTGTGGAATATTGTTCCATTCCTCTACCGCCGCGACGACTAACTCATATGCAGTCTGAGGTGGGTTAATTCGATTGTGAAGGGCTCTACTTATGTAATCCCACATGTTTTCAATCGGATTCATATCCGGCGAGTTGGCTGGCCAATACAATCTATTGATATGTCTTGTTTGAAGTGTATCCTGCACCCTTCTTGCGGGATGTGGTCGGGCGTTGTCGTCCATAAACACAAAATTTTCGCCTAATTCGTTACGTATGGGATAGATAATGGGCGTAATAACCTGTTCGGCGTAAATTTGGCTGGTTATATTCTGTCGAATGTGAATTAATGGGGTGCGGCGGTTAAACATTATTCCTCCCCAAAACATTACAGTACCCCCTTGATAGGAAGCAACTTCCCGGGGAAAATTAAGTCGCTGTTGACGACCTGGTTCTCTTTGCCGATCGTCATCACTCACCAGTCCAATTCTGGTTTCGTCTGTGAATAACAACCACCTCCACTGCTGCAAAAGCCAACCCCTGTGCTCTTGCGCCCATCGGAGACGGGCTGCACGATGTCTTGGAAGTAAAGTGGGGACCCGTAATAGTCTTCTAGCACGAAAATTTGCATGATGGAGTCTTCTCCGAACTGTGGAACGAAACATACGCTGAAAGTGGCTTCTGAGAGCTGAAGCTGAAGCTGTGCGATGTTTGCGAGCATATTGCACCAAATATCGATCTTCTCTTTCGTTAGACTCTCGAGGACGTCCACTACGTGGTTTGCTTTCCACTGTATCGAATTCTTGGTACCTGTGAACTATTCCCACAACAGATGATCTAGGAATGCCCAACATTTCCAAGATCTAATGATTAGAGTGCCCTCCATCGTGTAAAGCAGTAATTCTTGCTCGATTAAACGCAGAAATTCCACGACCAGGCAT
The DNA here is from genome assembly GCA_958510875.1 of Endomychus coccineus. NCBI lineage: Eukaryota > Metazoa > Arthropoda > Insecta > Coleoptera > Endomychidae > Endomychus > Endomychus coccineus. The sequence goes on along the minus strand of OY294070.1, from coordinate 30,927,400 downwards.
GATAATCCAAAAAATCAAAAGAAATTAATACAAAAGTCACTTGGCTGAATATGTTTTTACTGCCACTGCTGTCAAAACATTGATAATAAAGTCAGGATTCATTATTGCCATCTCTTTTTTGTCTTTTTTATACCTTAAATACATGTTACATTTTACCACAGAAAGAAAAATAGTCGGGCTTAATCGAATCATTTGATATATAGGGGGTCCAAGACTTTTGACGTTGTGTGTATATGTCTTCATTCCCATTTCGGGAGTTCGTTGCTTTAAACTCAGCATTATAGCGCAATAATTTCCTCGTTTTGAATGTACCTATCTTTGCGATTTGAGAAACAACTTGGAAGTAGAGTAGTGATGTTGATATCGATTTAATTGAAACGAATTCTGTTCAAACAAATTAATATACGTACCATCTCAATCTGTTCATCGCTAAACTTCCTATCGATGACGGATTTCTTGCCATCTTTATCCACCTGAACCTCATGAAGTGTATTACCATCGATTTCAATCACAGCTGTCACTTGTCTGCCATCTGGAGTCTCTTGAGCAAATTCTACGCCTGGTGTAAACTTGATAGTCATGTTCTTGAAAGTAGATTTGGAAGTGAGAATATATTCATCTCCTTCTTTAGTCAACTCTACTACAGGGTAAGTTGTACCAGCTACTGTTCGCATAAGCATGTTAACGCCTGAAAATAAATTTCAAGTTCAACGATTTGGTCACACAATGAAATGAAATATTCAGCAATAAATTGAATCTACCATATTTGTATTAATAGCATTGATAAGAACGCCATAGCAAACCATGTCTTTCAAACTGTTAAAAATCACAAAATCAGGATTTTCTCACTTAAAATACAACGACGAACCTTACTTTATTGAATTTTAATTTATCTCCGTATGGAAACAAACCAGTATTACAAGTATATGTCTGAGAATAGTTTATAAGATTATAAAAGTTTGTTTCTCTTTATACTTTTTATTTGACAAGGCGAAGTTTGTTGGGTTGCTTGACGTGGCCGTGGGTTGAAACTTGAGTAAAGTTCATAGAAGCACGAAAGGGCAAGGTCAATTATCGAAATATGTGGAATAGAAATGAGGTGTCTGGGAAAATTGTAACGTTCTATACGTTACTGAGTTTCTGATTGCTTGTATAATGTTAATAACGTTTTCGCTCGGAATTATAAATAATTAAACTTGGAAAGAGACTATGACTGGCATCTGTGATTTAATGGCGCAAATCGATTATTTTACTATTGCACGAAACTCGAAAGAGGTCTCGTGACACGCGATGAGAGGGGAGACTAGAAAACGGAAATTGACAGGGTGAGTCGAATTATTTTCATTCCTTTACCTTTTATTAATTGAATGAATTGATATTTTTCAATAACTAAATGAATCGATTCATCCGTGTGGCAACACAAGATCGCTTTTTCTTGCTCCGATCTAAATTAGATAATCATTTACATATAATCTTTCTCTTGTCTTTAATTCGTATCGAAATTGTCAAGTTAATGGTCAGAATGGTTTACATAGTTGTTTAAGGCTTCTTTAACCTAGCAATGATTCACGTGGTTACATACGAGTAGTATTCCGTATCACCCTCCTTTGACATTCGTCATGATACATTTGTAATGCATATGTCTATTTAGGCTAGTGTTGGTGAGATAACGGAATATTTATTGATTTAGGTGAACTTAAATAAAGCTGAAATTCTCATATTGCTTGAATAGATTATTCATTTAGAAACTACGATCACAATTTTAGTCTACTATATTCAGTAAACTATTATCTAATTGTTTTTTTTGCAGATTTCTATATTAATTCACTCATTAAACTACCATTTTTTTAAATGTAATTTTAAGCATAAATTGTTAAAACTTCAGTTAGTAAACTATTATCCAAATATTCTTTTCCAGATTTTAATATTGTATTTCACCAGTCCTCTTCGCGACTTCAATCAGTTGTGGGATTATATTGATTATTCCTGCTGATTTAGTTATTTGTCCCTCGAACATGTGACCAAGGTATTGCTCGTATTGTGTATATTTCAGGGTTTAAACGATCGAAATGTCTCTATCCTTTTTCCTGTGCCGTGTTGTAGAGGGAAATTCCTGGCAGAGCACTTCCTCGAAACTCATCCAAGTTTCAAGGACGGTAAGATCTTTTTAGTTGGAATAACCAAATTTTTTTGATCAGTTGTTTATAATATCTACCCAAAATTGTTTTCATCTACAAATTAACTCCTTAAATTTGGACCTTATTCGGTTCAAAAATTATTTTCCTTTATAAAATTAATAATTTCAATTTTATTAATCAAATTTAATCTAAATTCTTTCACTTTCAATTTTCAAGTATTTATCTTTGTTAATTTATAAAATAAGTATGTTATTAATCAAACTAATTTTGTTCCCTAGAGGATTAAATCCAAATTGTTATGTTGAAACTTGTCTTTATTTCTCTGATATAATCATCAACATTTATTCACCTCGTAGTGCCGGAAATTCTTGATTGAAGATTCTGTCTTATTTTTTTTTGGCTAAAGCAGTTGGTGCTCTGAGTAATCCGATCGATCAAGAATCTAAGGACTCGTATCACTACGAGCCCTGAGTGTAAAATATCCTACTGAGCTAATTTGGATTATTAGACACAAAAGGTTTATTCAAAACCTTACAAAATGCAAGTTTGGATTGAAGGGCCTTCGAAGCGTCCGTCGAAGTTATTTCCAATAGCTTGGTTTTATATCATGTCAAAAATAGTCTAGACCGATTTAGAAATGCTCAAATTTCTTCTATATTCTAGAAAATCTGGAGATTTTTGTTCTGCTGATCACAATAATACCTTTAGACTATATATTACGTAGAGAAGTAAAAATGGAATACAACTTTTTTTAATAGCTTATTCACTCTATTCTCCACATTGTCATGTCAATCTAAACACCCTCAGTCAACCTTCACTATGTCGTTATAACGAACAGTTAAAATTCTTGAAGTTTGGATTGTTTGAAAAATGTACAGTGGAATCTATAGATATATTAACTCGACACGATGTGACAGGATGGAGTGCAGTTTCTTTTATCATAGGGGCAATGTCATCGATTTTGTAGCAGATCAGAACTGATAACAATAAATCTAAAATTTTGTTATAACTATATGTTGCAATATTATATTGCGCGAATCAAAGTCCATGAAACCATTCGCTGAAGAATACTGTGAGATAGAAACATACGTTAATAGAAAACACTCATTCGAATGACTTATCTTCTCAGAATTTATTATGCATAATTACTGTTATCCATGTAATTAACTCGGATGATTGTATGAAAGGTCAAGATACCGATTAGCATTTATAAATATCCTGGGGATAACTATGTGCTTTAATTGTAGGTTTGGTTTACGTATTGATGAGGTGACAGTGCAATGTCTATCGATTATGAAAATATCAATTATTATAATTATTCAGCTACATAACACATTCATATAAATGTAAGAGAATTAAAAATAAATGAATATATGAATATACTCATTCATCTCATGTTCGCTTTTGCCAGATAACAATGATAAGGTCTTTCTGGTCCAGATCGATCAGTAACGTCACAAACGTATAGTTCCAGACAGCTGTTTCGTTCTTCTCATAGTGCTCATCAGTGGAACGAGCATGTTTGCAACGTTACTCAACGATCTCAAGGTCAAAGTCATAACTGACTAACAACATGATAAAATGGCTAAAAGTATCTCACGCCATCTATGAATAGATGTCTCACTAAGAAATCAAACATATGCCGGGTTGTACCAACGTCGTTCAGCAAAAGATCAACGTTGATCTGTAGTTACGTATGAATCACGTTGTACCACAGGTTGATCTTTAGTTCAATTTTCCGGTTCAGTTGATCACTCAAAAATCAAAGTTCAACAGAAGTTCAGTAATTTCGCATGCGCAATATTTATCAATTATTACTTCAAGTGATTATAATTTGCTTTTGCTAGATTTAAAGAAAAAATGGAAATAGATATGCTTACATCAACTGATGAAGAATTTCAGGAATTAATAGTATTGGTATTACATCCTAGAAATCTCCAAATATTCGCCGAGCGAGTGAATCATTTCAACAAGTGAAACGATGAAGAGTTTAGGAAAAGATTTAGATTATCAAAAGAACTAGTCACGTTTATAATTGAAGAAATATCGGAAACTATTGCAAGCGTTGTGAATAACAGAATGCATACTACCACACCAAACCTATCAGAATTATTTCTTCTTTCAAATACAATTCATCCTAACACCATTAAAGCAAGAACATAAATTTTAGAAAATGAATAAAATTGAGGAAATGCCACAATAACTTTATTTTCGCAAGTTGTACGACAACCGAATTACAGAGCAACACGAGAGATCGAAAATTAATTTGAAACCAGTTTCAGAAAATGTAACAAAAGTGACAGATAAATGACACTTCACCGTTACCAACATCAATAAATTTGTGTTCAACTGAACTTTTGCTAACCTCGACTGGTACAACGTTTAATCGACTGAACGGAGTCACGGGTGAACCGGAGTTCAGTTGAACTCAGAGAGATGTTAAGATAGAGTGCGCGAGCGACTATTTATGTGACCGGGCTTAAGATATATAATCCGTATGGTGGGGGGATTTTGCATAAAACACGATGGGAACCCATCACAGAAGATAAATGCAAAAAATAGTTTTAAACAAAATATTGTTGATTTATAAAGCCCAGAGATGATAAGACCACTGAATATAACGAGTCGCACGAGTGTGGGGTGAAATTTAGTAAGAAGCAGAGAGAAAAATCTCTCTGGTAAGAAGCAGAGAGATCTCTCTGGTAAGAAGAGGGGATGAATCTCGTAGTTTAACCTCTGTCATTTATTTAACAATGCATTCATTGCGTAAGCGCACTCTATCCTTACATCTCTCTGGTTGAACTACGGATTAGTTAACTTTGGTACAACCCGGCCATAGTACAATAGTGACTCATAGATTTCTCAGATTTTACAAAAGTTACGGAGAATGTGAGACTACTTGAGTTCGCCAGATGACGACACCAAACCAAATCAATGTAAGATAATTATAAATAAATGAATATGTGAATATACTATATGAATATCATACTCATCGACATATACATATGGACTGCGCGTGGCAATGATAAGCGCGGCTAGTGCAGGCGAGAAAGAGGGAAAACGAAAAGGCCGGCTCGGGACGTAAACATACTAGCTACAGTACGCAGAGGCCAATAGAAACGCGATAGAGCCGGCCTCTTCGTTTTCCCTCTCTCTCGCCTGAACTAGCCGCGCTCATCATTGCCACGCGCAGTCCATATGTATATGTCGATGATCATACTACATATCTTATGCTGTAGTAAAACTAGCTAAAGAACGCAATGTTATACTTTGGCTCCGCCTTCACACACCAACTCACCGTTTGCATCCATCGGATAGGTGCTTATATGGGCTATTGAAACTGTATTATAATAATAGCTGCAGATCTTGGCTTATACCTAATCCAGGTATAAGGGTCACTATTTATGAAATCGCTGAAATATTTGGTGAAGCCTATCCGCTTGCATTCACAGCAAAAAACGTAGTTTCCGGTTTCAAAGTAGCTGGCATTGTTCCAGTTAATCGCCTTGTTTTTGGTGACCACGACTTTTTAGCCGCATCCATCACTGATACTGATAATCCAATAGCAGGAGCCAGTCAATACACTATATCCTCAGGTATACCAATATGTGTACCAAGCACTGGTCATGATGTACCAAGAATAAATCAAGCATTCTTGATTGGTGAATCCAACACCAGTCAAGAATCTAACTATAAACGTGAGTGTAAAACCCTACAGAAGCGATAATGAAGGCTGTTGTAACACCAGCCATAATTACGCCTTGCTCAAAATCTTCAGGTTTGTACAAAAACCGCCAAACTAGAACGGAAAAGACTACGTCAATTTTGACAGACACTTCAAATCTCAAAAAACTACTTAGACAGAAAAAATAAATCACAAGTTGAAAAAACAAAAAGATCCTAAATTCTGGATGATAGTCAAAATAACTTAGACAAAGAGAATGAAAAACAATGTAACGACAGTAGCAGTGAAAGTGCAGAAACTATGGAATTTATTGACTCAGAAGATGATATAGATCCCGGAGGGGAACACAAGGATTTAGATTTGATTACTATTGACTATTGATGAAGGTAGTTTCATTTTGGTGGAGTTTCCAGGAAAAAAGAATATAAAACATTTCGTAGGAAAAGTCCTATCAATCCGAAGCGCTGATGAGTTTTTTGCAACATTTTTGAGACAGAAACAAATTCATTTTGTTTTTCCACCCCTTGACGACGTAGCACTCGTAGCAGTAGCTAGAAAATCAAGCATTGTTTGCCACCTATACGAAGCCATACATTCTGGTGGAACCAGCTGTACTCAAAATATTGACTTGTCATCATGGGATAAGGCTTGAAAACTTGATCTTCTTTTATCAGAAATGCATGAATGTATTTTTGAATCTACCTTTTGATAAAATAGCAATACCTTGCTATTTTTGTATAAGAATATGTATCAAGAATCCACTGCATACCAATTTTCTTATAATATTCGAAGTAATTTCAAGCAATGTTTGAATAAGACTGAAACCAAAATATAACGCTCAAGCTTCGACTTTCGAACCAGATGTTAAAGGTTTATGAGGCAATAGAAAAAGGTTGTCAGTCCTTATTTGAAATATTTCGATTCCTACATTCTACCTAAAATATACTTTCAACATTATAAAGACGCATGTAGGAATTTGCATGGGTTTTAATTACTTAAATTAGTATCAATCTGACTTAATGATTGAACGCGTGTTCTATGATTCACAGACTTGGAGTCACGTTTTATGTGAATCATCTCCAGAATGGATCTTTTATAATAATTGATTTCTTTAGTAAAACTATTAACATTTTTGAAATTGAATTGATGGTTATTTTCAAAGTTTTTGTTTCTAGTACTATCCTCATGACCATACATTCTTTTTTGTAAATATTGTTTAAAAATTCCTACATAAGTCTCATCGCAATCTAAACAATCAAATTTATATACTATGTGTTTATCTTTAGGTATTAATGGTTTTAGATAAAAAAAATATTTATCATCACAGTTAGTAGGTTTATGCGCAACATTTATATCATACTTTCTGAACATTTCTCAATTTTCTCAAAGGTCTCCGGTAATGTTATAAAATTATCTGTATTACCGTTTATTTTATTTATGTATGGCGTACCATTATAGATTTGGTTATTCCTTCTTTAATGATAGGGTTGAAGAAGGTTTTTGGGCACCTATTCAAGTATAGTACTAGAAACAAAAACTTCCACCGCCCTTGCTAAACATTGTTTTGATTATAAGCATCAATTCGATTACAAAAATGTTAATATGTTAACTAAAGAAACCAATCATTATAAAAGATCTATTCTGGAGATGATTCACATAAAACGTGACTTCAAGTCTGTAAATTATAGAACATACATTCTATCATTAAGTCAGATTTATACTAATTTAATTAATTAAAACTCCTGCAAATACCTACATGCGTCTTTATAATGTTAAAAGTATATTTTAGGTAGAATTGTCAAATAGCAATATTTTCAATAAGATCATTAATATCTGGTTCGAAAGTGGATACTTGAGCGTTATATTTTGGTTTCAGTCTTATTGAAAAATTGCTTGAAATGACTTCGAATATTATAAGAAGATTGCTATGCAGTGGAATTTCGATACATATTCATATACTTAAAATATTTATGTGTTATAATTTCGATTACTCGTGTTTCTGTTTCTGTTCTTTTCGACGACGTGGGCATTTTTAATTGAAATTAGTGCGATAAGGACGCTTTGTGCTTCCCGAGAATTTATATAATTCTTACTTGGGTCAAAAATCATTATTAATATTATTGTTACAATATTTAGATCATTATATAAATATTTGCGAATTATCTAATATAAACTGTTATAAAAAGAATGATATTAACTATTTTTGCTAACTGCAATCTAACCTAATTTACGTTGACGTAGATATGAGACAAATCATGGGTTTTTCTGATGTTATCAACTTTACTTGATCCGGTCATGTTTTCACTATATTTAAGTATATTTATTTATTATTAAACGATTGTAAATTAAACTGATTTGCTGGTAATTGAATATTTTATGTTATTACATTCGTTATCTGATGTAATATCAATAGCGTGTTCACATGAATACCTTATTATCCCTAAAACTATTATGTAATTGGAAAAATAACAATCTGTGACAACTGAAATGAGAAGCAATTTGTATTATGGGGGTTCTAGGTAAATACCGAGCCTTGAATTGCGCATTGTGTACCTGACACCTAATCGTTTAATCAAGAATGGCACTCTGTACGTACAAAAGATCATTAACAATTAACATTACATGAATTTCGCAACAGAAAATTTATTGTAATTATAATAATAATGAACTTATATATCAATATAAAGAAAAAATATGTTTAAAACTTTTTTATTATAAAAAGTAGGTTCATGGAATAGTTAATGCAAAGTTACCTAAAATAAAACACGTACTGGATAATATCACATAATATCCTGAAAATTTGAAATATTGAAGCTTATCCATATTGCATTTATTGCTTATAAAATTATCTTAAACACTTATATTTTTTATGCTGTCTATTTGTGAATATTGTGAAAATGAACAAATTTTGGTCTTTCATAAAGGACAAATCCAAATCATCTTCAATTCCAAAAGGTAATGTCATACGATGAACTAGAAATTGGTGATACAGAAGAAGTTGTGCCTGCACTAGTTGAGTTTTTTTAAGTGTACATAACAATTCTGTAGATCAAGAACATAGCTCAAATTTTGCAAACATTAATTTTGATTCACTAGAAATCAACCAACCAGTATTCACTGAAATAGAGGTGTATCAATAGCAAAATAACCATTGGCCCCCATATTCATATTTTATTAACAGGACAATTTGGAATAGTTCAGTATAATTTTAATCTTCAAATAACATAAGTACAAGAAATTGGGTAATTAATTAAAACACAATTTGTTGCTTTAATTTTCTATTGCTTCCACAAGAAATGTTTAGAATTTCATGTGGTGCTCCAAATTGCTTTATAAAAATATTTTCTATATGTAATAATGCAATACATCAGAATCTATCTTCGTTTATTGTGCTTCTTAGCTAAGTTTTAATACGTCGCATAGCAGAAAAACTTTTTTCAAAACTAGATGAATTTACTGGTAAGCCAACAGCTATTTGTAACAAAATTAGGGGTGAATTTTTTTTATTCAATTCCAAAGATTATCTGAAGAAATTTCAAGATTTTATTTGTAAAAATATTTTATTATAATGACTCATGTAAAACAGTCGTATCAATTTCGTAACATCTTTATAAATATCTATTACACTCAACAGATTCTTCTATTTCTAATTTAAAGAAAGAATCAACAGAGTTTGCTAAAGGAGATTAGCAATCTACATTTTAAAAGTGTTATAATATTGTGTAAAACATGGTTGTAAATTTGTATCTTCCAATAATTAGCCGCTTTTATATTTTCAGGAAGCTCTATATCATTACCCTTCCGTAAATTAGAGTTGATAAAAATAATATTCAATTTATGCGTTTGTGTTTTTACTTTTTTAGAAACTTGCTCTGTGTATAGGACAAAGTATGTTCAGGCAATAGACAATATACTATTAATAATTATATTTTACTAAACTATTGTACTACATGAGCTGGTAAGCTCAATTTTTGCTTATAAGCATGAAAATTAACCAATAACATTTAATTTCACTGGGGTGGCCCAGTGCCGCTCATGGGGGCCCCAACCTCCCCGGGCCCAACCTAGTTACGCCAATGAAAACAACTAAGGCAAAATGTTTCAGTGGGCCAGATGGTATGACAGTTTTGGACTTGTATTAATGGGGAAGATGAAAGATCTAGGCGTAACCCGGCCGATATCGGCCTAGACAGTTGTCTTGCGGCCATCCGCCATACATTTCAGTGTTGACAGTTGCGCGCTTCCCTACCTAGTGACAGTTATCCAGGTGAGCGCTTTCTCCCAAATTTCAATGACTCATCACAGCCAAACGACATAGCTGTTCCTAATTGTTACAGTTTTTGGCACATCTACATGGGCTACTCCCTTTCAAACGATATCTCAACCACCACTCTACCTTCTGTACTTTTCTTTATCTCTCACTAACGCTATTAATACATAGATTGTCTACCAAACCAAGCCAACTACAAGGTGTCAAGGGAAGACACGATTGTACGAATCCGAAAGCCTCCATTTCTGTTGCAAAAATCGAAGCTGCTGTTGGTGGAACACGCCGAAGACTTCACAGTTGCATTGACAATAATGACGGTCACTTTAAGCATTGGTTGAATGAGAAGTTAATTGAAAGTAAATTTCATTGTTTCGTTTTCCATAGCATACTTATTGATGAACATTAAAAACAATATTTCCTAAAAAGTAGTTTTGTTCTAAGCTGAAGTTTGAAATACGGTAGCGACGTCCGGTTTGTCCCATTTTACTAGTCATAAAATAGTAGAATGAAAAATATAGCCTTCCCATTAAACTTTCCATGGAAAATTGAGTACACTCCTAAAGGGACCAGAAAAAGCCACCTGGCGGGTCGGGCTTGAACAAAACTACAGAATTATCTGACTATGATTCGACTATCAAGTACCTTTAAACCAAAACAAGTTCTTTAGAATCGGTTAACGTGGTCGGGAGTTAACTTTTCTGTAATACGGTTTCATCCTCCCCCACTAGTTGTTTCAAGAGATGGGCCAATATGTTAAATAAAAATTTTCTGGATTGTTGATAGTAGAGTTTAAAGCCCTCCCACATAATTCACCTGCCCTAATGAATTTGTTGAGAAATTCCCATTTTTTAATATTATTTTAATATTTTTAAACGTAAATAAAATAACTATTAAAAGTTCTATTTTCACTAGTTAAAAAAAAAAATTTAACTATAATTTCGCTAACACAGTAGCTTCTTCAAACAAATCAGAAAACGTAAATTCAGTCCCATTTTCATATTCCTTCGTAAATTCAGTCCCACTGATAAAATCATATTACGTAAATTGAGTCCCGGATTTGAATATAATTCCCAGAATATTCTTATAAATGAGACTGTTAGATGCATGATATTTGCATTCTGTATCAACTAAATTAGGTTAATAGGTTAAGTTAGGCTAGGTTAGAAACAAAGTGACTACAATAAACAATAATTATTGGTGATTGTGTAAATATTTGCGTACAGAAGGGTGATTGGATTATACAGCAGGTATTACATGCTAATTATCTGACCTGACAATCCGGTACATACCTGGGACTCAGTTCACGTAGACCTTAAAAACGCTCGGGAGGAATTTACCTATATAGAAAGGCAAATATTACAAAGTACTAACTTACTACATGAGAGCTACCTGATACATAACTTTAATGATAATCCTTGGATAGATGGTTATTGGAATTTTAACTAATTGATGGATTAAACGGTAAGTTGGTAGCTAACGGAAAATCTAATTATGCAAATTCAACAATGGAGAATTATTAAGTAATTGTTGATTGCTATTCTTATATTAATTAATTTCTAGGGATTCTAGCAAATTTAATTTACTACTTGTATTCTGAATGAGTAAAAACACCATTACAGTTATAACAGTCTATAATTAAATATTCTGCAAAGGCCGAATCCGATTTATCATTAATGATGTGTACTCGGGATATTCGGTAAGAGAATTTCACACCGGAGAAAAATTAGTTTAAAATAATTTCAATGTGATATTATTTGAAATTTTGTCATGAAAATATGAGACATTACGAAGGAATGCCATAATTTATTTATAGGATTTTCAGAGTTTGATGTATGCGATTCCAAACGTCAAAAAAACGTGTGGTGTTTCATGCTTAAATTGTGTATGGTTATAATTTATAATGTTTCGCCACGGAATTGAAAATACTTCAGAAATCCGAGATAAAATTCAACATATAATTCCAGAAAATACGAAATTCAAGGGCAAGTGTATGGAGGCAGTTTATGGACGTTTGTAATGAAAAATCGTATCTAATTAATGAAAAAACTTCAATTGAACAACTAGCTGAAATTTTGGAACATTACGCATTCAATATGTGGAAGAAAAATTCAGATGATTATAAAGAAGGTGTAATCAAGACAATGTGGAATTCAACGGCAACTGATTTATAATAAAATTCAATTAACAGTAGTAATTTTTGATCCACCCACTTTAGTTGTACAAAATTGAATTGTTAAAAGTGGATTAAATATGGTTTATTACATGTTATTGAATTACATTTTATTTACTAAAATTGGTGGAATTATGTGTTTTTAACTAAAGGTTTTCGTTTGGCAACTGATTTACAATAAAATTCAAACATCTTTTGATCCACCTACTTTAGTTTATTTCAAATAGATTATATATAGTCTCTTTTACGTTTTTGAGTTAAATTTGATTTACTAAAATTGGAGAAATTATATTTGTTTTTAGCAAACGATTGTTTCTGTTTTTTAAGCGAATCAAATAATTATAAAATAGCCTAATATTGCTTAATGGAAATAGGCGGCCATGGCTATGACAGATAACATGACAAATGTCATTATTGTACCTTCTCTATATTTTGTACAAAATCAATCGTCTCAGATTATATTGTATAAAAGAGTTGTTTTAAAAATTTAACAGAATTGGCAAGAATAAATTGAACAAAGTGGTTTCATTTATTTGCTTAAACACAAACATTTGGTAAATTTAGAGTGTTCTGTCCTTTGCTATTCGCCATTACGAAGAGAGGATTTTGAAGAGGAATATCAAAAACATTTGAATGTTGTTATGAAATTAAATAAAATATAGATTTTAATATTAAATCGGATGAATTTAAATATTTAATTTATTATTGTGAACGGTTGGTTTGTTATGTATTGTATCACTTTCAAACTCATTTGTTAAACGTCAAAAAATATCCACTACCCTAAAACAAAAAATATCTGCTGAAATTTTTTCGTTGGCATGGCAACAAGTCGAAATAAAAGTATTTCATTGGTCGAAAATTGTCGGTGTGAAATTCTCGTAGTGATTTTCATATACCTAATATATAGGATTTATAGTCAAATCAATTTTTGTAATCCCTCTATTTTTAAAATCAATTAGATAATTTATGTGATTTTTAAGTTAATTTAAAATTCACTAGCTGTTTAATACTTTGATATGCAGTTTACTGGCATGGTGATTCACCAACTAGGTATTTACCTTCTTAAATTCAATTTCGAATAATAATTATAAAATTATGAAACAAAATTTTTACATACCGACTTCTTTCATATACAGGTCGAAATTGTCACTTGAAGCCAATTTATATTTTTTACCAAGCCAATTAGTCAACGCCATATTTAACGCTTTACACTTTAAGATACACTCGATCTAAAACGACGTGATAACTCCGTGGAAGAGAAGGTAGCAAGTGAATTCTATATGCTGATAAATAAATAAAGTCATGCTATCTGAGTTTCATTACGAAACCTATGAGCAATTATAATATTTATTCCTTATGCAAATCATCGACCAATAAATGTTCTAATTAAAGCTGTATGGGTGTTTAAGAATTTAATAGTGTGAATTGCATTGTTTGAATGTGTTTTATATGAATCAGGAAACTGATTATGGTCGAAAACATATCACAGGGATCATACTCGTTTGTGGAAGAGAGTATATAAAATAAAAGAATTAAAATAATGAAAGTACTGGAGAGTATTTCAGTAATTGGTCTTTTCAAATTAACCTTTTATAAACAATTAATTACTTCCATTCCCAAATTTATAAATTTTCCAAATTTAATACAATTATGAGGAAGAATTTGGAGAAATTTGTGGGCTATATCTGTAATATTTAAGCAGTTAATAACAATAATAATAATAATAATAATAATAATAATGAAAGTTTCGTTGAGATCGTGCAATAATTACAGATAGAACAATAAATTATCATGTACCAGATGATATAACCCTTATTGATACACAATAAATTTATTTATCTAATTTTTTTATTTATAGTATAATAAATTCAGATAAATAGTCCAGTGAATGAAGGATTATCATCACTACCAATCGTCGCAATGAATTCGGATTTTGATAAAGCTTGTTGAGTAAATTCATATGGTGTCCAGAATAACAAATGGTACGTACGAAACCGTTATCAAGCAAAAGCCGTTTGAGGTCAGAAAACACAAAAATCCGTCAAAAAGAAAAAAAAAATGATATTTTAGGGGTTTTGTGACTAAAATAAAGATTAAAAAAATTGAGTAGAATCAGCCGTTACCTGATGAAAATTCACTCTAAACTTGAATAAAATAACTACTGAAAATTCCATTTTCACTAGTTTAATAAATAAATGCGTCTATAGTTTCGCTAACACAGTAGTTTCTTCAAACAAATATTATAAAGTACTTTGGACTTGCTGTTTTCTTCCGCGTAGATGTTCGGTCCCTGGTAGCACCACATTGGTCTATACGACGTTTCGACAGAATCATATCCATCCATCTTCAACTAGAAACAGCTAACACCCTTAGAAGAAAGCGTCGGCTGCGACGCTGCTAAGTCAGTCCCCAAGTTTCAATACTTAATAAAGATATTTCTAATAAGTAGCAACCACGGTCGTACATACAAGTCTGGGAACTCGAGGCTGTTTCCTATGTGAGAAGTGACTCCGCTAAGCGTCAACTGTCGCTTAGTACCAAAAAGGGTGGCGCAGTAGTCGAATAGTGATCTCTGACACTATACGCCGTGTTCTCTGACAACTGTCATTTTTGACTTGTAAACATAAGGAATACCTGCGTTTTTAGAAAAAAATGACGAAACCTTGCATTGTGCCGAAATGCAAAATGGGGTACAAAAGTGTAAAGCAAGAAACTTCTGTTTTCAAAGTGCCGAAAGATGCGGAAATGCGAAAAAAGTGGATGCTTGCCATTCCGGAAAGAAATCGTTTTAACGAGGTCTTTTATGTGTGCGAAAAAAGGGAAGTTATTTTTAAGGTGAGTAATACATTTTGACAAGAGTAACAGTTCTATTCCTCTCTCAAATCAGAATACTTAGTAACACTGCTTGCGATTCCGGAAAGAAATCGTTTTACCACTTCGATCCAAGCGCTAGCTAGTGGCTGAGCGAGAGACTACGAGTTTGGCGACGCGTAAGAGACTCATGTCAAACATACGAGTCCCCAGACCTGTATGTACGACCGTGGTAGCAACAGCTAAATGCGAGGGAAGAGGTAAAACTATACTCTATGTCATGTGAAAGTTTATTTGAATTGAGAGAGATATCTATGTTACGAAATGATCTGTCACGGACATTATGTGACTGTCAAAGTATCAGCTGTCTGTCATGTGAGCTTTACCTGTCTTGTTGATGGCTTACTATTAGTGACCGAACTGTCAGAACTTTGAAAAATGCTAATAATGAAGCTGGATTTGATTCGCAAGAGGAGAAATTTTGCGAGTGAATTTTGACTTCTAGTCATCTGATTAACTTGAAATTTTGCCGGTATTCATCATTCGTTTGACAATGTATTATGGCTTATTCATAAGAGAAAAAACAAGATGACGGCTCCAAGATGACGGACCAGTTTTATGATTATGGTCAGATTCTACTTAAAATTGGTATATATGGGTCTTTGGGGTCATGGATCATGATTTTTAGCCAAAATGAAAAATTCAAATAGCGGGTAAGATGAAGGACTAGTTTTGTAATTATGATCCGATTCTATTCAAAATTGATATATGGGGATTTTGGAGTCGGGGAGCATGATTTTTTATTCACAATATAAAAAATTCATGATGGCGATTCTTTTAAAAAATTGGTATATGGGAGTTTTTGGGGTTCGAGATCATGATTTTTCAGTCAAAATTTAAAAATTTGAGATGACGGACGAGTTTTGTGACTATGTTCCGATTTTATATAGAATTGGTAAATGGGGGTTTTCGAGGTAGGAGATCATGATTTTCAGTCAAAATTCAAAAATTCAAGATGACGGACGAGTCAGGTCTATTCTTTTCGAAATTGGTATGTGTGGGGGTTTTTGGAGGTCCGAGATCATGATTTTTCAGTCAAAAGTAAAAAAAATTCAATATGGATGCTAAGGTGACGAACGAGCTTTGTGATAATGGTCCTATTCTATTCAAAATTGTTATATGGGGTTTTTAGGGTCGAAGATCATGAATTTTTTATTCCTTCTTACTATAATTTAAAATGAAAGATTTTTATTTACTTTTAATTTAATGTTCCGATATATTTTCTGTTCCTATAGTCATATACAGTTGATACGCAGGAGTGCCCGAAACCTAGTTTGTCGACAAAAGTGAGGGAAGTCACGTCACAGCTTTTGTTCTTAAGCTGTCTAGTACAAATATTTTTTTAAATATTGATGAGTGCGGAAACTGATCTGTAACGCAATTGTACGCAACCGTATTTAAAAAAAGTTGATAATGGTTGATAGAAAACTAAACGTCGAACATTAACACAAAAAAGCTCATTATGAAAAGTATCTTCAAAGAAGTGCTCTTTGTTTTGTTTCCTCTCTGACGGTAACAGAAAAAATAGAAAAACGAAATAAAGAAATTTCGTTTTTTCTCAAATTACATGAAAATCAAGAATGATATTGAAAATTTTATACTCCCATATGAATGGCTCTTTGTATACGGAACTTTTTCCACATTTAAACAAAACTGTATCCTCATCTTTGACACGCTGTATAGAACACTCTGGGACAGGGCCCATTAGACCATTATGTAAGCTTAAAGATTGTTGTCTAAAGTTGGGTTCCTTTTCAATCAGATCGTTTATCGAAACTACTGCCTTCAATTAACCCCATCTCTTGATAGATAAGTGTGTCTCTATTTTCAAGGCTGTCATGAGGAAAATTCCAATATAAAATTTGACTAATTCAGAGGGTTTCCTTGTCCTACTGATCAAATGAAGATGTTAACTAATGTGTCGAAAATTGTTCTTTACTATTGTGCTAAGGCTAGGTTAGAAGAAGTTTTTAATAAATAAACCCATCTAAAATAATAAAAAAAAACTTCATACCACCAGCTGTGAACAAACATATGGCTTATATTAGATAATAACTTGATTTAAACCTGGCTTAATCTAAATCCGGTTGTTCAGATATCGAACTTTTTCATGAATTATTAATAGCGATATCAACTTTAACATTGACCTATCCTATTGTATAATTGAACTTTGATACAACAGTGTATAATAAAACTGTACAGTAGACTTTACATAGCGAGTTACGTAACAAGAATTTACATAGCCAGTTTGTGCAAACTTTTGTTGATTCGAAAGTAATTGCATCTTGGTACAATGCAAACATATAGGTAAATCTTTCGATAACATAATTTATACATTTCTGTGAACATGTTCTAAAACTGGTTGTAGAATATTATTAGTTATTTAACATTATAAACCGAATTAAATGTAATAATTCCTACATTGCTAACTGCCCGCACCCGTAGGAACCTAGAATATTTTCCAAATTATCAGAAACAGATAAGGCAACACCTTTGATAAAGTTTCAGACTTCTACAAATCCGGACTTTACAAAATCGATTGTGAGTCGTGTTCAAAATGCTATGTGGATCAAACCAGAAGGAACATTTTAACTCAATGTAAGGAACATTTTGCCCATAGAAAGAAAAATAATGGTGAAAAATCAATGTTGGCCCAACACATTTTGAATATTACCATTACAGGTACCATTTCTCAAGAAAACACAGTACAGACAAATTCCTAGGTAATTTAGGAGAGATGGAACAGAAAAAGCAATTTATTAAATCCCGATTTATTTCCTGCTGAGGGTGACCCCTTGTTTACATTATTATCCCCAAATAGTATTTAAATAGAAATTTCGATTTATAATTTAGTTTTAGTTAGAAAGGTTCTCAGTATTTTAATAGTATTTTAGTGAATAAGGGTGATTATTTCCTATCTAGGACCCTTATTGTATTATTATGTATAAGATTGATTTACCTAGTACTGCAGTTAGTAAGGGAGAAATTTCATAGTTGAAAGTAATACAGTGTTGTCAGGTTGATTAGGTTTTCAATGTTTTTGAATAACATTAACCATTTGATTTAATAAATTTGGCACAAGCAAAATTGGGAGATTTTTACTTATTATGTCATATAATACAAAATATCATGATAGTGGAAACATGCAAATTGTCGTTGCTGTTTTTATTGGAGTTCTATCATCCTCTGCTTACGAATAATCAATAAGGTTGCATACGCTATTGCAGATTTGAAGCATCGTTATATAATAAATTATGTTACAAACAAAATTGTGTTCTTTATCTTATAATATGGAATAATACAAATTGTTTGTAATCTTAAATGTTATTATCAAACAGTTGTAGTGTTTACCAAATGTTAGAAGGGAAAAATAACTATATGTAATTATTTAAAATAAGAAAAATAGAACATTGGATATGCAGCTTCCTCGAGAGATACTCTATGTAGTTGGACTGAAGGACAGTGCTATGTGGAGTCATCCACATTGTAACATGTGAAAGATTCATTAAACTTCTAATTTGACAAAACAAGTAATTCGTATTGTGATTTTCAGTGAAATTATTTTTTGAAAACAAAATTGTGTAGCAATATTCAGTTTCTTATATATCATTTGAAGGATATAAATGCTACAACGATCATTTAAAGCTGAGATATAATCATCATGTGAATGAGAAGTGCATGATACAGCAACTTGCTTTAGAATTGTTATTTTATCACCACCAGGAAGTACATCATCAGGATTAAGCTATTTGCGATATGTTTCCAGACCATGAGCATGATATAAATACGTCACTTGAATCTTAAAATGATAATTTCGGACACTTCTGGAAGTTAAATATATACGTGTGATATATACAGTCATCGGAAAAGTCTAGGGGTATTTGAAAAATATCATATAAACAAAATGTGTCCCGTCCGCAGCTTCACAGATGATGGTACACTTTATATCGCTTTCTCATCTAGAGCCCCTATACCACCTATTGAAGCCAGAGGAGCCACACACAGACAGGTTAACGTGATAATAATGGAGATCTGGCAAATATTTTGAAATGGGGAATTCAAGCTCATATTTAATCCAGGAAGGCAGATCCCACAATCCCTAATATGATGATGTCAGGTATTCCTATGAAGTCTTCCATATCTATGCTCGAGATCACCACCAATAGCGCCCTCTCATGGGATGATCATGTGAGGTCCATTGCGAAAACAGCTTCACAAAAACTTGATTCTCTATTCCATGCCAAGAGCTACTTTACATCCCAGCAGCTCCTCATAATCCACAAAGCACAGATTCGACCTGTCCTGGAGTTCGGTTCTCAAACATACGCTGAAGCACTTAGATTCTATCCAGAAGAGAGCTATTCGTCCGATTGATGATGTCACACTTACGAGTTCATAGACCTCTCTATAACGTCGTAGAAAGATGAGAGATCCCTCCCTTTTCTATAGATATTCCCATGGTCGGTGTTCATCAGAAATATCGTCTGTTGTTCCACCACGAGAGATTCCAGATAGGCGGACTAGACTAGCCATCCCTTCATTATCAAGCTCGAGACCTGCCGAACTTCTTTCTACCAGACTTCATTTTTCTATCGAACAGAAAAGTTATGGAACTCTGCCAAGTGAGGTCTTTCCCTATGCCTATAGCCTCCAAACCTTCAAGAAAAATTCGAATGCCTATCTCCTCTCCCAACATTCCACCGCTGGTTCACACGATGTTCTTTGAACATTATAGTCCAAGTATAAAAAAATAAAATAGTGAATTCCTAATTGAATTAAATAATTAGAATCAAAACCAAATATATTTTGGTATTAAATTCACTAATTTAAAGACAAAAGCAGGGGAATGACAGAAGGAAGTATTTTTCGGAAGATTCATTCCTGCTGCAAAATACTTAATTTACGTCAAGACTTTACTTGATCGATTATTAATGTAAAACTCATCCTACATCTGAAAGATTCAGATAAAGATATTATAGAAAATTCAATCTCAGGTTCGAGTGGATATTATCAACACATATGTAAACGATATTATTTATGGAAACAAACACTCAAAATACTGAATTATCAAAATGTTTAAATCAATGCACTATTTCCAAATCTACTTTCGATAATCTCAGTTACGCTAAGTACGATGATTATCATATTTCAACAAGTCTATTTTTTGTACCACCGAATAAAAACACATTACCTACTTACGACGAATTTATTACTATTTATCACAAGCCTAGTCTTGACTTGCGATACATTATTTGAAAAAGCTTTTCTTAACATCTAACCTAACAAAGTAAATGTTTCGTTTAAATACCCAGGAAACATATTGTCAATAAATTATACATAACAAACTATTCAGCTCTAAGATTTTATGATTACGGTAAACAGAGTTGTTAAATAAATATCTATTTAGAGTTACGTAAGAATCAATGTACGTACATTTTACGATAGTATATTATAAATAACGACCAATTGGATGAAGATTTGAAATATGAATTTGAATGTACAATAGTGAATAGGGGGGTTGTGACGTCACGCTATCAAAGTCAATTAAGTACTAATAATTCGAATTCTCGCGATATGTTAATGTTTTTACCCAGTTCTAAACAAGTTGTTTGAAGATTAAATTTAAATCAGCCTTGGACTCGTGCATGATTTAAATCTGAATAGTTAATGAAAATTGAATTTAGTTGCATTTATGCACCTTTATTATCAAATTCAGATAGATAGATCACAGAACAAACATAAAGAGATAGATCAATCAAGCAATAACAACATGTGGCAAGTGCATCTGCGCATCTGAAGGTCTGTGTCATAGACATAGAAGATCACATGGCGGCATGGTACTGCACAAAGCATAGACACATTGAGTGGCGGGCTTTTTAATTTTTAAAATAAGTCGGCTGATGAAGCGTTTCTGTGAAATTTTCATCTATATTTTAAGAACTTGTTTCTCGCTTCGAACAAATTATT
Source organism: Endomychus coccineus (assembly GCA_958510875.1). Lineage (NCBI taxonomy): Eukaryota > Metazoa > Arthropoda > Insecta > Coleoptera > Endomychidae > Endomychus > Endomychus coccineus. The sequence continues at coordinate 30,906,299 of OY294070.1, read as the reverse complement.
TTTCTAATACGGGCAAACCTGCGTCCCTTATGCATTCCAACTGAACGACTAGGCTCAATACAGGGGGGGAGGAGAAGGAGAGGAACGTTAAACTTCGGAACATCTAGCACCCCCCCCTCCTCTTGGGTACGTGCGATTCAACCTAGAGCATTTGATACCAAAATCATTCAAACGCTTTTATATATAACTATGAATTTGTTTGACTTGAATTTATTCAGATGACCCATTACATTAATTTATTTTGCAAATTATTTTGTGTTATTCATATAATATCTAACTATATAGGTATGTAAGTTTCGTTATATTTAAATATAGGAATGTGGTCTGCTATCTGAAATGCAGGTTCAAGGTATTCATGAATATTATGATCTTTGGATGGCTGGTGCATGTAAATATAAATATTATATTTAAACATTCAACTCTTATCATTGTATTCAAACGATTAAAAGTAAATTAAATTTTATAGTTTTACGACACAAAATGAACTTTTAGAATACGAAGAATTAAACTAATATTCACACGAAACTAGTTATATTTAATTTAGAATTAATGTTGACAAATTGTGTCACCACAGTATGGCTTCTCAAAGCTACGAAATATCAATTGAAGATGTAGAAGAATGTACAATTATGTCCTTAAATATTAGAAATCAATCTAAATGGGATAAAAATTGCGGGATGGGATAGACAATGGTTTGATTGAGAGTTTATTTACAAAACTGTTGACAAGTGATGAATTTTAGGTATCGATTTGGTCATTTAATATCCTGTTACTATTTAAATTCTATGGATTCTAGAATATTGAATTTATTAATGTCCATTTATCTTTTTTAGATTTTGAATTATTAAGTATCGTAGGCGACGTTCTTATACTGGTTTTTTAGAAAATTGAAGTATATTATCCGTAGATTAATAATAATACCAAATCAAAATTTGCACACCTTTTAGGTAAACTAAAAAGTTAGGGAAATATCACAATTCCTTGAAAACCTGAATAAGAATAAAGCCTTCTAAACATCAAATAATCTATAGTCATTTTTCAAAATCTAGTGAAGGTAAATTGAAAAAATCTGAAGTTTACAGGTGTGTGAGGTGTGATGACTGTAAAGCCTTATACATAACACAAAGTTTTAGTGTGAGGTTCCAAGAACATTTGAGAAATTACAGCCTCCAAAAAAGATTACTCAAATTACCCGAATTACTTATTAAAACATAATCACGATATTGTACATACATATTCAGGAAAAAGGAGATTTAGAAAGATTTATTTACCATCAACATAACAAAATATTACAGTAGTTTCTCTTTGTTTCTATTTAAGAAAAAATATATGCAGGAGGTGGATAACTAAGAACACTCACGAAAGGATTAGGAAACCCTTGTGCGTGACATTATCATTTTTCGCTACACAGATAAGATAAATATGAAGTTTAAAATTTATCATGGTTAAAAATAGGTAAAATAAGATATATTATAACACGAACAGTGAAAATTTAATAATAAAAAGAATAACAACTGTTAAAGTGTATGTGGTTAATGGTTATAATATAAGTGAAATGATGATATCATGGAATATAATAGATAATACGGTGGTGTGACATATGAAAATGACGTTATGCGGACTTTATACTTAATTATTTCTAAGATCAATCCAGTTAGTATTGAATAACCATTGTTTTAATTTGTTTTTGAAAAAAATTTTTGTTTTAATTTGTTTCAGCTCAACCGATAATTTATTATAATATTCTTGCGTCTGAGCGTATGAGAAGAATTTTACAAAAATAGTTTTTTTAGGTTCAGGCACAGCGTTTTTATTTTGTTTCTGTCTCGTGTAATAATTATGTACGATATCTATGAGTTCATATTGGTGATTATATAGCCAGATAGTGGTGGTTGCAATAATTTTTTCTTAGGTCTAGTACATGAGCATCGTGAAAGAGCTGTTCAGAAGGGTAATTATATTTTCTTTTATAAATTATTTTGAGAGCATATTTTTGTATTACTTCAATTTTTTCAGCTATATTGCAGCAGCCGCTCCCCAGGTAATGATTCCATAATACAAGTGAATTTCCACCAGTGCAAAGTAAATGATTCGTAACTGACGAATACTAATACTGTTTTTTAGGTATTTTAGTTTGGGTAGGATACATTTAATTTTTTTTTGTTACGTATTCTGTCTGTCTGTCAAGTTCAAGTGGCTATCAATATAAATTCCTAGATAGTTTATACTAGGTACTGATTTTATTTCAATATTCTGATTATCATTATTATAGTTGATATTGAGTTTCTTATAAGATGGTGAACCAGATTTAGGAACTAAAAGGTATGATTGATTTAAAATCAACTTCAGCCGTTTCCTTCTGTTTCTCTCAAGTTTCTTCTTCGTACATAATTGCAGTGTCATTTGCAAAGCTTGTGATATTTTCCTTTGTACTCTTGTTGGAAAGATCATTTATAAATAACGTGAACAAAATGGGGCCAAGTATTGTTCCCAGAGGTACTTCGATAATTCAATATTCTAGAATCCATAGAAATTTGAAAACATCAAAAAACCAATAGTTACATACTTCGGAAGTTGGAGAATAAAACTCAAATTTTACACAAAACTTTTAACATTTACTTTAAAAATGCAGACAAATTGTTTCACCACACTGTGGCATTTTCAAAGCAAGGAGTTATCAACTAAAGCTAAATCTAAGAGTATGTTATCAAATATCAGGGATCAGAATGTGGTACAAATTGAGGGATGGGGGTGGATAATGGTGGGATTGTGTGAATTATAGGTATCGATTTGATCATTTAATATTACATTATTATTATTTTTTGGGTGTTTCAATATTTCTATGGATTCTAGTATAGTAATTTTATGTCCTTTTTCCTGAATATGTAGAATATCGGGATTGAGGGTGAAATTGGGGTTATGTTCTAACAAGTGATTAATTAGAGTCCTCTTTTTTGAGCCTGTAACTTCTCAAATGTTCGTTGAACCTTACGCTGAAACTGCGTCCAGTTTGTCCTATGTACAAAGCACTACAGTCATCACATATCAGTCTGTAAGCTCCAGATTTCTTCAATTTATCTTTTTCAGATTTCGAGTTATTAATATACGAGCATATAATAAAGATTCTTGACCCAGTATGAATTATATATAAAAATTCTTGGGAAATAGGTCACATTAACACTCCGTCTTAAAATTTTTGTCTTTACGTACGTTTCGGTCTTACGACCATCATCAGAAGACTTATTATGTCTAAAACTTGATTACTTAAAACTATTGTATTACACAAAGCGTCCCAATCGCACCAATTTCAATTAAAATGCCAACGTCGCCGAAACGAAACGGAAAAACGAATAAAGGAAATTGTAAAACTCAATGCATTTTAATTGAAATTGGTGCGATTGGGACGCTTTGTGTAATACAATAGTTTTAAGTAATCAAGTTTTAGACGTAATAAGTCTTCTGATGATGGTCGTAAGACCGAAACGTACGTAAAGACAAAAATTTTAAAACGGAGTGTTAATGTGACCTATTTCCCAAGAATTTTTATATATAATTCATCACTTGTTAGAACATAACCACAATCTCACCCTTAATCCCGATATTCTACATATTCAGGAAAAAGGACATAAACTTAATATACTAGAATCCATAGAAATATTGAAACACTCAAAAAACAATAATAATGTAATATTAAATGATCAAATCGATACATATCACCGCTTGTTAACAATTTTGTAAACACACTCCCACCATTATTCACCACCATCCCTCAATTTGAACCACATTCTGATCCCTGATATTTAAGGACATACTTTTAGATTTAGCTTCAGTTGATAACTCCTTGCTTTGAAAATGCCACAGTGTGGTGAAACAATTTATCAGCATTTTAAAATTAAATGTTAAAAGTTATGTGTAAAATTTGAGTTTTATTCTCCAACTTCCGAAGTATTATGAATTTACACTACGTAAACGCCGAAACCATAGATATATAATAGTAACATAATTTTAAATGACCAAATCGATACCTATAAGCCACCACTTGTCAACAGTTATTGCAAATGAACTCCCACCCAAACCATTGTTTACCACATAATCCCTTAATTTTGTACCACATTGAGATTGATTTATAATATTTAAGTACCTAATTTTAGAATTATATTTAGTTGATAACTCCTACCTTTGAGAATGTCATAATCTGTTGAAACAATTTGTCAGCATTAATTCTAAATTAAATGTAACAAGTTACGTGTAAAATTAAGTTTAATTCTCCAACTTCCGAAAGTAATAATGATTTTGCACTATGGTAACGCAGAAATCACAGATATACACTAAATGAATTTTCCCGTGCTAGAAAAATGTCAACCTCTTCAATATAATTACGTTCATCCAGGTTTCGCATTAAGAATTAAATCTCAACAAAGCTAAAGCGAAGTATGATTTTCACTTTGTACACGTTTTCTTATTATAATCACAATTAAAGTGATTTACTGTTTTACATGAATGGTGTCCAGAAGTAGGTTGATTATTATTGAAATGAAAGAGGAAACAATTCTGAACAATTGTGATGTTAGTGTTATGGATATATTCTGATAGTTTCGAGTGCATTTTACTGCGATATTGCAAAAAATTTAATTGTACATTCATAAACTGTTGCATTGCGTTCCGAACTGTTGAATGAGGTAAAATGACACAAAAAATTGTAAATCCGAACCAAAATTTGTTAGCTTAAGCTTCCAAGCAATTATACGTAGTACAAATTTGAGAGTCTTGGAATTTTCATAGACCTAGCCAAAGCATTTGATAACGTAACTCAACATAAATTATTGGAGGTAACGGGAAGGTATGGATTAGAGGATTGGAGTTGAAATTAACAAAGAGCTATATTAGTAAGATCACAATGCGTAAACATCAATGGAATAGACAGTGACTGTAGTGAAATTGAATCTGGAATTCCCCAGGGAACAGTGCTGGGGTCACTTTTGTTCGATATATTCATAAATGATTTGTTCTCTGTATCATCATGCTGTAAAATCGGTTCCGCAGACGATATAGCCGAAACTGATTTCAAATTGGTTCGATGCTCATTTGTTAACAATAAATTTCAATGAAACTAAGTCGGTTACCTTTCATGTAATCGAAAAATCTAGGCCTTCATTCGAAACACTCAATAACACATAAACAAACTTTAACAAAAGATAATAAATATGTCTACTGTCAAAATTTAAAGTTGAGCGTTAAACAATAAATCGTATTATATTATAGCTTGGAGTAATGCATAGAACTGTCAAATAAACCACTTAGAAAAAAAGGATTGTGAAAAAACCCAGAAATGTGTTCATCAAATCTAATATTGAAATATTCAAATATGCTGGATTTTAAGCAACTTTTTTGCTTAGCTTTACTTTGCTGACAAAAATATGATCTCGGAAAAATCATAGTGAGAAAATTCATACGAGAACATTAATCGCGGTAAAGTTCATCGCGGAAAAATTCATAGAGGAAAAATTCATCGCAGGAGAAAGAAGATCGCGAGAAAATTCATCGAAGGCATATTCATCGCGGAGAAAATTCATATGCGGGAAAATCGATCGCAGGGAAAATTCATTCTGGATCATCTGTTCTTCGATTTTCCAAAGAAGGAAGAACCGCTCTAAGAAGAAGCAAAGCTTGAACAATACATCGCTGTTTGTAGTCCAGATTCAGCCTAGTATGACAAGCAACCGTCACTCTAGCCCTAATGACTATGGTAATCGTGAAATACTCGATTATTTAAGACGACTTTCACATAATATTGGGTTTTGAAATATAATATTTACTTGAATCTTTATTGTAAATGAAACAAAATTGTAAAAAAATGTGAATATATACATAATCGTATTACGTGTTGCGTTTTTAATTTGTTTGTTTTGCCCCAATTCAGAAATATGATTAGTAAAAATACTAGCAACCAAACCATTCTAAAAATTTCCCTGCGATGGATTTTTCCGAGTTGAATTTTCTGTGATAATTTGTACAGAACTGAATTATCTGCCATGAATTTGCCGGATACCATGCATGTACCTTTTATATTAACTTATCAATAAAATAAAATCTCGTTTTCTTTTAAATAAATTATGGTAAATATAAAGAACGATATTCTATAAAATTTGTAGCATCCTTTCAAAGCAAGCCAAAAACTTTTCATTAAATTTGATGAGGCAAAAAAAATTAATTATCTCAAAAAATGCACTAAGTATATAAGTTTACATGTAAAGACAATACTGCCTTATATGTTGTTCAAGCAGGTAGGGTATTTGAAAACAATATTTGCTTCATTTGAACAAGAGTAGTAAAATACTCTCAGCACCTCTTTACTCTAATCTGAAATCTAGATATGTTATATTTCAACTGTTAAAGAAGGAAAACTCAATCTATTAGAATCAATAGAAATGTTCAAGCAGAACATCCTTTTAAATAATCTACTCAATGACCAATTAGATAACAGACTGTTACCTTATTTGGTATTATAAAGCCTCGAAAATTTAATTAATAGTCTAATTAGTTGCCTAACAAATTTGAAGAAACAATTCAATTTATCTCCACTTTTCACAATTAATCGCTATATTTGTTTAGGAAGGAATTTTATCAAGAAGGACATTTTTCATCATTTGGACATGTAAAAAATCTCGGAAAGGTTAATTCAAAATTATGTTTAAGAAATTTCAGAATAATTATAGCCTAGATTACCCTGAATGTATTAATACTAACTATGAATTCTGCAATAACGAGGAAAACATCATATTATTATGAATGAAATGAAATAGAAATAATGTATTAAATATACCTATTTCAGCCATTAAGTTTTCAAAATTTTCACTGCTTTCCAATATGTATTTCTTGCCGAAAAAAGCTTCCATATTTAACAATAAGTACTTGCAACAATAAGAGAATATAATTTATCACGGTGAAAGTGGTACTATGTGTGCGTTCTTCGCGGGATAAGCGACTGAAGTTCACTGATGAATATGACGTTAGGGCTATATTTATATAAAATGAGTGCAATGAGCAATTATTATGCCAATTATCTTAATTCATGACAACGAGAAAACTTTTTTAAATAAATGAGCACATAAAGATGTAAATTCTCTCAATTTCGAGTAATTTCAACATTCGGACAAAAATGTATAGCCGTTAAAATAATTTAATTATAACGTAATTACATGTATCAATCTTGACGAAGAATACGACAATACCATAATGATGTATGTTAATCTAACAAAACATATCAATAATATTAACCCTCACATTAAAGAGACTAACAAGAAGATTATGTTGAAGGTGAATATTCGACAGTGCCGGATCTAGGGGGGAGGGGCAAAACGGGGAAGCCGCTCCGGGTGGCAAATGGAAGTTTTTATGACGGCATGAAAACAGAAATCATAATATTCAATTTTTGTTATTATATTACTTGAGAAGTGAGATTTCATTAAACTATTAGTTAGACCAGGGGTCTCCAAATTTTTCAGCCTTTGGGCCATACTGTTAACTCCAGATTCCAAGGACCAAAACCGTTTTAATTGTCCTGCCTTTATCTAGAATTCTAGACTAGTCGCCGAGTACGCGCCTTGATCGATCATACGCTTGCTAACTTTACGATCGCTACACTTCACTATACCTGGTGATCACACGAAAAAAGGTGGTAATACCCTTTATTGCTAACATATAGCGCTGGTAGTACTTTTGAAAGCGCAGTAACAATTGAACATTCGCGAACAATCTCGTTGTTTCAGAAAGTACTGGTGTATTCCACTCATTTCTAGATGGCAGTAATTGAAGTATAAAAAGGCTTGCGACACGACCGCGAGTCAGTCCGCCTAGAGAAAGTGCAGGAAGCGAAACTGTCTGTTGTGACATAAAGTAGTGCGTAACGTGTTTGTGCGAGCTTAAAAGACATCTTTGTAGCAGTATTTTGATTTGACTTGTTGTTTTTGTGTGTGATTTACTGGTATGGAAAAGAAGTGAAAAGTAGACAGGGAATGCAGAACATTCAAAAATGGAACTTTCAATATTTTTCAATTGAGTCTAGTAACAAGGCAATATGTTTGATTTGCAATAAAACCATTCTCAAAGAATATAACATTAAACGTCATTATGAAACGAAACGTTTTAAAAATTACTCAAAATATACAGCTTTGAAGCGCGGATTGAAATATTTCAACACTGTGAAATTGAGCATAATAGCAAAGTACAGCGGCTCTTCCGTCCACAATGTATCTGATCCTCCGAATGGTATAAATTGCCGATGAAAGTTTTCTTATTCTTTGACTGATATGTAATGTACATTTGAGTGTGCTTCCCAATGTAAAACCAAGTACCAAGTGGTTGTTTCATACTGAAGATTAATTTCTGCATCTCATCTGTATTCACTATAAAGCCTTTATCCTCTAACCAGGCAACTGCATCCTCAAGGGAAGTATCAGATTTATTCTTCAATTCTTATCGTGTTTTCGCATTGTAAACTAGAGTGCTATCGTCAGCCAGTACGCACATTGTTTCCGATTTAACATTATACATAAGGTGGTTTATTTAGTGCAGGAACAAAATAGGTTCCAAAATTGAGCCCTGCGGTACTCCCAGTTCCACTTTTTCTCTTGTAGACTGCTCTCCTTTCAATCTACGACTTGGTATCCATTCTACAGGTATGATGATAGTATTCTATATATTGGTAGTCTGTAATAATCAATTTTCGTTAGGAGCTTCTTATGATCAACACGATCAAAAGCTTTACTCAGATCAATGCAAATAAGTTCAACCTCTTCGACCTTATCGAGTGCTGCCAGGATTTTTCCATCACCGTTATCGTCGCTGTGGTTGTTGATCTGTTTTTCCGAAAACCATGTTGCATGGAGCTCATAATAAATTTTTTTCGATATATTTCACTATCTTGTTTTTCAAGAGCAGTTCGAGGATCTTAGATATCACTGGTAGTATTGGAATGGGTCTATAGTTGCTGCAACTGGTTATGTCTGCCTTTTTGTGTATAGGGGCCACTGTGGGTATCTTAAGTTTGTCTGGAAATATGCCTTGGGAGAAACATCGAATGATCAGGTAGCATAGAGGTTCTCCAATATGCGGAATTATGTCTTCTAACAGTTCAGAAAATCCGTAAATGTCTAGAAATATTTTATTTTTCATTTTCTTCACAGCAGTTAAAATTTCTTCGGTAGTTGTATTATACAAGAACATCGAGCTTGAATCTCTCAATTTTACATTTTTCATGAGAGTCTTTTTTATGTTGGGCTAGTAGTTGTTTACCAATATTTGTAAAGAACTTGTTCATATTTTCCGTTGCGATATTGCTGTTCTTATTTACCTCAGCGCGTGTGTTTATTTTGGCATGTAGCAAATGAACATGCGTTACGAAGAAGAAATAAAGAAGTATTGGCCCTCTTGCAAATTGATATTATATGCTGAGACCAGGACAATTCAGTTGTTATTGTCACTCTTAAATCCAGGTGAGATTGAACAGGTGACAATAAATTATTATCCAGTGTATATTGTAGATTTGGATCTGTTTTTCCATATGAAGTACCACACATTTATCAATGTTTAGAGGTAGTAATCATTCCGAGCACCATTTGGTAACTGCGAAAATGTTCCTCTGTAGTTGGTCATGGGAGATTAAGGCATTTGCGTATATCTTAGTATCATCTGCATACGTCAAGCAGGTTGATTTTAGTAGTCTGGGTAGGTCGACAACATATACAATGAACAGAAGCGGCCGAAGAATTGAGTCTTGTGGAACACCGCCTATAACAAAAGCAGTGAAGGAGAAAGAGTCGCCGACTTTAACACAAAAGGATCTTTTACTCAAAAATGCTTGGATTCGTTTCAGCAGCTTTCCTCGAAAACTGGTGTGGTCTAGTATAGTAAGTAGTCTGTTATGAGGAACTCGATCGAATGCTTTCGAAAAATCCAGGTATATGATTTAAATAGGCTGCATGGCATCTAGGATAAGTGACCAGTCGTTAACACATTGTAGGAGATTGGTAGTCACCGACCACCCTGGTACAAATCCATGCTGGTTGATCGGGGATTATTTTATTGGTCATTGAGAACTGCTTCATTTCTTCCAATATTGTGGCTTCCATTATTTTACTAACGATAGTTACCAGGCTGATGGTGCGATAGTTTTCACAGGCCAATTTATAGCCCTTTTTGAAGATGGCAGTAACATACGCTTTTCTCCAGGACTCCGGAAGTGCGTGATCTGGGTTTTGTCGTGATTGAAGAAAGTGGTGAACAGATAGAGGCAATGCAATGCGATAGAAAAGATAAAGTAACACTGTCTAAACCAGGAGATGAGATATTTTTAAGATTTTTGACGTGCCTTTCAATTTTTGTGGTGGTAAAATGGATAACCTCAAGCAATAGTACGTTCCTCTGGTGTGTTTAAATGGTTGGCATTGGAATGGTTGGCATTGAAATGTTTGATTCGGTAGTGCATGCTTTGGATGAAGTATCCAAAAGTATTTCGGTAGCTTCATAGTTAGATGTACGAACTGATCTATCAGGCTTTCTTAATAGAGGAACACTAACCTTTGAGGTTAAAGATGACATATTTGCTGTCATTACTACTAGCAATAGGCAATACTATCCTCGTATGAACGTCTGGCGCGCGTTTTATTATTGTTGAAAGTTTGTTCGTGAACCACCGGTGAGTCGCTGCGACTGAATCGAGATTTTTTACGTTTGAACATTCTTGTAATATTGTCAGTTATCCACGGTGTTAATCTGTTTTCAAATGATTGCCTTATTATCGTATGACGATTTAAGCAAACATTCACGACATAAAAAAGTTTCCCACATTTCGTTTGCGTCACAATTGTTAAACAATAATTGCCAATCTATCAAGTGGAGATCAGAGGAGACATCGGAGTAATTTGTTATTGTATGCCTTACTTTTTTTTAGAAACTTTCGTAGCATCGAGTTTATTCTGTTCCTCCAGTGTACCAGTTGACTCAGGTACTCCACGTATAATTATATTTTGGGCTCTTCTAGATCGATCAGTGTATTCCTAAATATCAGGGTTGGTTAGTTCATTTGCATTAAAGGAATGTATGCTTCTCTCTATTATTTTCATTCAATGAACGGACATCTTGCACAACAGTAGTTTTACATGTTGTCACTGTTTGAACAGCTTCGGTGCATTGCTGAAGCAGGGTTTTGTGCTTAGCTAATATATTTGAGTGTGATTTCAGGGTGGCAATGAATTTTACGAACTCAGCAGTTAGGGTGCCTTGGGTGTTTTTCATATAATTAATATCATCAGCCATTGTAGTTATCTTGGACGTCATTTCACTCAGCTAATCCATAACCGCTGAAGACTGGTCATTTGGATGGTCAGTGGCGGGTGGTACTGAAGGGCACAAGGGCACGTGCCCACCCAATCACCAAGATAAATACAGAAATTCGTATCTTATTCAGTACATTATTTTATTCCGCACGTCAGGCGGAATGCTAACGCTCAGAACTATGTTCCTGGGAACATTTTGAAGTGCACCTGTTTCAAATATGATTCCGCTGACTATGGTTATCCTCGCCATACACGCTTATACCGTCGGTTTTGGGCACAAAGCATCATGTCTCCAGTAAACGTCTTGCCTTCATAGTGTACAGTGTGTGAATTCAGTTCGAAGACGTGAAGTCTGAAGTCTGTCTATTATCAATGATGGAAGTTGATTGTGTGCAAATTTTTTTAAAAGACCCGCATTTGAGGAAAAACTTTTAATTAAAAGCAAAGGAAGGCCTATTCCTGATCTCCAAATAAACTATACTTCCACAAGTATAACCCGAACTTACATTAGAGTATTCAACAAGAATATCTATGAAAAATACCAGTGGATGTGTGGATGCCCGGTAACAAATAAACTATTTGGTTTTATTTGCTACATTTTTAAGGAAGAGGTTGGTGCGTAGAATAAACAAGGGTTGAATGATTTAAAACACATCGCAGATAGGGCAGAGAAACACGAAAATTTCGTTTCTCACATGGATGCATTGATTTTAGTGTTCTAGGCAAAGACATACGTGAACAGTTAGACAGTGCTTATTTGCAACATAAAGTTAAGTACAAAGAAGTTGTTGAAAAAAATCATATTTTGCGCCGGTTAATTATCTGTATAAAATTGTGCCTAATCAACTTTGCAGCTGAATTAGACGCCGTGCTTGCAATACATATGAAAGTTTCTGGTTCACAAGTGTTTAAAGGCGTCTCAAAAACTATTCAGAACAAATTGCTAGGTGCAAATTTACAAGCAGGAAATATTAAAAGAAGTTAAATCTGTAAATTTCATTGCTTTGGAGGCCGATGAAACTCCAGACACCTCTAATCATCAGCAAATGGTTGTTATTATTCGATACGTGTTTAATGTAAAATTTTTGAATGCTTTTGATCTTTTTTTTAAGCCGGGTGGACATAATGCTGATGTGTTAGCAAAAACATTGGTGAATGTATTACAAACTACTTTAAATTCTCCTTCTGGGTGTGATAACAATAAACTAATCAGATGGTGTAAAAGTCATTATCAAAATAACCTTTCCATATCAACATTATATTCACTGTTACGCGCATCAATTTGATTCAATCATTGAACGAGCGACACAGTGCAATAAAAAAGTAAAATTTTCTTTACAAATTTGCAGTCATTTTCAAAGCTTTTTTTCTCGATCGCCAAAACGAACGGTGATTCTTGAAGAAATAGTCAAACGTAGATTACTTCGCGCTGTTCCTACACACTGGATTTTCGAAAGTCGAACTGTGAATACCAGTGGCGTCTCGTGAATTTTTGAGAGAGGGGGCTGGACATAAAACGTTTTTGTAAAAATATACTCTATTCACAGCCTTTTAACCTTTGCACAGCGACCGTACCAGCTACTTCAGTGACAAAATTAATTGTTACCCAGCACGAACCAACGTGAAGGTATAGAGTTTCTCTTGCCAAAAAATTTTTTTGTTCGTTTTTTGTCTTTTATTTTTGGATTTTTAATAATTTTTCTTCTTTTTTTGGAATTGTTCATATTTTGTATTTTTTTATTAATTCTATTATTTTTTTTTATATATTAACGGAATTCTACGGTCTTTAGTTTGCGAAAAATGATCAATAATATTATCAAAAAATGTATCATTTTGTTTTAAGTGTTTTACTAAATCTTTTTCTATAGATATTAAACTAACATTGTATAAACGATTTTGGCCCATTGTATTTGGAATGTAAGTTTTAATTCGTTTGAGAGTAGAAAATGATCTCTCCACCGATGCCGACGTGACAGAAATGGTGACTGTCAAACAAAGTAGTTTATAAAACTGAGGTAAAACTTGTTGCAAATCATTGTCTATCATATATTTTATCATATCGGCGTGACTGTCATACTGGCCTAAAATATCTTTATCCGAGTATATAACGCATAATTCATTGTGCCGTGCTATTTTATCAAAAAATTTACATTTCAGAACTAAGTTATCTTAAAGTGTATTGGGGAACTCTTTTGAAAAAGATTCGAAAAATCTTCTATTCGTCAAGTCAAAAAACTTCAATTCATGTAAATCGGAAAATCGAATCTCAATTTGACCTTTAATAGTATCTAAAATTTCATAAAAAAGTTGTTTATACTTAATGTAGTTTCTTGTCTACCAAATTATATGTTTTCCTCCTTTTCGCGGGAGGAGCCTAATCAGTTGAAAAATTTTCAAATAAAATATTAAAATGAAATTCTGTATTACGGAAACTTGAAATTTTTCCAATGAGATGTTTCAAACGATCTCTTGAATTTATGTTGTAAAATTTGAAAAATAAGATCAGTTTGTTCAAATATTAATTTAAAATTATCAAGAAAAAACAAAAATTCTTCATTTTCTAAATAAGATTTTAAACCAACAGCAGCATTTAATGAAACCTGATCTGTTTAATACAAAATCAAATGTTTCAATTAATTTGTCTTTATTTTTATGGATGGTAAATACTGCACGTGATGTAGAATTCCATCGAGTTGGAGCATTACAGGGAAATCAATGATTTTTTTGAAACTTCGTGTAGTCAATATTACTATTAGTATTAACAATGATCGATTTTGATAGTTACCTGACATTACTAATCCTTTCAAATCCGGTAAAGGTCGTTTATTTAAAAGAAACACTTTTATCATATGTTAATTCACTAAATGGATTTTCTAAAAGGCAGCAACTAACTCACTAACACTCATTTTAAATTCACAACAGACAACAATCTAACCTTACTTGGCGTGACAACACATAAACAAACAAGCACTGACTGACCTACTCAGCAGTCGGCAGAACGCACGTCTCGTATGTCATAGATTGCTAGCGGCTGCCGCAGGCTAGCCTCCAGAGGGTGTTGCAGTTTTCGCTGATTTACCCAGTTGGCGTTCGGACTGGTCGGAAAAATGGCAACTGCGTTGAACAACACATGCTCAGCGTTTGAGATATATAGAGAGTCTAGCCTCAGGGCACTGTTGCCAGATTAAAAATAACTACTGAGAACGGGGAATTAATTGTAAAATTTTAAAAATTATCAGAGAAACAGGAAATAAAATGGAGAATGATCATTAAGATAAATTGGGGAGGAGGATATTTTGATAAACTGAGAAGATTATTATCTATATGAGAAATTGTGATTTTCAATTATTTTTACACAGGTTAAGAGAGAAGATTAGCATATGTTAGGAGAATCCCATAGACCTATTATCATAAGGAGACGAAACATCTCATTCATAAAACTCCGTTTGACTTGTCGCAATGATTACATGAAGTATGACAAAGAAAACCAACGGACCTCTTTGTCACCGAGTCATAATTACTCCTTATTGGCAACGCTGTAACTATGATTGAAAACTTGGTACCACTTGTAAAGCAACACCGCTTCGAAATAGCTACGAGAAATACGGAAGCTGTCAAATTGCGTAGTACAGAACAAAGTCCCCATTCATAAAATTTAAATATTCTATAATTCGATTGTATATTCCAGGTTACCATAAATTATGGAATATTTTTCAGAGAAAACGACATTTCAACAGTATTGCTTCTAATATAACGAATAGATAATGCTATGAACGTTCTTATAATAATTACAAATCTCAATCCGGCACACAGAACAACTAATCCGGCAACAGCACATTCCTTAAGGCCATACTTGTAATATACAGCAGTCTGAGTGGCCCGAAATTTTGGCAATGTCTGATCGTGTTTAAATGTAAACAATTCTGTCTCCTTAGGATAATAGGTCTATGGAGAATCCACAATCTAAAGATCAATAGACCAGCTAGCAGTGGCGGCGAGAGAGTTAAGATGGGAAAAAACAAAAAAGAAATAATAAGATAGTAAACTTACCACTGCATAATAGCGTTTCAATCCTTATGCTTGTGAAACTAATCTAATAGGCTCAGTAAAATGAACAATTGGCTACATATATTACCATTTGGAAATAATAAAATTAATACACATGTTGAATAAATAATTAGCCATCAGCTGATGTCCTTCACTTGATTTATATTTAATAAGTTTAGTAATGATGAACAGTTTAATGCTCGTATGATTCGACAGACTGCTAATGTGCATCGTAGTTCACAAACAATTCAACGGGTGTGCGCTTGAGAATCTATACCGGATTGGGCAAATGTGTGGAATAAAATTCATATCTTTTTAACAGGCAATTTAAAAAAAAATCGCTGAAATACGTAAATTGATTTTAAATATTACACATTTTCTGGTAATAAAATAAAATATTTTAATACAACCCTTTAGCTTCACGCCACCCAACTTTTTTTTTTCAAATGGAAACATATGTCATGTGTGGGTTCGTTGAAAAGCTCGTGGAAAATGGAATCTAACCTTTTATTTTCTTCTAGTTGTGTTGTATCTTTCATGAAAATGAAATAACTGCAAATCATACAACATTCGCACCATTTACAAAGAACTTAACGAAGCTTAAAATGCTTAAAATAAAACAAACGGCGTTGAAACTTAAATCAGGCATAAAAAAGTAACGTTTTTTTGTGAGAAGTCTAGATAACAAAAGTTGGTTTACAACTCGTTTAGTTCTGATACTGTATCATTTCGTTGTAAAATTGAATGTAAACGTTTATTTTATTAATTTGGATGGTGTCACGAATAAAAAATGCACCGTTGTCACAACGGCAGCGTATCGTCTTGATGTTGCTGGGATGTGGAGATAGAATCCAGAGTCAAAGTGAAGTGTATGCTTTATTTAATGCAAAATATCCGGAAAATATGATTTCAGAGGTAATTTGAGGAACATGGTACAGTGAAAGATTTTTCCAAAAAAGGTCGGCCACGTGTTTTAGACGATGATGCAAAAATTGGACATTGCATTAACTCTGCAGGAAAATCCCCATGCTTCAACGGTTTCATTGACCCAAAATCATGCTGCGTCTAGACGTACGACTGAAAGGTTTTTAAAAACAGAAAAATACCACCTATATAAAGTTCATCTTGTCCAAGAGCTTTTGTAAGATGATAGTGACAGGCGTTTGTAATTTTGTGAGGAAATGATGAGACGGTGTGAGGAGAATAATCAGTTTTCACGGAACATAATCTTTTCAGATAAGGCGCAATTATCGTTTCTGGAGTAGAGAAAATCTACTTTGGAAATGTGAAGCTCATACGCAGTACCCAGAAAAGGTAAATGTATGGGTAGGTAACATCAACAGCCGAATTTTAGGGCCCTTCTTCTTTTAACGAAACCTTACAGCTGAACGCTATCTAGACTTTTATGATTCGATTTGATGCCTGCACTAGCTGTTATTTTTCCAAATGAATTAGATCCAGATGAAAAAGTTAGGTTTCAACAAGACTGCGCTCCCTCACATTTTTGTGTTAATGTCAGAGAATATCTAGATGACATATTTGCAGGTTGTTGGATTGGACGGCGTGGTGCAATCGAATGGCCACCAAGATCCCCTGATTCAACGACATTAGATTACTTTCTTTGGGGCTATTTGGAAGACATAAAAAAATATGCCGGTGGATATTGAAGATTTGTAAAACAAGATTAGAATGAAGTCAAATAATATACCAGCTGAAGCCATTCGGAACTCCAACGAGGGATTTTACCATCGCCTGGGAGTGAGCCAAGTAGAGTTTGGAGGACATGTTGCTCATATCCTTCGTTACATTGTTCCTACAGAGCATTAATGTTGTAAGATTTTTAATTGTGTTACTTTTAAAGAATTAATATTTTTCATAATAAAAACATAACAAATAAATAAATATTGGTATCGTATGATTTCATTTTTCACGAACCCGCACTTGACATATATTTCCATTTGAAAAAAAGTTGGGGTGGCTCTCAGCTAAATTGAAGGAAAATATTTTATTTTTTTGCCAGAAAATGTATCATATTTAAAATCAATTTACGTGCTTCACCGTTTTTTTAAGTCGCCTGTTAAAATGATATAAATTTTAATCCATACACTTGCCCAACCCGGTATAGCACTCCTAATTACATCAGAAGGCTATGAGAGGAGGCAAACCGAAAATAATTAAAAACTAAATGAGATCAACAAGTTGAACTGAAAATCTAGCAATACTCTGTATAGATAGCCAAGAAAGCTGCTTGCCTTTCCCCAGCTAAGAAAATGCCTAAACGCGGCACTGATATTCGATGAAATACGAACGCATTGTGAAACGATGTCCAATATACGATAAAACACAAAAAAGTCCGCATTAAAGATAATCGATAGGTATTCGTTGAAATACAAAAATATTGTGGTACTTAATCCAACATTCGAAATAATACAAAAAGATTATGGCTAATATACGACAAAACACAAAATACTTATAATAATCACGTGCACTATCCGATAAAATACGAACATATTGTGATAATGTTGTATTTCAGACCAATATCCGATAACATTTATAGTATTTTTTTGAAAAACATTTTGATAGAAGCATTCAAAGTGAGCCAAACACTTTCCAATAAATTTGAAAAATCGAGATAAAAACAATCTCTGAAAATGCAGTATACAAGGTGAACTGTAAAGGATGTAATGCTAATAAAGTTGGTCGAACTTGCTTCATTTGAAAAGTAGGAGAGTAAAATAATAATTTTACGAATCGCAACCCTACTTCACTTCCATTTAAAATGTAGATATGTTTTATTTTATAGTTTTAATGTTGAAAAGTGAAAACTCAATGTATGAGAACCAATAGAATCTTCTAGCAGAATGACCTTTCAAAAAGTCTACTCAATGACCAATTAGATTTAAGAAACTTTCAGCTATATTGTTAAATTAAATTTTCAATTTCAAGAATTCCTAGCAGACTAGAAATACTATTAAAGTACTGAGAACGTTTCGGCTACCAAGTAGCTATCATCAGAGTGAACTAAATTATGAATCAAAATTTGCCTGTTTAAATAATATTTGGGGATAATAATGTAAACAATGGGTAACCCTTAGCTGGAAATAAATCGAAATTAAATAAATTGCTTTTTCGTTTGTACATTTCCATCCCTTCTAAATTTCTAAAACCTCTACTTATGAAACGAGCCTACTATTCACTGAATGAATATTTTACGGACAAAGATATTCGAGCTATTCCTATTTCTAAGTATTCTAAGTTATTTTAGTTATATCTGTATGCATCGTTACCATTTTAATGTACTGGACCTATACACATTTTAATTTGTTTACACACTGTTATTCTTATTTATGATGACCATTGTATTGTAATTCATATTTATATATAATTTCAACTTGACGTGCTCCACACTTGCTTCCATAATTTTTTTTGTATTTATATTGTATCTAAAGCAAGAAAAATAAACTAAAGTAAACTAAACTAATTACCTAGATATTTGTTGTGTTGGATTCTTAGAATATTACGCAGAATGAAATCGTTTATTTTCATAGGAACCAAACAATCAAACCCTCCCTATTAGCAGGTACCGACCCTCTCTATTTATAGAAAGACTTAAGTTTGTTTTGTATATGTATAATATACTTAATTAGTATAGTAATATAGACACTATTGACTGTAACGGATGTAACAGACTCTATTCATTCCTAATTTTCAATAATAAAATACAGTGAATTACATACTGGGTGTTATTTCACATCTCCTCAATCTACAATATTAATAATTTGTCTGTAATGTGTTTTAAAACTGATAAGCTTTCATGATGAAATGGTGTGACCTGTATTTAAAATATGTTCGGCTAACGCTGATTTTAAACCACTATTTTTCTTTATATGGACAAAATGTTCCTTGTACCGAGTTAAAATGTTCCTTGTAGCATTTGAACGCGACTCAAAATCGATTTTGTAAATTCTGGATTTTTCGAAGTCGGAAACTTTATCAAAGGTGTTGCCTAAACGGTTTTTTAGCTTGTTCTTACATCTATGAACTGGTTGTGTTGCAAATTTAGAAAACAAATTATGAAATTTATTAATTACTGAAGGGTGATGAGTGAAACTTTTGAATTCCAAAATACAAAATTAGAACGTAGCCAACTAACCAAATTAGAGCAGGTAATGCCTTCAAATACTTCAATAAAATGGCATAACTACTCTAGACTGATCGATATTAATGAAAAAGTAGAATATTTGAATAATCACATTATTATGCTTTTCGATATACATGCATCAATAATAACTAGAAGGGCTACCAAGAAACAAGCACCATGGAGAACATACACTATAGAACAAATAGAAAAACAATGTGACGGGGCTTATCAAAAATATAGAAACACTCAAAGCACAGCAGATTGGACTTACTACAAGGAGCTAATAGTCTAGGAGCTAGACCGATATTGATGGTCTGAACATTAACCCGAGGGCACTATGGTTTATCGTTAGAGGACGGTTCAATGATCAATTCATCTAACAGACCGAGTTTTCCCCGGCTGCTAGATCTCGAGATACAGCATCCGCATTTTTTTTTTGACTGGAGGTTAACCCTTTCCAAGTTGCGGTGACTTGAAAAGCATACCATCCTTATACACCTCCACCATGTGCCATCATTTTTTATCTTGTCCGTTTATCAGGCCGACCAGTTAAAATTGGACCGAAAATGGACTGCAAGTTAACCCTCCCAAACCTGGTGGAAAATGTTCATTGGTGTTGGCAATTGTTAACATACCCTATGCCATCAAAAGTTATCAATCCATTTCCGAGTAAATGGTCATTATTTGTACCAAAAATGTTTCTTTTTTTTCATTTTGTGGATAAAACTTGCGGGTTACAAGGTAACATGATGGCACCATGTAAAATAACTTTATTGGAGGTCAAATAAAGATTTAAAATTATTGCCATCACTCCTTGTCTATTTCAACCCCCCGAAACCTCCTAAAACCACCACCCCCCAAAAATATGAATAATATGGATAATATGACCGATTTTATGATAAATTAGTCAATTATTGAGATTCTGGCGGGCGTTTAAAATCGAAATGCCCATTTTCGTTTTTTTTTGTTTTGGGGGTGGTTTTATGGGTTTATTGGAGGATTGAAATAGGCAAGGAGTGATGGCAATAATTTTAAATATTCATTTGACCTCCAATAAAGTTATTCAACATGGTGCCATCATGTTACCTTGTAACCCGCAAGTTTTAGCCACAAAATGAAAAAAAGAAACATTTTTGGTCCAAATGGACCGATAACTTTTGATGGCAATGTTAACAATTGCCAGCACCAATGAACATTTTCCACCAGGTTTGGGGGAGTTAACTTGCAGTCCATTTTCGGTTCAATTTTAACTGGTTGGCCTGATAAGCGGACACGATAAAAAATGATGGCACATGGTGGAAGTGTATAAGAATGGCATGATTTTCAAGTAACCTCAACCTAGAAAAGGTTAACCTCCAGTCAAAAAAAAATAAAAAATGCGGATGCTGTATCTCGAGATCTAGCAGCCGGGGAAAATTCGGTCTGTGAGATGAATTGATCATTGAACCGTCCTCTAACGATAAACCATAGTGCCATCGGGTTAATGTTCAGACCATCAATATCGGTCTAGCACCTAGACTATAAGGAATTATAGAAATCAGGCTATACGTCGAGCACAGTTCGCATATGCTAGGCACCATATGGCTAATAACAATGTCACAGATAAGTGGAAAGCAATAAATAACTTAGACATAACATCTAAACAATATAATATATTTTATCGAATCAGTTAAAAAACGTAAACGCCATAAATGATTATCTTATCAACTAAGTAGGTAACACTACATCTAATAATATAACTAATCTAACTGACTATTACAACAATAATAACAGAGAGATTACAACCGAAAAATTATCGTTTACTATGGTAAGCTGTGATGAGATAAATAAAATAATAAATACTATAAAAAGTAAAGCTAAAGGAAATGACGGAATTAGTATTGACATGATAAAACCATGCAACTCCCATATCGTCCCATTGTTGACTAACCTGATAAACTTATGTTTAGAACAGTCTGTTTTTCCTAAGCAATGGAAAGAAGCTCGTGTATTTCCTAAAGCAAAAAAGCATAACCCGACAAACATGTCTGACATTAGAGGTCTAAGTATCCTGCCAGCTCTATCCAAAGTACTGGAAAAAGTTACCAAACTCAAATAAACAAATTCGTTCAGGACAACAACATACTACCCAAAGTACAATCGGGCTTTACCCGGGGCAGATCTAGCACCACAGCACTAACTAACATTGTAGATGACATAATAAGAGCTACTGATTCAGATTAGGTGACTGCCTTCATTTTATTAGATTTCAGTAGGGCGTTTGCCACCATTAGTCACCAGTTCCTATGTGCCAAATTAGGATATGTGGGATTCAGTGAACAAGCCGTACGGATGATGGGAAACTACCTTGATGGTAGATCCCAGCGAGTTGTGGTTGACGGCTGCCTGCCAAAAAGATTGAACGTTGATAAAGGTGTTCCACATGGTTCTATACTGGGACCTCTCTTTTATAATAGATGTACAATGGATCTCATTGATTCATTGAGACATTGTAACGCACACTCTTATGCAGATGACACGCAGTTGTACTAGTTATTTCCGTTGGGGTCTTGCAGTCCATCTATCCGTCTTATCAACGAGGATCTAAACAACTTTGTTTAGCGTGCTAAGGAACACAATCTAACAAAATAATCTTTCTAAATCATATGTGTTGTACTTTGGAAAAAGGAACGACAGGTCAAAGATTGAAAACTTACGTATCCCGATTGTTATAAAAAATCAAACGCTAGAGGTAAAAACCTCTGCTAAAAATTTAGGAGTAACTATAGATAGCGATCTCAAATTTACAGAGCACATTGATAAAATCGTAAGGTTAAGCTACGGAACACTGAAACATCTCTATAACTACAAATACCGTCTTCCTTGCAACATAAAAGCTCTTTTATGTAGCTCCTTAATACTCTTTAGGTTTGATTACGCTGATGTTACGCTTGGTTAGTTGACAATGGAGCAACGAAGGCGTCAACACAAGAATTTCTACAAAAAAACTACTGACTACCAAATGTCCTGAGTACCTTCACAATAAGTTAATTACTCGTGACCAGATTCACTCCCGTAATATTAGGTATCCACATACTCTCTCCATACCTGGTTTTTCCAACATGTGGTTCAAAAAATCTTTCACGTATTCTGCATGCTATTTGTACAATGGGATACATGTGAACATCAGACTGACTTCTATTCCAACATTTAAAAAACAAATATCACAAGACCTAGCAGCGGTACAGACACGAATGTGATATACAAACTACGCAAGCTGAAATTTCTGTAATTGACATACGATTAATCCACATATCTTTGTTGAGTCATACTTTTTTTTTCCAATTTACACTTTGCGAATATACAGGGTGTTTCAGAAAGACCTCCCGTAAATGCAGGGGACGGTAGATTTTACAAAAATAATCAGATTTTCCTCATAAACTATGGTCCCATCTTTTTTTGTTTCAGAGATACCGGGCGTTGAATTTAATTTTTTTTAAACGAAATTTTGCTGTTGCTCCTGTGCAGATATTTCGTTAAAATCTGGTATTCGGGGGTTTCAGAAGACGCCAAATAAGACGACTTAGCTAGTTTTAGATTATGCGATAGAGGGCGCTGGGTGCGCGACTTTTCGGCGATTCTTTTAGCCTTAACTTTTTTGAGAATAATTTTTCTTTTCTTTGCTCATTTTTCTGGTTCACAATTTCATTTCAAACAAATAATGTACTCTCGTTGTGTGTCTCAAAATTTCACCGTTTTCAAGAAAAACGCGTTGAAATAACAAAAACTCATTAACAAATTTACTTACTACCGAAATCGCGTATGTTCATTCAAACGCGTTTTTCTCGAACTTTGAAACAAAAAAAGATATCGATCTGCGGTTTCCAGTTTTTTTTTGCAAATTTAATCTAATCTCCGATCATCATGGCATAGTTATACCTTATGATTTAAGTTTTTGGGATAAAGTCAATAAAACCGTTATCATTACAAATTATGCCCTCTAGCAATTTTATTAGGAACTATTGTGTACCAATAGATACGGCAATTGAAAGTACGTACCTTCTGTTCTATACAAACTAAAATTTACTAAAATAGAATGAGTCGCTTAGAAACTACATCGATTTAAATTATTACACTTTCAATAGCTTCCCCCACTCTTATCAAGGTGGGTGTGCCAATGAGCTTTGAACCAAAATGATGTAAATTGTCTAACCTTCCTAAAGACGTTAAAAAAGATATATCTTAATGCGAGAATTTCCGGAGAAACCCGTTTAAATGAACATAACAAAAACTCATTATCAAATTTATTTATTACCGAAATCGCGGTAATTTTGAGAACCTCAACAAGAGTACTTTACTTGTAAGCAATATAATTATAGACCAGAAAAATGTGCAAAGAAAACAAAAAATATTCTTAAAAAGGTTAAGGCTAAAAGAAACGCGCACCCAGCGGCCTCTACCGCATAATCTGAAACTAACTGCACCATCTCCTCTGTAACCCCTGAGTACCAGATTTCAACGAAATATCTGTAACTCCACAGAAGCTACAACAAAATTTCGTTCAAAAAAAATTAAATTCAACGCCCGTATCTCCGCAACGAAAGAAGATAGGACCATAGTTTATATGAAAAAAAACGGTCTGTAAAGTCAGTTTACTGACGATAGTTGAACGTGACAACGTCATAAGAAAATACTGATGGAATGGTTTCATTTTTCAAATGAAAATTTTAATTTTATTTGTTTGATAGATATTTTGTATGGATATAGAGAAGGAGGTAAATGGAAATCACAATTGAATTGATCAAGTTACATTTATTTGTACGCATAAATACAATTATGTCAATTTAGCTTTTAAAAAGCCTGCCTCAATGTGTTTGATATAGGAGAAAATTGTTCCCTTTGACGGCTGGCTGGTCCAACCTGTCATTTCAGACACGTTGTTATGATATGTGGAAGATTTAACATTTATGTTTTAATTTTTTGAAATCATAGCTACGCTCGATAATTATTTCGATCGAATAGTAGAGCAATTGATTTTTTACTCATCGTGAAATAGTTCTGTTAACTTATTGTTATAGTTTTGTCAATTATAGCATAACCTACAATCGATTTTTTGAAATCATAGCTACGCTCGATAATTATTTCGATCGAATAGTAAAGCAATTGATTTTTTACTCATCGTGAAATAGTTCTGTTAACTTATTGTTATAGTTTTATCAATTATAGCATAACCTACAATCGATTTTTTGAAATCATAGCTACGCTCGATAATTATTTCGATCGAATAGTAGAGTTTGATTTTTTACTCATCGTGAAATAGTTCTGTTAACTTATTAATTATAGCATAACCTACAATCGCTGCACTAGCGGACCGATGCTATTTATTTTAATGATGAAAGCACTAATATTCGACAATATATCACTGAACATATATTTAATATCGAAATAATCATTACCTTTATCGCCGCAATTATCGTTGCTATAAACAATTGACACCACATTCACTTTTCACTGCACTTCATACTTGACGAAAACATGTAAATGTATCATTGTATAGCAGCGCGCTCTCGCTTGCACTTCCAGCCTTAAATGGAACGCCGATGTAACGCCGCATGAGTCATGTTTTCTCGTGCGTGCAGCCGGCTCCATCGAATTATAAGACGTTGTCACGTTAAAATCTGATTATTTTTGTAAAATCTACCGTCTACTGCATTTATTAATAAATTAAATAATTTGTTTTCTAAATTTGCAATACAACCAGTTTATAGATTTAAGAACACGCTAGAACACCGTTCAGGCAACGCACCTTTGATAAAGTTTACGACTTCTACGAATTCAGGATTTACATAATCGATTGTGAGTCGTGTTTAAAATGGTATGTGGGTCAAACATTGTAAGTCGGTAAGGAACATTTAGTCCGTATAAAGAAAAATATCACTTTTCAAATACAGTACTGACAAATGTCTAGGTAATTTAGACGAATTGGAAATGTAGGTATACACTAAAAATCAATTTATTAAATTTCGATTTATCTCCAGCTGAGAGTAACGCCTTGTTTACATTATTATCCCCAAATAGTATTTAAACAGGCACATTCTACAGTGTGAACTCTGTTATAGTTTATTAAGAATTCCTAGAATATTTGTACGTTCCTTAATTGTAGGAATACTACTCCCCTTATCCTATACTATTTTCTACGGGCGCGGGCGGCATCAAACTCGGCAAATCCTAATCTTTTAATCCTAATGCATTTTAAATTATATTTTTACAACTTCAAACTCGGCATAAAGTTGTTGCACGTACCTAACCCCTGTAACAGGTAACTAACTAACTATATTTTGTTTTGAAGGTATATCAGTTTTCATAGTCATTTTTAGTATAAAGTTGATGGTCTATGTACTCATAATTATGAAAAAATGGCGAAAATAAATCATAGTAATTTTTCGGATTTAAGTGAAATGTTCAGTCAAAGATCTTTTAGTTTACGAGAACTAGAAGTTGAAAGAACACAACAGAAAATTAGCTTCCGGATAAACTAAGTGGAGGTGCATCAAAGATAAATGTAAAGCAAATTTTCATACTTTAGGTGAGTCGTAAAGTCGAGTTATAACAAACCTGAGTGTAAATCATAATCATGAACCAGAACTAACAAATGTGTTGCAAAGACAAGTTTTAAGTCATTGTTTGAAGAGAAAAGCCGAAAGTGATATAACAGAAAAACCTTTCAAAATGATTAGAATGGAGCTAGCTACAAATGATGTGTCTTTAAACAATTTGACAATGAGTGATCTACAATGTGCTAGAAGTAATATTTACACTGCACGTCGAAAATTGTTGCCAGCTTTGCCAAAATCACTATCGAAGGTTCATGAAGCTTTGAATGAACTTCAACCAAAAACCAACAGAAATGAAGACTTCCTAATTGTTAATGATTTATCCGAAAATTTAGTGATATTCAGCTGTAAAAGTAATTTAAAGTTTTTATGTTAATCAAAAATTATTTATATGGACGTTACATTTTCTTACTGCACAAAATATTTCACACAAATGTTTACGATACATGGTTTTCTTAAAGGCCATTATATACCATTAGTTTTTTGTCTATTAAAAGGCAAAAGTGAAAAAACATATAGGTTTTGCATATCAAAAATTAAAGAGTATTGTGATTATATAAAAACCAAATTTGTACCGGAAGAAATAGTAGTAGATTTTGAGATATCTATTCATAATGCAATATTAGAAATTTATCCAAATGCTAATATTACTGAGTTTCGATTCCCCTTAATACATGCATGGTACAGAAAAATTCAAAATCTAGGTTTATCAAAAGAATACTAAGACAAAAATTCTGATATTAGAAAGTGGCTCCATTATTGTTTTGGTCTCTTATTTTTGGAACCAAAGGACGTTGAAGATTTTTATGATTTTGAGCTCTACGAAGTTAAGCCAGTAGACGAAAGACTTGAAATATTTTCTGATTACCTTCTCGAAAATTATTTGACAGATAATTCGAAATTTCCACCACATATATGGGCTGATGCCTCAGCTGCATTAAATAAAACAACCAATGCTTGCGAATCGTTTCATTCCTATTTTAATGCATCCATGTACAAAACACATCCTTCTTTATTTATTTTTGTAGATGCACTCCTTAAAGTATAAACTGAAATCTATATTAAATGCAACAGTGGTGACGAAATTGATAAATTAAAAAATATAGCCACTAAGAAACGTCATAATTTTGTTAATTCTAAAATTATAGAATATAAAAATAGTAAGTTGTCCAAACTGCAATATGTTAAAATAATATCGCAAATTTTGTTTTAATATTACATCAATCTATTTCTTGCAAGCAGAGGGAGGTATCATTATTCATGTGTCGAGTTTAAACATTTTAAAAGTGAATCTTTTAATCTCTGTGCCGAGTTTGACTATTTCTATTTCGTATACCTAAGACATGTGCCGAGTTTGTATCACCCCAATTTAGAAGAGTTGAAAATGTATGAACTAAAAATCAATTTATCAAATTTCGATTTATCTCCAGCTAAGGGTAACGCCTTGTTCACATTATTATCCCCAAATAGTACATTCTACAGTGTGAACTGTTTTATAGTTTATTAAGAATTCCTAGAATATTTGTACATTCCTTAATTGTAGGAATACTACTCCCCCTTACATCTATACTATTTTCTACAAGCATAATTACTCATTTCGGAAAAACCTCCCTATCTTTCATATGTTTTTGAAAATGAACTGTTCAAGTTGAAATTAATAGGCTTAGTGATATTTAATAAACTGATTGTACTTTTATTTGCTTGGAATAGAGCATCATAAAAAAATGGACAACTGAATATTATTTTTGATTTGACATGTTTGAGCGAGCGTTTTATTAAATAGATAAATGAATAAATAAACAGGAAATCAAAATGAAAATACCTATTTCCTTCATAAACTCGTCAAAGTTGTCGCTGGTGTTCAATTTGTACTTTTTCCCAACGAAAGCTTCCATATTGTTGCACTTCAAAACTGTTGACGGAAGCTGGGTAGAATCTCTGAAGATAGGTTTGACTTCAATGAGCGAACACACTGCGTGCTGGGATAAAAAGCCGGTATCCGGAGTGTCGCGGGCGTTCTGCGTGTGTGATAAATGACAATTGGTAGGTCACTGTTGAATGCAACGCTCAAACACTAGTAAGTAGTGTAATTATTCTAACAACTCCCCTACAACGACAACCGATTTCAATATGACTAAGCACTTGAATTTCTATTATTAAAGAATGTAAAAAGGGTCGTTGGTCGCTGGCCTAATGTCATTGATTACGATTTAAAGCGCGTTCTCTGTTGCTATTGGGGTTTGCTGCATGAGGTGATTTTAGTCATGCGCTGGTTGGAGTGCCGAGATCTGAGAAATTCTTGAGGCAAATGGGGTGATATGCTGTAAATCGATAATGCGAACAATGAACATGATTCTAGCAAATAAAAATAATTACGTTTGTACGTTCCTTAATTGTAGGAATACTACTCTATCCCTCAAACATTTACTATTTTCTACGATTAAAAAGATACAAATAACGGAAAGATGAATTCAATTCATGACTCTAGCACTTTACTATAAAAAAAAACATTAACTAAAAAAAAATACGGGCAGCTACCGAGCACTGCTGAGAGAAGTGAAAACTGACATTATGTAACCAATTTATTTTGGGAATTTCATCCAAATTCATATGATTTCACCAGTATTATCCTCTTTCTACATGACACAATTCTCCGACAGTGCCATTGGACAATCCATCCCCAACATCTATGTTATTAGTTATCATGTATGGTCAGTTAAGAACTAAAATTAACTCGTATGGTAATCCACCCGTATCATCGGTTTTCATTTTATGCAACTTCTGCCTGACGAATTTTTGTTGCTCAGCATTATGACAACCAACGAAGACATCAGATGCCACAGATACTATTGTCTACGGAGTTTAGTATGGAGTTGTTGTACTCGTTGTAGCATCCGAAATTACAATTTTATTATTTTCAAATGAAAATTAGTATAATTAGTTTTTCTTTAGTTTTCACAACTGTCAGCATTTCAATCAACAATTATATACATTTTTATATTTAATAATACAAAACGTATAATGGGCGGTACAATCCCTGTAAAGAGTATGAATGTAACCCGATAGTCATTATAATACATACACATTATTTTATTTTCAAAACATATTATTTATTGATATATACATCCATTGGAATGAAAGTAATGTTAAACAGCATTGGTCCGAATTGAAGATGTCTACGGATGGTGGTAAAAGAAAACATCTCCAATTCGGACCAATGAACAAATAATCTAAAAAGAAACGCAAAATGTAAACATATAAACATTTCCGTCAAATGTCAGTATGATCGTAAATTACACCACAAATAATTATTTGAAATAACATTTTGTACTTTAGTATCAGTAGTGTTACAAAAACATCAAGACGATACTCATCATCATATATTTGATGCTGTGATCCAACATTCGAACAATGAAAATAATAAACTAGATATAACACAACGTCATCAATGTGTAGTACACATACAAAAGTTCTCACTTATACACATCACTTATGTTATATTCTTATGACAAGAATTATATTCACAATATTTAAAACTTTGCACGTAAATACGATACTAAGTACACAAAGTACAATCAATAAATTCAATAAAAATATAACTTTCGTCTGCACGAGGACCGAGGATTGAGTGAATGAATAACGTCGAGTATCCGACTCAGATATGAACACGTGTGTAAGCGTATAGAGGGACTGCCTGACGCAAGAGAGGTAAGAGGAAAGATTAATTTTGAAGCGTAGAGTTCTTTGAAGAAATTCAAAGCTAAGCTTAAAAACACAAGAAGGTACAATACTTTCTAGAGCCATAAGTTTCAATAAGATGGATGTCAGAGGTTTATCCGACAATTCAAGAGAGGTAAGAGGAAATTTTTATTTTGAAGCAAAAGTTTTTTGAAAGAGATTCATAACTAAGCATATAAACACCAGAAGGAACAAAACTGTCTAGTGCCATAAGTTTCAATAGAATGAATGAGGAGGATTTTTCGACAATTGAAAATTTCATTTTGTAGCACAGTTTTCTCTGAAGAAATTCAAAACTAAGCTTGATACGGCTATAAGTTTCAATAAGAAGGATATGAAAGATTCATTCGACAATATAGGAGGGATAAGAGCAACATTTCATTTTGAAGCTCATATTTATTGAAAGAAATTCATATCTATGCTTAAGAACGCCAGAAGGGACAAGACTTTCTAGGGCCAAAAATTTCAATAGGAAGAATGTGCAAGATTTCTTTGACAATTTGAGAGAGGTAAGAGGAAAAATTAGTTTTTGAGCAGTTTTCTTGGAAGAAATTCGTATCTAAGTTTAAAAACACCAGAAGAGACAAGACTTCCTAGGAACATAAGTTTCAATAGGAAGAATGTGGAAGATTTCTCCGACATTGTAAGGGAGGTGAGAGGAGAATTTCATTTTGAAGAACCATAAGCTACTACACTTACATAAGCTACTACACTTTCTAGGGCCATAAGTTCCAAAAGGAAAATCTAAAAGATTACGTCGACAATTTAAGGAAGCTAAGAGGCAGCTTTTATTTCGAAGTACAAATTTCTCAAAAAGTATCCATACCTAAGCATAAGAGCACCAGAAGCAACAAGGTTTTCTAGACCATAAGTTTCAATAGAAAGAATGTAAAAGATTTCATCGACAATTCAAAAGAGGTAAGAGGAAAATATCATTTTAAAGAACAGATTTCTTAAAAGAAATCCATAACTAACCTAAGAACATGTTGAAGCAACATCACTTTCTAAGGCCTTACTATTCCGAACTCTACTTTTGTGAAATATGTCAATTCACTTTGAAAAGAAGTAATAGATAATTTTTATCTGTTTGATAATGGCATTTCGGTGTTGAAACTATAGTAACGTTTTCATGTTATTATTAAAAGTATCTAGTATGAAAACAAAGTGATTGTTCTTTTATATAATCATAATGATAAATTACCATAGAGTCATGGCTTCTACCATCGATTTTTTCATTTTCATTAGTAGTAGGTAAGCTCAATAGTCTCTTAACGTTTCCCTTTTTATCTTATTTGGTAATAACTGAATTGTTTTAATGATGTGGCTGGCTTATGGAATATTTTCTGATAATAATGATTATTCATTGTGTGTTTTGTCTTATGGAATATATAACTTTGTGTTTGTTATTTATTTTCGATATTATTGAGTCTGGGATATTTATAGATTTATCTTGTTCAATGATATATTTAATGTTAAATATGTTATTCTACAATATCAAGGAATTTTTTCGTAACATAAGAATAAATAATAGCTTATACAACTTGTTTTAGTTGTCTTCATGTTATAGGAAAAAAATAGGAAATTAGTGGACTGTTTTTTATGATTTTATTAAAAGGTATAATTTGTGAAGCTGCAAATTTATTATTGTAAAATAGTTCAAATGCAAGTTTGATTTTCACTATTTAATACATAAAATTAGCAGAAATATTTATCGATAATTAAGTTATTAAGAGGTTCATATATTAGTACAGATATAGATAGATGGACATAATAATATCATGTTTCATTGGAACTAATGAACCACAAGAGTTCATTCCTAGAATTCATAAATATGATCCATCAAAATATTAAATTCACAATTGAAATGAATCTAAACATGAAGAAAATCAATAACAAATTTGATTTTTCAATATCTCGTGAGCATATCTATACTGATGTGACAATATACAATACTTCATTTCAACATAAAATAGCAGCGCCTACAATAATAGTTTCATACACATAAACAGACTAATCAACATACCGACGTCAACCATAATTAACTCCGATAATAAATGCCGTCACACCTCCTCCACTTTGCCATAAGAATTTCAGTAAATTTGAATGTTCTAATATTGTCCTTCAATACACTAAGGAACATCTGTTAGAATAAGATATTTTTCCCTTCATGAGTATAGCATAGTATAGTATTTTTTGACCATTTGTTACGTACATATATACAATAATGGTATGTCAGTTAACAATATAAAATACATTAAAATCTTGAATAAATATTACAATAAAATTAAATATTACAATAAAATACTTATATACATTTTTTTCCTAAGCCCTACTTCGGTAAATGTGCTAGAAACGAGTCAAAAATATCAAGAGCAGGAAAAAATTAAAAGTTATTTTTATGTTCATTAACATGCATTACAAATTCTTCAACAGAATAGAAAGCATATTTCTTCAAAATGTTTTTGAGTTTATTGTTAAATTGAATTTTATTGAGGGATTTTACAGATGCAAGGCGTTTTTTTATAGATACACGAGTAATTGATTGAATATTCATGTTAAGCACCTATTTTTATTATTGTGTTACGTTTTCTATGTATTAGTGACAGTGATTTTAGTATAACTATACAAGGTAGTGGAAGAATTTCGTATTTCTTGAATAAAGGTTTGCAAGAGTCACAAAATTTCATGTAAAAAAGTATCCTAACTATCCTCATCAGCATCTCAAATATCCTTACTGTCTCAGTGCCCAGACCCCACAACGATATGATATGATATATAGAATATACATGTCCAAAATAAACAGTTAGTAAACATTTGATATTCAAATTATTTTTTAAGTTCGAAATCAGATATATGTGGATTGTAACTTTGACAGAATATATTCAAAATTTTTTCGCCATTCATCAATGAATGTATCTAAAAATTTTGCATTTTTGTCACATTTCGGGAGCTGACTTTTGACACAGAAAGTAAAATCACTTGATTGCCGTATCAATAGTTTAAATTCAATACAAATTGTTTTTTGAGAATTGAGACAAGGGGAATTGTTTGTGCACCAATTATCAAATTTCTCCCTTGCCCTGACTGCTTTGCAATGAACATCCTCCGGAGTATCACCTGTAATGATGTAATGATCACCTGTTTGGCAGAACATTCACATACAAGAGAAACAACAGTGGACCAAGAACGTGTCCCTGGGGGGGGGGGGGCTTGTAGAATGTCAAATACGTTTGAGTAACTGTCATCGAATTTTACAACTTGTTTTCGGTTATTAAGAAACGATATTATCCAGCTTTTTCGTATTCCCATGGCATCGAGTTTCCTTTCCAGATGATCCTTATTTATCATGTCAAATGCCTGAGTAAGGTCAAAAAGAATGACTATGACATATTTATTTTTCTCAAGCTCTGAAGATACATATTGTATAAGTTCAACTATTGCGCGCATATTTCTGTTGATAATTCAGGTCTCAAGCCAAATTGACATGGAGTCAGTATGTCGAACTTATCAAAAAATTGTAGTATTCTGTTGGTAATAGCTTTCAAAAATTTTATAGAATGAACCTAATATAGATATTTATCTATAATTGGCAATGTTTTCTCTATTACCTTTTTCAAAGACCTGAGTTACCTCAGCCAGCTTTAAAGAAGAAGCTTTTCATTTAATTTCTCTCTTATAACAAATTTAAGAAATTCCCATGCCAAGGTAACCTTGGAACATCTGAGAATGCGATGAGATAGGTTTGCTTCATTATTTTTCAAAAATTTGAACTAAATATAAATCATAAAGTGAAACTTATCAATGTTGATTTCAATATAAGAGCAAATTATTTAGCTCTAAAGGTTGAAAATACGAATTTGAATCTACGACGGTGAAAGGTGGGCTTGTGACGTCATACCTTCGTCAACTGATAAAGGGTTGAATATCGTTAAACAAATGACTGTAATTAATGGTTACTCTTCCGGACTAATAGATCAAAAAGACAGAAAGCGAGCTGTCAGTTTCCTTAGGTGCTCACGTAACCGTTTTCCAGGCCGAGCTCTGTACAATCCGAGCCAATGCCCTGGAAACCTGAGACTGAATTACCGAGGTAGGCGGCTATATATTTGCACTGACAGCCGAGAGACTCAGGGCGAATTTCGTGCCCATAGAGTGAGTTCTAGGCGTGTTTACAACAGAAAGTAATATTAGTTACAAGTTATAATGTATACAATGTATTTACAAAATGCCAAATTTTGGGGAGAAATTTAACAAGGTGTCGCAGAAATTCCAATTGAGCTATTAAACAAAATACACTTTTTCAACTGCAATATCATCAAAATTATCCGACATTGCCTCTAAATTGAAGGAATATTTAGAATTTTATATAAACTAGGATTTCTCATCAATTAAAAGTTTTTTTTACATACTTACACCTTATTTATTTCTTAATACAAGAAAAGTTGTTTTGAACATATTATTATTATTCAAATAAATATGTACAATACATATTGTTATGATTTCGTTTCCTAAACAACAAAAATGATAAAATTAGGACTTACCGAACATTGAAAATCAGAAAAGATTAATAAAAAGATATTATATGGAATCAAAAACTATATTAAAAGTTAAATAATAGTTGGTATAATATAATAAACAATGTAAAACATAATAAACAACAATGTAATTAGAATTAGAAGTGTAAAACAAGAACTTCAGTGAAAGTGAATAAACGTACAGTGTTACGAAGACAGAAATCATAATTAAAATGATTACAAAAACTATCATGAGATAGCACAAACTATTGAAAAATGTTATAGATATAAGTTAGGATTAGTAAATTTGAGTTATATAATGTTAAAGAAATGTTATTGATATGTTATATTATGTATTAGTTTTTAAGAATGACAACTGCCAAATTTATAATAATTATTGGAATAATCATATTAATAATAACCTAATAATAGGTTATCTTATACCAAAGTGTGTGGAAAAACGTAGGCAATATGAATTTGAAAAGAAGGAATCATCATCATTTAAAATAAGTTGAAAATCTCCAATAATTCAAAATTTATAGAATACTAAATTCTGATTGGTCGAGGCGATTTTATAAACGTCAGACTGATAACAATGTAAGCTTATGTCAGTTTTCAACAATCATCAAAGCATTCTTGATAGGTAAACTAAGCACCTCATTGGTTATTTTTGAAAGTACTTGGCGTCCTTTTTGAAGGCCTATAAAAGGCATCTGAAGACAAGCCAAGTTAGTTAGCAATCAACATCTGTAGAGTCAAGGTACTTTTGCAACTCATAAAATTTTCCATAACCTTAGATTATTGGATAAACATCGGAGAACCCAAGTGTTCCAGTAGCTTTGTAAGGTTGAAAGTAACCGAAGCAAATAAATAATATCTACAAGTCAAGTAGTGTTCCGAACAAAGTTTAAAGGTTACAATAACCTACAATTCATAAGTAACATCGAACGATAGCCAGCCTTCGATAAAATTCCAAACATCATTAAAGAGTTTTGTATCTTTAATAAAAAGAATAAAACTAAGTTAACAATTTTCAACAGTTCCTGATTTCAAAAGAAGTAACCAAAATAGTTTACCTGTGTTTATTGTGTATATCAAAGAAATTGTGTACCTACGGTTAAAGTGAATTATCAAATTAATAAGAAGATCAAGCCAAATGAACATTGCTTACATTTTAAATATTTTCTTGGATATAAACTAAACGTAAGTTTATTTATTATTTCTCCATTGTATTATTATCTGTCTGTAAATCTCAAAGAAAGATTGTAGATTATAACTTTGTAAACAAATATTAATAGTAAATAGATAAAAAAAAGAGATAAAAATAGAGTCATAGAAATTTAAATATAAAAGTTTTTTAACATTCAAAGAACATTGTGTTTAATTCCATAGATATAAAATAAAAAGGTAAAAGTTCATTATTCAAATCAAACAAACATTAATAAGATTCAAAATACAATAAGAAAGCTAGCCGGTAGAATTCAAAACATTGAAAGAATCAAATTAATCAAATAATTCATAATAAATAATAAGCTAAAAAGACCTTTTCTTAATAATATATTGCTAGTCCACGCGCCCTTGCTTTCTTCTTTCTTATTGAAGATATACTTTGAAATACAGCATCGTGACACAACGTTTACATCCAACATGTTATAAGGAAACATCATTTTAAAACATCATAAAGATCAGCGATCATTCAGATACGATACTTAAGGTTACTTCTAGAGGCGCGAATTGCGAATATTCGCATTTGCAAATAGCAAGTCGCGTCCTATTTCATACACTCGCGGCGTACTTTCGCAACTTTTTTAGGGATATTATTTTTTCATTAAGCTATATGTGACATTTATAACCTAACATTTTCTATTTGTTTGTGTATGGTTAGATAATAATTTATTTTGTAATCTAATACTATGGATGAAGAATTATTACATTGGCGACGAAGGAGTGCAATTGCCGTTTATGCATTGTTAAAAAGGAGAAAAACAAAAAGAAATACGCTTGTTTCCTTCAGATCTGCAGACGTTTGAGAGCTTTCGGTCACATCTTCAGACTGTGCCATAGTAAACTCTACTACCGTAGAATGGAATGCATAGAGATCATATAACATAGAGGAGTAAAGCAGGCCGTAATGCCACGCAGGGTTCGAATGAAATTTTCTGTATTAGCGGTCCCCACTCTTCTCGCTTTTATATAAGAGCACGCCGTCATCAATGTAAGTGGTTGAAGGAGAGTGTGAGGGGAGGGTCCGCTAACAAATTTGAACATGTCACGCACCGCTTATATACCTTAAACACAGGCTTTACTCCTCTATCTAATATATGATCTCTATGATGAAATGTCTTATGGTAGGGGCCATAGCAGGCGAAAGTATTTCGCTTCCAGAACACGGGATGGCGCTTCAAGCTTCCGAAATTAATAGAAATTATAATGCGCATGCGATTGTTATTGTTGTTCAATAGTAGCCATTTTTAATTCATTTGTGGATTTTGTTTCCATGCGACTTGTTGCTCTTGCTATCGTATACGCTATTTCTAGAATATTATTTTTGCATGATATTCATTATGGGAAAACACGGTTGTGCTATGCGCAATTGTCAGCCACTTCAGATCCATAAACGCTACAGATTTCTGAATCCCAAATTCGATATGGGCTTATTGAATTTATGGCTGAAGTTTGTGAATCTGGTTCTTCTGAAGTATACTCCCGGAAAAATATACATCAATTACCGGATGTGCTCAAGATATTTTTCACCAGAAGATATTGGACCAAATGATGCTTTGAAGAAAGATGCTCCCGACGCTTTTTCTGCCAACTTGGGTTAATGATTGTTTTTCAGGTGCAGAACTCGATTTGCCGAATGGAATCATATTGAATCAAACTTTACTAAAAAAATTAGCTTATTTTCACACCAAAATCCTGAAAACTAACTTGATAGTCAGCCTGTTAAGTTATTTCTATTGTTTTTGATGTTTAATTCTATTTATATGTATATTTTATATATTTCTGTTTCAACTCTGTTGTTGAATAAAAAACTATTGGTAAAAACTATTGACTTCATTTCCTACTTAAATTGTTAGAAAACGAAATTTGTAGTTATGTGCTGTGTAACTCTTAAGCATAGAGATTCGAATTTCTCTCCAAACCATTATTTAGTAGGCTTGCATTCCGCGCGCGGCACTCTTATCGCGGTTTCGGTACCTAACACAGAACATTTCATGGTACGGAGTAGAGTTATCTATGGACTGTGCAAACTCAATGCAATTAAGTTGTTTGTATTGCAATAGACTGAGAGTGCTACCACAGTACTAAAAATACATTTATTTACGTTATATCTAGCCAAAATATATAAATTTACAATGTGAATACCTCATCAAGATCCGGACTCATTTCGTACCAATTTACAATATATAATATAAAAATAAAAAAAGAGACGCTACACAAGCAAGAACATAACCCAAGTAAACAAAGCATAATAATGAAGTTATCTTCTTCTTCTTTACTACTTTTATCCCTCAGCGCATGCTCGAGCCATAACTCGCGCGAAATATTGAAACTATCTCAAGATTTCTGCCCCCAGATTTCAAATTTTGCGAATTCGCAAGAAATTAGACTATCGCCGGTGATCTTTCTCCGCCATTTTTTGAAATTTAAATTCACCAATGAGAACATTAATCGCAATTCGCGTCTCAATGAAGTAACCTTTAGGAGTAATCATAGTGTGGGATCAAATATACTGAGTAGAAGAATATAATGCGAGATATTGGGCTTGAATGACGACGGAAATCTGAATTTAAATATTTCTTAGCAATAAGTAGAAACAATTCAAACTTCAATTTCTCGAATTACATTTGTACATTATAACAATAATCCTGATAATTTACCAATAAAATATTTTTAATCACACCATGAAAAAAGTACAATAAAATCATCTACTCATAAAACGATGGGGGCTGCATCCTTGAATGTTCTCATGAACTGAACAGCTTAATTGAATAATACGTTGTTAAATGAACGTCAATTAATACTGAATTGGTTATTTTTAGATCTGGAATTGACTTATTGTGTACGGCGATTCTATCCTTTGCATTACTGTTTTATTCTTTTGTATCAATAACTAAGATTGTGATCACTAAATTACCTAAAGTGAAGTATTTAACACACGTATTCTGTCTTAGCGACATTATTATCATCATGAGATAAGAGTGTCGCCTCAAACGTTATCTTTCAACGAACAATGTTGATAAACGTATTAAACAAACAGAAGAACATGACAGTTCGATTTATTTGTTAATTTCCAATTCTTGATGCTATCTCTATGGTTTGGGCGTTGACTTGACCTAACATCAGTCAAAAAAATACGTAGAATAGCACTAATTTGATTAAGTAGAACATTCCACAATTCCGGAAAATTTCATCCTGCAAAACACCAAGGTACCCTGAGCTAAATTAATCAGTGGAAATCATGTTAAAAATAGTCGATCGATTCAGGAATGCTCAAAACGGATATATCCACGAAAATTCGAAAAATTATTTTTGGGTCAATTAAAATACTTCCCTTACACTATATACTACGTATAGGGAGAGAAGTGGAAAAGAGGAAAATTATTCACTACAGAAACATTATAAAGGGCAAATTTTCGTATAGCGGCCAACCACATAATCAATAGGACTACTGAATGTTAGCTTAGAGTCGAACAGGACGCCAAAGCTCATAATTGTATTAACCCTCTAATGGATAATAAACTATAAAGAGAAACTATTGATAAGAAATAATCACCCTTATCTACTAAAAATACCAATAAAGTACTGAGGACCTTTCGGCTACCAAGAAGACATCATCAGAGTAAACTAAATTTTAAATCAAAATGTGCCTGTTTGAATACTATGTGGGGATAATAATGTAAACAATGGGTTACCCTGAGCTGGTGATAAATCTGAATTTAATAAATTCGCTTTACATCCCTTCTGAATTACCTAGATATTTGTCTGTACTGTGTTCTAAAAGTAATAAACATTCTTGAGAGATGGTGTGACCTGTATTCAAAATAAGCTACGGCTGATTTTTCACAATTATTTTTCTATATATAGGCAAAATGTTCCTTATAACGGGTTAAAATGTTCCTTCTAGTTTGACCCATATAGCATTTTGAATAACACTCATAATTGATTTTGTAAATCCCGGATTTGTCGAAATCGGAAACTTTATCAAACATGTTGCCTGAACTGTGTTTTAGCTTGTTTTTACATCTATAAACTGGTTGTATTGCAAATTTAAAAAGATGTGTAACAACAAAGTTGATGAACTCCAGCAAATTGCGTTGGACAATGGTTACCACAAATCTTTGATCAATAATTTAATTTCTAAACAGAAAAGGGAATTGGAACGTAGCCAATTAAGCAAATTAGGCTCATTACCTTCAAATACTTACATTATTAGGTAATTGATAAATTCCATGGTTTGTTTTCTAAATTTGCAGTAAAACCAGTTTATAGATGTAAGATGTCTAACAGTATTTAACGGAGGAAAACCTTGCTCTATCTCAAGAGCGGCTGCTAGTTTTCCAGCTTGAGCAAGTTTTTCCTCCAAAACATTATCATTTCTATAATTTTTTAAATGATCAACTAGATTTTTTAAACAGTTTTGGCAAACTTTAATATCAATCGTTACACTTTGCATCATTTTGGTTACAATAACAATCTGGAATAGATCAAATTATTACACTACAAATAAATTGAAGATTGGATACTTAATAGCATAGACTTTATTTTATGCCTAGCTTCTATGTTAAAAGTATCATTTTTCTCCTATTTATCACAAATCTGAATTGGATGAAATTTTAGCGGCCTTATAGCATCAATCCTACTTGACCATCTAGTATCGCTCAGGGGTTTTAGATTTAATTTGGGGACATGCTATTTTATAATATGTCACCTTTTTGTGGATGGAGAGAAAAATACATAAAGTTCTTGTACAATATTGGAAAAGTTGAATGTTTCATTTGAAACTTTAGCTGCATCATTTACTGCTAAATTTCGAGTGTGAGCAGGACATGGCACAAAAAATGCCATGGGATTAGCATCGAGTATGCGTTTTTGTAAACAAGTATGTTTTTCGCGCATATTCGCCCCTTTATCATACGTCTGGACAGGAAAAATTAACAAGTTCTAACTTGAAACTGTTATCCAAACACTTGTGGATTTATACGGGTATTCAGGGTATTGCATATTGCACACAGAATTGACTAACCTATCGATTTTATTATATTTAATAATTAACACGAATAGCTATTAGTGAAGTCAATCTACGGAAAAATAGAACGAGGTTCGTAAAAATTTGATAGAGGTTAGCGACCTGGAAAAAATGATTTCTTATAATAAAAATAATAAGATCCCGAAATTTCTATTACAATGTTGGGTGGAACCATGTCTAACCTTCAAAAAACTCTTTTTTGCCGTTTTTTCAGGTCAGTTTTGGAGTTTTATTTTTTTTTTCATCCCTCCGACCTTTGGCAAAGGTTTGAAATTGGTACCCTTTTATTGTTGATATTTGAGGAACCTTCTGTCCAAATTTCGTGACATTACGTTCACCCCCCTGGAATATATATATTTATACGTTTTTTGGAGCAAAAATTCAAATTAGGCTATTTTTGCCAAATTGCAACCACATTGGATGAAATTTGATGAAAAAGTAGGTCGTAGTGATCACAATAAGTGGTCCAAATATGGGCTAAAAATATTGAATAGTTTTACTTAACATTAAAATTTGACCAATTTGGCGAAAATTTTAAAATGGCTCCCCCTTTTGTCAAAAAAGTCGGAGCGTACTCTACTCAAATTGGAGGTTATTTTATGAACTTTAATGTGGTATATGGTCTGTTAAGACTCTTTTTCAAGATTCATCCATTTTTTGGCCATTTACATTATATGTTATTATAAACCATTCATGTGATCCACATCAACGTTATTATTGTAATGTTACCATATGTATATATTATAGTGAATAAAGAAACATCATACACAAAATTTTATTTTTGAAAAATATGAAAAGTCATTACTTCCTTATAATTGCATAAACATCAGACATTCACAGCATATCCATTTTTCTTAAAATAAGTTTTTTAATAATTTTTCACCAAGTTGTTATCTAAAGTTACATATTCCTCACCATTAAAATAACTACATTGCAGCTTCCTGAATTTCAATTGTTTAACATTTATATTATATAAATCAAAGATGAAATTTTACATATAAACTTAATTATCTGGAAATGAAGGCATATGATTATAAATAATTTTATGTATTGAATGTAAATGAATCTTTTTGAAAAAATTTCACTAAAAGTTAGAAATTTACAATATTATTAATTAAAAAACAGTATTTTGATCAAATTTTGAAGTAAGAATATTTTTATAACTGTTTTACAAATTTCGATACATTTTTCTTTATCATAGCCATACTTCATATATACCTGAGGATGAGGTGTAATAATTGACCTTGAAACATGGTAGTACGAACCTATAAAAAAATGGATTGTGAAAATTAAACATTACTATTAATATGAAATAAATGACTATATTCATATATTCATTTGTTTCTAATTTTCTTACATTGGTTTGGTTTGGTGTCGCCATCTGGCGCCCTTGAGTAGTCTCACACTCCCCGTTAATTTAGTAGATATCACAAATCTGTTAATATAGTACATTGCTTGATTTCT
Organism: Endomychus coccineus; assembly: GCA_958510875.1. NCBI lineage: Eukaryota > Metazoa > Arthropoda > Insecta > Coleoptera > Endomychidae > Endomychus > Endomychus coccineus. Next base: position 30,864,213 of record OY294070.1, on the reverse strand, counting down.
TAGTGCGACATCTATTCACAGGTGGCGTGAGATAGTTTGCTCTTTTTACTACGTTATGGGTCAGTTATGACTACATTCAACAGATATCCTTCAGCAACGTTGCAAACTTGTTCGATCCATTGATGATCTCTATGAGAAAAGCAAAACAGCTGTCGGGAATTATAAGTTTATGACACCATACAATTTTTAAGTAATACTAATAAGCCACGGTGAACTGTCTTAGATGCCTCACAGTGAACAGGCTATGAAATTAGAATATAGCGCTAGGTTAGTACGCGTCCACATACCAGAAACAAAACCATCCTGCATGTGAAAGAAAACTGTACAAGCACCGCAATACTTCGGTGATAAGGCACTCATCATTATGTACGCTAGTACCAAAAGAAATCACAATAACAAAATTTAGAAATAAAAAACTCATTTCCATAGGTTTGTTAGCGAAATTCTGAATATTGATGTCTGGTTTTGGTGCATTTTTTTTGGCACAGCATTGTCAAGTCTCTGTTATCTGTTGAATATGATTTACATAGTTGCACAGTTCAAGTTCAATCTGTGTCAAGGAAATGCGTAAAAACAATTAATATGAAGTACTTTATCTTATCTTCATCGTAAAAGAACTTCAGAAAAATCTCAATATATCATTGATCTGCAAACAATAGAATTCCATCACACATGTGCTATAATATCAATGATAAATAGTATGATAAAAGGCGAAACTCCACAATTCGATATCCAGATCGAAGCAATAAGTTGTGTGTACAACAAACTTGTCCAAAATGCAGATCATTTTATTACTAACGATTGTACTGCTGAGTGCACATCTGTCCGTAACCAATGCAAGGGTTTACGGTCGGTGCGAAGTGGCCCAAAATCTCCTAAACGCCAACGTGCCGAAAGACCAAATACCTTCGTGGGTCTGTATAGCTCAATGGGAGTCGAGTTACGATTCAGGTGCAGTAAATAGGGATACCTGGGACTTTGGACTATTCCAATTAAGTTCGTTGTATTGGTGCAACAATGGTCCGACACCGGGTAAGGAGTGCAACATTCAATGTTCCAAACTCTTAGATGACAACCTCTCCGATGATATTGCTTGTGCAAGGAAGGTTTACCAGGAGAGTCCAGGAAATGGGTTTACCGCATGGGTCGCTTATAACAACCATTGCACAGGAGACAATAGCCAATATGTGAATGGTTGCTATTAATTGTTTGGTTATATATTTTCCAATGTCATCTATGAACTTGTTTGAAGCTAAGAATTTGAATTTGAGTACACCACCACAGCAGTGAACTTTGAAAAAACAAATAGTAAATTAAAGATGTTTTGAGCCATTGCCGACAGCATTTTCTGACTTTGTGAAAAATAAATGATATTCATAAATTAAAAATATATGATTATTCAATGTTTTCACTTTTAGTCCAGGCTATGATTTGGAAAAAAAAACATGTTAGTTATTACATTAGCTTCAGGAGGTTCTCAGTATCATTCATACACCTTAAAACTTCTTGGGAACCGCAACCCCACCCATTGGGGCCGAAAATGGCTCGAAATCTCCAAGTCTTGAATTGTATTTTCTTCAAAAAAAGGTATTTTGGCATTTCGAGTGCACCTTGAATCGCTGAACACGAATCCGTAGCCAGATTTACCTGCAATCCATCGTAGGGGTGGTAAAATCGACGAAATTGGCCAATTTTGCACCCCTATATGTTATTTTGCAATTTACGTGTTTTTGGCATTTCGTATGCACCAATGGATTTTTCGGGTCACTGAATACGATAACGAAGCCAGATTTACTTTAGTAATTATAATTAATAAATGCAAAAATAATGAAAAATTAGAAGCGTGTCAAATTAGCCATTTTTGTAAATTTCCCATACCTACGATGATATTCGAGTGAATCTGGCGTCGCTGGGGTTGGGGTTTCCAAGAGGTTTTAAGAAGTGTATGAATGATCCTGAGAACCTCCTAAAGCTGATGCAAAAAAAAATTTTTGATTAGAAATTACATGTTTTTTTTAAATTACAGCTAAAATCCCGGTTCACAGCCTGAACTATATGTGTCGCTTATAGTATGACGACTTCGGAAAATAACCTTGAATGTGCGTGTATAGTTGATTTATAGCGGAGCATCGAATCGGATTGTGTTCATCAATGATCTATTATCCTTTCAGAGGTTTGTATTTACAAAAAATATAAGACTCTGACGGGACCAAAGTAGTGTGATTGGTAAACATTCTGGACCAAACACCCAGGAATGTGGTTTCGAATCCCGCCTATGGTTCAATGTTTTAATCTTTATAATACTATGTTAAATTATCTTAAGTTATCTTCATTCAGAAAATTTAATTCTACATCTGTGTATGTACATACACGAAATTGATAAAGACATTAATTAAATATCAAAGCGTCAAAAACAAAAAATCTTATTTCATTTTTGGTAATATTAAAAAACCAAAATACCATGAAAACGTAACAAACATATGTAATATATTCCTCTTTCTTGTGGTGTAGTGTGCATTCATCTTGAAATAAGGGAGGGAATAAATTGGAACTGAAATCTCTTCTTTGGCGAAAGTTATGTGATTGTAGATTATCCTGGCTCCAACATATTCTCAGGTATGAGTTTCCGTGCCACCGACGATCTGCTGTTTATTTAGAAGTGACGGCCCTAGAACAGAATTTTGTGGAACCATGGTTCATTAAATCATGGTGATTTTTGGCATGGGGTATGTGAGCTTACATTCCCAGCATGATGATCTTCTAGATGTCTTTTGTACATTGCTTTGGGTCGTCAGATTCAAAGCATAAGCTTTATACATAGGGGCTATTTTGTCTCAAACATGCTGTCAAGGGGAATAACCAAATACTGGAATGTAATAAGAAAATTTCTTCAAAAACAGCTAAATAAATGTTATTCGATACTGAACAAAACAAAAAATTTACAGCAATAGATTCTGATTGAATCCAATCAATATTTCCGTTACCATATCACTCTCCTTACATTCGTTTTAACATCATTCTCTAATTATATCCCACTATGAAATATTCATTAATAGGTCATAAAATGCAGCTATAATAAACAATTCAGGTTTTATTATCAGCTATAACATGTCACTAATAACTAAATCGGAAGCCACAAGTTGCTCAGCTGGAGCAATAACTTCTTCTATATTATTAAGAAAATTCTTTTGAGTTTATTTGCCCCACGTTTTGGTGACAATTGTTACTATAAAATTCTCTTTGAGTTTAATTTAATGATTATGAATTATATTTTTATTTTAATCTAATTTTATTCCGGCTAGCTTTCTTTATTTTGTTTTGATTTGATTTTATATGTTTGATTTGAATGTATTTTTAATTTGGTTTGATTGGATATGATCTTTTTTATATTATATGGAATTAAACACAATATTTTGTTGAAATGTTCAAAGTTTCTATATTTAAATATTTATGATTCTATGTATCTCAGGTTACAAATTTACGATTTAATTTTATGTTCTAATATTTTTATGTTTTAACCTCAAAAACTATTCAATATTAATACTTGTTTACAAAGTTACAAACAACAATCTTTCATTCAGATATACAAATAACAATACAATGATGATATTATAAACAAACTTACTTTTTAGTTTATATCCATTAATATGATTGAAAATGTGGGCAATGTTCAGTTGATTTTGTATATTCTTGACGATTTTTAATTATTCACTTAAAAAACACAATGCTTTGCTATTCACAAACACAGGTAAACTACGTTGTTAATTCTTTAGAAATTCAGGAACTGTTGATAAAATTGTTAACTTGTTTTATCTTTTAAAGATATAAAACTTCTTCAATAATATACTGGGACGTTATCGAAGACTGGCTATTATACGATGCTACTTATGAACTGTGGTTATTATAACCTTTAAAACTTTGTTCGAAGACTCAAGAACACTACTTGATTCGTAGAAATAATTTACTTGCTTCGGTTACTTTAACTCGTCGAAGCTATGGAGACTACTTGGGTTCTCCGATGTTATCCAAAAACTAAGGTTATGGAAATATACTTGAGCTGCAGAAGATGCTTTGGATCTCTGATTTAATGCAAACTGAACTCTTTCCTATTTCTGATTTCCTTTTATAGGAGTTACAAAGGCAAGCCAGTTGATGCCATTTCTGACCAATGAGAAATTTTCTTTGCTTATCAAGGATGCTTTGGTCATTGTTGTAAACTGACATAACTCTTCGTTGTTGACTGTTTGAAGTTTCTAAATCCTCTCGACCAATCAGAATAGAGGATTCTATAAATTTTGAATTATTGAAGATTTTCAAATTATTTAAAGTGATTTTGCTTTCTGTTATTTGAATTAATATTGCCTACATTTTTCCACATATTTTGGTATAAGATAATCTATGATTAGGTTAATATTAACTTGATTATTCCAATATTTATATCAAATTTGACATTTGCCATTTCTTAAATCTAATACATAATATAAATTATCAATAACATTTGTAAAACATTATAGAACTCAAATTTCCCAATTCTATCTTAAATCTATAACATATTTTAATAGTTTGTGTTATCTTATGATAGTCTGGGAATCATTTCAATTATGATTTCTTCTTTCGTATCACTGTACGTTTATCCACTTTCACTGTTTTCTTGTTTACACTTCTTATTCTATTTACATTATGGTTTATTTTGTTCTATATTGTTTAATACCTATACTATCTACAATTTAACTTTTAGTAATGTTTTTAATTCCATATTTTATATATTTTATTGATCTTTTCTGATTTTTAATGTTCGGTAAGTTCAATTTATTATTATTAGTTTATGTTGTTTAGGAAATGAAATCATAACAATATATATACTTTTTTTACATTAAAACTTGATCGGGGCTGCTGCGAGCTCATCGCTGCAGTCGCGCCAGAAAACCTAAAAGGCGGTTAACCGAAGCTACTCCTCCCCACCGGTCGGTAAGTAGCTTCAGGTTCCTTAATCGTGTGCCCTTAATAGTCTAATTGAAACCAGAATGACTGCCTTTTGTATCCGATCTATCAAGATCTGCGCCGAGTTCTCACAGGTCGGAATGATCTTCAATCAAGAGGCGGACAACGTCAGGTCTATTTGCGTGTATGAACCTGACGGTCGGAAACGGCTAATTCCAGTAAATCTGGCGTTTTTGGTTTCCAACAACGGACTCTATATCTCCTGGCATGTTAGATAACACCGGCTCTCCGTCTATTCCGTACTTGTGTCTAAGATGGTAATACAGATGAATAAAAATTTAGCAAGAAAATTTTAATAACGAATAAACTCTAAGGGAGATGATGGTTTATGCCACTTAGTTCATTGGTGTCCGAATTCCGCCCAAAACACCGATGATCAGAACCACAAATACGACCTTGTGGCCTGGGTATAGCGTGCGGAGCTCCAACAGGAGATCTTGATACTTTGTCCATTTTTCCTCCTCTTTCATGACTATGTTCTTCTCTGCCGGAACAGATAATTCGACGACATACATAGTCTTCCTTTGTTTATCAAGGGGGACAACGTCAGGCCAACTGACGGTCAAAAACGGGTAATTCCAGTAGATCTGGCATTTTTCGTTTCCGACATAGGACTCAATATTTTCGTTTCCGACATAGGACTCAATATCTCCTGGCATGTAAGGCAGCACCGGCTCTTGGTCTATTCCGTAGGAGTGCCTTAAATGGTAATACAGCACCCGTAGGGCCGCATTATGGCGATGGGTGTACGCCGAGGCCGATTTAGCCGGACATGCCGACAGCAGGTGGAAAGCGTCTCAGGCGCCTTTCGACAGGCCCTGCAGCTGACATCAGGGACCTGCACACCCATCACATTGCGGCGATAGACCAAGGTGTTAATTAAGCCTTCTTGGCAAGCTGCGGTAAATCCCTCAGTCTAGGATGTAAGCCTGGCTGACCTTAGGTAGCCGAAGGTCAGGCTAGTTGACAAGCCGAGCGTTTCGATATTTCAATAGAAAACACCGTGTATCGGCTTGTCAACGTGCCGCCTGAGATCTTGCTCCGCGGCGTTTATCTGGGCTTTCAGGAGAAAAGGTTGGAACTCGAGGTTGCCCTCTAATGGGCCTACTCGACTGATCTGAAATTCGAGACCAAGTTCTTCCGCAGATTTTTGTGCTGCCTTAACGATAAATGCCACCACTCGGGCCAATTTGTGACTTGTACAAGGCACAAGAGCGGTTTAATAACAAGGATAGTGCACTTACTTGACGGTTTTGTCTGTTAGATGCTCCTCGCAGGGCCCTGTCTTTCAACTGACACTAGTATTCCAATACGTTCTTAACGAAAATTAGTTTCACTTATTGATCCACCAATGTTGAATTCACTTATCGTATTTTGTATATTCGCGAGCATTCTACGTGCTCCGAAATTGCATATAAACCGCTGTGTGGCTGTATGCCACGCGGGAATTTATTTTGTGAACTTTTCATTCATGTATATATGAACACAGACAATGGAAATATTTACAGAAAAGGGAGAGATCTCCCACCTTTCTACGATGTTCTAGAGAGGTTAATGAACTCGTAAGTGCGACATCATCAATCAAACAAACAGCTCTCTTCTGGATAGAATACAAGAGTTTCAGCGTATATTTGGGAGCCGAACTTCAAACATGTGAACAGTACTCCATGATAGGTCAAATCTGTGCTTTGTAGATTATGAGGAGCTACTGGGATGTAAAGTAGCTCTTGGCACGGAATAAAAAACCAAGTTCCTGTGAAGAGGTTTTCGCAATAGACCTCACATAATCATCACATGAGAGGGTGCTATTGGTGGTGGTCCCGAGCATTGTTATGGAAGCCTTCATAGGAATAGTTGTACCTGACATCATCATATTAGGGAGTGTGTACGGGTTCAATTTACTCTTACTAAAGGATAAGCTAAAGTTCTATTTTACCACTTGGTTGCCGACAGCTACAGTGAAGATGGTCGTAGGTTATATTTTAGGTGTTAAAATTCGGGCGCCAGAGTATTTTTAACCAACCAATGAATTATGTACATAACTAGGGAATGCAAATACTCAAGTCCCTAGGTTAAATTACCCTGAAAAAAAGAAAATAAAAGACTTGTACCCAGAATGATTGAAATTTACTTTGAGATATTAATATTGATATAAATTGAGACAGAACTTATATTAATGAGGTATGAAGCGAATGAATAGCAAATATGGATGAGGTTAATTACTTAAATCAATAAACAATGAACAGTGGAATTTTCACAATATACCATACTCAATGATTATCAACAAATGTTACATAAAATCAAAATCCAAATTGGTAATTGATGTCTATGTTTTCAACGGAAGAAATGTTCCCAAAATTTGGTTCCAATTACAAGCTTGGTATCACCTCCCTGTCGAAATAACCTAGCAACACGACTTCCACTTGAACGATTCTACCAGAAGTGTCCCATTTTCTCGTCTTTCCGGTGCTCTCGTTGTCTCACACAGAACAACCTCGAGACAGAAGCGGTATCTTCGTAACTGACACTGAACAACCATGACCCTTAGAATATAGGTAGGGTCCATGACTCTTAGGATATACCGAATATACGGTCTAGCATAGCTGACGTCAAAGGAGTTAACCGATTGCCCTACAGCGGCCATTTCTAAGTTGTTAGGTGGAATTTACACGTTACAAGTGTGGGATCCACCTTCCTGGAGAAAACGCAAGCTTCAGTTTCGGTTGCATTAAACTCTACTAGATTCCCATTCCAAAATATTTACCAGATTTCCATCAATTGCGTCAACTTGTCTCTCTCTCGCTCCTCTGGCTTCAATGATGGATGGTATAGGTGCTCTAGATTAGACAGCGGTATGAAGTGTAACATCAACTGCAAATCTGTGCTGTGGACGGGATAGGTGGTAACTTCCAACAGATCATTGATATGGAGTAGAAAAAATGTTGATGCCAAGACAGAGCCCTGTGGAACACCAGTGTTGATAGTCATTGTATCGGAAGATACTCCGTCAACCCACAAAAGGAGTGATTTATTTGAGATGAAACTAGATAGTAAGCAAAGTTGAGGCTGCAAACCATATGACGGAAATTTACCAAGAAGGCTTTGGTGCCAGGTTCGGTCAAATGCTTTGGAGGTATCCAATGATACAGCTAGAGTTTGTTGTTTTTCAATAGATTTCTGCCATACACGTGTTACTTAGGAAAGCAGGTCTCCTGTTTATCTCTGCTGACGAAAGCCATATTGCCGGTCATTCACAATATTGTAGCTCTCTAGGTATTTAATGAGTATAATCAATATAATAAGTAAAGCACTCCTAATTTTGTTTGTAAACAGCTTATCGAATCAAATCGTTAGAAGTTGCATTCAAAAACATTAAGATCCTTCTCAGCCTGACAACAGTGGCTGACCTCGGTTCATTACGTCATATTATTCTTATCGTAAATGAACCATATCAATAAATACCTCACTGACCTTTCCTACCGCCCTCCTGCCCAAAAGCAATCTGTAAAGTAAAGTAAATTTATTAGTGCCAATACAATACAGTGTTGTTTTGCATAAGTCATGGAGTGATCTTAGTCTATTTGAATAAACATGAACAATAAAAGAACATAAATGATACCAAATACCTTCATAATATAAAAGCACATGAGGATGAGGCATGACATTACAGCTAGGAAGGAGCCTTTGTTAATTTGATTACTTAAAAATTCTTCCAATGCATAAAATGGATTGTTCAACAGAAAGTGTTTTATTTTATTTTTAAAGATGTGATGAGGTAATTTAGCGACATAGTTAGGCAACTTGTTGAACAACTTCAAGCTATAGTAGTTGAAACTGAACCGACTTAAATTTAATCGTAAATATTCTATATTCACGTGATTTTGTTTCTTATCTGATATTCTGATTGTGATGTCCCTTCTAATCCTCCTGCGGCAACAGGAGAGTTGTAAATATAAAGAGGAGGAAAAGGTAAAATTTTGAGAGTTATGAGACAAATTTTGCCATCGTCTCTAAAACCTTTTAATATAATAAGATTCTTGACCCAGTATGAATTATATAAAAAATTCTCGGGAATTAGGTCACATTAACACTCTGTTATAAATGTTCGTCTTTACGTACGTTTCGGTCTCACGACCATCATCAGAAGACTTATTTTGTTAAAAAGGGGTTAACTAAAACTAATTAGCACAAGCGTCCATATCGCACAATCTTCAATCAAAAAGCTCACGCCGTCGAAACGAACAGAACCACGAATAATCGAAAATTGTATCGTTAATATTAAAGTATAGATTTTTTTGTAACAAGAAACCACTGTTAAGTAATATTCTCATAATGTACAAACGCATATTGCTATGGTCTCAAAGCAACTGAATTTCGAAGCTGTTTGTTTGTAATAACTCGACCCAGATGTAGATTTATGACGTACTTGAAAAGGTTTTAGACCTGCATTGGAATTTAGTTTACTTTAAGCGTTCTTCCTAAAATATACTTTTAACATTATAAAGACGTATGTAGGAATTTGCAAGAGTTTTAATTAATCAAGTTAGTATAAATCTGACTCAATCCCTGAATATCATTCCTATGATTTACAGAATATGAATCCCTTTTTATGTGAATCATCTCCAGGATAGATCTTTTATAATAATTGGTTTCTTTAGTTAAAATATTAACATTTTTGTAATCAAATTGATGGTTATAATCAAAACAGTGCTTAGCAAGGGCGGTGGAATTTTCTAAGTTATTATTTCTTGTGCTATACTTATGGCCGTACATTCTTTTTTGTAAATATTGTTTAGAGATTCCAGTATAAGTTCCATCACAATCTAAACAATTCAATTTATATACTGTGTGGGTTTGTTTATCTTTAGGTATTACAGGTTTTAGATTTGAGAAATATTTCCCAACACAGTTAGTAGGTTTATGCGCAACATTTATATCGTACTTTTTCAAACATTTCTTAATTTTTTCTGAGGTCTCCGGAATGTATGGTAAAGTTATATAATTGTCTGTATTACCTGTTATGTTATTTTTATAAGAAGAACCATTATAGATTTTGTTTATTCTCTCTTTAACGATAGGATTGTAGAAAGTTTTTGGGTAGCCATTCATTTCCAATGCATTACGAACAATTTTTAAATTTTTGGGACGGTCCTCTGCGTGGGATAATTTTACCGCGCGGTCTGTGAGGCTGTTTATGACACTTTTTTTTATAACAAGCTGGTGCAACGGAATTGAAATGAAGATAACGTTGAGACCAGACTTCTTTAGTAAACCAAGAAGTTTTTATTTTTCCATCTGCATCATGCCTAATGGTCATATCTAGAAAATTAATGTTATTGTCTATTTCTATTTCACAAGTGAATTGAAGTTTACAATGGAAATTGTTAAATTTATTAATCACATATTGAATTTTATCGTTGGGAACACACATAAGGCAATCATCTACATACCGTTTAAAGAATACATGCTGAAAATCTAATGAATTTATAACAGATTCCTCTAGGCATTCCATAACGATTTTAGCAATGGTAGCTGAAATAGGAGATCCCATTGCTGTGCCGAAAATTTGTCCAAAATATTGCTCACCGTACTGAAAATAAGTGCATTCTAAACAAAACTTTACCGCATTTATAAAATCCGATTGATCAAGAGGTGTGTGGTTTTTAATCTCTGGCCAACGTTTTTCGATGCAATTTAATGCCAAAACGACAGGTATATTTGTAAATAAAGAAACAACATCCAAGGAAATTAGTTGATGGTTTACTGGTACGGATTGATTTTTTATAAATTCATTAAAATGCCATGAGTCTTTCACATAAAATTCATTCTTTCCTATTATATTATTGATAGATTTTGATAAATTGTAAGCAGGCGCTCCAATATTACTTACAATGGGTCTTAGGGGTATATCATTTTTATGTAATTTAGGAAGCCCATAGATATAAGGTGCAAGCCCATTATGGCAAATTAATTTATTTTTTAATTCAATAGGGATTTTTATGCCATTTATTTATCAATGTATTCATGTTATTTTGTACTGATGAAGTAGGGTCAGATTTTAATTTTTTATAAGTTGTTTCATCATTTAAAAGGTTTCCCATTTTGTTTTCATAGTCATTTTTACGCATTATTCCAATGCAGGTCTAAAACCTTTTCAAGTACGTCATAAATCTACATCTGGGTCGAGTTATTACAAACAAATAGCTTCGAAATTCAGTTGCTTTGAGACCATAGCAATATGCGTTTGTACATTATGAGAATATTACTTAACAGTGGTTTCTTGTTACAAAAAAATCTATACTTTAATATTAACGATACAATTTTCGATTATTCGTGGTTCTGTTCGTTTCGACGGCGTGAGCTTTTTGATTGAAGATTGTGCGATATGGACGCTTGTGCTAATTAGTTTTAGTTAACCCCTTTTTAACAAAATAAGTCTTCTGATGATGGTCGTGAGACCGAAACGTACGTAAAGACGAACATTTATAACAGAGTGTTAATGTGACCTAATTCCCGAGAATTTTTTATCTAAAACCTTTTGATACAATAATACGAATCGCCTTCCTTTAAATTCAAAAGATTATTTTCGCATGAGGTGAGTGACCCCAGCATGATTTCTTTATAAATTCTGGAAAAAGGTTATACAATGATAAAAATAATCAAGAACCTTATGTTTGTCCCATTGAACCTCTGTCGAATAGTCTTTATCTTTATCCAGTCACAGAAGATGAGATAATAAAGGGTTGTAATCAGCTGCAAAATAAGTTTAGTTTTGGTGTTGACGGCATTCCCTTAACTATTCTTAAATTCTCATCAACAAAAATACAAAAAATATTATGTCATATTATAAATTGATTATTTGAAAATGGTATATTTCCCGACGCTTTAAAGGTAGCAATAGTAAAGCCTTTGTATAAAAAAGGAGACTGCGAGGACTAGGGTAGCTATCGGCCTATATGAGTCACAGATTAGTAGGTTTTTTTACAAAATTCAAAATTTTTAACAAAAGTCAACATAGCTTTCTTAGGGGCCGAAGTACAATGACAGCTGTTTTCGAATTTACTAGATTTGTGTAACTAGGCTTTGGATAATCAAGAGATACCTTGTGGATGGTGTATAGATCACACAATTTTAATCAAAAAACTGAAAAATTACGGTATACGAGGGATACAGTTGTCAATTATAGTCAGCTACTTAAAAGATAGAAACCAAGTTGTAGAAATGAACTCAGACCAGAACCAATACATATAAAAAAAATATATTGAAATGGGAGTGCCACAGGGCTCTATATTAGGGCCTCTTCTCTTTCTAATATTTATCAATGATTTGCCTATAATAATATCGGAAAGTGGTCATACCTTGATAAACTATGCGGACGACGAGAATGTTGCCATTTAAAGTAACAATATTGAGAATTTGAATCAGGAGTTGATCCTAGTGCTGACAGAGATTCAAAATTGGTGTCAAGTCAATAAACTTGTAATTAACAAGTCAAAAACAAAGTGTGTGATTTTTCAAACTAATAAGTCGAATATTGAAATTCCAAAAACTCTTACTTTGAATAACCAAATTATTGACGTAGATAATGGTACTAAATTTTTGGGACTTATTATAGACAAAAATTTGAATTGGTATGAACAAATAACATCTCTTTCAAACAGACTTAAATCTAAACTATACGTATTAAGATCTTTAAAAAAATCGGTGGACAAGGAAACTCTAATGGTTGTCTATTACGCGTTTTTTCAGTCTCTGATAGCTTATGGGATTACTTTCTGGGGCAACAGCTCTCAATCTAAACAGATTTTGATTCTATAAAAAATGGCAATACGCATAATTTATGGCCTGAGGCATCGAAACTCTTGTAAAGGTACTTTTCGCAAATTCAATATTTTAACTGTTCCGGCACTTTATATCTCGGAAACTCTTATGTTCAACTTCAGAAACAAACATTATTCGGCAGAGTATGAAAACGGACAAATATATGAAACTCGTAAGATTTTAAATCTTTACCCAGAGGTTGACTTAACATTATATCAAAACATATGGAATACATGAGCCTTAAGCTTTTTAACAAACTTCCAAATGAGATTAAAGAGATTAAGGAATTAAAAAAATTCAAAGCAGCTGTTACTAAATTGCTAATAACTTTAGAACCTTATACAGTTGCAGATTTTTTAGAACAATAAGTCTGTATATTATGTGCTAACATTTTACGGTGATAGTGTTTCTATATTATTGATTATTTGTTTATATATGTATAAATATGTAGTGAAGTGTATATACATATAGTTACTACGACGTTTTTTAATAAAGATTATTATTATTATTATTATTATTATCTGATGTGCGTGATAAGCTGTTAATATATCTTCTTCAGTTACTGATTATAAGTAGACATTTAGATATTTTTTAGTAACGTTATCAATATGTGACTCCCAGTTTAGGTTGGACGTAGGTCACCCCCAGGAAATCTACTCAGAATTTTTGTATTCTAGTTTCCGATGTGAAAAGAACATACAATTACGTTATTGTAGGTTCAGACTTGGTTCATTAGCAGAAAACCAATCAATCATGTTCGACTGAGACTCTTGTAACAAGTATTTTCAGGTCGCCTCGACATTATTGAAGATTGAGGTGTCGTCACAAAACAATAAAAGAAAGTCAGTTGGGCCCACTTACGTCATTATATTATCAATGTAAATCATGAAAAGAATAGGTCCAAGTACCGTACCTTGAGATACTCTACTCTTTATAGTTACTGTACTCAAAGCAACGTTATTTATATATGCGTAGTTTTTTCTATAAGAGAGAAAGGAGTTCATAATTTACAGGTACTGTCGTTGAAGCCATAAAACGCTTATTTATCAAACAGCTTACAATGAGAAACTGGCAAGTGCTTTGGCTAGATCATAAAAGAAAGAACCTACTTTGCATCCTTTCTCCATCCCGTCAATTATGAAATTTACGAACTCGTTTATCGGTTTTTCTATATTTTTATCTTTCCTGTCATAAATTCCTTGGTACACAAAGCTGTTAACTTATCCCAACCTCAATCAGAATTAGAACACCTCTTATCTGTGCTAGTATCGTATCATTCCTCCCATTATAATCTTGTGACTACCAAGATCAAGCCTTTGATGATTTTGTAGTTGTCCTAAACAGAGAATTTCAATATATGTGCCCTATAAAAACAAACAAATTCATATAAGCAAGAAAACTTTAATGGTAAAGGGGAAAAAATAAGCAAATAATGACAAAAAGCCATCTGGGATATTATAAGAAATGAAACGAAGAATTCGAACAAAAATCATAAATTACCAACAATTAGTCCTGACAGTTTAAACTTTTATTTCTCAGAAATAGGACAAAATATACAAGAAACATACCAATCGAACACTACCTACAAGAACATCAATAACTCAACTCTTTCTTCGTGAGCGAAGTAACTGAAGAAGAAATTATACAAGCTACCAGTGGCGGCTCCTCGAAGGAGGCTAAGGAGGCTCAGCCTCCTCACCAATTTATCTTAATGATCATTCTCCATTTTATTTCCTGTTTCTCTGATAATTTTTAAAATTTCACAATTAATTCCCCGTTCTCAGTAGTTATTTTTAATCTGGCAACAGTGCCCTAAGGCTAGACTCTCTATATATCTCAAACGCTGAGCATGTGTTGTTCAACGCAGTTGCCGTTTTTCCGACCAGTCCGAACATCAACTGGGTAAATCAGCGAAATTGGCAACACCCTCTGGAGGCTAGCCTGCGGCAGCCACTAGCAATCTATGAAATACGAGACATGCGTTCTGCCAACTGCTGAGTTGGTCAGTCAGTGCTTGTTCATGTGTTGCCACGCCACGCGAAGTAAGGTTAGATTGTTGTCTGTTGTAAATTTAAAATGAGTGTTAGTGAGTTAGTTGCTGCCTTATAGAAAATCCATTTAGTGAATTAACATATGATAAAAGTGTTTCTTTTAAATAAACGGCCTTTACCGGATTTGAAAGGATTAGTAATGTCAGGTAACTATCAACATCGATCATTGTTAATACTAATAGTAGTATTGACAAGACGAAGTTTAAAAAAAAATCATTGATTTCCATGTAATGCTCCAACTCGATGGAATTTTACATCACGTAAAGTATTTACCATCCATAAAAATAGACAAATTAATTGAAACATTTGATTTTGTATTAAACAGTGATGACTTTTCAACAGATCAGGTTTCATTAAATGCTGCTGTTGGTTTAAAATCTTATTTAGAAAATGAAGAATTTTTGTTTTTTCTTGATAATTTTAAATTAATATTTCAACAAACTGATCTTATTTTTCAAATTTTGCAACATAAATTCACTGATATAATTTATTCAAGAGATCGTTTGAAACATCTCATTGGAAAAATTTCAAGTTTCCGTAATACAGAATTTCATTTTAATATTTTATTTGAAAATTTTTCAACTGATGAGGCCATTCCCGCGAAAAGGAGGAAAACGTATAATTTGGTAGACAGGAAACTACATTATAAACAACTGTTTTATGATATTTTAGATACTATTAAAGGTCAAATTGAGATTCAATTTTCCGATTTACATTAATTGACGAATAGAAGATTTTTCGGATCTTTTTCAAAAGAGTTCCACAATACACTTTAAGATAACTTAGTTCTAAAATATAAATTTTTTGATAAAATAGCACGGCACAATGAATTATGCGTTATATACTCGGATAAAGATATTTTAGGCCAGTATGACAGTCGATATGATAAAATATATGATAGACAATGATTTGCAACAAGTTTTACCTCAGTTTTATAAACTACTCTGTTTGACAGTCACCATTCCTGTCACGTCGGCATCGGTGGAGAGATCATTTTCTACTCTCGAACGAATTAAAACTTACATGCGAAATACAATGGGCCAAAATCGTTTATACAATGTTAGTTTGATATCTATTGAAAAAGATTTAGTAAAACACTTAAAACAAAATGATACATTTTATGATAATATTATTGATCATTTTTCGCAAACTAAAGACCGTAGAATTCCGTTAATATATAAAAAAAGTTAATAAAATTAATTAAAAAAACAAAATATGGAAAATTCCAAAAAAAATAAAAAATATCAAAAATCAAAAAAAAAAATAAAAAACAAAAAAAAATGTTTGGCAAGAGAAACTCTACATCTCCACGTTGGTTCTTGCTTGGCAACAATTAATTTTGTCACGTAGCTTGTACGGTCGCTGTGCAAAGGTTAAATTAATTGGCTGAATAGAGTATATTTTTACAAAAACATTTTATGTCAAGCCTCCTCTCTTAAACAGTTCACGAGCCGCCACTGTAGCAGACTATCAAGGAATGATATACATTTGTAATTATTTCATCGGGAGATGAAAGCTTTCTTCTGAAAGTGGCACTACAAGAAGCCCCACTATCAACACAAGCCCAAGGACGCCACATTCTAACAGTAGTACAAGAAAATACCCTCGCCAGAAAACCAGGAACTAAAAATACAAATATCCGTTTCATATTTAAATTATGAACTAAAACTTACATGCCAAATACAATGGGCCAAAATCGTTTATACAATGTTAGTTTAATATCTATTGAAAAAGATTCAGTAAAACACTTAAAACAGAGTGATCAATTTTTTGATAATATTATTGATCATTTTTCGCAAACTAAAGACCGTAGAATTCCGTTAATATATAAAAAAAGTTAATAAAATTAATTAAAAAAAAACAAAATATGAAAAATTCCAAAAAAAAAAAATATTAAAAATCCAAAAAAAATAAGAGACAAAAAACGAACAAAAAATTTTGTTGCCAAGAGAAACTCTATACCTCCACGTTGGTTCTTGCTGGGTAACAATTAATTTCGTCACTGAAGTAGCTGGTACGGTCGCTGTGCAAAGGTTAAAAGGCTGTGAATAGAATATATTTTTACAAAAACGTTCTATGTCCAGCCTCCTCTCTCAAAAATTCACGAGCCGCCACTACAAGCTACAACAATAATTGAAGGTAAAAAAGCAAAAGACGTATATGGGTATGATACACACATACTAAAACAAATAAATCACTCTAAAGTTACTAATGAATTTATGCTTTACCGAAGGAATTTTCCCAAGCTCAATGAAAATTGCAAAAGTAGTATCAGTTTATAAAAATGGAGACAAAAACGATCCTCAAAGCTACAGGCCGATTTCCATACTACCCGCACTATCAAAAATTTTGAAAACAATTGTCAATGAAAGAATTCTTAAATATTTGGAAAAAATGAACTATTCACTCCTAGCCAAACATGGTTACCGAAACAGAAAGTCCACAACAACAGCGATGGTAGACTTAATTCACCATATATTACACACTTTTGACAACAAATTTGTTAGTCAAGTTGCATATTGCGACTTAAGTATAGCCTTCAACAGCTTGAATCACAATATACTATTAACAAAATTACAATACTATGGATTCGATTAATTTTACTAGGAATAATGAAATCCTACTTGATGGATAGAAGTCAATACGTGAACCTGAGTGACCGAAAATCGAGTCTAAGAAAACAAACACCGGTGTACCACAAGGCTCTGTGTTAGTACCGGTAGTGTTCTTAATTTATATCAATGACCTTGTATCAAACATTTTATATGCAGCAACGTGTCTATTCGAGGACGATATCAGTTTGATTAGTAGTGTGAAAAACGTATCTGAAATAACAGAAAAGACATCAGGGTCGATAAAAGAAGCAAAAAATTGTTTTTCTAGCAATAAATTACAATTGAATGTGAACAAAAAAACCGAAAAGCAAAACATAAAAACTTTAGGGGTATATTTTCAGCAACATTTAAAATGGCGTACGGACATCGAAGTACTTACCAAGAAATTATAATTATAAGGAATGCGCAATCACAACATACTACTGCAATTTCTATAGCAGAATGTCTTATGTAATAATATGGGGGAGCAGTCCTTATGGGAAGTCCATTCTTAAAATTCAAAAGAAATACATTAGATTAATGTGTAAAGTCAGTTATCGTACACGTTGTAGAGACATATTCAAGAAAACAAAGATACTCACCGTTACGTCAGTGTAGATACTTTCTTGCATCCTATGTGTACATGAAAAAAAAGATAACTTCAACCCAAACTGTGATATACATCACCACAACACTAGAAATAAAAACAATACTGTGATGCCATACCATCGCTCAGATAACAATCAACATAAATCATATGTGTATTATATTGTACAATAAGATTCCAAATTCTTTTAAAAACTTCTAAAAAAGAGTGTTACAAAAATTATTTTACAGTGAATGAATTTCTAGAAGAAACTACCTGTAATCTTCGTTACAAGATGTGTCAATGTATTTTTCGGATTCAATTTGTTTTTTATAAAGTGTCTTTTATCTATACAATTTACCATTTTAGCTCATTAGTTTATTTTATATTGTATCTGACGTGCAAATACATTGCAAACAATGTCTACTACAAATAAATCTATCTATCTATCTATCTATCTATCTATATTCTATAAACAAAAATACACATCGCCCATAATTTCAAATCAACCAGAGGCACAATTCCCTTTATTCACTACCTATCTTCTGTATCGAGTCGTGCTACTGCGACGCAAATTCAATCCGGAAGCCAAGTACATTACCGTATTTATCTCGATACATGAATATTATATAATTCAATATCAATGTCCTGCAATTTCCAAAATATCTAAAAAAACGCCCTAGTGTTTAAATGATAATAATGTTGAAACAATTTACAATTATCTAGTAATAATCTCCTTTACGGAATGGTTTCTGTTTGTAACCTATTCTGAAAAATTACCATCCATAGTTATTTTCTAAGTAATGTGTACAAAATTTTATAGACATTATTGTTTGGTGTGATAATTTCATGTGTACTTTATGAATGATAATAACATCAGGGTATAGCACGTTCTGCGCATCCATGCGCATGCGTTTTCATAATCAGCAGCATCCCCTACATGCTCATAGCATCAATATGTTCCATTAAGGGTTTTTAAAACCCCTCCACCGTTAGAATAGCCGAGATAATTTTAAGCTACAATATCAGTAATGAGATACACATTCATAACAAACAATGTAACTTAATGAATCAAGGATGTAGGCCTCCAATTATCTTCCTTTCATTTAGGAACAAAGAATAAGGGACACACCTACTAGATTCAAGATTCTACCCCTCCGCATGGGGATGCAAAATCTGGTTAGTGGCAAATTGTTTGCCAGTATTCACTTTAGTGCGGTGAGGGAAATACATATACCTTTTGTTGCCCCATTGGTAAACAAAAGAAGACGACAAATGTAAGTGTTTTGTTTGTAACACAACAATATAATGCGTTAATATCCTTTCATGTATATGTGAAAAATAACATCCAATTTGATGGATTAAAAAGATTCAAAGCGAGCAAATATTCTATGTAACTAAATACTAAATCAATGAAAATAATTCAATTTTAGAGAAAGCAAATAAATTAATGTAGAAGCAGGAAGCGTTCCCTTGAATCATGAATGTATAATATGTTATGACAATACGGTACGGATGGTCTAGAGAATTGTTCAAATATTCTACAGGTCCACTTTTATATATATACAAGCTGTATGAAAGCAAATATGCAAAAATACTAATTAGACATCTGAATTTGTATGTTAAGGTTTCTTGTGATTTTTTTAACTTGGACTAAACCTTATCGCAAAAATAATAGTTATAATATAAACGTGGTGAATAAAACATTGAAACAAATATTTAATAAAAGAGCTTAAACCTCATTTAACCCACTTCAAAGGGAAACTAATTTCGTAAGTTTAGCACGATAAAATGAAAAAGTAGCCTTCAAAAGTCTGAATAACTTATAACCTTATACAGTGTACCGAAATTATGAGAAAATATTTCAGAGGGTCATTCTGTAGTGGTTTAAATAATTATCAACATTATAGTAATAACACTAATTTCTGATTGCTTCAAATACAAAGTGTCAATAAATTATTTCATATTTTTGTTAATAATATTGATATTTTTGTTAATAATTGTTATATTAATGAACATCATATACAGTGTGTCCACGTTAAGGACTTACCACCCTTGTAACTTGTATTCTTTGAAGGATTTTGATAAAAACTTTTTGTTAGGGTGGTATTCAGAATGTGCATTAAACTAGGAGATAACTTAAATTTTGGGCCGTAATCATGGCTACCTACGACCAGTTTTATTGGTTTAAATTTCAAGAATTTTAGAGAAAAACGGATAACGGATTCTTATCTAGGATAACGTTAACCTTACCTGTACGAATTTTCAATGTTCTAAAATACAGGGTGTCCAAGAAATTAAAATGTAAGTATAATTTGGATTTTAAAAATTCATGATGTAAATTCCTACTAGTATCTCTGAAACTTGAATAGGAATTAACACTTATAATATCACAAGAGCTTAAATTACTTCCAGAAATTTTCTTGAGGGCACGAATATTTTGAAAATTATAATTTTCTTAAAATATTCGTGCCCGAAAGAAAATTTCCAGGAATAATTCAAGCTTGCGTGGTATTCGGTAAGAAAATTTCACACCATAATTTGGGAAAAAATTATTGATCCAATCTGACATATTAAATTAATTTCACTGCTTGTCAAGTCCACCATGTTTCGTTAAATAAAAAGTATTACCAACTTTAGTTACACCAAATGCTAAAACTCAGATGGGTATTAGATCAGTTTATCGCCCTTTCATAATTTTAGGTCACTAAAGGTGGTAGAAATGTATTTTTTGTTAAAGTAATCCATAACACTTCTAATGTAAAAAATATAAGATTAACATGGTTTGTTGCAGTAGGTGGCCGTGATATAGGCGGCCATGCTTTTGACAGATGAGGTTTATATTGGTAAATTACATTGAGTTACTGTATAGTAAACCAGCAAAAAAAGATATTCTTATGTGAAACATTTCTTGTAAGCATTTGCGTTAAACAATTTGAGAAAAATGAAATGCTTTGAAAAGTACAATTTATGTAAATACTGCAAAGAGTTGAGTCAAGTGCAAATATGTCATCCAAAATTAATATATTTAACGAATTTAATGGAAGATTGTGACCAGGAAGCGTTAGAGTTGAATGGTTTGTTTGTTTACGAAAATCCAAGAAACTCTGCTGCAGATGTCAAGTAAATATGGCCTTTTGCGTAGAAGAGATTTGAACAAAATTGTTTCAAAATATTACATATATGTCTTAAAACACATACATCTAATTAATTCGTCACCTTCCTATTCACCATTAAGAAGAGAGGATTATATAAAAAATTCTCGGGAATTAGGTCACATTAACACTCTGTTGTTATAAATGTTCGTCTTTACGTACGTTTCGGTCTCACGACCATCATCAGAAGACTTATTTTGTCAAAAAGGGGGTTAACTAAAACTAATTAGCACAAGCGTCCATATCGCACAATTTTCAATCAAAAAGCTCACACCGTCGCAACGAACAGAACCACGAATAATCGAAAATTGTATCATTAATATTAAAGTATAGATTTTTTTGTAACAAAAAACCACTGTTAAGTAATATTCTCATAATGTACAAACGCGTATTGCTATGGTCTCAAAGCAACTGGAGTTCGAAGCTATTTGTTTGTAATAACTCGACCCAGATGTAGATTTATGACGTACTTGAAAAAGTTTTAGACCTGCATTGGAATTTAGTTTACTTTAAGCGTTCTTCCTAAAATATACTTTTAACGTTATAAAGACGTATGTAGGAATTTGCAAGAGTTTTAATTAATCAAGTTAGTATAAATCTGACTCAATTCCTGAATATCATTCCTATGATTTACAGAATTTGAATCCCTTTTTATGTGAATCATCTCCAGGATAGATCTTTTATAATAATTGGTTTCTTTAGTTAAAATATTAACATTTTTGTAATCAAATTGATGGTTATAATCAAAACAGTGCTTAGCAAGGGCGGTGGAATTTTTTTTATTATTTCTTGTGCTATACTTATGGCCGTACATTCTTTTTTGTAAATATTGTTTAGAGATTCCAGTATAAGTTCCATCACAATCTAAACAATTCAATTTATATACTGTGTGGGTTTGCTTATCTTTAGGTATTACAGGTTTTAGATTTGAGAAATATTTCCCAACACAGTTAGTAGGTTTATGCGCAACATTTATATCGTACTTTTTCAAACATTTCTTAATTTTTTCTGAGGTCTCCGGAATGTATGGTAAAGTTATAAAGAGAGGATGGGTTAGAATTCAAACAACATTTAAATCTTAGTATGTTTGTAGATTCTACGTTTTTTGAAATATAAATTGTTAATGCATAATAATTAAACAAATTTGTGTTTTCTGTTTAATGAAACTTCATAGCGAATAATAAATAATAATGTTAATTCTTATAGAAATTTTGCATTATTCACAGGTATATCTACAATATTTAATGGTTGTAGATCATATGTTTACCTTTTCAACTGTCAAAAAATTTCCACTCAAATATCGTGGCGCCAAGAAAAAATTTCCGGAAATTTTTTTAGTTGCCATGGTAACTAGTCAAAATTAAGGCATCTTATTGGTTAAAAAGTAGAGGTGTGAAATTTTCAATGAAATAATTAAGAACCATTAATTTCACTTATTATGATTTAAATCATTATGAAAACAAATAAAACGTTGACCACTCGAACAATTTCCACTGTTCCATTTCCTTGCATTATATCATTTTTTACAATTCGGTGAAAAGGCTTAGGGTACTGAGAAAACACAAAATCTTATCTTAGTTGAAAGTCGATCATAATTAAGGAAACCAAATGATTCTCAATTATTTCAATGATAATCCACATTCAAGTCTCAGGTAGGCTAGTAGAAATTTAAATATTTCTAAAGGCTAAATCTGGAAATGTTTGAAGAAAATCGGTAAAAGAACCGCCAAAATTTTCTTCTTGAAGCTGGAGATGCTAAAGCATCTGAATTTTAAATTTTATTAAAAAACACTGTTGAGGCTACATTTACGATCAACGGGATTGTATCATCATAAAATATCAGAATGTGGAGGTAAATGTTTTCTGTGGCATTTTAAACGAAAATGTATTTGAGCCATACCTTTTTATGAATATTTAAATGCTTGCTAGCTTTCTTAGATTTCTACAAAGCGAGTTTACAGATGGACTTGATGGTCTTCCTCCTGTTTACCGCTACAATTTATACTTACAACTTGATGGAGCACCTGTTCATAACGCTGTTGATGTGAGACAGTGGTTAAATGATAATTTTCCTAATAGTCCAGGAAATAAAGGTTTTGAAAAGAAAAATTTGATGTGAAAGGCCGATTTTGATGTGTGAGGGCTCATTCGATTCGTTTTGACTTCTAGATCAGAATCTGCCACAGCTACATAGGGGAAAATTTGTCCTTTTGTTAATAAACAATAAATAATGACCAATAAATGGCATGTTTTTGACATAATAAAAAAAAATTGAAAACGCTATTTTCCACCGATTTTAAGCGGGTAAGATGAAAATTTTCGATTATTTAATCAATAAAAAGTGTAATTTTGGTGTTTTTAACAATTTGTTAGTTATCTATTTGTTAATAAACAATTTGTTAAAAATATCCAAGATTAGAGTCATTTTTGGGTAATTTGAGGTCGCTGAAAACGAATTTGATATTATTTTTTCATTTGACTATCAATTTTATTAGTTAATTAACAAGTTTTTGTTTCAAATATTAACAAGAAAAATTTATAAATCAAAATATTTAAGATTGCTGTCATTTCCGGAGAATCTAAAGTACCTAAATTGAATTCAAGATAATATTTTCAATAAATTGGTTATAAATCATTGTTTTAAAAAGGATGAGGATTTGAATATGGTAAAATGGACAAGGTTTTATGAAAAAAATATGTAACAAAATTATTTTAAATACAAATTGTATAACTTTTTATTCTATATTTCTACTTTAAAATTTTTTTATTTTTTTGTCAATTTGTTAATTAACAAATTGTTAATTAACTAATGAAATTGATAGTCAAATGAAAAAGTAATATCAAATTTGTGTTCAGCGACCTCAAATTAGCTGAAAAAGACTCTAATCATGTATATTTTTTAACAAATTGTTTATTAACAAATAGATAACTAACAAATTGTTAAAAACACCAAAATTACACTTTTTATTGATTAAATAATCGAAAATTTTCATCTTACCCTCTTAAAATCGATGGAAAGTAGCGTTTTCAATTTTGTTTTATTATGTCAAAAACATGCCATTTATTGGCCATTATTCATTGTTTATTTACAATAGGACAAATTTCTCCCTATGTAACTGTGGCAGATTCTGATCTAGAGGTCAAAACGAATCGAATGAGCCCTCACACATCAAAATCGGCTTTTTACATCAAATTTTTCTAATTTGGGTCGATTTTTTACTTTATTTCCTGGACTATAATCGTTGAATCGGACGCAGTAGTCCTCTTATTCGTTGGCCGCCGAGATTCCCAGATATTACGCCGCTTGATTTGTTTCTTTAAGGGACAAAAAAGAATAAAGTGAATAAGTAAATCGGAAAATATGAGAACTAGGGCCTTTCAAATCGTCGACCTTGAAGATGGTATTTGATCAATAATATTAAAAGATTTCGAGATAAAGCAATGAAATTTTGAACACTAACTCAAATTTTTATAGTGAATTCTAAGATGTTTACGATATTTGACAATTTAACTGTTAGGTAGTACTAGATAATTTGGGTTCACGTAGCCACTGAAAGCCCTTGTTTATTTCATTAATAATTTTTTACACTTCCCTCTCTCTACATTTTATCCACTCCGATTGAAGTTCATCGTAATTTGGGAAACTAAAAAATTAACTATGATTCCCATACCTATACCCTACAAGATCTGCTAAATTAATCAGATCCAAGTTACTCTAAACGAAGTCAATTAAACACTTTCCTATTATAAAAGTCTACACTAAACTCCCTAAACCTAAATACCTACTGCAAAAGCCGTTATTATAGATACCTAATTTCACAATGTAAACAAATGTATTAATGCAACACAGTGTAAATATATGTATCTATCTATCTACAATAAAGATTCTTGACCCAGGTATGAATTATGAATAAATTCTCGGGAAATAGATTACATTAACACTTATGATTTATATTTTCTCGTCTTTACGTACGTTTCATAAGAAGACTTATCATGTCTAAAACTGAATTACTTAAATCTAATTGTATCACACAAAGCGTCCTTATCGCACCAATCTCAACTAAAACGCCCACGTCGCCGAAAGGAACAGAAACACTAACAATCGAAATTGTAGCACATCAATGTTATGTATAATATATAAAAAAATCCACTGTTAAACAGTACTCTTAATAAATGCGAGTCCATGTCAATAAAGTCTATGAACGACTAGAAACGAGAACATTTGGTTCAAGTGTTCACTTTTAAACCAGATGTTAGATTTACGAGCTAATAGAAAAAGGTTTATCAGCTATTGGAAATATACTACTGACATTCTACCTAAAATATACTTTTAACATTATAAAGACGCATGTAGGAATTTGCAAGAGTTTTAATTAATTAAGTTAGTATAAATCTGACTTAGTGTCTAAATATCTGTCCTATGATTTACAGATTTGGAGTCACGTTTTATGTGAATCATCTCCAGAATAGATCTTTTGTATCTATCTATAAAACAGGGTCGGCTTAGGGTATTTTAGTCCTCATTTTTTGTTAGCAGTGTTTTTTACAATAAATAATAGTCTTAGAGAAAAATTGTATGTTCTTTTATGCACCATACCCGTTGTTCAAAAATTGGAATACATTTCATGAAAAAATGTATACACAAAAGTACTTATGTCCAGATCAGGTTTCAAGAGCAGTCAGAACTAGAAATTATTTAGTGAAACATCAACTAAAAGTTCAATTCAAGTATGCATTGAAAATGGCTGAGACTACACCAGAAAAATACAAAAATTTACTATTTTAAAAACAAAAATGTCAACGGCCTACAACAAAATACATGAGCTACATGTATTCAATCTTTTTAAAAAATGAAATCTCAATAAAAAGAAAGCTTGTAATGGTGAGCCCCTTAGGACATGAAATTTTTTTGTGACATGGGATTTATAGAAAAAAATACTTTCATAAATTAATAATAGTAATAGTACCTAGGTGGGAATACAAACTCGGCACATGTCTCAGGTATACGAAATAAAAATAGTCAAGCTCGGCACAGAGATTAAAAGATTCACTTTTAAAATGTTTAAACTCGACACATGAATAATGATACCTCCCTCTGCTTGCAAGAAGTAGACTGACGTAATACATAATACATATAGGTACATAGGAAGAACATATTTAAAATTATATTTACACTGTACTATTTCAATTAATTGCATAATAATGCGATATTATTTTAACATGTTGCAGTTTGGACAACTTACTATTTTTAGATTCTATAATTTTAGAATTAACAAAATTTCAGTTTGTGCTTCAAGAAGTGCGTCTACAAAAATAAATAAAGAAGGATGCGTTTGGTACATGGATGCATTAAAATGGGAAAGAAACGATTCGCAAGCATTGGTTGTTTTATTTAATGCAGCAGAGGCATCAGCCCATATATGTGATGGATATTTCGAATTATCTGTCAAATAGTTTTCGAGAAAGTAATCAGAAAATTTTTCAAGTCTTTCATCTACTGGCTTAACTTCGTATAGCAAAAAAAATAAAAATTGTCAACGTCCTTTGCTTCCGAAAATAAAAGACCAAAACAATAATGGAGCCACTTTCCAATCTCAGAATTTTTGTCTTGGTATTCTTTTGATAAACCTAGATTTTGAATTTTTCTGTACCATGCTTGAGTTAACTGGAATCGACACCCAGTAATTTTAGCATTTGGATAAATTTCTAACATTGCATTATGAATAGACATCTCAAAATCTTCTACTATTTCTTCAGGTACAAATTTGATTTTTGTATAATCTCAATACTCTTCAATTTTTGATATGCAAAACCTATATGTTTTTTCACTTTTGTATTTTAATAAACAAAGAACTAATGGTATATAATGGCCGTTGAAAAACCATGTATCGTAAACATTTGTGTGAAATATTTTGTTCAGTAAGAAAATGTACCGTCCATATAAATAATTTTTGATTCACATAAGAACTTTAAGTTACTTTTACAGCTAAATATGGCTAAATTTTCGGATAAATCATTAACAATTAGGAAGTCTTCATTTCTGTTGGTTTTTGGTTTTGGTTCATTCAAAGCTTCATGAACCTATGATAGTGATTTTGGCAAAGCTGGCAACAATTTTCGACATGCAGTGTAAATGTTTCTTCTAGTACATTGTAGATCACTTATTGTCAAATTGTTTAAAGACACATCATATTTAGCTAGCTATATTCTAATCATTTGGAAGGTTTTTCTGTTATATCACTTTCGGCTTTTCTCTTCACACAATGACTTAAAACTTGTCTTTGCAACACATTTGTTAGTTCTGGTTCATGATTATGATTTACACTCAGGTTTGTTATAACACGACTTTTTGACTCACCTAAAGTATGAAAATTTGCTTTACATTTATCTTTGATGCACCTCCACTTAGTTTCTCCGGAAGCTAATTTTCTGTTGTGTTCTTTAAAAACATAGTTCTCGTAAATTAAGAGAAGTTTTCCTCTTTGACTGAACATTTCACTTAAATTACTATGATTTATTTTCGCCATTTTTACACTTTTTCACAATTATGAGTACATAGACCATCAACTTTACACTAGAAATGACTATGCACTTATGAAAACTGATATACCTACAAAACAAAATATAGTTAGTTAGGTACCTGTCACAGGGGTTAGGTACCTGCTACAACTTTATGCCGAATCTGTAGTTGTAAAAATATAATTTAAAATGCATTAGGATTAAAAGATTAGGATTTGCCGAGTTTGATGCCCCCGTACCTGAAGTTATTGGGGGTATTTTATTACAGAAAATATAAAATTAAGAAAGTATAATGGTACATGGTGTCGAACATTTTTGTTTTGAGGAAAAATTACAATTTGCTAATGTTCTTCTGTCAATTTTGTAAATCCAAAATTATTTCAGTTATTTTTTAGAGAGAGCTTAGGTATTATTTAATAGTTAACTTACCCTTTTGTCACAAATATGGTAAAAAATACGTCATCGTCTATAATTTTTACTTTAGAATTATCACGAATCCTGTTCTTTAAAAGAGTTAATTTCTTCTTGGCAGATTTCGGCATTTTCACGAATAGATATCCATTAAAAACGTTTGCAATATGCCACTGATATTTAAATAGTTACAGAATCGTTAATGGAGATTTAGTCAAAGCTATTAAATTCCGATTTATCTCCAGCTGAGGGTAACCTCTTATTTGCATTATAATCCCTAAATAGTATTTAAACAGGCACATTTTGATTTATAACTTAGTTTACTCCAATAATGGTTATTTGGTAGCCGAAAGGTCTTTGGTACCAGTATTTTTAGTGGATAAGGATAATTATTTCTCGTTTATAGATTTATATACCTATTTGTTTAATATCAATATTGAATTCTGCGATCAACAATCTAATATATTATTGTCAAACCATTATTCATTCAAACGGTATAGATATACTATTATTTGATTGACGTACATATGTGTTTCTATTAGATTCCTTTTAAAGTTTCAGCCAAGGAAATTTAATCGTTTCCCTTGAATAATAAATTTATCACATGATGTCTAGTCACATTTTTTACAATGGAAATGACTGCTTAATTTATATTCATTACTATAATTCACGTGATTCACAAAACGATTTCTGAATATGTTTCAGTATCTTACGTACATAAAATTTGGTACTACTTGAATCATAAGCTCGAGACGTGCCGAACTTCTTCCTACTATTGATGCTTATACCTTTCAAGAAAAATTTCAATGCGTATCTCCTGTACAATATTCCACTATTGGCTAATACAATGTTCTTTGACCCTTATAGGTTTTCCTCTCGTGTAGTCAAAATATGAAAAACAAATATTTTCTCTCCATTATATCGCATATATAATGGATATAATGAGGTTCAAAATAGGTATGATTCACATTTCTTATGCTGGACGAATACTAATATTAAAAGAAACACTTCAGATTTCTTTGTGGTATACTGATGTTTTAGTTTATTATATTATGATGATATAATAAATATGTTAATTTTGATTATTTTGTATATAATAATAATAATAATAATAATAATAATATTTATTGATGCCAAATAACATAGTTTTGCACAGGTCAGAGTATTTAAGAAATATAGATAGCACTAAAATTAACTTCAATTAACAAATACATATTCAAAATTTAACAGGAGGTATATAAAAATTCAAATTATAAAAATTTACATTGAGATAATTTTGAGATCTAGAAATTCTTGAATTGAATAGAAGGCGTTAATCATTAGAAAATTTTTGATGGTGATTTTAAATCTTTTCTGATTCATATTTCTGATATAAAAAGGACATTTATTAAAAAATTTGAAACATAGTACATTATGACCAGTTTTTGACTTGCTCAGCCGATGAAATTGGGTATGAACATTCATTTTACCACGAGTATCGTGGTCGTGGACGTCAGAATTTAATACAACATCACCAGCAAGAAAAGCATGGTGCGCATATAAGAGACATTCTAGAATGAACAGACTTGGAAAGGTTAAAATTTTTAAATATTTTTATGTAATTTTGACACATTCACGATAGCGTTTACCTCCTAGGATTCTGATACCTTGTCTTTGAAGACTGAAAGTTCTATCAGCTTCGGAGCAGTTACCCCATAAGATTAGACCATATCTAACATGCGATTCCAAACTTGCAAAGTAGGTAGAACGTAATACGTGAGTGGATAGTGAATTTGACAGGTTTCTTAAGACAAAAAGGTTTCTTTTAAGTTTCCCAGCTAGCTGATCGACATGCATCTTCCAGGACAGAGAAACATCCACAAAAAGACCCAGAAACTTGGTGTGAGCATTTTTATCTTGATTAAAAGTATGGTTTTTTAAGGTAAATAAAAGTTTTACAGTTTTACCTTGATTAATGGCCAGTTTATTAGCAGAAAACCACTCGAGGGCTCTCGACTCTACCTCCTCACCCAAAGCCACTACGCAATCTGAATCAGCATATATAAAGTGTCTCATTTTTTAGCTTGATGTGTTGTAACTTCATAGTAAGAAGTACTACTACCAAGTAGTCATCATCACAGTAAATCAAATTAGAGATCGAAATGTGTCTGTTTAAATACGATTTGAAATTAATAGAGTATATAAGGAATTACCCTCAGCTGAAGATAAATCTGAATTACTGAAAAAATTTTTTGCTTATTCATTTCCATCCCTTCTAAATTTAGTCGAGTCAAATAGGTATTTCATTAAGAAAATCGTAAGATATGGACCGATTTTGATGAAACAAAATGCATTCGATTCGGGATAACGTCTAGAAAAAAGCTTACTGGTTAGTTTTTTGTGTAAATTTGTTATTATTTTTTTGAACAAAAAATTAACCAATTTTCTGGCTAATTATTGGGAAAATTTAGTCGGGGGTTTTCGGGGTCGCTGATTACGATTCTGAACTCAGATTGGCCAAAATCGAACTCCCAAGCTGATAATTGGCCACTTTAATTCGACAAAGTGACCCTTTTTTTCAAATTTCATCAAAAATAGCCAGGAAAAATCACTTGGGGGTTTTTGGGGTCGCTGATTACGATTCTGAACTCAGATTGGCCAAAATCGATCTTCCCGGCTGGTAATTGGCCAGTTTAATTGGACAAAATTGTTTTAATTTTTTCTTAATTTCATCACAAATAGACAGGAAAAATTACTCGGGGGTTTTTGGGGTCGCTGATTACGATTCTGAACTCAGATTGGCCAAAATCGATCTTCCCAGCTGGTAATTGGCCAGTTTAATTGAACAAAATTGTTCATTTTTTCTTAATTTCATCGCAAATAGACAGGAAAAACTACTCGGGGGTTTTCGTAGTCGCTGTGTACGATTCTGAAGTCGAATTGTCCAAAATCGAACTCCTCAGCTGGTAATTGGCAGCATATACATATTTACAATATTTTTAATCAATTGAATATTATTTACAAAATGCATATTTCACTAAGTACAAGTAAAATCAATCTTCATCGTCACTATCATAATCATAATAATGAATATTTTCAATGCCTTCTTCTTCATTGGTATCATCTACTTCATCATCGTCATCGTCTCCATCTCCAGGTGAAATTGGATTGATCAGACTGAAATTGTTACTACAATTTCCCATACAATTTGCACAAGCAACAGTACAGTTCACATTTTTTTTTGCGACATCCACATCTGCTTGACGTATATGTCCATAGTATATGTAAAAGATGCTGTGTGGAATATAAAAAGACTGAGTAGAGAAGATAGAACAAATTTTTAGATGAGCGGGAATTTATTTCAAATAAAAAATTTTAAAAATTAGAATTCGATTTTGTTTCTGATTTAAATTAGTAACGACCCCTTTTTAACAAATTTTTAAACATTTAACATAAAACAACAACCTCCACAATCCCTAACTGAGGATTTCTGGTTAGTTTCGATGAAATTTTGAAAATGGTCAATTTTGTCCAATTAAACCTGCCAATTACCAGCTGAGGACTTCGATTTTGGACAATTTGACTTCAGAATCGTACTACGGGACTACGAAAACCCCCG
Organism: Endomychus coccineus; assembly: GCA_958510875.1. NCBI lineage: Eukaryota > Metazoa > Arthropoda > Insecta > Coleoptera > Endomychidae > Endomychus > Endomychus coccineus. The sequence goes on along the minus strand of OY294070.1, from coordinate 30,832,477 downwards.
AGTAATTTTTCCTGTCTATTTGCGATGAAATTAAGAAAAAATGAACAATTTTGAACAATTAAACTGGCCAATTTCCAGCTGGGAAGATCGATTATGGCCAATCTGAGTTCAGAATCGTAATCAGCGACCCCAAAAACTCCCGAGAAATTTTTCCTGGCTATTTTTGATGAAATTTAAAAAATGGTCACTTTGTCCAATAAAAGTGGCCCATTACCAGCTGGGGAGTTCGATTTTGGCCAATCTGAGTTCAGAATCGTAATCAGCGACCCCGAAAACCCCCGACTAAATTTTCCCAATAATTAGCCAGAAAATTGGTCAATTTTTTGTTTAAAAAAATAATAATAAATTTACACAAAAAACTAACCGGTAACCTTTTTTCTAGACGTCATCCCGAATCGAATGCACTTTGTTTCATCAAAATCGATCCATATCTTACGATTTTCGTAAGTCGGCCTGTTTTAATACCTATTTGACTCGACTTATTATCTAGATATTTGTTATTAGTGTGTTTCAAGAGTGATAAACTTTCTCGAGACATGGTGTGACCTATATTTAAAATATGTTTGGCTAACGCTGAGTTTTTCCTTTTGTTTTTCTTTATATGGGGAAAATGTTCTTTATACCGTGTTAGCTTCTAGTTGGGCCACATAGCATTTTGAACACGACTCACAGTCGATTTTGTAAATCCCGAATTTGTCGAAGTCAGAAACGGTTTTTCAGCTTGTTCTTACTTCTGTAAACGGATTGTTTAGCAAATTTATCAAACAAATTATGGAATATACAGGGTGGTCAAGTTTATATCATCAGGATTTCACCACCCAATAGTTTATCGAAAAATAAAGGTAGTTTGTATTATAAACTATGGTCGTAGAAGGCTTCGTTTTTTGCGAATATCTCCGGAACCGTTCATCGTACAGAAAACAGCTTTTGTAAGCATTTTCTACTCATAGTAAGCTATGTTCTGTGCGATAACAAATTTTTTTTTAGTCATAATTAGTGAAGATTGTGGAGGGTTAGTGCGTGTTTTTCTCCCCAACTTCTACGCCACTGGAAAAAGTACGGTTTTGAGACAACTGTTTGAACCGCCAATGTTTTCTACACAAAAAAGATACACTGTTTTCGAGAAAAACTTTAGAGGTTATGACCAAGAGTACCTTTTTTGTGTAGAAAACATTGGCGGTTCAAGTGGTTGTCTCAAAGCCGTACTTTTTCCAGTGGAGTAGAAGTTGGGGAGAAAAACACCCACTACCCCTCCAAAATCTTCACCAATTATGACTAAAAAAGTATATATTTTTATAGCACAGAACATAGCTTACTATGAGTAGTAAATGCTTACAAAGGCTGTTTCCTGTACGATAAACGGTTCCGGAGATATTTGCAAAAAACGAAATTTTTTTTCAATTTCAACATCTCGAATTTGAAGCCTTCTTCGACCATGGTTCATTATACAAACTACCTTTATTTTCCGATAAACTATTGGCTGGTGAAATCCTGATGATATAAACTGGACCAGCCTGTATTTGAACTATTTGAAGGTAGTGACTCTAATTTGTTTAATTGGTTGCGTTCCGAATTCCTTTTTTGTTTAGAAATTGAATTATTGATCAATGATTTATTGTCACCATTACCGCGTTTGTTCTTATAATTTTGCTGGCTCAGAAGGACGTTTAATAATCTATGAACCAGACATAATGGAGCTATTTCATAATTAATTGGTGTATAACTGAATCCGAAGGAGTACCTATATCTATTTGTTTGATTTTTGATATTACCATATATTATAATGTTAATATCAAGGAAAGGAAGCTGATTATCTGTTTCTATTTCCACAGTGAATTTCAGTTCATAAAATTGGCTATCAAGCGTGTTCAAAATGCCACGCAAATAAAAATAGCGGAAACGTTATCGCCTTTAAGAAGGTTTCAAATTCGCTTAAGGAAATATTGGCAATCGCCCATTACACATCCGCTGGTTTCTTTATAGTAGTTTTTGTTAAGAGTGATATAAGTGAAATAAATAATTTAAGTGTTAAGAGGTATTTCATTACATTTTTGTTATATCGATAATAAAGCCATTATTTCTATGGATGTAGTAATTAATATATCAAATACGTATTTTTTTCAAAACAGTTCTAAACCTCGTTTATCACTACATTAAAGGAAAACCGGAAACAAAATTTGTAAATTTAACATATTATCTAGGGGTGCAAATTATCAAAAAATATCTAAAATTCTGAAAAAATCGAAATAAGGCCTTTAAACTACGGATAACTTATAATCTTATATTAATAGCCGGGGCGAAGCTTCAGCATATGTTCTCAAGAACATTCAAGAAGTTGAGAGGAGAACAGTTCTGAGCTTTACGTCATCAGCTTCATAGGAAAACGGAATTGTACTTTTCTAGTATCCGCGTAAGAGAAATGCGGATTTTTACCATACTTACCATATTTTACGGTCACTAAAATCAGCAAGTGTCGATTTTTGATGTTTCTTTTTATATCTCCCTTGTACTTCTATACTTTATCAATAATAAATGTATTGTTCATATTATACCGTTGACCTTTCGACTGAAATGAAACCCTAATTATCCCTCTATTCATAAAAGGCACCAAATTTATCACCTTTTGAGGCATAGCCAGAATACATACACAGTTTATTTACCCGCAACCTTAATTATACCATTTCAAGTAGGTAGAAATAGACCATTCATAATTTAAATATGAAATGGAAAATTTTATTTTTAGATCCTGGTTTTCTGGCGAGTGTTTTTTCTTGTACTACTGTTTGAATGTGGCGTCCTTCGGCTTGTGTTGATAGTGGGGCTTCTTGTAGTGTCACTTTCAGAAGAAAGCTTTCATCTCCCGATGCTAAATAAATAATCACAAATGTATATCATTCCTTGATAGTCTGCTATAACTAGTACTTTTCAATTTTCATTGAAAGAAATAGTACTAAAGCCTATTACTCCTAGTAAAAAGCGACTTGACTGGCACATTTAAAAGTACTGACGAGAATGATTTATTAAGGATTATGTATAAAAGATTTATTAAGGATTATTTATAAAATGTAGCATTTCAAGCATAAGGTGAATTTTGCTTAAAATGAGTTTTAAATATCACATTATTGATAAAAGACAAACCCTAATGGAATCTCAATGTTTATGGTAATAGCGTCATGAATATTTGATGGCTATTAAACAATATAGAGCAGAAAATCGTTCAATTATATATCTTGACGGAACATGGTTTGACACCAAAACTCCTTCTAATGAAGGCAAAAAAATAACAATAATACATGCAGGTTCAGAAAATGGATGTGTTCGGAATTGTATGTTGATTTTAATTAGATACATAACAGATTCCTCTGTAGTATACCAGCAACGTCTTCTTCAAAATATCAAAATAGGATAATTGTAATGGACAATACTAGTTGTTATAGTCGTCGAATGAAAATGTACCCTAGTTCTATTAGCACAAAAGCAGACATTTAAAATTTTATGATAGATAATAATATACATATAGAAGAAAGTTACAGAAAACGGGTTGTTTTATAGAAGTATTAAAGGTTCTCAAAATTAATAAAGAATTCGTGTGTGATAAAGTTGCAACTGAAAATAAATATATATGTAGTGGAATTGATAAAAAACATAGTAAGTGAAATTTCTGTAGACAGTTGGAGAAACTCTATACAACATATAATTAAGGTGGAAAACTCTTATACGTGTATGGTCACTAATGCTCAACCCTTAATAATAAGCTTAGGTGTAGATGAAGATAATAGTGATAGTGACACAGACCTAAATTTAATGTAAAATAGAATTAAGTTAAAATTGATTGAAACATTATTTTCTATTGATCATTGTTTTCCTTTGATGTAAAATGTCTTTTTAATACAAGATGGAAATAAATCAATATGTACGTTCTTGATCTTGCGAAAACAAGCAATTAGAAAATTGCGGAATCAGAGATATCACACTTAAACTAATTCAAAGTTATCTACAAAATAGATAACAACTGGTCAGGATAAATAAAACGAAAAGTGATTTTATGGTTGTAACTACAGGAGTACCACAAGGAACTATTATAAGCCTCCTATTATTTATTATTTACATAAACGACATGACATATGTCGTTGAGAAATTCAAAATTATTACATACGCACATGACACGTAGTTCAGGCAATAAGCCGGGAAGAAGGCCATAATAAAAAAAAATATATAGTGAGCTAGAATTTCAATTTTTTTTTTGCATTTTGTTCCTAATACCCCATAGATCATTCATGACTATCACGACCGCGTGAGTCGACCTTTCTACCCCCCAAAACGGGGTTTCAACTCCTCAGAGGAGCATTCTTATAAAAACTATCCAAAAGTTTAGAAAATTAATGAATTAAGAGCCGAAAATGACCCCTTGTTTTGTTACAAAAATGACCCCTAGTATGTTTTTTGGGTAGCTGATCACGATTCTGCTGTTAGTTTTCTCGGAAAACTCCCTCCAGATGGGAAATTTGGGATTTTCCTGGGGTTTTGGAATAATATAGGGAAGATTATAATTCCCCAATAACAGTACATTGAAGCTGAGGCAGCATTTATTTGATATAATATAAATTATATTTTATACGTGATAATGATAATAATATTAAAAATATATATAATGATGGAAACAAATAGGTATGTAAAATAATGAATATTAGAAAAGTGGACCTTTAATAAGAAATAGAAAAAGTAATAATACACACCTGAAATTTCTTAAAATTTTATTCCCCGAAACTGCAAAGGAAATTTAAATTTTCAAGATTTTTCACTCTGGAGATGGTTTTCTGAGAAAACCAACAGCGAAATCGTGATCAGCGACATAAATAACATACTAGGGGTCATTTTTGTAACAAAATTATACTTTATTATTCATAACCGTCCCTGGAAAATCTCAAATTTCCCATCTGAAGAGAGTTTTTTGGGGAAAATAACAGCGGAATCGTGATCAGCTACCTAAAAAACCTACTAGAGGTCATTGTGGCAACAAAATTATACTCTATTATGCATAACCGTCTCAGGAAAATCTCAAATTTCCCAAATTTTCCATCTGGAGAGAGTTTTTGGGAAAAATAACAGCGGAATCGTGATCAGCGACCCAAAAAACCTACTAGAGGTCATTTTTGCAACAAAATTATAAATTATATATTATATTTTCCAAATTTACCATCTGGATGGAGTTTTCCGAAAAAAGTAGCTGCGGAATCGTGATCAGCGACCCAAAAAACACACCAGGGATCATTTTCGGCTCTTAATTCACTAATTTTCTAAACTTTTGGACTGTTTTTATAAGAATGATTTTCTGAGGGGTTGAAACCCCATTTTGGGGGGTAGAAAGGTCGACCCCCACGGTCTTGATAATCATGAATGATCTATGAGGTATTAGGAACAAAATGCAAAAAAAATTTCAAAATTCTAGTTTACTATATATTTTTTTCCGGTTCGCTGCCTGGACTAACAGTACTTATTGCATCACCTGAAAAAACCATTGCAAAAACAGTTTGAATGATTGGTTAGATCATAATAAACTAGCCCTTTATACCACTAAAGCTGTATGTCTTACTGTAACAAACTATAATGATACACAACCACAAATTCTTGATTTGGAATTGAATGGAGAGGTAAGTAGACGAGTCAATGATACCATATACCTTGGAATTAAAATTGGTAAAAATCTATGATGCAAAGATCATGTACAAAATTCAGTGGAAAGAGTGAGATATGTCATTCATGTGATATACAGGGTGAGTCAGTTTTTTGTAGACAAACTTCAACAGGAGATAGAGCAGATGTTTTTAAGGAGAAAAGTTCCTATAAACATATGTCGTAGAAGGCTTCGTCTTCGAAATACAGAGGGTGTTGAAATTGAAAAAAAAATCTCGTTTTTTGCGAATATCTCAGGAACCGTTTATCGTAAAGAAAACAGCTTTCGTGAGCATTTTGTACTCATAGTAAACTATGTTCTGTGCGGTCAAAAAATTTTTTTAGTCATAATTGGTGAAGATTTTGAAGGGGTAGTGGGTGTTTTTCTCCCCAACTTCTACGCCATTGAAAAAAGTACGGTTTTGAGACAACCATTAGAACTGCCAATGTTTTTTTCACAAAAAAGATACTCTTGGTGATAAGCTCTGAAGTTGACTGTTTTCGAGAAAAATCAACTTTTATGTTGAAAAACATGGTCAATCCTTTGGTTTTGTTACTTGTTCTAACGTTTGAATAAATTTTGTTTAATTAGTAAGAATTGACCATGTTTTTCAACATAAAAGTTGATTTTTCTCGAAAACGGTCAGCTTCAGAGCTTATGACCAGGAGTATCTTTTTTGTGTAGAAAACATTGGCGGTTCGAATGGTCGTCTCAAAACCGTTTTTTTTTTCAGTGGCGTAGAAGTTGGGGAGGAAAACACCCACTACCCCTTCAAAATCTAGAACATAGCTTACTATGAGTAGAAAATGCTTACAAAAGTTGTCTTTTGAATGATGAACGGTACCGGAGATATTCGCAAAAAACGAAATTTTTTTTCAATTTCAACACCCTGTATTTCGAAAACGAAGCCTTCTACGACATATGTTTATAGGAACTTTTCTTCTTAAAAACACTTGTTCTATCTCCTGTTGCAGTTTGTCTACAAAAAACTGACTCACCCTGTATAAATTAACCAGAATACTCAATCCAAAGAATTTACTTTCAATTGTATATGGTTTATATTATAGCGTGGTCACATATGGTATCATTGCTTGGGGAACGGCTAATATAACAGTAAATAAATCGATATTCAACATTCATGAAAGAATTATCAGAATACTGAAATGAGAAGATGATAATATGGCTATACCACTTAAACCAGATATGAAATAAATGGTCGAAGCACTGGCATATTACTATAAAGATCTATCAGAAAAATTCATGAATAATTTATCAAAAACAAGAAACAGAGATATGGTATTGCCCGAACCAATTTTGGAAGTTGCGAGATACGAGTCCGAAATATTCAGCTATAAAGACTTTTAATAATCTGCCGAATAGTCACAAAGCAATTAAAAAGAGTGAATACAAAATATAACTACAAAGATATATGAAAAACAAACTATACATTAAGTTGATTAATTTAATAATAGTTATTATTAATATTTTTTCGGTTGCAGTATGAATTATGAATGTTCTTCATTTATTTGTTATACTTTTTTTAATTTTTTTTTAAGATTATAACAAGCCTGCATACAGGTACCTACGGCACCTCTGAAGGATTGATAGGTACTGTTTATTTTGTAAACCTGGTTTTATTATACTTTATACTTTCAAGCCGACCTTGCAACCATTCCTTGCGGTCTAAAGATGTTAGGACCAACGCAATGGTATAATATGAACTATACAATAATAAACAATGTTTAGAAAAATATTACATTTTATTACCACTATAATATGTAGGTTCCTTTGAATTGTATTATGTACTTACTAATAATTATTGTTCTTGTTCTGAATTGGATTTTCATTTTCAGATTTTGATAGAGTCAAAAATCCTGAAAAGTGGCGAAGTTTGAGGGGAAGCTATTTTCAGCGGTGAATAATTTTTTTTCGTCATCTCCGTTAGTGATTCAAATTAAAGATTTAATGGTAAGTTATGAGGGTAATTATCATTAATTTTTTCATATACAACCGAACGAATTTATTTACAAAGCTCACAATGTTTGAACTTATCGTCAGCCAATCTGGTTTTTTATTCTTCTGAAACCTTTCTTTAATGATAGAGATTAGTATTAAATATCCCCATAATAGACTGATCTGAATGAAAACCGTATTACCCAATATTAGTTATGCAATTCATTTGAAATTTTTACATAATATGTACTTCGATATAATGAAAAAATGTTTTCAATAAAAAATAAACAATAGTTGGAAAATTATTCAGTAATGAGTTACACAACCGTGATCGATTAGAGAGTATTTTACTCAGTGAGGGATCCCCTGAATCACATAATCAATGTAGCCTCATTCCGAACATCTGGTATGCGAAGCCGAAGTTCGTTCAGCTTATTTGGGGTGGGTTACCCAACCTGGTTCCAATCATATTCCAGATATCTCTGATTGGTGCTCCATTTAATAGTTATGTTCATAGATTATTGAACCATTGAGCCAGCAAAATTACAACAACGAAGTGTTTTTTTGGGGGGTTATTTAGATAATTATAAACAAATGATTTGATTAAAAAAAGCCCATCATCATGATATGTTATGCAATCAATTACTATTTGGACTTATTTTCTCAATTTTTGCGTCAACACTTTTATATTTTATTCAGATTTAATTTTAATTTATCTATTCTAATTTTCAACCATGTTATCTATGTTAAGTGCAAAATGGAAAGGGTTACGTGTGATCGATAACTATAGATCTAGAAAAGACCGTGCAATTAATGCAGGCCAACGTAGGAGGTATGTATATATAAGTTGCAATATCGCCGTCGAATCATTCACACAAGAAGATCCGAATTTCCAGCCATTCCAAGTGACATTGCAGATCATTGGATGATCCAGAATGATCAGATTTCTACTCCAGACAATGAAAGTATAATCCTTATCAACGTTCCTGTCAACCAAAAAATAGTGCTTGGAACTATTCAAAGTCTACAGTTTTTATGCCAAATGAGAACGATCTATATGGACGGCACATTTGAGTATTGTGTCCAACATTTCCAGCAACTTTTTATCATCCATGGAGTGAAAAACAACAACTAAATACCGCTGTTGTTTTGTTTGTCAAAAACAACTTACGACATTTTATTTCAATCAATAATTGATGAATGTTGGGAATATCCCTGGATATTTTTTCCATACAAGGTTATTGTGGATTTTGAATAGACAATTCAAGATTAGTTGAGATCACGTTGGCTTGGGTTGATAAACCATGGCTGTTTATTCCACCTCACCCAGGCGTGGTTCAGGAAAATTCATGAATTTGGTCTCGTTCGAGAATACAAGAATAACCAATCTGTAATTGGAATGTGACTCAGATGGATATTTGGCTTACCTTTTCTACGACCAGACGGGGTACAAGAAGCCTATCGTATCATGGAACCGTACGTTGGTTATTTGTCACAATTGGAAAGATTTGACGGTTATTTGAAGACAAATTACATGTATGACGACGCAAAATATTCACCACAGATATGAGCAACAGACAATATTTGGAATTGCGAAACAACAAATGCATGCGAATCATTCCATTCGCACTTTAACGTATGCTTCCCAGTGCGCATCCAAACATTTATGAAGTCGGAGATTTGAAAGAATTTATTGTGGAAGCACAAATATGTATACCGCAGGTAGCTCGCGTGCTAGTCGTATACTGACACAAGCGGCTTTAAGAGGCTTTGCGCGCTAGTCGTCGGACGCCTATTCAAACATGCACATTTTTATTCCTAATTTAGTTTACTCTGATGATGGCTACTTGGTAACTGAAAGGTCTTCAGTACTTTAACAGAATTCTTAGTGTTTCTTATTCAGTGTTATAGTGTAGCCACAGTGTGAACTCTCTTATAGTTTATTGATCTCATACTCATTTATCTTTTTACCTTGAACCGAGTCGAAGATATTCACAAAAATGAAGGTTCACGTTTTAGATGGCTGTGGTTCCCTTATGAAGCATTTATCGACCTTTTAGTTCAGGCAGTAAGCCGGGAAAAAGGCCATAAAAAATATATATATATATAGTGAGCTAGAATTTCAAAATTTTTTTTTGCATTTTGTTCCCAATACCCCATAAATCATTCATGACTATCAAGACCATCAACCTTTCTACCCCCCAAAACGAGGTTTCAACCCCTCAGAGCATTCTTATAAAAACCATCCATAAGTTTAGAAAATTGATGAATCAGGAGCCGAAAATGACCCGTAGTATGTTTTTTGGGTCGCTGATCACGATTCCGCAGTTAGTTTTCTCGAAAAACGCCCTCCAGATGGGAAATTTGGAAAAGTTATATATAATATATAATTTATAATTTTAATGCAAAAATGACCTCCAGTAGGTTTTTTGGGACGCTGATCACGATTCCGCTGTTATTTTTTCCAAAAAACTCCAGATGAAAAATTCGGGAAATTGGAGATTTTCCTGTGACGGTTATGAATAATAAAGTATAATTTTGTTGCAATAATGACCTCTAGTAGGTTTTTTGGTTCGCTGATCACGATTTCGCTGTTGGTTTTCTCGGAAAACCATCTCCAGTGTAACGAAATTATATTTTATTATTCCCAAACCTCAAGAAAATGCCAAATTTCCCATCTGGAGGAAGTTTTCCGAGAAAACTAACAGCGGAATCGTGATCAGCGACCCCAAAAAACATACTAGGGGTCATTTTTGTAACAAAATCATAAATTATATATTATATATAAATTTTCCAAATTTCCCATCTGGAGGGAGTTAGCTGCGGAATCGTGATCAGCGACCCAAAAAACATATTAATGGTCATTTTCGGCTCTTAATTCATTAATTTTCTAAAAGAAGTAGTAGGTCATAAATAACCGTCTCAGGAAAATCTCAAATTTCCCGAATTTTTCATCTGGAGAGAGTAATTTTTGCAACTAAATTATAAATTATATATATAGGGGTCATTTTCGGCTCTTAATTCATTAATTTTCTAAGCTTTTGGATTGTTTTCATAAGAATGCTCCTCTGAGGGGTTGAAACCCCGTTTTGGGGGGTAGAAAGGTCGACCCCGCGGTCTTGATAGTCATGAATGATCTATGGGGTATTAGGAACAAAATACAAAAAAATTTTGAAATTCTAGCTTACTATATTTTTTTTTCCGGTTCGTTGCCTGAACTATTTGTCTATATGAACTTTCATCTCAAAATTATTCTGACATTATTTCCAGATACCATGTATACACAAAAAGCCAGATGTATTAATTATTACTAAGTGTCATAACAGTCAGGCATTCATCATACATTGATGGGTGTATTAGATGAACTCGGATATCTAGAAGAGGATCCTGTTAGTTTCAGCATAGTTCCGTATAATAATGATGCATAATAGTTGTGGTGTGGGAATACAAAAGCATCCGGTGAATCCAGAGCTAACCAAGTCAATAAGTTGGTAACATGTTTATCTTTACAACGCAAATGACGAACTGTTTTTACCTCAGACGTCAATAATCGTGCTGTTATAGTCACGATACGTGAGGTTGTGTGCATCGCAAAATGTCATACTCTTTTAATATCGCCCATAAAACTGCTAGTTTTCTCAAGTGTTATAAAACTGGAGCATCACCCTTTCGTTCCTACCAACTAATTTTTGGATCATTAACGATTTTCAGTAACTATTGGTAGGATGAGGCAACGAGCAAATATTGTTTGATCATTTTGATGATAGGAACATTATTCATACACGAATGACAATGTGAAATTAATATCTGAATAGGTATTTCGGCAACTAAGTTCGCATCTTCAGTTAGTAGATCTATAAAAACGTGAAAAGATCTGTAAACTTTGTAGTATCTTCCGAATATACTCAACAAATTACTGACTTTATTCTGAGTCTCTCTTCAGATTCATACAATTGATGAGTTGGTGTGAATGTAGTTATGGCCGCAGGCCCATTGCCCATATTTACCAAATCAATTTTCTAATGGATCTTGTTGACAAGATCTCCTTCGTTTAAATATGCTTCAATTAGCATAAATAATCGAATGCAATGTAAATATAGAACTTTGGTTCATTTCTATACAAGCTGTGGTCCGAAGAAGGACCTAATACTCATAGAAACAGTTAAGGCGTCGGTGCCGCCGCCGCGATGTCTTTTCCCCGGTTTAACGACTTCATGTCGTTAAGTTATACACTACGTCATTTTGAAAATTTACATGAATTGAGAGGAATATCTTTATTGTGGACAGTGCCGGTCTTAGCACTACCGGTATCCTGGGCGAGATGTCTATGGCGATCCGTCTCCGTTGTCCAATTCACACATGTAGAAAAAAAAATTAGAGAAAAAATTAAATAATAACCGTTTATTCAAATGAAGAATTTTAAAGATGGAGTAACCGTTAGCGAACCAAGTCATTTCTTGATTCGGTAGGGTTATTTGACAAATGTATGTTCTCGAGTAGCGGCCACTCGAATTTTAACATATACTAGATATCATGCTCGAAATTTACTCTCTCTCTCTCTCTTTACTTTAAAAATTTTCATTCCACTAGACACATAAGATTTAACACACTGGAAGGGTAAACGCTACTATTAATCAGATAAACTTCACTCAACTCAACAACAACAATAAAATTCAATAATAAAAATAACAATTAAAGTAATAATGATAAAACAATGATTATAACAATTGATAATGAAAGAATATCATAATTAACTTTATTACTAATAAGAATAAAAATAATATCAAAATCTAAACTCAAATAAAACAGACCTAGATAATCTTAATTATAAATTGGTATTACCCATGTGTGAGTTCATGTTATCAAATTTTTTTTTTTTTTTTTGAACCAGAATAATAGCTGAGAACAACAAACTTTGATTGAAAATCTAAAACAACTCTGACTTAGCGAAATCCATCCTCCTTACCAAAAACACTCCGAAGAAACTATTAAGTTAAATTGGTTGGAATTGACTAAGTGCCACGTGATTTTTCCAGAGAATAATTCAAGTTAGAAAATATAGTTGAAGGTCAGAATGTTTTCGGTGGGGATTTCTAAACATATCTGTCGTTCTCTAAATATTACTAACTGGTTCCTTCTTTACTAATTATTCCAACTATAATCAAGACTATATTTAATTACGTCCCGATTTACGTGTGATACACTTTGATTAATTATGTAACTTATGAATGAAAGACGTTTAAAACTTTCATATTCAGATCACAGCGGTTCTGAAACTCGCTACCTAAGCATCTCAAGATGGTTAACATTAATATATCACATTGTTGTGCCGAATATTTGTCTAAAATATTGTTCGCCGTATTGAAAATAAGTGCATTGTAAACAAAACTGTATACTGCATTTATAAATTCAGATTGATCTAAGGGTGTGTAGTTTTTAATCATGGCCCAACGTTTTTTGATTTTATTCAATGCCTAAACGACTGGTATATTTATAAATAAAGAAACAACGTTTAAAGAAATCAGTTGATGATCTACGGGTACGGATTGATTTTTTTTAAATTCATTAAAATGCCACATAAAATTCATTTTTTCCTATTATATTGTTAATAGATTTTGATAAAAATTTTGAATAATTGTAGGTAGGCGTTCCAATATTACTAGCAATGGGTCTCAGAGGTATATCACTTTTATGTAGTTTCGGAAGACCATAGATAAAACATGCTTGCCCATTATGGCAAATTAATTTATTTTTCAATTTAATAGGGATTATCCCATTATTGTACCACTTATTAATTATTTTACTCATGTTATTTTGTACTGATAATGTAGGGTAAGTCTTTAATGTTTTGTGAGTTATTTCATCATTTAAAAGGTTTCCTATTTTATTTTCGTAGTCATTTCTATGCATTATGACTGTTTTATTACATTTATCCGCGTTCAAAACTAATATTTGAGGGTTAGAATCTAAGAACTCTTCTGTTTTTTTTGTGATTAAAACGATTTTTTGCTATGCCTATTTATGCTTTCTGTTTATTCTTTTTATTTGTCACGATGCTACAAATTTTGTTCCTAATTTCATTTCTTCCTCTAAATTTTTATTCCTAATTCCTCATTCTAAATTAGCAATAATATTGTCGATAGGCAGTTTTCTTTATCAGGCAATGTAAATTTCGGACCTAAGCTTAACGTGTGCTGCACCTCCTCCGGAATTTTTGGGTCAGTCAGGTTTCTCAGCTATTGTTCATTGATATTTTGTTTTTCATAAGTTACGCACTTCATTAAATTATTTATATTTTTAGAATGAATGACTCCGATTTTGTTGAACATTGTTTTTGGAAAAATTGCGAAATAAAGTTGCCATCAAAATTCAGATAACAGGATTGTTTAACGCGTTCAATTATGTTTTCAATCTCTGCTACATTTGCGCATGCTTCTTTAATGCACAAATTTAAACAATTTTTATGAAGAGAATTTTATAATTTTGCGTACGCCTTTTCATTTTGCACCTTGCCAAACATATTACCCTTTGATTTGGATTTAATGAAATTTGGAAATACCTGCAGATTTCTACATCTTACCAGAAGAATTCTGCGATTCTTCTCTCTTGCTAATATCTTCATTAACTTTCCGTATTCCTTTAAAACTCTAGGATAGGTGGTTGTTCCTTCTGTATTAAGGCTTATATCCCAGCCACATTAACACTTATATATATATGTTGATTTTTGTTACAATTCATGTTTATGATCGTTACGTTGTAGAAATATAAGACGTAATTCAAGTTTCTTAATTTTATTTTACATATTATTTAGTAGGAAATTGATTCAGTTAGTTGTGTCAAGGGCCCCTAAATTCCTTGCTCCGCCACTGGATACACATTCGCATTACACTCAACAAGTTGCTGGAAAATTCACCAGATATATCGTAGAAGCCACAAAATTCTTCAAAATTCATCAAAATGCAAAGCTCCAATCAAATAACAAATCCTCTTCGTTCCAACGTCGACAACTTTTCAATTCAAACAGTCTTTAATTAAAATAGAACAGAGTTATTTGAATCATTATGGCTGGGTTATCAGGCAGCCTTCGTCTCTGATTTTTATGCTGAATTCGTTGGAGGTACTACTAGCAGTTCAGTCGATGAGTCGATATTATGAATTATCGAATACAGGGTGCTACTAAAATGCTATAAACATATTATTCATGTCGCAATATTTATAGGATTATATAATAGAATTGGAGGATCAAGTAGAGCATTCTCTATATAACAAACAATTCAGAAATAAATGAATATTTATTCCTTTTGGCTTTTGTCACATAACAATGATAAGGTCTCTCTAGTCTAGAACGATCATTAACATTACAAACTAATAGTTCTGGACAGCTGTTTCGCTCCCTTATGCAGAACATCAGCAGAACGAGAAAGTTACTTATGTTATGATCAATTCTGCGGAAGGTATCATAACTGATTAATAGAGTGCTATAGCACTTTAAGTATCGATCTAGACTAGAGGGACCTTATCAGTTTCTAGAATACTTTTTTGAGACTTTTATTGAATTATCATTCAATGCGACACTGAATATTCAAAAACCTCTGAGCAGGTATGCTGCTTTCCAGTTTGAATCTTTCAACAAAACTTTTAAATACATTTTTCAAAGCCGAGATGTCAGTACAAGCGTGTTCTTTACTACAGCTAACTGAGTTAAAACCTTATTTTTACGAATTTTCATCATATACTTAATATTTCAAGGTGTAAGGCGTAAAATCTACCAGCTTTACTTATTCACTGTATTCTTTTGATATTTATAACGTGAAATTGTTGAGATGAATGGAAATACCCACAGCTAGGATTCGAACTCCCCAGATTTTGAAGGGACCAAAGTTGTGTAATCGGTCAAAATTATTTATTTTTAAATAATCTTATATCTATTAATATATTTATATACACGGAATTGTGACCCCTTAGGCCCGGTTTTTTCATCTGGCAAATAAAGTTTCAGTTAGGAAACCGGAAGATAAAGTTACAGGGAAGATTATTTGCCAGTTAACTTATGTCCGTCTTTTCAGAATAGAACTTGTACTGCAGATAATTAAGCTCTTCCAGTCAGCAATCTGGCACATAATCATAGATAATATAGCTTAACTCATATTATTCTATAATATATTGTTATGATTTCATTTCCTAAACAATAAAATGATAAAATTAGAACTTACCGAACATTGAAAATCAGAAAAAGATTAATAAAAAGATATTATATGGAATTAAAATACAATGTTAAAAGTTAAATAATAGTTAGTATAATATAATGAACAATGTAAAACATAATAAACAACAATGTAATTAGAATAAAAGTGTAAAACAAGATTTTCAGTGAAAGTGAATAAACGTACAGTGTTACGAAGGCAGAAATCATAATTAAAATGATTACAAAAACTATCATGAGATAGCACAATCTATTGAAAAATGTTATAGATATAAGTTAGGATTAGTAAATTTGAGTTATATAATGTTAAAGAAATGTTATTGATATGTTATATTATGTATTAGTTTTTAATAATGACAACTGTCAAATTTATAATAATTATAGGAATAATCATATTAATAATAACCTAATCATAGGTTATCTTATACCAAAGTGTGCGGAAAAATGTAGGCAATATGAATTTAAAAGAAGGAATCATTATCATTTAAAATAAGATGAAAATCTCCAATAATTAAAAATTTAAAGAATGCTAAGTTCTGTTCGGTCGAGGCGATTTTATAGACGTGAGACTAGTAACAATGTAATAGCTCTGTCAGATTGCAACAATCAACAAAGCATTCTTGATAGGTAAACTAAGCACCTAGTTGGTTAATTTTGAAAATACTTAGCGTCGGTTTTGAAGGCCTATAAAAGGCATCTGAAGACAAGCCGAGTTAGTTAGCCATCAACATCTGAAGAGTCAAGATACTCAAGCTACTCAAAAAATTTCCATAACTTTAGATTATTGGATAAGCATCGGTGAACCCAAGTGTTCCAGTAGCTTCGTACGGTTGAAAGTAACCGAAGCAAATAAGTAATTTATACAAGTCAAGTAGTGTTCCCAGACTTCGAACAAAGTTTTCTAAAAGTTATTATAACCATAATCCACAAGTAGCATCGTATAATAATTAGTCTTCGACAACGTTCCAATACATCATTTAAGGTTTTATATCTTTTGAAAAAGAATAAGAGAAGTTAACAATTATCAACAGTTCCTGATTTCTAAAGAAGTAACCACATTGTTTACCTGTGATTTGTGTATAACATAGAAATTGTGTACCTACGGGTAAAGTGAATTATCAAATTAATAAGAAAATCAAGCCAAGTGAACATTGCCTACATTTTTAAAAACATATTCTTGGATATAAACTAAACGTAAGTTTATTTGTTATTTCTACATTGTATTATTATCTGTCTGTAAATCTGAAAGAAAGATTGTAGATTATAACTTTGTAAACAAAGATAAATAGTAAATAATTGTGAGGTTAGATCATAGATCTATTTGAACATAAAATTGTTAAAATTAATACCCTAGATAAAAATAGAGTCATAGAAATTTAAATATAAAAGTTTTAACATTCAAAGAACATTGTGTTTAATTCCATAGATATAAAATAAAAAGGTAAAAGTTCATTATTCAAATCATTAGATTTTTCAAATCAAAACATAAGATTTAAAATACAAATAAAAGCTAGCCGGTAGATTTCAAAACATTGAAATATTCAAATCAATATTCAAATTAATTCAAATCATAATTAAAGAATAAAACTCAGTAAAGAGTTTTTATATCAATTGTCACCACAACGTGGGGCAAAATAAACTCATATAAGAGTTTCTTAATAATATATATGGCGCATTCCAGGTCATATTCGCACTTCATCCCAGATGAGGTCTTTGGATTGCGCTGAAATTTTGGAGGTGGTTTCTGCCTCAGGAAATATTGGGTTTCCCAAAATTCCGAGCCATATACTTCAATAGTGCGCCGCCTAGAATATTCTTCATTCTTTTTTTAGAATTTTATTGATTGAAAATGAAAATACGGCATTTCTTCTATAGAAATGCATTACTGATGCTGAAAAATAGCCATGGATTTGATGGGAAATATTTCCAAGGAATCCAACGCCGCCTTCAGAATTGGTCTATCGTATCGCTTATGCGTGCAAACTCGGAAGAACTGATTTTTTTCTTCAAAAATCCATACCTCAGGTGTTGCTACTCCGATCGGGCAGCAATTTTGTGTGAAGGCAGTTAAAAGTGAATACTTCGGAGTGGTGTATGAATGGCCATGCATAAATTATGAAACAAAGCCGCTAGAGTCAATTATCTGAATTTTCAAAAGTCCCTAGCCCATTTCTTTCAAGTTAATTAATTAATCTCAAATCTGACCACAAATTCAGATTACTCGGGAAATTTCCGATCGATAATGTACTTTCTAAAATTTTTTCAAATCGATTCAATCGATATTGCATCTGAGATGAAGTGCGAATATGACCTGGAATGCGCCATACATAATTATGCGGATAACCTAATTTGTAGTTGTCAAGTAAGGCGGGTGAAGTCTCAGACTAATATACAGGGTGTCCTCGAACTGCGTGGTCAAAATAAAACCGAAGATTCGAAAAAAAGTTGATGAGTCTTTTTACTTTTGCCTCAAGTGTCTTGTTTACCCGGTAGAGGGCTTCAAAATTGCAAAAATAATTTTGTTTTTTCGGTATAACTTGAGAACGTGATGAAGAACTTTTACAATATCTAGCAGGTGAGTTACTGTCAATAATGGCCATTTTTGAGAGTGGAGCACAGAGCCTTAGAGACCATAGAAATGGCTCAAACTTGAGGATGTAACGGGAAAAGTGTCCAGAACTTTTTTGTGGTCAATGTAATTCACTCCATATTTTTTATGTAGATAGCTTATCTAATTTGAAAACTTTTCTTACTCTTAGAAAATTTTGATAAAATCAACGGATTAGCTTGAAAAAATTAATTTTCGAGTCTCTGCAATTTTGGCTTACTAATTTTACTTGATTAAAATACCTTAGTTGCCTTTGCTTTTCTGATGTCATTTTGGCATTGGAAGAATTTATTCTCAAAACTGTCAGTTTTTACTTTGCTTTCCGTAAAAATTTTATAAAATTATAGCTCAAAATTTCACTAACACTGAAATGGTTGATATGTTATTGATTTATGGACTTTGTCGTTGCAATGGCCGGAGAAGGGAAAGATATCCGCATCGCAGAATTCCAAATCGGCAAACCTTCGCGAAACTGGCAAATTTGAAGCAAATCGCAGAGAAACTGGACGCAGACGGACAAGAAGGACGTTAGAGCTCGAAGAAGCGATACTGGAAGCGGTTGAAACTGAACCTGGGATAAGCACACTACGTTTGGGACTTCGTATTGGAGCCTCAAAATCATTAGTTCATAATGTACTGAAAGAAGAACTGTTGTATCCCTATCATATTAAAACAGTTCAAGACTTATTGCCCATGGATCCAGTTCATCGGCTAGATTTCTGTCGGCTTATTGTCCAAAGACAAAACGCAAACCCCAATTTTTGTAGAAGAATTCTGTTCACGGACGAAGATACTTCCACGAGATGTGGTCTTTTTAACCTCCATAATGAACATTTCTATGCTGATGAAAATCCTCATGAAACGGAAGTTACATATTTTCAGAATCAAACTAAAATAAACGTTTGGGTTGGAATAGTGGATAACTTTATTATTGGCCCTACCGTTATACCCGATCGATAGAACGGGGGGAACTACTTGAACTTTTTGGAACAAAGTCTACTTGAACTGTTGGAAGACTTGCCCTTACACATTCGTCGTGGCCTGGTTTATCCATGATGGTGCACCTCCTCATTTCACATTAGCTGTGAGGCGACATTTGAATGTGGAATATCCAGATCGGTGGATAGGTAGAGGACACGATGCACCAGTGAACTGGCCGGCCCGCTCCCCTGATTTGACGCCCTGCGACTTCTTTCTATGGGGCGCTTTGAAGTCGAAAGTTTATGCAGCTCCAGTAAACACACGAGAGGAATTGTTGCAACGAATTAATCATGAAGCGGATTTTTTGAAGAATGATCCTGAAGTACTAGCCAGAGTTCAATCCAATTTCTTGAAACGAATTAATTTGTGTATTCAGGAAAATGGGCAACATTTCGAACAATTGATGCCTTAGCGATTTCCCAAGAAGTTTTGTTGTTTCTTTTAAATTAGCATTAGAGTAAGAAAAGTTTTCAAATTAGATAAGCTATCTACATAAAAAATATAGAGTGAATTACATCGACCACAAGAAAGTTCTGGACACTTTTCTCGTTACATCCTCAAGTTTGAGCCATTTCTATGGTCTCTGAGGCTCTATGCTCCGCTCTCAAAAGCGGCTATTATTGACAGTAACTCACCTGCCAAATATTGTGAAAGTCCTCCATCACGTTCTCAAGTTATATCGAAAAAACAAAATTATTTTTGCAACTTTGAAGCCCTCTACCGGCTAAACAAGACACTTGAGGCAAAAGTAAAAAGGCTCATCAAATTTTTTTCGAATCAAAGAATCTTTGGTTTTATTTTAGCCACGCAGTTCGAGGACACCTGTATAATATTATTCTGAAAGTGAAGTGAAATAAGTGGATAGAAATTGAAAATCTAGTGAGATTATGCTCATAGAGGAAAATAGACGCAATAAAGAACGTGAAGTCACAATGGAAAAACTGGTTGGAAGTTGGAAATAGAAAACTTGAAAACAAGTTTTGCTCTAGAATTAGGACGAAAAATATATATAATTTTAGAATACTTTTGTAAATGTCTCAAACAAAATTTTTACGCATTTTCATTCTGTTATAATAAGTTTCTAAAATATTCAATCATTCCCAAGAGGAATCATTCTCATCATCGATCTTGACCGGCGTTCATCATTATGATTTCCATCTTCAACGACTTGTTCCTTCTCCTGGCAAGCAATATTATGTGATATAACACAGGCAACAACAATTCTCTGAGCTAAGTGTAAGTTATAGCGAATCCCGAAACTAAGAATGAGAAAACGTCGTTTTAATATCCCGAATACTCTTTCAATTATATTGCTGGTTCTAATTTGAGACTAGTGAAGATTTTATTCTGACATGACTGGATTCGCAAGTGATGTAAAAAGAAAATTATCAAATGGATATCCGCTATCTCAACTAAAATACAATTTCACCTGCTCCCTTTCGAATTTTGACCGAAGAATTGTTGAAAATGTGCGCATCGTGTACTGGGCCAGACCACAACCCTTTCCAATTTCGGAAAATTTCTGCATTTGATCCTTCTGGAGATTGGAGCTTGATATGTCTACAGTCGATTACATCAACTACTCTTGGGAAATGGACCAAATCGAGGAAGATGAATATAGGCTCGTAGCAAATTTTCTATTGCTGATATAACACGACTTATAACTTTTCCATCAGGTTTGTGAACTTCACAAAAGTCCCCCAGGTTACGTAAAAGTTACCAGCTGCTAGAAACCGTAATGCCATCAGGTGCTGATTGATAGGAGTCACTGCGTGGTCTAGTTTCCTACAGAACCAAGTGCAACTTACTAGATAATTAATACAAATATCACACGTATATATTCAACATGCAGAAGTGTCCGAAATTCTCATTTTAAGATTCATGTGACGTCACAATCTATTTTATTTATTTAATTTTGATAGTTGATCTGATAGTAAGTGTCAGTATAAAACAACGTTCATATTATAGTGTGAATAATTGCGAAAGTCATCCTGACTGCAAGTGTCATCAGTATAATCATAGAGTTGTGAAAAACTATATAAAAAATTCTCGGGAATTAGGTCACATTAACACTCTGTTATAAATGTTCGTCTTTACGTACGTTTCGGTCTCACGACCATCATCAGAAGACTTATTTTGTTAAAAAGTTAAAACTAATTAGCACAAGCGTCCATATCGCACAATCTTCAATCAAAAAGCTCACGCCGTCGAAACGAACAGAACCACGAATAATCGAAAATTGTATCGTTAATATTAAAGTATAGATTTTTTTTGTAACAAGAAACCACTGTTAAGTAATATTCTCATAATGTACAAACGCATATTGCTATGGTCTCAAAGCAACTGAAGTTCGAAGCTATTTGTTTGTAATAACTCGACCCAGATGTAGATTTATGACGTACTTGAAAAGGTTTTAGACCTGCATTGGAATTTAGTTTACTTTAAGCGTTCTTCCTAAAATATACTTTTAACATTATAAAGACGTATGTAGGAATTTGCAAGAGTTTTAATTAATCAAGTTAGTATAAATCTGACTCAATCCTTGAATATCATTCCTATGATTTACAGAATTTGAATCCCTTTTTATGTGAATCATCTCCAGGATAGATCTTTTATAATAATTGGTTTCTTTAGTTAAAATATTAACATTTTTGTAATCAAATTGATGGTTATAATCAAAACAGTGCTTAGCAAGGGCGGTGGAATTTTCTAAGTTATTATTTCTTGTGCTATACTTATGGCCGTACATTCTTTTTTGTAAATATTGTTTAGAGATTCCAGTATAAGTTCCATCACAATCTAAACAATTCAATTTATATACTGTGTGGGTTTGTTTATCTTTAGGTATTACAGGTTTTAGATTTGAGAAATATTTCCCAACACAGTTAGTAGGTTTATGCGCAACATTTATATCGTACTTTTTCAAACATTTCTTAATTTTTTCTGAGGTCTCCGGAATGTATGGTAAAGTTATATAATTGTCTGTATTACCTGTTATGTTATTTTTATAAGAAGAACCATTATAGATTCTGTTTATTCTCTCTTTAATGATAGGATTGTAGAAAGTTTTTGGGTAGCCATTCATTTCCAATGCATTACGAACAATTTTTAAATTTTTGGGACGGTCCTCTGCGTGGGATAATTTTACCGCGCGGTATGTGAGGCTGTTTATGACACTTTTTTTATAACAAGCTGGTGCAACGGAATTGAAATGAAGATAACGTTGAGACCAAACTTCTTTAGTAAACCAAGAAGTTTTTATTTTTCCATCTGCATCATGCCTAATGGTCATATCTAGAAAATTAATGTTATTGTTTATTTCTATTTCACAAGTGAATTGAAGTTTACAATGGAAATTGTTAAATTTATTAATCACATATTGAATTTTATCGTTGGGAACACACATAAGGCAATCATCTACATACCGTTTAAAGAATACAGGCTGAAAATCTAATGAATTTATAAAAGATTCCTCTAGGCATTCCATAACGAGGTTAGCAATGGTAGCTGAAATAGGAGATCCCATTGCTGTGCCGAAAATTTGTCCAAAATATTGCTCACCGTACTGAAAAAAATAAGTGCATTCTAAACAAAACTTTACCGCATTTATAAAATCCGATTGATCAAGAGGTGTGTGGTTTTTAATCTCTGGCCAACGTTTTTTGATGCAATTTAATGCCAAAACGACAGGTATGTTTGTAAATAAAGAAACAACATCCAAGGAAATTAGTTGATGGTTTACTGGTACGGATTGATTTTTTATAAATTCATTAAAATGCCATGAGTCTTTCACAAAAAATTCATTTTTTCCTATTATATTATTGATAGATTTTGATAGAAATTTTGATAAATTGTAAGTAGGCGCTCCAATATTACTTACAATGGGTCTTAGGGGTATATCATTTTTATGTAATTTCGGAAACCCATAGATATAAGGTACAAGCCTATTATGGCAAATTAATTTATTTTTTAATTCAATAGGGATTATCTTATTTTTATGCCATTTATTTATCAATTTATTCATGTTATTTTGTACTGATGAAGTAGGGTCAGATTTTAATTTTTTATAAGTTGTTTCATCATTTGAAAGGTTTCCCATTTTGTTTTCATAGTCATTTTTATGCATTATGACGGTTTTATTACATTTATCCGCCTTCAAAACTAAAATTTGAGGGTTAGCATCTAAGAACTCTTTTGTTATTTTTGTATGATAGTTAAAATGATTCTTTGCAATACCAATTTCTGCTTTCTGTTTGTTCTTTTTGTTTGTCAAGATGTTACAAACTTTGTTTCTAATTTCATTTTTTTCTTCTAAATTTTTATTTCTGATTCCGCATTCTAAATTTGCAATAATATTGTCAATAGGCAGTTTTTTATTATAATTAGGCAATGCAAACTTCGGACCTAAGCTTAAGTGTGCTGTACCTCATTTGGAATTTTTGTGTCAGTTAGATTTTTCAACCATTGTTCATTGATATTTTGTTTTTCATAAGCTACACCTTTCATCAAATTATTTATCTTTTTAGATTGAATGGCTTTGATTTTGTTGAAATTTTTTTCGAAATTGTTTTGCTGATTTTGAAAAAATTGCGATATAAAGTTGTTATCATAATTTTGGTAACAGGTTTGTTTAACGAGTTTAATTTTGTTTTCAACCTCTGCTAGATTTGCACATGATTTGATGATGGTCGTGAGACCGAAACGTACGTAAAGACGAACATTTATAACAGAGTGTTATAAGAGAATTTTTTATATAATTCATTCTGGGTCAAGAATCTTATTGTGTTGTGAAAAACATTATGTAGACTAGTGGTTGGTCTATTTTGAAATCAGTCTTTCGTCTTATTTTTGACAAACTGTCGCAAAGTACATTGGTCTAGAAATGGAACCATTTGCTCATCTATGGAGATTGCAGATTCAGAATGTCTACTTATTATTTATTACTATTACTTATTTATTACCTAATCAATCATTGGTCGAATTCTCCACAGACTTCTTGGTTTCTTCTGTTGTCACACAGTGATCTACAATGTGTAGATTTACTCTCATTGATTAATGTTTTATTTATTGTTATTCCCTATTTTAACTTTTGTGACATTTGTTATAATAATAATAATAATAATAATAATCAGGAAGTAATAACTGTTCTATAAGGTATCGGAACAGAAGTTGTTACACTTATTATTGTTAGAAGTTTAGTTTAGTTATTAAAACTTTCATGTAATCATTTCAATTTTTATATATTCCCGATATTAGGAGAATAATAAATTAAACTGTGGGATCTCATACACTATTTTAGTTGGTTAGTATGTTTTAATTAATAGTATAATGTTGAGAAATGTTCGATATCTTAATGTTATTTCTATCGGTTCTTAACAATGAACTATAAAACGTGATTCACATTCATAATTTAATGGCCAGGTAATGTGATGGAACGGAAGTTGCAATTATATCACGTGAATTTCGATTCCAAATCATTATAAAGTTTAGTTTAATTATTAATACTCCTAAAGTACTGAGGACCTTTCGGCTACCAAGTAGCCATCATCGGAGTGAAATAAATTATAAATCAAAATGTGCCTGTTTAAATACTATTTAGGGATAATAATGCAAACAAGGGGTTAGCTGGAGGTAATTCGGAATTTAATAAATTGCTTTTCGTTTATTCATTTCCATCCCTTCTAAATTACCTAGATATTTATCCGTACTGTGAAGGGATGGAAATGTATAAACTGAAAACCAATTTGTAAAATTTCGATTTATCTCCAGCTGAGGGTAACCCCTTGTTAGTACAGGAAATAAAGGTTTTGAAAAGAAAAAATTGAGGTAAAAGGCCGATTTTGATGTGTGAGGGCACATTCGATTCGTTTTGACCTCTAGATCAGAATCATGCCACAGCTACATGGAGGGAATGTCTCAGATTGTTAATAAACAATAAATATTGACCAAAAAATTATGTGTTATAACAATATATAAAAAAAAACTAAAAACGCTATTTTCCATCAATCTTTAGCGGGTAAAGTAGAAAATTGCAGTTATTTGATCAATAAACAATGCAAATTTAAGGTTTATAACAATTTGTTAGTTATCTATTTGTTAATAAACAACGAAATGAAAATTTTCAAAATAATCAAGATTAGATTTATTTTCAGGTAATTTGAGGTTGCTGAATATGAATTCGATGTTATTTTTTTTGATTTGCTGTTATCTAATTAGTTGATTAACAATTTGTTAATTAACAAATTAACCCAAAAAATGGAAATTTTGAAAATAATCAAGACTAGAGTCATTTTCAGGTAATTTGAGATCGCTGAATACGAATTTGATGTTATTTTTTTGATTGAATGTTAATTCAATTAATTAATTGATAATTACTCAGTTACCGAATTAACAAAAAAGTTCAGTGTCTCAAAATAATCAAGATTAGAGTCATTTTCAGGTAATTTCGGGTCACTAAACATGAATTTAATGTTATTTTTTGAATTAAAGGTTAATTTAATCATTTTATTGATAATTACTTAGTTACCGAATTAACAAAAAAATTCAAAGTCTTAAAATAATCAAGATTGGAGTCAATTTCGTATAATTTAAGGCCGCTGAACACGAAATTGATGTTAATTTTTGAATCGGATGATAATTTAATTAATTAATTATAATTCACTTGGTGAATCAACAAAAAATATTCAAAGTTTTAAAATAATCAAGATTACAGTCAATTTCGGATAATTTGAAGTAGTTAAATTTGAATCTAATGTGATTTTTCAATAAATTGTTCATATTATCAGTTGATTGATAGCGTTGCCATGGTAACTGAGAGAAGTGCAGAGACGTATGAGCTGAATTCAGAACCAGTAATTCAACCTCTAGGGCCGTAGCCGTAAAGGGGAAGAGTGGTTTTTCATGTTATTGATAAAAAATAGTTTCCCAGCAATTTATTCAAAAAAGAACATCAAATTCGTATTTAGCGACCTTAAATTATACGAAATTGACTCCAATCTTGATTATTTTGTTAATTCGGTAACTAAGTAATTCTTAATTAAATAATTATATTTACATTCAATCAAAAAAATAACATCAAAATACTCAGCGACCTCAAATTACCTGAAAATGACTCTTACCTTGATTATTTTTTAAATTTCCATTTTTTGGGTTAATTTGTTTATTAACAAATTGTTAATTAACTAATTAGAGTAGAAGATAAAATAACATCGAATTTGTATTCAGCGACCTCAAATTACCTGAAAATGAATCTAATCTTGATTATTTAGGAAATTTCCATTTTGTTGCTTATTAACAAATAGATAACTGACAAATTGCTATAAACCTTAAATTCACATTGTTTATTGATCGAATAACTGCATCATCATATTGATATAATAAAATAAAACACTTTTACTTTGTTTTTATTACATATATTATAGAAACAAATCGTATTTTTGTCATATGTCCTAAAGTTTCATACTCTCGCATGAATTGAACATATTCTGGATGTAAATGTGGATAACGTTGTAGCTTCCTTTCTATTGAATATAGTCTCTTTAAGGCTAATTGTTATTGTTGTTGTCGAATCCCTTATTGTAAGATCTTTCTTGATTTGAGTCAAATCTGATGAAACAAATATATTCATTTTATCCTCATAATATATTTTATCCGATGGCATGTCATAATGACAACGTTATGTCACTCAATTTTGATGACATAAGGAAGCTCATTATGGTACTTAGTACCATAATGAATTCATTATGGGACTAAGTACCATAATGAAATTCTATATGAAAAACATGTAATGGTGAGATCAAAAAAGTTTTTTCAAAATGCATAACTATGTACAAAACTATTTATTATAAATGGTAAAAGAGCAATTACTACAATTTGCAATATTAATTCCAATGGATTCTAGAGTTTTTACATCAGTAGTTGATGATTTTTGGTAAACTTGTAATCCTGTTTGTTGTTGGCACCAAAAATTGCTTCTGATATTTTTTTCTTTTGCACTTTCGAATTTTCGATGTAACCTTCAGGAACAGTATTGCTTTTCCATCCGCCATGGCGTTTCACGGTACACAGATAAGCTCCAGAATCAGCCAAAAATGAAGCAGACGATCGCCGAAAACAATGTCCGGTATATTCTTCAGGGTGAGGTAGATTCAAAAAAGTGGCAATAACTTTTGGCATTTTACCAAAGGTGTGTATTCCAACGGGTTGTTTTGTGCATTTCTTATTTCTATGAGTGACAAAAAAACGTAGATGGTTTGTGTTGCAAGGTCTTATTTTCACATATTGACAAGTTCTACCATATTCAATCCTGGGATATTCCCCAAAGTTACAAAAAATTCTCGCATTACCTTTGTTTTTGTATTCGTTAAAGTAATTCCAAAAAAGGGTCCTTCATCTATTACATTTTCAACAAGCATATTTGTCAATTCCTTTCTTCTGCATGCTAAGTGGAGCAATTATCATAGCAACTTTTCTAAATAAATATGTATCATCTGATGCTTCCGTTAAAAACTTTGTAACATCTTGTTTAGTAAAAATTTTGAATTTTTTAGCTCTATAACCTTCTGATTTACGTTTTCGTAAATCAGAAGTAGGTATTTACTAATATCGACGTTTTTTCTTGTTGATAAAATACTTCTTATCATCGAATAATACGACCAAAGAGAAGATGGTTTTCTTTCCTTAGATAAGCATTCAAAGTAAGTCAATAATACTTTTTCATGAGTGATAATCTTGATTTTCTTAGCAGAACACCATTCTTCGTACCGATTAAACACCATTTCATATACACTCCGTGATTTTTCCGGCAAAAGGGAGTCCACGATATTTCGCGTCATTTCTTCCAAATCAGAAGGTAAACTACCAGTTTCAGATTCACTCATTATTATTTAAATTATATTAAATTCTACGTGACAATTGTGTTTGACAGCGATAAATAAATATTGCCGTTACAACCTGACGTTGTCAAGGAAATGGCAAGGCACAGCTCACTCACCTACTAATATTTGAAACTACACATATACTTACTCCTTTAAAAATAGTTGTCATTGTGACATGTAAAAATGCAGTTTTTAATTTTCCGAAAACGTATTAATATAAATGCCATCAGTTGAAATTTTGTATGTAATACGAATTTTAAACAATCATTATGGCACACATCGTGTTATTGGACTCGGCTACGCCTCCCCCGATAACATTCACGACTTGTACCATAATGATCGTCTTTATGATCCTTATTACATAAATAACTATTATCTAGGATGATAATTGCATTAGATTTATTAGCTTTCCTAAGCACTAAATTGTTGATTCTTATTTCATGTTTAATAGATTTTACAGAGGACCAATCAAGGTTTTTGAAATCAGTGTTTTTATGAGAATGAAGGTGTTTATTTATATATGTTTTAGTATTATCTGAATCAGGTACATATTCCAAAGCAACTTCTATTCCGGCAATCGCGGTTTCTAAACTTAAGTTATTTTTAATATGAGGTGAATATTTAGGTCCTTTATTTAAAATGTTTAGCTCGTTACTGGAAGAATTAACGTTTGAATAGTTAATCATTCTATCACTAAATTCTACATTGGTAATATCATTATCGGTTTTACTATTAGGTTTTGATTTAGCAAGATTTGTTAACTTTTTTGATTGTGTAATGAATTTTGAATGATAATCAACAAATAAATCAAATTTAACGGGATGGAGTTTAAACGTAAATTCAGAGTGTAATACGTTTAAGTAATGAATGATAACATGGCGTTTCCGATAGGAGCTCTTGTTTTCTTACTTCTTTCAAGTTTTCTAAAATTTTCCAGGCACTTAATATCATGAGAATAATAAATTAAACTGTGAAATCCTATACATCATTTTAGTCGGCTAGTGTAATGTTAGGAAAGTTTCGATATCTAAATGTTATTTCTATCGGTTTTGAACAATGAACTAAAGTGTGAAAAGAGTTGAACGATAAAACGTGATTAACATTCATAATTTGTTTGTGAGATAATTTTATGGAAACGAAGTCGCAATTCTATCACGTGAATTTCGATTCCAAACATAAATCTCATTAATTCCATAAGTCCAGTCCTGCGCTATTACCTCTTTCGCGGCTGATCTTTAAATTCCATGCACAAGCATTACCTTGGTTCATTCGGTTCCAAACTCTCGTTTTAGTAAAAAGTGCCATAATTGTGGAATATACTCCTCGAGAAACATGATATTCGATATTCTTTCCACATTTTGTTATCGTACCGTTTCAAACAGTGTAAGTACCTTTACGTAATTCAAATTTTTACCTATTTTACCCTCATTAATAGGAATCATCATTATATTTTATAAATTTGTAATTATTTTTTAATTGATGCTATAATCATGGTTTTAATTATTCTATTAGTAAGTACAAAACCCAATCAATTTTTAGCATAATGAAAAGTTCATTTTTTTATTTTAATAATTACGTAAAATCTATTATTCAAATTCATATATACAGTTGAATATTAGTTGAACTTGGCCTTTTGTAAAAATATTTACATTTTCCACCCGATAAGCATATTTTACAATATTCAAATTTTTACCTATTTTACCTTTATCATCAGGTATTATCATTATATTTTATAAATTTCTAATTATTTTTTAATTCATGCTATAATCATGGTTTTAGTTATTCTATTAGTGAGTACAAAACCCAATCAATTTTTAGCATAATGAAATGTTCTTTTTTTTAATTTTAATAATTACATAAAATATATTATTCAAATTCATTTATGCAGTTGAATAGTAGTTGAACCTTACGCCTTTTGTGAAAAATTTTACATTTTCCACCCGATAAGCATATTTTACAAAATTCAAATTTTTACCTATTTTACCTTTATTATTAGGTATTAACATTGTATTTTATAAATTTGTAATATTTTCTTAATTCATGCTATAATCATGGTTTTAATTATTCTATTAGTGAGTACAAAACCCAATCAACTTTTAGCATAATGAAATGTTCTTTTTTTTAATTTTAATAATTACATAAAATATATTATTCAAATTCATTTATGCAGTTGAATAGTAGTTGAACCTCAAGCCTTTTCTGAAAAATTTTACATTTTCCAACCGATAAGGATATTTTACAAAATTCAAATTTTTACCTATTTTACCTTTATTATTAGGTATTAACATTATATTTTATAAATTTGTAATATTTTTTTAATTCATGCTATAATCATGGTTTTAATTATTCTATTAGTGAGTACAAAACCCAATCAATTTTTAGCATAATGAAGAGTCCGTTTTTTTTAAATTTTAATAATTACATCAAATATATTATTTAAATTCATTTACGCAGTTGAATATTAGTTGAACTTGGCCTTTAGTGAAAAATTTTACATTTTCCACCCGATAACGATTTCTAGTAGGTGTTTTTGGGTCGCTGAGCACGAATCCGAGGTTATTTTACCGGAAAATTCATTCAATAGACGAAAAATCTGGGAAATTTGATAATTTTCACGCAAATTTTCTCGAGATTATCGTTTTATCAATGATAAAGGTTGACAGTCGCGTATTTCGATCCGAAGTAGAATGAAACCAGGAAAATTTGCGGAAAACTGTGAAAACCTGAAAGGAAAATCTTTCCACGTCATTGAAATTATCGTGTGATTTTTTTGGTCGCTGATTAAAAATTTGTAAATTAAAAAGTTCAAAACTATAATTTTCCGGAAAAAGCGGAAAATTTTATTATGAATTCTCCTTTTTTGTTATGTAATTTTTCGAGTGTCGTGTTGATATACGTTTATATTTTCAATGACCATGTTGAATTACAAGAATTAAAAGTAATTCCAAAAAAATAGATGTTCAAAAATTCCGGAAAAATTGAAGTAGGAGTGAACCCATAGAGATCAATGAATCAGATGATGAATATTATTAAAATGTTATATTATGAATAATTAAAAAATATCTATATTTGACATTACTTACAGAATTAATTTTTAACAAAATGATATTGTCAGTACATATATTTTTTTAAATGACACAGCATATTGCAATATTGTAGCTTTAAATAAAAAGTTACAACTTGTATAAATTAAAACAAAAATGCTTGTATTTTTGAAATTTTTCTTCACCTTTCACATGATTCTAATGTTATTTTCAAACATTTTTGATATTAAATTCGTGATCAGCGACCAATAAAACCCCTATAATGACTTATCACACCATAAATTCAATGACGTTAGAGTGTTTTTCCTTGTAATTTTCTTTGATTTTTCCGAAATTTTCAAATAATTATTTTATTGGCATTACTTCCAATCTTTGTAATTTAACATGGACATCGAAAACATAAACGTGAATCAACACGACACTCAAAAAAATCCATCGAAAAAAGGGAAGGAAAGATGAGTGTGTGCTTCAAATGAAAAAAAAACGAGTTCTTATGTTATATCGCCTTGCCTATATATTTACGTATAGTAAGGGAAGTAAATATGGAGAGAACCTAATATTTGACATAAGTTTATTACATCAAGGAAAAGAATCAGATACAATTGTATATTTAAAATCAATTGCGTATTTTTGGGAGATGTAACCTGTCATGAATTATTCATAGCTACGCGTTTTTGATAATTTATTGTCAAACGACGTTTACACAGTCAAAACATATCTAACGGAAGAGTATATATCTTGAATAACCTTATTTTGTGGATGGATGATGCGTCACATCAAGCAAACAGAAAAATCTTGAGAATGGCGAATACTATTCGATGAGGTGTCACAGACAGTGTCTCGTGTCATGAAGGATTTATTTATTTATTTAAACGTAATAATACCCTTACATCCAAATATACAAATTAACTAATAATCATTATTATCTATAAGACCCGTTCCACGTCAGTAGTAAGCTTCTTAACAGATAGTTCAAATTCAAATTGGTCATTTCAAATATTGATTAAGCTACAAATTCTGTTTATTGCGCTATTTGCTTCTTAAAGTGTTATATAATAAGAAACGTGTAATGTAAACAGGGGGTTACCCTCAGCTGGAGATATAATATAATATAATAATAATAACGTTTATTCAAGTGTAAAATACATTGATATAAAGTAATAAAATTACATATATTACATATACTACCCTGCAAAAGACACTACTAAGTATCTGTGCGCAGGTCTGAAGAATAAATTTTAAAGAGAAGAAGAAAAAAATATATATAAAATAAAAAGGAAAATTCATTCAACTGTTAATGTTCATCAAATTGTAGTAGATATATTACATACATTAAGAATTCATTCACTCTAAGAATTAAGTCAATCGAAAGATAAATCGGAATTTAATAAATTGCTTTTTCGTTTATACATTTCCATCCCTTCTAAATTACCCAGATACGTGTGTGTACTGTGTTTTAGGAGTCAGAAACTTTCTTGAGAGATGGTGTGACCTGTATTCAAAATATGTTCGACTAACGCTTATTTTCCACCATTATTTTTCTTTGTATGGGTAAAATGTTTCTCATAAGGAGTTAAAATGTTCCTTCCTGTTTGACCTACACAGCATTTTGACCACGACTCACAATTGATTTTGTAAATCCAGGATTTGTCGAAATCGGAAGCTTTAACAAGAGTGTTGCCTAAACGGTGTTTTAGCTTGTTCTTTCATCTATAAACTGGTTGTATTGAAAATTTAGAAAACTATGGAATCTATTATTTACAGAAGAACGATAAGTGAATCTTTTAAATTTTATTTAAGCATTTGAAGGTAATGGTTCTAATTTGGCTAGTTGGCTACGTTCCTATTTCCTTTTTGTTTAGGAATTAAATTATTGATGAAAGACTTGTGGTAACCATTATTCAACGCAATTTGCTGAAGTTTCTCAAATTTGTTGTTATAGTTTTGCTGGCTCAAAGGGACGTTCAATAATCTATTAAACGGAGCTATTTTATACATGTATGGTGTTGCTGAATCCGCCGGGGTATACTTACTTGTTTGAGTGAGTTTTCTGTATATGTCGAAATCCAAGTGATTACCATCTTTTATAATATTAATATCAAGGAAAGGAAGCTGATTATCTGATCATATGTCGACAGTCAATCTCAGTGAATCAAACTGGCTATTGAGCGTGTTCAAAAACCCATGTAAATCAAAATCTTTACTAGTAATCGTAAAAATGTCGTCAAAATATCCATACTAAACTTTTAGAAACTGATTCAATTTTGATTTTAAGGAGGTTCCAAGTTCGCTTAGAAAATATTGGCCAATAAAGGAGAGTGGATTGCCCATTGCACATCCGCTTATTTGGTTATAGTAATTTTTGTTAAATGTGAAATAATTTTGCTTCATTCATGAAGATGTAAGGAACACGTATTCCGCGCAGTTTCTATCGGGAATATTGATATTTGAAAACCGTTTCTTCAGAATTTTCATCAAATCAGGGATTGGAGTATTTGTAAATAGTGAAACATAATGAAATGAAACGAGAGTATCACCAGGTTCATGTTTGAAATCTTTGAATACTGCAATAAGTTCCAAAGAATTGTTCACAGACAAACTTGATGCAGCTTGGAAGTTACTAAATTAGATTACTAACCATTTTGCTTTGTTCTACGTAGAACAATTAATGTTTGAAAAGATCAGTCTCACGGAATTACCCGGTTTATGAATCTTCGGTAAACAATACAGTTTAGGAAGATTAGAATTTGAAAGTCTAGGTTTGTATTTCAAATTATCGGAGATTACAGCTGTACACAAATTTAATGAATTATTGAACGTCCCTTCGAGCCAGCAAAATTATAATAACGAAGTTGAGAAACTTCAGCAAATTGTGTTGAACAATGGTTACCACAAATCTTTGATCAATAATTTAATTTCTAAACAAAAAAGGGAATTGTGAAGTAGCCAACTAACCAAATTAGAGTAATTGCCTCCAAATACTTCAATAAAATCCAAAAGTTTCACTCATCATTCTTCAGTAATTAATAAATTTCATAGTTTGTTTTCTAAATTTTCAATACACCCAGCTTATAGATGTGAGAACAAGCTGAAATACCTCATGGGCAACACCTTTGATAAAGTTTCCGATTTCGACAAATTCAGGATTTAAAAATCAATTGTGAGTTGATTCATAATACTATGTGGGTCAAAATAGAAGACATATTTTAACTCATTATAAGGAACATTTTGCCCATATAAAGAAAAAAAATTGTGAAAATTCAGTGTCATCCGAACATATTTTGAATACAGGTCACACCACTTCTCAAGAAAATTTATCACTTTTAAAACACAGTATAGACAAATATTTAGGTAATTTAAAAGCGATGAAAATCTATAAGCGAAAAAGCAATTAATCAAATTCTAATTGATCTCCAGCTGAGAGTAACCCATTGTTAGTACTTTAATAGTATTTCTAGTGGATAGGGGTGATTATTTCTTATCAATAGTGCTATAATATCCGCCACAGTGTGGACTGTTTATAGTTTATTACAGGCGATTGATCTAAATATTCAAGACTGTGATCATAACTCAAATTGTATCCAATGTTTACTTCAAACATCATATGTTTGATCATCCTCTTTTGAACTGATTCTAGTCGGTTTATATGAACAAAATAATACGGTGGTCTCCAACAACAGTAATCTAATAGATCAGTCTAAAACATTAATTGATCAGCTGATTGATATGGAGATCAAAGGAAAATGGATAATGAAAACTCAATCCGTTTTAAGAATTGCATGATCTGCATTTTTTTACGTTTAAGTCCAATTTATTCAAGTGGCACCAACGAGATAAGGTATCTAAGTCGGATTGTGGTAATACCTTACAATATCCAAATACATATATCAGGCCATCCATGAAAATGTTAGAGAGCATTGGACCAGGATTGGTACCTTGAGGAACCCCATATAAAACCTCATATGTCGCCGATCTATAGTTTTTGCATCACCAGTCTCTCCAGAAGAATATTGCCATTCAGAATATCGAATGCATTGCTGAAGTCGTTGTAGACGGAATGACCTTCCTCACCGTCTTCAAGGGAAGGGGTCTCCATACTACAGCCCGCGGGCCAAATCCGGCCCGCGACAGCTACTGACTTTTGTTGCTATTTTTGTAGTGATAAGTTGGATAAGAAGACACAGAATGATAATAACTCGGTTTTATTTACTTTCTAGGTAAAGCTTAATGACAAGTATAATACGCAAAATAACTAACAAATATTTGAAATAATGAATCCCACTAACATAATAAACATTATAACAGGAAAACACATAAACATATAACATATAAAATACTAGTGAGATTTATGTAATTGTGATTTTCCACTGACAATAGTTTGTAGTTGTGGACCAATTTTACTAGTACCACTTATTAAAAAAGATTTAAGATGCTCATCTGTTAACTTAGATCTGTAAACATTCTTTGTGTATTTCATTTTGGAGAATGTTTTCTCACTCAAGTAAATAGTACCAAAAACAGAAAACAGCCCACTAGAAAATGTATGCTAATTTTCAAACTGTACCAGTGGAAGACTCATAAAATTTCAACATGATGTGTTTTGATATTTATACCAAATTATTATCACTGCACTGTAAATCAATAATTTTCTTTTTTAAGTTCCGGGGATATGATTTCAATCAGAAGGATTTTGAAAAATCTCAATCTTCATTCGCAATGACATCATTAGCAAAATGAACGGAAAACTCAGTCTCAGTAGTAGGGCTAAATATTTCACATGTTTTAAAATGTGCTAAACATATTTTATGTAATTGTGATTGAAACAGTATTATTTCCTGCAAGAACGATTTGATATTAGTGTATAAATCAGGGAGAAGCCGGTTTTCTCCTTGCAATTTCAAACTCAGTTCGTTCATATGTTTTGTCAAATCGACATAGAATATTAACTTCCACAGCCATCTGCTATTCTGTAATACGGCAAGAGGCGAACGCTTTTCATTCAAAAAAATTTCGATCACTTCTAGAAGTTCAAAAAAATGCCGAAGGACTTTTCCGCAATTAAGCCAGCTTACGGCAGTATAATATGGTATGTCATTTTCTCCAATATCTTCTATAAACTCGCGGAATTGTCGGTGATTCAGCCCAGTGGATCTGATGAAATTTACAACTGATATACAACAGACATATTCAAACATTTCCCGCACAAGGACTATTGATGCATACAATATAAGACTAATGGTTTTGAACCACCATCATTTTCTACAGCCTTTGACCACACATGCTTAAGCCTCTCTATCAGTAGTAATAGATTTCAAGTTTTCCCATCGAAGGTTCTTTTTATTAATGGCATTTTCAACTCCCTTAAAAATATTTTCCCCAGTGGTCGTACCGTGAATAATATCAATATCAAGAAGTTCTTCATACACTTCATACCTTTTATCTACTTCTCGAATAAAAATCATCACCTGTACAGTATCTGACACATCCGTTGACTCATCCAAGGCCAGAGAAAACCACTCAAGATGTCCATTTTTGTCAGACAGTTGAGATGGTATATTTTCTGCGATGTCTTCTACCCTCCGAGTAGACAAACTGGCAGTTTTAAATAAATTTACCTTTTCGGGTCACATTTCTTCGGCTACTGCAATTACGCATTCTTTGATCATTTTTCCATCGGTGAATGATTTTCCACGTTTCGCAATTTCAAGAGCCACACAAAAGCTGGAACGAGTTGCAGCCTTTTGTTCAGTATTGAGTTTCGTAAACTATTATTGCTGAATCCGCGCTTCAAAGCTTCATTTTTTTCTATCCGCTAACTTCCTGTATATTTTGAGTAACCTTTAAAATGTTTCATTTCATAATGCCATTTGATGTTATATTCTTTGAGAACGGCTAAGGTTTCATTCCTAATCAAACATAGTGCCTTCTTACTGGACTCAATTACGAAATATTGAAAATTACATTGATCTTTGAAGGTTCTGCATTCACTGTCTACTTTTCGCTTCTTTTTCATGCTAGTAAATCACACACAAAAACAACAAATTAAATCAAAATACTGTTACAAAGATGTCTTTTAAACACGCACAATAGTATATTAAAGAACGAGTTTCCTAAGACTCGTCTTAAAGCACGATTTCAAGTTTCTTTTTTAAAGAATGAGTGCTTCAAGGTCTTAGGAAACGAGTTATTTATACTATTTTTTGTAATTTGCCCTTTTTATGCCGTTTTTAAACAAAAATGTTTAATTTAGTCCATTTAGGGATTTTTATGGTGGTTGGTAACATCTTAATTTTGAAAGTGAAAATTTGATTTAGTGGTTCTGTGATCGCTTTTTGTTCTATCAAAATTCTGTCACAAACCATGAATATGGAAGACAGCCTTACATGTACGCCCCCTGAAATACGTGAAATTGCCCAAAATACCGTGGGTAATTTGCTACCGGATAAATCCCGAATAGAATATAAGAAGCAATACGATTGACGCTCGACACTGTCATTCAAACTGACATAACGATGACAAGATAATTCCGCATCAAGCTCGCCAACCTAAAAATTTTCGTAAAAAGTTCCGTGCTTTTTTGGATATTAAGACACGGCGAGTGATGACGTTGCGTTCGTTAATGGGTCAATTAGAAAATCAAAATGGAGGCAAATTACAAAAACACATTTTAAGGAATTACGCACTACATTATTTCACAATAGACAGTTCAGCTTCCTTCGCTTTCCTTAGGTGGACTGACTGGCGGTCGCGCCGCTAGCCTTTTCATACTCCAATTACTGCCATCTAGAAGTGAATGGAATACACCAGAACTTCCTCGGAACAACGAGATTATTCGCGAATGCTTAATTGTTACCGCACTGTCGAAAGTACTACTAGAGCTATCTGTTAGCGATAAAGGGTAATACACTTCCTATTTCCGCATGTGACCACCAGGTGTCACGCATACTCTTCCGAATATGAAGTTTATAGTGGTGTGCCACAGGGGTCAGTACTGCGGCTTTTTTGTTTATTTTATATGTCTCTGATATTCGTAACTATGTTCAGTCAATGATCTCTTTTCATGCCGATGATAGCAAGATTTACA
Source organism: Endomychus coccineus (assembly GCA_958510875.1). Classification (NCBI taxonomy): domain Eukaryota; kingdom Metazoa; phylum Arthropoda; class Insecta; order Coleoptera; family Endomychidae; genus Endomychus; species Endomychus coccineus. Next base: position 30,794,054 of record OY294070.1, on the reverse strand, counting down.
CAAACCCCATCCAAAAATACAAATTTCTTCAAGAAGACTTGAACTAAATATCGATCTGGTGTAGATTATGGAAGATTCCTCTCAATATTCAAAAGTGTGTTGTATTGCACATGAGAAAGCCGGGCCCCACAACATTTACAAGTTGAATGATATTTAATTAAAGACGGTGACCGAGCACGAGGATCTTGGACTGACCACCTCGGCAGATTTATCTTGGACCCAGCACATAAGCAAAGTAACAAAAAAAGCAAAAACTTATGTTTACTTACTTTCTAAGGCATTTCACAAAATTTCGCCTCATCACTTTAACCTTTATACCACATATACACGCCCCATTCTTGAGTTCACTGGCCCGGTTTGGAGAATCGACTGGTTACGTGATGCAAAGACTTTGGAGTCTATGCTACTCGAATTCCATTTGGCTTCCACAGACCGTGTTACGAAGAAAGGCTCAGCATTCTGAACGCAACAACATTTATGGAACGTCGACTTCGAGGAGATCTGATCGTGACCTATCGTATTTTAAATGGTTTATTCGAGTGCAATTTAAATCACCTATTCAGTCTTAACCAGGATCAACGATTGAGAGGTCACGATTGGAAACTCAAAAAGGATCACTTCAAATCGAAGTCACCCCAGGGCTTCCTTGCTAACAGAATTTTTTCTGAGTGGAATAATCTCCCTTGTGATGTTGTGTAGCACACGTCAGTTAACACCTTTGAAAATCGTTATGACAAATCAAAAATATCAACGTAAAGCTTGTGTTTTCCCCTCCAGTGGCTAATGACTTGTTCTGTTATACGAAATAATTGTTAATCTTTATTGTGATCCGATTTATTTACAAATAATTGTTCCTATATGTATTACGAGTACTTCACAACTTTGAACACTGTATTTTAAGTAATTGAGCCTAAAATAGGTATTCTACCTCGTCTCATTACCGATATTTAATAATAATATTGATAATAATAACTAGCGAGTTTAGTAAGCGCATTCTCGCTCAGGGCGCGTGCTCGGCGACTAGTTTAGAAATCATAGATAATAGCAAGTAAATTAAAACGGTTTTGGCCCTTGGAACCTACTGGAGTGAACAGTATGGCCCTAAGACTGGATAGATTGGAAGCCCCTGTTCTAGGGCATTCAAAATATAATCAGTGTATATTTATCAAATTATATGTTATAGAATGACCTCTTATAAAACCATGTTGATTGTCTGCTATAATATTTGTGAATTTGAAAGATATTCGCTTGCTACAAATTTTTCCAATAGCAAAGACAATACTGAAACAACAGAAATCGGTATATGACGCGACTACTCCAGGTTTAATAATTGAATTAAGATCATATAGACTTCACTTCGATTGACCGCAAGTTTATGTTTCAGACAAGACAGACTAGTCAAACTGACGCCGACGGCCATGGGACCATTACGAATCTGGAATATGAGGACCAAGGAGGTACAATAGAAGCGACCAACAAAGAAATTGAGGTAGACCCAAAACCCCTCGAATATATTAATAGAGATGAGAAGACCGGTCGCAGCATCACGTCTCGGCATTCCAGCGTATCTAGAAGTCAAATGAAAGGTGAGTAATTCTTAACGGTCACTGTGGAAGAAATCGTAATTATTTTGATCTTCGACTGATTCGCATCACAATTCCCACTACGAATGAATGTCCACGTTTCATCAATCACGTTATAATATCCCCGGTGGAAATGGTCTAATGGGGTTAGATCTGGAGATCTTGTTGGCCATAAACAGGTCTCCTCGTCTACCACTTCACCGATTTGGAAATATTTGATCGTGGTATTCCCGAACTCGACGTGCATAATGTGCAATAATTGCTGTAACCGAATTCTGGGATCGGGTGCATCAGGATCTTCAGCTTTAGGAAGCAATAACGCTGAAGTGGGTATTAATTTATATCAGAGGAAGTTCAGGTACTGTTCACCATCCAGCGTTCCGTCGACGAAGTTTGGTTCAATAATCCGAGAATCCACTATACTAAACACATTAAGCCTTTGGGGATATTGTATATTCGCTTCCATCATCCAATACGGGTATTCAACAGTCCAGTAACGGTAATTTTGTGACGGTATCATCTAAACAAAATGTTGCCTCATCAGAAAAAATTATATTTCTAATTAAACAAGGATTTGCATTGGAGAGTTCCATCAAAATTGCCCTCGTCGATCCAAGTTCTCATCGAACAATTCTTGCACCAAGTGTACTTTGTACGGGTTCAATTTTTGCTGAAGAAGTCTGAAAACTGCATTTTCTGACGTATCAACATGTGAAGCGACCTCCACTAGGGTGAATATGGATTTTCTTGTATCATTAAAAGAGCATCTAATCGTCTGTTTTCATCTAACGCCGTAGGCTGATCTCGTACTTATCCGAGATCTCGAATTTGTTTTCAATTCTACTCACCTACCGTTCATTGCGATATTGGAAGACAGTTTGGGTGGGTGAATTTCGTTGAATAACATTCGGACTTCTTCATGCGTCCGACTTTTATTTCCAAACCCAATCATCTTCAAAACTTCGATTCGTTCGGTTTCAGTAAGTCTCATTTTTGCTCTCCACTCCATTTAATTGTGTTTGACATAAGTAGTAAGCAAGTTGCAATTTTTTCTAAGACGTTGCAATGGCTGCTTTAACAACGCCGAATATTGGCAGACTTATTTGAATAAATTTAGGTGAATATCACCGTTATTTATCAATTGATTTTGAAAAATTTCAATTGTGTATTCAGGATAAGAAAGTCTATCATTCGAGGTATCGCAAGGGGGACTTTGCCATTTGAATTTTTAAGTTGGGGTTGCTAGCCCTTAGAAGTGAATTGAGGGGATTGAAAATTACATGTCTGAATGGCAATTTCAAAATAAAAATCGATGAATACGATCATTTTTCAGAAATATTTTTGTCAACGATTTAATAAAATTTATCTGTAACTTTCGGGAAGCACTCTGATTCAAGCAAACTACTTGACCTTCATCGGGCTCTGATTAAATCATAGCTAACTTATCAGATATTTGCCTGGGGTGGAGCTATGAATAACAATTACATAAACCCCATGGTAAAAACACAAAAATGGTGTTTGGAAATACATATTATATAATAAGCCATACAGATATTCAATGGAAAAGTTTTACTCAGAATCTCACCTATTACATATTCGTCAACTATACTGCTATTCGTTATTAGTCGAACAACACATGTTTAATGAACTGTGATCAATCGATCACTGACTTCCCTCTCTTTTGTCAGCAAAATATGTTTCGGACACTTCTGCTGGTCAAATATATGATTATAGGAACCGAAAATATATTGAAAATGATTGTAAACCGCCAATGAAAGATGTTAAGATATGCTCTATGCTACATTAACATTTTATTCAATTAGTCTTAAAATGTAATTTACTATTCTATGTTTTATAATGGCATCCGCTGCCAGGTTGACTTTCGGATTATTCACACTATGATATCACACTTTTTTATACCGACACCTGCTGTCACATGAGCTATCAAAATTTGCCACAGAGTAAACTCATAAAATAGACTGGGACTTCACATCGATGACGTCTTAAATTGACGCGCTAGGTATCATAGGCCTTTTTGTTATATATATATAGACAGTTTTTTTTTTTTGGGACACATGGGTAGCAGTGATAATCATGCATGAAATTCGAAAGAATGTAAAATTCTTCGGACATGGACCAAAAATATTCTTCCGATTTTTTTTTCTTCTTTCTTGGATGAGAACATTGTTTACAGACACGTAGTTTAGATTTATTGTAAAGAGGGGAAAAATGACGTAACGTGTACTATTCTTTTTAATATAAGCTATTATCGTAGTATAATTTTGGAATATTATAAATGTATAATATAACTTTATTGTAAAATATGCGTACGTGTATGTATCATATACCAAACACATATAATACACCTATTATCCAAACATGAATGTACTATAGTAGAGGTAACAATAATATATAGATATGTATATATATATATATATTTTCATTCATATATATATTTATTTTTTACTTTTTTCCCTAAAAATGTAATCAATAAAAGTTGTTTAAAATATCATTTTGTTTCGGAATTCATTAATCGCATGTCTATTTTATAAAAAACTGGGTAGTCCAGATCCTATGAACATGAATCCATTGAACACCTTTACATAACCTACGTATATTAATATATATTTGTGTTTAAATGCATGAATATAAGTATGTATATGTATTCATAAGCAAATATGAGAGTCATAAATCATATCCAAATATATATATATATACAATAAATGTCCAAAAACTAGTCCAAATTTTGAAAATGAATGGATGACGCATACAAAGTTAGATAACATAAAAATAGCTATCATTTGAGACCAAGTAGACCTCGATAACCCTAAAATGACAAAAGATATTTGGATTTGAATTTTTTGGAAAAAATGGGTTAAAATTGGGTTTTGGGGAAAACCATTAAAGGTTTTTGACCAAACCTTCGACCATTTTTTTAGCTGTAGAAAGAACTACCTTCACCCAAATGTTCAGCTGAATTGATCAATTATTGGCTCTTGCAGAGAAATTTGAATTTTCTCCTAAAATACAGGAGGTATATATATATATATATATATTATTGTGGGAAGGGAGATGAACCGATTTCCAAAAACCTCAAGCCATTGGGTTCCTCTGACACCCATAATGAAAGGGTATCAATTCCAAACTTTAGCCAAACCTCTAAGGTCTTCAAAAAAGAATAAAGCAAAAGAGTACCTCTCAAAAAGCGCATTACAGATGTGAGAGTCAGGATGAAATACATAGATAACAATTTAGATAAACAAATTCGGAATAATGTTTGAAGTACAGTAATGATAATAATAAATTTATTTGGCATAAATGAAGTAACAATTGCGATTTTCACGCAGGATAACTTACAGACTAAGGTGTAAGTTGATTTGATTCTGAATTTATGCATGTCTTACAGCACTTAAGACTTGAGAAAAGTTTCGAAACCTTAGATAATCTCAAAACTATAACTTCAGGATATTCCTTATCGTGCCAGCATTTGTCAATAATTTTGTAAATAAATTCCCACCCAAATCAGCGTCTACCCTCATGTGAGGTTCATTGCCAAAGCAACTTCTCAAAAACTTGGTTTTCTATTCAATGCCAAGAGCTACTTTTCATCCCAACAGCTCATCATTTACAAAGTACAGATTCGATCTGTCCTGGAGTACTGTTCACATGTTTGGAGTTCGGCTCCCAAACATATGATGAAGCTTTTGGATTCCATCTAGAAGAGAGCTATTCGTCTGATTGATGATATCACACTTAGGAGTTCATTTACCTCTATAGAAAATCGTAGAAAGGTGAAAGATCTCTCCCTTTTCTATAGATATTTCTATGGTCGATGTTCATCAGAAATCTCGGTCGGTTATTCCACCACGAGAAATTCCAGATAGACGGATTGGACGAGCTCAAACTATTATCATTATCATTATCGAGCGCTAGACCTGCCGAAATTCTGCCTACCAAACTTAATTTTTCTATCGAATAGCGAAGATGAGGAATTTATTATCTAGTGAGGCCTTCCTCTATGTCTATAATCCCAAACCTCCAAGAAAAATTCGAATGCCTATCTCCTCTCCCAACATTCCACCGCAGGCTGACACGATGTTCTCTCGTGTAGTCAAAGAATAAAAAAATATATAAGTTACCTCAGGGAGGTTCCTGTATTGACAGACGTCTATGAAATCGTAGGATTCCGGTTCGATTATAATAGTTCCTACGCTAACTCTTCCGGTCAACTTTTGTTGGCAACAAGTTTTGGTCACAGTGTGTGACTCTTGAGATGGTTATTGAGTGCAAAGTAATACTAGTTTAATGTTTGGCTTTGTCCCATTTGCGCATTCATTCTCAAAGTTCACCTATTCAAACATTTTATATTCACCAAACATTCATTCTCCATTTTCTGGATCATAGTGGTCGTAAAAGTTCATACAACTGTGAAAATATCCCTCTTATTTATTCGCAATGATCTAGGTATTGATGGAAACTTCCAAATAAACAGAGCGTCTACGTCGCTCCATAATTTCACTTAGCAACTTATTTAATTTCATAATTCTGCGTCACAATTCACTTAGCATTCATTAGTCAATTCAATTGGTGCTAAATAGAATGATCACTTTACCTACTGTTTGTAGAGGTTTCAAGTGTTCTTGTATTGATTTAATATATTTTATCATCATTGATAATTGTTGGCTGGTCTTTAAGGCATACCACATTATACACTCTGAAACATAACAGTGTAATAATATGTATGCTGATAATTAGTTCGCAAATTTGTACAGTCGTAAACAGATTATATTCATCCAAATAACTAGTCTCCGTATTAGAAGTAGTTCAACATAACACATGAGGAACATTATTGATTGACTTCATCATCATCAGCAATTGAAAGGAGGGGGTTTAGCCATCAGATACTCGTAGGTCACTTAGTTGGGTCCAGGGTCCATTGTGCACCCTATGGTCAGAAGCTTATTCTAATCTAGCAGGTTTGGGGCCCTCCAGAAATCCAGAATATTGCTAACACTGGCTTCCATAAGTTCATCTGGGAGGAGCAGTTTTGCTTCGCCGAAGTAACGGGGCCTGAGGGATGTCAAAGCAGGGCATTTCAAAGAATAGTGGTATTTGTTAAGAGGACAGTGATTCCAGTCATCTCTCTGTTTCTTTGAGAGCCTAGACACAAGCTCTTTGATAAAGATTTTGACCTACCTCATACGTGGGGATTCTCGCCACAAGTCAGACCACTATTTTGTTCAGTTGGTCCAGAATGACGTGACCCCCCCCCCCCCTCCCTCGCAATTTCATTAAGCGATCATTCGCTCCGTTCCGACAGAGGTGTCAGACGATCCTCGCCCATAGAGATCTTAGAATAAAGGTATAGAGATTCTTGCAACCGCTTAAGAAAAAAACTCGGGATTACGCTCCGCCCACTCGAAGTGCGATCCTCCGTTTTTTGAGGTACGCGTTGCGTCGATGATTTCTGCTCGGTATTCATTTACATATGGAGATCTCTATGTTTATTTATTAAACGCTTATACGTGTACATCATTTGAGGAGGTTCGGTAGTGTTAGCGGGGGGAAATATAAGAGAGGCAAGCGGAGGTCTGGCAATGCTATAAATATTGCCGGCTGGAGTTTTATACATAAGCACATGTAAAAATGATAATCGTATAGTTGTCGTTGACTCTTTTCTTGTTTTTAAAAGTTAATTACAATTAATAATTGTCTACCTAGACTATATTTTCAGCTATTTTTTCATAGAAATAATTAGTGGGACTCGCTCAAACTTGCACAGAATATTATTGTAATAATGTTATTCCATTAAAAAAAAATCATTTCTATTCAGCCGTTTTTTTTTAATTTGAAGATTTAACCATAAGCTTTTATGTTGTTTTTTGACTCGATATATTTAAAAAACGGTGTAGGGAAACCCTCCAAAAAATTAGACGCATTCTTATGATGTTATTTTCAACGAAATTATTTTAGGAGCTATTGACGTAATGAACCCCTGGTTAGCATCTTTCTGATAAAAGGGACTTACTTATTAGTATATTATTAACTTTTGACCGAGTTTCATGCTTATGTGTGGTATAGATTTTCGAATAGGGATGTTTGTAGATGAATATGCAGCATGTGTGATAATACAGTGACCGTATATTCAGAAATTATTCGTTGTATGTAAGCTTGTAGAATACAATTTTTTTTTTCGGAGTATCATTTTGATAATGTAATTTTGAAAAACGGTCAGGAGTTGTAAGGCATTATTATAAAGACCACCACACACAGCAATACCGTATCTTAGGATAGATTCAATTAACGATTGGTAGAGAATGATAAAAAAAATTTTATTTGTAAACTTCCGTAGCTCATGAAATTTATATATAAATCTTCGTAGTTTTGCTGTTAAGATATTAATGTGGTCTGTCCATTTAAGATGTTTTGTCAATAATCATAGCCAGGTATTCGGTTTTATCAGTACTATTTATTTCAAGACTTGAGTCTTCAAATTTTAATTTATAGGAATCAGGACTGTTTGCTTTTGTCAGAGAAAAGGTTGTATATGACGTTTTGCCTACATTTGAAGAACCGTACCTTGTGGTACTCCTATCTGCATATCATCAGTGTTGCTGTATGTACTACTCATTTTTACAATTTGTTTTCTCTCTAGTAAATAATTTTTGAAAATCTCCAATACAATGCATCTTACTCCATATTGTTCAAAAGTGTTTAACAGTGTTGGGTGATCATAAACATCTTTTTATTAATATGGTGAGCTTTTGTATTAAGTGTAGGAGAAATCCTAAACTTGAGAATGTAACAATTATAAACAGGACTTGGCGTAGTCTATAGAGTGGGCGGAGCGTCCGAGAAAGAGGGGGTCGATTATTATGATTACTTATCCCGAGATTTTTCTCAAACGGTTGCATACAAAATACGTTGGCCTTATGGAGTTCAATACCTCTATTCTAAGGTCTTTATGCCACCGGCTAGCTGACGAGTCGGCAATTTCATTTCCTTAAACTCCACTGTGTCTAGGGACCCAGATGAGTTGAACTTTATTTCTCTTGGCTAGTTCAGCCAGTGCATCCCTGCAGTCTTTGACAAGCCTTGATGTCACTCCAGGTGACTTGAAAGCTCCCAGGTCCGACCGGCTGTCTGTGCAGATGTACATGCGCCTATTTACATAGTTTCTTCGCAGGTATTACTTGGCGCAAGTCAATATTAGCTGGATCTCCGCCTGAAAAGCCGTGCAGTAAGCGCGTAGGGTCACCTTTGGCATTTTTAGGCACACTCCCGCTCCAGAGGCGAGACTAGTGTTTCGTTGCTTCAATCTCCTCCATCAGGGATGCGGATTTTGGGAGGAATGAGACGTATAGCTGAAATCATGCTATCTTTTCCCTCCCAAAGGATAGAAAAAAACGTCTTGGTGATAGAAATAATTTTGTAATCATAAGATTCTTAAAATAGTTCGTTTTTTTATATGTTCTGTTGTTTTATATGGAATAAATCGAATATCCATCTATTGTAATTGAGCGTTTACTAACAACACTTCCCCCCTCATTGAGTCTTAACAACTGAGACTTATTAATTTTGTTCTACTGTCAAATGAATAAACTATCCGCTTATTTTAATTAAGGATTTACGAACTGTTTCATTAGGTTTTGAAAATATTCTAACTTAGCAAATATCTTTTCAGAATTCCGAGAAGCGTTTCGTCTGTTTGATAAAGATGGTGATGGCAGTATAACAAAAGAAGAATTGGGACGGGTAATGAGATCTTTAGGACAATTTGCTAGGACAGAGGAATTACAGCAGATGCTTCAAGAAGTAGATGTTGATGGTAAATATGTACATTGAGCTAACTAGAAATTGAGTTTCAAATGAATCAATCCAAACACTAGATCAATATTTGAAAATTAAATACATATTCGGGTGTAGCCTTCGTAAATCAATAGCGATATTCTACAGACGTGAGCAATTCATTTGGCGGAATACGCCCTTAGATTTGTAAATATTGAAGTTAATTTTCTGTTCATTAATTTTATTCACAGTAAAGAAGAGAGATCACTCATTCACATACAATGCACTCTTCCCACATACCTACATTGTAATCACAGCCGGGCATAATTATGGGCTATATCCGAATTATTCGACGGCCTCAAACATGGCCGTCCAGGTAGTATATAGTGATAAAATTTTTTTGTGTCCGCCAGTGAATTTGCTTTATTACGTGAGAAATATTTACCCTTATTCACTGAAAATGTTACTGGAATAGTGAGGACCTTCCAGCTACGAAGTAGCCATCATTTAGTCCAGGCTATGAACCGGAAAAAAAAAACATGTAAGTTCGAATCAAACATTTTTTTTTGCATTAGCTTCAGGAGGCTCTCAGGATCATTCATACACCTTAAAACCTCTTGGGAACCCCAACCCCACCCATTGGGGGCGAAAATGGCCTGAAATCTCCAAGTCTTGAATTGTATTTGCTACAAAAAAAGGTATTTTGGCATTTTGAGTGCAGCAAGGAGGTTTTTTTGGGTCGCTGATCACGAATCTGTAGCCAGATTTACTTGCAATCCTTCGTAGGGGTGGTCAAATTGACAAAATTGGCCCATTTCGCACCCCTATATGTCATTTTGCAATTAACGTGTTTTTGGCATTTCTAATGCACCAAGGAGGTTTTTTGGGTCGCTGAACCCGAATCCGTAGTCAGATTTACTTGCAATCCATCGTAGGGGTGGTAAAATCGACGAAATTGGTCAATTTTGCACCCCTATATGTTATTTTGCAATTTACTTGTCTTAGGCATTTTGAATGCACCAAGACGGTTTACTCGAATATCATCGTAGGGGTGGGAAATTTACAAAAATGTCTAATCTGACACGCTTCTAAATTTTTATTACTTTTGTATTTTAGAATTACTTCGGAGTGAATCTGGCTTCGGAATAGTATTCAGCGACCCAAAAAACCCCATTGGTGCATTCGAAATGCCAAAAATACGTAAATTGCAAAATAACATATAGGGGTGTGAAATTGGCCAATTTCGTCGATTTTACCACCCCTACGATTGATTGCAAGTGAATGTGGCTACGGATTCGTGATCAGCGACCTGAAAAACCTCCTTGGTGCATTCGAAATGCCAAAAACACGTTAATTACAAAATGACATATAGGGGTGCGAAATGGGCCAATTTTGTCAATTTGACCACCCCTACGATGGATTGCAAGTAAATCTGGCTACGGATTCGTGATCAGCGACCCAAAAAACCTCCTTGGTGCATTCGAAATGCCTAAAACACGTAAATTGTAAAATAACATATTAGGGGTGCGAAATTGGCCAATTTTATCGATTTGACCACCCCTACGATGGATTGCAAGTGAATCTGACTACGGATTCGTGTTCAGCGACCCAAAAAACCCCCTAGGTGAACTCGAAATGCGAAAATACCTTTTTTGTAGAAAATACAGTTCAAGACTTGGAGATTTCGGCCCATTTTCACCCCCAATGGATGGGGTTGGGATTCCCAAGAAGTTTTAAGGTGTATGAATGATCCTGAGAAGCTTCTGAAGCTGATTCAAAAAAAAAAAATTTGATTCGGACCTACACGTTTTTTTTTATTATAGCTAAAATCCCGGTTCACAGCCTGGACTAATTAGAGTAAACTGAAATAGGAAACAAAATGAGCTGTTCAAATACTATTTGGAATTAGTGATGCAAATAAGGGATGACCTTCAGCTGAAGATAAATCTGTGTTCATCAAATTTCTTTTCCGCTTGTACAGGGTGGGCAAACATCGATGTTTGTATATGGTATTTCGATAACTATAGCGTATACAAAAAAATGGAAATCACATTCTTGATCTCTTATTTCGAGACAAATTCACTGACCAAAACAAAAATTTGCTATGATCTTTTGTTTACGAGTTATAAAGAAAAGTTCGATTTTTTTATCCTTATACACATGTGAATATCGTGGTTGTTTGAAAAGTGAGGAGAAAATAACTTTTACTTCCTTGCGGCACTTTTTTCTGTATAATCCAGTGGCATCGAGAAAATTTGAAAAAAGGCAATTTCGAGTTAAGGCCTAAAGTTGTATTACGGTTTAGTTAAAACGGATTTTTTCCTCCTTCCAACTATGGTCATATGGGTTGCATTTGACGTGAAAGTACTTAATAGGGAGAATAATATTTTACTATATTATTTTTTGCTTTTTTTATATTTATTCCAACTAGGTGGGTGTCATCTATGACAGTGTTTATCCGTTTGTCCGTAAATTGCATATTAACGATTTTGTTTCAGTTATAATAATAATTAACTCATTAATTCGTAAAAGTGAAGATGTCTTACGAAAATTACGACAAATATGATATGTTAGAAAGCTTTATTCAATATAATAACAATTATTGTGATATTGTATCGGAAATATTTTTCAATCACTATCCAAAAGACAACCTAATAAAGCTATTTCCAAGAGGTTAAAGAAAATCTTATTAATTGTGGATCCTTCAACAAGCCAGGACTAAAAAATCAGATATTTATGTCTAATTTTATAATACATTTCAACTACAAAATATAAATACAAATTAAAGTGAATATTCAAACTGATGTCCGAAATTTTGTCTGAATTCATTTATTTCGTTACTGGGTTTCTTGTATAACTTCTCTTCAATGTAGCACCAAAACAAAAAATCCAGTGGTGTTAAGTCAGGTGATCGTGGGGGTCACTTCACTGGTCCGTTACTTCCCATCCAGTTATTTCCAAAATTGGTAATCACTAATTCTGAAACGGTCCTGATATTACGAGGTGGTGCACCATCTTGTTGGAAGAACAGATTTCTTGCCTCAAAACGGTAGATTGCCTATAAATTCCTCAATAATTTTCTGGTTTAAGATTCCGTAATACCGTTGGCCATTAAGATTTTCTTGATATATGTGATATGCTTAAACACGATTGCCCCGTAGAGCATACCAAAAACCAAAGCGTTCCTGAGATCAATAGTACTCGTTATGCCTGTTGAAAATTCCAGCACTGCTGATGTAGGCTTCATCCGTCGAAACTACATTTTTAAGGAATAATGAATCTTGTTGACATTTCTGAGAATACCATATGCAAAACTATAATATTTGTTGAAAATAAGTTGTTTCCTCATTGCGTAAGGCTTAAATTTGTATGTCTTCAAAATAGCCAGAGCTTCAACCTGACGACTTGAAATTGCAGGATCTGCATCAGTCATTCCAATTACAGATATACTAGTTTCTTCAGCATCTTCAATGTTGTAATTGTTTGATCTTAGCTTGTTAAAGGATCCACAATTAATAAAATTTCTTTTTAACCTCTTGAAAATAGCTTTTAGGTTATCTCTTTTCTGGATAGCGATTGAAATATATTTCAGATGCAATATCACAATTGTTATTACTTGAATAAAGTTTTCTAACATATCATATTTCTCGTAATTTTCGTAAGACATCTTCACTTTCACGATTTAATAAGTTAATTGTTATTATGACGAAAATAAAATCGTTAATATGCAATTTATTGACAAACGGATAAACACTGTCATATATGACACCCGCCTACTTGGAATAAATATAAAAAAACGCAAAAAGTAATATAGTGAAATATTATTTTCGCTATTGAAGACTTAGTCGAGTCAAATAGGTAGGTATTAAAACAGGCCGACTCACGAAAATCGAACGATATGGACCGATTTTGATGAAACAAAGTGCGATTCGGGATGACGTCTAGAAAAAAGCTTACCTGTTAGTTTTTTGTGCAAATTTGTTATTATGTTTTTAACCGAAAAACACTTTTATTAATTTGCAGCGTGAATAGTTTATTAAAGCAATGTTTTATTCCTTGAACAATATGTATTTGAATTATCAAAAAAAATGTTTCTGATAATATTCACTGAACTATAGAACAGAATAGTTTTCACATAAAACGAATAAATTTGACTAATCTGAACAACAGCAGCATCCAACAGTAAGTGACACGTGGTTATCATTTATTATGTATCTACATTACAATAGCAGCGTGGTCCACGTATACGTTGCCGCGTCTTTATTTTGGGGGGTTGGGAGGTAGGACCGGTTCAGATAAACAGCTGCTCTATGAAGCGGTGGATGCCATAGAGATCTTATTATATGATAGATGCTGTGTTATAGTATAGTGTAGACTCCATTGTATAAGAAAATACCTACCGGCTACTCCCGCCCGGTTTTTTTACGTATATGTCCATAGTATATGTAAAAGATGCTGTGTGGAATATAAAAAGACTGAGTAGAGAAGACAGAAAAAAATTTTAGATGAGCGGGAATTTATTTCGAATTTATTTCAAATTAAAATTAGAATTCGATTTTATTTTTGATTTAAATTAGTAACGACCCCCTTTTAACAAATTTTTTAACATTTAACATGAAAAAACAACCTCCACAACCCGTAACTGAGGATTTCTGGTTAGTTTTGATGAAATTTTGAAAATGGTCAATTTTTCGGTTAAAAAAATAATAACAAATTTGCACAAAAAACTAACCGGTAAGCTTTTTTCTAGACGTTATCCCGAATCGAATGCACTTTGTTTCATCAAAATCGGTTCATATCGTTCGATTTTCGTAATAATGATGAAATACCTATTTGACTCGACTAACTTGCACATCAAAAGCTACCCGATATATCATAAATAGTTAGGAAAACTAATGTTTTATTTTCTCGATGCCACTGGATTATACAGGAAAAAATGCCTTAAGAATGAAAAAGCATTTTCATCTAACTTTACAATCACATGTGTCTAAAAGTCGAAAAATCGAACTTTTGTTTATAATTCGAAAACAAAAGACGATAACAAGCTTTTGTCTCAAAAAAAAGATGGAGTACGTGACTTCCATTTTTTTGTATCTCCTATAGTTACCGAGCTACCATATAGAAACATCGATGTACATTTCAAAACTACTCATTTTAGGAATAAACTGCTGTAGGGTATAATTCAAACTAAATTTTATCAGGAAACAAAAATTCCTATTTCCGTCCATAATAAAAACAGGTTCCTATAGTGTTAATTACCTTACCCCGCTCGAGCAGCGCGAACCTGCCTTCCCCACGCAATTCTGACGTGACCTTTTGACAATTTTACCTATCGACCAAATCGACGCTGGCCGAATTAGGTCGTGATATGATGGCAATCGTATTCATGCTTGAATTCATTCTCCCCTAAATATCAGGAGGGTTAAAATGAGATCATCCTTAATTATGTAAAAATTAAAGTAGGGAATGAGACAATTTGATATTATTCCAATAAAACCTGTAATTATTGTGAGATTATTTCGGCAACTATCTAGAGGTATACATTTACTCAGTTAACGTTTTGATTGAAATCTGAGAAAATCGTATTAAGTAAAATTACAAGGTAAAGGCAATATTTTTATTTCAATGAAGAACAAATAACACACTCACTACATGCATTAAATTTAGATTGTATTTTGAACTTGACAGTTCATTTTCGAAATATTTGAATGACTATAGCAACAGGGTGTTCGTTTTAGACCCACCCCCTGAATGTATTCCGATACTTATCAAAAAGAATATCATGTTCAATTTTTGGTAGAATGTTTTTGCGGGAATGACCATAAGCATTCTAAAATATTTTCAATCTTTCATAACTTGTGAGTTTTTTTATTCTAAATGGAACACCATATTTTGTTTACAATATTGGTTTCTTCATCGAAGTTGAGAGTGAGCTTGATGATACAACCATACCTTGTTTTCAATTATTACAATAAAAAAAAATTTATAACGTTTGCTTCCTTGATTGATTGATTATCTTCGAAACTAACTTTTTGACATCTTGGTAATGTTACAATGAGTTATGAAACAAATGAAAATTTGAATCTGTTAAAAAAAAATTAAACATGCCACGAAAATAGCAAATCTAAGACTTCAATAACCCGATTAACTCTAATTAAAACAGATATAAGGTTACTATGCGATTAAAATTGATATTGTTTGGGGGCAATTCTAAATTAAAGGAGACGGCAGAGGGGGGGGGGGGGTCTGCAGAACTTGCCAGGGCAATTTTTTTCTGTTCCTACATCGTATTTAAACTCGTTTACCGGCATTTAGAGATTAAAATACCTTTTAAAAAATTTTTTATGAATTTTTCCAGTTTTGTGGGTTGTTTTCCAACGAAAATGTCGAAAAACTGTTTTTAACCCCAGAAATCGATATTTTATAATAAATAAACGTCCAAGAAGTCATTTCCGATCGGAAATTGGCCTCTGAATTCGGAAATTCCTTAAATAACGCATAATTTTTTATTCATTGACTGATTTTTGGCAAAATACCTTTTTTCTTGACGGCGTCATATCGGTGTGAGTAGCGATTAAAAAAAAAAATTTTTTCAACGAAATCTGCGTGTTTTTACCTCAGCTTTAAGATCAAATAAGAATTCTTCTGACTAAATAGGTTTTAGAGGTCGAAAAATTGAAAAAACTAAAAAAAAACGACAAAAAACCGATATCACTGTACAAAAATCTGTCGTCAGGTCGCTGACAAGTCTTTTCTTGGGACATATGAATCATATTCAGCGGGAAATTTTACGATAAAAAAACAGTTCCCGAACGTCATCCAACAGTTTTTACACTCCAGTATACCATTAATTTTCCGCCAAAAACCAAGTAAACGTAATTTTCTTCCAGTTTTTGACCTTTTTCGACCTCAAAGTTGCAGAATTTAGAATTGTAAGTAAGTAGGATATTTGGATTACTTGGACAATTTTCGATTGAAAACATGCTATAACATCATTTTTTTAAATATTTTGGTGCTTTGGAAAAGCAGTTTAAAAAAAAGCTTTTTCGTAGCTGCAAATCTAGAGAGTTCGTTTTTTTGTAATGTTTGAAGTTCGTTTCTTAAAACTTTAAATCGACTAAAATCGTGATCAAAATGACTGATTTTGATGTAAAATTTCCCAAGCATTCTGATTCTGACAATTTTTCAATCCCACATGATGACCCAGAGCCACAAAATTACTGAATTACACTAATTTACATTCGGTTTCGTTGTTTTGCCTCCTATTTTTGGCGCTTTGTTGAATGTTGTGGCTTTGGGTCATTATGTGGGATTGAAAAATTGTCAGAATCAGAACGCTTGGGAAATTTTACATCATAATCAGTCATTTGATCACGATTTTAGTCGATTTAAAGTTTTAAGAAACAAACTTAAAAAATTACAAAAAAACGAAGTCTCTAGATTTGCAGCTACGAAAAAGCTTTTTTTCAAACTGCTCTTCCAAAGTACCAAAATATTTAAAAAAATAATCTAATACCATGTTCTCCATCGAAAATTGTCAAAGGAATCCAAATATTCTACTTACGATTCTAAATTCTGCAACTTTGAGCTCGAAAAAGGTCAAAAACTGGAAGAAAACTACGTTTACTTGGTTTTTGGCGGAAAATTAATGGTATACTGGAGTGTAAAAACTGTTGGATGACGTTCGTGAACTGTTTTCTTATCGTAAAATTTCCCGCTGAATCCGATTCCGAGATTATATGTCCCAAAAAAGACTTGTCAGCGACCTGACGACAGATTTTTGTAGAGTAATATCGGTTTTTTGTCGTTTTTTTTTGTTTTTCCAATTTTTCGACCTCTAAAACCCATTTAGTCAGAAGAATTCTTATTTGATCGTAAAGCTGAGGTAAAAACACGCGGATTTCGCTGAAATTAATTTTTTTAATGGCTGCTCACATTGATATGACGCCGTAAAAAAAAAAGTATTTTGTCGAAAATCAGCCAATGGATAAAAAATGATGGATTATGGAAGGATACTGACACCATTTTTGGATTCAGCGGCCAATTTTCGATCGGAAATGACTTCTTGGACGTTTATTTACTATAAAATGTCGATTTCTGGGGTCAAAAACAGTTTTTTGGCATTTTCTTTGAAAAAAAACCAAGAAATTGGAAAAACCCATAGAAAACTTTTTGAAGGGTATTTTAATCTCTTAATGCCGGTAAACGAGTTCAAATACGATGTAGAAACGGAAAAAAATTGCCCCGCCAAGATCCGCAGACCCCCCCCCCCTTGGCCGTCTCCTTTAATTTAGAATTGCCCTTGGGGGAATTAGAAAAACATTCAATACAAAATTGCAAGTATATATGGAAAAAACATTGGGTTGATACAGTGCAAAATAAATATAAGCTGCCATGGATACATTTCAACAAAATTTAAAATCTGCAATTTACAAGTTGAAATATGATGATTGTAGTGCTGTTTATATAGGACAGACAACAAGAAACTATAGCATAATTTTTCAAGAACTTTTAGGAAGATATAGCTTTAAAAACAGGACTCAAATTACGCTAATCATCTTTAAGTATTCAATCATAATTTTACTTCAAAGTCCGGACATCCTAGATATTCAGGAGAAGAAAAGTCGGAAATAAATTTCTTAGGAATCAATATACATTTTTGAGCACATTAAAGACATTAATTGTATTTAATATCAAATGATCAACTTGATATTTATAATTCACCGATTATTAGTTATTTTGTAAATAATTAACTGCTTCCTAACCCATAATTCTGTCCACCGTACATTATACCATCGAACAATGTCCCATATTCAAGAATGACATTTTCATTTGTAACTTAGTGTTACTTTGAAAATGTCACTGTGTGACGAAACAATTCTCAACAAGTAACCTTTGTAGTTTGAGAAAATACTCTACATATTTTTGAAATGAATTTGAGCAAGTAAACGCCGAAATCATAGAGAGATAACAAATATTTGATTTGTCAGTTCTCAAGTATGCAAAAGTCAGAAAAAGAGTGGTTACTAAGAGGGTTATGTCACTAAGAATAAATTTGAACGGAATGTAATAATTCAAAAACAAAAGAATATAGATTCAAATAACATTGATGAAAATACTTTAAGGTGTTTCTTTTATATGTTCAATATTTCTCTTCAATACAACATAAGATATTGGGATAAAAATCAATTGAAAAGAAACACGAATCTATTTGTCCCAAAACCTCTCAACCCTGAATACTGTATTCTATTTTTTGACACTGTTCTTGCAGGAGATGGAAATGTCAGTTTCGAAGAGTTCATTGATATAGCATGGACAGCTAGCGGTACAGATCCAAATCATGTATTATCGCGGGAAGAGGAAGAAAAAGAACTTCGAGATGCATTCAGAGTTTTCGATAAACACAATAGAGGTTACATCACAGCTTCAGATCTCAGGGCAGTGCTACAATGCCTAGGGGAAGATTTATCAGAAGAAGAAAGTAAGATTGTCGTTCTTTCATACCTTTTTTTACACCCAATAACAATGCATTATTACAAGGGTAATGAATTGGAAACAAAAAAATCTTTATAATTTGGATTTAATATAT
Source organism: Endomychus coccineus (assembly GCA_958510875.1). Lineage (NCBI taxonomy): Eukaryota > Metazoa > Arthropoda > Insecta > Coleoptera > Endomychidae > Endomychus > Endomychus coccineus. The sequence goes on along the minus strand of OY294070.1, from coordinate 30,775,094 downwards.
TATACTATCTGATCCTAAAGTAACTCTTCTATTTTTGCAGTTGAAGATATGATTAAAGAAGTTGATGTAGATGGAGATGGTCGTATAGATTTTTATGGTGAGTAGGTTATTCCATTAATTAATTGAGTTATAGAATACATTACCCCATTTTATTGGCACAGTAAATCTAGGAATAAGTTGAATTTTCAGGGAATGCTGTTTTTTTTTGTTGGAATGTACGTGTTTTGTTGTTGTATTCTTTCCAGATTTAAAATTGAAATATTGGTTCTTCGTAATATGTTTTTGATTGCGATGTTTGCTCAATTTCGTATTTTTTGAGTTATAGATTATGTTGAAACATTATTATTTGACACACTTTGTGTAAGAAAAATCCTCTTATTTCGAACAAAGCATACCAAGGCCTTCTTGAGAAACATCCGTTACGGTTTGCAGCAACTTTGTCGTAATCACACTCCACGTGGTGTTCCACAGGGATATGCTTTGGCACCAACTTTGTTTCCGCTTCATATCAACGATCTGTTGTATGTGACCTCATGTCTCGCCCACAGCTTTGTACAAATAATGGTACACTTCATACTACTTCCTCATATAGAGCCTCTATATCATCCAATGAAAATGAAATGGAGATCTGGCGAAAATTTTGAAATGGGGATCTGATAATCTAGTATAATTTCATGCAACCAAAAGTCAAGCTTGTATTTTCTCCAGAAACAAGGTTCCCAAAATCCCTAATATAATAATGTCAGGTACTTCATTTCTATGAAGTCCCTAATATTCGTGCTTGGTATCACTACCAACAATACCCTCTCATGGGTGTTTCACAAAAACTTCACATTTTCCATTCCATGCACGGAGCTACTTAACATTCCAGTAGTTCCTCACGATTTACAAAGCACAGATTCGAGCTGTTCTGGATTAATGTTCAAACGTTTGGAGTTCAGTTCGTGAACATACGCTGAAGCTTCCAGACTATATTCAGAAGAGAGCAATTCGTCTGGTTTGTTACGCCACAATAACGAATTCATTGTTCGCTAGAACAATCGCAGTAAGCTGGGCGACCTCACCCTCTTCTATACATATTTCCATGGTCGGTACTCATCGTATACTCATCATGAGGAATTCCAAGTAGGCAAACTAGACAACGTCAAGCTAGTCGCTCCTTCATTATCAAACTCGACACCAGCTGAACTTCTTTGTCTTTCTATCAGACTTAATTTTTCTGTAAAACGGAGAAGTTGTGTAACTCTTTGCCTAGTGAGACCTTTTCTGATGCTTATGATCTGCAGACTTTTAAGAAACAGTCCAATGCCTACATTATAGGTCTTTCTCTATCATCAGAATTGCAATTTTCGGCATAAATTCTACGAAATCCAATTATGTTGATTTTGCAATTATGGAATCTATGGGTCTTTCACCATACTCAACGATGGACGAATGGTTCAGTGGTTAACCGAGGGATAGAGCATGTCTAGTACATGGCTTTGTGCAATCGATATGGTTATACTCTTGAGAGATAGAGTTATCATTAAATCGTCTTCAGAAACGGAAAAATTTCAGCACTTGCCTGATATTGTTTCAACTAAACATTACTGGCAATAGAGATCTTCCAAAAACCGATTAACTCAAATTAACCATATCTTGCCAATATTTGGACTCTCCACACGTAGTCACCTTCAAAGCCACCATTCGGAACAACTTCAATATGCACCGTGAAATTATCTAGCCATAGATATCCCAATAGAATATATGGATTAGCTAAACATTGGCATCTAGTTGTGCTCAGTTGGTAAAATTCAGTATTACTGGAATTGCTTTATTTTCATCATTGCATATTTCCTAATTTTAGTTCATACGGCACGTTTGGTGGTTTCTACATAGATGTCGAAAGGTGACTCTGATTTACTCAAAATTTTCACAGAATATTGTGCTTGAAATGTACTGGATTGTAAATCCAATGTCATACCTTCAGCTGTTTTCGAGTTATTGAGCAGAGCAGTCCATCGAAATACTCGACGCTATTCGCTTTGTTGCGCAAACTGTGCTCTACGCTAACTATCTGGCCGATTGTAGAGAGAAATAGTTGCGATTTGTACAAGCCCTCTTCATTTACGGGCGGCCGTTGAGAGAACTAGGTTTGCTAGGTGTCTGGACTTTGTGTGCGATAGCCGCTTTCTCATTTTGATGCCGACTGATTCATTTTCATCGATTTGTAGCTTACTATAATAGTCTTTCCACTTCCAAGATAGAGGACACGCAAGAATATGTGTACGGCGTTCACGTATAGTAAACAGAATACTCACATCACGGTTGGAAATACTTGTCTGAAACATCAATGAATTTGATGAAAAGGAAATATCTTCAAATCGGTTCATACCACGTTGTTGGTTTCTGCATCGATTTTGCGTAACTAAACAGACTGTGGCGCGTGCTCTTTGGTCGATCAAGGATATAGTCTAGCGCATTAAGATATAAGACAATGCGAAGTTTTTGAAAAAATGCATGAATCCAGATTTCTGCCTTAAGTAGAGGGAGACATGGGTAGAGTCTAAAACCAGGAAGTTGGGACAGTACTTGCTGGCTTCTGGTGACAATCTTGAAAAATGCGAATGACGTTGTATCTATGTTCTTTCTTCGGAAAGTTTATATTTGATCATTTCATCTTCCATTTTTGATTTTTTTTTTGTACAATTGATATAAGAGTAACAGCAGTTTGAAAATAAATTCAACTTCTAAAATATAATATATAAATATAAACAAGTAACATTAAAAATAAAAAGTAAATCGTTTTCATAAATTTTCCGAAAGAACAAACGGGACCGGAGATACAACGTCATTCGCGTTTTCCAAAAGATGGCGACCAGAAACCAGCAGGTACAACAGACTCTACCTATGCCCCCCTTCCACTTTGGGCAAAAATGTCGTTTCGTGTATTTTTTCAAAAACTTAATTCTAAATGCATTGGACTAAATATATCTAAACAACGCAACTATACGACTATGGCACGCGCTCTCTATCGGCTTATGCGAAACACGGCGTGATCGTAGCGGAATCATAATCCGATCCTTTCGGTACACTCACCCACTCCGCCTTAGCCTTACGGGCATGGACAGCGTACGACCCATCTTCTGTTACACGAACAATTGTTGATTCTTATCAATTCAATAAGGAACTGAAAGATTTGGCATGAAACTTCCTCAAGATTTTCTCAGCTAGTTAATCATCGTTATAATGACTAGATATCTTGATAACTTATTAATATATCTCATTAGACACTCGCTGTTCTTGATACTATCATTGACTTTTCATCGATCGCCACTTACTGGGTGTGAGTAACGAGCGTTCAGAAAAAAGGGTCAAGTATCCCATTCATGCAAATGACATGTGCGTAAGAGGACTAACGGTCTAAGTTCTTCGAATTCGATCAGATTACCTCAAGTACGCTAAGAAACGCTGTCAAATTTGTCACCATTATTAAGTAAAAAGTAATCACATCATTATGCACTGAAAATACTGTTGAAATACTCAGATTCTCTCAGCTACCAAGTAATAGCCATCATCAGGGAAAACTAAATTAGGAAACGAAATGTAACTGTTCAAATATAAACACTATTTATGGTTAGTAATGCGAATAAGAGAGTACCCTCAGCTGGAGATAATTTAATAAATTGCCTTTTCGGCTTTCCATCCTATCTAAATAATTTGGAATATTCCTCTTAGTTTGACCCACATAGTATTTTGAACATGAATAACAATCAATTTTGTAAAACTAGATTTGTCGAATTCTTTGCATAAACAGTATATTAGCTTGTTCTAGCATCTATAAACGCGTTTTATTGCAAAATTTAGAATACAAAACATGAGGTTTATTTATTTATTGAAGGAAGGTATGTGATACTTTGGAATTTCACTGAATTATTTGGAAGTGAAGGCTCTAATATGGTTAGATGATTGCGTTTTCATTTTTGGTTGGAAATTAACTTATTGATCCAAGATTGGTCGTAGCCTTCATCGCTATGTTTTCAATTTCACAACTTCATTGTTATAATTTTGCTGGCTCAAAGGTAGACGTTTGATAATCTATGTACAAGGCTATTGAATGGAGTTATTTTATAATTAATTGCTGTACCTGAAACCGCTGGAATACATTTATTTGTTTGTGTAGGTTTTTTCTATATGTCTAATTCTAAGTCATGACAATCTTCGATAATGTCAATGCCAATGAAACGAAGCTGATTATTTGTTTTTATTTCACTAGAGGACCGGTTACGACAAATTTTTGATCAATAAGTTAATTTTCTAATCAAAAACGGAAAATTAAACACAATCAGTTAATCAAATTAGATCCTTCACTTTCAATTGCTCCAATGAAGTTAAAAAGCTTCACTTATCATCCTTCAATAATTGATAAATTCCGTATTTTGTTTTCTGAGTATTACCTATTCAACCTGTTTATGTATACCTATCCAAGAACAAGCTCAAAACCGTTTAGGTAAAAGTTTTGATAATGTTTCCGATTTCACAGAATTTATTATTAGTCATGTTCATAATGTGTTGCTACTTGGAGAATAGTTTAATAGTGTGCGTGGCAAAGTTACTTTTCATGAATCATTTGCTTTGGTTACTGTTTATTATTTAATTGTTTCACATTCTTTGAGATACTCTTCGCATTTGTGTAAATATAATGATATCAATTAGTTATCTCATCACCTTTAGACAACTAAAGAATATTCAAATTATTAATGTTTTTAAGAAAATGTACAAAAACAAATCTTCTGTGACTGGGCATCGACCCCGAGTCTATGGAGTGGGGGCACAGTGACATAATCCCTAGATTATATCGCCGTTTGTTATAATCTGTTCAAGTACGGTGTAAATTCAAGTTTGCTCCAATAATTGTTGACAATTTGTTGCTGTTGTTGTTGAACGATTTTGTTGAAATTTGAGCAAAATCAATTATAAATTAACTAAAAATTAACTGTAAAGGTTTTGAATCGATTCAATCTATTCTTTGAAAATTTTGATTTTTTCAAATGATTTCTCTGAAAAATAACAGAGTTTGTCACCGAACAGCAAGCGATTACTTGCTAAAATTTGAATATGATAGAACCTTTCGTTTTCCTGTTATCGTGAGGATAAACATTTCGTAACGTGCATCCAGGCAGACCGATGTTTACAAAGTTGCTTAAATTTCGCTGAAAAATACTATGGTGAAGGAATTTATTCTCTAGGACTTTTTACTTTTTTCAGTAAATGCACTATACTTCGTCAGCGAAAAGTATAATGGAACGACAACCCGGGTCTATTATGAGAAGTGATTATTAAGTAAGCGTGGTACCTCCCACTTATTCAGCTTATGTTCCTAGCGGCGAGTGAATTAACTGTTGATATAGGGAATTCAATGTTCAACCTAAATCGGCGGTTCTAGCCGAGGCGGTTAAGTTTCGTGACGGACATTTAGACAACCCAACAGATAAACAAACAGACGGATTATTTCAAACTTGTTTAAGATTCGATGAAAAATACTTTGGTTTAAAGGAGTTTTTGTACTAGGACGATTTTAGAAATAGCTTAAGTAAATGCAATATACTCCTCCGATTTGGCCGCGAAGAGTATAATAAAAGTAAAAATCAGCATTATAAGCAGAACGTATTTTAAATACAGGTCGCGCCATTTAGCAATTGAGCATATCACTTTCAACACACTGTAATAACAAATATCCAGGTAATTTAGAGGGGATGGAAACGTATAAGCGAAATAGCAATTTAATGAATTCCGATTTATCTCCAGTTAAGGGTAATACCTTATTTATACTTCTAATTTCAAATAATATTTAAACAGGCACATTTTATTTTCCTGTTTAGTTTACTTTGATGATGAATACTTGGTAGCTGAAAGGTTCTCATTACTTTAACAGTATTTTTAATGGAATAAGGGTGAGAATTTTACACCGACAATTCTCGACCAGTGAAATACTTTTATTTTGACTTGTTGCCGTGGCAACGAAAAAATTTCAGCGGATATTTTTTCTTTCAGGGTAGAGAAGCAAAATTATAGTGGATATTTTTTGATGATTAACAAATGAGTTTGAAAGTGATACAATACATAACAAAAACAAGGCTCGTAATTTTCAAAACAACTCATTGTTACAATATAATCTGAGACGATTGATTTTGTACAAAATATAGAGAAAGTACAATAATAACATTTGTCATAGCCATAGCCGCCTATTTCCATTAAGCAATATTACTATTTTATAATTATTTGATTCGCTTAAAAAACAGAAACTATCGTTTGCTAAAATCGAATATAATTCCTCCAATTTTAGTAAATCAAATTTAACCCAAAAATATAAAAGAGACTATATATAATCTATTTAAAATAATTTAACACAACTAAAGTAAGTGGATCAAAAGATATTTGAATTTTATTGTAAATCAGTTGCCAAAAGAAAACCATTAGTTATAAACACATAATTCTACCAATTTTAGTAAATAAAATGTAATTCAATAACATATAATAAACCATATTTAGTCCACTTTTAACAATTTTGTACAACTAAAGTGGGTGGATCAAAAATTACAAAAGTCCATAAGCTGCCTCCATGCACTTGCCCTTGATTTTTTCGTATTTTCTGGAATTATATGTTGAATTTTATCTCGGATTTCTGAAGGATTTTCAATTCCGTGGCGAAACATTTTAAATTATAACCATACACAATTCAAGCATGAAAAGAGCACAAGTTTTTTTTACGTTTGGACTCGCATACATCAAACTCTCTAAATCCTATAAATAAATTATGGCATTCCTTCGTAATGTCTCATATTTTTATGACAAAATGTTAAATAATATCACATTGAAATTATTTTAAACTAATTTTTCTTCGGTGTGAAATTCTCTTACCGAATATCCCGAGTGCACAAATTAATTTCCGGAAACGTTTTCTCGATGCCATCTCGAAAAAATGTCCGGCAATAATTTTGCACATGGGATATTATAAGTGAATATTTGTTAATTATTAGTGTATTAGTGTCTACAATTCTAAACTCTTTCATAGTTTATTGATCACCATTGTCGCTATAAGCATTATAACAATATTGAGCAGCATTTTTTACCATAAGGTATTTTGCCGAATGGACTAGGAAGTTTGATTTAGGTGTCAACTGGTAAATGAAGTGTCACGTATAAAGCTTAGACATAGTTAACTAATTTTTAGTACGATAAAATTCAGTTTCAACTCTAACAAACACTTTCTAGTTATCGATTCCAATCTCAACTCAAACGTCTCTATATTTTCAGAGTTTGTAAATGCCTTAGGGGAGCCTGGAGATGAAGACAGTTACGATGATGAAGATGAAGAAATAATCAACTTTTAAATGTAATTAAATGTTCCAAATTAAATTATAAAGATCTATTTAACGATTAACAAATTTATATACTTACATGAATACTTTTAAGAGTTTTTCATTTCAAATTTCATATTGAGTTAGTCGATTTCCGTACGAGTATAGTTAGAAATAAATGAAAATATAAAGTTTACCATACGCACAACTATCCTATGATTTTCTGAGAGTGGGAAGATGATGTATATTTTGTGAATAATTGGTTTGATTTTATAATTCATAATTAACTTCTACTGTATTTAAATTTATTAAAAATGTTGATTTAAATCTGTTCGCAGAGACGAGAACTCAATATGAGCATGTCGCTGGTGAAAAAATTGTCAGTATATTATTGTTATTCCAGTGTAAATTTATATTTATTAACAATTTGCTATTGATCAAAATGATTTTTTATAAGCATTTATTCAAATATTTCTACAAAGAATGAATTGTTTATATTTCTGAAAAACTTTTGAACCGGAATTGTGAAATGAAAAACTCACAAAAATATAAGTATTTTTAAATGTATCTCCTAACCATATCATGAGGTTGCATAATATAACAATTTTTGGAATCCTTCTAAGTGTAATTTCTCTATTATATTCATGTTTATTGAGATTATTCAAAGTTGCTTGAACTCTAATTTGAAGTTGAAATTCGTACTAATAAATGTTTTGTGAAAATAAGATAAATATTGGAACTTTAATCTGATCGGAATGTAAAAGTGGGTAAAGAAGTTCTACTATTGCTTCTTCGTTTTGTGTTCTGAATAGAATCCCCATATCGGGATCTTCATTCTTAAAAGTCGATAATTCAGCTGTCAACAATTTAATGTTCAGCTAGGCGACTGTATTTTCTTCCAATGCATTATGAGGCGATTATTCAATCTCTCATAATTAGAGCTCGGATTAATAGACAAAAGAATTTAAAAAAAAATGCGCTCATATACGCTTAGATTAAAGCAAGCAGAATATCGAGATATAATAATGATTCTTGACCCAAGTAAGAAGAAGCTTGAAAACAGATTCACAACTAAAGCACGCGATTTCTAATAACTAATTGTTCTAAGCACTAAGAGTCTTTATCGCATTAATTTCAATTAAATGTCTACGTCGCAACAAGGAATAAAACATGTGTATATGAATACATACGTATTATAGTTGAAGGCATCATATCTCGGCGACGAGGATAAGTAGTCTGAGACCAAAATTCATTTGCACTACTTACCTACAATGTTTAACAGATGTGTTCGAAATTAATGACCTCGACATGAAAGATAATGTGCTTAGAGATTTTTGTATAAGTATCATCGCAATCTGAACAATTTATAACGTGTGGGTTCATCTTTAGGTATCAACGGTTTAAGATTCGAAAAATATTTACCAACACTGTTAGGAGGTTTAATTTTCAATAAGAAAAAAAAAACAGTTAAATAAGCAAAAAACGAGTTCGCCTATAATCCGAGCTCTACTCTAAATAGTCCTATTTCAATACATTGGGTGAAACAAATGTCTTAATGAGGAAATTTCTTCCTTCTTCAAGGCAAAAGAATACCATGATAGTATGATTTTGTTTCTTGTTTGTTCAAGCAAGAAATGATTCTGATAGTAAGGTTCTTGTTTCCTTTAGGAATAACACGATATTGAAAGTGAAATCTCATTTCTTGCTTCCTTAAGAGAAGAAGGGATATCAAAATATCATTCTTCTTATGGTATCCGTCTTAAATCTACTAGTTACTGGTGATTCCAATTTACCAGAATTATCATAAAGGTTACCCTTATATCATTATGGTTTCAGGGGATATAAGATTATATGAATTTGAACTAGTCCTAAAATAACCTTATTAACAAAAAAATTAAGTTCGAAGTTTGATTCTCACCATCATAAGTTTCAGATATATACTACATATTTTGGAGTCTGTATCATAATAAAAATTTAATTGTAAGACAACTTTTTCTTATAAAATGAATGTAACTACTAATGTGAAATTACTAAGGATATATGTTTGACTTTTCAACTTCAACTCATTCACTTTCCAAATTAAAAGATTTTTAGCTTACTATTTATTCTATAATTTTGACAATGTTCTATTTGTGATTTTATATATCAAATGAATGAATTTTGAAATATAATTTTTATTGTAGCCAATATAAATATTAAGTTGCACCTATAGACTTATGGATTATGAGAATCAAACTTCAAACTTAAAAATTTTCGAAATGTACTCACATATTACCAATTAACTAACATCATTAAGTTTGGTATGCATTATGTTATATGAATTTACATCCACCGAGGCTGATACATAAGCTTGATATTATCATACCACATGGAAGTGCTAGTGTATACCATCCAAAATAAGCCTTCATTGACATGTGACAATTATAGAAGTTATACTATCAAAATATCGTTCTTAAAAAGAACCGAATTTCTTAAGGTCATACCGATATCAATAATTGAAGTACCTATACTTGAGTTAATTTTGACACAAAATGGAAATAATATTTCATTCATTTTCACATTTTAGAAATTGATCCCTCAATACAATAATTAGATGGATTAATAAAAATATTTCCATTACTCAGAATACTCTAACATTCTGAATGCATCTTAAATATACCTGAAATTGTTATTGATAATATTATTCAATGTTCTATTGAATGTGATATTCGTTTGTTAAAAAATCGCATTCATTTTTGTTTTAGAAAATGTGTGAGAATTTTTGTACTAATATATGATTAATTCGAATCGAAACAATGTACAAAATGCGATCTGAACTCAATTATTGGTTGTCATACGAATATTTTAAACTGTAAAGCTTTAACAATTTGAATTGTAATGTCTAATGTATTATATTGTATTTTAATCATTCAAATAAAATATATGAAATCATGTTTGTTTACAATTTTCATCCATGTCCTTGTCCTTGTAGAAGATATTGCAGAAGGGTCAAAAAGAACATTGGTAATTTAATTCTTCTTGAATAATTGAGTACTTGAAAGCTGGGAGTTAAGAGTGGTGCATGTCCTTCCCTTGTGGATCCAAAGTGAAATTTGCTGCAAACATTCCAGAAAAAAGGTTTGGTTTTTCTTGGGATGGGGTCTCGTGATTTGGGGAGGGAATGAATTATTCTCAAGAATGTGAAATTTCTACAAACTGCTTTGAGAAAGTCGACAACGAACTGAAACCATTCGGGCATTCGATAAGCTTTGATTCTTAGCGAATGTTTCTTTTAGTTTAACCCCACCTACCCCACATTTTGAACATGACTCATAATTGATTTTGTGAATCCTGGATTTGTCGAAGTCGCACCCTTTATTCAAGGTGTTGTCTATACTTTTTTTTCAACTTGTTCTCACATCTATAAACAGGTTGTATCTCAATTTTAGAAAACAAATTATGGTATTTATTAATTACTGAAGGATGATAAGTGAAACTTTTGAATATTATTGAATTATTCTCAAGAATGTAGAAGCTGTTTTCTTCTCACTTTTCAAACAACCACGATATTCACATGTGTCTAAAAGTAGAAAAATCGAACGATAGCAATTTTTTGTTTTAGTCCGTGAGTTTGTCTCAAAATGAGAGATCGAGATTGTGACATACATTTTTCTGTATCCTCTTGTAACGAAGCTCTAAAATATTGAATAATTATTTAATGGGAAACACGTAGATTGATTGTAAATTTTAGATTTCGTTTATATTAGTATTTCGAATTGATAATTCCGAATAATTATAGTGTTGTATAGGAAGATAGATAGTACCGAGCATTGACATCCGTGTAGTTTAAGTGTCAGATTTGCATACGGGTCCATTCATAAAATCGCATATATTTTGATTTTATTCAGAAACGTGCATATTTCGTGTCAACAAAAGATATCGGAACAGATGTAACCATAAAAACGACACAAAATCGAGGAACTGGTGGACCATCATGAGCGCGAAGTGAGCAAAAAAGGGCTCGGCTGGATCTGGTGTAGGTGACTTGACCAGCACCTCGATTGGTATAAAAGAACGCCTCGCAAGCGTTGAGGAGCATTATGATTATTAGAATTCGAATAGTGAGCAAGCAATTAAAGTGCGCGTTAACAATTTAGACAGCCGAGATCAAAAAGTAAGTGCTCCACCAATTACCTTTGAACCATTATTTAAATAGTGATTTCGCTATTTGAGTTAGAACATTGAGTTCCGTTGTTTTGCCCGCGATGCGCCCTTGTAATATCAAATATTATTTAATTAGTAATTAGTGATAGTAATTATTGTATTGTACCTGATAAGTTTATCCTGTACAGATTTCCATAACGTCCCGAAAAAATTGATTGTGTTCTGTACCGATTAACGTATAATTGAATTTATCGAGTAATTGTATTGTGTCAGAGGGTGTGAATGATTAGAGTGAAAGAAAATCACGACACACCAACATACACTGCATCTACCCGGAAATAAGAGTCTTAGATAGTCCTCCGCCAGGGTCTACACGCTGTGACTACCCGGAATTAGGCTCTGAAGGAGGAAAAGACAAAAGAGTGAAAGTTAATCACCACTCACCAACATACACTGTGTCTACCCGGAAATAAGGATGCGTCGTAGATAATTCACCGCCAGGGTCTACACGCTGTAAGTACCTGGAAGTAGGCTCTGAAGGAGGATGTATGTTCAACAGTCGTAATTTCCTCTGTACACACTGTGTCTACCCGGAAGCACAGTGGTATTACTGACAAGGTGATTATAATTCTAACACGCTGTGACTACCCAGAAGTAAGAGTTATAATTGCCAAATTTATGTGTGGGTAATAATAACCCGTGAGACCGTTCTCGAGAAATCACACGTAAAAATGAATCTCAGTATTCACCATTATCAAAAGTGCCCTAAAAATTACTGATATTACGTGGGAGTAGTGAGGGTATTGCGAAGGTTCCATTAGAACTCAAGACCTACTTTCACTTGCTCTGCTCGAGTATATCATGCACGATAATTAATTTTGCTAATAATTAGTGCATGAATGGCCGTTTTAATAATCGTCACGTGACCATTTGCTTTTAAGGCTATAATAAGGAAATAGCCAGCTTGAGCCGCTTGCTCAAAAATTATTGTTTCTGAGCTTCCTTGTGTTCCCCCGGGTCGGGATAAATTATTATCATACAGAGAGCATCAAATATTTATTTATGTTTAAGCTATAAATAAACTTATTATTGGGAAGTTTCGTGTTTATCTAAATTGACTTACAGCATTTAAGTAGTCAAGAAGCAACCAAGTATCAATTGCAATTGAAGCCTGCAATTCTAATACTATCCAGTCTGCCTTATTGACCCCTGGTTACTAACTCCACTGAGACTACCCTGGGACAAGGCTATCCATAGATAGCACAGTGATACGCTCTGTGGTGAGGCCCCTAGCAGAAGCCCTTAACGAGGAGTAAGCCTTGACGAAAATCTGGCGCCCGAGAAATCAACATGAAAGTCAATCGGATTCGGATCTGGTAGACTTGAAGGAGTATTGAAGCCGTAGTGAGTAAAAATCGCCAAAAGTAGCACCCTATAGTTACCGAATTAGCCTATACAAACCATGATATTTGCCCATCCTGTACAAGCGGGAAAGGAATTTGATGAATTCAGATTTATCTCCAACTGAGAATAATTCTTTAATTGCATCACTAATTCCAAATAGTATTCGAACAGTTCATTTTCTTTCCTATTTTAGTTTACTCTGATGATAGTTAGTTACTTGGTAGCTGAAAGGTCCTCACTATTCAAACAATGTTTTCAGTGAATAAGGGTGAACATTTTTCACTTATCAGTGTAATACGAGGGCGAGGGGAAAAGTCCGTGAAAAATAAAACTTATGGCGCCACAATCGAAAATCCCATGTAACATTTGTGATGTACCATGTTTAATTAGCACGCATTAAAATTTTCAGACTAAAATGTCATTCAGCTCCGTTTTGACACCCATCGAAAGCAAGCAACCTTGAAGATTTTTGAAAATATGGGAACTAGCGAATTTCGCGTATCGATTAAACATTATTTCTTGATGGGAAATTTCATTACGCAAACCAAAGCATCGCTTGTTTCACATTATGGGGACTCTTCACCATAGATTCGAACAATTCACAAGTGGCTTACTAATTTTCGTTGTGGTACACTGAGCAAAAAGGACGCTGAACGTGCTGGTCGTCCAATTGAGGTTACAACGTCATTGACAAGACATGGTATGATATTGGACGATCGGCGAGTTAAAGTCCACGAGATTGCTGAGGCTTTGGACATCTCAACCAAACGGATAGGGACATTTTGCATAAATTTTTGAATATGAGAAAGCTATCCTCCAGATGGGTGCCGCATTTGCTCTCTGTTGGCAACAAGCTAGACCGTGTAATAACTTCAAAGGACTTTTTGGTGATGTGCAAGCGCGATTTTTGACGCCGTTTCGTAACCGTGGACGAAACATGGATCCATCACAACACACCAGAGACCAAAGAACAGTCGAAACAGTGGACCGAAACTTCCACACAAAACTGATATGAAGTTTATATTCCTCAACTTTCATACAAGTCTCTCTTCAGTCGTTCCCTTTTGAGCGGCAATTTTCCAAACTAAACATTGAAATCTGTCTGCAAATACCATAGACTTATTATCCCAAGGAGACAGAATTGTTTACATTCAAACACAATTAGACATTTCCAAATTTCGGTCCACTGTATATTACAAGTATGGCCGACTGGAATGTGCGGTGGTGGGTTTAGTCGTTCTGTGTGCCGGATGTTTTTTTATCTTAAATTATTGTTAAAACTTCCTAGCGTGGATCATATAAATAATGATTAGTAATTAATTATATTGTAGTAACACAATTTTCCGACATAATATATTGATCTGGAGTAGGAAACTTCGTGATATGACTGTTCATGTCGAATGTAGATTGTTACAGATGAATTCAAAACTCACCTATAACAATTGAAGGCTCCTATGAAAGCTTGCCTGAATTTCCTATTCATAAAGCAGTAAGCTATGGGATTACAACAGGAAGTAATGTACGCCAGTAGCTGCACTAATGAGATTCCTGTCGAGCCCACATACTTGTATACATCCTCGGGGTAGAATAAATACCACGTACTCAATATGTGTAAGGGAGCCCAACGAATGAAGAATTCTGCCACTATGACGAATAACATTCTAATCAGCTGAAACAAATGGAACCCTCCAATTAGGAAATACAAATGCAAAATTGACTTTCGCGGATATATCCGTTTTGAGCATTTTCGAGTGATTTCTCTGACATCCGTCTTCGGTTTTTCAAATGGAACTATAGTATTTTATCGAACCATAAGAACAACCGTGTTTTTCCGATTATAAATATACATCCAGCATATATCTCAACAACACTCACAATCTGACTTTGAACCCGAGCAAATGCTGACATATTATGTTTAATACTGGTCTGATGGCTGATGCGGAGGAAGATACTGATATGCGGCCTAAGATTCGGAGCCAGGTACTGAAAGCTTCAAATAGCGCTAGGAATCTTGGAGTGATATTTGTGTGCAAACTACGCTTCGAAGAGTTTGTAACATTATTGGTTAAAAAGTCCTACGTTGTCTCAAGACAGTTATATAGGCATGGGAAATTGATACATTTTAACTTGAGGAAAAAACTTTGTGAATATTTAGTGTTATCTATCCTTAACTATGGCTTAGTTTTGTATTTCCCTTTCTTGTTTCAAACTACTGAATATGGCCTTCAAAAAATCCAAAATTGCTATTGTAGATTCGTTTTTGGTCTCCGTAAATATGACCGAGTATCAGCTGAAAGCAACAATCTAGGCTAGCTTAGGATCGAAAATTTGTTCAGATATCATATGAGCTCGTTGGTCTTTCATGTACATTCGACTTATGCTCTCCCGTACCTTAAAATTAGACTAATATGTAGAGGAAGTTGGCATGACCGCTGCATACGTCATCCTGAATCGACGCTAATGGACTTACAAAAAGAACAGTTTGCTATATATTGCAGTTTGTGAGATATTTTATTTACAATTGCATAAATCTATTTCTTTCCTCTGAAACAAGCTTTAGATTATTAGATTATTATTTTTTGACTTTTTTCTTGGTAGTTTAAAATTCGACAAGTGGCGAATCGAAGCAAAAAAGGCCAATGTGGATTTATTGGCTAACAAAATAATGGCGACAGTTTTTTGGGATGCACATGGTATCGTCCATATCGATTACCTTGAAAAGGGCGAAACGATCACCACAATGATCATATGCAGAGCTGTTGAATCGATTGGACTCCGATTTGAAGCGAAAGCTGCCGCGCATTTGGCGAAGAAAAAATTACTTTTCCACTACAAAATGCACCAGCGCACAGGTCCGCAGTAGCAACTGCAAAATTGCATGAATTGCGCTACAAATTGGTCCGTCATCCACCAAATTCTCCAGATTTGGCTCCCTGCGATTTTTATCTATTTCCAAACTTGAAGAAATTGCTCGGTGGAAAGAGATGTCACTGAAACAACCTAAGGATTGCCGAAATCCTTATTTGGAAGGGATCGAAAAATTAGCAAAACGTTATACGAAGTGTATCGGACTACGAGGAGATTATGTTGAGAAATTGAATAAGTTTTGACCAAATAAATTATTTCTTGTTTTATTTTTCACGGACTTTTCACCTTGCTCTTGTAATGTATCTGTAATAAGGGTTATGTACAGGTTATTTCCAATATTTAAAAACAAAATCATTCTTAGAAAATTAAAATTTCAATTAAAATTAAAATATCTAAAAGTAAAGAACATCTAGGGGTTGCCAGATATTTTCGATAACAAATGTAGCTTGAGAAAAGTAACGGAATTTCTAAAATAAATATAAGACAATTCACAATCGCTTCAAGCAGGGTAATATGATACCATAGCTGATATGGTCAAGAGGGTTGCATAAAGTTCACAAAAGTTTGGTTGTAAAAGAAATAATAAACCTGTCAAGATCAATAACCGATATAGGACGAGAAACTAATGAGTAGCTTTATGATAAATCTTAATGTGAACCATCTGGAGATGTGCAGGTAATGGGTAGTTCAGGCCTATTGTGGATCGATATGGAATACACGTCTTTCTTTCATGAGTAACATTATCAATCAAAATGTATCACACGTAAATCGGGACGTAACGTAGTACCTAATCATCGAAATTGTAGTTGATTATAGTCTTGATTATAGTTGTAATAATATGTACATTCAAATCAGTTAGCGATATTCAGAAAAGGACAGATATATTCAGAAATCCCCACCGAAAACATTCTGAACTAAAGATCCCAAGAGAGGAATCTTATTGCTTATTGGTCAAATAATTTAGGGATCCTTTTCCGAATTGTAGATTGGTTTGGGGAAAAAGGACGCATTACAAATACTAGGCATAATGCCTAAAACCTTCAGTCATATTTTCTAGCTTGAATTAATCTCTTGAGAAATCACGTGACACTTAATTTCAATTAATTTAACTTGATAGTTTCCTCAGAGTGTTTTTGGTAAGAAAGGTGGATTTCGCTTGATCAGAGTTGTTTTAGATTTTTGATCAAAGTTTTGTTCTCAGTTTTTATTCAAGTTAAGTTCAATAATACTTTCAGATCATTTCATTCATTTTCGATCTCCTAGGTTCTTCCTGGTTGTTTATCAATTTAATAATATTAGTTTATTTCTCTCTTAGTTAATTTAGATTATCTAGGTATTTTATTTCATTATAGATTTTGATCTTAGTTTTTTATTTTTATTACTTATAAAGTTAATTATAATATTCATTTCTCATTATCTGTTATTATTATCATTATCATTTAATTGTCATTTTTATTATTAAATTTTATTGTTGTTGTTGAGTACAAGTTTATCTGATTGATATTAGTGTTTACCCTCTCCAGTGTGTTAAAATGTTAAGTGTCTTGTGAACGAAACGGGTAAGTGTCAATGATATTTTTCACGTTTGTTCTGGCTTATCAATGATTGGAATCAAACTCCAACGTGTCATGGTTCTCTAAATTAAATGACCACACTGTTAATGAATAAATAGATTGAAGATTAGGAATAATATAAATTCCTTAGGTGAAGTTTTATAGAGATTCATCAATAGAGTATCATGTTACATATCCATAGGTGTGAACTCTTTTTTTATAGTTTATAATAATAAAAATATTCAATTGATATTATTAAAATGAGAATCAATTGTATCAAATGAAATATGGATTCTACAAAATAGAATTGAACGTAATGAAATGATAATAATATTAATTTAATTATTACTATACGTAAATGTAAAGTACACGCCAAAGGTCAATCTGTATAAGTTAAAGGAAATATAACATGGTAGCATCTTTCTATATTATAGAAACTATAATGCAACAGATAACACGGAAACTAATTCTGCTGCTGTAGCCAATCTCAGCTGATGAAAACTGTGCCACAGGACATTCAGGGCGGTTGGCAACACCTCCGATATTGATTTTGCTACACACCAAGGATTTCATCACAGATCCTTGCATCTCAGCTTCGTAACGCAAAATGTAGTTCAATCGGCAAATGCCGAAATATTACGCGAGCGTGTAAGTTAACGTGTATACAAAACTTCGTAATTTACCAAATAAAACAGTATACAGAAAGAAACAATTATATACTCAGTGCTACTTGAAAGTAATTCGTAAAGTACCAAATAGATTTCAGTATTGAAATCATACTGCGATTGAAAAAAGGATTTTATCATGGAATATATTTGAAATATGTTGAAAGTGCTATTTATTTCTATCTTCATCATTCATGTGGTTCCTTCGAGAACCATCTGTTTTTGAGACTGGATTGATAAAAGTAAGTACTAACAAATTTGAATTTGTTGTTGTTTCTACTTATCTGACTTTTCAGTTTCCTTTATTTATTTATCAAATACTACATTTCTAATTTCCTATCATAATTCTGGTTCTATGTTATAATTGAGCGGCTTTTAGTTAATATTAGTTCAATATTATTGGACCCAGTTCTATTTAGTGTTGTGAATAGAGCTGGGACTTATATGCACATATATATGCAGAGCTTTTGGAAATAATATGCACTTAATATTACTAATATATGCAATTAAATGCTGAAAATTTTCAATGAATTAGTGAGCGAGTGAGCACGTTTAGCTTTGTACAGAATGTCCGGAATTCATACACCAAACTTCAGTGGAAGAACACGAAAAAATAAGATATATATTATCTGGCACTACTCTATTACCCTTTGTTCAAAATGACCATCGTATTCAATTGGAACCGAGTAAACCATTGATTTCAAATTACCCCAAAGAAAAAATCTAAGGGGCTCAATAAACGAGGAGGCCATGCAACTGAACCGTTACCGTCCATCCAGTTCTGAGGGTAAACTAAATCTGAATGACTTGGAACTCGAAAACTGCTATGGGGAGGTGCTCCATCATGCATAAGCCAACTTGCTAATCTAATTGCGTTAGGCAAATGTTTTCCAAATAATAATTATTTTTCACTCAAACAACATCCATTTATTGAAAATTTGTTTTGAAATCTTGTTTCAAAATATGCATGAGGATTTGCGTTCGCCCAAACGTGACTGTTGTGGAAATTCACGATTCTTTCCCGCGTGAAGCCGGCTTCATCATTATTATCAATTGAGAGCCATTTAGTTGTGCTCATTGTGCACCCCATGGTCAGAAGCTTATTCTATCATGACAGGCTTGTGGGCCGCCTAAAACCCGGAATATTGCTAACTCTGACATAAGTTCTTCTGGAAGCAGTTCCGTTTCGCCGAAATAACGGTGCCTAAGGGATGTCAAAGCAGGGCATTCCAACAGGATATGATAGGCAGTTCCTTCCACCTCTCTGCATTTTCTACATATAGGAGCATCTGCGATGCCCATAGTATGGAGGTGTTTGTTAAGACGACAGTGAGCCGTTAGGATTCCAGTCATCTCTCTGATGTACCTTCTATTTGAAGGAAGCAGTTTCTTTGATAAAGTGCTTGCCCTGCCTCATACTTGGTGACCCTTGCCACAATTCAGAACACTCTTTGTTCAGTTGACCCAGAAGGAGGAGACCCCCCCACCTCCAATTTGATAAATCGACCATTGACTCCTGTTCAGAAAGTGGGCAATTTCATTTCCTTCAACTCCACCGTGTCCAGAGATCCAGACGAGAGTTGAACTGTATTTCTCTTGGCTAGTTGAGCCAGTGTATCCCTGCATTCTTATACAAGCATTGATGTGACTCTAGGTGACTTGAGAGCTCCCAGGGCTGATCGGCTGTCTGTACAAATATACAGTCCCTGGCCAAATTATTAGACTCACTTCCAAAAGTTTTTTGTTGATTTTAATATTATTATTAACATACTTAATCATGGTGCAAATGATAGTAATACACAGTTGCTGTGTTGAAAATTTTTTATTAGAGAACATGTGAGCAAATATTGATTAGAAAAGAAATATTTTGTTAAGCCACCCTATGCAGCAATTAGATCAGCAACTCTTCATGGCATACTCTCAACACATTTTAAAGCAATTTCTTTCCACTTTTCGTCATAACGAAGTTATGACCATAGTTCCAATGATGGATAATTCTTTCTATTAGTTGAACCATTGTAGTAATGTTTTCTTTTGCCAGTTCCTTTTTCAAACACTCCCA
The DNA here is from genome assembly GCA_958510875.1 of Endomychus coccineus. Classification (NCBI taxonomy): domain Eukaryota; kingdom Metazoa; phylum Arthropoda; class Insecta; order Coleoptera; family Endomychidae; genus Endomychus; species Endomychus coccineus. The sequence continues at coordinate 30,755,059 of OY294070.1, read as the reverse complement.
AACGTTCTCTATTGGAGTCATGTCTGGGGAGTTGCCCGGCCAAGGTAAAAGTGGTATAGACATCTCTTCTAAGAATTTTTTGATCAATTTTTCAGTATGGCAAGGTGCTCCATCCTGCATGAACACTTTTCTACCATTCCCGAACCATTCTTCCATCTGTGGAAGCAATCTTGTTTCGAAAACTGTCTTATATTGGTCTTGCCGCATGCTCCCCTCGACCACATACAAACGTCCACTTTCCACTTATTACCGACCATATCATGACAGACACAGGATATTTAACAGTTTTTATAACACAGTCATGATGGAATTTTTCGTTTTTGCGACGCCTCACAAACTGTGCCTTATCATCCAGGATTTGAAAAGTTGATTCATTGCTGAAGCAAGTCTGTAGAAGAGCAAAAAAAGTAAAGAAAAACTAGAAGATTACAAGCAACTTACTATTCTCCGGTCATCAACAGTTAACTTTTTATGAGCATTAGCCCAATTCAGCCTGTTCTTTACCATTGTTGGTTGGTAATCTTGGTTTTCTTACGGGTCTATGGCATTTGAAACCAAGAGCATACAGGTTTCGCCTTACGGTACGAGCAGACACATTGTACCCTGCTTCTACAAATTTGTTTTTAATGTCGGCATGACTAGCCCTTCGAAATTTCTCGGTAATGTTTCGAAGTAGTCTTTGGTCCCCTGGGAGTGATAACACGTTTTCTACCACACCGACCTTTCCGAGCAGCGTCTAAAGGCGTCGTACTGAAGCTTGCTATATTCCACATCTTGATGCAATCTGTCGTTGACTGAACTCTGTATTGTTCAATAGAGTTATTACGGACGATTTTTGTTCTTGACTAAAGTCTTTATGCTTACCCATCTAAAAAAATTACACCCAAATATTAATTGCCAAGTTTTCGATTTGTATCGCTTTAAAAATGTATAACAATATAAATAAATATTAAATAAATATATACTTCAAGCCATTAATTACTTACTTTTGACAAAATTGTTGCTAAAATTGAATAAATCATACTTTTCACTCAACGTCACCGTGCACTTGAAGAATCCTAACCCAACTAATATTTGATAATTTATAGAATATCAGCATAACCGACTGAGTACAGCCATAAAAAAGTCAATATGCTATTAGCCAATCCTTACTCTACAAAAGTGTTAAGGTTTGCATAAGCTAACACGTGATATTTCAATGCAAAACCAAAAGAACTCAAAATTTATAAGTGAGTTTAATAATATGGTCAGGAACTGTATATGTGCCTATTTACATAGTTTCTTCGCAGGTTTTCTATGGCGTAAGTCAATATTGCGTGAGCTCCGCCTGAAAAACCGTAGAGTAAACGCCTATTGAGATAATGACCTTTGGCCTTTTTAGGTACACTCCCGCTCCAGATGCCTGACCTAACTTGGACAGAAGGGCACAGGCTCAAATCTTGGGGAGGTAGACTGTTTTCACTTTTTTATTTTTCCCAAGTTTTTTATAACGATTTATCAATAATATTTTTACACCAGCAGAATGTTTTCCACTCGATTTCATATAAATCGGTAAAGTTGAATACTTTTTACATAATTTCTTATGAATTTTGCCAGTTTTAGTCCCTGCTGTGTAAAAAAATTCAGTCATTCTCGGAATTAAAAGTCGCACTCTAATCCCTTGACATATAATATACTATTACACAACAATATCCTTCCTGTCCTATTCCACTCAGCCGTTACCAAAATAACATGTTTTTATAATCTCATATCTACAAATATCGAGGCGAAGCTGCATTCTAGATGTACTTTCATTATTTTTGAAGTCGAAGATGCATTGATAAAATTAGGATATCATGCTTGGCGCTTAGAAAAAATAATCATATCAAATATTGTTTGAAACTGAATGTTCTCAATACCTCCTAGTAATGAGTCAAGCTGGATCAAAATTGTAACAAAATGATGCTGGGAAGGAAGCAGAGTTTGAAGGGGGAGCCTGTCCTAGCCGATTACGGACCAGACGAAGCTTTCAATGAAAGTGCTGATACCGAGTGGGTCAATAAAGTAAGTACCCGATTTTAGTGACTATTGTTACGAGATTATTTTCTCGGGTTCCAAACTGTCAATATTAGGGTCGGTTGCCAACTGTTGACTACAATATTAATGGAGTCAAAAATTCGATAGTATGGTAATTTATCATTATGATGAAATGAAAGAACAATTAATTTGTTTTTATACTACTTTTAATAGTAATATGAAACCGTTACTATAGTTTCAACACCGAAGTGCGATTATCAAACAGATACAAAATTATGAAGTAGTTCAAGTATAAATAGGAACTTAAGTGCAATAGGGTTAAAGAGCTCACTGTAACATGGCTCTCTCTTTATGAAACTCCAAAGAACTTTACTCAAGGAATTTATATTATTCCTTATCTTCAATCCAATTATTTATTGACAGTGTGGCTATTCAATTTAGAGAACCATGACACGTTGTAGTTCGATCCTAATCATTGATTAGCCAGAAGAAACGTGAAAAATATCATTGACCTTTCTATTTCACAAGACACTTAAGATTTTAACACACTGGAAGGTGAGTGGAAGGGTGAACGCTAATGTTAATCAGATAAGCTCGTACTCAACAACAACAATAAAATTTAATAATAAAAATAACAATTGAATTGATGATGGTAATAATAAAAGAATGTCTATGATAATTAAAGATAATAAAAAGGATTATTATAATTGAGTTTATTACTGATAAGAATAAAAAAATAAGATCAAAATCTAAACTCGAATAAAACAAACCTAAATAATCTAAATTAACTAACAAACAGTAATAAAACTGATTATATTAAATTGATACCCAACCAGGATGAAACGAATGATGATTTAGCGAAATTCACCCTTCTTACCGAAAACACTCTGAAGAGATTATTAAGTTAAATTAATTGAAATTGACTAAGTGTCACGTGATTTATCAAGAGAACAAGCTAGAAAATATAACTGACGGTTTTAGGCATTGCCCCTGATATTTGTAATGCGTCCTTTTTCTCAAGAACCAATCTACAATTGAAGGGTCCAAAGCAAGAGCCGACTAAGTTCACTTTAACAATTTTTCCAGGAGGATAAAATAAAGGTATTTATTATAAAATAGGTGGAATTAAAAATTTGAAACAAATTGAAGTGCTTTATTTTTAACTGTGTTTCAAATGTATGTAAACTATTCTGCGTTGAATAGTGTATTTTGTTAATTATCAATAATTGATTAATTGGTTTTTGCAATTTTTTATTTCACTAATATGATTCAATATTTGAATAAAACCGTAAATAAGCGAAAATATGTATTTATTGAATACATTTTGAATGATTATGTATTAAAGATGAAATATTAGTAGCTTAGACATATTCTCCCTATTCATCGGAACTAAATTCGGAGACTGAAGTCAGCATTAGGTTTATGAACGGTATGATATTCTTTAATGTGGTTGTAAAGCCATTGATCACCAGTAGCGGCTCGTGAACTTTTTAAGAGAGGAGGCTGGACATAAAACGTTTTTGTAAAAATATACTCTATTCACAGCCTTTTAACTTTTGCACAGCGACCGTACCAGCTACTTCAGTGACAAAATTAATTGTTACCCAGCAAGAACCAACGTGGAGGTGTGAGTTTCTCTTGGCAAAACATTTTTTGTTCTTTTTTTTTTTCTCTATATTTTTGATATTTTTAATTTTTTTTTGAAATTTTTCATATTTTGTTTTTTTTATTTTTATTCATTTTTTTATATATTAACGGAATTCTACGGTCTTTAGTTTGCGAAAATGATCAATAATATTATCATAAAATGTATCATTTTGTTTTAAGTGTTTTACTAAATCTTTTTCAATAGATATCAAACTAACATTGTATAAACGATTTTGGCCCATTGTATTTCGCATGTAAGTTTTAATTCGTGAGTAGAAAATGATCTCTCCACCGATGCCGACGTGACAGGAATGATGACTGTCAAACAAAGTAGCTTATAAAACTGAGGTAAACCTTGTTGCAAATCATTGTCTATCATATATTTTATCATATCGGCGTGAATGTCGTACTGGCCTAAAATATCTTTATCCGAGTATACCATGCATAATTCATTGTGCAGTGCTATTTTATCAAAAAATTTATATTGTAGAACTAAGTTATATAAGAGTGTATTGGGAAACTCTTTTGAAAAAGATACGAAAAATCTTCTATTCGAGTAGATGAACACCGCTACCACGGCCTCAGGATATCCGGTCTCCACTTCCGGTCTAGCTGTCGATGTGCATCCGGTGCATGAGCTCGTCCTTATCAGTTTTGAAAGGATGTAGGTGATAAGGATTTTATTTTATTTGTAAAGAGTATACAGGGTGTGTTCAAAAAGTGTGTCACATGTACAGAGTCACGTGACTAACACATGGCAGCATGGCGGCCCTAAGGTCCAACTGTCATGGCGGCCATAAGAACCAACTGTCATGGCGACCATAAGGTCCAGCTGTCATGGCGGCCATAAGGTCCAACTGTCATGGCGACCATAAGGACCAGCTGTCATGGCGTTCATAAGGACCAGCTGTCATGGCGTCCATAAGGACCAGCTGTCATGGCGATCATAAGGACCAGCTGTCATGGCGATCATAAGGACCAGCTGTCATGGCGACCATAAGAACCAGCTGTCATGGCGACCATAAGAACCAGCTGTCATGGCGACCATAAGGACCAGCTGTCATGGCGATCATAAGGACCAGCTGTCATGGCGATCATAAGGACCAGCTGTCATGGCGATCATAAGGACCAGCTGTCATGGCGGCCATAAGGACCAGCTGTCATGGCGATCATAAGGACCAGCTGTCATGGCGACCATAAGAACCAACTGTCATGGCGACCATAAGAACCAGCTGTCATGGCGGCCATAAGGACCAGCTGTCATGGCGACCATAAGGACCAGCTGTCATGGCGACCATAAGGTCCAGCTGTCATGGCGACCATAAGGTACAGCTGTCATGGCGAACCCAAGGTACAGACTGCTTCGTGGAGGGGGCTCCGCCACCTCTAGGAAGCAATCTGTACCTTTGGTCCAAAGGTACAGGCTGCTTCATGGAGATGTCACCACCACGTGACAGCTGTCATTGAAGGTACAGAATGCTTCGTGGAGATGTCGCCACCACGTGACAGCTGTCATGGCGACCCTTGGGTACAGGCTGCTTCATGGAGATGTCGCCACCATATGACAGCTGTCATGGTGAACCAAAGGTACAGGTTGCTTCGTGTAGGTGTCACCAACACGTGACAGCTGTCATGGTGAGCTAAAGGTACAGAACGCTTCGTGGAGATGTCGCCACCACGTGACAGCTGTCATGGCGACCCTTGGGTACAGGCTGCTTCATGGAGATGTCGCCACCATATGACAGCTGTCATGGTGAACCAAAGGTACAGGTTGCTTCGTGTAGGTGTCACCAACACGTGACAGCTGTCATGGTGAGCTAAAGGTACAGGCTGCTTCGTGTAGGTGTCACGTGACAGATGTCATGGCGGACCGAAGGTACAGGCTGCATCGTGTAGGTGTCACCACCACGTGACAAAGACTGCTTTGTCATTGTTTCAATCCGGCGACCATAGTTTACGAACGATGATGACGTCACTGCTTCGAACCGATGACAGTAACTGATTCAATCCGGCGACCATAGTTCACGAACGATGATGACGTCACTGCTTCAAGCCAATGACAGTAACTGATTCAACCCGGCGACCATAGTTTACGAACGATGATGACGTCATCATCGTTCACGAACTATGATGGTCAGATGAGGAATGAAATGCGAGTAATAATAATGATACTCTATGTGTAAATGTGAATAGTTGGAGGTTATGATAAAGATATCCAGTAAGTTTGTAAATGTGTCATTATGCATATATCTTTTGAAGAATACACACGTATACTTAGAAAATTTGTGGAGAAAGTTCATGAACTAAGAAGAGACTTGAATTTTTACGAACATAAAATAAAAGTTATAAGACTGTTGAATACATTTACAAGTGCAAAAAGTGAAGATAATGATGGGAGTGGGGATGTTAAAAACAAATTTCGTGATTCTAACCACAATTCTGAATGGTATTCTATACGCAAACGTTCCCCAACACGTGGAGCGCATTTATATTTGTCTGAAGGATGTTGCAACCGATGGTGGTGGGGGGTGTAACCGTACCGAATGGATTCCGATGAATTTTAGAAAAATCAACGATAATCAATTAGAGGTATTCGCATTCAACATTCCTCAAGATAATCGTACCACCATACATTATAAACTTAAACTTTTATTCTTTGATCGGAGTGAGGGAGATATGGCTGAATGGCAATTGCTCCAACAATCATCATGTTTACCACATGTCATACAAAAGACAATATCAACACCATCCACACGTACATCATCCTCACTAGACGAAGAAATTTCTAAAATTTTCGCAATTTTGTATGCAATTTTATCTTCTTTATCAGTACTAATGTTGAAAATGTTTGTTAAATATGTAAAGAAGGCTATTTACCATGTAAATAAATGATTGTATGAAGATATAAGTGTTTTAATGAAACAAAAGGAATGATAATTATAATAATATATTGACATTATCATTTGCTAGTTCATAAGATTTATTTTTGTGATTGATAACACATTCTATCAATGACTCGATGTTGATATCACTAATCAATTGTTCACCCCCCTCTTCTTCTGCGGCATGAATAATATTTCCTCTTGCATACCATTTCAAATCGCGGCGGAAATTCTGTTTCACTTCGTTACCAATATCGATAGCATGAGATATGTTAGACCATTTACGTATTAATCGCATTCCCCGATTTTGTAATTTTCTGTCGGCATCACGCCAACCATCCTCCTGTCGACGCATTAGGTACCATTCTGGTCTCATATCATTCGATGTTCGATATAATCCTAAATAATATATATTAAATAAATTTTATTATAAAAAACAAAGTAATTACCTAAATTTCGTCTCTTTCCAAAATTTATAGGAGGTGGAACAATATTTGGTGCAATGTTATTCCGTAAGGTGATAACTTTCATTTGAATTTGTTGAGATAAGCGTTGAGATCGTTCATTCGCAAGACATTCACGTTCCTCAGCTCTTTCACGTTCTTGTTGTTCATAGAATTTCTCGTACTCACAATATTTCATCATAATAAATTTCATTAACGAAAACAGTTCACGTAACTCGATGACTTTAGGAGTTCGCATTTGCATCAATAATGATTCGAAATCAATAGCATCTAGAACATAATATTTCTTTCGTGCATCAGTCTTATCACAAATTTCTAAATGGTGTATATGCGGGTTTTTCCTCAACAATCTTGTTATAACACCCTTTTTAGCATGATATTTTTTGCCGCGATAACCTAACCAATCCAATAGATCTTCATTCATCAGAACGCGTTGGTTTAGTTGAATATTCCAAAATAAATAGTTTCTTTTATCGTTTCTTATATCGATCCCAAATTTTAGACACACTTCATTAACTGTTAACTTAATAAAATTGTTGGTGGACCATGTAGCCACATTTGAATCACGAACGCACGCTGCTAAGTTCATTTTTATAACTGAACATTTTCTGAAATGATTCTCTCTTACATACGTGAGAACGTGAACGTGAATAGTGAGGGTGGGGGGTAACTCTCCGTTTCGATATCATTGCAAACGTTGATAACTGACTGATAACGTCACTAGTTGTTTCAATTTGTTTCATTTCCAGCAACCGACTACCATAGTTTACAAACTATGATCGTCGGATGTTTACATCACCACCTACCGTTTGAGAAATAAAATATCAAATATAATAATAATAACATTTATTGGGAAAGATACATTTTGATAGTACATCATTTAGAACATAAATTATAACATTATGATTCATCACCTGGTTCTTCACACCAAATTCCGAACTGATCCTGTAATCGGAGAATACTCCATTATACGATCGTTAATGATGATGCAATAAGCCCTGGTGTTTTTGGGGAAATTCAGGAAACTTTCCATCTCTAGTTTGACGTCAACTGTAGATGACTTTATAGCATCGTTTTGTTTTGAACAGTCAATCACAAAAATTGCTCTATTCTTGAATGCTATATAATCCAACATGGGTTCGCTTATTATTTTATTTGAAAATGATTTCTGGAAATCATAGTACATCTGGTATGCTTCCACGTATTGCTGGTCGGTGAAATTCAATTTCATTGCTTCATATGGATAACACTCTGAATTCAAGTATAATTTAACATTTAGCAAGTTTATATTATCGAAATATGCACTGTGCTTAACAGGATTATTTTTTCGATCAGTTTGGAAAGCTAGAATCACATATCTGGGTCGTTCCAAATTCATTGAAGTTTTAACAGCCCAAATGTCGCGAGTGCTCTCCTTCATCAACGGATTTTCATGCAGATCCCAACTACGGAATGGAATCAAAATAGGCTTCTCAGCACTCAAATTCCCCAACATTTGAAATTTAACTTGATCACTTGGAAACACATGTCGCACTTTTAATGCTATCGTCTTCACATTTATTTTAGCCGTTTTCGTGCCTGTGCTATTAGTATAGCAATCGTTATCGGTTCGAGACCTTATCAAGCGCAGCTTATGTTTTCCACTCAAAACTTTGTTATAGTCAATGAATAGGCCTAGTAGAAAATTCAACGGTATCCATAAATTGATTTTATTATTGTAGACTGAACTCAATACATCCTTAAATGACCATCCAGAAATAGCTAGAGGTATAGATTCATGTTTGGCATATGTTAGATAAGCTCTGATGGTGCTGACAATACCAGGATCGCGTACTTTGTCTATCTCTTTTCCATTCAATTCATAACTGATATATTCGAAGAGAAACGCTCCGAAATTATTCGTTAGTTTACATTCACCATCACCACTTGCTTCTGGCTGGAATTCTGCCTCGATGAATAAAGCAGACGAGGCCAAATCTACCAACACATCTTGTTGATTGATTAATATCTCAATTTCATCGCTGTTGCCAAAAGATGTTGTGTGGGGATAGTAGGTATGAGTTTCTTCTCGGATGATGTCTTCATTGAAGTTTGGCTCGTTGAATATTTGAAGTTTTTCCGACATTGTAACCAAGGGACTTCAAAAAATTGATATTTTCCAATGATAGTGATGCAGAAGCAACCTTCTCCCTCGAGCTCGTTGTAGATAATGACTGATGACCACTATGAAGATGTCTTTTATTGCTGAAATCCAAACCCATGTTCTCAAGTGATGGCTACTGCAACCTTCTCAGTTGAATTCCTTTCATATAATGAGTGGTGGTGAGTATTGAATTATTATTTATTGTTGTGAGGTATAATCCCTAACGATCTTTTTCAATTCCAATCGTATAATAATTTCTTCTCCACGAAAATTTACCGGTTTCCAATTCTGATCTAAAATATTCAGCGTGATGTTATCGAAGGACGTCTTGCTGATGACCGGTAGATAAATAAGATTCTTCGGCTCTATATCAATGGAAAACCCAGGTGGTACAAGAGGTGAGAACTCATATATCGTATGAGCTATCTTATTGTTATAATATGCTCCTGCGGTTAAGTTACACTCAACACGTATTGTTTGAACTTTGATTATGTTTATAGGTCGATCAGATACGTGTAGTTCGCGAGATGTCAATTTCTTTTTGCTGAATCCCAACAGTTCGCTTATACTATCTTTAGGAATAAAATTCACTTCAAAATCACTCTTCAGCTCTGTGTGTAGAGTGTTGTTGTTAGATTTTATTGATAATTTCCGGTCACGTTCTTCTTGCTTCACTCCTATCCCACAAACTGCACTTTGTATGAAATCCTCGATGTCTGTCAACTCGTAGGACCCCGTAGGTATAGTTACTACTTCTTCCTCACCCTTCACATTTTTATAATAAAATTTATTAAAACCTTCTTCAATGTTCGGAATGCTATTGTACGTATGCAAGCCAACAAGTGCGATAGAATAATATGAATGAGGATCTAGTTCTATAGGTGGGTGGAAATCTACAGATAAGCGGGAGCTCTTACCCGTGATAGTGAACGTCTGAGACATGATTGATGCAAACTTTACCAACAATCTATTTATATACTAATAAATGCAGGGTTAGTCGAGCACAACTGAAGAGTTAGAGAGGAAATCTAAACATAACTGACCACAATTATAAGTGTTATATTGTTGAAAATTGTCGTGATTGAATAATATCTTACACTTTTTGAAATAATCCACTAGTTCGCGAGGGGGGCGTAAATTGCCAAAACTATCATAATATAAAACTGTATCACCGACTTTATTAAACCCAACCCAGTGAGTGCCTCCATTGTCCGAGCTATCTAAATTAACTATTCCACGCTCGTTTTTCCATGGTCCGTTGGATGGTAGTTCATCACGCATAAATACTCCTCTAAAATGGGGAATTTTCAGAGCTTTTGCTAGTTTTCGTAGATCGAGATCGGTCAGAGGTCTTCTGGGTAGGTTTACTGACAGTTTTTTGGATGTTTATTTAAATATAAACCAAGACCTTTGCGATACTTTTTCAAATATAGACCAGATCCTTGTTTCCCCAAAGCTATAGCTTCCATTGTTTTATTATGTCTTTCCGTTTCCTCCAAGGTTTTCCGAGCTGCTTTGCTGTCGTTGACGGCCTTAGCGATGCCTGCACCACCCCCCGCCAATGCTCCAGCAGCTGATAAGCCGGCAAACAGAGGTATTAAAAATGGTAGAAATCCTCCAGTCTTTGGAATAGGAATTACTCTTGGTAACCGAACATTTTTCCGACCACCCGCTTTTTTGAATTGTTTTCGTGCAACTTTCAACGCTGTTTGGGATGTTTTCTTCAGATTGGATGAGTCAAACTTATTCTTCATAACTTTTCTCACCCCATCGACAATTGCACTTCCGAACCCAACCTTCTTTCTCATACCCATTCCCAATTTCCTCTTTGCCTTCATAATTTTATTTACACCGAAAGCGGCAATCCTTTCTCCAAATTTTGTGTCTTTAGATTTGACACGTTGCCAAGCAGCGTTCTCTAATATTTTATCCGCCTCGTGACGTCCTTCCAAACTAGCGTTTCGCAGATATGAAATATCGTGTTGGCGGCAAGCTTTATCGAGTGGATTGATACCTGAATCTCCTCTTCTCAACCGTTCTTCTAATTTTGTACCGGGACCACAGAATTGATAACCAGGAATATGAAGTTCAAACGGGAGCTTGTTAATAAGCGTATTGAGAACACCTTCTCCTACGTACGCTTCCATACAGACTGATGAAAATTCAAGATTGCACCGTTATTTAACGAGGGGAGGGAGAAAGATCAAAGATCTCAAAATAATATTTTTTATTAATTTCAAAATTTTCTCAATACAAAAGACTTAAGTATAATCTTAACAATATATGTTTCAAATATTATAATCTTCACTCTTGATTCACCCTCATATTCACGGAATTTTTGTTCTATTATAATAACCATACCCTCGAGTCAATAATATTCCAGCTATTTGTTTGTTCCTAATAATCTCCAAATGATCAATGATGGATTCATTGAACGAGATCCGAATTATTGATCCAACTGTTGTGATTATTATCTAGACCCAACCATTTCACATACTGTTGACCCCTCCTCTTTCGTAATATTTTTTCGACTAAATACACATCGGGTTGTTTTGTTTTCTGTAATTCTTCCTCGTAGAAACAGCCGCTGATTGGTGCGTTGGTCATATCTTCTAGTAGATATGTGACCGGGTTGGTAATTTTTACTTTGATGATTTTAAATAATTCCGTACTCCAATTGGGCGTAAATCCCTTCTCAAAAATATGTTTAGCCTTACTTATTCGTACCACATCTCCTACGTTGAATTTGTGAGGCAGAGCTAACTTGATGTGTGAGTAGGATCGCTTCAATATCTCGCTCTCAATCTGTTTCGTCACTTTTATTGGAGCCATATTTATAGTACTATGTTTACGTTTATTATATTTTTCTGTGGTTTCTTCAAGTATATCAAGCCATTTGTATTTCCCGCTGAGACTGAAATGTTTGTAGAGCGATTCCTTTAACGTTCGAATGACACGTTCAGCAATGGCTGCTTTTTTCACACTATACGTATTATAATGATTGATATTATGTTTCTTCATTAGATCGTTAAAGTGTTTATTGAAGAATTCTTTTCCCTGATCGCTTTGCAGATTCCTAGGCTTACGATGTCCTTCTAGCAATATAGAACTGACCGCTTTCCGAACTTCTTCGGCTGATTTTGTTTTCAGCGGGCGTGTCCATAGAAATTTCGAGAAACAATCGATCATAATCAAAATGTATTTGAATCCTCTATTTTCACGAGCGTAATTACCCATTTCTGCCAGATCCATTTGCCACAAATCATCCAAACCTTTTATGATCGTTCTGCGTCGTTTGAAATTCTTCCTACTCGGCTTATGAAGCTCATGCACAACTTGTTCTCTACTCATCTTATCAATGTGGAAATCTAGTGTAGAATTAATTTTTTGGGTATATTCACAGGATTTGGAGATATACGTTTCACAGAGCCCTGCTTTGTTGTTGTGGATGATGAGGGTCTCTTCTTAGAAGGTTCCACAGATGTCATCCGTCGTTCTAACGCCTCCACTTTACTAGTAATGTCATTTAGACGCATGTTCACACTGTTAAATGTGTTATTGATCTCTTTCAATTCATTTCTGTTTTCCCTCACACTATCACTGATTGTTTTATACTCTGATTTTATATAGATCCCCATTCCATTATATTTATTCTGAATGTCCATCAGATGTTTATCAATGTTGAGAATAACCTTGTCATTCGTTAAGTTATGTTCATCCAGATCCTTGTTGATATCTTTGATCAAATTATCAACCCTAACATTGAAGGTATCTTTAAGACTGGTTTCCGTTTTCAGATTCAGTTTGTGTGTTAATTTATCAACATATACTTTATTTGCAACATCTCCATCATCATTCGGTGATTTTACGTTGCACAATCTACGATTTTCCATATCATAACTTCCATCGCTCGTTAGGAATAATCCTTGTCCGTGAACTTGTTTGAAATTATTATTAAATACATTTGTATCATATATCCACATGGAAGAGGAGGCTCTGCCAAACTTATCCATTGAAACCATCTTTATAACTGAGATGAATTTGTCTTACACCTGGTTTTTGTTCAATTACCCCTGCCTCTATCAATTCTTCTATTATAGAGATTATCTCATTGTGATGATTATGGTTACCTGCATGCGAGGATGCAACAAGAAGTCTCAGTCTATCCACAATTTCGTTAACGTCATCCCAATAAACATATTCGATAGGTTTCTCGTTATATTCAAGCATATCATTTTTGATATATGCACTTCCAGTGTATGTTTTGGCTCTGGGTCTTTTCATGGAATTAATCAAAGGTTTCAGTACATTTTTGTATTTTACAATGTTTCTTATTCGATCAGCTGGATCGTTATTACGCCTATGGGCACTAGTCATTTCCATCATTTGACTGTAATTTTTCCCATCTTCCACAGTGTAAGTATCAGGTAGAACATCTCTATAAAATATCAAATTATACAGTCCTGTGGTACCCTTGAACGGAGTACCCTTGATAATTATATTACTCTCACTATCAATTTCTATAGGTTGATTACCCATGAACCATTTGTCTAAAGTTGAATTATATTGCAATCCCATTCTATCATCGTATTTCTTGACATCATCATCCAATAGGAATCCTTCCAAGTAATAACGTGCTAATGTGGGGTATTGTTGCAGAAACTCCTCTGTAGCCTCTGCATTATCTTTCTTATGTTTTCTGAATTCTTCACGAATCTGATCGATAGTAGGTTCGAGGGTAAACACATCCTCCTCAGTATTTTGGGGGTTATATACGAACTCTTCCCCTTCAGTTACAATATTTGGGATTGGTATGTTCTCCATTTGTGTTGCTGTAGAAACAATACTTTTAGGTTTAACCAACGAATTTTGTTTGATTATTTCAGCATTTTTCGCAATTTCCTCCAGAGGTTTAGATACATTCCTGAACATATTATCTAGAATCTCATCATTTTCAGCTTTACCCAATTTCACAGCCATATATTTTTTCCTCACAACGTTTGCTAACTCCCAAATTTTTTTCTTCAATTGTTGTTTTGCTTTAAGCGTGTTACTCACACCCACGTCCATGCTGAGCGGGTTGTCTATTTCAAATGAAAGTATATATACATGTTAGATGTATATATAACTATCAAAACCTTTGCGATAACGTCCTTTGTTCATATCACAGTCTTTGTTTATCATAAGGAATCCATATTTATCTTTCCAACATACGCTACATATCTCTTTGAATTTTTCGAGTGACATGTCGGTACTTATATGATCGGTGAATATATGTTTCAAATTGAGCTCATCCTGTTTGAAAATAATCAAGCAATTGGCATTGTCGCGCAATCCATGTTTTGGACATTCAGCAAAAGACTGGCAAAGATAGAAACTATCAATTGAGTTGTGTCTCCCTCTTGAAAAATAAGCACGAATTTTCTCCTGTTTCTCAAACATCACGTCATCGAATATTATGATTGAATTAGGCCTCGCTTCTGTGGGGTCTATGACCTCATCACTTTCGGTACGAGGAAAATATCCAAGCCCCTCAATTTTCTTCAATGTCTCCTTTAGTAACTGGTATTTTGGTTGGTGTAAAGACTTTGAATATATGTACACGTTTTCAAATTTCAGACCGTTTGCATCTAACAATAGAGATAACATCACATTTGTTTTCCCACAATTACTTGGACCACAGATTATTGTTCGTAGAGTATTAGGCAGCAAAGAGCTGTGACGTTGTGGTTGTTCAACATTCTCATTGCTTGACCCTAAGTTCATAATACTCAACGAGTCTTTTTGCTTAACAATCTTCATCATGCCTGAAGGCGAATCGAAATCATACTGGAACATATGTTAATAAGCATTTGTTTATATACTAGATGATGATGTTATATTGTGTATGTCTGATCGCGCGGTTAGGTGCTTCTACGGTTCTGTCAAAATCAGGTATCAAATACATGTTAAATAGGTATGAATGCTGGAACACGTGTCTGAATGTTGAAACACGTGTCTGAATGTTGAAACACGTGTCTGAATGCTGAAACACGTGTCTGAATGTTGAAACACGTGTCTGAATGTTGAAACACGTGTCTGAATGTTAAAACACGTGTCTGAATGTTGAAACACGTGTCTGAATGTTGAAACACGTGTCTGAATGTTGAAACACGTGTCTGAATGTTGAAACACTTGTCTGAATGTTGAAGCATGTGTTGAATCATGCGAAAAAACATGTGTATGAATGTAATACAATCATTATGATTATTCACATTTTATTCCTCATTAGCCCATCATAGTTCGTGAACGATGATGACGTCATCATCGTTCGTGAACTATGGTCGCCGGATTGAATCAGTTACTGTCATCGGTTCGAAGCAGTGACGTCATCATCGTTCGTAAACTATGGTCGCCGGATTGAAACAATGACAAAGCAGTCTTTGTCACGTGGTGGTGACACCTACACGAAGCAGCCTGTACCTTCGGTCCGCCATGACATCTGTCACGTGACACCTACACGAAGCAGCCTGTACCTTTAGCTCACCATGACAGCTGTCACGTGTTGGTGACACCTACACGAAGCAACCTGTACCTTTGGTTCACCATGACAGCTGTCATATGGTGGCGACATCTCCATGAAGCAGCCTGTACCCAAGGGTCGCCATGACAGCTGTCACGTGGTGGCGACATCTCCACGAAGCGTTCTGTACCTTTAGCTCACCATGACAGCTGTCACGTGTTGGTGACACCTACACGAAGCAACCTGTACCTTTGGTTCACCATGACAGCTGTCATATGGTGGCGACATCTCCATGAAGCAGCCTGTACCCAAGGGTCGCCATGACAGCTGTCACGTGGTGGCGACATCTCCACGAAGCATTCTGTACCTTCAATGACAGCTGTCACGTGGTGGTGACATCTCCATGAAGCAGCCTGTACCTTTGGACCAAAGGTACAGATTGCTTCCTAGAGGTGGCGGAGCCCCCTCCACGAAGCAGTCTGTACCTTGGGTTCGCCATGACAGCTGTACCTTATGGTCGCCATGACAGCTGGACCTTATGGTCGCCATGACAGCTGGTTCTTATGGTCGCCATGACAGCTGGTCCTTATGGCCGCCATGACAGCTGGTTCTTATGGTCGCCATGACAGTTGGTTCTTATGGTCGCCATGACAGCTGGTCCTTATGATCGCCATGACAGCTGGTCCTTATGGCCGCCATGACAGCTGGTCCTTATGATCGCCATGACAGCTGGTCCTTATGATCGCCATGACAGCTGGTCCTTATGATCGCCATGACAGCTGGTCCTTATGGTCGCCATGACAGCTGGTTCTTATGGTCGCCATGACAGCTGGTTCTTATGGTCGCCATGACAGCTGGTCCTTATGATCGCCATGACAGCTGGTCCTTATGATCGCCATGACAGCTGGTCCTTATGGACGCCATGACAGCTGGTCCTTATGAACGCCATGACAGCTGGTCCTTATGGTCGCCATGACAGTTGGACCTTATGGCCGCCATGACAGCTGGACCTTATGGTCGCCATGACAGTTGGTTCTTATGGCCGCCATGACAGTTGGACCTTAGGGCCGCCATGCTGCCATGTGTTAGTCACGTGACTCTGTACATGTGACACACTTTTTGAACACACCCTGTATACTCTTTACAAATAAAATAAAATCCTTATCACCTACATCCTTTCAAAACTGATAAGGACGAGCTCATGCACCGGATGCACATCGACAGCTAGACCGGAAGTGGAGACCGGATATCCTGAGGCCGTGGTAGCGGTGTTCATCTACTTATTCGTCAAGTCGAAAAACTTCAATTCATGTAAATCGGAAAATCGAATCTCAATTTGACCTTTAATAGTATCTAAAATTTCATGAAAAAAGTTATTTATAATGTAGTTTCTTGTCTACCAAATTATATGTTTTCCTCCTTTAACAATATTCTGTTTACCGGTTAATTTGAACCTAATACTCGATGTAATATGTTCCTGCGATTTTTCATGTCTGTCTATACCCCGAGCTAAATTTTTCAAATCATCATAACCCGAGTGCCCCCAACATGAAGTTGTATCAGATGTAAATAGCAAGCAATACCAGCAATATAATTTATTGTGTACCTCAGATCCCGTTAACCATAAATATTTTTTTTTAATTATCAGTATCAAATAATCGATTTTGAAACATACCTGTCATTACTAATCCTTTCAAATCCGGTGAAGACCGTTTATTTCAAAAAACACTTTTCTGTCATATGTTAATCCACTGAATGGATTTTCTAAGATCTCAGCAACTAAATCACTACTCATTTTAACGTTTAATAACCAAAGAACTCTTTGTTAATAACTCACCGAACAGATAAATTATATCTTAGCCTTACATCGCGTGGCGAAACAAAAACAATAACTGACGGAGCACATGTCGCTGCCTCAGCAAGTATCGTATTTCATACGACCGACCGAGTTCGTACGAGAAGCTAGCCTACATAGAGTGTTGCCATATTCGCTGTTTTACCCTATTTGGCGATTGAACTGGTTGGAAAAACGGCAACTGTGTTGACCACACGTATTTAGCGTTTGAGATATATAGAGAATCTAGCCTGTGGCCACTGTTGCCAGATTAAAAATAACTACTGAGAACAGGGAATTAATTGTAAAATTTAGAGAATTATCAGAGAAACAGGAAATAAAATGGAGAATGATCATTAAGATAAATTGGTGAGGAGGCTGAGCCTCCTTAGCCTCCTTCGAGGAGCCGCCACTGTTGATCACATTGAGGTCCATAGTTGGTTGCTAGTGTCATGACATGGTCAAACTTAATTTTTTTAAGTATTTTTGGACCGAAATAGAACTCTATCTCATCAGGTAATGACCCAAGAACCGAAACTTTGTTATTCTTAATATTAAATTATGAAAAAATTGGTTCCTCAACTACCACGCTACACTTGTACCTAAATCGCTCTCTTCGTACAACAAAATGCGATATTTGGATAAAGTAAATTTGTGGTATTTTTGGAGGGATTTTTTACATACATGTTTTTTGCAGTCTAGAAACATATCTTACTTCCTTTATTTCTAAATTTTTACTTGCTTTTCTGATGATATTTAAATAATCCCTAGGGAAATAAATTCTATCGTATTTCCTTTTTTCCGCTTCTATTCGGCCACAACTACGGTCGCACGGCAAAAATATGGCCCGGTTCAGGGTACCTATGGCATATTAAATTAAATTTGCCGAGATCTACTAAGGTGAACAAAAGTTTTACTAATACATAGTTTTCATTTTGAGGAGAGCAGTTATCCGAAAATAAATATATATCTGTAACTTCGGCCGAAATATGATTTTTCAAACAGTCTAGAATCATGCTTGCGACTTTGTTTTGCCCTTTGCCACACACGGTCTCATCATAGACATAGCAATAAATTTTGCCAGTGGTACCAACGTGTATACAAAAATGGATGAAACCGGGAGTGGCAAATTTTGTTGGAAGTCAAACGTGAGAACTTCCACCTCTGGTGTTGTTTTTGCAAGGTTTGTTTTTTCTTTCAAGTGGGTGTAGAATGTTTCGAATTTTCTAAGGTGTATTTCTTTTTCAACTTCAAGGGATTTTTTAATTTCATCTAGAGATATTGATTTTGTTCATGAGTTTATCACATTTTGAGCAAGGGTCGGATTTAGGCTTGCGAGGAGTAATTTCAAATTTCTCAGTGGAATATTTTCGGAAAAACTCATATTGAATAACAGGAATAATTTTTAAGCTATTGCATATAGCTTTTATCGCGGGCTTTGAGCGCGGCGACCGAATCAAGAAATACCGTAACGAAAACCTAAAAAAACAAAAAACAAATACCGTAACGAAATAGCTTAAAACAAAAAACAAATACTGTAACGAAAAATATCCTAACACCCACCACTCCACCTACCATGTAGCTCGGCCGAGCTTAAAATTGTCGAAATGTTAACTTCGAACCTTTCAAAAGGTCGTGATAGCCCCAAACTGGGTCGAAAACGGTTTTGAATTGGTTAATTTTCGATAAATCGAATGACGTTTACGTGAGAAGCGTGTAGCTCGCGAGTTAGAAAAGTGCAAATTTACGGTACATAGAACGTTTTAACGAGGACTTTTCGCATGCGGTTTTCGCTCCATGTCGTTAGTTCATGAACGGGGCCAACTAAATAGCATAGTCTTGGGCCCCAAAATGTCGATTAAATAGGAAAATTTAATTAAAACATTTTTAGGTATTCTCAGCTGTCAGCTACTAGTGTCTGACGTGCGACGTACGAAATGGAATTTTCCAGCTACTTAAATATACCGAAAGCGGGTAAAAGCTAGCGGCCCATAGCCCAAAATACTTTATTACAACTGGCGCTGGCCGCACGGGGTTCGAAACGGCCCCAAATTAACAAAATAGAGGTAAAATGTATGAACTCTAACTTACGCGCAGCGAGCTCTTCGAGGCGTATGTCAAAATGATTACGTTCGTAGCTAATTACATAGGACTTCTTGCGTTCATGCAATTGTGTTTTTATACAATTCGAACCTTCTAATTTCGATAGGCCACGTGAAAATCCCGGAGCCGGAAGCGCTATCGAGATCTGAACGTTAAAACTTTCGTATAAAATTGTGTTTACAAGTCAACTGACACTTGTCACAGAATACTCTTCATAGAGATCAAGATGATACTCTTACATGACGCCTTTTATGTTTCCCTTACGTGGCGTCTTTTGGTACTACACTATATGTTCCGAAGATTTGCACTTTTCTAACTCGCGAGCTACGCGCTCCACACGTGAACGTCATTCGATTTATCGAAAATTAGCCAATTTGAAACAGTTTTCGACTCCGTTTGTGGCTATTGCGACCTTGTAAAAGGTTCGAAGTCAACATTTCGTTTTACATTCCACAACCACCCTTGACCAAGATAATTTTTAATTTGTAGTTCATTATTGTTTTACAACTGAAATAAATAGGTATGAAATTTGTAGGTTATTGATGATGTCAGTGTGACAGTGACATAATTATTTATGTCGCTCTCTCGGGTGACTAATATTGAAAAATTGTATATCACGACAAATAACGATAATTCTTCATTCAAGTTTTATCATAATCGAAGGCAAGCTGCATCGACTGCATCTTTGTTGCAAGAATTCAAGAGACTCTTTAAATAGTGTTCAGACGACAGCTCAAAGTGTCTTAGATTTCATTAGTAATAGAAATGACATTTCAATAATGACTCTCAATTGCCAAAGTCTAAATATTCACAAATACGATTTACAAGATTCAGTTACGAGACAAACAAATGTGTTACTTCTTACCGAAACTTGCATGGCGCATGATAATCCGATTGAAATACCTAATTTCAATTGTCTTGTTCAATTCAAACGAGATACTGTTCCAAAAGGTGGGGTAGCTATTTACCAAAATAATAATAATATTACTAATATTATGACTCCGAATATTAAAATGAATATTGCACACTTTAGCGATGTTAATGTTTGGCGCTCATTTGTTGGAGATATTTGTGCGTGCTTATGCTAACTTAGAAATGGCCTACACATGGTCATGGTAGCAATTTACATTTCTCCGAATCCAAAATTCGACGAGGTAGAGCATTTTATTCATCGCACTTTACTGGAGTACACTGAAGAAGGGTCGAAAATACTTGGTACAAATGGTAATAAATTTCCACTTATCTTGGCTGGCGATTTCAACATCAACTTCGCTGATAAAAAATCAGAGCGGTTGACAACTTTTCTTTCGGAAAAATTGAATTTGATAATGAATAATGATCCACAAGAATCCACCACAAAATATGGGACCACCATTGACGCGGTATTTTCCAGATATTTAGAGGATATCAAGTCTCAAACTTATGTCTCTTATTTCAGTTAGCATAAACCTATAGTTTCAATGATAAAAATTCCTGAATAACCTACATAAATTAAAAATAAATAAATAATTATAAAATTGCATAAGTTGAGAAAAAATCCTATGCAATAGCTTTTCCGCGGCAGTCCCCGAGTGCCACACGTTTCTTTTTTTAGTTTTGAAACAACAACAATGAATATTGCTCTGGCTCATGTTTCTGCAAATATAATTCATGCATATTAGCAATACTCAATAGAGGTGACAAGTAGAAATTTTGTAAATTGTCTTTGCTACTATAATGAGATTTGTATATCGGAAAACTTAAAATATGTTCTCAAACTCGTGTAGTTACTCTCGTTAAAACCTTGTTGGCTCTAGCCTCGTGGATGCCTCTGCGGTCTGTTGGAGGAGTGACGCCAAGGGAGATATGCTGCTGCAATCGCTTCAACCTGCTTTTTGTGATTCCATGCACATTTAGGAATGCCTTTTTAGAAACAGTATAATCTTGGCCATTGTGACGAACCTATTATAATAAAAAAACATTACTTTAAGTTAAAAATATTGAAAAATATTACCGAATAGACATAAGATGATACTTTGGATTAGCGACAACCATCACGAGGTTTCTTCCTTTCTACAGGTGCCCTTTTTATTAGTCCGTAGAGGTAAGAGTCTTGCAAATTTTTTGATGACAGCTTATAAAATTCAGTGAAAATTACTTCACAACCCTCTCCAATTTTATCAAAACACTTCATTCTGCAGTTGCACTTTTCTCTCAGAGTTTTCATCGCCACCTCAGAACCTGCCGCATTTATATAAATTTTACCTTCTGTTCTTTTTAATTTCATAACATTCTTTTTTTCTTACCCATCTGGGGGGTTCCGAGAGATGATCCTGGTACTCCTAGCTCATTAGAAGTTTCGGCTACATCATCAAGCTTCTCCTCACCGGACTCTGAACTTAATCTATCCAAGAATGTTAGGTTATATTTATACTTTGTGATTTTGGTCCTTGTTGGTGTGTAATCCTCATCAGAGTCTGTGTGAGTACCACCAAAAGGATCAGACATTATTATTAAAAATTTCACGAATTAACTGGCACAAACACACAAAATAACAACAATATTGTTCCACGTGTGTCATCAAAACATTCCAAATCAAACTGAGCAAGAACCGGCTAAGTCCTGGGCTTGACCGGTTCTTACCCAGTAGAGTAGGGTAGGCAACCGAACAAACACAAATAATATTTCTATTTTGTTTTCCTAGAAACCGGTTCTTGTAGCATTCGATTTGGCGTTTTAAACTGTGCAAGAGCGTGTTGTTAACTCAATTTGCCTAAAAATTGGACTTAGCCGATTCTTGCTTCGTACCCCTCAATTAGAAAAGGATCCCTGAATGGAGCTATTTTATATTTAAATGTTGTAGCTGAATCCTCCGGAGTATACCTATTTGTGTGAGCGGGTTTTCTGTATATGTCAAAATCATTACCATCTTTCCTAACGTTAATGTTGAAGAAAGGAAGTTGATTATATGTTTCTATTTTGGGAGTGAATTTCAGTGAATTAAATTGGCTATTAAGCGTGTTTAAAAAGCCATGTACCCCTCAATTAGAAAAGGATCCCTGAATGGAGCTATTTTATATTTAAATGTTGTAGCTGAATCCTCCGGAGTATACCTATTTGTGTGAGCGGGTTTTCTGTATATGTCAAAATCATTACCATCTTTCCTAACGTTAATGTTGAAGAAAGGAAGTTGATTATATGTTTCTATTTTGGGAGTGAATTTCAGTGAATTAAATTGGCTATTAAGCGTGTTTAAAAAGCCATGTAAATCAAAATCTTCACTTATAATCGCAAAAAAATCGTCAACATATATATAAATACCAAACTTTTGAAAATTGATTTAATTCTGATTTTAAGGAGGAAAGAAGATAGTGGATTGCCCATTGCACATCCGCTTGTTTGTTTATAGTAGTTTTGGTTGAAAGTGAAATAATTTTGCTCCATACATAAAAACGTAAGGATCACCCTTATGATTCTGAGCAGTTTTTATCAGGGATATTGATATTTGAAAGCCATTCCTTCAAAACGTTTATCGACTCAGTAATGAAATTTTTCTTGCCGACAAGGCAGGCCCGATGAAATTTCATGAAACAGTTATGGAAATGACAAACATCGATGTGAGTTCCATTGCTAATATTTTATTCACTGATGATTCATTATTTCCTTTGCAATTTATTATTCATGAAACAGACTTTTGCGACTTCAAGAATTCCCAAATCATTGTACACCCTCACGTCTCCCGCGAATTACTGACTGACACGCCTCACTCAGAGTAATGTAACCTGTCCAATACATGTATATCTTATTAAAATAATACAAGCTTATGGATCACTTACACTCACAATATTATCCCTATACCCTGGTCGATCAGACTCAAACTGTAGGTATAGCGCATGTTAGGATTCAACTGTCGTCCTAGTAGCCCTAAATTTGACAAAAACATTTGCGGTTGCTCATGTCTCCTCCATGATCAACCTCTTGTTCCAAATCCATTGTAGTTCCGCATTCAAGCTGTAGATATTTAGAAGCACACATAGGATTTGAGTATTTGAGCTTTTAATCATTTGAAAACAGTCTTCCTAAGAATATATGATATTAACAAAAATATTCAGGCTAAAACTTTAGGAGGAATATTCTTAGGTTGAGTTCGCAAGATAATTATAATTGCTGTAGAAGACTATAGATCAAAGCTTCAGCATAGTGTAAGATAATAGATGCACGGCCATCACTTTTAAATTTGTTCTTTTCAATATATTGTAATCCTGTATTCCTCTATCCATCTCATAATTTATTTTATTTACAGGGATGGGTGAGGAGTGTGATGAGAGCATGTGCTCTATTGAGTTTGGTGTCTGTAAGTTTGAACACTCCCAAGACCTTCGAAATTATTCGACCCATGCAAACTATAACCTTCTCGATAGACGCCACTGTTACTATCTTATTCACTTCAGAAATGATAGCAAAAATGCATATTCGCGGAATTTTGAAAGTAAGTATCCAATACTCAGGAAGTGAAAAAAAAGAATTGATTTGTGCCTTTGTGATATTCCATTTTGAAACAAAGATATAATTACCAAAGCATTTGATTCTAATTCTAATTTCGCAAATTTTGCTAGCGAATATTTCAGATTTTCAGTACTACAGCTTTCTTCCGATTGAAGATTTTAATAGTTAGATAAAAAACTTCGATCTTTTAGAATCAATTAGAAACAATTTTATTTGTTAAATATATCAAACATCGCAACTTTATCCTAGACTTTGGAAAATTTGCACACGTACATAAAATTCCAGTAGAAACATCTTTTTGAAATTCGCATAGTGGTATTCAACAAAGAGATTGTTTTTTTAGTGGTTACTGCGCGATTAGCAATAATAATACGCAAAATAATGTTCGTAGGGCGAGAAACCATACTTAAAAGATCATTGGTGCCAGTTTGATGCAAGCATGGTATTTTTCTTGTGGATTTCGGTGATATTACAAGTATTTGAAATGATGAGTATTGTGCCGAGATTCAGTTATCTATCGATATTGAGATCTCCAAGACCGTTGATCATGATCAGATTCTTGAGAGTATTCCTTAAATTCTCCATGCCCAAATCTAGGATCAATCAGATATTCAAGTAAGTGGTTCATCAAAGCATGGAATTTTTTCCTTTCAATGTAACCATTCCCCATATTACTACAATGAACAAAACGTACTTTCGCTATCCAAATCTAGAGGAAAATCATGCAAAACATCTCCACTTTATCAAACCGATCCTGTGATTCAGAGAAGCAATTGACTTGGTGTTAACACGTTGCTCAGCATGGTCGACAGCTTATGCCGTAGGGAGGGGCTAAAGGTCAACCCTGACAAGACGGAAATTGTAGTTTACCAGGAAAAGTAAGCTGGGCACACTGCCAGAGATTACCTTCTCTGGCAAAGTTCAGCAACTCAAAGGGTCGGTGAAGTTCCTGGGAGTAGTCCTAGAGGCTAAACAGACCACCTCTAATCGAGTGAGGAAGGCCTCTGCGTCCTATTGGGCGTGTAGATGAGCTTTTAGCAGCACATGCGGATTACAGCCAAAGATTCTTTATTGGATCTATACCGCTGCGATCAGGCCCATGGTCACATATGCTGCGGTAGTGTGGTGGTCGGGGATAATGACTCGTATGTCCCAGCACCCCCTGGACCGACTGCAGCGGCTTGCATGCGTACGTATATTGAGCTGTATGAAGTCGGCTCTAACGAGAGCTCTTGAAGCTCTAAACTTATATGAAAAACTGAGGCCATGAGAACGGCGTATAGGTGAAAGGGCCTAGGTCATTGGACCAAAATACACTACTCTCGTGGACACAGCGCTCTCAAGTAAGGCAATCTCTAAATGCCCCATACTAGAAATGGAGCAAGGTAGAACAATTTCAGCTATATGTCTCACTTCTCCCAAAATCCTCATCTCTGATAGAGGATATTAGAGTAACGAAACCCTCATCCTACTGACACTAGGTGAATTCGTAAGGTTGACAATTGGGGCCAAGGTAGGTCAGGCTTCTGGGGGCGGGAGTGTAGCTAAAAAGGCCAAAAATCACTATCTCAGTGACACTAGGCGCTTACTGCACGGTGTTTCTGGCGGAGCTCTAAGCAATATTGGCCTGAGAAGAAACTATGTAAATAGGCGCATATGTATTTGCACAGACAGCTGGTCAGCTCTGGGAGCACTCAAATCACCCAGTAACATCAAGGCTTGTCAAACAATGCAGGGATACACTAGCTGGACTAGCCAGGAGAAATGAGGATCAACTCATCTGAGTCTCTGGACACACTGAAGTTGAAGGAAATGAAATCGCTGACTCTCCGGTCAGGCAAGAATCACCACGAATGAGACAGGCCAAGCCATCATCTTTGATAACGGAAAGAAATGAGCTGGATGTGAAATTTCTTCCAATTGCGTTGGCGAAAGTACGAAACGAACGGTAATCTTTGATCTTATTTTGGCGTTATATGCCTCTTTCGAAGCGTCTATTGTGTGATTTCAGATATTTCTGGTTTCAACATATTCAGTTCTGGTCTCCAAGCATGGGTTCTCACGATGGCACCTTAAAAAATTGAATATGTGAAAGATGTAATGTAACACAAAATGTATTCGATTCAATTCAGCTTGAACCAAAATATTTCACTGTTTTGTTAATCAATTCAATCATTAATCATGCTATATTTCAGACGTTCGAGTCAACAGATCTATAACGTAACGTTATTCTTCCTCTTCTTCATGTCACTGTATGGATTACTTGGAGTGCAATTTTTTGGAGAATTGAAGAATCACTGCGTTTTAAATACAACAGATTTGAAGTAAGTCGATTCCAAAGCCTAGTCAATTTATGACGGTTCTCAAAAGTACGGAGAAGAATCGAAAGTCAATGTATTTGAAGATTCCAGAAGCGATGACGAAGATCATCACAAGTCAAAATGCTTCTCTATAATCGTAGAAGTAATACCCTAATGTGTTGTATATATTATATTCGGGTGCGACAATACTTGAGAAGTAGCTTACTCATACGAAAATAAGGTGATTCAAGTGGCATTACCTCAGTACAATTTTCATTTCTTATAGTTATAGATGTTACAAGAATAGTGAATTTAATCTCACGAGAATCTAACGCTTGAATTAGTAACTAACAATGGAATTGACACTGAATTTTAGACAGCTATAAGCCTGCAATTGACAAATTATTGTAGTTCGTACATGACCGGATTTAAGGTGTGCACAGTGAGATACAACTTAGAGGCCGCCACCACTAAGGACTCCCATCTAGTATAATGAAAACATTTAAAAATTTAGTAGTCTTACATTCCCTGTAACTCTTGCAAGTTCGAAAACTCCTGAGTAACGGCTTTAGTTCAATTTTGAAGAACATTTCTATGAGTTCTCGAAGGAGAGGTAACACACAAAGCGTACTGCCCACAGGTGCATGTGAGATGTTTTCAAACATCATATTCGTAATCAGCGACTTCAAAAACTCTCGAGTAACAATTTTCATCCAATTTCCTTATACATTTATTGACGAAATATTTTTTTTAATAACTCGTTTCGTAGACCAATATTTGGTCATAAATGGTTAAATAAAAAAGAATAAAAACAAGAGATCGCATGTTTTCCTCATCATCTTCTGTTTCAGGGGACTTTGCCGAACAGTTTGACACCAAAATGAGCTCAATTCATGCTCCGCAGCAAAATTCGCTCATTTTTATAAATTTCAAGCTATTTTTCCAAGACTAATATTCCGTATTCACAGTCTATATCAACATTTGATACCGAATTCCAGTTGTTTAATAGTTTATTTCTTATAATAATCATGTTTCCCTATTTTTTCAGACATATAACAATAAATAGTCTTTCGATACCAGACACATTCTGTTCAGTAGATCCTACTTCTGGCTACCAATGTCCAGAAGGTATGAAGTGTCTAAAATTTGAAGGAATGTCTAGATACATCATTGGTTTCAATGGCTTTGATGAATTTGGTAA